>OY728150.1:1538781950-1541281950 GCA_963277665.1 Viscum album
GAGCAGTGATCACGTATGGTTCTTGGCAGTTGAGACATCGTGAGCAGAACTATGCTACCCTAGACCTGATGTTAGCAGTAGTGGTCTTCGCCTTGAAGATGTGGTGGCACTATCTGATGGGAGAACACTTTAAAATCTACTCTGACCTCTAGAGTCTCAGGTATATCTTCTCCCAGAAGGAACTGAACCTGAGACAACAGCGATGGCTTGAGTTCCACCAGGACTATGACATCGAGATAGGCTACACTCCTGGGAAGGGGAATGTTGTATCAGATGCTATCAGCATGAGATCAGGAATTCAGCTTCTAGGAGAGGTGATGGAGCAGCTGGACATGTTGAATATATCATTTGTGGATAGAGATGGAGCATCATTTCTGCAGTCACTCATAGTCACTCCTTCACTTCTTCAATGAGTCAGGGAGGTACAGCATGGGGACGTTGACTGTGAGACATGATGTGCTGAGATATCCATAGGGTAGGCACCTGATGGATTTTCTAATGGTGGAGATCATGTCATTATCATTAAAGGACATACCATTGTACCAGTTGCACTTCAGGAGGAAGTGTTGAGGGAGTTCCACACATCTCTTTTAGCGGTACATCCAAGAGTGGTGAAGATGTATCAGAACCTCCGACGACAGCACTAGTGGCCAGGTATGAAGAAGGCGATAGCAGAGTTTGTCTCTTGATGCCTCACTTGTCAGCAAGTGAAGGCGGAGAACCAAGTTCCAGCTGGCTTGGTTCAGACCTTAGAGGTCCTAGGGTGGAAGTGGGACAGGATATCCATGGATTTCGTTACGGGATGTCCACGTACATCCAGAGGACACGACTATATATGAATGATTGTCGACCGAATCACCAAGATGTCCCAATTCCTACTGATTAGAGAGCATGGATCAATAGAGATCCCGGGATGCCTATATGTACATGAGATCATACGGCTTGATGGTGTTCCATCGAAGACTATCTCCGATCAAGATGATTGTTTCACTTCCCGACACTATAGGGGTCGTAAGAGGTGTTGGAACATAGCTTTTCTTGAGCATTACCTTCTATTCTCAGATGGATGGTCAGACTAAAAGGACCATTCAGACACTCGAGGACATACTTCGGGCATGCATCCTCGACTTTGGTCGCAGTTGGGAGGATCACCTATCATTGGTAGAGTTAGCGTATAACAATAGCTACCATTCCACCATCAGGATGGCACCTTACGAGGCACTGTATGGACAACCGTGCAGATCACCTCTGTCCTGGACTGACCTAGGGGAGTCAGCACTTATGGAAGTAGAGATGGTACAGACTACGACGAAGAGGGTGAATATCATCCAGGAGTGGATGAATACTGCACAGAGTAGGCATAAGTCCTATGCTGATAAGATATGGAGACCACTGGAGTTCGAGGATGGAAAACATGCCTTTCTATGGGTCTCACCTCGACGAGGTCTATGGAGATTTGGCCGAGGAGTCAAGTTATCTCCATGATTTATCGAAACTTTTCAGGACCTCAGCAGGGTAGGCGAGGTGCCTTACTGCTTGGCTCTTCCACCTCAGTTCCACTGGGTGCACGATGTCTTCCACGTATCGTAGCTGAAGAGATACGTGCATGACTAGTCCCATATCATAGACCACGAGGAGATGGACATCGATGATAGGGAGACTTTCATGGAGGTTCCAGTGGAGATTGAGGATTGATAGGAGTAGGGCCTACGTGGACGGTTGATTTGTCTTGTGCATATTTGCTGGCAGAACGGGAACCTCCAGGAGAGAACATGGGAGTGGGAGGCTCAGATTCATGCTCAGTACCCCCATATGCTTCCTTAGTGTGAGTTTTATCTAACGGGGACGTAAATCCCTAAGGTGGGGATAATTTAATGACCCGGAATTTCCGTGGAATTTTTTTCTTACATCCATGGGAATTTGACGAGTCTGTAGTTTCTAAAGACGCCTAATTTTGAGGCCCGGTGTGCCTGGAATATATTTCTAAAGCTTTGTTCGAGTACGTTCAGTAAATTTATGTGCGAGATTTCATATCTTTTGAACCGGTGCTTGGAATTAAAATTCGAGGGCACCTTTGAACTCACAGCACCGGTAATCATTTGAGGAGACCTTAACTACAGATGCGTTTTATCGAGATTGGATGTTAATTTTTGGGGTTTCTAAATAAATTAAATAAAAATATGTCTAGAATATTTTTATTTGAGTGGTGGTTTAATCCTCTAAGGGGATGTTGTAGGTATTTCCAACCCGCGCATAACCTCCAATGGGAGGATATTATGTGGAGGGGTCCACACGAGCTCAAACCCCCTTAAACCCCTTGAGTTCCCCCTTAATGGGGGGAACTCGTGAACTACCCCTTAATGGTTCCAACACACCAAAAATAAAATTAATACCTCAATTAATTTTCTTTTGAAAACTTTTAAATCCTTCCACCCCATTTAATTTAATGAGTGGTATAATTTAATTAAACACAACTCTCGTGTGTTGTGGCACCAACACATAATAGACTCCTCCTCTATTATATTTGGTTGGCAACTTGGTGGAGCCTTTCCTCTTCAATGAAGAATGAAATCCTCTCCAACGAAGAACGATATCATCCCAACGAGGAACGCCCGTCTCGACCAAGGAACGACGACACCATCATCTCCCATTCCAAGCGGGACAAGAAAGAGAAGACGTCGCCTGCAAAGAATGATGCCAACGACGACGTCATCTCTTTCCGATGTCAACGGAACGATGCCGCCTTCCCGCGACTCCGTCGAGCGAGCACTGGTTACAAGGTAGGGTGATTTTATTATTTTAATTTATTAATTATACAATCATATCTCATCATCATTTTTGGTTCGATGATGTCCATTTGTTATCACCTAATGTGGAGGGAGTGGGCCATACAAACACGGCCCAACAACACTCCATTGTTTCTTGTTTTGTTGATTATGGAGACGGAGCAGGAAGGGCATGGTGCCATCGCCCCATGCCAGAAGAAGGGGGTCGTGGCCATGCGGGCCGTAGTGAATATAAGAGGCTCGGCGCCCTCACGCCAAGATGGAGGAAGGGGGTCGCGGCCATGCGGGTCACCGTGGATGGAAGAGGAACGGCGCTTTCACGCCGTGCTGGAGGAAACGGGTCGCGGCGGATGAAGACGGTGTTGTGCCCTAGCGCCGTTCCAAGGAACACCCATGGCTGGGGCACCCATCAGTTGGGCTGCCACGGCCGGGCTGCCCCTCGATCGAGCTACCACGGCCTGGCCACCCCTCGGTCAGGCTGCCATGTCCAGGCCACCCCGCGGCCGGGCTACCCCTAAGCTGAGATGCCACAGCTGGGCCGCCCCTCAGACGGGCTGCCACGGCCGGGCCTCCCCTCGACCGGGCCGCCATTTCCTGGCCGCCCCACGGCCAGGCCTCCCCTCGCCCGGGCCACCACGGCCGGGATCCCATGGTCGGGCCGCCCCTCGACCTGGCCGCTACAGCCAGGCTGTCCCTCGGCCGGGCCACCATGGGCCTGGCCACGCCTTCAGGCTGGGACACGCTTCCGAGTCAGGCCGCCCATTCTGGTCGGGCCGACCACTCAGTTCAGGCCGCTCCCACAGACTGGGTCATACCCTGGTTTGGACCGGGTCAGGCTGAGATGGTCCGACGGGGTCGGACCGGTCCCGAACCCGCTATGGCCAATTACCATTTTTTCCTGTATCTTGGGATACGGGTATCCAATTGATGAGCCGCCTGTGGCGATAGAATTCTTGGAGCAAGGACATTATTTTGGAATACCCCACTTAAGGTTTGGACACATTTGGGGTACCGTCGGGTTGTTTTGAACCTAAAAACCAACCGGGCCCATGGAACAGAAATGCCAATAACTCACAGACCGGGCGTCAGATTCACGCGTCGTCTGTCACGTTGGGTTCCTTGTGATGAGACTAAACTACGGGATACATAAACTCGAGACATAGTGATAGTTGATGTATCGACACTTGGCTCGAGGAGTGGACCCACAAGGAATTAAGCATGTTGTGTGCAGGAACCCTAGGGCTGGCTGGGACAGAGATGACAGGATCCTCCGTGGGTTTGACAGCGACGATACTGTACCAGGATCCTCCCTGGGTTTGACACCGATGACTTCTGTATCGGGATCCTCTGTGGGTTCGACAGCGGTGACTACTGTTCTGGGATCCTCTGTGGGTTCGACAATGATGACTACTGTAACAGGATCCTCCGTGGGTTCGACAGTGACGACTTCTGTAGCAGGGTTCTACATGGGTTCGACAGCGCGGATACTATTCCAGGATCCTACGTGGGTTCGACAGAGGAGATGATTGAGTGGCTACAACTAATTATCTCCACCCCTATACATGATTAGTATACCTGTGTGATCTGATTCTTGACTTTTAGTCGATAATCATCAAGATGATTGACTTTACTTCCTTTGTCAAATGGGTTGTGCTTGGGCTCGAGAGTTGGAGTCGGAAAGTGATTGGTAACTTAGGTATATGTATGGGAATATACCTAAGTAGGGTTGGATGATAATTAGTGATTGTATATTTCTTCTGTGGTTTATCCTTAGTGGATTCTGGGAGAACATCGGGGGTCTTGGGGTCCCCTACTGAGTATTGTTGTACTCGCTCGTGCATGGGCTTCGCCCGCACCTTGTTGTGTTCTGTGCAGACGACGGTCAGCAGTGATCAAGGCTGAGGGTGAGGAACAGGAGGCTGCTCGAAGCTAGACTAGACAGAATGTACCTCAGGGATGAGGGTATGATTTCTATACCTACCCTTCAGGTAGGATTCAACGGTGGACGATCCAAGAGCTATTTTTCCCTTTTTACATGTATATGTACTTTTTGTTCTGTTGGGTTTGTATACTGGCCCACTTACATTCAACACACTTATCATTTTCTATTTTAATACTTTTTTCTTCTACTACTTGTGATCAGATTATGAGAGTTTCAGGTTAAAATGCAATGCCTTCCCTTTTGATCAGGGATTCACCTTTGGTGCTAGTCGCCGCCCCCTGGCCTATGGAAGGCGGGCTTGGGGTAGTCACCGCACGGGCCCCGAGGACGGGTCGTGACACCACTGACTAGCTAGTAGGCTTAATCAGTTATTTGATGGGAATCATGGGAAAAACATTATTCCCAGTGGCCACTAACCTCTTGGGGGAGGGAATGAGCACACTATTTCTGTTAGTCATACACTAGTGGCTACAAAGAATTTATTGCTGATTTATTTATAACATAACCTTCACTCTTTTTTCTCATACTATGTGTTCTTTTTTGTCTTTGAGTTACCTAATATTGATATACAATTATTTTAGGGAATTATACTCACTTTTGAACCCTCTATTAGATGCATGGACAATGATTTTATCCTACTTTTTCAATTCAGTGAGTTATTCTTCATTATATATTGACTTCATTATATTCATTATGATCAAATATTTTTTATCTTTAATGTCTTGATTAAATATAATTATTTTTTCAGGTTATAAAAAGGGTTTCATTGATTTTTTATATTTTAGACACCCAAATTTAATGATATAGATTTTACACATAAATAATACCTATGTCATTATCACCAATGGATCTTCTTGGGATATGACGGTTTTTTTGGATTATGAAAATGTCCCTTATTTCTAAATACCTATTTCACCTATGGTAAAAACCCCATGAATTTAATCAATGTTTTTTGGGTTCTTTTAATGATTTTTACCATGCATTTATATATCCATGAGACTTATTTCAACTTCTTGATCACCTAAGGTGGGTGGGTGTATCTATGGTAGCATTGCTTGTGTTTCTTACATGTGGGTTTTGTAGATTTTTAAACATCATAACAATTTAATGTAAATTGGATCTCTCATTGGAATAATGATTATTATGTTTTCTTGTTCTAAAATTTATATTTTACCATAGATGTTAATCCTAATGGATTATCTACTTAGAGGGATGTGTCAGTACATAGGTTAGCATGAATTACACTATCCTATAAAGGGGGATATATAAATCTTGATTTGTACTTTCCCATCAATATGGATGTGTCAAGAAGATATTTTATGTTCTTTATGGTATGGAATTAAAGTTGTTAGATCCAGTATATGATGACCTAGTATATGTGTTTTACATTTTGGATGTATTTGTCTCTTATATTTTTTCTTACCTCAATAATGAACCATTAAATCAAATAAACTTATGTTATGGTTATTTGTTGGTGTCATAGTATGCCTTTTAATCACACCATACTTAGTAATTTTGTTACAATTATAGAAATCATATTTAGTGATCTAGTGAAGTGAAAAGGACTTAATGTGGATAGTTGAGTATTTTTTATAGGA
Source organism: Viscum album (assembly GCA_963277665.1). NCBI lineage: Eukaryota > Viridiplantae > Streptophyta > Magnoliopsida > Santalales > Viscaceae > Viscum > Viscum album. The sequence continues at coordinate 1,538,788,277 of OY728150.1, forward strand.
GGATGTGGGTTTTTCCTGATGGAACTAGGTATAGATAGTTTCATATAGTCTATTTAGCTATAAACCTCATTCCTTGATCCACCACCTTTGGGGAACCAGTTTTATTCTATTTTGGTTTTAACATCTGACAAAACATTTTGAAAGTACATGGTTTTCTACATTTGGTGTGTGAAGGTACTTGGGGGATTTATTCATTTGTATTTGTTTTATTTTTATTTCTTTCATTTTTACACTTAGATGTTTTATCTATTACTTAGGGAATAGTCTCTCTAAGTGTCTCCTTTAGCACTCATCGCTAGTTGGAAATAATTTTTTTATGGGGAGGTGCACATGAGATCATATGGCATGCCATATTTGTCAATGTGGATTTGGTTGGGGTGAAATTGAATTACCCTTATAAATCCTATGAAAATTAAATATACTTATAATAAATATATTACAATAAAGTTATTTTAATCCAATATAAAAATATTTAGTTAATGAAATATATGAACTAAAACATACAAAAGGTATAAAAGCAGCTCAAAATAAATCTTCCCCAACTCTAGTGAACACTATGATCTTATAATTTTTATCTAGGTCACGAACTACATTATGAAAATATATATGAGTACGATATATTATAAAGTGTTTAGAATACATGTATACTCAATAGAAACCTCCTAGAAATTATCATAAAAATTTTGATTTAGAATATTATTTTTACTTTGAATAAAAAATTAAATCCATACACTACCAAAGTATGTCAAATTTTATCTAATCTCAATAAATATTACTCGATGAAAACTGTGCACAATTATTTTAATATAGTATTAAAAAATATCAACATTGTTACTTATCCTTGCTTCTCTACGGAATTAGTCTTACTTATATTCCTATAACATGAATCAGGGTGCTTTTAAACCTTTTATACCCACATAAATACATTTTATAAATCCCTATGTCAACCAAAACCACATAACAATATACATACACTACATAAAACAACTACATATCATATAACAATTCATAACCACATTTCTACCACAAAACTCAAACCACTACCGTATCTCCTCATCCTTAAATCACTACCACAATGCCACATGGAAATATCAATATCATAACCTCATTCCACCACAGAATATACTATATATACAATAGGGAACATTGAAATATGAGTATTTGTCCATTTGTATCACCCACAAAATGGATATTGGGGTGAACCTCTTCCAAAAACCTAATATAGCCATAGGTAGGGTTGGAAAAATTGAGTAGTGGTGTGTAATAAATGACATAAAATACAATGAATATATAAATACACATAGTTTAATGAAAAATATCAACTCACTTCCTAAACAACACTACATCCACTAATTTTTATCATATCACTATCAATACAACAAATCAAAAAACATTTAACGCAACTTGACACACAATTACAGACACCTCTATAAAAATACTTCACCACAACCAAAAAATGTATATTTATCCCATTTAATAATTAATCACTTATTTAAAATTATTATCCAATAAACATCCACACATTTCAATAACCACCTAATAACTTCCATCTAATTTAAGTATTATAAAAACAAATTTAATATCAATATACCATGAATTATTTACCATTGTATTTACTCATAGTTTCATTTTGATTATTAATAATTGTTTCGAAACCACTTTTAAAATTAACTGTTTACTTATTTAGTTATTTCGTTTGATAATTATACACATCCTAGTGTAATTAATAAAAAATATCTACCACATCCTCACCCTATATCATATCAATATACCCTTACAATAACCCAAAATATCATCTCAGTCATCTCTGCATCGATAAAAACATTAGTTCACAGCAATAACATTATCTTTTGCCATAAAAAACATATTATATCCCATATTCAACCACAGATATCTAACCACACCAACACCATATAAATAATTTTAGAATATTATAAATAAATCTTAGTAATAAACAATAAATGAATAACCTATTATATTCATGATTTAGGAATTATTTAGTAATTTTTATGTAAACAATATAAATCATATTTTCAATATTTTCTCTATTATATATTAATTCCTATATCTATATCTTCTAAATAATTTAAACATGTTACTTTATCATAAAAATAAAAAATAATTCACTAAAATATTCTTATCATAATAATTTTAAAATAGGATGAGAGTTGTAGGTCATATTTTCTCAGGATGAGAGGGTGACTAAATTGAAGAAAACATTAATGTGGGGAACAATAATGATAAAATTTTTATGTTTTATTGTTAGTATAGTAGATTCATATTTTTTAGAGTATTAATAGAGTCACATGGGATTGGAGATAACCTAGTAAAGGATAACTTGTCAATTTCACTATTAATTTACATAACATTAGCATTATTCTTCAACATTTTGATGATATAATGTGAAGAAATCTAATGATAAATAATTTTAATCTCCCCTAATTTTATGTAGTATTATTCATATTTTCGTGAGGTTTTTAGATATTTTTTGACCTTACTATCTTACGAACTAGTGGTTTTCCAACATTAGAGGAGTATTTAAATGATTAATTAAGAGTTATTAATATCATATTATTAAATTTATGATATGTTATGTTCATTTATCATTATGAGAAATTTGTCTAATTACTGTATTAATGGGGGGTGTGGACATATGTCACTTTTTGGGTCTTAATTGGTGGATTTTATTCATTCCATGTAAGAATAATGTAAATGATTCTAACATTAATCTTATATACCATCGGTGTTAGTGTCCATATTGTATCCTTTTCACAGATGGATTTAAGGGTTACTCGTAATCTTACATCCATGCTACGAGGGATCTTAATAGAGTTGGGTCATGATATGTAAAAAGATATAAAGAGAGAAACTATTTTAAATGTGAAATTATTCCCACCACTAACCTTATAGTAAACATGTGTCTCTTATATGGGACCATTAATACATCAAATCAGATATAGACTAGTATTTATGAATTATCATGGTTTTAATACATTATTATAAATTTTGATAATGATATTAATATATATCATTAAAATTTTATTATACACAATTAGTATGAATCATTTTAAATTATCTATGAAATCAATAATTATCAAAAAAAATAAACATTAAAAAATGTTTATATACTTTTACAAAAGAATTTTGGAAGATATTAAATCCAAGATATTCAATACAACCTTAGGTAGTCTGGTGTTATTTTAAAAACTCACTCATATAGAAATTATATTATTAAATACTACATCTAATATGAATTTTTAGTTATATTTAAATATGGTAGGTTCTGTGATGTTTTAGGATAACCATTACCTATCATATTACAGTTATTCTCTAGAGAAACCAATATTCAACAAAATACAAGTCATGTTTATGGTTATATAAAACAAACATTATATGATGTGAAATGGATAATAACTCAATTTGGTTTTTATAATGTTTTGATTATTTAAATTATACATAATATATAATAATTCCAAAAAATATTGATTAAAATATGGTAAATTTATATTTATTTATTATTCCAATGGTATAATGGTTTATATTTTTATAATCAATAATTAAAAAAAATTAATGTTAGTTATGGTAACCAATATATAGTGGTTATTAATTATAATGGTACAGATTACATATATCTTGTTACATATGATTTAATTTTTAGTAATCCTAAGACACTACATACAAATAACATCAATATCACCAAGGAAAATGGGAATTAATAGAATTGGTTTAGCATAAACATTCCATAAGGGGTAGCGTAAAATGAATTTTATTAATTAATAAATATTAAATACATTATATTCATAGAATAAATAAGAAAATAATAACACAAAATATATTAAATAATCAGAAAATATTCATAGAAGACATAATATTCAAAATAAATAAATACAATAATGAAAAAAATAATCTCATTAGAATGAAATGTGTAATTCTATACATCATAATTAAATGATAAGGGACACAACAAAGACATCATTAATTAATGGATGGGTGTAAATTAAACACTGAAGATAATTTTTCTATTGACACCTTCCAATTAATCAATGTGATATGAAATTTTCGGTCATACTCATCAATTAATAAGTTGAATTCATTCATCATATGAAAATAATTTATATATAAACAACAAAATAAATAAGTTTTCCTAAGGAACCACAAACATAATAATTGTTACATGATCAATAATTACCCATATAGAAATAATGGAAACATTGATTTTCCATATTTCCCCCATCAAATAAATTGAATAACATTCGATGTATACAAACATCAATCTTTGTATACAGATATAATATGGTCACACTATATAGAGTAAATGGTTTATTTTCAGTTAAATAATATAGAAAACATACAAATGATGTATAATTTATAAAATATGTCCATGATGTAAACAACATGGACAAATAATAAATATATATAAACAATGGAAGATAGAGATTGATAGAGAACATAATCGCCAAGATAGTGTTTGAGAGATGATATCACTATTTTATATACATATTTTGATGAGATTTTATATATGAATTCATTTAATATTGATTAATTAAATAGGATATTTTTTTATTGATATAAATTTTTTGTGTATTATAATGCAATACTGAAAGATAAAGAAATACCAAAGGAAAGTATGGGAATTGAGAACCATAAATAAAAAACATGTACTCGCCTGGGAGCAGCAAGATCTACTCTATATCTCTCTCTCTCTATTACCTTGAGGGTTTCCTCTAAAACTTCATTCATCCACAATTCTTTTTTTTTTCAATATCTTAGGTTCTCACTTATGTGTTTTTCTTCTTGTCTTGAGGGTTCACATGGAAGTGTGAGTTCTTTGTGTGGTGTTCTACGGTCGATGTTTTAAACTCCTTACTACCTTTCCCATTTTTCCTTCCCCATTATTCCTAACCCTATCTTGGCATACTAATATGTTTCTGATATCATCTTGGGAAGGTGAAGGTGAATCATTAGCCTATTTATTTTGTTGTTCGTTGGGTTTCTTCCTCTTCCATGACAATACATTCTTCATCTTGGATTTATTCCCCTTCTTCTTGATGTTCAATTTTTTGTTTATTGATTCACTTGTCTATTTCAATATTCTATTGTCTTGATTGTTTTTTGGTGATAATGATTTTTTTATGGTGAAACCATTGAAATATGGTGAATAGTTCTTCTCGATGGTGTTGTTCTGGATGAGGACTATTATTCCTTATTTCTTATTAGGTTTTGATCATTCTATTAATTGTTATTATATGATATCGATGTTGGTGTCCTTGTGTTATTCCCCTAGTGGTGGATATGAATGTAGGGTTCGGTGGTCATGGTGGTGGTCATATCTCACTGTTGAGGATTTTGTATGCTATGTATTCTACTCTACCTTTTGGTGTCCATCCATTATCTCCCAGATGAATTTTTATGTTGGTTATCAAGGATTTTGGGATGTGAGTTCAAGTAGTCGATAGAGTTTCCAGAGAAGCTTCTATGTGGTAGCTTCATCACTTTCCATACTCTCTCGAATGAATTTATCTTCATGATGTAGTGTAAAAAAGCTTCTATTCATGTTTATTATGGATGTTAGGATCAATTGTGGGTCTTATACGGGGGTTTTCAACATCTTCCTTAATAATGTTAATCAATTTGAAGGTTCTGATGATCTGTGGTGCAAAGTTTGTTTGTTTTTTAATGATGTATATAGTGATTTTATGATGATAAAGATAAAATCTGGCATTCTTCTTATCGATGACCGGGTGTGATGACGGGATGAGGATTTATCCTGAGGTTGTGGAAAATGTTGTAGTTTGAATTTTGAAATGTAAAACTAGAATTTCGAATCTGGTTTTTAGGGTTGAATTCATTCAAGTGTATGGTTTTTTAGGTTACCACATAACCAAAAAAGGATTTTCAAAATAATAAAAACATGGATTGAAGAGGAATATAAATTCACTTCCTGCCAATCCATGTATTGTATTGGTTTGACAATGGAAAATGAAGATGAAGAAAATATCCAAAATGAGTCAAAAGAATCATGTTTTCAAGGAAAGAAGATTTGTCATGATATTCAATGATCACAAGATGGTTCGGAGCCTCATAAAATAAGAAATTGGAATAAAAGATGTTTTTAGTACTGGAAATTAACATTACATGTCATTTATATATTAAAAAATATGAAAAGTCCAACACATTACACATCAATCAAAAAATTACATAATTTCATATTTCACAAGAATACGTAAAAAATGTTGAATCATGTGTATCTTCAGATAGGATTTTTTAATCGTATCCATTCAAAAAAGCTGGTTAACAGAGTAAACTCTATAGATGACCATGTTACTTATAAAATGGATATTATGGACAAGGGGTTCAATAATTTAATTATAGATGGAGTTTGTAAAATATCAGGAGGCTCTTAAATGGTTCTAACCTATATTTCTTCATAGATAGGTTTTTTTGTTTTTTTTCAATCGTTGATAAAATAAATGAATTGAATCAAGTTTAAATTCCAAAATATTTCTTTTATTTATTAACTTCTTATTATTTAATTCTAAATTATTCTCCTATGTATTTGGGTTGAATCATCAATAGAGATCACCCTATGATGGTTTGGTAAAAACCCTAGGGGATAACATAATCAGTTAAAGGGGGTGCGGACAATTATTATTTTATTTTCATTAACTCAATAAGATAATTATTTTAAAAATTATAGTGTTGTTCATACACATGTATTTTATTCATCATTTATCCATTGACCATGTTTTATCAATAATGAATAATGCCCAACCTGATTGAGATGATTTATTCAAGACCATTGAATGGAATTATTATTAATCATTTAGAAATATGAACCTAATGGATATTAGATATTTTGGTTCGTCTAACCATGAAGAATTTTTATTATATTACATTTTAGTATAGAATGACTATTTATTATATCGATTGAATTGTTTAGTTGGGAATCTGTTTGATATAATTATTTTGATTGTGAAGTTGAATTAATTTATTAAGAAAAACCATACCTAGGAATTGGTTACCCTATCTTTGGTTTCTCTATTTGAAATCATTTATTATAATTCCATCATTAGTTTGATGAAATCAATTAGAAATTGAAGAAATATAATATTTAGTTACTATTTATCATATTTGTGTCCCCCTCCAAATTTGGGATCAACTCCACACTTCTACTAAATCAGAAACATTCGGGGTTTAGATAGAATATCCCCATAACTTCTTAATGAAAATGTCAAATTACAAAGTTGAGTAAATAAAGGGTATATACATAGATTATAATGAGACACTCCCCTCATGTCATTCTCCACCAAATGTACAAAAAAGTCAGGAGCCCAAAAGGACCACATGGTAGTCATTATATGATTGTTCTATTTCATGATTCATTTGATTAGCCTCTCTATAAACATGTGTAGTCATTAATTTGAGAGGCTTTACCTAATTGATACATCCAATTCAGTGAGGTAGAATTATAAATGGATCATTATTAGTCATATAAATTATATCATGTATTTTATGTTCATAATCTAATTCAATCCTTAATATATTCTAACTATGATAAACTTAATGCTTGACATCATAAATAATGGCCCACAGTTCAGCTTCATGGGTAATTACCATCCGAATTAAATGATGAAATAATCCTTTGACAAAGACACGATGTTTGTGGAAGACACCTACAAAACCCAAAAATCCAAACATTCTAGAATAATCTCCAACAACATTAACTTTTAAAAATGGAAATAAAAAAGAATCCAGTGTATATAAGTGATCATTAGTTGTTTTTTCATTCTACCTGTAATTCCCAGAAACATAAGTTCTAATAGATCATTGAAAGTGTTGTACATGATTTCATTCTATATAGTAGATTCAGAATCTATGTCTCAAAGGATACAAATTTCACCTTCACATAAATATAGAGCATTTTTGTCAAATAAGAGGCCATTTCAAGCTAACCAGATAGCATAACAGGCCGCTACTTTAGCGACAAGAAGCTTGTTCTGAATCTGATCAGTCCATCTAGATTTTCAGATGTAAATAATCAATTCATCGAGAAACTTCTAAGATATCAAATAAATATAAAAAATTTAACTAATTTATCTTTGTAATCTCTAAACATAATAGCTGTAGATTAATAGGTAATTGATAGTTTTGGAATCATTCTGGCACAAATGATAAGATGATACAATGCATTGGACATCCATTCTCAGCTAATCATGAGTGGGAAAATTATTTTTGTATATTTTTCAAAGGAGTAGGATCTTATAGTGTTTTAAAAAAAAGATCATTGAATTTAATAAGACAGCAATATTTTTAGAAGGATCCAAAAAGATTCATATTATAAAACTCTCTAATATTAAAGACAAAATTTCTATTGGGATTCCAATCTAAGATTTCTTTATCCTTGAAATAGTAATTTTGAATGTCTATATTGGCTTGAGGAGCCACCATGGAATCAAGGATGTATTTTTGATCTATTAACTCTGCTAGAGACATTTGAGAAAGGTTAATAATTATATATTCAGTGTGTAAATGACTTTCCATCCAAACATTCTACCATAAATTAATACTGGATTGTTTACCGAAAATAAATTTTTAGTTTTTAATAATATCCTTGAAGAAATTCCTAATAGAAGGTAAAATAATGAAGTTAGATAGCGTGGATATCCATTATCAATATTAATTTTAAACATGTATGATAAAAAATACAGATATTAATCATTTAAAATTAAAATATTTCATGTGAACTTTTTAAAAATTCCATTATTGAAAATCTTAATATCTTTGATTCTGAGGCCACCCATCTCAAATGATTTAATTAAACACTTCTAATTAACTATGATCAACATTATTTCATTAATAGACCATGTTGAGGTGTAGTTCCTCATATTGCATTAGAATTCACTTAGTAGATTTCATAGCCATATATAAAGTGAGAATGGGTATATAAATTTGTACATGATCACCGAGTTGATGAGGCACACCCTCCCAGCTCCATATAGGTATTTACCCTTCCATATAGAAGTCTTGTTGATTTATATTCTATCAATATACTTCATATGATTCTTTCCACAAAAATGTGCAACTCTAAGATAAATAATGGGTATAGATCCTTTCTTAACTCTAAGGGAATTACTAGCCCTACATTTTTTACCAATAGTGAGACCACCACAAAAAATAATGAAGGATTAATTCCAATTTATTTGATGTCCATCCACTCCTCATAAGGTGTAAAAAAATATTTAATCATTGAGATAGTTTTTCTTGAGGATTACCAAATAATATATATGTAACAATAATATAATACGTGTGTTGTGGAGAAGTTATCTCATCCATATTTGATCTTCTTAAAAAATACATCTTGAGATAGCTCAATAAAACACTAACTCTTTTTTTTTCAGAAATGGAAAAAAAGAAATCCTAGATAATGGATAACCTTGTATAAATCCACTACTGAATTGAAATTATCCTCTGGGATATCCAGTAATAAGTATTGTAACCCTCGCAGATTTGAGATTACTTTTGATAAAGGTATTCTATTAATAATTTATTGATAATGTAGAAAAGTTAATATTAAAAATGTAGAATTAGTGTATGAAATGAAATATAAATTGCAAGAGAAACTATCACATAGTAATAATAATAGCCTAATAAAAGTGTATCATTAAACAGATTGGGAAATAAATCATTAATTAAAAGATAAAAATATTACAATACCATGAAATTATAATTATAGATGTATATGAATATGAATTTAAAAGACATTATGGAAAACATTTGAAATAAAAAATATAGATGAGAATTAGGAACCCATACATTATGTAATGACTCTCTTGGATATTATGCTATCAACTTTAATGGTAGAATTAATTATTTTAGTTTCCTAATTAAGAAATTGTATTTATTATTCCATACCTTATGACTATTTTTATTATATTATATTCATTAACTAGACTGTTTTTTCCCTATTTTTCATTTGGGATCGTATGGTCCACAATCAAATATCACTTGGATATAATGGTAATGGTTGGTGATATTTTTCAAATGGTTAATATATATATATATATATATAATTTTATAAATATAATTTTCATGTATTTATATAACTTAAAAGAACAATTATTTTTGAAAATAGATCCATCAGATACCTGTTTCATTGAGTTTACATGATATAATACAATATTATGTTCATTTAGTTAGTTTTACCATCCTTGTTGAAGATTATTGTTTTTATTTAATTTTATGATTATTTACCCTTTAATGAATATTAATCATAAAAAAATATTATTAAAATGTTTATATTTGACCATAATATTATTTGTTATAACTTTCTCTGAATGTGGTAATAGTTTTTTTCTAGAAGCATCCTTATAGTTTTTATACTGACCGTTATACTTTATATATAATTCTATTAATTCCAAATTATTTTTATCATGAAATGATATTATTAATGCTATAAATTGTAAAATTACAACCAAATTATAGTTGAAATTTTTTAAATCCATCCATGGAGTCACTGATGAAATTTAAAAAATTTCATTCACGGAGGTGATGAACGGATCATAATATAGATTATGTTTTAATTTTTAGAAAAATTTAAATGTGTTAGAGAATGGTTAAACCATTAAAATAATAATAGTTTCCTATAAATTTTATACTGACTTCATTTTTTCATGATGTAGAGATGGGATTTATGTGGAAAATGGATAATAAAACTCAATAGGGTTATGTTTGGATAATTTACCTCTTCCATTGGATGTCCTCCATTGATATGTGACACATTATTTTAGAAAAATTATTTTTATAAGAAAGAAACTTATAGAACAAGGATAAGATATTTTTTATGATATTTCAATATATATTTTATAATCTATTATTCATATGGTGTGAGGATAAGTGGGGTAGTTAGGGGTCAAATTTATAAGACGATGAGAGGAATAATTTTGAATAAAATATTTATTAATTTAAGATTTTTCTTCTAGACTATGAATTTTATTTATTATTTATAGAAATTACCATTATTTATTCATGTGATCCTATGATAATGGTTTGATACATTATCTCATATTCAATTTATTATTTATTTAGATTTTAATGAACAATATCATGTTTTAAGAAATATCATTAATCACTTCATAATTTTAGTATCTATAAAAATTTAAAAAAAATCACTCACAAAATTTTAATGTGATAGTTAAAAAATTTATATGTTTCTATAAATACTTTTCCAAATTGGAAATTTTTAATTTTTAATTTTTGTATAATAATTATTGTCTTTTTTAATAACATAAAACATGATTATCTAAAAATGAATACCATTAATTACATTAAGTTAAATTTATTGATTATTTATTTCATAGAATTTTGAAACTTATATAAACTTATCAAATTGATATCAATAATTATTTAGAATTTTGATTCATCATTTAACCTAACTAACTTTTATAATTTTCTAAAATTCAGGTTAGTATTCCAATGGTAAAGTTGTAATTCCAACTATTTTAAAACTTTTCACACCCTATAAAATTATCTTATCTATGACATTATTTAATTAATATGATTTCTATAATTTTTTTAAAATTTCATTTATAAAGTCTCAACCATGTTTATAATAATTTTCTTATAGTGTTTTTCACATCAATGATAGTTCTATTGTAAAACTGTGAATAGAAATTAAACTTTTAATTTTATTATTTACATGTGTTTGGAGTACCATTATACTATTTTCCATTTTTTATATTGTGTAATAAATTATATGTAATGTTATTAATTAATTTTCATATTTTTATACTAAATGTATCTATATGTATGGGTTGTAATACTATGTATAAAAAAATAACATGTATTGTATTGAAATATCTATAGTGAAAACTGAGGTATTAAATCCTCCATATATAAATAACTTCATCCGAATAATTTCAATTATATATTACTCCATAAACTAATATAGGTAATTCCTCATTGTTCCCTCGTCTATATGCCACATTATATCCTCTAACTTTTTATTCAACAAATGTACTTTCACTACCCACATTATCTAATTCTGTAATAGTTATTATTTCATTACAATAATCTAGAATGTCCCTTTAATTTATGAAAAGTAATTATCTAGATAAAATTCATTGGTGGTGAGTATATTCATGTGATCAAGAATGCACTTCCATAAATTATAGACATTTATGATGTAATGTAAATTAGATAGATTTAATGGAATATCCAAGTGATAAGGCACATATCTAAATCTCTATAAATTTTAAAAATGTACAATATACCATTGACAAGGATTCCCCTTCATAAAAAAATTATATAAATCCCTTCTATAAAGATAAATTAATGAATAGATACTCTTCTACACGAAATTACATGTCCTTCCTCTAAATAAACGAATAGATTTATCTTTTTATTTTATTTTGACTTGATGTGATTCTGGATAGGTAATAATTTTTCTGTTTTATCCTCAGTGAGTTTTAAAAAAAATATGATTTATTTCTCTAACCTCATCCTAATGAGTTATAGTATAAAATAATTTCCTATATAAATCCTCATATTAATCTATTCCAATTATTTAAGAAATATTATAATGTTAAAAATTTTAACTAGAGGTGGATATTAGAAATTCCCAAAAAATAACCATCCCATTACTAACAGACTTATATAAAATACCGCATCTCATACATATAATTAAAATTTAGTTTTATGGTTTTAAATATTTAGTAAAGTATTTAAATTATACACTTTCTTCATTCAAGCCCGAAACCTCAAAATTGTATAATGACTTAATAATTATTCCTAATCTACCTTAATACCTATAAAATTTAATAAAACACATTTGGATCGCATAAAAATTACAATAAGGAGTACAAAAGAAGGAAAATATTTTATACCATTAAAAATATGAGAAACTATAAAAAGTTTTGAGATCATCAAATATAATAGACTTTTAAACATTAAATTAACTTATTTTCCTAGATAAAACTATAAAACCAATTTATCAGAAAGAATAAATGAGATATACTAATCAGGAAGGTCACATGGAACATAATACTCCTATCAACCATTAAAATTAAAATTGATCCATTTCGAAATGAATTCAACTATTAATTTGAATAACCCATGATGAAATAACTTCACTAGTTTTTTCCAATAACCCTTGATGAAATAACATCACAAGGTAATTCTTCTCACCCATAATGGGATATCATTAGTAGTTGTTTCTGAAGTGATTTATTAAGTGAATAAATTTTCTATAAATTAATTCTAGGGATTTATTATAATCACCCATCATCAATTATAATTTCCATGTAACATATCATGAATAAAACATATAAGATCTTTCATTTCAATATACCCTTAATAAAACCTTTAATAATTTACATTATATCCCATAAGCACATGAATTTTTGGTAGACCCCTAAAAAGAAAATTATTTTAAATGAATTGTTTATTTAATTACTTAGAGTAATAAAATAAAATACATTAATATTATATCATATTATATAGAGAATACATTGAAAATATTTTAATGATAAATATGTTGAAGCATAAAAGTAAAAGTTTTGAGGAAAACCACTTTACAAAATCATAATATAAAAATTAATACTATTTAATAATTAATATAGTATTAACATGAGTGATATATACTATTTAATGATTATAGGAATAATTTTATAGAATATAAAAAAATTATTGATGATCATAGAAATATAAGAATAGATAAACCTCAATGAATTGGAATTGAGTAATGAAACCTCTTACCTCCAGTTATGACTCTCCTTGTATGTCCTATAAACTCTTAGATAATAAAATTATATTAATTATTTCTCCCACTCAAAATATGTTATATTTTTTATTCCTTTTTCATAATGTTTTATTATTCATTATATGTTGGTTGGAATAATATTACTTGTATTGGTTATTTTATGCTTTTTTCACATAATTCAAAAACAACTTCTATATAATACGAATGGTGAAATATCATTTTCATTTTGTTTTAAAATATACATATATATAATGTAATATTTTCATTTAATTCAATAATAATATTAATTCAATCGTTTCTGTAATGGTTACCATTGAGATAATCTTCTTTTTTAATAATTTTTTAATATTAACATTGATTATGATTTATTAAATATAATTTCTTTGTCATAATATATATTTTTCCATTTGAAATGAAATATCATAAATTTACATGAATATTAATTTTATACTCAGTAATAAAATATGTTTTTATGAATACTCACAGAAGGAATATGTTTATTAAAATAACATCGTTCACATTGATAGTGTAAAACAAATCTTGTGAGAGAATCTTTCCAAAAGCATTTAAAGGAATTGAAATCCGAAAAAAATATTTGAGTTTAATAAAAAAAATATATTATAATTAATATACTATTTTTTATTACTTTTAAATATTTATTATTATATTTGAATGTATAAGTGGATAATTGAAATAAAAATGTTTTTGGGAAACCCATATTTTGATGTAGTAATAGCTTATGAAAATTATTTTGATGATTTGTAATGGGTGATCTCACATCATTAATGGAACATAATTATTATCAAGAAATGATAATAAAATCATGATAGAATATTAAGTGGACATTTATAATAATTTTATGGAAATTAATCATATATAATGATGGAGAAAGGGGCTTGGAAACTATTATCTTTCCCTTCTAGTCGCCACTATTAGATTGAGTATAAATCCTTTATAGAAAGAGGTTATGGAAAGACCAAATAACTATAAATTTGGAAAGAGAAGTTTGGAGAAAAATTGGGAATTATATTGAGACAAATTTAAACAATATATTTTTATTAAAATGATTTATTGAGTCCCCTTTTATAGGAAAAAATTATTTTCATTTTAGAAATTATTTTCCTCCTAAATGGTTATGAATGAAATTTTAAAATTAAAATTTTCTTGCAAAAGAATAATAGATTCTATTTTAAACAGCTTCTTAAACCTACATACCTCAACATAATGTTTTATGATTTTTTTATAAATTAATAAATAATTTTTCACATTTAATACCATTGACACCCATCAATAACTGGACTTCATCATACATACTTTGTATGGTGATTAAAAAATATCCACAAAACCTAAGGAATAATTGATCAATAAATCGCATTAAACATCCCATATAATAATCTAAAAGTTTATCATTTCATTCAAAAAAAATTATTTATTCTTTGAATATCTAGAACCTAATATAAAATCAATCTCATTTTTCTATCATTCAATTCAATGAGTCACCTTAATATTAATATCAATATCAATATCCTATAACCATATCAATATTTTCAATAGTGATCTATTCATTGATATATTATCTCTCAACAAATTATTATACATTATTTGAAACATTGTATCATTAAATCTAACACCTCAATTAATTTTATTTTTTATAATTCAAATCAATCTCTTTAATGAATATGATACATCAATTTGAATAATCAATGAGATTCATAAATTTATAGTTATTCACATGTCAAAAATATATATTTACAAATTAATTTTATAATTTATGGATTCAAACATTAAAAATATAATCTAGTCATGCTATACTTAGTCATAAGAATTTGAAAAGTATTCAATGATATTTTTATTTTAGAAAAACTCATACATGTATACCCTAGCATGTATTAGGTGATCTCAATAAATAAATTAGTTCCATGTGATATCTCCCATGTTCCAATCACATACAAACATATCCTCTTAGTGTAATGCATTTTGTGTAAATTTCCCATCCATCTTATATTTAATTTTATGTTCTTCATGATATATCCCATCATTTAGCAACTCCCCAAAAAACAAAGTTATATCGCCATGAAAACCTATATATAGAGATATTTTTCATATGGTTACATTTTACAAGTGTGGGACTATGAATGTTCACAATGTAATGTATATGTATCCCTCCTACTACCATTTGATCAATGATTAGACAACCCAGTTCACTTTAACATTCATCTATTGATGTTATTTGGAACAAAATATAATATCAACCGCCATAGATTGTGGTTTTATATTGATATATTATCATAAATGTATAATATATTTTCATTTTACCTTTTATATTCACGTAGGGATCAAAAAATGAATTTCTTATATTATAAATAAATAAATACCCAAAAATTTTGTACAACTAATTTTTAATTCCATAAAATATATATATTCAACATATTTTAATATATTTATATGATTATCAATTTCATAGGATCATTTTGTCTATTTTTCATAATCTAAATATTGATATATCATTTCAAAACAAATTCTTAATGGTTTGAAGTTAAGATATATATCTATTAAATAATTGGATTAAATAACCGCTCTGGATTATATTTATGAATATAATTTTTAAATGTAAAAAAATAATATATCTATAAAAATATATTGGGAATATTAATAAAAAAAATATAATTTATTAAATATGAGTTTACACTTAGAGGATCCAAATCAAAGATAGAATTTTGAGATTATCAAATTAATCAAGATGAATAAATTCAGTCTATAATATAGAATAATGTAATTCGAGTTCTATTTTATTAATTAATATTTTATCTCTTTCATACTTAATTTGTGTATAAAAAATTTAATATATTGATGATACAAATGAATATATATATGGGAATATAAGAAAAAATATAATTTCTTAATAAGATGTATTGTTTATTTAAAATCACTCCACCTTCATGGACAATATAAATAATGTGAAATAAATTAATAAATTTACAGCCCCATAAAATATTCCAATTATAATATCAATTTTGAAGTCCATATATCTGACATAATAACTATAAACAAAGATGATATATATTTAACCTCATTATCAAAAATAAATATTTCTATAAAAATAGTTCTATGGTGTCAAATTACTCCACTATAATACCTCATTTTATTGTAATGGGAGCCAATGAATACAGTGAAAAAAAAACAATGTACCAAATTTTAACAACAAATAAATTCATTCTTATAATGAACTTATATAATTACAATTCTCCCACAACCATTCTATTTCAATCAATGAAGGATATATATCATGTGTTATAGATATATCGATAATTATATAACCAAGTTACACTCTCTCGGGTATTTTTATAGATATTCAAGATTAACATATATAGATATTACATCATTTTATATGAATATTAAGAAAATTTAAAAATACATGCAGGAGGACCATAACGGTTTTGTGTCTTCGAAAAATTAGAAACATAAATTTCTAACATGGTAAAATATCTGCAACATATTCCATAAAGATATTCCATTTTACAACTCCTACATAAAACAATTTTTTATAACCTGTGAAAAAAAGTGGTGAGATCAGATGCTCAATAAGGGTAAATATGGATTATATGTAATCATAACAATATCATAAGGGTATTCGTACATGATCTTGATTTTAAAAAATCATACCCTGTATAAAAATATCATAATAAAAATTCATGTCATAAATTTTTGTAGTTCATAAGATGTCAATAATAAGATAATCAAGA
Source organism: Viscum album (assembly GCA_963277665.1). NCBI lineage: Eukaryota > Viridiplantae > Streptophyta > Magnoliopsida > Santalales > Viscaceae > Viscum > Viscum album. Next base: position 1,538,805,776 of record OY728150.1, read on the forward strand.
ATATGAACCATGTTAGCATATAAAGGACATGAGACATAGAATTTCTGGTAAACACATAAACATGTACATTCCCCAAAAGGCAAGGCTCATTTCCAAAAACATATCAATGCACTTCAAGGGGACTACACCTGCTGGTCTGGATACACCACCATCCCCAGTCACAATCATTTCTTTATAAGGGATTATATTTCCCCATACTCCCATAGTGGATCATGTTTCCCAATCTTCCCATAGTGGATTTTTTTCCCATTATTCTATAATGGATAAATCCTATCGAATTGAATCTTGTCATTATCTTCAGAGATATAAATCATTACCCATTAATTTAAGGGTGATATTGGACCCACCTATCACATAATAAGAAAATACATACATGTTTCACATGAAAATAAATATTTAATTATATCATGACCCGTAAAAATATATTTGTTTCAAAAAGATGATATCATAACCCATGAAATAAATTGGGTATCATAAACATTTCAGCATATCACTCCCAATGGAAAAGAAAATGGTATCATAAATATTTATTCAAATTTTAACCCATGAATGGAATGATGTTTTATTGGGATATAACCAATGGAAGAGTAATAGGTGTCATTGACATCATTCCATTAAAACAAAAACCATACAAGAAATAGTATGAATGGTATTCTTGGATCATATCCGAGTATATCATCAACTATAACAATGTACATTATCTTATATGGAACATAATTTTTTTTAATATTTTAAAAAAATTATTTAAATAAAATAAACTTCTTATTATAAAAAAATACATTTTAATAATATAAAGCCTCTTGAAAACCATTTTACATCAAAATAACCTTTAAAATTTATAATTGAATCTTTAAAACGTTCTGAAAAATAGTTTTCTTAAAAATATATAAAAAATCTTGATAACATTTAGAAAACCATTTTCTTTGAAAAAATATCAAAGAATATTGAAATAAATTAACATAAATTATATAATGTAATATTTAAAACATTTTGAATTTTTTTTCTTTGAATATGATTAAATGAATCTTGAAAATATTTTGAAAACAATTTTCCATTAAATCATATAAATAAATATGGAAATCAATTCGAAAAAAAATCCTTAAAAACATATAAACCAATATTGAAAAAATATTGAAAATTATTTTACCTATAAATAAATAGAAAAATATTTAAAACGTTTAATACAATTTTTTAAACATAAAACATTTTTAAAAACATTTTTATAAAACATGGAATTAGAGAACACATATTTCTGGCTGAAGTGACAGATAAGGTCGGATTCTCTTAAAAATTATTTCTAAATTATCATGAGTACCAAAGGGTAAAAATTATACCATTACATGAATATATCATGAATAAATATATGTGAAAAAAATTAATGATATTTCTTGATTGAAGGATCATCATATATGATCAATGGAATCATAATCATGGACAATCTCGATAAATGGTGAGATTATAGCAAAAACAGTTACCACATTTGTAACGTTGAATCATAATGTAATAGAAATAATAACATTACATGAATCTTAAAATATCATGAAAATATGTAGATTCATTATATAAAATTTCAAAGGTATTATATTCACCTCTTAGATAAATATAGGTTAATAACAAGGTAAGTGTCTCAAAGATTGAAAATTGAGAAAAAAAATTTTTACTGATTTGGTAACTTTTGTAACATAAAACCTATATGGTAGAGATCATAAAATGTATATTAAAATACCCATAAATATAAGAATATTTTTTATATAATAATTTCGGGGTAATTATATACATCGTATAAAAGAAACAAGTGGTGAACATGGTATGTATATCATGGATATAAAATTTGACATGAGAAAACCCTTACCGTATGTCTTGATGTTCTTTTTAAACATTCAAAACGCTTATATAATAAGTAAATGTTTATTATAAATTAACCAAATAACAATATTACTATATATAATACCATATATGAGTCTCTTATGACTTTATATTACCAATTTATTAACAATTCTATGTTAAAGACACTTTTTGTGTAATAAACGCTTTGTTTATCATATGTGTTTAGACTTGTTATTTTTTATACTCTTACATAGATAATGATTTAATTATTTATATAATATAAAACATGATTTATCTATAATATATTGTTTCATATAAACATTTATATTAATCTATAATATATAGATATGTGAAATGGAATACACTGTTCATGGATATGGTAGGTCGTACGTACACATAAACGTTGCTTCGGTTTTCATGTCGTTTTGAAAGAAAAGTAGATTAAATGTATGTATATATACAATAATTACACAAGAATTATTATTTCATATATGTAATATATATTTACATAAACCATCATTAACACATTCCAAGTAGAGTGTGAACGAATCACATCGTTTTGATGAGGTGGTAGTCCACACTTCCCCAAATGAAAATATCGTATTTACACAAAATTAAGAGAAAGAAGGTATGTTTTACATAGTTATTATAGAATAATAAATACATGATAAATATCATATATATCCTATAAAAATAATTTTTTTCATGATTTTCAACTAGGAGAGATGGTGAAGGTAAAAAGAACATTCATCCTTTCATGATTTTGTAGTTCGTCGTACATGAATGGTTTGTTCACTACACATTTGATGAAAATGTTTGTAGGTATATATATAAATATTTACATAAAAAATATAATTATATTTTTGATATTTTTATTATTATATAATTAAGTAATATGATTATTTTCTGTGGTTGATAATGATAATAACACAAAAGTTCTTGAGGAAGGATGTTACTTCTTATTTGGGTATATCCTTTAGTTTTGAACCAAGGGATTACATGGATGAATATTATCACAAATGGGGGATCATATGATAAATTTAATGATGTTTTTAGATTATTTGAGAAGATTTTGGGTAAAAAAATGTCCTTTAGTGGGGTGAATAAGTGGGAGGGGTGAGTTTCTTTTTATAATGGAGAAGGAGTGGCATTCTTCTAAATTTTTTTAAAGGAAATTAAAACCAAGTTTTTCCGTATAAAATTAGATAAAATAATAGAAAAAATTATATAAAATTGTGTATAGTCTCTAAATAATTCTATAAAATTACTTTTATACAAGTTTCTAGGTCATTTCACCCCTTAATTTTAAATATTAATCCTTTGTAAAGCTAATTTTTCATTAAATCACTCTAATTAATTTCACATATATTTTTTGTTAAAAACTATGTAAGAATTATTAGAAACTATATATTGTTATAATTCTTAATATGTAATCCATTTTTCCAAATTCAAATCACATAATTTGAAGAAATTAATTCAAATTTAATCCTGTAGATGGGATGATAAGTGTGGTTTTTAAGTAAAAATGTTCAAACATTTGGTCAGTCTATATATCCAATTTCAAAGTTATATTTAATAAAATCAACTAAATTTGATTAATTTATGTATACTTGGTATAATTTAACATTAAACCCAATTAAAAATATAATTTATACTTATAAATAAATTATAGAAAAATCAATTGTTAATTAAATTTTATTATTATTAACTATTCATCAAAAAATAAAAATTCATGAAAAAAAATACCAAACATTCCCCATAAAATAATTTATATGTTATTATTACAAAAATAAAGTGTATTTGTTCAAATAAAAAATTATAGAAGTGTCAAAATCATATTCAAAATGGATTCTCTATTAAAAGGTGGTCAAATTACCTTTTATAAAAATACTGATTTGTATTCATAAAATTATATTTTTCTTATTTTATACCTATTAAATCAATTGGATGGGTATAAAAAATATTTATTTAATAAATGAAATATAAATATTATTTAAAAATAATAATCAAAAGTGGTTTTTTGAATTTATGGACAAAAAGTGTGTTTGTAGATAAAAAATAGTTTTTTATAAGAAATTTTTCTTTATAAAATAGTTTTAATTTTTATTTATAACTAATTTAAAACTAAAGGATTCATATTATATACATTTTTAGATAATATTTTCACAATTTACTTAATATTATTCTTAACTTTTATTATAATGGCTATCTAGTAACAATAATAATTTATTGATAACAACATTAATATTATATTGTAGTTTAGTAAAAAATTGACTTTTGTTTAATGCAAGATATCAAAGAGACCCAATATTGTGTATGATATAGGCCATCATAGTGTTCTGTGTACTGAAAGCTAAACTAAATGGTCTATTTAGAGCAAACATTACTTGTTGTTACATATAACAAAATCCATTGTTACTTCTTTCATATAACCAAATCTATATTTGGATTTGCATAAATTGAAAAATATAAAAAGCTATAATTAATTAATAAAATAAAGAAATCTCAAGGTGTCAAATTTTACACCACTTAATATTAATTTCGCCCTCTAAATTCTTCTGGGTTTTTAAAAGTTTGATACATGAAAGTTTTTCTCATAGAACCCCACATTGAAAATTTAATATGAAAAAATCCAAAGTAAGACATAACTAAGTTTGCACATATGAAAACATTCGTGGTAAGTGAAAACATGTCCATGTACGAAAATCCAAAATAAACATATAGGAAGATAAAGATCATTGCTCAAAAGAAATCAGGTAATCCAGAGAATGTAAATAATAAAAAAAACCTTAAAGTGATGAATTGTGAATATAGTCACTAATATCGTAAAAATAATGATAATATGATGACGTTTTATTTCAAGACCCTATCCTAATTTTGGATATTTTTTATAATAATATATATTTATTTTATTTTATTTCCATTCATAAGTAAAATATCACCCTTTTGTCGTGTCTTTACAGATTTCCAAATCACCACTTTTCTATAAAGGATGGTGAGTTTTTCATTCTTGAAGTACTAATAGATCATGTGTAATGGCACGGACCTCTCCGGCTAATTACTTTGTGAAATTTTGGTGTTGGAGGTGTTCCGGGATGTCAAGGGGACTTATCCCCAACACTTTTCCAATTTTCCAGTTCTGTGAACAGTGTTTCTAGTTTTATGAACAGTAACAGATCGGTCTCACGGGTCGGTCTGATAGATCGGTTTCACAGTTCAGTTTCACAGACCGGTCTCATAGATCGGTCTGACAGATCGGTTTCACAGATCGGTTTCACAGATCGGTCTGACAGATCGGTTTCACAGATCGGCCTGACAGATCAGTTTCACAGATCGGTTTCACAGATCGGTCTGACAGATCGGTTTCACAGATCGGTATGACAGATCGGTTTCAGAGATCGGTTTCACAGATCGGTTTCACAGATCGGTTTCACAGATCGGTCTGACCGATCCGTTTCACATATCGATCTGATAGATCGGTTTCACAGATCGGTTTCACAGATCGGTTTCACAGATCGGTTTCACAGATTGGTTTCACAGATCGGTTTCACAGATCCGTTTCACAGATCGGTTTCACAGATCGGTTTCACAGATCGGTTTCACAGATCAGTTTCACAGATGAGTTTCATGTACAGTGACGGTAGGTGAACAGTGTTTCCAGATTCCTACAGTTTTTCCCTTTTGACGTTTCCTTTGATGTAAAATACATTTAAAGCCTTATTTTAAGGACTCTTAAGGCCGATTCAAATCCCATAAATCCAATATTAATTATTCGTAAGGCTTGGAATGTTTTACGTGGTCAAACCGCGTGGGTTAATGCGATCCGTTTTTAATGGAGAATTAACCGGATGTTAAACTGTCACCTCGTTAAATCTTAAAAAGGGATGAGATATCATTCTCCCTTGTTCCTTCCCATTGTTATCAGCTAAGAGAGGCTAGAACCTTTCAATCATTTCCGTAGGAGTTGCACAATCAATCTTTACTCCTAGGATTGGTTCTGCTCTGTTTTGGATGTAACCGAACTGTGTCGGTCAATCATCCTGATAAGGTATGTTTTATCGTCGTTCCTTTGGGGATCATCTTCTCTTGTTTCTCCCTTCCTTATTATACCATGTAATTTCCAAGATTCTAATGGGGTTTTTTGGGGTTGGTTGGTACTATCGTACCGTGGCATCCTCTAGTGGATGCAATTTTCACGAGAGGAGGATTGTGACCCGTTGTGTGGATAAAGGACGTCAAGAACTCTTTCAGGTAGGGGATTCATGGCTTCTCTAATTGTATATGTGCAATCGTAGAATTAGCATGATTTAGTCCTTTGGATCACAACGAAATTGACCTAATTAAATACTTGAACCGGATTAAAAGAATTGGTTGATCGCATGTTGTTTCTTTATACCGTGACAAAGGTTTGCCTCATGTTTTCCTAGATAGAGTGATATCTATGTTTTCTTTGATTTGTTGTTCGTTCACAATAGAAATTGATAATGAACGTAAAGCCGGAATTAATTGTGAATTAATTGGCTAAAGATAAAGAGTCATGTAAATTAATCTGGTTATTACCGTTGTTGTAGTTTTTCTAATTTGAGGATAATCAAATTAGGGAAGTAAGCATGGTTATTTAATTGTGAAAGCTTACTGATTAGGTATCCCGTAATTGGAACCTACGCTTAAAAAATATTTTAATTCAATATGGATTAATGAACAGATTATGTGGGAATTTCTAAAAGGGTTCTGAGTTACCCTCTTGTATGTTAAAGGGTCAAGAGCCCACAGTTGTGGCTGTTGTTTTCATACTGCTTGTGCTGTGATGTGACCCTGGAGGGGTGTTTTGATGTGTGGAGGCGTGGAGGCCTTGTGGTTGTGGCAGTGGATGACGCCTAGAGTGGCGAGATGCATCTGTTTATTCATGTGTGTGTCAGGGAGGACACCAGGGGTGATGGAATAGGATGGATGTGGTTGTTGGATGCCTGTGGTTTTCTTTGAATGTAAATCTGATTTTCTTTTCCCCACTGCTCAAAGCAGCTGGTCTTTCTCAACCTTCTTCCAAAGGAGGCGAAGACGCGCGGGGTATGCCACGTACTTTTTGTGTTTAGCCTCTTGAGGGAGAATGGGTCTATGGTCTTTCTATAGGCAGAAAAGACTCGACGGGTAGTATATCTACTCACCATGTTGATCCTCCTTTGTGTTTAGTAGCATAGGATACTTTTCTAGAATGCCTAGGAATATGGAAAAGTAATTCTGTAATGAATGTTTGATTAAATGGTGAAAATCCACGGGGATGGAGATACTAGAATTTAATGGTGATGTGAATCATAAAAGGAGAAGTTGAATTTGAATGTGATGCCAATTCAGTTTAATGTGGAATTGTTCATGGTTAACTAATGTTTAAAGAATTAATTAATGTACAGTGGAACTGATAAAATGAGAATGGAGTAATCTAATAAAGCTCATCAAATGGTTGTGTGCTTATAGGACACCTAGTCTTAGAAGTAGCAGCCTGGAGTCTGAGTGACGTTAGTTGCAGTTTTATCTAAGACTAGGTAATGCCCATAGTGTGGATGTGAGTTATATATATACTCTGTACTTTTTTGTGTTTCTATACGCTACTCCACCCTGTCGGTAAGGGAAACTGACACCCCGGGGATTCTGGGCCCTGGGGGGTGTTTTCCCCAACATTCTGATGGGAGGTCGAATGGCTGACAACCCCCTTTGGCCCCGCTCTCTTCTCTTGGTAGATACTTGTGCCATGAGGCACAGTGGTTAGTTACCCCATATATGTGTGTAGAGGGCTGTAATGGCTTATGTTTATTCACACACATATATTCTGGATATAGTATCATATGGACAACTATAGGTGTAACATGTATAGGCTATGATGGCTTGAGGATCCTTACTCACAGTATGGGATGTAATGGCTTGAGGTATTATACCTGACGTATGATACACGTTATACGAGCTGTGGTGACTCTCGGGAACTACCCGGTTACTTTTGGTTGTGAGGACGGTGTGGTGCTTCGCCCAGGTGTCTGCGGGCAACCCTATGTGGTGCACGAGGTGCAGATTGTGGAGCTTAGCCCATGTGTCTGCGGGCAAGCCTTTGGAGAGAGAATCACAGGACATATGTCGTTGTGGAAAAGCGGAAAAACAGTGGGGAAGTAGTAGCGGGGTACCCTTGATATTCTTTATTATATGCTATATTCTTATATGCGTTACTTGGTGAGAGTAGCCATGGTGAGGTTGGGAACTTAGTATACATGTTTAGGTGTTGTGTATGTTTCACTTGTCATTCACTGGGCTTTAGAATGGTTTCTTTACTTTTTCACGAGAGGCTTGAGGAGGATCCTACTGAGTATACTATTATACTCACCCTATGAACATATAAACTGTTTTTCAGGTCACATGGAGCAGTTTGGGGATCATGTTGGTTACTACTAGCTTGTGGTTGGAGGAGGAGTTGTTCGGGCTTGTGGTCGCTGCCGTTTTACATTCTTTTGGGTACTTTTAGTTTTCCCTTTCAGTTGTAGTAATTTTGCATGACATTTCATATATGTACTTGGATTTCTTTTATATTTTAGTTCTTGAGTTGGAGTTGATTGGAGTCTATTCTATCTCTCTCTTCTGCATGTGTTATCTCAAAGGGTAATGCCTCCCGTTTGTATGTTGATTATACCCTCGGTGCTAGTCGCCAACCCGGGGCCTACTGGAGGCAGGACTCAGGGGTCATTATCTCTCTTCTCACATTTTCATCCTTGAAGGGGTACACTTTTTGGGGAGGGGGTCGTGAAAGAGTGGTATCAGAGGTCTGGTTGAGGGATAGGATGGAGTTTGGAGTTAGGCACAGGTGAGGATGCATGGGATGTTAGGGCAACAATGTCATTCATGTTTAGCAAGTGGGGTAAACACTGGAGACCGGCAGAGACATAGGCGTTTAGGGCCACCTATGATCTGTTGCACGGACCTTTAAGTTTACAATGGCTACTAAACAAAGTGATACTTGTTGCAGGGTAGAGACCTAGGAAAGGATCATGCATCATTATTCTTTGCGCATATGTTTGAATGGGTGGACCTTGAGATAGGTAACCTAAAATTAATAAAACAAAAAAATTTAATTAATTAATGATGAGTCTTCCATATTCCAGGCTTAGGAGCTCTAATAGTTGTTATTTTACAGGTATGGCTCCAGGTCGAAGTCCTCGTCAGGTTTGCGCAGAAGATGCCCAGTAGGCTGTTCCAGCAGATCGCCGCCGGGTCGAGGTTGACGACGATGACACTTGGAGGAAGACACTCCGAGTGTTTCAGTGCCAGAGTCTACAGAAGTACAAGGGCTCCATTTCAGATGCAGGAACAGAAGACTGGTTGGAGGAGGTCAAGATAGGCTTCAGTTCGATTCATGCTCGGAAGGAACACTGGGTGTCCTTGGTTGTGACGAAGATGTGTGGAGCAGCGAGGCAGTGGTGGTTCTTGTTCCTCGGTGATCGTGATGAGTCAACGATCTCATGGGAGGAGTTTCGAGACAGGTTTAGAGTCGAGTTTCATTCTTCGACTGCGAAGGCATCCAGTCGCCAGGAGCTTCTTACCCTTCGACAGGGGAGATCCGGTTTTCGGGAGTTTGGAATCCATTTCTGGAACCTTCTACGATATGCTTCAGACCTGTTACCAGATGAGGAGGCCAGGGCGAGGCATTTCGAGGAGGCTTTGCATCCAGAGATCTAGGTCCAGGTCACCCCATTTATGCAAAAGACATATCTTGAGGTGCTGGCGAGGGCAGAGGTTGTTGAGAGGACTTTTTCCAGGACTGGGACTTCACGAGAGGGGAATCGTCATGATTCCTCACGAAGCAGAGCTGTGGTCCGGGGTTCCCGGTTTTCAGGGCAGAAGAGTTTCCGTTCAGCTGGGGGTAGGTCTCAGCCCTTCCCATCTCGTTTCTCCGGAGGCAGCAACTCTCAGGCCAATGCCAAGGGATCAAGCGCTTGTTTCTCTTGTGGTGTTCGTGGTCATCAGCAGTGGGAGTGCACGAATTTTTAGAGCAGTCATCGTGCACTGGGCGCTCTGCTCCAGGTTCCTCTGCTGAGGAAGTTCCAGCCGAGGTAGCAGCAGTAGGTTGCACCAGCTTTAGATCACCCGAGGGTACATGGAGTAGGCGAGGGACAGCCCCTTGACACTCCCGGTCCTCAGAGAGCAGAGTTTGGTCGTGGTGGTGGTTGTCATAATGGTCAGAGAGGCCGTGGAGGAGGTCGTGGTCAGCTTCATGCTCTAGCATTGTCAGCCCCAGGCGAGCCAGATGTCGTTCGAGGTACCCTTTGCTTTGTTTTCTACATTGGTGTATGCCTTGTTTGATTCAGGAGAAACACACTCCTTCATATCACCTAACCTTGTCCATGCTTTGGGACTTGAGGTAGAGAGGCTTCCAGTGCCCTTGGCGTTGACTACGCCAGTTGGAGGTCGAGCCGACTTTTTTGAAGTATGTAGAGAATGTGAGCTGGTGTTGGGGTAACACCGCTCTTGGGGAGATTTCCTATGTTTACGAATACAACCATATGATGTCATACTCGGCATGGATTGGTTGTATTCGGTGCAGGCTATTGTGGATTTCTACAGGAAGAAGGTAATTTTCTTTGTTGCAGATGGAGAGAACGTGGTGTTTTTTGGTGAGAGAGATCCTCAGATGATTCATAGACGTTTTCATCCTTATCATCCATGATGGCTGGGATGATGTTGAGTTCTTCAGAGGTTCAGCAATTGGCGCTTCCTAGGGTCGTAGAGGAGTACCCTGATGTCTTTCCAGAAGAGGTTTTAGCGTTACCCCCTCGACGAGAGATCGAGTTTGGGGTCGATCTACAACCAGAAGTGTCTCATATCTCTATGTCTCCATATCGGATGGCCCCTTCTGAGTTACAAGAGCTACGTATACATCTTGATGGTCTGTTGCAGTGCAGTTTTGTTCGGCCTGGTGTGTCATTGTGGGGTGCACCAGTTTCGTTTGTGAAAAAGGTTGATGGCAGTTTGCGGTTGTGCGTCGATTATCGTCGATTAAACAAAGTGACAATAAAGAACCACTATCCTCTTCTGCGGATTGATGACCTATTCGATCAACTGAAGGGTGAAATTTGGTTCTCAAATATCGACTTGCGGTTAGGATATCATCATATGCGTGTAAAGGATGAGGATATCCCAAAGACTGCTTTCTGTTGTCGTCATGGGCATTATGAGTTTTTTGTAATTCCATTTGGCGTGACGAATGCTCCAGCTATTTTCATGGGGTTGATGAATGATGTGTTCCGTGAATTCCTAGACAATTTTGTTGTTGTTTTGATCGACGACATCCTTCTATACTCCACATCTGAAGAGGAGCATGTAGTGCATCTACGGGCCATTTTGGGAGTTCTTCGCCAACATCAGTTGTTTGGGAAGTTATCGAAGTGTGAGTTTTGGGCTCGAGAAGTTTGTTTCTTGGGGCATGTTGTGTCCCAACATGGAGTAGCTGTGGATCCATCGAAGATAGAAGCAGTGGTGTCTTGGGCAGCCCCCAAGACCGTGTCAGAGGTGCGAAGTTTCCTTAGTCTCGCAGGCTATTATAGGAGGTTTGTAACCAATTTCTCCCGAGTTGCGACTCCTCTGACCGCTTTGACCAGGAATGATCAAGCGTTCACATGGACTGATCAGTGTCAGGAATCTTTCGAGTATATAAAGGAGAAGTTGGTAAGTGCTCCAATCCTTTGTCTTCCAACGGAGGGAGTCCAGTTTGATGTTTTTTGTGATGCTTCACATCTGGGGATAGGTTGTGTTCTCATGCAGCTGAGGTCAGTTGTTTCTTATGGTTCTCGGCAGTTACGTCCCCATGAATGCAACTACGCCACCCATTATCTTGAGATGGAAGCTGTGGTGTTTGCTCTGAAGTTGTGGAGACATTACCTCATTGGTGAGCACTCTGTGGTTTTCACCGATCATAAGAGTTCGAGGTATGTTTTCTCCCACCGTGACTTGAACTTGCGGAAACGTCGGTGGATGGAGTTATTGTAGGAATACGGATTTGAAATATCATATACACCTAGAAAAGGGAATGATGTAGCTGATGCACTAAGCTGAAAGTCATGTAATGATGTTGTGTGTGAATCTGGTGTTTCCTGGAGAGTTATGGAAGAGATATCAGCTTTGCATATTGTTATGGGAGAATTTGGGGGTAGAGTTTGTCTTTTCCAGATGACGGTACAGTCATCCCTGATGCAGAAGGTGGAAGAGTCTCAGTTGGGTGATCTAGAGGTGGAAGTCTGGAGAGATAGAGTTGTTTGGGGCGAGGCCCCTGATGGTTGGTCAGAGGATGAACAACACCGAGTGTTGTATCATGGTAGGCTTTTTGTTCCCTTGGCAATGCGCGATATGGTTCTCCGAGAGTTCCATAGTTCACCCTTGGCAGTACATCCTGGTGTGACGAAGATGTAACGATCCTTGAGGAGTCAGTTTTGGTGGCCTGGGCTGAAGCGTGTGGTTGTAGAGTGTGTGTCTCGATGTTTAGTCTGCCAGAAGGGGAAGGTTGAACACCATGTTCCCGGTGGTCTTCTCCAGCAATTAGATATTCCTCAGTGGAAGTGGGAGGACATATCAATGGACTTTGTTATAGGTTTACCTCGAGCTCCGGGAGGACATGATGCTATATGGGTGGTAGTGGATCATTTAACAATGTCGGCCCACTTCATAGCGATCAAGGAGTCAAGCATAGTGGAGTTTTTGTCGAGGCGGTATCTAGAGGAGGTGGTGAGACTTCATGGAGTACCTAGGACGATCATTTTTGATCGAGATCCTCGTTTTACCTCTAGGGTGTGGAGAGGTCTCCAGCATGCTTTTGGATCTCAACTATGCCTTAGCACTACTATTCATCCTCAAACGGATGGTCAGACCGAGCGAACCATCCAGACTCTTGAAGACATGCTGCGCTCTTGTGTTCTTGATTTTGGAGGTTCAAGGATGAAGCACTTACCCTTGGTAAAGTTCTCTTACAATAATAATTTACACTCTACCATCATTATGGCGCCGTTCGAAGACTTGTATGGACGGTCATGCCGTTCTCCATTGTGCTGGACTGGGGTCGGGGAGTCAGCAATTCTCGGACCAGAACTAGTGCAGAATACAACAGAGATGGTTCGGGTCTTTCATGAAAGGATGAAGACAGCACAGGATCGTCTGAAATCATATGCTGATTAAAGAAGGATACCCTTAGAGTTTAATGTTTGGGATCATGTGTTTCTGAAGGTGACTCCCCGTTGTGGGCAGCGAAGGTTTGGTCGTGGAAGTAAGCTTTCTCCCCGGTTTGTTGGGCCTTTCGAGGTGTTAGCTCATGTTGGAGCTGTGGCGTATCGAGTAGCGCTTCCTCCTCATATGAGTCGGATACATGATGTTTTCCATGTATCACAGCTCCATCATTATCTTCATGATGAATCTCATGTTATCGATTGGGGAGATATCGATATTGATGATGATGCAACCTTCGAGGAGCGACCTGTGGAGATCCAAGACCACAAGGAGAAGGTGTTTTGTGGGTGTTCTATCCCCTTAGTTCGGGTCTTTTGGTGACACGGTGTCATGGAGGAGAGTACCTTGGAGCGTGAGTCACAAATACGTGCTCTGTACCTAGAGTTGTTTAATGTTTAACTCCTTTCATATAATGATGATTTATTTGTGGTTGGACCGTTCATGTTTTTTTATGTACTTTTCATGTGGTGTTATGTTTGAATGATATGGATATGGATTGTTTGTTCCCTTACTCTATGATATTTTAGTTTTGTTCCAGCTTTCGAACAACTCATGGTGGTTTTCCCCTGAGATGTATCTTATGGGGTGGTTGTTCGGACCCCTCTTTTCTTCTGGATTGGTTTTGAATTCTCGAGGACGAGAATGTTTTGAGAGGAATCTAATGTAATGGCCCGGACCTCTCCGGCCCATTACTTTGTGAAATTTTGGTGTTGGAGGTGTTCCAGGAGGTCAAGGGGACTTATCCCCAACACTTTTCCAATTTTCCAGTTCTATGAACAGTGTTTCCAGTTTTATGATCAGTAACAGATCTGTCTCACCGATCGGTTTCACAGATCAGTCTGATAGATCGGTTTCACAGATCAGTTTCACAGATCGGTCTCATAGATCGGTCTGACAGATCGGTTTCACAGATCGGTTTCATAGATCGGTCTGACATATCGGTTTCACAGATCGGTCAGACAGATCGGTTTCATAGATCGGATTCACAGATCGGTCTGACGGATCTGTTTCACAGATCGGTCTGACAGATCGGTTTCACCGATCGTTCTGACAGATCGGTTTCACAGATCGGTCTGACAGATCGGTTTCACAGATCAGTTTCACAGATCGGTTTCACAGATCGGTTTCACAGATCGGTTTCACAGATCGGTTTCACAGATCGGTTTCAAAGATCGGTTTCACATATCGGTTTCACAGATCGGTCTGACAGATCAGTTTCACTGATCAGTTTCATGTACAGTAATGGTAGGTGAACAGTGTTTCCAGATTCCTACAGTTTTGCCCTTTTGACATTTCCTTTGACGTAAAATACATTTAAAGCCTTATTTTAAGGACTCTTAAGGCCTATTCAAATTCCATAAATCCAATATTAATTATTCGTAAGGCTTGGAATGTTTTACTTGGTCAAACCATGTGGGTTAATGCGATCCGTTTTTAATGGAGAATTAACCGGATCTTAAACTGTCACCTCGTTAAATCTTAAAAAGGGATGAGATATCATTCCCCATTGTTCATTCCCATTGTTCTCAGCTAAGAGACGCTAGAACCTTTCAATCATTTCTGTAAGAGTTTCACAATCAATCTTTACTCCTAGGATTGGTTCTACTCTGTTTTGGATGCAACCGAACTGTGTCGGTCAATCTTCCCGATAAGGTATGTTTTATCGTCATTCCTTTGGGGATCATCTTCTCTTATTTCTCCCTTCCTTATTATACCATGTAATTTCCAAGATTCTAATGGGTTTTTTCTTGGGGTTGGTTGGTACTGCCGTACCATGGCATCCTCTGGTAGATGCAGTTGTCACGAGAGGAGGATTGTGACCCGTTGTGTGGATAAAGGACGTCAAGAACTCTTCCAGGTAGGGGATTCATGCCTTCTCTAATTGTATATGTGAAATTTTAGAATTAGCATGATTTAGTCCTTTGGATCACAATGAAATTGACCTAATTAAATACTTGAACCATATTAAAAGAATTGGTTGATCGCATGTTCTTTCTTTATACCGTGATAACGGTTTGCCTCAGGTTTTCCTAGATAGAGTGATATCTATGTTTTATTTGATTTGTTGTTCGTTCACGATAGAAATTGATAATGAACGTAAAGCCGGAATTAATTGTTAATTAATTGGATAAAGATAAAGAGGCATGTAAATTAATCTGGTTATTTCCATTGTTGTAGTTATTCTAATTTGAGGATAATCAAATTAGGGAAGTAAGCATGGTTATTTAATTGTGATAGCTTACTGATTAGGTATCTTGTAATTGGAACCTACGCTTAACAAATCTGCTAATTAAATATGGATTAAAGAACAGATTATGTGGGAATTTCTAAAAGGGTTCTGAGTTACCCTCTTGTATGTTAAAGGGTCAAGAGCCTATGGGTGTGACTGTTGTTTTCATGCTTCTTGTGATGTGATGTGCCCCTGTAGGGGTGTTGTGATGTGTGGAGGCATGGAGGCCTTGTGGTTGTAGCTATGGATGACACCTACAGTGGCGAGATGCATCAGTTTATGCATGTGGGTGTCAGGGAGGACACCAGGGGTGATGGAATGGGATGGATGTGGTTGCTGGATGCTTGTGGTTTTCTTTAATTATTAATCTGCTTTTCTTTTCCCCACTGCTCAAGGCAGCTGGTCTTGCTCACCCTTCTTCTAAAGGAGGCGAAGACGTGCGGGGTATGCCAGGTGCATTCCGTGTCTAGCCTCTCGAGGGAGAATGGGTCTATGCTCTTTCAATAGGTGGAAAATATTTGACGGGTAGTATATCTACTCACCGTGTTGAGCCTCCATTGTGTTTCCTAGCATAGGATGCTTTTCTAGAATGCCTGGGAATATGGAAAAGTAATTCTGTAATGAATGTTTGATTAAATGGTGAAAATCCACGGGGATGGAGAAACTAGAATTTAAAGGTGATGTGAATCTTAAAAGGAGCAGTTGATTTTGAATGTGATGCCAATTCAGTTTAATGTGGAATTGTTCATGGTTAACTAATGTTCAAAGAGTTAATTAATTTACAGTGGAACTGATAAAATGAGAATGGAGTAATCTAATAAAACTCTTCAAATGGTTGTGTGCTTATAGGTCACCTAGTCTTAGAAGTAGCAGCCTGGAGTCTAAGGGACGTTAGCTGCAGTTATATCTAAGACTATGTAATGCCCATAGTGTGGATGTGAGTTATATATATATTCTGTATTTTTTTGTGTTTCTATACGCTACTCCATCCTGTCGGTATAGGAAACTGACACCCCGGGAATTCTGAGCCCTGGGGGGTGTTTTCCCCAACATTCTGATGGGAGGTCGAATGGCTGACTACCCCCTTTGGCCCTGCTCCCTTCTCTTGGTAGATACTTGTGCCATGAGGCACAGTGGTTAGTTACCCCATATATGTGTGTAGAGGGCTGTAATGGCTTGTGTTTATTCACACACATATATTCTGGATATAGTACCATATGGACTACTATAGGTGTAACATGTATATGCTATGATGGCTTGAGGATCCTTACTCGGAGTATGGGCTATAATGGCTTGAGGTATTATTCCCGACGTATGATACACGTTATGTGAGATGTGGTGGCTCCCGGGAACTATCCGGTTACTTTTGGTTGTGAGGACGGTGTGGTGCTTTACCCAGGTGTCTGTAGGCAAGCCTATGTGGTGCACGAGGTTCAGATTGTGGAGCTTAGCCCAGGTGTCTGCAGGCAAGCCTTTGGAGAGAGAAGCACAGGACGTATGTCATTGGGGCAAAGCGGCAAACCAGTGGGGAAGTAGTAGCGGGGTACCCTTGATATTCTTTATTATATGCTATATTCTTGTATGCGTTACTTGGTGAGAGTAGCCATGGTGAGGTTGGGAACTTAGTATACATGTTTAGGTGATGAGTTAGTTTCACTTGTCATTCACTGGGCTTTAGCATGCTTTCATTTCTTTTGCAGAAGAGGCTTGGGGAGGATCCTACTGAGTATACTGTTATACTAACCCTATGTATATATAAACTGTTTTTCAGGTCACTTGGAGCAGGTTGGGGATCAAGTTGGTTACTACTAGCTTGAGGTTGGAGGAGGAGCTGTTCGGGATTGTGGTCACTACCGTTTTACAGTCTTTTGGGTACTTTTAGTTTTTCCCTTTCAGTTGTAGTACTTTTGCATGACATTTCATATATGTACTTGGATTTCTTTTATATTTTAGTTCTGAGTTGGATTTGATTGGAGTCTATTCTATCTCTCTCTTCTGCATGTGTTCTCTTAGAGGGTAATTCCTCCCATTTTTATGTTTATTATACCCTCAGTGCTAGTCGCCAACCTGGGGCCTACTGGAGGCGGGACTCGAGGGTCATTATCTCTCTTCTCACATTGCTGACCTAGGAGGGGTACACTTTGTGGGGAGGGGGTCGTGACATCATGAGATCCATGATAAATTATCTCATCAATATTATTTTTCCATCAATAAAATGTTGTTATAAAAAGTTTCCAAATATGAATAAATACTCATGATATGAGATAATACATTAATCTCATAAACTTCATCTAATGTTTAACATAAATATTTCATAAATGGTTATCCTTTTAACCATTATAAAAGATAAAAACCCCAACATTATAAATAAAGTCATGAAATAATCCTTACATTAATACCCCGTATATCAAAAAGTAGATATTTGTAATCATATTCCAAACATGAGAATACCCTCTTATATATTCTCTTAAAATATAGTAATAACCTAAATATCCATAAATCAGTTTTTCGAAAAAATGTTGTTTCTTCCATATTCAATATATTACTTGATGTATTCATTAAATAGAAGAAGTTGTACATAATATCCATAATTTCATAGACTACATTCTTAACAAATCAATAATAAGTTCTAGGGTAATAATTACTATTCATTTTACTTTATCCATGTTAATCGTCTCCTTATCCAAGATAAAGAAAATTTTCTCAACCTCAAGTACAGATTTGGGGTTACCACCCCTTAATCAACAAGTCACATTTTCAATAAATCCCTTTTTCGGTTCATCAGAACTATTCAATATATCCTTCTTAGTTATTAATGAATAACTTATAGTAAAAAAAACTTATATATTTCCTGATTCAAATAACTTAATACCTATATCCCAATACATGAATATTTCTTTTATCTTATAATCTTCTTAAACCATTACTTAGGCTTCATCATCTTATTCCATAATACCCCTTTTCTAGAATATGAAATATGAATCATGTTTTAAGGTTCCTCAATGTCGATATAATCATTCTTCATAACTTTAATCTAAAAAATACAATATCTCATACTTTTCACATGTCATTCATGATATCATTATCTTAATCATTATAATCAATAATCATGCAACCTTCCTAATTCTCTTCGTGAGATTCCCACATTGGAAATTGTTTTCCATAGTGCCCATAATTTCCACTTCTAAAACATTAAATGTAAACCCAGTTCCTTCTAGTCACATAAATTTACAAAAATAATAAATAATATTGTGAGAAACATTTTTCATAATAGAAAACCACATAATAATTATAAATAACTTATATTATGTCAAAATCATGGCTCTTACTTATTTTATCTATGAAACCATAAATTTATTGTATTTTATTCATATTAATATTCTACTTAGATCCTTTATGATGGTTTTTAATGTGTTTTTGAATTACCAAAGAATTTATCTCAGGGGTGTCAAACCAGGTTTATAGGAAAGCCCATTGTCGTGTATGAGGTTACACTTGAGTTATCCCTAACACACCTATTTGGAGTTACCCCTTTGTAAATCTATACCAGATCCACATCCACTTGTGGTATACAAATTGGGATTTAATACTATGAAACCACCCATTCTATTCTTTACTTAAATTCAAGGATATTTTCTTATACATTAATATATCCTTTGACTTATCCATAAAGACAGTACTAGAAATATTCTTAGAATTATTTCTAAGGATCTCAATACATTTATATAACACTAGATTTCAAATGTTGAGTAAACCATTCCTTCTATGCCAACTATAGAAACCAATGCTTAATATACATGTATATTAAATTATTTTAGATGAATATTGACCACATTAAAAAAATACATTCCTATATACTGTAATAGTTGAATGCCTTTGGAATCTTGGTAACATAATATTCTAACATGGTGAAATGTCTTCAACATCTCCCACAAATATCTTCCCATTTAGTTCTCATACATAAAACCTTTCATCATAGACTGTACAAAGGAAACAATATAAAGGGGTGAGATCTGATGCTAATTACAGGTAAACAAGGGAGATATGTAAGGATAACATGATCTTAAGGGTATGAGAATATGGTCTTAACATTAAAATATAATAACTTTCATAAAAATATTATAATCAGAAGACATGGAAGAAATATTTTTTGTTCATTAGAAAAATAATAATAACATACTCAATAACATGAACCATGTTATCATATCAAAGGAATAAGACATAAAATTAATGGTGGATAGATAAATTTGCAACATCTTTCCTCATAATTCATGGCTTATTTCCAAAAACTTATCAAGGAACTTCATGGGGACTACACTTATGGGTCGGGACACACAATTATTCCTAGTGGTAGTTCTTTTCTTATAAGGGATCGGGTATCCCCCTATTTACATAGTGGACCGGTTTTCCCCATATTCCCATAGTGGATTAGGTTTTCCCATATTCCCACAGTGGATCGGATTTTCCATCTTCCCAATGTTGATCGAGTTTCCCCTTATTCTTATAGTAGATCAGGATTCCCCATTTTCCCTAGTGGATGAAGCTCGTCAACTTGAATCCCATTATTATATCATGAGATGTAATGCTTTACACAATGAATTGGAGAGAGATATGGTTCACACCAGTTATATAATAATATCATGCATACATGTCCCAAAAGAGAAAAAAACATGAATCATATCAGGACCCGTAAAAATGGATGGGTTTCATCAACATTATATCACATCCCATAAAATTAAATGGGAATCATAAGAATTTCATCATATCATTACTTATAGAATATATATAGGTATCATAATGATTTCATAAAAGAATAAACTATGAAAAGATGAAAGTTCCAAGAGTATATAACCGTTGGAAAAGAAACATGTGTCATTAACATCATTCCATATAAACCTAAACCATTCATGAAATAATATTATTGTAATTCTTAGACCATATCCCCATTAAATTATAAATTATACCAATGAATGTTATTATATAAGCAACATAATTTTTTATAATTCTTTTAAAATCATTTCTCGATGAAAATTCAATTATTATTTGAAAAAAAATTAAAATATAAAACATATTGAAAACCATTTCCTTAAAAATAGCCTTGAAAACATATAATGTAATATAGAAAAAAAATTGAAAACCATTTTCTGAAAAAATTTATAAAATACTATTGAATTGTTTTTAGAAAAATTTGTTGTTTTAAAACATATAATAGAATATTAAAAATATTTTGAAAACCATTTTCTTGGAAAAATATAAATAATTCTTCAAAAAAATTTGAAAATATATTTCCTTGAACAGTTATAAAAGATTCATGGAATATTTTTGAAAACCATTTTCCATGAAAACTTATAAAAGAATCTTGAAAACATTTTGAAAATATTTTAACATAAAAGATTATAAAAGAAGATTAAAATCAAATTTGAAACCATTTTGTTTGAAAAGTTATAAAATAAGATTGGAAAAATTTGGAATCATTTATTAAAGCAGAAATATTTTTTAATCCCTTTTCTAGAAAATATGGTTTAGGAAAAACATAAATTTATGTCTGAAGAGAGATATAAAGTCAAATTTTCATAAAAAGTCATTATTAATTATGTTATGTACCAAAGAGTAAAAAATGGTACCAATACATTATGAAAGCATTAACAACCATAGGAGAAGAAAATTAATTTATGTTATTGATATATTGGACCATTAGATTTTATCAATGGAATCATAATCATAAACAATCTCTATAAATGATAAGGTAGTAGAAATAAAACATTACAACTTCGGTAAATTTAATTCACAATAAAATTCAAATAATAACATTAAATGAAGCTTAAAATATCCTGAAAAAAATTCATGATATATTATTTCAAAGGTAGTATCTACACCTAATAAAAAATATAGGTTTAAAACATTGTATGTTTCTCAAAGAAAGAAATTTGAGACAAAATTACATTATTAATTTGTTAAATGTTGAAAGATAAAGACCATGAAAAAATGATGATAAAATGGAAAGTTAAAAATCCATAAATATATGAATAATTATAATATCATACATTCAAGTAAATTATATACACCACATAAAAGAAACTAGTGGTGAGAAAATTCCATGTATCTCGCAGATGTAAAATGTGAGATGAGAAAACTCTTACCCTAAGTCATCATTTTCTTTATACTTTTTCAAAACTCCTATATAATAAATATGTTTTTATTATAAATATACCAGTGAATAATATTAATATATATCATTACAAATATGATTAACAAATGACATTACATTACCCATTTATTAACAATTCCATGTTAAATCAACGTTTCGCGTAATAAGTACTTTTTTATCATACATGTTTTGACTTGTTGTTCTTGATGATTTTAATTAGATCATAATTTATTTATTTAAAAAATGTAATGAATGACTTATATATCATATATTTTCATTATAAAAATATTTATAATAATCAAAAAAATATAGATATATTAAATGGAATACATTGTTAATTGAGATAGTATGTCTTACATACACATAAACAATATTTACATTTTCTTGTTGTATTGTAAGAAAAATAAATCTCATATATGTATATATATATATGTTTGTGTGTAATATAATTATATTATATTATTATTTCATATATATCATATATTTTTACTAAACCCAACCATTTTACATCCCATGTAGAGTGTGAACGAATCACATCTCTTTGAGGAGATGGTAGTCCACACATCCCCAAACGAAATTATTATATTTACACGAAATGTAAACATGACGGTATGTTTTGTATAATAATTACATAAGAATAAATTCATCATAAATATCATATATATCATATCAAAATATATTTTATATCATAAATCCAAACCATGATATGTAGTAAAGGAAAAAAATGAACAATCATCATTTGGAGAGGCAGTAGTTCGCCATACATGAAAGTTAATTTCAATACCCAGTAGATGAAATTTTGTGATGGTGTACGAATAAATCTTAAAATATCAAAATATAAATATATTAATGAGACTTTATTTATTATATAATCATCTAATAAGAATATTTGGGGGTGGAGAATGAAAATAAAGGCAAAAGATCTTAAGGGAGGATGTTATATCTTTTTTGGGTAACTCCAAAATTATGCACCAAAGGGCTTCCTTGGATGGATTTATTCAAAAAAGGATGATTCCATGAAGAAATTACTGATTTATTGAGCTTATTTGAGTACATTAGTTTCAAGAAAAATGGATTTAGAGTTGTGAATAATTGGGATGGGTGAGTGCCTTTTTATAGTGGAGGACGAGTGTCATTATTGTTAATTTTTGAAAAGGGAATTAGACCCTCATTTCTCCTTTAAAAATATGGTACAATAATAGACCAAATTCAATCCAAGGTTTTATTGGGTCTAAATTTGTCCAAACAAGGACTTTTGGACAGGTTTCTAGGTCATTTTCCCCTTTATGTTTCATGTTTAGTATTATGTTAAGAAAAATTTTCTCTTAATCAGATTAATTAATTTTAAAAACATTCACTATTATATTTTGGTAAAAAAATTTAAATTATTTGAAATTATAAATATTTATAATTAAAAAAATGGAATTCATTTTTCTAAATTCTAATAACATAATTTTTATAAATTTAATCAAATTTAATGGCAATGACAGGACGACAAAATAGGTTATGAAAGTAAAAATATTCCAACATTTGTTAATATTTTATATCTAATTCAAAGTAAAATTGATTATAATGACCTAAATTGTATTAATTAAATTATAATTTTATTAATTGAGCATTAAAACCAATAAAAACATTATTTAACCTTATAAATATATTATATAAAAAAAGAATTTTTAAATTAAAATTCTTTTTTTTCATTATTCATCAAAAAATAAAACTCCACATAAAAATAAAAACCTTCACCATAAAATAATTTTTATGTCCCTATTTGAAAAATGAAGTTTATTTTTTCTGATGAAAAATATTAATGTTTCATAAATAATATTTAAATTTTGGTAACCATTAAAAGGAAGAAAATTTACCTTTTATAAGAATACATTTATTTATTCATAAAATTGAATTTGTTTTTATCTTACTACTATAAAATACCTTGGATGGTTATAAAAAATATTTATTGAATTTATAATATATAAATTTTATTTAAACAATTAACCAAAACTAGTTTTTTAATTTATTGTGATAAACTTGTCTTTTACATTGAAAAAAAAATTTATAGAAATTTGTTTTCATTCTCAAATAGTTATTACTTTCATTTATAACTAATTGAAAACTAAAGGATCGATTTCATAGACATGTGTAGAACAAATTTTCCCAATTTGGTTAATATTATTTGCAACATGCATTCCAATGTCTATGTGATAACTCTAATAATATTTTAATAATATTATTAATAATATTATTAATAAAATATTGTAGTTTTGTAAAACTCATCCTTGTGTGTAGTGAAAGATATCAAAGGGACCTGTTATTATATGTAATAGAATCCCAAAAAAGTATTGTATGTATGATATTCTAATCTAAGTGTTACGTGTAGTAAAATCTTGACTTGGTGTGGCATAAAATGCAAGACACACTTGGTTTTTTTTATAGAAAAAGCTATATTTTTTGTATGGTGAAATGAAAAATATAAAAATATTACATTAATTCAAAAAAGTCAAAAAATCTTGCGGTGTAATGTTTTATATATGTACATGGAAAACATTTCATTTATTGAAACCATGATATTTTCCATTATTTGTGATTTATGCATTTCATTCACAAAATCATTACGATCTATGCATGCTTAACACTTGTTTTCATTTTTATATTTTCTATTTCTAACTCAATGTAATATACTGATGAAATAAATTCATTACGAGCCTTCTTCTAGAGTAAATTTTATTATTTATTCTATCTATATTGTAATTTATGACTCAACCGGTGATATACATATTTCTCAATCTGGGATATAAATATTAGAAACTTTAATCTAGATTGTCCCATAATTTCATCTAGTTCAACACACTTATCATAATCTATGATATAAATTTCTACCACAATTTATGTTATGGACCTAATAATCTTAAAGTTAACCCTACATTCCATTATAATGAGTCATATTTCTTTTATATTAGGACTTTACCATCAAGTGTGATAATTGAATATCTTTTTAAAAACATACTTTTTCTCTATTTAATTATTTATTAATCTTTATATCACTATCAATGATATACGAGGATTATTTTCTAGTTAATGTATATGTCTATAACATGTATAAAAAAATTCCTCCAAACATTTCTTGTAATATCATCCTTAACACAATTATTGTCCACTCTTCTATATCGCTAATTGGATTATTTATTTATCATTATCAGTAGATTCTACTATAAAATATAACATATTTTTTTATATAAGATATATTAACAATATATGTCAGATATTTCCATCCTTTGTGAGATTACATAACCTTGTGTGTTGAAGTAAGTTATGAGATACAATTTATTTACATCATAATATTTTGTTTTTTTCTATGTCAAATTAATTATTATCACTTAATATCATACGATTCAACCCTTATAAATTCTTTATTTAACTCTTCTAACATCCATTATCATTATTGAAGTGTGGTTCACTTCTTCAACACTCTTGTTACTTAAAAACCATGGGAATATTATTTTAAAAATATTTATTATTATATAATAACATTAAACAACTCTATTAATGCCTCTAAGTTGAATCAATGAAAGACCAATTATTACCCTTGGTTGAACATCATTGTTATCATCTTGACTGTAATTATACACAATAAAAATCAATGTATAGTCTTTATTAGTACAACCAAATTATCTAAAATCATATACCATGTTTCATATAAGTTATTAACCATTCATATATTTCATTTAATGTTAAATAATTATATAACTATCTGGGGATCATCTCATTGTTTTTTATGTGTTTTCATCACTCATGATAACCAATTCTTCTTCATTGACTTCCCCCAAAAAAATATTGTATGTGTGATTTTCTAATCAAAGTGTTACGTGTAGTAAAATCTTGACTTGGTGTGGCATAAAATGCAAGACACACTTGGTGATTTTTTATAGAAAAGGCTATATTTTGTGTATGGTGAAATGAAAAATATAAAAATATTACATTAATTCAAAAAGGTCAAAAAATCTTGGGGTGTAAAATTTTATATATGTACAGGGAAAACATTTCATTTATTAAAACCATAATATTTTCCATTATTTGTGATTTATGCATTTCATTCACAAAATCATTACGATCTATGCATGCTTAACACTTGTTTTCATTTTTATATTTTCTATATCTAAATCAATGTAATATACTAATGAAATAAATTCATTACAAGCCTTCTTCCAGTGTAAATTTTATTATTTATTCTATATATATTGTAATTTATGACTCAACTAGTGATATACATATTTCTCTATCTGGGATATAAATATCAAAAACTTTAATCTATATTGTCCCATAATTTCAACTAGTTCAACACACTTATCATCATCTATGATATAAATTTCTACCACAATTTATGTTATGGACTTAATAATCTTAAAGTTAACCCTACATTCCATTATAATGAGTCATATTTCTTTTATATCAGGACTTTACCATCAAGTGTGATAATTGAATATCTTTTTAAAAACATACTTTTTCTCTATTTAATTATTTATTAATCTTTATATAACTATCAATGATATACTAGTATTATTTTCTAGTTAAAGTATAGGTTTATAACATGTATAAAAAAAATTCCTCCAAACATTTCTTGTAATATCATCCTTAACAAAATTATTGTCCACTATTCTATACCGCTAATGGGATTATTTATTTATCATTATCTGTAGATTCTACTATAAAATATAATATATTTTTTTATATAAGATATATTAACAATATATGTTAGATATTTCAATCCTTTTTGAGATTACATAACCTTGTGTGTTGAAGTAATTTATGAGATACAATTTATTTACATCATAATATTTTGTTTTTTTTCTATGTCAAATTAATTATTATCACTTAATATCATATGATTCAACCCTTATAAATTCTTTATTTAACTCTTCTATCATCCATTATCATTATTGAAGTGTGTTTCACTTCTTCAACACTCTTGTTACTTAAAAACCATGGGAATATTATTTTAAAAATATTTATTAATATATAATAACATTAAACAACTCTATTAACGCCTCTAAGTTGAATCAAGGAAAGACCAATTATTACCCTTGGTTGAACATCATTGTTATCATATTGATTGTAATTATACACAATAAAAATAAACGTATAATCTTTATCAGTACAACCAAATTATCTAAAATCAAATACCATGTTTCATATAAAATATTAACCATTCATATATTTCATTTAATGTTAAATAATTATATATCTCTCTAGGGATCATCTCATTGTTTTTTATGTGTTTTCATCACTCGTGATAACCAATTCTTCTTCATTGACTTCCCCCAAAAAATTATTCTTATCTAATTACTTATCCTATTGTTTGTGATATCAATTTTTATCTCAAAAGAAACTAATCGTGGATAATAATTGCATTAAATCTTGGTTTATATTGACTTAGAAACCATTGAAATATCTAGGTTCTAGATAGTGTTACATACTTATCATTAAATATGATATAAAACATATAATCTATATTCTATAACTCATCCATTATCTCTTAGATCAGTTTCACTCTATATTTTTTTAATATATAGTAGAATATTTTCTTTGATCCCACACAACTTAATAATTCTATATACCAAAAAAACTTCTTTGAAGATATTTATTAGCTTATTTGACAAAAATATGTTTCCTTTTATATTATTCTGGTCACTTTTATAAAAAACCCAATCACATTTCTTTTAACTTCACCAAAATGATTCACTTAATCTCTATTAAGATGATAGAATGTATATTTATCAACATCATTGTATCTTCAATGTGATTAAATGAATGTCTGAATTCATCACCCTATCCCCCCTTCCTAATGAGATAATCCCTTCTATAAATTGGTTTCACTATAGATATAATACACCAAACCACCAATGTACAAAACCACTTCCTAGAAAAAAAGATATAATGCCTAAAATCTAAGCAATAAAATTTATTCATTACATGATAGTGATCCTATTTAATAATACCTCCTTTGAGAAAAAAATTTCATATCTAAAATACATACAGTTCATGTTTTAAATACTCATCCATTATGCCCCTATATATTAAAACTCATTAAATTATTTATTTATTTTATCTTAATTACTACTTAATAATCTCTCATATTGTTTGTTTTTTCATCACTTTTCATATTAAATCCATTATACTATATCTCCAAAGAATTATAATATTCATGTTTGTAACATTAGTTATCATTATTTATTATGTGACATCATGTGATATTAATCCATCTTCACTATAACACTTGAGACATGAACAACAATCGTACATATATTTTTAACCGTGGCACCATTATCAAGATAGTTCATCTAAATATAGCTTACTTTATTATTGAACTATTTTATTTTAACTTGTCTTCTTTCTCAGGGGGGTGATTTACTTTTCTCTTATTATATATTAATCATCTTATATTGACTATTAATATGTGATGATTAGTTAGGTCTAATTACGACCATAAGGAATGTATCATATAGAAATGTAACTATCTCATTGGATATAGTTTAGGGAACATGATTATTTAATTATACCACTATGATAATATTTCATGTTCCATCAAATATATCATTGATGATTCATTGATAGATTTGGAAAAAATCATCCTCCGAATTACAACTAAAAAATTATAAACTCTAGAACTTTCTTGATTCAAATTTTTCCCAACATTATTCCAAAATATTTTTAATCATAGTACAGCTGGGAATTTTATTACTCATATGAGAAATATTTTGTATGAATAAATTTAATTCTTCAAATTATATGTATATTAAATACAACATGTCTTTTGATTGAGTGAGATCTAAAAATACATTAAGAGTTATAAATTAATAAATGATATGTATTAATAAATATCATTAGTACCATTAAAGGATTAAAAAGATATGATATTATTCATATTTGATTGATGTTTATCTCAAGTAATTCTCATATCCATTACCTTCAACAAAAGGTAGATTATGATTTTCAAACATGTGTAATTTGAAAAGATCCAAATATTTATAATTTCATAATTTTATAATTATAATTGTGATTCAAAATTAATACCAATAATTTAAAATGACAAAAGGATTATAAAATGAACAATACAATATGTATTTATTATAGAAAGATTTTTGAAATAATTAAATTATGAATTGGTTCAATTAAATATTTTGTTCTATATTTCATGGTTAAATTAGTTCATTGCACACTTTACCATAATCTACAATAAAACTAGAGAAAATTTCATAAGGGTTTTTACCTTAATTAAATTTTTTTAAACATTATTATTTAAATTTTTAAATTAATATATTAAAAAAAATTAAGTTTATTATAAAATTGCATCATTGTGTTAAACATAATACCTAAAATGTGTATGTAACATGTTTGATACATTATTTAAATATACCAACACAAATAAGTTGGAAGGATTGATCAATTGAGTATAAATTTTTAACATATATTATATAATATATGTAATATAATATATATATATTAAAATCTTAACTACGTGAAATTTTATAGTTGAATTTAAATTAAAATAAATATTGAGAGATAATGTGGTTCTGGATCAAATCAGAGTAATAAATTAGATTAATTCACCTAAAATTTTATTAAATTTTTTTACACATGATTTTTGTAAATGACATATAATAATGCACATTGTGATCATCTAGTATCTTTTTTTAAGAATTTGTACTTTTAGGATTTCTTTCTGATGTTTTTTATCCATTATAAATAATTATAATTATCTATATTTTTTAATTTAAAAAATTCACATTTTTTGATCTTGTAATAACTTTGATAGCATTTTTCTATTACATAATGATGTTTATTGAAACATATTATACTAACATGAATAATATTCAAACACTCTCCACTTAAGGGAATGCACTAGTAATAAATTCTATAGGTATCCCACATATAATTAATTTATTTTTCAATGAATCATTTTGTATATTTTTTTTTCATTACCCATTCGATTTGTATCTCTATTTTCATATAACATCCTGGATTTTCCTAATAGTGATGACCTTTTCTTTAGTTTTAATTATTTTTCATGTACCTTCCAATGATTAATATGGGAGTTAATGGGGTATTGGTGGTTTATGAGTCACGTTAGGTTCCCACATCTCTAAAAATTATAGAGGAAGACATGGATTCTTGGTTATTACAAATTGTGATGCCAAACCCGCACGGTTTCTCTAAACAGTGCGACTGCATATAGTGGGATACAGGGTGCAGCATGGTTTTTCAGTGACAATGAGACCCCATTCACACCAGTGCATCCAATTTTATGTTTTTATATTCCTTTTTGCATGGTTTGAGTACGATTAGACAAACTATTTTCCTAACTATGTTTTGTGCCACTTGAAAGAAGAAACGGTTGCACGGTTTGTCCAACCATGCAGCCAAACTGTGTGCCCCTATATTTAAGGGTAAAATTAATGTTTTTACATCTATATAATATTTTAACCCTTTTATTTTTCCAACATTCTTTATTTAATGGGGATTTCCTCCTCTACCTCACATGAAGAATCTTTCTCCTCTCTTCTTAGGTCCCTTATTTTCTCCTCCATCTAATCCCTAAATCGGTCATCGTCAAATCCATTGGGAAGCTAGATGTAATCTATTAAATCAACAAACTTCTATTTTAGGTTCTTTTTTACTCTATGATATTCTATCTTGTAGTGAGATCATTTTCCCTAATTTAAATTCATGTGACGATTTCATTTATTACATCTGTTCTAACTCGAATCAAAGGTCGGTGATGGAAAAGGGGAGCTCTAAGATAATAAGGTTGGTGGTCTAGGATCTATCCTCTTATTTTGTTTTATCCAATGTAATAAAACACTTTTCCATTAGATGGACCACTCCAGAAATGGCTATTATTTTTTAACAAATTAAATGGAAGACCTCAGTTTTTTTACCTCATTTAGCAGTGAATCAACTACCTGGGTTCATCGCAACACATTATGCCACCCGAATGAGTGTGCTCTAACCTTGAGGCTTATTATTCCCTTTAAATTCTTAGTTTATACATTCTTTGAGGGGTGCTTCTTAATAATTTATTCCTTGAGTTCCTAAATAAAATTTATTAGGCTAACAAACCTTAATCTATACCCATAATCCACATGCCATTATTGAATTGATTGAACTAATTAAATTGGTAAAGTGTTTATGTATTACACTTGTGACATAAATGGATTATTCAATTGAATGACTTGACCAAATTTCCAACTATGATAAAAATTATTGAATAAATGTTGTTACCTTAGTGTTGAGGGTAATATGAGGGGTTCAGACAAAAAGACCCCTTATATGTACACTTCATGTCTTCATGTTAGTATTTATTAGTGGTTTGTAGACATGTTGAGGGTGACATATGTTATGTCTGCTATGGGATAATTGAGCATTTTTTATTTTTCCTACATATGAGGGAAACTTGTTCCTCAATGGAGACCCCGTGGATGGGATTTATTTCATGATCATTGTATAATGACATTAGAGAGCCTTGGTCCCCTACGTGTGATACCAGGTATAGACTTAGAGGATAGATCTTGACATTATCAAACCATGACTGAAGTGACACATGGGACATCATTCTTGGGTCACATTGGATGGACTCCATGGATTATTACTTTTACCGATCCCCCTGAGTGATATTAGGAAATTCCATATGAATTTCCATGGATGGGATCAGGGTGACTCTTGATATTCATAATGTGGATAAACTGAATTAAATGATACATGAATATTTTTAAATGAGAAAAGATATTTTTGTTTTGGAAAATTTGGGGGAAGTCCTCCAATAACAAGCACAATCATGGGGATAGTCCATCTTTTTTCACCTTATGCCTCTCTCTTTACCTTTATTGTTTCCCTTGTATTTGACTCACCGTCTTAGTATGAAGAAGTTAGTTCTAAATGTGTTTCCTTTTTAACCCTAGTCCAATTTATTTATTTATATATTTATTTTGGTATTTCATTGATTATTGTTGGAACACTTTTCATTTATTTATTTCATGAAATTGGTTAGCATAGACAATTTGGGTCACAGCTTACTGTGATTATATGTCACACCCTGCTTGGTCCTCCTATGGTACTCAATCAGACATTATGACTGTAGGTATAGATATAGTGAAGCATCTAGATTTTGATGCATGATTTAATGTTGTAGGATGGATTTTATGAAATAGGACCAAGCCAATGCTCAAGATGATAGTTAAAGAAGTTTGACCTATTTGTATATTTTTATAACATGTGATATATTCTTGTATCCCCTGACCCTTGATTACTCATTCTTGTATACCATTATCATCAATAAAATTTTTTATTTAATTACCTTCCACTCATCTACTTATATTCCATGTTTTTTTCCATTATTTGTGATGTTGTTAGGTACACATTTATACTTATATAATTTATTATCAATTTTTTCTATTGTGTTCATAATTATCTATGAGGTTAAAGTCTCCCCAAAGAAACACACCAAGCCCTTACTGCTTGTCAAAAGCCTCTGGCATTCGGGGAGCCAGGCCTGAGATATTGTGGCCACGATCTTAGGGAACAATTAAGTGGAATACATGGAGGGACACCATAAAGTGGTATTAGAGTTTTATTATTCTTTTTTTTTTGAGTATATACTGGAGACTAGGATATTGAGATTTGGTAATGAGCCTATTCCTTAGAGTCTCTAAACCACATACAAGGGAAACCCCAAATTTACTATGTTTGGAAAATGTTTTCATTTCATGTATTTTTATTGTTTCATAGATTTCATCATTGGGTGACTCACTTGATTTGTGTTGTTATTAAATTTTATTTCATTAAAAAGTGATTCGTTAGTCTTAGATTGAGGATTAGAGGGATCATTGAAACACATGAATCATACTAAGAACCTTAAAATTTAAAATGTCTTGCATTATTCCATTCCAAAATTACTTTAGAATTTAAATTCATGTATTTCATGTGATTTTTTTTGTTCCATGCTGTTATTATTTATATTTATTTTAGTGAAATATATAGAAATTTACCAAATTTACCCTGTATGAATGAAAACATAACTAAAATGTGATTAGAATTCCATAAACTAACACTATTTTTATAAATATTTTAAATAAGACACCTTATGTAGTCTATTATGGAATTTTCAACCATAGACCATAAATCGCATGGGCTAGAACATGTTTTGAATATGATTAAATTAGCACCACCATCCAATTTATAAGTTTTATGGGCTATTATAAATTAGATGTCATGATTCATTTAATTCAACCACATACAGGAATCTTATGTACATTGATGATTCAAAATGATAGTGACCTTTAAAAATTAAATTGGAACCTAATATGGGAAATATGATACCTTTACCCTAACTATACCTTAGTAGTGGGAAGTAGGTCATTCCTCTTCTGATCTTTATGTGCCCTTTTATAACCACCGAGAACTGGATCATAGAGAAATATGAGGTTTATGTCATGGTATATGATGTCATAGTTCATGTTATTTTATTAATCCCATTTTATATTTGTTATAAATCCTATTTGAGGCCTGATCATGGAAATATTAGATATATGCCACCATTAAGACATTGTGACATATTCCAAGAGAGTGGTGATTACAATACATCAGAGATGGGGCACCCTGATCCACCTGAGTTACCTCATATAGTGCCACCTGAGTGGCTACCTAAGCATCTTCAACTATTAATTGATTCTCAATTTATATATAGTTTCAATATGCTTGTGTAGACCATTCAGGGTGATCCCCTACCTTCCCCTTATATGGAATATTTGTCTTGAGAATTCGAGCATCATCATCCATCTACATTTTGGGGTGATAGAAGTCCCCAGCCTGACGAATCATGGATAGAGCTTATGAAGTCCATCTTTCTGTATATCAAGATGCTTTTGGAGGGTAGGATCAAGCTCAAAACCTATAGGTTATGTGATTTTACCAAACATTAATGGGAAATTCCAGTTTAGGCTACTCAAAATCTGGTTATGGTCTTGGTGGACCTCAATACTTCCTTCTTCAACTACTTCTTTCATCAGAACTTGAGAACCAATTACATTCAAAAGATCGTGGATCTTTTTCAATGTGACATGTCAATGACAACATACTCAACTCACTTTACTAAATTGAAGATTTTTTTTTAAACATTGATTTATGATGAGTTGAATACTACAATATAATTTGAGGATAGGTTTACAAATTATATCTGCTCATATGTGAACATATTTCAGTTTACCACTCTTTCAATTAAAGTTAACTAGGCCCTCATCACTAAGTGGAATATGAGGAAATTAGGTGACATGAGATATGGATATTCAGTTTATAGTTAGATTGTAAGACTTTCCAGTGCTAAGAAGTGATATTTTGGGGTTATAGGTGGGGTAGTACAAGGAAAGTGGAATGCACAGAAATCAATGTAGTGTTTCACAAGTATAGAAGTCCAAGCCATAAAATCCATTGTTTATGATGAAGCTAAAAGAGTGTTGGGGTTGCTATAGGATGGGTAAACTCTGGAATTTATGCTAATATTTTCCTCTATTTACAATTGATTGGGTTCAATTCTAGCACCTACATTATGAGAAAGATCACTGACTCTTCATCAAAATGTATCTAGTATTCTATTGGCCGATCAGGTTAAGAAGTTATTCATGGACGAATTACTCAGGACATAGTGTTTTAGCAATAGTAGATTTAAACTAATCTTGAATAATCTCACGGGTTTGGTTCAATCAATATCTTTGATGTACAACCTATGCCTGAGGGTCAATGGTTAACACCTTCTATGTTTAGAGGTACTATAATGGAAGCCTCCAATCTAGTTTCTTTACTTTCCATATAGGTGTATCATCCTCTTTTCTATCTATAGTAACCATGGTATTTATGGGCTTGATGATAGAATACTTTAGGGGCATTATGAATCTTAAAATTACTTTAGGAGTTCATAGAGAGGGTATATGCTAGTTCAAGGATTCCCCCTTGAAATAGGTGAATAATGTCTCCTATGAAGTTTCATCATCATCAATATTACTGGATTTGATTTCATTCTCGACATGGCCTCACTTATAGCTTATCGATCCAATGTGGTTTTCTATCATCGTTGGGTTTCTTCCACAACACCAAATAGTATAACCCATATCTATAAGGTTGAATGAGAAATTCTTGAAGGTCGAGATGTATCCAAGTGTACTGGGAAAGGTGGAGTGACATCCTTATTGTAAAGTGTCTTTATGAGTGACATGGGAATGCAACTTGTGTAATTTCCTCCTATTGTGGATCATTTCAGTGATATCTTCCTTGACAATTTCTCCATAATTCTTACTTGGAGAAAGGTCGTGTTCACCACTAATCTTGTGATAGGTGTGACACCAGTTTCCATTACTACGAAAATGATGAAACCTATAGAGCTTTAGGAACTCAATAAGTATCTGGAATATATAAAGGTTTAGAGTGTTATCTAACCTAGCACATTAACATGGGGTTCACTAGTACACTTTTCAAATAAGAATGATGGTACCCTCAGACTGTACATCGATTACCATCGACTGTACCAGCTTATGATGAATAACCACTATCCAATTTCTTGGATATGACACCTCATCGACCAGCTCAGAGGATCATCGGTTTTCTTCAAAATTGATTTGAGGTTTGGTTTTCATTTATGTTCATGTGAGGCCATCAAACATATAAAGTACAATTTTCTAGATAACTTATAGATTTTAAGAATATCTAATCATGAATTTTTGAGTAACTAATGCACCGTTAGTCTTCATAACATAGAAGAATCGCATATTTCATCCATACATTTATATAACTGTGATTTTCTTAGTAGATGATATCTTAGTGTACTCACAAAATAGTCACGAGCATGACATCCATAATCATATCAAGTAGAATACACTGAGAGAGTATCACCTATATAAAAAGATTAGTAAATTCATTTTTATATCAGTACGGTTTACTTCTTATTTCATTTCATATCTAAGGCAGGTATATCAATTGACCCAGAGAAGGTGAGCGCTATGGTTTCCTTGGTGTAGCACAAGAATGTGTGTGATATACACAGATTCATATAGATGGATGGATATTATAGGTGATTCATCCAATATTTCTCAATCTTTGAAGTGATACTTATATTCTTGACCAAAAATGGGGTGAAAATAAACTAGACTGAAGCTTGTGATATATATTCTATGGATTTAAAAAGATGAATTATTTCAGCACTGGTTTTTTTTCTTCATGATCTTGCTAGAATCAATGCTATTGATTTTGATTCTTTACGAATTGGGTTGGGTGTTGTATTGTTACAAGGTAATCATGTTGTAGCATATAGACCCTTCCAAATGAGGCCTCATGAGAGGAATTACCCTATGCATGAACTCAAGCTAGCTTCCAAGGTTCATTACTTATGATATTTGAGGAACAATATGTTCGGTGAGAAATTTGTTTTTTACAAGTATCATAAAAGTATAAACTATATCTATACTTTGATATAATTGAATATGAGTCAAGAAATGTGGGTGGAATGACATTAATCAATTGATTTTGTCCTATATTTCACATCAAGAAAGGAAAATTATGTAGCTAATTCCTTGAGCTAAAAGACTCACACACAGTATGTTAAGGAAGCCCTTAGTGAGTGGACGTTTGTGGACATATTTTTTGAGATTCACCTAGAGGTTTAGGAGCATAAAAGGAAGCCATTTCTAGCAGTTCTACTAGTTATATCATCTCTTCTAGTGTGGGTTCAAGTGAGGTAGATATCTAAATTTTTGGGCCTTGTTTTGAGGGATAACGTTAAAGGAGAGAACTGTCTTCCCAGTGAGGTTGTTGATGTGTGTGAAACCCAAATCTTTGTTGTATTGTATAATTATATATATATATATATATAATATGACCTAATGATGGAATCTCATTCCTCAGTTTGGGTAGTTAATCATGGGATTACCAAGATTTACAGATACATGCATTGTCAATATTGGTTTCTACATATGAAGAGGAATTTTGAATGATTTATCAATCAATGCCCCACTTGTTAGTATGTAAAGGTAGAGCATCATAATCATGCTAGACTTATACATCCCCTATCCATTCAAGAATAAAAATGGAATGATATCACCATAGATTTCATGAGAGGATTTTTAATATCCTCTTGAGGAAGCAAAGAAGAATGGGTGATCATAGATAAGATAACCAAGGATTCACACTTCCTTCTGATTTAGGAGTTCTTCTCTGTTGATGAACTAGAAAGGTTATATATCTGGGAGATAGTGAGAATTATTGGTGTACCTAATTTTATCATATATAATAGAGAATCTCAGTATACATTGTAGTTTTTGAGAGGGTTGAAAAATGAACTACGTTCACTAGTGATCTTGAGAACGGAATATCACCCTCCCATAGACGGGTAGTCTGAGTGGATGATACTAGTGTTAGAAGATATGTTTTGAGCCTATATCTTTTATTTTGGAGGTTAATGGTAAATGTATATCCTTATAGATGATTTTTCCAAATAAATATTTTCTAGAAAATAATTTAGATGGCTCTGTATGAGTCCCATTATAGTCGGTCATTCTGTTCTTCCATGTTCTGGCAAGCGGTGGGTGAGTCTTCTCTACTAGGTCCTCACCATGTTCTAGAAATATAAGAGCATGTCTGGATGATTCAAAATCATATGGATGCCACAAAATCTAGGAATAATTCTTATACTAATCATCATCATATACCTCTCGAGTTCATGGTAGTACATTGGGTATTTCTATGAGTATTATCTATATAGGGTCAAATAAAGAGATGGGGAATTTTATCCCCTTGTTACATTTGGCCTTTTTTGTGAGTGGGGAGATTCATGATAGTAGCATATCATTTTTTGTTAACATAGAGATACCATGATATGAAATACATATTCAACATATCTCATCTTTGATAGTATCATCCTGGTCTAACTCATTCATTTGACCCTTAGGATATTAAGCTGGAGAAGGATGTGTCCTTTGAGGAGCATATGATGTGTATCCTTGATCAGAGCACGAAGTCTCTCTGATGAAGTTACAATTTATTGGTCTAGATGATATGGTAGAATGCATTTTTAAATGTTGAGACCTGGTAATTGTAATATTTTTTCCGAGTGCAGTGGAAAGAACTCTTCTTTGATGATATTTAACCACCCTCGGAATAGAAACTCTTGGAAGAGTTGTCTTAAGGAAGTTATTTGGTAATGTACCGCCTTTTCTCAATGATTTTGAATGTCTTTTTTCTGTTTGAATTATTTATTCCCATGAAATGATACCTATTAAAGTTAAAGAGGTCTTAGGGTTGTCTGGTTATCCTTCAGATCATAGATCCTAGATAAATAATGATTCAGAATGGGCCTCATGGTTAGTAGAAACTATGTTGTATATCTTGAACAAATTTCCTAAATTTTGTAGATGCTAATAGTGGGGTTCTAGGTCCTCATGATTTTTCTGCAACCATAAACCCTATGAGGCCTCCCTTGTACCCATTTGTATATTGTTTACATTGATTTATAACAAGATTTTTAAATTGTTGTAAATTTGTCTGCCGAACTGTGTGGGGTTCTCCTTAGAAGCCTAACCAGCACAGAGTGGGAACACGATTTGGAAAATCATGGAACCAAATTGTGTGCCCATATATTTTAGGGTGAAATTATTTTTATCCCCTAAATAAATATTTTAACCATTTTCTTTTTTCCATTTTCTTATCTTATGGGAATTACCTCCTCTCCCACACCAGAATCATATATCTCCTCCCCTCCAAGTTTCCTTATTGCCTCATCTATCTGATCTCCAAATCGCTCATTGTTAGATCCCTCATGAATATAGAGGTACACTCTTCAATTAGATCCCTTATATTTTAGGTTGTTTTTCTTCTCTATTTCAATATATTGTGCAAGATCATTTTCCTTATTTTTAGATCATTTAATAATTTTTTTGATTTATTCCATTCTATCATGAATTATGGGTCGATGCTGGAAGAGAGAATCTATATGAGTCAAAATTATGTGGTCAAGGCTCTTTCCTATTATTTTGTTACATACAATAAAATGAACCCTCGTATCACGAGCCATAGTCTACTGATAAAACCTCTTATTTACTTATTAAATGTTATATGAGACCACACTTTTCTTTTGTGAACCGAGTTGGTGTAAAATCAACCCCTTAGGTTGATCTACCTCGATTATTCCACCCAGATGGGTGTGATCTACCTTTTAGGATTACTTTTCAATTTACTTATGTAGGATAAACATCCATATAGGTTAGTTTCATTATAATTAGTGCCCTAAATTTAAAAATCAATTTGATTATGGTGAGGAACCTTGAGTTATACCCTTAAACTACATCCAATAAATGAATTTGATGGACCAAAATAATGGGTCAGCTGCTTATTTATTACCCTTGTGACATAAATGGGTAGTCCAATTTAATTCCTTGAACAAAATAGAATATATTATATAAATTCTGGGATAAGTTATTTTACCTTACGGATGAAGGTGATACACGTGGTTCTGACGTAAGTATCCCTTAAATTGACTCTTCATGCCTTCCCTTTAGTATTTTATAATTGTTTGTAAACACGCTGAGGGAGGCACTGGCTATGCATGGGACAGGTTTACCAAGAATTATTTATTTTAATGTCAGAAGTGTGAGCTCCATAGGGGAGACCACATGGAAGGTATTTATGAAAATATGGTTTTACCTTTCTACAAGAGATACGTTGGCCCGTATGTGTGATACCAGGTACAGACTCGGTGGTTATTTCTTGACGTTGTCACACTATGTATATAGTGACACATGGTAAGTAATTATTGGGTCACATTGTTTAGACTCCATGGATTTTTTATTTTACTGACCCCCTTAAGGGATACTTAGAAATTCTTTCTAAATTTACGAAGATGGGCTCAGGTTGATTCCTAATATTCCTAATGTAGATAAATTTAAATAAAAGGTAAAATAATGTTTTCAAATGAGAAATGTTCTTATGTTTTTGGAAACATAGGGATGATTCCTCTAAGAAAAAGCACAAGCACGAGGACAAAACATATTCTTTCACCTTATAACTCACACTTTACCCTTACTGGTTCCCTTGGTTTAGTCTCAGTAGCTTAGGCCAAAGAAAGAAGTTCTAGATATGTTTCTTTTTGGAATCTGGAAAAGTTTATTTATTTATTTTCTTATTTATTTATTTATTTTATCATTTATGTAACGTTGTTAATTTATTTATTAAATGGAATGTATTTCTCTATACACCATTGGTGGAGGCCTATTGAGATTTTATCTCACACCCTTCTTTGGACACCTTTGGTACCCATGCATACATTATGACAATATGTACAGTTAATGGGAAAAGGTTATCTTATGAAGCTTGATTAACAATTCTGGGATGGTGATTACAGAAACGAAATGGTCATATGCTCAAGATTAAAGTTGTAACAATTAGTTTCTTTTTTATATATTTTGATAGCATGTGATATATTCCAGTTTCCCTTTCCCATTTCACACTCATTTTTAATAACATTATCATCATTGAAATCTGTTATTTATTCATCTTTCACTACTATACTTATATTTTATTGTTTACTTCCATTATTTTTTCTACTTTCTAATACACATATCTTCTTACACATTATATAATCTATTATTTTCTATTGTTATCACTCTCATATATAAGGGCATAGTCTCCCTATAGACACACCCTAGGCTCTCACTGCTAGTCGGTAGCCACTTGCATTTGGGGAGGCACTATTCTGGTCTTACGGTATCAGTCTATGGGTATTGTTAAGAGTAATACTAGGTGGGATACTATTTATCACATTTTGATAGATATATTAAAAGTTTACATCTCAATGTTTTGGTAAAAATATTTAAAAACTATTAGTTCACCAAAAATATATTTTCTCTCAATTCATGTTTTATTATGTGGGGCATAGCGTTGTATTTGAAAAAAAAATTAGGGTCATTACAATCATTTTCCCATTATATTGATTATTTTTTTTTTCACAACTAATATTAAGCCTAACATACCCATTAAATGAGATCATTATTGATTTAATGACTTTTAGTTTTTTCTGTTAGTTATAGATTTACCTTTTAATTAAATATTTAAATAAAAATGTGTATAAACATATTCACCCCATTTTATGTAAGATTTTTCTTCTTTTAATTTTAGATTATAGATATAAAATATTTTATAAATGATTAAAAATATATAATATAAAATATCTATGTATTTTTCATTTGTTTTCCATGAATCAGTGAGAACCTCAATTATTTTAGTAATGTAATACTTTTTTCTTTTTATTTAAATATTATTATCCTTTTTGGTTTTATATTTTGACATTATATTCTATGTAATTACTTTTATTTATAAAATCTCACAATTTCTATTATAACTACATTAAAAAATAAGACTCATATTTACCTACTAAAATAGATAACACATAATATTTTTTAAAATAATAAATTAATAGAGTATTAATTCCCTCATCTATGACCTCAATATTTTCATTTTATTTAATGTTAAACTCTAAACATATTTTATAAATCATACAAAAGTAACTTTGCATTTTAGAATTTTGTTTACCATACTTTTAACTCAATGAATTTTTTTCTTATCTTATGAGTCAATTAATATTTCATTTTATAAATGAAGATAAAAACTACTTTCAAATCATAATTTTTTTTATTCCCACATTTTTTTTGTTTGGGTAAATAAAACTCAAACACAACCATAATAGAAAAAATTTTAGGTAAGATTATAATAATATTTTTTTTTCACATTATTTAATATATATATATATATCCATATTAAAACAATTTATATCATCATACTTTTCAATATAGTAATAATTATTATATATATTTCCTCAGAATTTATATATCTCTTATAAACATAAAAAAAATTGTCAACTTGAATTATTTTTTTATCTAGTATAATTCTAGTTTCATTAATGACAATAATATTATAAAGATCATCAATAAATAGTTTATTGTAGTAAATTTTATAATTATATATATTTGAATCTATATAGTCCATTAGAATAGATATTTTTTAAATATAGATATTACATAGTAGAATCATCCAAAAAATGTTTAGGTTTTATGTAATGACCCATTAGTTTTATGAGGTTACTTAGGCCCACAATTCTTGGTCTTGCACTAAAAAATTAATTTATAACTAGATTTGATACCATGTAATATTTCCCAAACAAAAAAAAATTATTTAAAAAATTTAAGCACTAAATCTCACAATAATCATATCATGCCAAGAACATAATTATTATCTTCCTTCAGGATGAACTACACAAGAAACATAATTTATTATAATTATGATGGTTTCACTACAATCAGTCCCCAATATACATATTTATACACTCTTTAAGATTTATATTCATCTTAATTAGATAGATAATTTAGACATAATAAATTGTTGAGGTCGCATTACCTATAAGGGTAAACATAAGAGATAATAACTAATAATCATAGGTCAGAATAAGATAAGAATGTGATTATGAGAACATAATCAATGTAAATGAACATGAAATTTGGATATCATAACCAAATAAAAAAGGATGAAAAGCTAAAAATCAAGGATTATATCATAACATGATACATAAGTAACATAATAATAGTATATTGAAAACATATGAATTTTCCATCAATATTAGGGTAGAAATCCTGAAATAAGGTAACATGAATCATTATATCTTTCCCATAAAATAGTAGAGAAAGAATCGGTTATTGATTCCTATTTCATAATAGAGCAGGAATAATTACATCATTCATATAAACATATTAGAGAAGGAATCACTACCTAATTTTAATAACATATTAGA
The DNA here is from genome assembly GCA_963277665.1 of Viscum album. NCBI lineage: Eukaryota > Viridiplantae > Streptophyta > Magnoliopsida > Santalales > Viscaceae > Viscum > Viscum album. Next base: position 1,538,848,097 of record OY728150.1, read on the forward strand.
GCAGGAATCGCAACCAGATTCCCATAACATAGTGGAACATGCATCGCAACCTTATTACCATAACATAGTAGAGTACTAATACCTAATTAACTCACATAACATTATGAAGTGGGCATAAAATCCTAATTAATAAAGTAAAGTGAATATAAATACTCATTTTCCAAAACATTCTATTAAGATATAAAAAATTACCTAATGATGTTTATGGATATATATAGCCCAACCATCACATGAAGATAGACCATAAAAAGTTATTCCAAGTTAACATGAAAACAATTATGTTTCAAGAAACACTTAATTAACCCATGGAAAAAAAGGATATGGAATTCAAGGAAATTTCAATAGAACATATTATAAACCATCTGGAGAAATAATTTGGATGGTTTTATAAAATCATATCCATGTATACAAGAATGAATGACAAAATATATTATCATTTTATTAATAAATAATCTTTATGATTATTGGATAGTTTAATTTGAAAATTGAGAAGAAATGTCTCCTTTGGAAGTTAAAAAAGCTTAAAAATATTTTATTTTAAATTGAATAATTTAATCATGATAAAAAGTATGAACATTTAACGTTTAAAAGAAAAAAATGAAAAGTATTTGTGAAATAATGAAACGTTCAAAAGCATTTTTTTAAAAAACATTACAAAAACTAAATATTTTTAAATTAAATTAACCAATTCATTAAAATGCATTTTAAAATAAATATATCAATTTTAAAATAAAACATTTAATTTTAAAAAAAATCATTTTTTAAATTTTTAAAAAGCATTTTATTTAGAGAACCATTTTAAAGCATAACAAAAATAATTCACAAATAATAATATCTATAATATAGAAGGAATTAATTCACATAGAAAATGATAAAAATGTTTAATATTTAAAAATGATACTGGTTGATAATGTTAAAAAATTATTTTCAATCCATTTTATAGAAAATAGAATAATATGAAATTATATTAATTAATTATTTAATCATTAAAACTGAAATATATAAAATGAATGTGGACATAAGTGGTGAATATTTTCGGCAGTTAAAAGGATTTGGGCTCAGTTTCCCTCAAAAACATAATATTGGGTAAATTATTTACCATTTAAAACGAAATTGATATTGAAAATGTAAAACATAAAAAATAACTATAGAATATTAAAATAAATTGGGTTTTATAGAGAAAGGTCATAAACATTTCATTGATTTATTATCATTCAAATGTAATCTTGATTTAAAAATAATATTGGAAATACAACCATTATGGATTCAATACCCCTTAAACTAAAAGTCTTTGAAGGATTTTACAAGATAGAGATATATAATCACTATATTACTCATTAAAATTATGATAACAATACATCCATGGGTTGTATAGATACATAAAAAACAAATTTTGTGTATGACATAAGACTCAAAGAATAAAAATTCAAATGATAAACCCCTTACCTTTATTATAATATTACACTAAATCCCATCTACCTTCTTGGTAATAAACATATATAAATATATTAATAATTAATTTCATAACCTTATTATTATAAATTAATTTTTTTAATCTTATGTTGTAATAATTTATTATACATTTATTAGTTAGTTATAGTTTATTTTTTTCATTGAATGTTAGTAATATTATTTTAATCAAATGGGTTTTGTAATGATGATGTTGATCCATATTACCTTTAATAAAAAATTATCATCATCAGAAAAATAAATTTAATTAAATTATATGTCTTATAAAAAATTATAAATTTCTATGTTTAGTCCATAAATTTTTAATTTACGATTTGTGATCATGGAATCAATGATGAATTCATTTTAGTAATTTTTAATCTATTAGAGATATTAAATTAATAACTGGAAAAATATTCAAAAAAACGTTTTCGTAACCTAAAACAGTTATCGCCATATAAATTTATAATAATAATAGTGTTTATGATTCTATATTAATCTATTATAGAAATTTATAGAAATTTTCATTTAGGTGGTTAAACCGACAGAAATAATAACATGTTATAATTGATGGGTGGGTATGGTTAAAAATTGATTTTTTTAATAATATCATTTCTACATAATATAATAATATTTTTTATTTTTTAAAATGTTTTGAATAATATTTTAATATATTTTAATAATAATATACTAGAGAGATGGAAAAAAATATGTCACTTCATAGAAGCTGTTGCCCACATGTACACACAGATAATGATTTAATTTTTCATAGAATGAGAGAAGGGTATGAAATTTATTATACTTTTCAACATATTAATAATGATAAAATTGAAAATTAGTTCATTAAATACCCTTTTTTAACCATCCTACTAATTAAATGGTGAAAAATAAAAAATTTCATTCATTCAAGTGATCGTCTGTATATACGCATGATCATGTTTCAATTTTATCAATAGAAAACATGTGAGTGATATGTAATTATTGTTATATAAAAATAATAATATATTAGTAAATAAATAATACCATGGTAATAATTTTTTAATGGGTAATATTGGTTTTGGGAAGAATGATACAATATGATAAAATATTTGAGAGTCATTAGTACCGACATTGATTATTTAAATATTCTCTTGATGTAATTCACAAAAATTGTGTACCTAGGCCAAATTCATGATACCAAAGGATTAGAGACATGGGATAAGATTATATGTGAAGTAAAATTGGAATTTTTTCATGGAATTTTTGAATTTGTTGGCTTTATTTGAATGTGTTGTGGAATTCCTCTTTTATAAGTGGTGGGAATTTCATTTTTGTAAATATAACATCTTAATAAAAAATCAAAAACATGGTTCACAAAATAATTATATTCCAATGTGGAAAATAATATCTAAAAGATAATATTTTGTCAATACATTCTTCATTTATTAATTTTAAGTAATTTTTTTAATATATTTTAAATCATTTACCACTAAATTTTTCAATTTAACCATCTTTTGATTTTTACTTATGTAACTAATTTTTACCTAGATAATTTATTGTTTATACCAAATAAAAGTAGACCTAGTTAAATAATTTCGAATTATTTATTTCAGATATTAAATAAATGAAATAAAATAAAATTTCTTTGTCTGAGAAAACATAATTTCATTTTTTTACACATAAAAATTAAAAACCAATTTTATAACAAATGAAATTTTAAGCATATATTTTATGTTTAGGATAATATTGAAATTTTTATTGATTTATATAACATTAATTAATTTATTATTACTAAAATAAGAGTTTTGTGTCATTAAAAATAATAATAATAACTAATTCCTCTTTTTGGATACTTAATTAATAGAAACGAACCAAAAATATGTATATTAATACAAATATTACATTTGTTTCCAAAATGTCAAACATGGGTTTTCAAGAATCAATACAGTCCTTTTAAATGAAATTTCTTAATTAGAGTTTTTATCAAGAAATTATTTTTATATATTTTTGAGTCATAGTTAGTTTATGATAATGTCATTAAATCTGTAGTTTAGGTATAAACTATATTTTCCAATATTCAAATAAAAATAAACTATTTCAAATGAATCTAAAATAGTCAACCAAATATTATTTTTACATGATGAATTTAAAATTGACCATCATTTCATAAAATTATAATTATAATTTTTTTAATTTTTTCTTTCAATATAAATTATAAGAAACAGTTTTTTATAGAAAAATAATCTTTTGAAATTTAAATATTCATAATATTATTTCATGTCAATTTTTAATTAAATGAGTCTTAATATATTATTTTGACATTATCATAACCAAATTTTAAATGTAATTAATTTAATTTATTAGGTAAAATACATAATTCAATAAATATAGTACTTCTTAAAAAAATATTGAGCATATTTAATTAAATTTTTTTCATCTAATAAGTAAATTTAATAAATTAATATATATTAAAATACATCAGTCATATGTAAACAATTTAAATGTGTATTCTATAAAAAATGATTTCTTATTTTTTTATTTACATAAGAATTCACTATTATTGTAATTTTCTTATTGATGTGTCACATCATATTTCATTATTTTAATAAGGTCTATCGTAGGTTATTTTATTTTGGGGGGGAATGGAAAATAATATAATTGACATAATAGTTATATAAATGAAAAATTATAAAAATTATAAGGTTTTTACATTCACCTCCCTCTATGAATAAATAACATCCTCACAATAATAATTATTAATGACTTATAAATACTTACATATTTCTATTATATAGACTTGACTCAAGATTTAATTTTATGTGGGGTATGAACCATACTAACTTAGGTAAGACCAAGAAACATATCTATTACATCATAATATGAATATTCTAATATTGAATTTCTTTCCAACCATTTGAATTAAATACCACTCATAGTTGGGTGATGAGAACTATTTAATTGAATTTCATTTATAATAGGGTTCATATATAGCCTTGTTATGATATATTAGCATATGGTGGTTCGAGATATGAAATGTGGTTTCTCTATTTCAGTAATTAATATTGATTTTATATAGAGGTGGAAAATACATTTTCAAAATCACATCAAATTCATATAAAAGAATAACAATAATTATTTCATAAAGAACATTACCACAGACAACTACATGGAATAAAATATTCATAGTAGTGGTCTATGATAATATTAAATCATTAGAGTGGTAATTTGATGCCCTTAGAAAACATCATATATATTATATAGTTTATAGTCTAAAATCAAATAATAAATTTAGAAATGTATGGTGGAGTAATGGTGTACCTTGACCACCTAATTATCAACATCGGATTAAAAAGTAGTCTTTGTTTATATTATCCCTTAATCACTTGGTTTAGTAGATTAATAAGTTATATTAACCTTTTTATCCCTTCTATTATGAAATTGATTTGTGTAATTCTAAAATTCATTTCATTTGAAGCAATGACCTGTGGGTGGAGCATTAATTGGGACCATTATAACTTCCATTGTATTTGACAAACTATTTATCTATCTTTGGCAATCATAAGCTTAGTGGCCAATCCTTTCACAATTTAATCATCTCCTTATTTCCTACAGACGTTATGCTAGGATATTACACCCATATTAATAATGTGTTGGAAGTTAAATATTTATTTTTCATTTTTCTTTACCCATATAACATCGATAAAACTTCACCGTTCTTTTTCGGTGAGTTTGGAATATTTTAATGTTCATGGTTTTTAATAAAAAAACTGTTGATAGTTGGGTAAGAATTAATATAAGATATTTAACAGTAGATTATATCCAATTTAGTTGTTCAATGGGATAATCACAACACTATCCATTTCTTAAATTTTAAAATATTTTCATTTGGGATTAATACATTATATAATATAAGGAAATTTAAACTATCAGAATAAAAAAATTAATAAATGAAAAAAAAACTATAATCATTGAAAGAATAATACATAAATGATATGTACAAAGTTAATCTAAAATCTCTAGGTTTCAATAAATTTTTCTTTATGTTGGTACATATCATTATCCTTAACCTAATTACATGACATAATAATTCATTTATATTTTATATTTGAAGAAATTTTAATATCCAAATCATATCCCCAAAGTGTTTCAAACCCGAATTATAGTAATTAATTTTTTTCAAAAAGTGAAGATATATTTAAATCATTACAAGTACTTTCATTGTTATTACCACTAGTTATATCAATGTTAGAGCATGTATCCACTTGTAGAATCTAGAAAGGGATTTCATTATTCGAAAAACCATTCAATATATACATTACCATAAAATTGATGTTATCCTATACATGGAATTATCTTTTTTGTTGTCCCTACATTTCTCTTATTTCATTCTAAAAATAATTATTTTTTCTCAAAATTACCAAAATACTACTATAATTCCAACAGTGGAACCCTAGTCCCACAATCCTACATATGGGACTAAAATGGGATAATTTAAGACTATCTTAATTACCAAGTGACATTTAAAAAATTAATCATACCTATATTTCGATAATCTAAACATTATTTCACAAAATAATCATACAATCCCTTGAATTGAAGGTTTAGTTTCTTTTAGTATTATCTATATAAGAAAATTATTTTAAGATACAATTTAATATTTCTTTATAATCAAACCACTCTAGACTCTTTTATAAACTCATAAAAATTTATACTCATATCCATAACCTTGAAAATAAAAATATAAGGAATGTTTGATCTCTGATTCTTAATAAGGTTAACATAAGATATAATAATTAATTATCATATGGTAATAATATATAATAATTTTGTTAAGAGAACATAAAAAAGTCTACAATGATGATATAAGAAGATCATACCAAATAAACATGTATCATATGACATAAATCAAGGATCTCATCACAACATAATAAATAATAAAATATTACATGATTATGAAAAAAACATATTAAAATGGTGTAAACATAGGTAAATAAATAATAAATATTAGAGTTGGAATCACTACACTTTTCTGATAACATGTTATATTAATCAACTTTACCTGATTATCATAACATTGTTGAGATATCATTACTAACTAATTCCCAAAAACATAGTGGATAATGTATTACTAATTGATTCCCATAACATAGTGGAGAAGGAATAACTACTTTACTTTTATAACACCACGAGTCATGTGTCACTACCTAATACTAACGACATATTTTATTATGCATCATGTTCTATTTCCCATAAGGGAGAGTGATTGAATATTTCATTCACTTAATTATTTCATGAGATATAACATATTTCACAATAAATCAGAGGGATAATAGGGCCCACCCTTTATATAAATATAAACTATACATTAGTGTTCCAAGATCACATAAAAACAATCATATTTCAAGAATCTATAATTAGACACATAAGAAATATTCAGGTTTCATGAAATCATCAATAGAACATGTCATTATTCATCCAAATAATAAATGTGTATTCTATCATAAATAAATATTTATCTATAAAATTGTGAATTTAAATGGATATTGATAGAGATGTAAAACAACCATTTAAAAATAATTTGATAGTTCAATTTGAAAAATGAGATGAAATAACCCATTATATGAATTATATAAAACTATTTAAAAGTGTTTTATTTTATATAAAAACATTAAACTGCATAAAACATTTATAAATAATTACCTTTAAAACCAAGGAATGTCATTAAAAAAATTATAATTGAAATATTATTTTGAAAAAATTTCTGAAGACAAAAATCGATATATACTTATTTTATAGAAAAAACACAATTCTTAGAATTATATTTTTTAAATCATTAATCTTTTAAATATAAAACATTTAGTTTTGAAAAACGTAAAAAAAATTCATTTATATTCAAAATAATAAAAATTAAATACCATATGTATAACCATTTTAAAACATGAAAATTAATATTCATAGAAATATTACCAATAATGGAAAAATAATGTGTTCATATAAAAAATAATAAAAACGGATTCATTTGTTAAAATGTTATTTTTATAAAATATTAGTAAATATATTTAATAGAATTTTAAATAAAATATACTAGTAAAAAAATTATCTTTTAAATTAATAAATCATAGATAAGGACATTAATAAAATAAATTTTTAAAAAAGGATAAGGATTCTAGGCTATAAAGAAAATGTAGGGGTCAGTTTCTCTCACAAACATCACATCAGGTAAAATATATAAAAAGGGAAAATATTTGACCGTGAAAATTTAATAATTATTAATAACTATAAGAAATTTTTTTTGGGGTTTTAGAGAAAAATATCATACCAATTTCCTAGTTGGATAATCATTCAAATATAAACTTGATTTGAAAATAATATTGTTTGAAAAATCATTATGACATTGATAACCCTTGAACTAAAAGACCTTAAGAGATAGTAGTTATATTGGATATATAATCCTATTTATACTCATTAGAATTATAAAATTAATACATCTATAATAATTTTGTGATATAAATAATAAAACAGGGGTGGTTGAGACATAAGTCTCAAAAAACAAGTAATGATATGAGAAAACTCTTAACTTAATTCATAGAATACGGGAAAGTTATTTAAACTGATATTTAATAAATATAACTATCTTAGTAACCCCTTTCATAAAAAATTATTTTCTTACAATTTATACCCTTTAATTATTATATTTTATTCTAAATTTATTTTTCAGGTATAGATTATTATTTTCTTTGGATGTTAGTAATTATTTCACTTTGACTAGGTTTTGAGTTGATCTTGTCGATCATAATTCTCATAGATACAAGTTAATTATTCCAAACTCATTAAAAGAGTGTATAATATTATATTATAATAATTAATAATCTTCTATATTCATTCCATGAATGTTTTATTTATGATTCATGATGCTTGAATTAGTGATGATCCTATTTAAATAACTTTTAAGAGAGATTGTTGTTACATTCATGAGGGGTAAAATATTTATATAACACATACATAACCATAAAAAATATTCTCATGTTAATGTATACTAATTTATTTACTTAAATTTACATTGTAATACTTGATAGAAATTAATATAATTGTTCATATAGCTACATAAACTGACCCAAATATGAACATGATTTAATCCATGGGAGAGTATGGTAAAAAAAATGGGATTATTCTAGTGTGATATTTTTATTGTATAGGAATAATGTTATTATTTATATTTTTAAGGTTTTTCATATTATATTAATAATGTTATATTATGTGTAAACACTATAGTGATGTAAAATGAAATATGTCACTCCGTCTATGTGGTAGTCTGCGCATACACATGGATGATATTTTATCTTTTTATTAAAATAGAAAATAGTATAAAATGTTTTTTATTTTATTGAATATTATACATTATATAAATAACTTATTACATTATTAAATAAATTATTTTAACAATCCTATGTAAGGAAGTGATTAAATGTAAAACAAGTTATTCATGGAGGCTGTAATATGCACAAATGCATGACAACATATTAATTTTCAAAGGGAAAAAATAGAAAAAGATATGTAACGATTATTCCATAGATATAAAAACATATCATAATATAAATAAATCATATATTATATTGTTTTAATGGTTAATATATTAATATATGATAAATAAATATAAATAAGAAGATAGAATAAAGATTATTACCTATAATGTGAATTTTAACTTTTTCATAATGTAATTCATAGAAATAGAAGACAAAATACAATATATTTTTACTAATGACCTAAGTAAATGGGAGATAAATATTGGTGAATTACAATTTGAGACATTGAAATTGAACTAAAAAATGTTTTAGCATCTTTGGAGGCATGTGGGAAGGTCACATTTATATTTATAAGGAATGAAATCTTTTTAATATAATATCTTAATATGAAATAAGCACATGTTTTACATAGAAATTTGATACTAGTGTATGAAATAGTTGATAGAATATAAGGATGTTCTAATATAAAAGGATAACCACTCATTTGAAGTCATGTTTTTAACTTGTTTATATTCTTTTACCTTTTGATTTTACTCTTATACTATTTTTGGCATTTATCTAGGAAACTAATTTAACATAAGTAATTTATTTTTTCATAACTATAAATAAAATAAAAAAATTTAAATAATTTGGAAATAATTATTAAAAAAATTAAATAACTTCTTTAAAATAAAATATCTATGGATTTGAAAATTTATTTTCAATTTTAACACACATTACGTGTGAAATCCATTATTCAAAAAAGTGTAATCTTAAGCCTAAATATTTTGTTTAGGATAAAATTTTATTTTTTTCCATGATATTAATTGGTTTATTATTAAAAAATAATAATTATGTGGATTTAAAAGAAATAAATAACCTAATTCGACCTTCTCGATACTTAATTAAAATAAACATAACAAAACATGTTTTATTAAAATAAATATTTCTTATGTTTTGAAATTTCAAACATAGTTTTTATAAAACCAAAATATAATTTTTTATAAATAATTTTAAATACATTTTTGTTCATGAGAATATTTTTATATCATAAAATTTCAAATTTAGTTGATGATATTTTCATTAAATTTAGGATATAAATATAAACATGATTTTTCCCTATTCACCTAAAAATCAACTATTACAGGAAAACCCAAAAAATCACCCAAATATAATTTTTACAATATAATATATCCCATTAAGTTTGTTTCAACAAATCAAAATTTTAATATTTATAAAACTACATTTTTAATTAAAATAAAAAATATAATGAAATTTAGTTGGTATATAAATATGTTCTTTTTAACATTAAATATTCTTAATCTTATTTTATATAATTTTATAATTAAACGATTATTAATATATTACTTTGACATATTATTAGAAATATAGTTTAGAATTTATAAATTTAATTAAATTTATGAAATCAAAATTTCATTATATCTAGTTCCTTGACAAATAGTTTTAATCACATTTATTTTATTATTTTCCATCTATCCAATAAATTTAATTAATTCATTTGTAGTCAAATACATAAATTATATGTAGTAAATTTATATATATTTTTATAGTAAATAATTTCAATATTATTTCATTCACTTGAAGATTTTTTTTGTTATTGTAATTGCCTTATTTGTTTTAATATCATATTAAATTATGTTAATATGGTATGTTGTTGTTATTTTTTAGTTTGGTGTTGTTACTTAAATAATATATTTTACATATATTATATTTAGATGAAAATTTATATGAATTATCATGGTATTTTAAGTTGAGATATGATTTTAGTCACATTCTCGATCATTACATGCATTACATGGTGAATTCTATTATATGGAATGGTTATAAGAGGATAGGGTAAAGATTGGAGAAAATGGATATGGTGAAAAAATTTGCATAGTATAATAGATACCTTTGCATACATAGTATCATAGTATTGAGAGATCAGTGGCATGAAAAGGGTATAGAAACCTTAGTACAAAAACCAATTTCTTTCCCTAGTATTGGAGTCTAGAAGGAAAAGGGTATGCATAGGGCCCTAATTGGGTTCTTAGTGTGCTATTATGTAATTTTAATGAAATAATAATAAAATTAAATTTAAGTATATAATTAATATAAATACTCTCCCACACCCTCTCAACTAGTAGGCACAAATTACATTCCCCACCCCACCATTTCTCTCATTATAAAATGGATTTATCTTTTGTTTGAGCATGGAATCATGACTTATTTATCTTTTTCTATCATCATTGGAAATTTTAAGCATATCCTTTCAAATATTATGCTTTTGTATTAAATTAACGTAACTATTATCCTTAGTCGTCTCAAATTGAGGGTTTTTATAACATCAAAAAACCTTAAAATATTTTTCATTTAATATAATTTTAATTTTATTTCTATCATAATTATGTATAATGTAATGTTAACATTACGCTATCTAATATATTTAGTTACTTTGTGTTTCATGTATAATGAGTTTTACCGCCTTTTAATGTCCCGCCTATTTTAAAACAAAATTTTTTAAATTTTTTAAATTTTAATTGTATAAATTAACATCATTTTTGAATTATTAATGTCAAAATTTTATTAGGGTGGATTTTTAGTATTCTTCTGAGATGTTTCATTATTTTGATGAATAGCGAAAAAAACTACATTTTAATTAAAGACTACCTTTTCATTTAAATGATTATTGTTGTTAAATTATATTTAAATATGGTTATTAATGTCTCAATAGATCATTTATACATATATTAATCCAATTTAGGTCATAGGAATAACTTTTATATTGAAATTGCATATAAAGTCTTATTGATCTTTTGATCATTCTTACCTGCTTTTTCACCACGTCTGTGTGATTAGTGTTAATATTAATTTAGCCACATCTGTATATTGAATTTTGAAAAATTGAAATAAATGGTTGTGAAATTTATTATATTTTTATTCTAATGATAAAAAATTATTTTTTTCGCAAAAATAATTTTGAATGGGATTGCAATTAATTATAGTAATTACGGTAATATTTAGCTTTACAACGGACTAAACCCTAATCTTAATGGAAAAAATGACCTAGAAACTTGTCCAAAAGAAATTTGTTGAAAATATTTATTCCATAAACCCAATTAATTTAAATTTTATTGTTATTGGTATAATATTTATTGAAATTTCCCTATATGATAAGTTAAGTGTGGAAAAAGACAAAACAAAATTGAACCTTCCTAACAATTACCATCTATAAGACACTGTGTTATGGAAAAAATAACATATTTTTAATTATACATGTCCTTTTTTAAATATAAATGGGTTATTTTTATCATTATATCTTATCATTAATTTTATGATAAAAATTCTTTCCTTAAAATTCTTAAGAAATAACAACATTGTTATTACTTAATTAATAATTGACTAAAAAAATAACACTATAAATATTAAAAGTATAGTAAATTGATTGAATTGTTATATTTAATTATTTTTCAGATGAATATATAATATTTCAAAGATTTAAAATTAATATACTTTAATTAAAATATTTTTTTCATACTTTAAAATTAAAATTAATTAAATAATAATAAAATTGGCATTAATGTTATTTTACAATAAATGATATTTCAGAAAATGATTTAAAATTAATAAAAATCATTTATTTTTACAAGTTATTTTAATGTTTCAATAAATATTTAATATTTTCTAATAATGGAATAACTGACCACTTATAATTAACTTATTGGACCATAGATAGTAAAACCATTATTAGAAAGGTTAGGATTTAAGTAGTGTTTTTACCCATTTCATTAGATTTTGTAAAATTGATTTCCAACACACATGGTGTTTTTCTATTGAAAATTAGATATAATATTTATAATATTGCGGTTATATATTCTATAATTAATCTAAATTTAATTTACTCGCAATGGTTAAATTAGATAAGATATAAAACTAAAAACTTTAATAAAAATAAAAATGATAAAATAGGGGAATCATAGAAGTTAAGAAATAAACTTTTCAAAATAAACTTTTTTCTAGTGGAGGTTTTTATAGACCATAATTCAACTTTAATTCATTATTTTTCCATTTTTTTACTAACATTATGTAATTTAGACCTCCAAATAATTTATACCATTTGGTATTTATAAGAGTGACACTCCTCCTCCACTCTAAATAGATCTCCTCTCCTCCCACGCCCTCACACCTCTCAATACAATTTGAATCATCCAATATCTACCCAAATATCCTCTCAATATATATACCCTCAATCTATAAGCCTCTATTTAGTGATAAATCTATCCAATGAATACCTTTTATGCAAACCAAAAGGAGTTACCTGATTAAGAGGTAACATCCATCCTCATGCTCTTTATTTTTATTTCTTTTTTCCAATCTTTAAATTATTTGTATTGCTTACTTATATAGAAAGACTATTATAATAAATATAATAAGATTTTATTATATCATTTTTGTTACCTACACTTATACACACTTTCATCAAATGGGTTACAAACTTACTATTAATATGTTCGGCAAACTACCGCCTCATGAAACGAAGTTATTCGTTCTTCCTTTTCCACCACTCATGGTGGGAATTATGATGGATAATATATATATATATTATATATTATATTTATAATGTTTTTATAACTCATAAATTTATATATTTATGTCATGATTTATGCTTTCTATCTAGTGAAATACCATAACATCATTTGAGAAAGTGTGGACTACCACCCCCCTAAAAGAGATGTGATTCATTCACACTATATAAGGAATGTATAAAAAAAATTCTAATAAAAATATTTATACTATAGAAATATATATGATAATTTAATTATATTATACATGTAAATAATTCTCTTTTCACTCTTTTAAAATAAAAATGACATTAAATTAGTGTTCATGTGTTTGTATGGCCTACCATCTCCAAGAACGATGCACTTTATTACATATATCCAAATATTATGGAATATTATAAATACACATATACTAGATATATATGATATTTAAATAATGTTTTAAATTCTGTATATGATAAAACCACAATCTAATTGATAAGAACAAAAAGTAACATGTCAAAACATACTGAATAAACTATGCAATTAAACACCTGAACTATTTGATATAATAAAATATTACAAACCAACGGGTAATAAGATACTATAAGAAGCTAATATATGATATTATAAGTATAAATATGGTTTTTTATTAGTTTGTGAAATGTTTATAACCATTATAATGTAAGATTCAGTATGTTCTCCCTTCAAATAAGCACAAGGTAAGGTATTTCATCTCAATTAATATTTTATTGAAATTTATTTGTTGTTATGAACCAATTAACCATTATATTGTGTATATAATATTTGTTGAAATTTTATATCACGAATTTCCTTAATATCATGTAATTATAATTTTCATTTAATTTTATTACTTTTATAATATTATCATTCAAATGTGTTAAAGTGGTATGGGAAACAATGGAATGTTTAAATATTATTTTACACATAAATGTTTGAATGATAACGCAATGGTATTTCCATTAATCAAATTCAAAAAACTCTTATTTTTATATATCCTCAACTGATTAATTGTTTATAAATTTATATATTTCATTCAATATAAACATTTTATGATAAGGCATGTTTTTTATTTATTAAATCAATTTTTCGATATATAAGGAATTATTTGGACTGCTTAAACATGGGTTGGGGGTCGTTTTAAGAAGGTCCCTCGATAAAGCCACAGTCTCATCATATTAAATTTGGTTAGAAAACCCCTTTTCATTTGAAACCAGTGTGTTAAAAACTATCTTGTGAAAGGGCTTTAGAATATAGATAAGGTTGGTCGTACCAAATCAGTTTGTACCCAGTATGTTATAAATTGCCTTATGAAAGGTCTAAATGGTAAAAGAACCATGTACCTAGTGTACGAACCCGGCTCTTCTTTTTAGGTATGTTTTTCCTTTTCTAGTCGTTTTTGAGAAATAGTGGAAAATCTTGAAATTTTAGAAGTACATGTCGTGTACTTTATGAGTACACATCGTGTACTGCGATACCACTAGAGGTTGTGTGCTGACCATGTCATGGTCACACACACGGCCATGTAGTGGTGACCTGGAGGCTAGCTAAAGCGGAGTAAGAAAAAGGTGAGTACATTCCGTGTACATTAGAAGTAAACGCCATGTACCTTTATTTCATTTAACGCACCGGGGTCACATATAATCACCAGAACACAATCCTTCTTGGTCCTTCTCGACTGAGAACACCATAAGGCCATGGATCTTCAATGATACCAAGAGCTTGAATCCTTCCTCTAAATCAAACACCGTTAGTTTCTTTGGAATAGCATCTGTGAGTTCTTTCTTATCCCAGATCATCGATTCCAAATTCATTATCTTTTCCAAGTTATCATGGGTTAAACATTTTATACATTTTATTGGATCTACAAAATTCTAAGGCAATTCAAGCATTGAGGTTCAATTATATCCATCACCTAATACCAAATTAGGTTGTTTGTGCCTTTCCATTCAATTTCTTTGAGGATTATGTGCAATTTCCACCAATACCATTGAACGGGGTATTGCATGTTTAGAGTTTTACCCTTGTTGTCTTCCCGCTATGCTTGTATGCCTGTGTAGTGGTTGGATGGATAAGAATAGGGTTTTGTTTCTATGCCTTGGATGTTTTTCCCATGCTTGTCCTATTTACGACTGTTTGGTCATGTTAGCTTGTTTGGCTACTTTTCATATTTTCCATACCTATTGTTGAAGGATGGATAGTTTGAATCATGTCATGCTTGATATGTTGTAGACTGTTTGTCCAAGAAGTTTTGTAGGTTTAATTTGGCCATATTTCATTTCTATGTTGTTATCCTACACAGGGTCGTGAGAACCAGGTGTAGTAGACTATAAGGGGAATTGACCTAGTGAGCTTCCTCAGAGAGTCTTTGAGCATTAGGCTATAGGGGGATAGACTGTGTGAGCTTCCTCAGGGAGCCTATGATTACATTGGGCTACAAGGGGATTTACTGTGTGAGCTTCCTCAGATAATCCTTGACTTATTTAGACTATAAGGGGACAGAGGGTGTGAGCTTCCTTAGAGAGTCTTTGTTTTACTTTGAATTACTATGCTTACATTAGACTATGAGAGGAATTGACTATGTGAGGTTCCTCATCGAGTCTTTGAATTACTTGGACTATAAGGGGAATTTATCAAGTGATCTTCTTCATAGATTCTTTGCCCATGGGGCTATATGGGTATTTGACCGACTGATATTCCGTAGAGAGTCCCTCACTACCTTAGACTATAATGGGAATTGACAGAGTGAGCTTCCTCAGAGAGTCTTAGAATTTTCGTATGAAAAAACCAGAGAGGTTAAGATGAGTGTACTGCCTAGAGGGTTGTTGGTACTTGTTATGTAGGACCAAAGGGGATGGATTTGAGTAATTCCCAGATGGTTACATGTTTTTTTCTTAGCTGCTTGTTAGTTGTTGCTTGATATTGGATATGTGGATTGTTTACTATTCAGCTGTTCCTGTTTACTATTTTCTCTACTTTTACCTACCATATATTCACTGACTATTAGGCACATATCTTCAGTTGGTTTCCTACTAGGATTTAGTCTCATACCCTGTTAGGGCCATGTGTTTGGTCCCAAATAGATTATTTTGTTGCAGGTATAGATAAGGGAGAGTGCCCTTCCACTTCAGGTACTTGATTTGCTATGGAGATGGAGAGCATGGGACCAGGCCTATGCTTTTGATACTGAGGATCTGTTATCTTTTTCTTTTGTACTTGGTTAAGTACAGTTTTTATTCAACATTATGACTTGTTTGGCTGTATTTCCAAGACATATGTATCATGCATCATTTATTATTCATTTCTCCAGTTGTTTGTTATCTCAGTCATCAAATGCATTCTGTTTTTGGATATTTACTGCTTCCTCTATTGCATGTTTGTTTACATATGTTTTGTACTCTACCAATGAGGGCATAGTTTTCACACTATCACACCTAAGGCCCTCGTTTCTAGTCAGCAGCCTCTGGAATTTGGGGAAATACGCTTGAGGCCATGTGACTAATCGGGTACGGGGCACCTCTCTGTGGCTTCTGAAACCAGGACGTTACAAAGTTGTATCAGAGGAATTATTTTCTCTTGATTTACTGTTTGGAGCCTATATCCAGGGATAGGATAGAATAGGTACTTGGTAGTAAGTTTTTCCCAGGAGTAGCTAACCTATTTACAGGGAAAAACCAAACTAACTCATTTATTGAAATTTTTATTATTTTGAAATTTTATATGTTATTTTATTTTCATCATTGGGTAACTCACATGTATTGTGTTGTTACTGGTGATGATATTGAGGTTATATTTCTTTCAAAACCCGATGAGATGAGGGTATGTCATCTCATGAATTATATAGGCACTTTCCAGAAATCACATGTCATGCATTCATTCCTTTCCATCTAGGATGCATTAGCAAATGAATGTTATTCTGATAGATGTTGTGTAGAATATTCATACTATTGTGATAGATGATTTGATAAAATACATATTATTTGATAAGGTATTGTTTTGGTAAGGATTTGTTTTGATGAACGCCAAAATTTGGTTCTTGAAGTTTTATGGGCCCTCATGGACCGGAATTTGGTGGATCGTCACCTTGTTGTCCTATTATAACATATATAAGATGCCAAGCTTTGATTAGTGAGGAGTGTGGGCCCTCATAGATCGGAATTTGGCACATTCAATGCTCTTTTTAGTGTTTTTCTGGGCTTCGGAGTAGTCTCTGAGGCTTACTATACAGTAAAAACCCAGAATACACAACATGTAGTTTTTACTACATGCCATGTGTTCTTTTTTTCTGGAAGAAACAGTTTTTATTAAGTACATTCCATGTAACATATGTACACGCCGTGTAATCTATAACAGTGTCATAAGCCGTGTGGCAGAGAATCGGGATGGGGAATTCCTTGTAGGAACATGTCTTGTACTAGTTTAGAACGTCGTGTAGTCTGACCCAAGTACCTAGTCATGTCACGAACAACACGGGTCAGTGTTATCTTTTCACATACACACCGTGTACCAGTTTAGCACGCAGTTTAGTCTGACCCATGTACTGGGTTGTGTCACGAACAACACGGGTCGGTGTTATCTTTTCACATACACGCCATGTTAGGATTTTACACACCATGTAGTCTGACCTAGGTACCCGTCTGTGTCACGTAAAACATGGGTCGGTGTTATCCTTTCACATTCACACTGTTTTTGTCTGGAACACGCCGTGTATTTTTTGTCGTGTGTCAGACCGTGTCAATAACAACTCGGGAGAGGTAAATCTTGTCTAGTACACTCCATGTCATCCTTAAACACGTTGTGTAGTCTTCTCTTAGGAGATTCATTTAGCTTAACCGTGTAGAAGGACCCAGGAAAGGAAAGTGGATTCAAGTACACGCCGTGTTCTAGGACAACATGTTGTGTGTTTTGGGGTGTTACATGACCATTTGTAGTGGGAGTACATGCCCATGCGAATGACATAAGGGAACACGCTGTGTATGGGAAATACACGCCGTGTAGTCATCTTTTTCTTAACCTAAATGATTTCTTCTTCGGTTTTCTTCTTGAGCCTTCAGTCTTCACTCCTTGGTAATCTTGAATCTAAGTGTGTGTTTGACCTTGTAGAGTCATGCCACATAGAAGTCCTTTGATTGACCACTATTTTCAGGGCAGTGATTAGACACCTAATATGGATGATCAGGCACTTCTTGTAGATCCTCATGTTGTGCCAGCCTTGGCACTAGCTGTTATACTAGTTATAGGTGCCGAAGCACAGTTTAGAGAGGTTTTTCAAAAGGATGATGTATACCTTCAAGGGAGCACTGCCTCCTGCCCCGTCAATGGATGATTTGACGTAGGTTTTCCAGAAACAACAGTCTCCCACCTTTTCAGGGGGAGGAGGACCATAGGCTGCAGAGTCGTGGCTCAAAGGCACACCGACGACCTTCGAGCATCTCGAGGTACCACCAGATAGGAGGGTGAAGCTTATGACCTACATGCTCCGAGAATTCTCCAAGAGTTGGTGGGATGTCATATCTCTGGCGGGACAGCATAAGAATATGTCTTGGGAGGAATTCCAGCGTATCTTATACAATTACTTCTACCTGGATACCTTGAGGTCCGATCGATCCCGAGAGTTCATGAGCCTGGAAAAGGGTAATCTTTCTGTGATGCATTATTCCACTCGCTTCATGGAGATTCAACGTTTCATGACTATTCCAGCAGGTGATGTGTGGTACATGCCTAGGAAGATTGGGGATGGTCTCAGGCAGGAGATCTATTACCAGGTTAACATCATTAGGTTGACTTCGATATCCTCTATCACCAATGAGGCATTGATTACTGAGTGCAATCTGAGAGATTCTGGAGCTGTGATCCTGGGGGATTTGGCATCCATAGATAGTATTCCTCCAGTTGATAGCTGGAAGGGCCGCAGTGAGACATCACGAGGAGATTAGAGTAGGCGGGATGCACCTTATGGTAGCCACGTGGTGTGCTACCAGTGCAGGAGGAGTGGGCATACAATGCCATGTTTCCTAAGATACCCGATAAAGTGCCTATCTTACGGAAAGATGCGCTACCTCCAGTGTTTCTATTGGTTTTTCCCTCTAGCAGCTGGACACAAGGGTTCTTCTATGACCCAGTGTTCGGTAGAATCACCACCAGTTTCTCACCAGTCTAGGAACTGGAGTTCTTCCGGCCATTCAGGCTGAGGTTGTAACGACCCAAAGTTTTTCAATGAAAATTACCTTCTTAAAATTATGTCATAAAATCAAATGAATTCACAACATAATGAACTAATAAGTGCTATGTTGCCTTTAAACATAATTTTTCCACTTCTGTTTTAGAAATTTTGATAATCTGGCATACACGGTTGTGTTCAAGATGATTTTTGGAGTCTAATAAAACAATAATATTTTTTGGTGAATAGTAACATAACCTTATGAATAGTAATATGACCCTTTTGAATATTAAATCATCCAATAGAAGAGTAACCTTACCCATGAATAATTAAATAAAATTTAGACATCTTAGAAAGTGACAATTTCACCTTAGTGAACGTTTTGGTATTTTGTAAGTCATAAATAAATAATTATAATTAATTAATTAATTTAAAAGAAAATGTATTTTCTTAAAATGTGTTAATTAATTATCAAATCAGTGTATTATATTTTTTATATAATTTTATAAGTCCCTACATAATTTTTGAAAACACTATAAAATCAGTTTTAATTTTAAAAACTCTTTTTTAGGTAAATTATGATTTTAATTAAATATTAAATTAATAACAATTAAAATTTTATTTTTGACAAATAGACTTCATTCTTTTATTCTAAACATTGAAAATGGTAGGGGTAAATTTTTGGGATTTTTCTGAGATACTTGAATTTTTTATGAATAGTGAAATATTATAATTTACAAAATAAGCTAAATAAGCAAATTATAGAGTCATGTGTGATTTTATGCTGATGTATGCCCACTTGGTTTGGTATAACATGATAAAATTACTATTCTTGGTCATTTAAGACTCATTTTTCCTTGTCTTAGTGTAAATTAATAAACTAATGAATTTTATATTAAGGAACCCCCTCTCCCCTCCACTATAAAAGCCACCCATCACACCCTCATTTCTTCAAACCTCTCAAGCACCAAGACTTCTCTAAACTCTTCCAAAACATCTTTCCTTTCCCCTATACCACGTTAAAGAGCTTCTGGACTCATCAAGAGATCAATCCTAACTTCGTTAAGGAGGATCTTTAGAAGAAGATTTAAGAGGTAATTTCTCTCCCTCTTCTCCATTAATTTCCTTTCATGTTCAAGTTCATTTCTTGATCTCTCCCCACCTATATTCATCCAAATGTTATTGTAACTCTATTATTATACATGTACTGGATTTTTTTGATGCTAATGAGATATTTTATCATCCAACCCCCTTTCCCTCTTCGTTTTATTTTTGTAAAGATAACGTTGTTCATGAGGTGTTAATTTACCATCTTCAAGAACGACAAGTTTTCTTCTTCCATTTCTACCTTCAGATCTGGTCATGAAACCATTTTTATGGTTGGACCAGAATATTTTATATTTAGTATCTACTATTTAAATTTATGGAACTAACTTATGACAATATAACTAGTGATAAAATTAAAGAAGTTCATTATGATCGAAAAATCTCTCAAATTAACCAAAACAATCATCATTTAATTCTTATCTAATGATTCATCCAAATGGATCTAATATAATTCATTATAAGATCATTGAAACTCCTTTAATATCATTAATAACATGAAATATTAGTTCTTTATGATTACCCATGTTCTACCAGAACTTCAATTTAAGAATACACGTGAACCACTCAAAAAACCATAAAAACAAACATTCCCGAATGATGTTTTTTTAAACTCTATAACTCATCCAAAGGAACATAAAATCACATAATAAAACCATAATGAACCATATTAATGTAAAAAAGTTAGGTATTTTTAATTAATGAATATTATGTCATTATACAGGACATTAAAGAGAAATAAGCATTCGGATACAAGGTAAGGAGAAATTCTCGAACCCAACTATCATCATTCGGGTTATCCCTCTTTCACTCCATTTTTTTGATATGGTTACTACTTAAAGAAAATTGGTTCATAATTTTCTTTCATTTTCTAGGATATTCATGTTTTTCATTGGTTTTTATGTCAAACAAAATTTTTTCCAAAATAACTCTTCATTTTAAGAACACACCTTTTACTTCTCTCTCAAACTGGATGGTTCTTGTAACATGTATGTTATTCCCTCTTTCTTTTGGGAACCCAAAGTTTATGAATGAGTTATTATGATATGTAATCCATTAATTTCCATGGTTTAGTTATGTTTACTTTTTATATATGTTTTTTGGGGCAAGAATGATAATGATAATTTTATAATGTGACGGGTGTTCCTGGAATTATATTGCGCAAAAAGAATGTTTGAATGTGACGGGTGCGCCCGGAATTATAAAGTGCTCCAATGAATTGGGTAAAGTGATGAATATAATGAGTAAATGTGAAGTTATGTGTGACTAATATTCTCTCTTGGTTCACAAGTATGTGTGGTAGTTAACCGCTAAGACATGATGTTTCATTTTTATGCATTGCCACATTTCAAGTCTTATATTTATTCTTCCTCTCATTTTCATGACCTTATTCCCATGTTTTGATTATGCTCACCCCATGATGTATTTTCCTTTTCTATCCTCTTAATAGGATTCTTTCTCACCCCTTTTTATTTATATCCTCAGGTGGATACATGTACTAAGGAGAGGAAAAGTTCCAATAAAATGCTAGAGAAGAATAAATTAAATAAATGTTTGTGCTTGATGTTGTAATTATTATGTATGGTCCTATTTTTCCTAAGACACTAAACCATTGGATCCTATATGTGTAATACTGTTATATTTCTTATCTTTAAAATGATTTAACAGTAATGTAATAAAAGGTAGGGTCTCTATAGTTGGTATCAGATTAAAGGTTTAGTTAATTTGGGAATTAGGATTAGTGAGACCTAGGGAAAACCTCTAGCGTGAGACTAAGTAAAAAAATGAACACAATAGTATATACATAGGGATCCCATATGTTATGGTTTCAGTATAAATTGTGGAAATAAATAAGTTATTTATTCATGAATTGTTGACTTATGTTTTGTTCTAACATTTTTTATTTTAGAAAATGGTGGGAACAAGGAGAAATCAGGCCAACAACTCGTGCGAGGGACAATGAAACAATTGCCCGAATGACATCCAAAATGATTTTGGAGGTGGAGTTCAAAATCTCATGGCAATTATTACCAAATTATCTCAGGTTATGAAAAATAACCATAATAATGGGGAACATCCTCCTTCACCAAAGAGGGAGAAACTAGCTATGGAATGTTTTATGTGGCAACGACCACCGACGTTTAATGGATCTTTTGATCCACTAGTTGAGGAACAGTGGGTCTACTCCATAGAGAAGATCTTCTATGATCTTCATTGTTCTGAGATAGAGAAGGTGACCCTAGTCGTTTATCATCTAGATGGAGAAGTCGATCAATGGTGGGTTTTTATTAAGAACACCAAGCCAAGGGAGGAAATTGAAGAGATGCAATGGGAAGACTTTAATATAATGTTTCTTAACAAAATACTTCCCAATAACTCCTCACAAGAAGATGGAGAGAGAATTAATAGATCCCAAGAAATAAGAAGGAGAATCTATCACAACCTCTGAATATAATTTCACAAGGATTTCAAGGTACGCTTCGGGTTTTATTATCAACAATGATAAAAAAATTGATAGATTCTTTAGTGGATTAAAACCACACCTTTTAAAGGATCATGCAATTCAAGACATTGGGAGTTATGAAGAAGTTGTTCGATGTGCTTTCAAACTAGATATGGAGTTTGGATAATGATCCCATGGCTATGGTGATAAGAAACGAAAGATGGAGTATCAAGCTTGAGGATCTAATGATAAAGGTGGGAAGAAAACTCAACAACCCACATGCCAAAAATGTGGAATGTTGCACCATGGGAACTGTATCAATGGGAAGGGGAAATGCTTCAATTGTGGGAAAGAAGGAAATCATGCTCAATAGTGTCGAAAAGACACGAAAAGGAAGGAGAATGTACCTGATGAAAGGATAGAACCACTTGTTGTTCAATGCTACAATTGTATGGAGATATGGCACTATTAAAACTAGTGCACTAAACCTCGAGTTCTCGAGGGTAATCAGAGTCAGTAGCCACCGAAGACAAAAGAAACAAGGGAAGGATTATGCCATCACTAATGTGGAAGTGGATAAAGATAATGAAGTCGTATAAGGTACCCTTCTTATTCACTCAATAATGGAAATTGTATTATTTTGTTATAGTTCAACACATTTTTTATATCATGAAAGTTTTCTACAACTACATAATTGAATACTCGAAACCATGAAGTATAGATATCTATAAAAACACCAAGTGGTGCAATAATTGAAACCAAAGTGTTTGACTCTTCTCTTATTGGCGTATGTGGGAAGATTCTTCTGGAAAATATTTTAATACTTCCTTTGGTGGAATTCGACGTAGTAATGGGAATGGATTAGCTATCATTATATAGAGAACATATCAACTATTGGGAAAAGGAAATATCTTTTCATATTCTGAACCATCCCATGCTCTTCTAAAAATGTAAGGAATATCATGAATCTTCTTTGAAAAAATCCCTCAATGGTGTGGGTGTTGATTCCATATGAAGAAGCATACCTCGGCCAAATGGTTGAGTTGAAGGAAAGTGCCAACCTTGACGAAATTCCTATTGTGAGGGAATATAGTGATGTATTTACTGAATAGTTACCAAAAATTCCCCCGAATCATGAGGTAGTGTCCTCCATTGAACTCATACCCAGAGCTATGCCTATCTCGAAGTGTCCCTATTGGATGGCTCCTATCGAACTGGAGGAGTTAAAGAAGCAGTTGCAAGAGCATCTGGACAAAGGTTTCATATTCCCTAGTGCATCACCTCAGGGTGCACCAGTGCTCTCTGTGAAGAAGAAGGATGGAACAATGCAGCTATGTATCGATTATCGGAAACTCAACATGATCACCGTAAAGAAAAAATATCATATTCCAAGGATTTAAGACATGTTTGATAGGTTAAGAGGAACTCAATACTTCTAAAAGTGGATCTTTATTCTGGATATCATCAGGTAAAGGTGAAGAAGAAAGATATTCAGAAGACTGCCTTTCGAATAAAGTATAGGCACTATGAGTTTCTGGTGATTCCCTTTGAACTTAATGATGCCCCTGAAATCTTCATGGATTTGATGAATAGTTTCTTTAGACATTACCTCAATAAAAATTTGGTAGTTTTTATCGATGATATTCTCATCTAATCTAAGAGTAGGGAAAAACATGAAGAACATCTAAGACTTGTGTTTGCGACATTGAGAAAGGATATGTTTTACGCCAAGTTCAGCAAGGGTGACTTTTGTATGAAACAAGTCACGTTCTTGGGACATGTGATCACAAGTGTGGGAATTTCAGTGGATCCTTCACAATCAAAGGCGATTGAGGAATGGCCAAGGCCCTCTAGTGTCACAAAAATCTGTACTTTTCTTGGATTAACAGGGTGCTACTGACATTTTGTGAGAAACTTCTCATAATTGTCAATCCCGCTAACTAAGTTAACAAGGAAAGGGGTAAATTATGTCTGGAAAGAAGAATTTGAGGGAAGTTTCAAGGAGCTAAAGAGATGTCTTATCACTGTCCATGTACTCACACTACCGAAAATTGGAGAAAGTGTTTTGATATACAGTGATGATTCAAAAAAAGTCTTGGATTGTATACTCATACAAAATGATAATGTGATAGCCTATGCCTCATGACTGTTGAAGATCCATGAGCAGTACTACATGAATCATGATCTAGAGCTGGCAGCCATTATTGTTTCCTTGAAAATCTGGTGGCACTACCTTTATGGCAAGAATTGTGACATATGCACCAACCACAAAACCCTAAAGTATATATTCACACAAAAGGATCTCAACATGCATCAAAGGAGATGGTTAGAGCTAATAAAGGATTATGATTTCTCTATTCACTATCATCCTGGAACAGCGAACAAGGTAGTTGATTCTCTAAGAAGAAAAGAACCTGCTACTCTATCAATGCTGTGGATTGAGAAAGACCTTATCTTCTTGGATATGAAAAGAATGGATTTGGAAATCATAAGGGTAGGGGATAAATCCTACCTTTCCCAAATTATTGCACAGCCATCCATCCAAGAGTAGATTAAGGAAGCAAAAAAGGATGATGTGGAGATACAAAAGAGAGTGAATGCAGTAAAGGAAGGGAAGCAGTAGAAGTTCCATATTGACGATGATGGTGTGATCCGGTTTCGAACGCGGCTTTGTGTGCCTTCATCACCCGAGATAAAGAAGGATCTATAGGGAAATGCACATAGTTTAACATCCTCTATCCATCATGGGAGAACCAAGATGTACTATGATCTCCAAGAACACTTCTGGTGGGATAACATGAAGAAGTAGATTACAGAATATATATCAAGGTGCCTAGTATTCCATCAAGTTAAAGTTGAGCGACAAATGTCCAAAGGTATCCTGCAGCCATTGCCTATACCCACATAGAAATGGGAAAATGTTACTGTGGACTTTTTCATGGGTCTCCCAAATACGTCAAATGGAAATAATGCGATATGGGTTGTGGTTGATCGACTCACCAATACTGCCCATTTTATCACTATTTGGGAAGATATCTCACTTGAACAACATGCAATGATATATGTGGAGGAAGTTGTGAGACTGCATGGTGTTCCACTCTCAACTGTCTTTGACCGTGATCCAAGGTTCACATCTAAATTCTGAAGGAGCCTTCAACATGCTTTGAGTACTTAATTAAATTTCAGCACGGCCTATCACTCCCAAACTGATGGCCAGTCTGAAAGGACTATTTAGACGCATAAAGATATGATAAGAGAATGCTCTCATGAATTCAAAGGTGGATGGGATCATCATATCCCATTGTTTGACTTCTCATACAACAATAGATTCCACTCGAGTATTCAGATGGCACCATATGAAGCGATGTATGGAAAGAGATGTAGAACTCCAACTTGTTGGGATTAAGTTGGAGAAAGAAACTACTTGGACCCGATCTTGTGCCAGAGATGACAGAGAAGGTTCAAGTCAGTCAGAAACACATCAATGATGCTCATAGTCAGTGAAAGATCTATACTGACAACCATCAAAGGTACTTGGAGTTTGACGTTGGAGATAAATTCTTCCTACGAATATCTCCCTGGAAGAGAGTCATGCAATTTGGGAAGAAAGGGAAGAAAAGCCCAAGGTACATTGGCCGCTTTGAGATCCTTGACTGCAAAGGAGCTGTGGCATATTGACTTGCACTTCCACCGAATATGGCTGAAGTTCATGATGTGTTTCACATATCCCTCCTGAGGAAGTACATACAGGACCCCTCACATGTACTAAACTCAGAGGTGGTACAGCTGGAAGATGATCACTCTTATGAGGAGCATCCAGTAGAGATTATGGATTGCAGAGATATGGCTCTACACAACAAGACATCTCATCTTGTTAAATAGTTGTGGAGGAACCATAAGTCTTATGAAGAAACTTGGGAACTGGAAGATGTAATGAAGGAGAAGGACCCTCACCTATTTTTGAAAAATGAAATTTTGGGGACGAAATTTCTTAAGGGGGGAAGAATGTAACGACCCAAATTTTTTCAATGAAAATTACCTTCTTAAAATTATGTCATAAAATCACATGAAAGAAAAACATAATGAACTAATAAGTTCTAAGTGACCTATAAACATTATTATTTCACTTCTGCATTGGGAATTTTGAAAATCTAACATACACGGTTGTGTTCAAGATGATTTTTGAAGTCTAATAAATAAAAAATATTTTTTGGTGAATAGTAACATACCCCTATGAATACTAATATGACCTGTATGAATAGTAAATCATCTAACATAGGAGTAACCTTACCCATGAATAATTAAAAAAATTTAGACATCATAGAAAGTGACAATTTTACCTTAGTAAACATTTTGGTATTTTTTAAGTCATAAATAATTATTTATAATTAATTAATTAATTTAAAAGAAAATATATTTTCATAAAATTTGTTCATTAAATATCAAATCAATGTCTTATAGTTTCAAGATAATTTTATAATACCCTACGTAATTTTTGAAAACACTATAAAATTAGTTTTAATTTTAAAAACGGTTCTTTAAGTAAATTATGATTTTAGTAAAATATTAAATTAATAAAACTGAGAAAATTATTTCTGAAAAATGGACTTCATTTTTGGATTCTACATGTTGGAAAATGGTAGGGGTAAATTTTTGGGATTTTTCTGAGATACTTTATTTTTTGATGAATAGTGAAATACCATAATTTACAAAATAAGCTAAATAAGATAATTATAGAGTCATGTCTGATTTTCTGCTGATATAAGCCCATTTGGTTCGGTATCACGTGATAAAATTTCTATTATTGGTCATTTAAGACTCACTATTCCTTGTCTTGGGGTAAATTAATAAACTAATGAATTTTATATTAAGGAAACCCCTCTCCCCTCCACTATAAAAACCGCCCTCCACATCCTCATTTCATCACACCTCTCAAGATCCAATCCATCTCTAAACTCTGTCCTAAAATCCTCCCAAGCCCCTCTCTCATTTTCTAGAGCTTCTGGTCTCATCAAAATACCATGACTGGTTTCCTTAAGGAGGATATCAAGAGGAAGATTTCAGAGGTAATTTCTCTCCCTTTTCTCCTTTAATTTCCTTTCAAGTTCAAGTTCATTTCATGATCTATCCCCACATATCATCATCCAAATGGTATTGTAAATCCATTATTATAAATTTAATTGAATTTTATGATGCTAATGAGATATTATATAATCCAACCCCCTTTCCCTCCTCCTTTTATTTTAGTAAAGAGAACGTTGTTGGTGAGGTGTTAATTTATCACTTTCAAGAACGACAAGTTTTCTTATTCCATTTCTACCTTAATATATGGTCATGAAACCATTTTTATAGTTGAACCACAATATTTTATATGTATTATCTCCTATTTTTAGTTCTGGAACTAACTTATGACCATATTTCTTGTGATAAAATAAAACAAGTTCATTATGATCGAAAAATCGATCAAATTAACCCAAACAATCATCATTTAATTATTTTATAATGATTCATCCACATGGATCTAATATAATTCATTATAAGATCATTCAAACTCCTGTGATATCATTAATAACATGAAATATCAGTTTTTTATGTTTACCCATGTTCTACCCGAACTTCAATTTAAGAATACAAGTGAACCACTCAAGAAAACAATAAAAACAAAAATTCCCAAACAATGTTTTTTAAAACTCTATAACTCATCCAAAGGCACATTAAATCACTTAATAAAACTATAATGAACGATATTTATGTACACAAGGTTCTGGATTTCTAATTAATGAATATAATGTCATTATACAGGACATTAAAAATAAGGAACCATTCGGATACAGGGTAAGGGGAAATTCTCGAACCCAACTTTCATCTTTCGTGTTCTCCCTCTATCACACCATTTTCTTGATATGGTTACTCCATAAATATAATTTGTTCATAATTTTCTTTCCTTTTATTGGATATAAATGTTTTTCACTATTATTTAGATAAAACAAAATGTTTTCCAGAATAACTCTTCTTTTAAGAACACACCTTTCATTTCTCTCTCAAAGTGGACGGTTCTTGTAACATGTATGTTATTCCCTCTTTCTTTTGGGAACCAAAAGTTTATGAATGTTTTCTTATGAGATGTAATCCATTATTTTACATGGGTTAGTTATTTTTAATATTGATACATGTTCCATGTGTCCAGCATCATAATGATAATGTTATAATGTGACGGGTGCGCCTGGATTATATAGCACAAAATGAATGTTTGAATGTGATGGGTGCGCCTAGAATTATACAGCACTCCAATGAATTGGGTAATATGATGAATCTCATGAGTAAATTTGATATGATTTGTGAAAAATATTCTATCTTGTTTCACATGTATGTGTGGTATTTAACCACTAAGATATGATGTTTCGTTTTTATGCATTGCCACATTTCAAGTCTTATATTTATGATTTCTCTCAGGTTCATGATCTTTTTCCCATGTTATGAGTATTCTCACCCCATGATATATTTTCCTTTTCTATCCTTTTACTATGCTTCTGGATCACCCCTTTTGATGTATATCCTCAGGTGGCTACATGTACTAAATAGAGGACAAGTGCCAATA
This sequence comes from Viscum album, assembly GCA_963277665.1. NCBI lineage: Eukaryota > Viridiplantae > Streptophyta > Magnoliopsida > Santalales > Viscaceae > Viscum > Viscum album. Next base: position 1,538,877,894 of record OY728150.1, read on the forward strand.
AGAAGATATAGAAGAATAAATTAAATAAATGTTTATGCTTGATGTTGTAATTGTTATGTATGGTTCTAGTTTTCCAAAGCCACTAAAACATTGGATCCTCTATGGGTAATACTATTATGTTGTTTATCTTTAAAATAATGTAATATTAATATAAGAAAAGGCATGGTCGCTATAGAGGTGGAGGTCGTGGCTGGGGTAGTCAGTCGCTTGTCCTTCAGCGACAGCAGGGTGGATCAGCTTAGAGCGGTTAGGCAGGGTCACAGGGCCGTGGAGTAGGCTAGACTTTTGCAGTGGAGTAGACCCAGTAGTAGAAAGATCGTGTACCCTCTACAGTTCAAGGTAAAATCTTAGTAGCCTCGGTTTTATATTCTACTCTTTTGGACACAGGGGCTTCCCATAGCTTTATCTCTGTTGTTGTTGTGGAGTGCCTTGGTCTCTACTTCATTTCTTCTATCGATATGTTGACTCCAGACACACTATTGGGGATGATAACATCTAGGATATGATAGTTCAAGGAGTTACCTCTAGAGGTTGGTGGATGTCACTTTTTATAGGACCTCTTTGTCCTGGAGATGACATGTTATGATGTCATTCTCAGAATGGACTAGCTAGTTCCCTTCCAGGAATTCATCGATTGTTATCATCGTAGGGTGAGTTTTGTATCACTAGAGGGTGGATTTTTTCTTCATAAGGGAGAGTGAGATGTCCATGGGAGCAGAGCCAGACCAGATCATAATGGGTTAGGAGGAATCATAGCCCATATTTCTAGTCTATATTTGGATGACCAGGGGACGTCACAGTTAGACTTTCCTCCACTGGCGGATTCTTTCTAGGATGTCTTTCTAGAGGACTTCTCAGGTTTTTTTTCTGGAGCATGAGGTAGACTTTTCTATTGATCTTGTTCTAGGAGTAGCACGGGTGACCATTCCTCTTTATAGGATGGCTACACCAGAGTTACAGGAGATCAAGAAGCAGTTGGAGGAGTTGCAGGCAAAGGGTTTCAACCAAACCAATACTTCTCCATGGGGTTCGCCTTTCCTATTTGTGAAGAAGGTGGATGGTACCCTTAGGCTTTTTGTGGATTATCGGAAGCTGAACTTGTTGACAGTCAAGAACTGATATCCCTTTCCTAAGATTCATGATCTCTTTGATATGCTTCAAGGAGACAGAGTGTTCTTGAAGATTTCCTTGAGATCTAGTTTTCATTAGTTGAATGTAAGACCATATGATATACCTATTATAGCCTTCCGGAGCAGGTATGGTCTATACGAGTATATGTTTATGTCGTTCAGTCTCACAAACACGCATGTAGTTTTCATGGCACCGATGAACCAAGTGTTCCCTACTTACTTGGATTCCATCGTAGTTGTCTTTGTGGACGATATCTTGGTGTACTCTCACAGTCGACATGACCATGCCACAAATCATGATATTGTTTTCAGTACACAAAGGGAGCATCAGTTATATGTTAAGCTCTCAAAGTTCCACTTTTGGATGGACAAGATTCACTTTTTGAGTCATGTCATCTTAGAGACTGGTGTATAAGTAGACCCCAAGAAAGTAAGATCAACTGTTTCCTAGGAGTATCCGAAGAACATATTTGAGGTGCGGAGTTTTCTAGGGCTAGCTGGATAATACACACGCTTCATACGGGACTTTTAACGCTTATCAGCACCGCTGACGGGTCTGACTAAGAAGGGTGTGAAGTTCTTAGTCATCCTTTCATAAGTTGAAGGGGAGGTTGACGTAGGCACCGATACTAGTCTTTCCAGAGCCTATGAATAGCTATAATGTTTACAACGATGCATCAGGTATCGATCTGGGAGCTGTGCATATGTAGGGAGATGGATTCATTGCGTATGGGTCTCGACAGTTGAGGCCACATGAGAGGAACTACCCGACATAGGATCTGGAGTTGGAACTTGTTGTTCATGTCTAAAGTTGTTTGAGAAATTACCTTCTGGGAGAGAATTTTGTGGTTTTAACTGACCACCAATGTCTCAAGTACATTTTCACTCAGTGTTATATGAATTTAAGAGAGCAAAGGTGGGTCGAGTACCTACAATCCTATAATTTCAAGCTTGACTAATCACCTGGGAAAGGCAATGTGGTGGCTAATGCATTGAGCAGAACGACTTAGATACAGGTAGTTCAAGAGGCCCGCAGTGAGTGGCAGCTTATGGATCTGTTCTTTGAGATGCAATTGGAGGTGCATGACAGATAGGGTCAAACTTTTTTTTCTTCTATAGTTGTTACCTCTACACTTCATGATCGGGTGCGAATGGAGAATCTATCAGACTCAGAGGACCTAGTCCTATGGGAAAGTGTGTCTAGAGAGGACTATATTCCTAGATGGACAATAGGCGAGGATGAGATCTTGCGTTTCCAGGGGTGAATATGGGTGCCATCGGACATACGCGAGGAGATGATGCGAGATTTTCATTCCTCGGTTTGGGAAATTTATCCTAGCATCACCAAGATGTATTATAATATACACCATCAGTATTGGTGGTCAGGTATGAAGAGGGACATTTCTAGTTTGTCATAAGGTGTTCCACTTGTCAGTAGGTGTAGGTGGAGCATTAGCGACCTGCATGGATTTTACAGCAGTTACCCATTCCTGAGTAGAATTGGAATGATGTCATGATGGATTTCATGACCGGGTTACCATGGTTGCGTCGAGGGAATGATGCAGTGTGGGTTGTCATTGACAGGCTTATGAAGGTCGCTCACTTTTTCTCGATCAAGGAGACCTTCAGAGTTGATGATCTGGGAAATTTGTACATCTGAAGGATTGTATGTCTATATAGAGTTCCACACTCTATTTTTCCATTCAGGGATGTGCGTTATACTTCTCGGGTCCGGAGGGGCCTTAGAAGTCATTGGATACACAGGTAATTTTGAGTACAGCTTACCACCCCAATATAGATGGCCAGTCCGAGGGTACAATTCAGGTGCTTGAGGACAAGCTACGTGCATAAATTCTGGATTTTGGAGGTTTTTGAGAGAATCATATACCTCTTTTGGAGTTTTCCAACAACAATAGTTTTCAAGAAACTATTTAGATGGATCATTATGAGGCTTTGTACGGTAGGCCATGCCGATCACCCTTATGCTGGATGGAGGTAGGAGAGGCAGCTTTGTTGGGACCTCGTCTTGTTCACGACACCACAGAGCAAATAGAGTTGATTTGGAAGAGGATGGATATTGTGCAATCTTGACAAAAGTCTTATGCTGATCCGAGGAGACGACCTCTGGAGTTCGAGGTCAGGGATCATGTTTTCGTATGTGTCACACCAAGGTTGGGACACAAGAGGATTAATAGACAAGGTACGATTTCGCCAAGGTATGTTGGCCCATTTGAGGTATTGGAGAGAGTTGGCTAGTTGCTTATCTTTTGTAGTTACCTCAGAGGTCCAGGCTATGCACGACTTTTTTCATGTTTCTCCTCTCCAATGTCACTTTTTAGACCCGTCTCATGTCGTTCAACCTAAGGAGGATGAGCTCGAGAATGATGCGTCGTTTGGGGAGCATCCTATCTGGATTTTTGATCATAGTATAAGGTTTCTCCATGGTCGGTCTGTTCCTCTGGTAAGAGGGTTATGGTAGCATGGATGAGTACAGCATGTGACTTGAGAGAGGGAGGTCAATTTATGAGCTCAGTGGATGGAGTTGTTCAGGGTTTCTTCTTCTACACCACACTAGGGAAATTCAGGGATGAATTTATTTAAGGGGGAATTTTGTAAGAACCTGGATCTTCTTTTCAGGTATGTTTTTCCTTTTTTGGTCGTTTTTGAGAAAAAGAGGAAAATCTGGAAATTTTTTAAGTACAGATCGTGTACTTTGTGATTACATGCCATATACTACAATGCTGCTGGAGGCTGTGTGCTGGCCGTGTCATGGCCACACACACAGCCATGTAGGGGTGACATGGAGGCCGTATAAAGCAGAGTACGGAAAAAGAGAGTATAGGCTATGTACTTCAAAAGTACACGTCGTATACATTATTTTTTTCATTAAACACACAGGGGTCCTATCTAATCGCCAGAATGCACTCATTTTAGGACTCATTCGACCGAGAGCATCGTACAGCTGCCGATCACCAATGAGCCCCTAAGCGTACATTCGTCCTCTGAATAAAACACCATTAGTTGTGTTAGAATCGCATCGGTGAGTTCTTCCTTCTCCTAGAGCATCGTTTTTCCAATTCCTCCACTTTTCCATGTTATTATGGGTTGAATGTTTTTTATGTTTTCATATATCTATGACGTTTTAAGGTGATTCAAGCCTTGAGGTTCAAGTATATCGATCACCCAACACCAAGGTAGGTGGTTTGTGCCTTTCTGTTCAATGTCTTTGAGTATTATGTCCAATTTCCACCAATACCCTTGAAAGGGGTATTGTGTGTTTACCATTTTACCCTTATTTTCTTACTTCCATGCTTGTATTATTGGGTAGAGGTTTAATGTATAAGAATAAAAATTTTTTATAAGCCTTGTATGTTTTTCCCATGCATGTTCTGTTTACGAATGTTTGGTCATGTTAGCTAGTTTTGCTACTTTTCTTGTTTTCCATACCTATTGTGGTAGGATTGAGAGTTTTAATCCTGACATGATTGATATGATGTATAAAATATAGCCATGTAGTTACATAGGTTTACTTGGGCCATATTTAATTTCCATGCTATTATCCTACACAGGTGATCGTACCACGATTCACTTTGTCATTTTCACCCTAACATCATTGTATTATACTAGATTTGTATTGTAAATCCCAAGAATAATAAAAAATTTCATTCCATGTTTGAATCATTTATTTTGTGTTTATCAATATTAAAAATTCCAATTTTAATTTTATAGAAAATTTCGTTGAAGGTGAAGGTGATTTGGAGGGCCCATGATGATGTCAAAGAAAAATGGGCCAAACTGCGCAATATCCAAGCACACCAGGGGATTAATCTGACCACTACTACTAGATCGTGCATCAAATAGGGACAAAATTTTGGGTTCTTGTAGAAAATTTATTGGTATACATTTCATATGAAGTAACTAAATACTCATTCGGCCATCTGGTGGCCCAACTGACCTGATCTATCCAGAACACCAAATCTTCACGAAGTCCAAAGTGTTGTGCTATGATTTGTCCATATCTAGTGATATAGGTGTCCATGTTATGCCAAAAATTCATTGGAGACAGCCAAGAGGTGGAGCTACAACTTTTTATTTTTTCCAAATTGTGATAAGGCTGTCTGAAGGTCGAAAAACCTATTTATATTTGTTTTAATAATTTTGTGTGCTCAAAACCACCTTTCAATTTTCCTATAAAATGGCACCTTGGGCTCCTCATTTTCAAGTTCGGCTAGGAGGAAAAGCTCTGGTATTTTGGAGATCCAAATGATTTATCTCATTATACTTGATGTTCTGGAGGCCCCTATCATTATAGGGGGATCAACAATGAATAAGGAGTTCCACCCGAGCCATCTCCTCCTCTCGATGGTGAGCTAAACGGTGGACGATCATTTCGAGGGAGCTACAAATACATGGAAGTGATTTACGAAAATTGATACTCTACTGGATTTGTGTAATTTGTGGGTGAATTATTTCACTTTTGTTTTTCTAAACAATTTTCTCCTCTGAGTTCATTTCTTGGGTTTAATTAAGTGAACTGCTTTTCATTTCAACACTGATTGGGTTGGAATTTCAAGTGGGAAACTAGAGTTGTTCTGATTGGGAAACACAAGGATATTATTTCGTTCACACATAAAATAGATATTAGTTTGATTTAGTATCCTCTAATCCACCCATTAATTCCAAACCTTTATAACACAATTGTTCTGTCAAGGGTTGGTACTTTGTGCAACGTTTAGAGATGCAGGAGGGGAATCAAGATCTTAACAACCCTCAATCAAAGAATTAAACAAAACCATGGGAAATTTTCATAACAATGAACTATCAAAGATGTGTAGTGAACTTTATGTTACCTCTTTATCTCATAATTATTTAACCACCACCTTAATCTATCAACAATTAAACTCTTTAAGTTATGTTATTTTCAAAAAACTGTTTTCAAAATCACCCCCTCTTTTAGTTTTATTTATTAAAAATACATACTCAAAACCTATCAACGCTCCTCGAGAGACGACCTAGGGTCTTCTCTATCCTATAAATCAACCCTAAAAACATAATCAATTTGATTTTTCATGACAATGCGGTCAAATTGTTTGCACCATTTCTAGGGAGCGCTTTGGTTTTTAGTGCGTGTTTTTTATAATGTTTTTGTAAATTTTGTGAATATTATTCTGTTTTCTATTATAACTTTTCAATACCTTTTTGTCATGATATATTTTTTTGTAGGTTTGGTGTATGACATGTTATACTCTAGGAGATTTACCACCTTTTGAACCCGAACTGGAGATGATATTATGTGAGCAACCCCAATATGCACAAGAGAACACATCGAAGGGGGACACACAAAACATTGACACTCATCTTGATCCTTCATCTTCGTCTTCTAAAACCAATATAAAAAATAAACATGCATAATATGGCCAAAAACAGCAAGACACTAATCGAACTAACCTCACCAGATGTTGATATTCAGCCAACATACATTCAGTTACAAGGCGAGACACCCAATTTTGAACTAAAATATGGTTTAGTTCATCAATCACCAAGATTCCATGGACATCTTGGAGAGCATCCACACATGCATTTAAATAAAATGTACAATATATTTTCTAAATTGAAACTTGAAACTGTGGATGAATAATAAGTAAATTTAAGGGCATTCCCTTTTTCATTATAAGACATAGAAAAATATTGGCTATATTATGTTAATTCCCCAATAAGAGGTTGGGTGGACATGAATCTCCATTTTCTTGAAAAATATTTCCCATCCTCTTGAACAACAACAATAAGGAAAGAAATTTGTTGTATAATATAATCTCAGGTGGAAAAATTTCATTAATATTGGGAATTCTTTAAAATGTTATGTTCAAGTTTCCCACACCACCAAATTAGTGATAAAATTTTAATTCAATATTTTTATGAAGGATTAATCCCTATTGATCAAAATATGATTGATGTTGCTACAGGTGGTGTGCTAGTTGATAAACCCCCAATTGCTGCAAGAACCTATATTGAGAACATTGCTCAAAACACACAACAATTTGGTTCAAGGACCAATGTACCGAGTCATGGTGTCTATGTGGTGCAAAGTACTGAATTTGAGAAGAAGGTGGACACAAAGTTTGAAGGGATAAGTAAACGTCTTCAAAAAATTGCTATTTCCCAAGGGAAATCCCAATCTCCTCCACCCATCCATTGTGGTATATGTTCTTCTAACACCCAATACTCTGACCAATGTCCTCAATTGAGGGAAACATCTGAGATTTTTGAGTCAATATTTCCAAGACGCCCCTATAACCAACCATTTAGGAAAGAACCTTACTATCCATCTAACCCTATGTGGAAGGAGAACCAATCCTATATGTAAGGGGTTATTCAAACGAACCTCAATAATAATGGAACCAACTAACACACAGTACTCATCCACCACCACCCAGAAAGTCTCAACAACCCCAAAGGCATTTCCATAAAACCCATCAAAAACCCGAGCCTATCCAAGAAGATATGATTAAACAAATGCACACCAATAATATTTAATTCCAACAAACCACTCAGGTAGCCATACAAGACCTCCAAACCCAATTTGATTAACTAGCTAACTCAGTGGGTGAAATTCAAATTCATGGGTCATGTAAAATTCTCTCTAAAACTGTAGTTAACTATAGGGATAAAGGAAATGTTAGTGTCATCACCCTTAGTAGTGGAAAAACAACTAGAAATTAAGATTAATCCTCCATTAGAGTCATCCCATCATGAGGAAACCTCCATCCCAACCATTAAAAATGTTCCAAATGATGAAGAACCTTGTCCTGAGAAAAGCCCTTCTAAATGAATGACTGTGTACATTGATGAGTCACCTAGCCCAAAAATTCCTCTTCATTTTCCTCAAAGGGTAACCCAACCATGAAAACAAAATGAAACTGAACATGATAGGGAAATTTTGGAGATTTTCAAGAAAGTGTAGGTTAACATCCCATTGATTGATGTTGTGATGAAAATTCCACGATACGCCACATTTCTAAATGAGATGTTTACACACTGAAAGAGACATTGTGGTAATGATAAAGTGAGCTTGGGGAGAAATGGTTCAGTATTGATAGAGCCATAACTTCCCACAATGTGCAATGATCCTGGAATATTCTCGATTCCTTCTACCATAGTGGAGTATTCTTTTTCTAATAATATACATGATTTTGGTGCTTTTATAAATGTGATGCCTCACTCTATTTACTCTACATTGTAGTTCAGGGAATAGAAGCCCACTAGAATTATTGTTCAATTGGATAATCGTAGTACCACACACTCTTATGGTGTGTTAGAGGATGTTATTTTAAGGGACCAAAATTTAATTTTTCCTGCTGAATTTTATTTTCTTAAAATGGAGGATGATAGGATGAATGGACATGCCCAGATTATATTGGGGATACCTTCATTGAAACCCTCCAAAACCATATTTAATGTCCACAATGGTAAATTATCTATGCAATTAGGTGGTGACATCGTCTATTTCAACATCCTTGATTCCATGAAGCACCCCTCAGAAAAACATTCATCTCTCTATGTTAATTAAATTGATGTAGGCACTACCCCTAAAAAACAATTTTTCTTTCCCCCGATCCCCTTTTCGAGTTTTATTCATTGATAAAAATGATAGGAAATGATTCACGCATTGATTATTATAGTGGTCTAGAAAAGTTTCATGCATGTTCATTGATTGATGATTTTTTGAACATTGAGGATCCACTAACCATCGATGATACTGCTAATCTTGTAAAAGCTCATTCGTCATCTAAGGACCATACCTTTGAGTAGTTATATGAGATTTGTGATCTCTCACTTTCACACGCACTCCCAAGAATCCAAAATCCACCTGAATTGGAACTGAAACAACGGCCTCAAGATTTAAAATACCCATATCTTGAGAATGGAAACAAGTTTCCCATCATCATTTCTAGATTACTCCCTCCTGAGCATGAATTATGACTACTTTAACAATTGATGGAGTATAAACAAGATTTGGGATGGACACTTGCTGAAATTCCTGGTATTATCCCATCAATTTGTACACATCCTATTTTATTAAATGATGAGGCTAAACCAGTGAGTCACTCACAACGTTGAATGAACCTAACCCTCTTAGTAGTTGTGAAAAAATCAGTAACAAAATTATTGGATGCTGGAATCATTTACCCCATCCTTGACAGCCAATAGGTTAGTCCCATTCAAGTAGTTTGTAAAAAAATTGGCCTTGTAGTAATTAAAAATGAAAACAATGAATTGGTTCCAACTTGTGTGCATAATATTTTCCGTGTCATCATAGACTATCACCGATTAAACAAACACACTAGGAAGGACCATTTCCTTTTTCGATTCATTGACCAAATGCTAGAGAGGCTAGCGGGTAAGTCCCACTATTGTTTCATTGATGGTTATTATGGATACTTTCATATCCATATTTCCCCTGATGTTCAGGAAAACACAGCCTTTACTTTCCCCTTGGCCACACTTGCCTATAGAAGGATTCCATTTGGTTTGTGCCATGCTCCGGGTACTTTCCAGTGATACATGGTTAGTATTTTTTCGTATTACCTGGATAATTTCATGGAAGTATTCATGGATGATTTCACTATTTATATATCTTCTTTTGATGAATGTTTGAGTAGTATTGGTTCAGTCGTACGTCAATTTATTGAAAATAATCATGTATTAAATAATGAGAAATTCCATTTCATGATGCGACAAAGTATAGTTTCGGGGAATGTCAATTCTGGGGATGGTATCCAAGTAGATAAATCAAATGTGGATGTCATTTATTCCCTTCCATTCCCCAAAGATTTATGGGATGTGCGATCATTCCTAGGTCATGCTGGATTTTACCGTTGTTTCATTCGTGACTGTAGTAAAATTTCACTCCCCTCTCCCAATTTCTCCAAAAAGAAAAATAATTTTTTTTGATAAAGAATATGAGGAAGCTTTTAATAAGTTAAAATGGAGTCTCACGTCACCCTAAGTAATCCAACAACCTCGGTGGGATTTAACATTTGAGATCATGTGTGATGCCTCTAACTATGTAGTTGGGGCAGTTTTGTCACAAAGGGTCGACCGAGCTCCACATGTAATAGCCTATGCCTCACGTACTTTGGACACTCCCCATGAAAACTACACCACAAATAAAAAATAATTTCATTCCATTGTATTTTCCTTGGAAAAATTCAGGTCATACCTTTTGGGGTCCAAAGACATTGTGTTCTCAGACCATGCAGCCCTCCAGTACCTCCTTATGAAACCGGAAGCCAAACCACATCTCTTTCGTTGGATGCTCCTCCTTCAAGAATTAAATCTATAAATTAGATATAAAAAGGTATCATAGAATGTGGTGGCTGACCATATCAGTAGGATTCAACCATCCTCGGACATTGACTCATCCCCCTATATTCCCATAAATGAAATGTTTCTTGATGAGCAACTATACCGAGTGCAAGATGGTATTCCTTAGTAGGATGAAATTGTATATTATTTGGTACCATCTTTTATTCCAACTGATTTCAAAAAAAAACCAAGCCAGTTGTCTAAAACATGAGTCCCATTGGTATATTTGGGATGACCCCTACCATTGGCACACCTATAGTGATCAAGTCATTAGGCGTTGTGTCACCGAGAGTGAGTTTCATCCCATCTTTAGATTCTACCACACTCTTGCTTGTGGGGGCCGCTTTGGTCCCAAACGGACTGCTCGCAAGTTCCTTGATTCTGGTCTCTTTTGGAAAACACTTTTTTGGGATGCCCATGATTTTTGCATATCTTTTCCTCATTGTAAGTGAATGGGGAATTTCTATAATAGAAATGAAATGCCACAACAACTGTTGCTCTTTCATGACATTTTTGATGTTTGGGGTATTGACCTTATGAGGCCATTTCCCAATTCCTTTGGAAACTTGTACATTCTTCGGGCAGTTTATTATGTGTCAAAATGGGTAAAGGCACGAGCTACAATGACTGATGATTATAAGGTAGTTATAGAATTTTTGAAAACTCAAATCTTCTGTATGTTTGGATTACCTAGGTTCATCATTAGTGACTAGGGTTCCCATTTCTACAACCAAACAATGCAATCACTTTTTCATCAGTATCGGGTCGGTCACTGAGTGACTACTGCATATCACCCATTGACCAATGGTCAATCTGAGGTGTCAAATAGAGAGGTAAAACAAATTCATGAAAAAACAGTTCAAACCAAAAGAAAATATTTGAGTCTTTGACTTGATGATTCATTATGATCCTACTGTACTGCTTTCAAAACTCCCATTGGAATGTCACCCTATCGTATTGTGTTTGGAAATAGTTTTCACCTACCTGTTGAGATTGAGCATCGGGCCTACTAAGCCATAAAAATGAAATTATAATCATTCTGGCGCGGGTTCCCAAATGAAGTTTCAAATTCAGGAGTTGGAGGAAACGAGAAGAGATGCATATGAAAACTCTAGTATTTATAAGAAGCAAACCAAGGATGCCCACGACCCTCTTATCCTTCATTTCCAGTTTAAAATTAGTCATAAGGTCCTCCTTTATAATGCAAGGCTGATGTTGCATCCAGGTAAGCTTTGTTCCCACTGGTTTGGCCCATACATTGTTATTAATGTATCTACATTTGGTTTTGTTCAGGTTCAAATGAAGAGACCAAGCAAACATTCACTGTCAATGGGAAGCGGTTGAAGCACTTCCATGAATCATCTTCAGAGTCCCCAATGGAGGAACTCCATTTTCAAGAATCAATCTATGAATGAAACTCACCTTGTTTTATCCTTCCTTTCCACATCATCTTTTCTTACAGGGAGGATACTGCAAACTTTAGGTGTGGGGGGATGGGTGCATTCATGGGATAGTTAGGAATTTTCATCATTTTTTTTCTTCTCTTTATCTTCCTTCTTAATGGTATTTTCACTTTTCCCCTTCTTTCTGGGTTCATTAACATTCCGATTATCTTTTTCATTTCTTCTCTTTTTTTCTTTCTTTATGGTATTTTTATTTTTTCCCATAAAAACATCAAAGTTCCATGATGTGGTGAACATAATGGGGGGAATGTAAAAAGACCATAAGGACAGGAAAAAAGAATGTTTATATGAATTTAACATCAGGGAGTAATTTTTAGTGAATTGGATTTCTGTCATTGATATAATTGGTTTTATCACTATGAAACATTTGAGATGATTGATGCCACTTGTGTGAGTAGTTTTGGGAAAACTGGGTCACTAATATCTCCATAAAATTTTGCACCAAACCACAATGTGTGAATATTTCTTACTTAATATAAGTTAAATATATTTTAGTTTAATATTTTTCAGCTTTAAATGATATTTCCGTAAGTTTGTTCCTCATCCGATCTATTTCAATCCTATACCAGATTGACCTATGTGTGTGTACCTAATGTCTGACTGTTGTACGCCCTCAAAAAAAATTGTGTCTTGGGTGGGTAAAAAACCACTCATCCTCAACCTTTGATCTTGTTATATCTATTGCAATTACTGTAGTGTGGAGATCAAACAAGGGTTGAGAGAGAGTGTGAGATTTGTTCCAAATGCAACATCAAAAAAATATAATAAATGAGGGGAGTGATGAAATGTACAACATATGCATATATCTAGGTTGGGAGATTAAGGTTTGACTTCTAGGAATGCTTAAGTGAGTAGGTCTTGAAATATGATTCCAAAGGATGTAGGTCAGGTTCGGTGAAAATTCATTTAAAGCGGGATAATTTTAAAATAACCTATATTTATTGGATTGAATGTGGAAAGAATAGCATGGAATTGTTTTCACACACACACATAGAGATTTAGTGTAATGGTTGAAATTTTAATTCCTTTCTATTATTGGTGTCAAGAATCTCCTTAAATTTCATTGTGAAAATATTTATGAGACATCTTTTTCCATTTTCACTAGGAAGAACTCTTTGGTGTGGTTCGTGCATTGATCACATTACTTTAGAGAATAAAAATTTCCTCAAATGTTAAATCTTTATGATTTTTGGAATATATATATATATATATATATAATTTTATTGGGATACGTGACTTTTCCCTGGAGTGAAAATGTATAGGTGTTGGGGTGTGATCGTACTAAGATTCACTAGGTCATTTTCACCCTAACATCATTGTATTATACAAAATTTGTATTGTAAATTACCAGAATAATAACAAATTTAATTCCATGTTTGAGTCATTTATTTTGTTTTTATCACTATTAAAAAGTCCAAGGTTACTTGTCTTGAAAATTTCATTGAAGGTGAAGGTGATTTGGAGGGCCCATGATGATGTCCTTGAAAAATGGGCCAAACTGCCCAAGATCCAAGCACACCAGTGGATTAATCCGCCCACTTCTACTATACCATACAACCAATTGGGATGAAATATTGTGGAATTGTCCAAATTTCATTTGGAAACATTTCTTAGGAAGGAAAAAAATACTTATTCGGCTATCTGGTGGCCCAACTGACCTGATCTGTCCAGAACAAAAAATCTGCACGGAGTCAAAAGTGGTGTGTTGTGATCTGTCCATATCTGGTACTATAGGTTTCCAAATTATGCCAAACATTTGGTGGACATAGCTAAGAGGCTGGTATACAACATTTTTATATACTCATAATCGAGATAAGGCTGTCTAAAGGTCTAAACACCTCTGACAAGTGGTTTTTATAATTCTGTGTGCTCAAAACCACAATCTCATTTTCCTATAAAATGGCACCTTGGGATCTTCATTTGCATGTTCGACCAGGAGGAAAGGATCTGGTATTTTGGAGATCCAAAGGAGTTCTATACTCATACTTGAAGTTATAGAGGCCCATATCATCATAGTGCGGGAAATAATGAAGAAGGAGTTCCACCCAAGCCCTCTCCTCCTCTCGATGGCGGGCTAAATAGTGGACTGCCATTTCAAGGGAGCTACACATACATGAGAGGGAGTTGTGGCACTTGATACTCTACTGGTTTTGTGTAATTTTTGTGTGGATTATTTCACTTATGTTTTATCTAAACATGTTTCACCTCTGGTTTCAATTCTTGTGTTTAATTAAGTGAACCGCTTTTCATTTCAACACCGATTGGGTTGAAATTTCAAGTAGGAAGATTGAGTTGTTCGGATTGGGAAACACATGGATCCTCTATATCTCACACATAAAAAATATATTAGTCTTCTTTTGTAGCCTTCAATATGTTCATGAAGTCCAAACCTTGACAACATGATTGTTGTGTCAAGGGTTGGTACTTTGTGCAATGTTTAGAGAGGCAAGAGGGGAATCAAGATCTTGACAACCCTCAACCAAAGAATTAAACAAACCCATGTGATATTTTCAGAACAATGAACTATCCAAGGTGTGTAGTGATCTTGAATTTATCTCCTTATCTCATAATTCTTATACCACCACATTAATCTATCAACTATTAACCTCTTTAAGTAATGTTTTTTTTCTTAAAACAGTTTTCAAAATCACCCCCCTCTTTTAGTAATCTTTATTAAAAATACATACTCAAATTCTATCAATGCTCCTCAAGAGATGACCTAGGGTCTCCCCTAGACTATAAATCAACCTTGAAAACATAATCAATTTGATGTGTCATGCCAGCATGGGCAATAGGGCTGTAAGAACCTGGTGTAGTAGACTATAATGGTAATTGACCGAGTGAGCTTCCTCAGGGAATTTTTTAGGATTAGGCTATAGGGGGTAGATTGTGTGAGCTTCCTCAGAGAGCCTATGATTACATTGGGATATAAGGGGATTGAATGTGTGAGCTTAATCAAAGAGTCATTTACTATTTATACTATAAGGGGATAGACCGTGTGAGCTTCCTCATAGAGTCATTGATTTACTTTGAATTATCATGCTTACCTTAGACTATGAGTGGAATTTACTATGTGTGCTTCCTCAGAGAGTCTTTCAATGACCTGGGAAATAAGGAGAATTGAAAAAGTGAGCTTCCATAAAGATTCCTTTACTCTGGGGATATAAGGGGAATTGACCATGTGAGCTTCCATAGAGACTCCCTGACTACCTTAGACTATAGGGTGAATTGACCGAGTGAGATTCCTCACAAAGTAATAATTTTCGTACGACCAAACCAGAGAGGGTAGGCTGAGTCTGATGCCCAAAGGTCTTTTGTTACTTGTTTGGTAGGACCAGAGGGGATGGTTGTGAGTACTTCCCAAAGGGTTAGTTGTTATTCTTAGTTGCTTGTTATCTGTTGCTTGATATTGGAACTGTGGATTGTTTACTGTTTACCATGTTCCTATTTACTACTTTCTGTACTTTTACCTGCCATATATTAACTGACTGTTAGGTACATATCTTCGTGTGGTTTCCTACTAGGATTTAGTCTCACACCCTGTTTGGTCAAGCTTTTGGGCCCAAACATATTATATTTTTGTAGGTATAGATAAGGGAAAGCGCCCTTCAACTTCAGGTACTTGACTTTCTATGAAGCTAGAGAGAATGGGACCAAGACTAGGCTTGCGATGTTGAGGAGATGTTATATTTTTCTTTTGTACTTGGTTCAGAACTATTTATTTTCAGCATTGTGACTTTTTTGGATATACTTCCTAGACATATGTATCATGCATCATTTATTATTCATTGATCTAGTTGTTTATTATCTCAGTCTTCCATTGTTTACTGTTGTTGGATATTTACTGCTTCCTCTGTTTCATGGTTTTTTACTTCCACTCTATACTCTACCAATGAGGGAATAGTTTCTCAACTATCACACCCAAGGCCCTCGCTACTAGTCGGCAGCCTCTGGCGTTTAGGGAAATGCGCTTGAGGCTATGTGACCAACGGCGTATGGGGATCCTCTAGGTTGCTTCCAGAACCATGATGTTACACCTAGTAAACATAGCATCAAATTTTTAATAATTTCCAAAATTTATCTTCAATTATTGTTTATCCCTAATAATTTTCATCAACATATCTATGGATTCATTTCATATTCATTTTAATTGATTAAGTGGTATGTTTTTTTAGTTTCTTACATTTCTATATTTCTATTGACTTGTCAAGTTATTTGAATGGAATGTGTTATTAGTTATTTTCCAATCCATCTTGATTAATCTCACTAATTAAATATTTATTCTACTTTACATATAATTATGTAGCATTTAAAATCTCCCTTATTAGTTTTCCTTTCCCCATGTTATTAAGAAGAAATATTTGTTTACGATTTCAAGGATGTAGTTTATTTCATTTTATTATGTATCATATTTGTATTTTCTATTCCCATATATATTACGGGTATCATGTATGTAATTTGGATTTCCAAAAATGATAAATTAATTAGTACTTCATGATTGGATTCCTTTTAATCATTCCAACATAATAAAATAATGCACTAGCTCTAGGGTTATGCAGTTGGGGAATTAAATTTGTTATCAAAGGAAGTGTAGAAGCAACCTTATAATCAAGATTTATAAAACATATATTTAGAAACATAAACATATGATATAATTTTATCGTGAGTATATAAGAACATCCTATAATTTTATTAAGGTAGATATTCTTTGGGAATTCTTGTAAATACTCCCTACTTAGATACTAAAATTGGAAGTTTTTGTGGAACAGATGTACCTAAGAGAAACAACTCCAAAATTGTGTGTTGTTCCAAAATCGACAAAACCTGGTACATGAAAATGGGCCCCACTGAACACCTAGTTTGACACACTCTAGTGATCCTCTTAGGATAATTGATATTTTATTTACAAACCAATATGAAGGATTAAAATGTAAAGATATCCCCAAAGAAACAATGTTCATTATTATGAGAATAGAAATGGGAAAAAATTATATTTGGGATTATTGTTTTACTATTTTTAGGATTATACATTATGTTGCATAATGTTATGATCTAAACTAGAATATGAAATTTTTTATAAATGGGTCCTGGAAGGAATAATGGTATCAATAATCTTAGAAAATTTGATATTTACCTACTAAGGAAACAAATGTACCTAGTTTTGGAAAGAAAAATGTTATGGAAATATTAGGGAAACTTAATCAGGTTATGGCACATAACCTTTCTCAGAGAGGGAAACCTAATAAGAAAAGATAATAATTGATGTTTGACCACTTTATTTTAAAATTAACCCATCATTTATTTGTGTAACGAATCTAATGGAAGCTGAGAAATGAATTATGAATTTGGATAATATATTCATGGAATTGGAATGTAGTGAAAAAGAAAAGGATAAAATTAAAGTATTCTTTCAAAGGGGATATTGATTAATGGTTGTCTATAACCTAGATAATTGTGGTGGATTAAGAACTAAAACACATCAATTGAAAATCATTTAAGGAGACAATATTTTACAAATATTTACCTACAAGAAACAAATTGAGATGAAGATGAATTTTCTTTTCTTGTAAGGAAAGGATGATGAAAGTTTTGTAAAGTATGAAGATACCTTTACAAGGTTATAAAGGTATGTTATGGATTTCATATGAGACATAGAGTGCAATGTTGAACACTTCTTTGAAGTTTTTAATACAAATCTTAAAAGTGAACTACTCTCCAAAAATATTTGATCATATGATGAAATAGCTTTATGTTCCATTAAGATAGAGATGGAATTTTCTTAAATCAATATATTCAAGGGAAACAAAGAAAATAAGCGCTCATAGAGCATCATGAAAAGAGAATAAGTAAAATAATAAGAAGGGAAAAAATGATTTCCATACATGTGGTAATTTTGGAAACAATAACCTTGATAATTTCTTAAAATGATTGGGAGTTTGTTATAAGTTAGAGAAAAAGGCCACCAAGTTTGTGATTTCAAGGTAAATAAATTAAATTAAAATTTTAAATTATTACACAATAGGGATATAGGAAGGTATAGAAATAAATTCCCCAACCTTCAAGGGAATATACATTAGAAGAATTCAATAGATCATGGTAAATCATATGTTATGGATACTACTAAAGGGTAATGATTAATGTGCCTATGTATTTGGATCCATGAGTAATGTTATAAAATTATTTTATCAGTGATGTACCGGTTATAAATATTATGAAATATAAAATGATTTAATTGTATTACTATTTCAATATGGATTTGATGTTATATGTTGAATGGTACTTGCAAAATTAATTCAGTAGCAAGTTAAACTTTTAAAAAACATGGTTGACGAAAATATAACCCTTAATATGTTCTTTCTGTTTAGAAAGTGGTGCTTGGATAAAGATATTATTTATATAGATGAAGTAATTTTGATAAAACTAACTTCTTTGGAATTTATTCTTATGTTTTAAATCATAATACTGTGAAGGGTCATAATGTTAACTATTTATCAAATAGTTTGAGTTGATCTTTGGATAATTTTTTAGAGGATAATGTATTACTTCACCATATGATTCATTATGTTCTAAGAAATAATATAGAAATAGTTCAAGTCACAACCAAAGGATAAATCATGTTTTTTGAAATAGAAACTTTTTTACTTATATTATAAAAGGGTGAACGAATTTATCAACTCTAGGAAAAAATGAACTTGAAACAAAATGTTATCATATTATCTTCATTTTTTATGATATCATTGATCTATATTCACAACATTGGTTTATGGTTTTTTGGTAAATAACTTTCATTAGAATATTTTCACTATCACTCTCTATTAGAACAATATTGTAATATTTTTCTTTTATATCCATGTTTTCTTTTCTCCCCTATTTTCTCTTACTAGGGAACCTAGTTACATGACCATTTTTCATTCCTTTATCTATTTTTACTAATATTTTTTATTAACACTATTAACAATATATTTTTTTCTATAATAGTTTATTTTCAAATATTAATCCCCCATATATCGAGATTAAGTTTCATTACAAGGATGAAATTTAATTAACGTGGGAAAATGTAACACCCCAAGACCATACAATAATTTTCTTTTAAAATAATATTTTTTTTCTAACATGATTATATACAACATCATTTTAAGCTTACACTAGACACAATAAATGAGTTAGTTTGTATTACTGGAAAAAATGAGTTTTACCACCTTTTAATGGTGCACCTATTTAAAAAAATTATAAATATATAAAACTTTTTTTAAAAATAGACATCATTTTGTAATTCTCAATGTAAAAATTAGTATAGGGTGAATGTTTTTATTTTTCGAAGAAGTTTCATTTTTTGATGAATAGTGAAAAATATTATATTTCAGCTAAAAATCGCCTTTTCATTTAAATGATTATTAATGTTAATTTATATTTCAAATTGGTTTGTAAAGTCAAAATATATCATTCAAAAAAAATTTAATCCAATTTATTTGATAAGAATATTTTAATATTGAAATTGTATATAATGACTTGTTGAAATTTTGGACGTTTTTACCCACTTTCTCCCCAAGTTTGTGGAATTAGAGTTAAAATTTATTTATCGACTTATATGAATGGAATTTTAAAAAATGTACATATATGATTGTAATAAGTATGATATTTTTTTTCTAACAATATCCACTTAGTTTTTAACCAAAAACATCAGTGAAATTGATAAAAGTTATTTATAGTTATAAATGTAAAATTAAGTTTAATAATGGATTAAAATTAATCATTAAGGTCCAAAATGACCTATAAATTTTTCCAAAATCTATTTGTTAATAATAGATAGAACATATCCCATATTATTTATAATTTTATCATTTATTGGGCTCATATTTAATGAAATTTAATTATTTGATAAGTTAAGTGAGAAAAAGAAAAAAAATTGAACCTTCCTAACCATTAACATTTATAAAACTTTGAGATATGGAAAAAATAACTTATTTTTAGTTATACATGTCTTTTTCAAATATAAATGGTTTTTTATTCTAATAATTTATCAATAATTTTTAGATATGAATAAGTTATGAAAAATTATAAAGAAAGGCCTATATAATGATTATTTAGTTTATAATTAACTAAAATAAATGATATAATAAATATTAAAAGTGAAGTAAATTGAATGAATTATTTTAATTAGTTAATGTTTTTGAGAAATATATCATGTTACAAATATGTTTACTTAATATATTTTAATTAAAATATTTCTTTTACTTTTAAATTAAATTTAATAAAATAATTTCAAAATTGACATTAATTTTATTTTACAACAAAGATATCTCATTAAATGATTTAAAATAAATAAAAACCATATATTTGAAAAGTGACTTTTAAGTGTCAATGAATATAAAATATTTTAGTTTAATGTACCTATTGACCTTTTATAATTAACTCATTAACCCATATATAGTAAAACCATTATTAGAACAATCTCGTTTAACGTAGTGTTCTTGCGCTTTTCATTCGCTTCTTTTAATATTAATTTACAAAAAACATCGTGATTTTATGTTGTAAAATTGGTAAAATATTTAGAATATTGTGCATATATATTTTTTAATAAATATAAATTTAATTTATTCTTAATTTTTAAATTATTTAATTTATAAAACTGGATACTTTAATAAAAACCAAAATTATAAAATTGGGGAATCATAGAAGTTAAGGAACCAAAATATTAAAATTCACTTATATTTGTGTGTTATAGGTTCTTATAAAACATTATTCCACATTACACTATTATTTTTTCATTTTGGAGGCACATTAATTAATATTGACCTCCTAGTAATGTATTTTATTTGGTAATTACAAGACTGTCACTCCTCCTCCACTATAAAAATACATTTTCTCCTCCCTCTTTCTTACACCTCTCAAAAACATTTGGCTCGACCATGATCTACCCAAATATAACCTAATCATCCCTCCCTTAATCATAGAAGCCTCAACATGGTCATAAATTCATCCAAGTAATTCTTTTGGGATAAACCAAAAGGAGTTACCCAATTAAGAGGTAACATAATTCTTCAGGATCTTTAGTTATATTTATTTTTACACTATTTCAGTTCTTCTTATTTCATTATTATATAAAAACACTACTATAATAAATATATTTAGATGTTTATATATTAATTTTTCTATCTAAACTTACACACACTTTAATCTAATTGGTAAAAAAAATAGTTTATGTGTACGGTGAAATACCGCCTCCCTAAATGATGTTATTATTTCTTCCTTTACCACCCCTCATGGTGGGAATTATCATGGAATGTCTATTTATATATTATATAAATTATATGTTTTTTGTCTTTATTATTATTTAATTTTTATATATAACATACCTTTATTATTTCCATCTTGTGATAATATGATAACATGGTTTGTGGAGGTGTGGACTACCGCCCCCAAAAAGCGATGTGATTTGTTCACACTATACATGGAATGTATAAAAAATGGTATTAAAAAACGTATGTAACATATATTAAATTGATATTATACAATAATTATTATATAAATATTTTTAAATTTTTTCATTCTTTTAATAATCCAAAGATATGAAAGTAGTCTTCGAGCGTATGTATAGCCTATCATCTCCATGAATGGTGCATTTCATTTCATATATCTAAATATTACGGAATATTACAAATACATATATACATGATATATATGATATTTAAATACTGTTTTAAATTATTTAGATTATGATACCATAATCTAATTAATTGGAACAACAATTAACAATCCAAAACATACTCAAAAAACTAGGCAATTAAACACCCAAAATAATGGATATAATAAAAGATTTCTAACTAATGGGAAATTATATATTATAAAAGTTGATATATGATATTATAAATATGTTTATCATTATGTTATTAGTTAGTGAAATTAGTAAAACCATTATATTGTAATTTAAAACACGTTCACCCAAAATAAAACACAAGGTAAGGGATTTTGTCTCAATTTTTATTCCATTGAGAATTTTTTTTGTTATGCACAAATTAACTTTTATATGGTGTATATACTGTCATTTGACATATAATATTATAAATTTTTTTAATCTATAGTTACTATAAGTTTTATTTAACTTTATTCCTTGTTGGGGATTATGATTCAAATATTTCAAAGTATTATTGGTCACTTTAGAATGTTTAGAGATTATTTTCCTCAAGAATGTTTTGATGATCTTTCAATAGTATTTCAATTAATAAACAACAATAACCATTGAATTTACTTATAATAATCTTAGGAATTATTGATAAACATGTATCTTTTATTCAATATGTACATTTGATGATAAGGGTAAATTTTTATTCATTAAATCAATTTCTTGTTATATGATGAATTCTTTGGACTCGTATAACATGGGTTGGAGACCATTTAAAGTAATCCATTCAACGCATCAGTAGTCTCATGGGACCAAATTTGTTCTGAAAAACCCTTCATGTGTGTATCTAGTATGTTAAAATTTTCTTCTGAAATGTATTTTTAGTATATATATGTTTTTCCAAACTAAATTATCATTTACCCTGAATGTATGAACTATTTTTTTATAGGTCATGTTGTTAAAGGTGCAATGTCCGTAGCAAAAATATCATCCAATAATTAAGAATTTACCTCATCTATCTTCAGTTTTTATTTATCCATGATATTTTTTGTCAAAATATCTATGGATTCATTTCATATTCAGTTTCATTTATTAAATGCAATGTGTTTACAGTTTCATACTTTTCCATATTAATATTTTATTATCTTTTTTTAAATGGCATGTGTTATCAGTTATTGACCATTCCATGTTGATTATTCTAATTAATTATTTATTTTTTTCACTTTACATACCCTTACATATAATTTTATCTCACCCTTATTATGTTACTTTTCCATAGGTTATGAAGAAGAGATATTGGAATAATAATTCAAGGATGTTTTTTATTTATTTTTTTATATATCATGTTTTATTTTATATTTCCCAATGTATTATTAGAACCATGTATATAATATGGACTTCCAAAGCATCTAAAATAATAATTTCTTTTGGATTGGTTTCTTTTTAATCATGCCAACGTAATAAAATAATGCATCGGCTCCAGGATTTTGAGGTCGAGGCGTTACAGTTTTCTCTAGATTATTCAATTTTAGGTAAATGAGATAAAATAAACCCACATTATTTAATGGGTTGATGATAAAAATAATTATAATAGAGGTATCTAGTGGTTTCCCTTTATTTTTATGTGTTTTCATGTGTGTAATAATAGTAATATTGGGTTAATTTTAAAATATTGATAAAAATGAATGATATTTAGATTAAGATATTCATGAGAAATTGGGTGGGTCTAGTAAATAATTTGATGGATATATCTCACATGGTGTATCCAAATTTAATTAGAATCCATTATATATTTCAATGATGGGGTATTGAATAAAATCGGAATAACTCATTATGAATGATTTCTAGCCATGATTTATTTCCTTAATGTGATAATGATGTTCATTTGATGTATTCTTGACCATGTATTGTAAGGTGTGTAAAACTACTTATGAAAAGGAATATTATTCGGTTTACATTAATCATGCGAAGTGAGTTCCCAAGTGATGTAACTCCATATTTAGAGTGTGATTCCTATGATAAGTCACTAGTGACCTTACATATCCTCAAGTGTGATTCTACCATAACTTGGATGAGATTGTAATTACCTGGTGATGGATTATTCAAGGGATATTTGATATTAAATGTTTAAAAATATACTATAAAGGGAGATGAAACCATGAAAATATGAATTTTGAATTGGGGATTCATCGGCCCACTCAAACATGACTGGTCTTATGTGAACTTTTGATAATGAATATAATGGATAAAGTATTCAAACTATTAGTAAAGATTTATATCGATCTTATGACCATATAATTGGGTTAATATATGATGTATTAGGCCAAAATTTCAATAGTGATGTACCTAAGGTGATACATGAGCTAAACCTTTTATTGACATGTTTTCATAAATTTAAAGGGAATGTTTCATATATTGTATAAAGGGTCTTGGATGCAATGTACTTTTTAATATGTTCCACTTTTTAAAGATTATTTTTGTGTTGATTTTTATTATTGTAGTGTTATACTAATCCAATGATGATTGTGCTATTAAAAAAAGAAGAATAGTGGTATACTATCTTTTTCTAGGAATGGGGGTGTTAGGACTAGATTTAAAATTTGGGGCTCATCAGAGTTATCTTTATCTGTATATAGAATGTAGAAATAGATTATTTCATTGTCTTAGTGTGTTTAGAAAAATATAATATATTCTTAAAAAAATTATTTATATTATTTACTATTCCTTATATCTATAGGGTGTTATTGTGTCATATTTGACTATATTATACAGATACTGCTATCAGATATGATTATATTGGGGTTAGATGATGTTTCACTAGTTTACCATTAGGGGTACATTCCCAGCGACTGGATTGTAGTTAGTTTTCTAATATGGCTACCGAGGGAACATTTCTTGGGGTTGGGTGATATTTTAATGATATGTTATTAAGTGAAAATTCCCTATTAATTTATTATAATTTTTATCCTAGGATCTCTACCATGTATTATTTCCTCAGGGGTGGATAATTTTTTATTGGTTTTCAATCTAGGTAACATTCCCATAGACTATATTATATTTAATATCTTAATCCAACTATAGAAGGAGTTTTCATAAATATTAGATAAGGATTAAATAGTTTTCTATTATTGGAACATTTTATTAGATAATATTATATATAGTATCATGATATTTCGATGGGGGAACTTTCCTTAAGGTTCAATAATGTAAAATGAGTCTGCATTATGTTTTTTTACTTATGAAAACATTGTGATTAATAATTAAATCCTACTATTACGGGTGATCAACCTATGGCTAGTTGATGTTTTACACATGCACATATATGGTTATATACTTAGTGGTTCACATAAAAAATATCAAAAAATCATTTTATTGGTGGAATCTACACTTTTATGTGATGAGTATTTTTATACTAATATTTAGAAAGGAATTCTAATGATTTCTATGATTATTATTTAGAGATTCATATACACAGAACACCACATACAATATATTTTTAGTAATATTAGACAAGTCATTTCATTGTTATTGACATTCAACTCTTTTTTTGATGGGTTTATCTTTATGATAATCTATTTTAGTATATTATTGGACCATGGTAAATACCATACCATTCTAGAACTACCAATATCAAGTAGGTTCAGATAATAAGATATAATTGTTTTTCACAAAATGATACAAATAATATTTTATATTATTAATTATTTATAAATTTGAATATCATATAATTTATGTAAATATGTATGTAATGGATTTTATTTATGATCCACTGGTGGTGTCTTCTGTGGTTTTTGAATCACATCTTGTGCATAGAATTGGTGGATGTATAGATTTTTCATTGGTATTTAAGGTTGTGTGGATGATTTAGTACAAGTAGATAAGATAACGTTATCATAATAAGGAATTAGAAATGGTATCAATGCAACATCTATAACCTTTCCATCTATTTATCTATTTATTTTTCTCATTGGGATTATTTATTTTACATGACTTAGGATAAATTGATAATGTATCCTATATATGACTAGTATTTCTAGTAAATTGTATCACATTTTGTTAAATAATGTTATATATTGTTATGGATAGACCACCATTATAATTTCCATATTCTTTTATTATACTAATGTTGATGGATAGATTTTATTTATCTATTTCCCTATTTTATATAATTAAAAAAATGATGGTTTTTTACCATGATAATGATAAATCCCAAAACTAGTTAGTAGCTTCTTATGTATGATAAGGTGTGGTTAATGTCACATAAAGACCTAACATGAATATATTTTAGTTAAACAATATGGTATATTACAAAGTGGAATCAAATCCGTGTATTGATATGTTTTAATAGTTTGGATATGGTAGATATAGATATAATAGGTTGAAACTTTGGATATAAACTATGTTTCTGATTACTTAAATCATGTATGAGGATGTCTTATTTACTATAGTGGGATAGTATTTCTTATTTTTTGTGTATAATAATTTAGTAAATTTCAAGGATTATTATGTTTGATTTATTAGTAATTTCACTTCATCTTATCCTTGGGTGGTAAGATGGAATGTGTTCATACATAATATTTGGAACATAGTATTTATATATAATTAAGATACTCATATCATAATGGTATAGTAGTATTAAAATATTTGTTTGTTATTTAATGTGTAGAAAATATGTTCTATTATGATATCATATATAAATTATTTTTTTAACATATCATACCCCATCATACTGTTACTTTTTCATTCTATGATTACTACTTCATGAATGATTATTTGGATTATACATATATTATATATTGAACTTGAATAATGGGTAATATAATAATGGAAAGCCTTAGTTTCTTAGTAAACCTAGATTTTATTGACTTATGATGATGATATGGTTATATGTGGTCCTTTTTAGAAATTTTCAAAGATGATATCATATTGTAGTATCATATATTGGGTGAACTAGGCATTTTGATTCCTTTATATGGGATTGAGCACTATTTTAGGTTCTATTTTTGAGATACAACATAGTGGTCCATAAGTCGGGTGTTATTATACTATATCTTATGTTACTTAATCAGCCCTTATATTATTGGGAAATATCATAAGGTTTGTGATTTTGATATATCTAGGTAGGGTTAATTAATATATATTGTTTTCCTTGTGTGGGTTTTTTTTAATCATAGGCAATTCTCTTGAAATATTATTGGTCCATTAAGGGTGAGATAGAGAGAATTTATAACTCAATTGATTAGTAACATGAGAATATTATTGAAATGATTAAACACTAATGATTTTGGATTAGTTAATAATGGGAAGTTATAAGTTGCTATGGTTTTTTGAGTTAAATTTGATAGATTTTTTGGAAGGGATTATTAGATCTAGTGAGCTCAAATAGGGTCATGAGAACCCTATGTATTGTGATAATGAAATTTTTAACATTGAATTTTATGTATAGTTGATTGTATCTAGATTTCAATGTTACATAAAATCTTATATGTTTTGTTTTATTAAAATGAAATTTAAGTGTTGTATTTTTCTCATATGAAAGTTGTTCTTAGAAAACCATTAGTAGATTCAA
Source organism: Viscum album (assembly GCA_963277665.1). Lineage (NCBI taxonomy): Eukaryota > Viridiplantae > Streptophyta > Magnoliopsida > Santalales > Viscaceae > Viscum > Viscum album. The sequence continues at coordinate 1,538,905,044 of OY728150.1, forward strand.
GAACCAAGGTAATTGTCATGCAACTTTGTGGTGAAAATCTAGTGGATATAAAAAATTTAATTAGTGTGTTTCATGTATTTCAGGCCTAAAAGACATTTTTATTAAATAAAATGGGTATGAACTTTATAATTATCCATGACATTGAAGAGTTATATTAAAAAACCAATGATTAAGGTTTAAAAATTTGAGATACTAATAATTGGATCAAGAATATATATGTCAATTGTTAAGGATGATTACACTAAAGTAGTTATATGTGATCATCATAGTTTTTATGTTTGTGGGTCTTTACCACAAATGGTGGATAACCATGGAGTCAAACAAGGATGGTTGAAAACTAACATTGATTTATTTTTGTTATATCTTTTTAATGTAATATTTCTTCAAAATATTTCACCCTTTAAATCCTTAACAATTTACAGAACTCAAACACTTTATGTGGATAGTGATCATGTATACTATGAAATTTTAATTTTAGTTTCACTTCATATCAATATTTTATATGAATTATCTTGTAAAGTTTTATTATATTCATACGGTATGTAATGAGTCATTAAAAATAAAGGCTAATTCCTTTCATCAAAACTCTAGCTATGAGGGATACATGGGGTCAAGATATTATTACCACTTGAGATCATATAGAGAAATTATTTTGTTATCGAAAAACTTAGGTGCGATAAGAATATTTAGGATGGTTTTAATGGTGTTAGTAAGAATCTTAGACTATGTTGGATGGTCTAATTAGAGTGATTAAATTGTAAGATGATATGGAATGTATTAGATTAGTGTAACAATAAACCAATGGAGTGTTAGGAATTTTGAAAACTATGGTATTTATAAAAATTTTGGAAGGTTTTACTAGGGGATAATAGTTTCTATGATGTGAGATCCATGGGAGAAAATTATGGCTATCAATTTTAAGGAATATTTAAAATCCTAATTTTTTAAGGAAATTTTTATTTTAGAAGAGAAATTGGTTTGTCTCTATGATTGGTGATTGTTATTCATTTGGGAGCCAAATCAAAAGTTATGGATTTTTAATGACATATAATAGAATTATATTCACTCTATGAGGATGTTAAATCTATAGTGAGGATATTAGAGTTATTTAGACTTGGAATAATGAGATTATCCCAGAGATGATGATAATTTAGTGAGATTGGATCTTTCAAGATGATAGTTAGTTGATAGATGAAACTGAGAAGGTTGATTCATGGGGAAAGGGAGATATGGATAACTATATTGTGAATATCGCAACATTGATTAATCAAGAATGCGATGCTTATCTGGAGAGGGGTATATAAATATCTAGTTGACATTTTGTTTATTCCAATACCCTGAAGGTATTTATTTTTCATATCATTGTATTTAATTAGGTTAATTTAATGTTTTTGGTATCTAATTGTGGGGAAATCAGGAGATTTAACTGACGTGGTTCTCAAAATATGGATTGTAATACTCTCTTAGGAAGCTTGAATATGTTCTTATACATATTGTCTTAATGGAGTGGTCAAATATCACTATCTCTGAGTCTAATGTTGATGGTGGGGATTTCATCACACCTATTGAGTTAATATACCTTATATTGAATGGTTTAATCATTATCAAATGCATAGGGATAAGATGTTTTTAATTATGGTTATTGTGGTGGAGTGATAAGTGATTTATTTGAATTTAATTTTGAATGTTGTTATGAGATATGATTTGTGTATGTCATTCAAGGAATGGATTATGATTATTGGGAATAAAAATATGGATATTTCAAAAAAAATAGTTTCTCATCGGTTTTTGGGGTACAGGGTCCTTTGATTATTTATATTTAACTACTATGATAATGTGTTAGTTTCTCTTCATCATGTGAAATCAATCATGGAAATGGGTGTTTTTTTATTGGGTGTGTAATTTGTGATATGAATGGGTCCAGAAAAGAGGAAGGAGAGAAGGATTTTAGAGTAAAATGCTATAATAGATGCTTGGTGATTCATCTATAAGACACTATATGGGTAGGAATTTGAAATGAATGAAATCTATCAAGGTACTATTTAAATTATTTTTTATCATTTTATATATGATTCAGTAAATTTTTTATTTTGGTGTAATTAGTCAAAGATGAGGGTTAAGATTAAAGAAAATGGAAATGATAGTGAAGTTCTATCAAATATAATTAATATGACCATATACATTGTAATATCATGATATTGTAAAAGAAATATTATGTTTGATTGTAATGGTATTTCTCCTCCAGTGGTTTTGTGTGGTCAAAGATGTTTGGGGGAATCTCAAAAGGAGTTTGGAGAGGTTGGGTTGCTAATGTCTAGAAGTATGGGGATTACATGTCATGTAACATTATTGCACAATGTGAAACTCTATTTCATGACTTATCTATAAGGTTTCACATTATGTAACATTTAAGGTTATAAAAAATAAACTAAATCTAGAGGTGATGTGTTTTTCAACGAAAACGGAACGCCATGTACTACATGATGCGAAAGGGTATTGTACGTCATGTAATACCCCAATACTGTTTTGTTTTAAATTTCTTTTTAACAAAACATTCATTTCATAAGTTTTTTTCCATCCTTCCTCTCATTTTAGACAAACCCTAGTCACCTCAAGGACTCCCACGATCCCCACTCCTCCCTCTGGATCTATCAATCCCAGTGGTTATTCATATGTGATCCATAATCGATTTGTGATGTGTTTTCTTCTCTTTCACGTCTGTTTCCTCTTTTTCTTCTCATAGTATTCACTACCATGATACATGTTCAATTTAGATTTATGTTTGGGTATCATTTTGAAAATATTATCATGTTCAAAAGGTTAATCTGCATTTCTATTGGTCTGACAGTTGCTTACGATCATTCTTCTACACCAAACAGTGCAGAGATGAGTTGAAAACATTTTTCGAGGTATGATTTTTTTTGTTTCTATTAAATTTTTCTTCATGTTGGATATATTTTCTTTTCTCCACCTATAGATCGTGGTTACCCTAATATAATCAATGATTAGAATTAGTTGAAAGAAACTGAAAGGGTTAGGGGGTTCATATTTTATGCCTTGTAGTTTTGATATTATGTTTGTGATATTATGAGTTATATGAGCTTGAGGCCCCACTAAGAATCATGGATATTGGAGGACTTTGTTTCCCAACTAATTGGTTTTCATTTTTTTCGGTTCATGTTGAATAATTATATATGCAAATTGGTTAATCACATAAATCTAGATAATGAATTGGTGCCACAACACATGGTTTGAGTGATAATGCCCTTAAATAATGACGTTCAATTAAATAAGTGTCCCCTTTTCTAGATTTGAAAATGTATTACATCATGGTATGTAATGTGATTTGTGGAATGTTTATAGTTTCATGCATGGGATGAATGAAATGTGAGGTTGTTATGTTGTGATGTTTTGATTTTCTATGGTTTGTATTGTAGTGTGTATATGATCACGGTTTTGTGTTGTCTGTGGTCCTGGGTGGTGTTAGGGATGAACTTGTAGAAGATACTTCATCTTGATTTTGTAATGGAATTTCAATTTGAGATATTTACTGATTATGGGATTAATGAGTGGTTTCTACAATAGGGTTGGGAGCTAGTACTGTGGACATGTGTTACCAGATGGAGTTGTGAGTTTGGGGTTAGCTCTATTGATTTCTGATATACCATGAATGGGTATTAAACATGGTGAACGTGGAATGATGTGTCATTAATGTGGATCCACCTTAATTTATCAAATCTTTCTCCTTATGAAATTATTTTTTTGTGTTGTATACGGTGTGTTGTGTTTGGAGGTTTCACGTGTAGTGATGGAATGAATAAATGATTGGTTAATGATATATATAATGCCTTAGGTTGGTTTGGATAAAGGAATAGAAATGGTAAATGGGTAAATAAATGATTGGTTTTGTGGTTTAATGTGGTTAACTCTAAATAATAAAACAAATGGGTTGGTTCAATAAAATTAATTGTAAATTGAAAATAGTTTTTGGCTTATTGTCTGGTGATTTCATTTAGAGGTAGCAGTAAAGTTGGTAGTTGGGAGTCAGTTTTATTTTTAGTAAACCATATGTCGGGCTTCAGGTTTTGGTGTCATATATGTATATATGTGTATTTTCCTTGTGATTTCCATACAGACCCCACCCTAGTTGATCACTATGTTCTGAACACCCTCATCGTCATGGGGGGTATGGTTTCTTTCCCAAACATCCTAGTGGGAGGATGGATGGATGGCCACCCACTCTTCCATGATCCATCTTCTAGGCGGTGATTGCCCAATATTCTTCAGGTAGTTTACGATTTTTGTGGCCTATGTGTATGTGGGCATGTTGTTCATTCATTGGTGTCTTTATCATGAGATGAGTTGTGTTTTCCCAGGTCTTTTTGAGATGAGATGAGTTGTGCTTTACCAAGTTTCTTTTGGATGAAATTTTTTGTTCTTTACCATGTTTTTTCATGATCAGATGAGTTTTTATTTCCCATGTGTCATTAAGATGAGATGTTTTGGGCTTTCCCATGTTTCTTTTGGATGGTATGTGAAATGGTTTGTGAAATAGGTGTTTGTGGGTGAGGTGTGATGTGTTTTGTGAGGCCCAGTTGTGTGTGAGAGGGATGTGATGTGGTTTGTGAGGCTCATGTGTTTGTGGTATGAATGTGGTGTGGTTTGGGAGTCCCTTGTGTTCGCAGTTGGGTTGTGATGTGGTACTTTCGAAATAGGTGGGAGCGGGACGATGTTATCCCTTAGGTAAGAGCAAATAATTATTGGGAAGTGGTGTGGGGTACTATATCGTCAATCTGAATTATATTACATTACTTGACTTTCGTTATATGGTGAGCATGCCTTGGTGATGTTAGGATGGTTAGTATACTTGTCAGGTGATTTTGGGTTATATTGTTTTTATGTCACGACCCGTCCTCGGGGCCCGTGCCGTGAATACCCCATGCCCGCCTTCCATAGGCCAGGGGCTGGAAAATAGCACCAAAGGCGTAAATCCCGATAATTGGGAAGGCATTGCCTTTATAAAAGTAAACAAAACACCACAGAGTACAAGCGGAAGTAAAACACTAAGTACAAAAGAAAGTGTTGAAATGTAAATGGTCCAGAATACAAACCCAACTGAAAGTACAGCTACAACTGAACGAAAGTAGAATAGAAAAGACTAACAGCTGGAAGAAAGGAAGCAGCTCCTTGTTCATCCTCCTCGGATCCTACCTGAAGGGTAGGTACAGATGGCGCAGCTCCTGAATCGTCCACAACGGATCCTACCTGAATGATAGGTACAGATAGCATCCACAACGCTCTCGCCCGTCAACCTCCTCCGTGTGTCGTCTCACCGTGAAGTCCACCTCTAGATACGGACTCATCATGTGGTCCACCTCCGGGTACCGTCTAGTCCTCGAACACTCGGCCTCTGTCAGCTCTACCCGTCGTCTGCAACCAACACAACGAGGTGCGGGCATAGCCCATGCATGGGTGAGTATAACGATACTCAGTAAGGACCCCAAGACCCTCAAGGTCTCACTAAAACCAACATGGATAACCACAAAGAAGATCTCAACAGATAACCTCTACTTAGGTATATGCCCATACATATACCTAAGTTATCAAGTAACCCATCTCAATCATGAGGTAAACACAAAGGTCAAAGACTCAGCTCAAACCAGAATTTTCATTATCAAAACCGTAACTGCTGAAGAGCCCCATATCTAGAGTGTACATTGGTCCTGTCACAACTCTGAGGTACTGCTCACTAACCTAAGACTGCTGAGGTACTCCTCCTATCGAGTACCGTGGGTCAGCCACCCAAACACAGTAGTGCTTCCCACCGGGGTATGCCACCCAAACACAGTAGTGCACACCACCCTAGTAGCCTGCAGAGGTACTCTCCGGACGAGTACCGCGGGTCTGCACTATCACACAGGTAGTGCTCCATCCTCCATGGGTCTGCACCCAAACAAAGTAGTGCTCCTTCCACTGGGCTAGTCAACTCACTCCAAGTCGAGTCGGTGAAGCAGTCATGAGGTCTCAGCCGGCTACACGGTCTCCGTACTCCGCACGCTCGCCTTTGGGAGGTTCCGCTCCACAAGCGACAGGTCGATACTCCAAGTATCTCAAATTCCCAGGAAGAATTATATCAAAGGACCGCCTCGTCATAGGGGTCTCAACGCAACAGACGACGCGTCAATCGGACGCGTGGTCTGTGAGTTACTAGATTTTTTGTCCGAGGGGCCCGGTTGGTTTCGTATGTGAACCAACCCGGACGTATCTCAACTGTACCCTGAACTCTCAAAGGGTATACTCATAGGGTCGCTTCTCCACATGATCACCAACGTCGCTGGCGGTTTGTCAAACAGACGCCCGTTCTGAAAGTTATCAGTTTTTCCATTCCAGGGGCCCGGTTGGATTTCGGGTACAATCCAACCCGGCCACAATCCAATTGCATCCAAAATTCAGGCGAAGTATTCGAAAAGATCCATCTCATCAAGAGGAATTCAACGAGACAGACAGTGCGTCAATCGGACGCTCGGTCTGTGAGTTATTGGCTTTTTCGTTCTAGGGGCCTGGTTGGTTTCGTGAGCGAACCAACCCGAACGCACTCCGACGGCATCCAGACCTTGAGCGGAGTAAGCCAAAAGTTCTGTCTCATCAAGTGGAATCCAACAAAGTCGAAAGCACGTCAATCGGATGTCCGGAGCTCAATATATAAGCGCTTCCGCTCCGAGGGCCCGGTTGGTTTCGTATCCGAACCAACCCGGACGAACCCAAAGTTCTCCGAAACCTTGAGTATAATATATCGAAACAACTGTCGCGATCCAAGGGTCTCATCGCCGCTGACGGTGCATCGATCAGAGTTACACAGCTCAAGATATGGGCGAAAGACCGTGAGGGGTCCGAAAACGGGGGGTCTGGGCCCGGACCGACCCGACCCAACCCCCCCACCCCCCGGGTCGGCCTGAACCGAGTCGACCCGACCCGGGTCCGGGTCCGACCCGGCTCGGCGCGGCTCGGCGCTGGCCACGCGGTCGCGCCAAAGGAGCCCCCCCCCCCCCCCCCACCCCCCGCGTGGGGGCCGCTTGGTGTCGCCGGACACGATGCGCTGCCGCGTCCCGCGTTCCCCGGTCTCGCGTGGCCGCGGGACCCTCGGTCGCCGCCGCCGCTTCAGCCGCGGTGGATTCTTTTGGCGGCGCGCCGGCGGGGGCTTCCGCGGACCACTGGACGCGCTCCGGTGGTCCGATTCGCCTGCGGTCTTCGCCAGTGATCGTCCCGGGACCCGACCTTCACTGCAAAGCCTTCAAAACGCCTTCACAGCCCACCTCACCATTGTCCGTTGATCCTCACTTCGACAACAAAAATCGGGGTCTTCAAATCACCTCCTCGGCCCCGACTCCGCCCTGCGGTTTCGTTCGGCCCCAACAGTGCCGTGCTTCTTCGCCGTGTTCTTTCTTCTCATTTCCACGCGGTGCAACGGTACTGCGCTGCCTTTCATGTGCCGCAACAAACTCAAACAAACAAGGGGGGAGGAGGGTCGGTCGTGTTCATGTGGTCTGACCTCCTCCCATTATTACGATAACAGGCGACCCGATTGAAACCAAGAAAGGCGACAGATGAGATCATGGTCAACAATAAAATAAACCCCCATAACTTCCTGCAACAGAAATTTCCAACCTGCAAGGAAAACGTTCGCGGATCAACTAGATAATAAGTTGATCCGTGTTTCCTTTTTTTTCTTTAGAATGAAAGAAATGAGGGAATAAAATAATTCTCAAATTAATTCCCTACCTCAAGCATTGTCGTCGAATGAGATTTGTCCCGGAAAGGGACGTCGCGGAAGAAGACGTCGCGGAAGGGGAATCATCGCGTCGCGGAAAGATCATCGCGGAAGGGGAATCATCGCGTTGCGGAAGGAGCGTCGCGGAAGGGGGATCGTCGCGTCGCGGAAGGAGCGTCGCGGAAGGGGGATCGTCGCGTCGTGGAAGGAGCGTCGCGGAAGGGGGATCGTCGCGTCGCGGAAGGAGCGTCGCGGAAGGGTGATCGTCGTGTCGTGGAAGGAGCATCGCGGAAGGGGGATCGTCACATCACGGATGAAGCGTCCTGGAAGGAGCATTGTTGATTTCTGAGGATTTGGCGTTCTTCGTCGGAGATCGGTGTGTTCTTCACGAAGAAGGATGAAGATCTTCAAGTTTGAGAGCTTCTCCCAATCCCCTCAATAAAAAACCCTCAAGGAAAACAAGTATTGGTCTTATTTTATTCTCAAGACAACAATTAGAAAATCAAAGTTAAGTAACGAACCATTAATTCGATGAATTAATGGTAACGACTTAACATCCCAATTAATTGGGGTGTTTCTTAACCAAAAAAACGCATGGTTGACTTTCAATTAAGAGGGGGTTGCGGGTGCGTTACTTAGGAGGAAAGAAATGGTGGGGCTCTTGCGGGACCCACCTCACAAATATCCTACCATGAGGGTAGGATATTTTGGGTTCCACCCTATCTGCTTAACTTAGCTTAAGTGGCTTTAAGTGGCCTAAAGTGAAATAAAATAATGTTGTCGCACCACTTTATTTTATTTCTTAACTTAACCCCAAAAACTAAAACCCACACCTGAGAAAATGAAACTCCGGAAAAGGTGTTTCTAATCAAATACTGGCGCTGTGATTCCATCGGTTCCCTTGGAATTCGATTCCGAGCACCTGTTCAAAAGTTAGAAAAACCCGCTCATTCGTTCACTGAACGTACCCGAGCTAAAATTTGGAAAACGATTCCGGGCACACCGGGCCTCGGAATCAGGCCCCGTCAGAAACTTCATTCTTGTAAAATTCCGAAGAAAACTAAGAAAAAAAAATTTCCTTGGAATTTCTGGGTCTTTACATTTTCTCACACGGGCATTATAATTATTCTATCACATTTTCAAGAGAGACTATATTTTTCCTACTGAGTATACTTTCATGCTCAACCTACATATGAAAAACTTATTTCATGTTTCCAGGAGGATTTCATTGACCATGTTGGGTGCTACTAGATCATACATTGGTGTAGTTTTCAGTCACTACTTTATCTTGTTTTGGGTACTTTACTTTAGTGTTTTATTATACTTGTAAAAGTTCTAGTTTATACATGTAGACAGGATTTTTTTAGGCTTTGTTTGATATATGTATTGGAGTTTTTTAGGATGATCCATCATATTTCATGATATTGTTTAAAAAAAGGGTAATGCCTTCCATATTGTGTGATTTGTATACCCATGGTTCTAGTCACCAACTAGGGGCCTACTGGGGGCGGGACATGGGGTTCATTACCTCCCTTTCATCATTTCCAGCCAAGTAGGGGTTTCTTTGGAGGGAGTGGGTCATGATATAATGGTATCAAAGGTTGATGGTTGAGATATTTAATGGGGTTTGGAGTACGGAACATTGAGGATTTCAAGGGAAGGGAGGGAAACAATGTGAGGTGATCTTGGGGCATTTCAAAGGATAGGGAAGACTGTCTAAGAAACGAGATTTTAGGGGGGGGCCCATGATCTGATGCAAGGACTCTAATCCTACTAAATGACCGAGTGAGGGTACAGTATTTTTAGGTTAGATACCTTGTAAAGCTACATGCATCATAAGATATTGTGTTATTTTTTGAATTTTGATGCTTTTGGAAGGTTAAAATGGTTTAAATAAATGAAATGAATTAGAAATGTTAAAATGGATAATAAATTCCATACTACTCCATCTTATTAAATCATTTTTTACCATTTCAGATATAGATCTTGGTTGTATTCCACTATAGATCAGACAGTATAGGTATTTTTAGATGATCAGTTTGATCGATGGAGGGTTGATCTAGTTGAGGAAGATGACTAGTGGTAGATTATGTTGCATGATTTTTAGTGACAGTCTTTGGGAAAGTATGATGGGAGTGTTTCAAACATGGTGATAGAGATCTAGCTTGAGGATCATGAGATGACTATCAGTTAGATCCGAGCCACGATAGACTACTGGGTTCCTTTTGCAGTCATTCAGATGTGAGGAGTCATGCATCAGTGGTGGATGTTGTATCTGGGGGAATAAAAAGAGGAAGATGTTTTGTGGGTCGACTTCGAGAAGGAATTCTGGGCAGTGTTCCATTACTCAACCATGAAGGATGAGAAGTGATAGTATATACTCTCCCTTTATCAAGGGAGTATCTTATAATGATATAAGGGGATCAAGTTTAAGTATATTCTTCATTTTCCCACATGTCTATATCCAGATGAGGAGGCGCGTGAGATATGTCTTGAGGAGGAACTTCATTCTTAAATCCAGTATGAGGTTTCTACTTTTACGTTATCAAAATACCTAGATATTCAGAAGAAGGAAGATTCAATCAAGTGGATGCACTCATGAGGTGGTTTTCTGTGATAGGGGAGTAAGCAAGGTTCTTCGATTGGTAGGGTTACTAATGGTAGGTCTCATGTTCTAGGACCATGGATGTTTCTAACAGAAGGGAGTCAAATTAAGTAGCTTCTTTTTCGACCATCAGGTCCTCATGCCTTTCATGTGTACTTGGGATCGAAGTGTTTCTTCTGGGGAGTTTGTCATCATCTTCAGAGTCGGTTTCTTGTCACTATTTGAACTCAGTTTGGTGGAGGTGGATAGGTCCATTACCAACCACAGTAGTAGTTTCTAGTTTTTCCATTTCTGTAGTCGGGGAACCGGTCCCATGTTATACAGAAGGGATATGGAGTAGGATAAGGTTAGCAACAAGATGTTCCTCATGTTTAGGGACCTTGACCCGGGCATGGATGTGGATGTGGCCATTGATAATTATATTTAATGCATATATTTTATGTTTGTTTTATGTATTGATTATTTTATTTAATTGAATAATCATTCTAATTTTGGTATTGATTGACTTTTTTTATTATTTATGGAAGGACATAATAGATATTTGGAAAAGGAATGAAAAGATGAGAGAATATGATCCAAAACAAACTTCACGCCACTTAACTTCACTCACGGTGCGACAATAAATTTTTTAAGGAAAAAGGAGCTAAAAATGTAAACAAAATGGTTACATATCATGTATTTACCAGTACATTTCGTGAAATGATCAAAATGAAATTGTGGTGCTGGGACAAGTCATGACCTAAAGACATGATGTGAAAGATGACTAAACTATGTGATTCCTAACTACACGACATGAAATGTGCCAATGTTCAAAGTTCCATATGAGATTCACATAAATTCAAAAATTACAGAGGGGAATTCGGATTGAGATCACAAGATGTGTAATCCTATTACATATCCCATAACATTTTGGGAAGATCCCATCTTATGCCTATAAATAGAGCCATAGGCCACACTCTGTGGAATAACATTACGATGAATAACCACCATCGGATGCCACCAAAATAAGGCATTCCAACTCCTTGGCCACATTCTTCAGGATTTTTATTTTTTTATTTTATACACCCACTCAGGGTTAGAATGAGTGAGTGACTTATTTGTTTCATCGAAATCATGATAAAAAGGGATGGATTATATGAGGTATTTGAAATTTTTAATGGAACTTATGTGGGGATTTCAAATATTCTATTAAATTCTATCTATTATAGAATTACTTATTGGGTGATAATTGTGAGATGGTTTGGAAAAGGGTGTATTTTCTTTCTTTATTTGAGAATGAAAATTTCCTGAGTTGATTGAAGGTCATTGTTTAATATGTGATCCAGGGTTTATACATTCACCATGACCACTGGATTTGTCTCTTACCTATGTTTAAATAATGTTTTAGATTACTCATCCTTTATAATTTGAAGTACATAACCATGAGAAAATGTGAGTTTGGGATGGAGTTTGATTATCATGTCAATTGAACTCACTATGATCTAATTCCAACAACTACATGATTATTAATTTATTATTTTATACCTTGTATACTCATAAACCTAGATTCATTTCTTCCCAAAACCCATGTTAAATTTTATTTTCCCAAATTCTCCACCAATCAATTCGTAGTAGCTTAGATTTTATTTCTAAAATTTGAGGTTAGTTTAGGTTTATTTTATTTAATATATTTTTCTACAATCCTTTCTTTTTGGGTTCGACCATTGACATGAAATTCTGATAATGACCATTATATTAGTCTTTTGTCTATTTCGTGTTTTAAAATTTTAAATTAGGTAACCTAGTGGGAATTAACGACACCCGTAGGCCTATCAAATTTTGGCATCATTTTGAGGGATCGAAGCAAAGAATTTATTAGTTAAATATTTTAGAAAAAATATTTTCCCATCAATTCTGATTACTAATTTTAGCATATGCTTTTTATTTAAATTTTATTTTACTGCACTCGGTATTTTTGGTTGTGATGGTAGGGATGCATAATGAAATGAAAACTACGGATTGGTATACCTTTTTTCTAGAGGACACAGAATAAATACTCATCAATGTTAAGACAATGATAAATAAACCTATGTGTATCTATAACAATATCCAAACACTTAATTTATAAATCACCATATCCTAAAACTGATATTCATTTAAGAAAACCCTGGAAAACAAATCATGAACAATGAAGCAAAGTTATGTATCGATTCATATGTTTATTTTTATTTTAATGGTGATGCCCTTGATTTTTTTGGTTCATAAGATGATGAAGAGGGTGAAATTTCTGAAGAACATGTACGGTATGAAGCACATTTCAGCAAAAAAACATTAAGAAGTATAGAGAGTGAAAAGAGAAAAAGACGAAAAAGAAAGAACCCCATATTTGGAGATGATACAAAGACTCCCTGAAAAACTGGGACCGCAAGTAAAGGAAGAAGATGAGAAATAAGATGGAGAAGAAGAAAAGGAGAAATAGATAGATTCCACCTTATCACAAATTTTCTAAAAAATATAAGTTCACTACAAGAAGAAGAAGAAGAAGGACTTGTTGCACCCTACATTGATTATACATAGGAAAAAATTGATTCATAAATAATAGAAATCAAGGATCATACTACAGAACCTAATGTGGTTATTGAGAAACTCCAACACACGTAGCTAGCCATTGAAGAAGAATAATTTTATCGATTTTGGACAGATGTTGTGATTCTGTTGGTTATACTTATGTTTTTTAGACTCTGGTCACCACTGCCAAGGTCAATACCAAGACCAATGAAGAGAATTCAAGTCGGGCTGGGAGAAATTAACAGTCAATATTGGGTAAATGTGTGATGGTTATCCCAACACCATACTCCAATATGTAGACCCAGGTATATTCGATCTAAACGACTGTTAAAAATGAGTATTTTCTAGGAGGAATCCTGATTTTTTATCACTTTCTAAGACTTTAGAATTATTTATTTCTTAGGATATAATTTTATATTAGTAAATAATTTCAATTCAACTTATATTTTGGATCATATTAAAAGGAATTTACATTCACTTTTTTATATTATTTATTAATTATAGAAAATGCACAGGCAAAAGCAATAGAAATAAAGAACTATCCCTTATTTAAAGCACTAATTGAAAGGGGAGTAATCATTTCAAAACACAATTTTTCTATTCCCCACATTTTAAACATTTTTTGATATTTAATTTAAAATTGTATTCCCTGCATTTGATTCATTCATTACTCAACTGAACTATAAGACATAAACTAAAAGGATAAATACAATGTCATGAGTTTTTGTATTTTTTATTATTAAATTTGAATGAGAAAAATGGAAAAAATAACTATTAGAGGTAAATATGTGGACTAGGATTTAAAAATTCATAATTTTATAGAGAATATTGATCATTGTATATGGGTTTTTTCTAATATTTGCACACATTTTTATTTTTTAATGTTTACATTCATTGATTTATTTATTCATATGCATTTCCATGAGTGATTTTCCAAACCATTTGTCTCATTCCTGAGACATCCACTAAGCTAATATTTCCCATTCTTTTTATAGATTATTTCTTATGAAACATGGGAATGTTTTCTTCCAAAACATTTTTTGCATATTATCGATGAAATGACTACCCAAAATCACTTTTAAAATGATTGATACATTATTTAGGTTAGACCTTATCCTGATACCCCCCATACATCAATCATTTTAAGCCCGTAAAATCCATGAATTTCATTTTTAGGAAATGAGATGTGTTACAAGCCGATCCTACCTTCCTTTAAATGTTTTTTATGATATTAAAAAGAATAATTGTGGTGGAGGAACATTATAGGGTGTTCTAGGATATAAATCATTATGGATATTTTTATGGTTGATTTTATATTGTGATATGGGTTGAGTCCCTGAATAATTCATTTTACTTTATTATTCACCTATCTTTCTAGAAAACATTCAAAAAAATTTGTTGTTATTTCAAAAGATCAAAAATTAACATTTTCCATAGTGATGATTTTAGGATTGTATGTGGTTATGCGAAGGATGTGAGATTTTTAATGATCATAGCTTTTGAAAAAAAAATAATTATAAACAGAAAAAAATGGCATGATAGGTTGATTCATTCCTTATGATTACATGTAACATGAGAAACCATTAATCTTTTTGGGGAAGAGAGAGATGAACATAGTAAAATGAGATATTTTTGGAACTATTTTTGATTACCCTAAAAAAATGCATTAGAGTCAAACCTCCTTTTTGAGCCTTGATTTTTGATTCATTTACCTACCTACCATGAATCCTCATAGTTATTCAATCCTTAATGATGAAGCCCACATGATAAATTGTGACTTTTTATTTGTGCGTTGGATATGTAAGATGCATTGGAAGACTATGGTAGGTTACATTTTCTTTAGGTATGTGATAAATTATATTTAATTTTGTACCCTGATAATGAGTGCAAAAATTAAAATCTAGGTAAATTAACAATGGAATTCATACTGATAATGGATTGAGAAATGAAAATGGATGATTAAAAAGTCATTAAAATTTCAAAGGAGACCAGTAAAATATATGGTTGATTTATTTCGTTAAGGATTGTGGCGTTAATGAATTTTCCTATGTGATGCTCGAACATTTAATTTTTTATTTGATTAATTTTATTTCATGAAATTGAATTTAAACCATGGTAAGGTGAATTTTATTCTTAGTATATTGAGATTCCATCCTTGTGGAAAATGCTGAAGTCAAGTGTGGGGGTATTTGATAAGTCTATTTCATGCATATTTTTTAAGAGGAATTTGTGTATTGATTAATGTATTTAACTGAATATTTTCTCTAATTTTGGAATGGACTGAATTGTTTTATTATTTATTGAAAGAAACAATAGATATTAGAAAAAGGAATGAAAATAGGGGATAATATGAGCTAAAAGACACTTCACGCCACTTCACTTTTCTCGTGGTGCACCAACGAATTTTCAAAGGCAAAGAGGAGATGGAAAATGGTGAAAAATAATTACATGTCGTGTAATACCATTACACCTCATGAAAAGTTCATAAGTAAATTGTTTCATCAGGATAAGTCATTATATGAAGACACATTGTAAAATCTGATTACATGACCTGAGTGCCCAGTACATGATGTGACATCTGCCAAGAATTGAAATCCATGAACAAGATTTACATGAATTAAAAAATCAAGGGGGAACTTCAAATCAAGAGTACACAATGTGTAATCCTATTACACGTCATGTAATGTATCATGCATATCTCATCCAACACGTTTATATGGATCCCATAGACATACCATTTGGAATAAATTTTGGAGGGAGAACCACCGTCGAATGGCACCGGACGAAGGCCCGCCACCTCCTTCACCACATTTGGTAGGATTTTTATTTATTTATTTTCTGCACCCGCATGTGGTTAGAATTAGGGGATGATTTATTTATGTCCTGGAAACCATGAATAAATGGGATTTATTTTATGATTAATTTTATATTTTAAATGCAATTTATGTTTGGATTTCATATCTTCTATTAAATATTATCTCATTCCTGATTTCTTTTTGCATGAAAATTGTGAGCAGGGATAACAAAAGAGTGTAATTTATTTCTTTTGTTGAGAATTAACATTACATGAGTTTAATGAATTCCATTGTTTAATTTGAAACCTTAGGTATAGACATACACCATGACCATTGGTTTTGTATCATCCCTATGTTGAAAAAAGGTTTCATGATACCCATAAATTACAATCTAAAGTACCTAACCCTGAGAAAATGTGAGTTTGGGATAGAGTGTTTTTATCATGACCATTGAACTCACTATGGCCCTATTCCAACAACCACATGATTTTTAATTGATTATTGTATACCATTTCTTCTCATGAACCAAGATATATTGATACCCAACACCGATTTTGTTTTTTCATCTCCCACATTATCTACCAATCAATGCTCAATATCATAGATTTTATTTCTGAAATTCAGAATTAGTTTAGTTTTATTTATTTTAATTGATTTTTCACCAATATTATTTGTTTGGGTTTGACCTCAGACTTAAAATTTTTATACGACCCTAAATTTTAGTGTTATTTAGGCTTCATTTTTTAAATTTCAAAATTTACTAACCCAGCACAAATTAACGACACCTGTAGGGATATCAGTCATCAGTGGAGAGAAAGATGATTTGGGCATTGATAGTTGCATGTGGTAGAGGTAGCAGTTCTAGTAGAGAATGATGTCTTTATAGGTATGACCAGTTTGATTAGTACCATTTCTTGTTCTTTGTTTGATTATGGATCTTCGGCTCCTTCTTTTCACCAACTCTATCCCATTCTCTAGAACTAGACATATGGTGTCTTCCCATGCCCTTGGTGTTGATTATACTATATAGAGGTTATACTAGTTTGTTTGATTTTTGTCAAGAATGTAGACTAATGATTGGATGACATCCATCCCGTGAGGATATTTTCATGATTCAAATGAAACCATAAGATTTCATGCATGGAATTGAATAGTTGTATTCTTTTCATGCTGCTATCGATTATTTCCAATAGAGAGTTCTGTTTTCATATGTGGATGTCTGGTGTGTAGTTTTCATTTACGAGTGGGTTTTTCTGGTGGTAATTCATAATTTGGATCCCCTTATCTCATTATGTGTTGAGATGTTAGTAGAATTAGTGGATGCGGAATTGTTAGAGGTTCCCAGGGTCACTGGTGAGTTTCTGGTTGTGTTCCCTTAGGAGATTTTGATGTCACCCCCTTGACATGATGTTGATTTTGAGACGGACTTTCAAATCAGTGCTTCTCTGATTTTGATGGATCCCTATCGGATGATACCTTATCCATTGTGGGAGTTTAGGATTCATATATCTGATCTTATAATGAAGGGGTTTATTCATCCCAATGTGTTGTCTTGGGGTGCACCGGTGTTGTTTGTAAAGAAGGCGGGTGATGGTCTAAGGTTGTACATAGAATACATGAGGTTGAATCAAGTGAGAGTCATGAACAGTTACCCTATTCCAAGATAGATTATTTTTTCAACTATATGATAGAGAAAATTCAATTTTCTATGATTGATCTATAGTCTAGATATCACTAGTTATGGGTGAAGGAGAAAGATATCCTGAAGACTACTTTTTGATGTAGGTGTGGGAACATTGATTTCATATTCATGTCATTTGGTGTTACGAACACATCAGACATGTTCATGAGGATTATAAACTATACATTCACTGAGTTACAAGATTGGTTCATCATCTTGTTCATCGATGACTTCTTAATCTACTCAAAGTTATATTAGAATCATGCCAAGCATCTGAAGACTATCTTGTCGGTTCTTCCATGCTACCATCTCTACAGAAAGTTGTTCAAGTGTAGGTTCTCGACACGCGATGTGCATTTCTATGGGAATTTTTTTGTCTCAGCGGGGTCTAGTAGTTGAACCCATTAAGGATTAAGATGTTTTTTCTTGGGAAGCACCCAATACTGTGGTGTAATTTCACTACTTTCTTGGCCTTACAAGATATTATAAGAGGATTGTAGCTGATTTATCTTCAGTTACAGCTCTGTTAATAGCTCTAACTAGGATGTACCAATATTTTGTGTAGAGTGAGTAGTGAAATTTTGTGTTCTTCTATCTGAAGGAAAATTGGGTCAGTTCTCCAACGCTCCATTTTTCAGAGGAATGGGTGGTGTTTGAGGTGTTTTTTGATGCTTCCCATATAGGCTTTGGATGCGTCTTGATTCAGCCAAGGGTAGTGATCTTATATGGGTCTAGATAGTTACTTCCCCATGAATGTAACTACTCTACCCACGATCTGGATTTGGAAGCAGTTGTGCTCAAACTGAATTTAAGGTATCATTAACTCCTCAAGAAGCACTTTTTGGTTTCTACAGCTCACAAGAGCTTGAGGTATATCTCTTCCCAGTGAAATCTGATCTTTAGGTAGGGAATGTGTATGGAGTTTCGTTAATAACTTTATTTTTATATCTCCAACACCTTAGGAAAGGGAAATGTTGTCGCTAATTCTTTGAGCAGGAATTCGCAGAGGGAGGTTGTTCAAGAATAGACAGATGGTTGGATAGAAATGGATGAGTTAGCACCCTTCCACTTGGATGCAAGGGTGGATAATGATAAAGGCTATTTTTTTAGATGAAAGAAAATTATTCTCTGATGCATGAAGTGGATGAGTCTTAGTGGGGATACATAGAGGTAGAGGTGTTGTGTGGTCATGTTGGCCATGTTGATGCTTGGGAGAGATGGTAAAAGCACATTAATAACTAGATATTGTTATGTGGGAGGTTGTTTGTTCTAGTGGAAATGCATGATGGAGTCCTCTGTGAGTTTTATATCTCACATTTAGTGGTACACACAAGAATTTTTAAGATGTAAAGTGTCTTCAAGATGCATTTTGGTGTCCTATGATGAAATGGGCACTGGCGGAATTTGAATAAAGGTGCATATTTTTCGATTAGGTGAAGGCTGAGCACCAGGTTCTTAATTGTTTTTTGTAGCCCTGAGATGTCCCCAAGTGTAGATGTGATAAAATCTCAACAGATTTCATCATAATATTACCCATTTATCAGGGAGGCTCGGATTATATCTTTTTGATAGTGGATCAGTTGACGAAATTGTCCCACTTCATAGCGATTAAGGTGTCGGGCATAGTGGATTCCTTAGCAAGGTGATACGTAAATTAAGTGGTGTGGTTGCATGGAGTTATAAGGTCCAGTGTCTCAGATTGGGATGTCCAGTTTACCTCTTGAGTTAGGAGGGGATTGCAACTTTCTTCTGGAACCCAGTTACACTTTATCACTATTTTCCACCCTCATAAAAATGGGATGAAAATGAAGACTATCTAGATGTTGGATGATATGTTGTGGGCGTGTTTCTATGACATTGGTGGATCTTGTATAAGACACTACCTTTGGTGGAGTTCGCCTATAATAATATATAACAATATTCCATGACTATGGCCCCATTTGAGGCATTGTATGGAATATTGTGTCGTTCTCCATTGGGATGGATGAAGGTTTGGATGAAAATTTTTCTTAGCCCAGATGTGGTTCAAAGAACGACAGAAAAAGTTCATCTTCTTGGTGGGACGATGAAAGCAACGCAAAACCGATAGAAGTCGTATTCTAATCACAGAAGGATACCCTTGGAGTTCAAGGTTCATGACCATGTTTTCTTGAATGTATCCCCTCAACATGGGTAGTGGAGGTTTGGTTGAGGGGCTAAGCTTTCTCCCAGGTTTTTTAGACCCTTTGAGGTGTTGGTTTCAATTGGAGAGGTAGTGTATATTTTGGAGTTTCCACCACAGTTGGAGATGATCCACAACATCATCCACATCTCACATATTATTCAGTAATGGAATGATGACTCCCATGTCATTGACTTGTGATAGTTGGATATCAAGGTTGACATGAAATTTGTGGAGCGGCCATTGGGGATCCAAGATCATCAAAAGATTGTGATGGGTGGACGAACCATTCCATTAGTTCATGTGTTGTGGAGTCATGGTGGCTAGGAGGAGAGTTCATGGGTGTAAAAATGAATATCTGTTCCTAGTACCTAGATTTGTTTTTGATTTTTTCATTGTACTTCATTGTTTTAAAAGGAAATTCTTGAACCATGTTGTACAAGAGATGAGTATTTTTTTACTTGGTAGTGTTATGAGCGGTGCGTTGTGTGATAAATTCCAAACATTTGGAAATGGGGAACTTATTTATAATTAATACACATTAATTAAGATGTGATTTAACCCATTCAGGTGAGTCAGTTCCACCTAGAGTGGATAGTATCATGACATGGATTATATAATTCCAGGATTCAGATGTTCAGACGGTGTGGTTGTCATGCGTTAGTTGTGTGTTTTGTGGTAGTTTGGGTTGACGTGATAAGATATGGTTGCGGATTTCGGATAAGGTTTTCTTGGATGTTGTTGTTTTCACTCCAACTTCAGAATAACACCATGTTATTTAAAATTGACCATTAATGTTTTTGGTTGTTATCACTGCTTCAAGTGTAGTAAGGTCTTTGAGAAGAATCATGTGGGGTGGTTATTCATGCCCCTCCTTCGTCTAGGCTTGGTTATGGATTATCAAGGATTAAATTCATTTTAAAGGTATCAGATGTAATAGTATATGTATTCCTAGTCTGTTAATTTCCATTTTTCTATGGTTGGAGATGTTTGAGGGGGGTAAGAATGAGTTTAGAGAGGTTTTATTGCTAAAGGATATAAGTATGGGGGGATTAAACTTTAGGTAATGTGATTACATGTTGTGAAACTCATTTTCATGACTTGTATAGAATTTTTCACATTGTGTAACATTTTAGGGTTTGAAAAATAAATAAATCGAGAGCCGAAAGGTTTTTCAGTGAAAACAGAACCTTGGGTACTACATGATGTGAAAGGGTGTTACACATTGTGTAATACCCGATCCGATTTTTTTTAAATTCCAATGGGATGAAAATTCATTCAATTGGCCATTTTATCTCCATATTTACATTCTAGATGAACCCTAGTCGGCCTAATGATTAATTTAATCCCCACTTATCCCTCCTTGATCTATTAATCCTGGTGGTTGTTCATTGGTGATCTGTGATAGATTTGTGGTGATTTTCTCCTCTTTCTCATCTATTTCCTCCTGATATTCCCTCAATATTTTCTACAGTGATATGGTTTGGATGGATTAGGATTTATGGGCATCATTTTGATAATATTATTGTGTTGAATAGGTTTGTCCATATTTTTAGTTGTACGGTTGTCTCTTGCGGACATTCTTCTTCTCCCTACATTGCCCGAATGACTTAAAAATCATATTTGAGGAAGGATTTAATTTTTTCTCTTTAGTTGTGCATCATTTGGGAGGGATTTAATTTTTCTCACCTATAGATCATTGTTGGGTCGATCTAATCAAAGATAATAATCAGTTCAACATAATTGAAAGGCGTAGGGGTAATTTTTGTTCATGCCTTGTAGTTTAGATATTATGTTTGTGACACTGTGAGTTATACAAGCTTGATGCCCCGCTGATAATTATGGATGATGGGGGCCCTTGTTTGCACAATAAATGGCATTTATGTTTTTTCGTTCATGTTGAACAATTATATATGAAAATTAGTTAATCACATAAATTTGGCTAATGAATGGATTCCCCAGGACTTTGTTGGTATTTCTAATTCCCTTAAATAATTAAGTGGAATTAAATAATTATCCCCTTTTATAAACTTCAAAATAAGTTACATCATGGTATGTGATGAGATGTGTGGAATGGTTGTGGATGTAAGGGATAGATGAAATGTGAGGTAGAAATTTCCTGATGTGTGGGTTTTCTCTGGTTTGGGATGTGTTATGTCTGTGAGCACGGTTGTTTTTTGTGGATTGGCTTGGGTGGTGTTATGTATGAATGTGTAGATGATACGTACACTTTTCTATGTAATGTAATATTAGGTTGAGAGATTTATTGATTATGGGATGGGTGAGAGGTGTTGTGCAGCAAGGTTGTGAGCTAATTGTGTGGTAATGTTATACCTGGTGGAGTTTTGAGTTTGGGGTTGGTTCAGTTTATTTATGATAAACCATGAATGGGTATTACGAATGAAGAATATGGAATGATGTGTATTTAATGAGGAGTCTCCATAATTTATCAGGCCTTATATCTTTTGGAATGACTATTTTTTGTTGTCGGTAGTGTGTTCTGTTTAGTGGTTTCCCATGTAGTGATGGAATGAATTAATGGTTGGGTAAGGAGATATGGAATTTCCTGGGTTTTGGTTGGGCTAATATAATGGAAATGGTTATTTGATGAATAAATGATGGGATTTTTAGTTAAATGTGGTTAATTATAAAAATTAAAATGAATAGGGTGGTTTAACAAAATTAGTTTGAAATTGAAAATAAAAAGTTTTGGTTTTTTGTGTGGTGATTGTATTTAGAGGTAATATCAAAGGTGGTAGTTGGGAGTTACTTTTCTGTTTTGGATCCCATAGGTTTTTCTTGATTTTTTGGTATCATATATGTATATAATATTATTTTCCATATTATTTCTATACGTGCCCCACCATAGTTCAGTACTATGTGACGAAAACCCCCATCATCATGGTGGAGGGTGTATTTCCCAAACATACCGATGGGAGGATGGATGGCTGGACACCCACTTTTCCCTTCTCCCACTTCCAGATGGTGATTGCCTAAGATTCTTCGAGAAGGTTATGATTTTCTAGGCCAATGTGTGTGCAAGAGAGTTGTTCTTCCCCATGTGTTTTCAGGATGAGATGAGTTTTTCTTTCCCATGTTTCTTTAGGATGAGATGATTTGTGATTTTTGAGGCATCTTAGGGATGAGATGAGTTCTTTTTTCCCAGGTTTTTTCGGGGTGATATGTATTATTCTTTCCTTAGTTTCTTCGGTAAGAGATGATTTGTGCTTTCCTAGATGTCTTCGGGATGGGATATGAAATGGTTTGTGGACTAGGTGTCTGTGGGAATGATGTGATGTGGTTTTTGCGGCCCAGGTCTATGCGGGTGGGATTTGATTTGGTTTGTGACACCCTATTGTTTGGAAGAAGTTTGTGAAGTTGTAATTTCAGAAAAGGTGGGATTATGAAGATGTTTTCAGTTATGTAGGAGAGTCAAATCAGTGAGAAGTTTTTTAGGTTACACTATCATCGATGTGAATTATATTACATTACATGAATAGCATTATTTGGTGAGCATTCTTTTTGAGGTTGGTATGGTTAGTATAACTGTTATGTGTTGTTTGGATCTGATATTTTCTCACATGGGAATTAGTATGCTTCTCTCACACGTGCACAAGAGATTTTGTTTTTATTACTGAGTATACATTTATGCTCACCCAATGTATATAAAAATTCTTTTATGTTTTCAAGAATATTATGTGGATTTTTTTGAGCATTACTAGCTCAGGTTTTGGGACAGTTTTAGAGTCTCTACTTTAGCTTTCTTTTGGGTACTTTACATTGGAGTTTTACTGTAATTGTACTAGTTCTATTTTATGCATGCATATGGAATGGTTTTGGATTTATTTCATATATGTCATTGATTTTTTTGGATGATCCATCATATATCCTAGTCTTGTTTCAAAAAATGGGTAATGGATTCCATGTTTAATTATCTTTATACCCTTGGTGGTAGTCGCCAAACCAGGGCCTACAAGGGAGGGGACTCTAGGATAATTATCTCCCTTTATTCATTTCTATCATAGGAGGGGTATCTTTGGAGGGAGGGGGTCATGACATTGATAACATATCATATACACAACACCAATATTAAAAAAACAATGAAATATTTAAATATGATCATTACAACCTAAACTTTAAATTTATGGGTATGAATTGGATTTTTTTGATCGATATATAGATGAATATGAATATTAGATTGAATAATAAAATAGGGGTGAATTGTAGGTTTAAAAACAATGTGTTTAAACACTTCAGAAATTAGTTTAGATGATCTTAAACTAATATAATTCACAACAAATACAATTAACCACAATTGTCTGGGATATAAAGGTATGATACGATGTAATACTATAAGACGTGTAAATCAATTGTATTCAAATGAATACAATAATCAGAGTAATAAAATAGTGAATGATTCTACCATAAAATTTATAGAATCTATCGATTCAATATGTAACAGTATAATTGTAATTGAAACAATTACAAATGAATATGAAATGAAGAAAGTAAACAAACCAAATCACTTTCTAATATAAACAGGAGTGGAAATGTAAAAGTATTACAATTATTTTATACCGAAAAGATGGGTATCCTTTATTCCTATGATAAAAGGTTTATCTTACCACCACTATGGTAAGCCCTTGACACGATGATCGATACATCTATCTTGATATCCCTACAAGCCCTCAATACGTTGATCAGTACATCTGTCATTTTGTCCCTACAAGCACTCGATATGATTATCGGTAAGTCTGTCTTTCTATCCCCAGAGGGCCTCGATTTTGCAGGTAATCGGCACATCTGTCTTTCAAACACTTGAAATACCTCAATACGAAGATCGGTAGCACCATCTGCCTATCCTCAGTGGCCCTGGATCGTTATTGTAACATCCCAGGTAATTAAAGAATGTAGCATTTTCATATTTATCAATTTTTTAATTAAATATTAATTTTACTTTAAAATTGTTTCTATGTTCGATAGTGTACCCAATACGCAACAACGGGTTTATTTGAAATCTTACGATGGACACTAATAATTAATTATTTTAAATAATAGTTAACACCTAGCCGATGTATTAGATGAAATGAAAAAAACTAAATACAATATGATTATACATGTTTGTTAAATGTATTTACATTTATCCAATAAAAGTTAGAGGCTTAAAATGTGAATGAATCTAATTTTAAGCATAATTTATATTAAAACGCCAATTTATCACCTTTTAATGGGGAACCCTCTTTAAATCTAGTTTTGGTCACATTAATACATTTTATATGACCAAATAAAATCTTTCATTAGAATGGGTACATCAAAATTTACTTTCTGTAAATTTTTGTAATTTTTCCGATAAAGTTCATTTTTTAATGAATAGTGAAAAATATTGTATTTTAATTCAAAAGTGTCTTTTAATCTAATTTAATTATATTGTTAGATTATCTTTTAGGTTGGTTTTAAAGTGAAATTAAAATATATTTTTACCATTTAATACATTGTTGGGCATTTTAATTAATTTCACTTTGTAATTGGACATAAACAGGTATCAATCTTTTGATAGTTATTGTTTCTTAAAAACACGCTATTTGTTTTGATAACGTGAATTAATTTTAAAATTAATTAATTCCACTTATATGTTTTGAATTTGTCAAAATATAAATCATTTTTGAATTCAGAATATCAAATATATCTTAGGCTGAAATTTTGGTATTTTTCGAAAACACTTCAATTTTTGATGAATAATGAAACCACTTAGTGGTAGTTTAAAAAAATTGAATTTTTCATTTAAATGTAATTTTACCACTTCTGTGAATTGAATTTCTAAAATCCAACATACATGTTTGTTATCAATAAGTAAAATATAGTTCATTAGGATGAAAATAATTTTTGGTGAATAGTAACTTTTTACTTTTATTTACCGCGGTTAAAGGTAAATAGGGTAATTCAAGGTAAAAAGAATATTTTAATAATTCAAATTTACCTTAACACTTTTCATAACCTTATTGGATGAGTCATGGGAGACCATGGGAATCTTTTGGTTTATTTTGGGACCTCTTTGAGCCACTTGGGAGTGATAATGAAAATTTAGATTAATTAACTTAAAGTAAAGTCAAAAATGACAAAATCAAATATCTTTTAGTAAATTAATTTTTAGAAGGGGTTATATAAATTATATTTTTGACTATAAATATTAATTGGAAAGATAAAAAGGTTTCTTATATAATGGTATTTTTTATATTTTTTATACATCAAATAAATTAAATTATGTATGACACAATAATGATGCAGTATTTATCTCATTAATAATTGATTTTAATAAATAAGATTATAATGTTTAAAATATTATCCAAAACCTTTCCAATTACTATGGGTTGATTTTATTTATAATATGAGTCATCTTATAATATTAAATAATGTGTTTTGAAACTCTTGAAACCGAAGATAAGTTTATAATAAAATAATAGTTTCACACTTTCCTAAAGAGCCCCTCTTCTCCCTTATAAAAGGAGACCACTTCTATGCAATTCCTCACACCTCTCAATCCATTTGGCTCGTCCAAACTCTAAGCAATTACTCTCCCTACATTCCTATCCTCCTCCTAAAATCCTTACCTTAGGCATAATTCACTTCAAAAAGTCATTTGGGTCAAAATAAAGGGAGGTACCCAAATTAAAGGAGATTAAGGAACGATCGAGCCAAGTCTGACACGAGGTAAGGGATCCAACCTCTCTCTTTCTTTTCAAGTACTCTCTTTTATGTCATTTTGTTTATTCTCCATGTTTTTATGTTGGAGGATGTTCTTTTATATTCACCATAATGTAATTTTTATTTTCATATGATGAGAGACCCCCTCTTACTCTCATCAATTCATTTTAAGAATTCTTATGTGGCGTCGTTAGGCTGCCGAATTTTTGTAAGGGATTTCTTATCTCACTTTTAATTTCGTGAGATGTCCATTTTTCACCACTTATTCATTTAATGTGGTGTATTTTGTACTTTCATTTGATATATATTATCAGGATTCTAATTATATTCATGGTATCCTTTGATTCATTTGGTGGTTATTAACTTATTTTCATACGACTCAGTTGATTACAACGTGGTAAAGGGTTTCATCTCCCTTTTTATTCCAGTGAGATTCATGCTATATTTTCCATTATTTCCTTTTGTGTGGTGTATTTACGTCCCATGATTTTACTCTTTGTGTAATATAAATTCATTTATTAGTATTTACATCTTCATTGTATGATCCTTCTTTCATGTGGCGTATGTTTTGTAAGTTACCAAATCGGGAAGGGAACCTTTCACCCTCCTCTATTTAAAAGACTTATTTTTATTATGTCTTTTAATTTACATCATATTATGTTTGGATATGTTATTTTATATCCCTATTGATTTAAACTGTATGTCCAATTGATTAGATACCCTTTTTATCTTATCAACTCATTTTCTTTATTTTAAAGTGGCGTCGTTAGGCTGTCGTGTTTTTACAAGGGCACTTCTTAACCCAATTTCAATTCTCTGGGTTCAACATGTAATCATTGAATATGTCATCCAATTAATATTTTTGAATGACCTCTGATTGTTTTAAACATAATATACACTTATATTGTGTGTATTTATATTTGTCGCACATAATTATGTGATTGATTTATCCTTAATTTAGGGATACCATCTTTATAAGGGATTTCATCTCAATTTACATTTCCACTGAGACTTCATTGTTGTTATACACCAACTCACTCTTATGTGGTGTATATATTGTCCTTTTATATATTATACCATGAATCCCTTTATTCCCATGATATTATAATGTTCTGATTAAATGTTATTCCTAACTTATTTGTATTCAAGCATCTCTCATTTTCTTAAAATACTCTTTAACTAAAATATCACTTTAAATGTTTTAAATATTTATTCTTCTAAATATATCACATTAATTCCCATGTTTTAAAAATAGGTTTTAGGATTTATTTATATAGACATTAATATTTTCAAATGATAATTCATTTAAAAGCTTCAAAGTGGTATGGGAGAGTTTGATTCAAAAATATCTTTTTAAATGGTTTGTGGAAATATATTGATTATTTCAATATCTTGAAATTACTTTTTGTGATTGAAAAAGAAATATTATATGAGAAATGTTTACATTTGCAATATTTTATGTTTTATGATGGTACAGGGACATTTGATGGGTGGTTACGTGATAAACCATATGACGGGTGGTTCCGTGAATACCAGGATGGGTGGTTGCATTATAACCTCCAATGCATTGGGTATGGAAGTCGGTCGTATGGCTATTCCATTTAGTGATATGTGTGGAAGTTCACCATATGGTTCTTCTATTTATGTATGTTTATGTCCCAAGTTACCTTTATATGTTATGTGTTCTTTATATGGGTTTTATGGTAATATTTTGGTCACAAAAGGGTATGTATTGATCTTTTATTCAGTGAAGAGTATTTACTACATCACAAAGGTAAAAAATATTACTTATGTTAAAGTATTCATGGTTTAGTTGTTGTTTTGAAAAACTAATAGTTTTCCTTCTTTGTGTATCCCTTACTGAGCTTTTTATGCTCATCACAAGTTTTTAAAATGTTTTCCACAGGACTTAAAGATGTATAGGTTCAAGGATAGGATCAAGGAAAAGTCATGGTGTCTAAAACAAGGAACTAGACATGTGTCTTTTTAAGAGTTTTTATTTTACTGAAAAAATGGATATTGAGTAGTAGTGTCTACTTGTAGTATTCACGTTTTTATGTAATAGTTAAGGCCTAATTCTCTAAAAATATACACCTGAAAAGATCCTCAATGTGAATTATTCATTTAATTCAATATTATTTAAGGTTTAAGGCAGTGTCCTTATAGTTATCACCTGATCGGTTGCACAAATAAAAAACACAGCACTTAATGAAATACAAAAACTAAGAACGAGTTGTTCATTTTTTGTAATTTCAAGGCTTTCACACAAAGCTAGAGAGAAGTCACATCGTCTCTCTCTAGAACATGATAGAAGAAAATAATGATCAAAGTCTCTCAGTTTTTGTTCTCATCTTCAAATGACCTCATATTTATAGGTATCAGGTTCCAACGGTCATATTTCTTCCAATGGTCATATTTCTCCAGAAAACTCGGAAGGACTTGGACACCTGGCATTATAACCGTCATATTGAAACAAAAAACATGACATCGTTTTGATTAGTTTATAACTAACTCCATGACATCGTTTTTTCTAAAACAAAATATATATCAAAATGATAATAAAGAGTACGATTGATATAAAACATGTGGTGTGATAAAGGATAAATAAAAGCATGTGATAAAAGTAAAATATGTGTACTATTAGTCTTATTTTGTGTAATGTATTGATATGATTAAAAGTGGGTATGATAGAAAAAATTTACTACGATTGAAAGAGTCAATACGATTGATAAAGTGAGCACGATTGACAGGGTTAGTACGATTTAGTCAGTACGATTGGCAGAGTCAGTACGATTGACAGAGTCAGTACGATTGACAAGGTTAGTATGATTTAGTTAGTATGATAAACATAGTCGGTATGATAAACATAGTCATTATGATAAACATAGTTATTACGATAAACATAGTGAGGATGATAAACATAGTCAATACGATAAACATTGTCAGTACGATAAGCATAGTCAGTACGATAAACATATATGAATAGATTTGTGATTTCCAAAACAAGAGATAAAATTAAAAAGAGTTCTTTTGACTCAATGGGATTAACCACCATATGAAATATATATAACTGACCTAATACATTTAATTTTATAGACTTGTTCTTAGTAAATAATAACTCTCATTTTAGTAAACTCATTTTTTTCTTAAAAAATACTTTTCCCTCAAAATGGTTTATGTTTATTTTTGTGATAGACTATTATAATTAATTTATAAAATTTTATAAATTTATTATTTTAAAAGGATATCAATTTTTAAATTAGTGAGTCAAAATATTATATTGTGAATTTTGTTATTTTTTCAAAAAAGAATAATTTTTAGTTAATAGTAAAAAAATAATGATTTTTATAGATAATTGTATTTTTTATTCAAGAATTCATGAAGTTAAATTTTTTAGAAATGGTTTCATTGTAACACTAGTTCTATTGTATTATTAATAATAAAATTATGTCCATTAGAATTAATTTTATTGTTTAATTTTTTATAAAAAAATTGCATACTTAAATGGAATTGTTCAAAAAAATATCCAATTTTTTCTTTTAAAAATATATTAATTTATTTCATATCTATAATTTTAATAATGAAAAATGGATTCCATATTTTAAATACTAAGGTCAAAAAATTTAAATATGTTCCTTTTATTTTTTTCATTGTAAATAATAATCATAATAAATAATTATCACGACGGTAAGCGTAAATCAGGTAATTAAGGATACAAAAAATATGATAAAGAAAATCAATGACTCAAAAACATTCTTTTAACCTAATTAATGAGTAGTGTTTTTCCATTTCCTTCCATGTTTCTAAAATAATTTAAATGTTTTCCATATTTCTATTATTTTAAAATTTATAAAATTTATGTAAATTATAATGTAAAATAATTCATTTTCTTTCACTTATTAACAATATTTATTTTATATGACAAAAAAAACTTCTGTTTCATATCAATTTAATGTTATATATATATATATTTATTTATTTATTAATTTAATTTATTCATAATATTTAGTTATGAACTTATTTCTTTAAATGTTTACACAACACCAACAAAAAATTTATTCTAATTGTAAAAAACAGATAACACATTCTAAAAATTTTAAAAGAAATATAATTTAAAGTAATTATTGTATTCAAAAAATAATTTAGACAAATATTACATATTATAAATTTTTAAGTGGATTATTTTTTATTTCCATTATTTTCATGATGTTTTAAAAGTCAAATTATATTAATAGTTCCAAAAATGACAATAATGACATTTTATATGAAATTTCATTTTCTGAAATGATTTAAAATTCCTAAAAAAATATCATCAGTCAAGTTAATATTATTTGATTTAAAATATAAACCATGGTAAATTTATGTTACAATTATCCTTTCATTATTATTATCATTACACGTAATGTTTGATCAAATTTTTTATCATGGTAATCATCAAAATGGATAACATAGGATTAAAACCTAAATGATATTGGTAAAAAATCACCTAATCTTATCACATTTTTTTAATGGGAGTATTTATATTGATAATCGTATTATATTAGAATTATATCATTGGATATATTTTAATATGAAAATTAATTTATATTAGTTTATTACTTTAAGTAATTCCATGAATTACCCTTCTGGTATTTTAAAAGGGAACCCTCTCTCCTCTTCTATGCACACTTCAATATCCATCTAGTTTCGAAAATAAATACCCAAATTCCTTCCTAAAATCCATATCCTTATTTTAGAGATCTTATTTGTGGCATAATTCCAGCCTTAAATAGATTATGATGTCAATAAAAGGATTTATCCAAAGAAGACATATATCTTTTTTTAGGAATGTTTTAGTTTTATTTCTTCTTATAATTCATTGAAATATTCTTTAAAAATGAAAAACAATTTAAAAAAATATCTTAAATATACTAATATATAGTTATTTTAATAAAATAACCAATATCCATATCTTCTTCCGTGAAATTGGGTACGAAACTAGTGATTGTGTGTATGGAGGACTACCACCTAAGAAACTGATTTAATACATTTTCTGTCAACGCCTCTCAAGGATGGTCATAATGAAGTATTTAATATTTATATATGATAATAATGATCAAATAATAATTTTTAATATATAATATACAACAATGTTTCTTAACTTTTTACCCATTAAAATGATAATATTGTTAATTCGTACGTGTGGATTACCAACTCCATGAAATGATATGATCCACTTTTCATCACCACATTACATGGATGGTATATGTAAGTATATTCAATGAAGTAATATAGTTTTTATGAAATAATTATAATTAAATATTTATAAAATAAAACATACCTTAATTCCATCATGTTCATTGAAAAATGAAAATGTTACTCATGTGTAAGTACGACCTATCGTCTTCAAGATTGTGAAACGGTTTATTTTTCATAACCATATTTCATAATTGGTGTTAAAATTATAATTAATTTTTAAAAATTATAAATTTTTAATTTTTATTATTATAGAGATGATTAAATAATGACCTCTTTGATCATACCTAACATACAAAAGATATTATGGATATATGTGCTAAATATCACCAAAATATCAGATATGAAAATAAATGATTAACTTATTATCTAAAATATGGTGATAAATAAAATAAATGGAATAGTAAACATGAAAAAAAGGTTTAAATAAATTAAATAATTGATGTATTTTTATTATTTAGGAAGGTAAAGAACATTCATGAAGAGTCAGACTCAAGTAATGGGATATTTTACTTTAATGTCTCATTGTAAATGTTTTCATTATTTATTTTCTAAATAATTGTCTTTCATTTCCATAATAATAAAATTATTTATTGGATGTTTTTACATTGAAATAAATTAATTATAAGAGACATTTTATGTCACTATTTACTTTATTTCATTGGTTTCTAAAATGGAATACTTTTATGAATTTTTTTAACAAAATGAAAAATGAATATTTTATTTTAACATAGATGATGTCAGTAGTTTTTTCAAAAAATCATAACCAAATTTTTTATATCTAAATTCATTTAAAAAATTTCATGTTTTCATCAATAAAAAAATATATTTCTATCTAATCTAGATATTTTCGTTTTTAATAAATGTTTTTAAAATGAAAGGGTATTTTATTTGTGTAACTGTTTTTCATATGGGTTCAAAACAGTTTTCAAGGGTTTATGATGAAAAAGTGAAACAATAAGTTTTTTTCTTTTGATATGGTAATTGATCATTATAGATGAATATTTTGTGAGTCTACTATATAGTATATGTGAAAGTTTTCCCAATATTGTAACATCCCTAGATTTTCTAAGGATACACTATGTGCTTAAATGCACTACTCTGTGCAATGTGTCATTTATAATCTTTACATTAAACTTAATTTTCCAACTTATGTGTTTTGAATCTCGAAAAGCTGACATACGTCATTACGATCTATAAGTTATTTGGAGTCCCATTAGAAAAAATCTACCCTTTTTAATAGTAACATACCCTATTGAATAGTGATATATCCTTATGAATAGTAACATCACCTATGATGGTATATATGTATGAGTTAATTGAATGTATCATGTACTTATGTCTCGGAATAAGTAAACAAATGTTTTAAAAACTCTATTTTTCAAGTAGATTATGATTTCAATTAAAAATTAAATTATTCATATTTATAAAAAAATTGAAAAAAACTTATTAATTTTTGGATTATATACATCGAAAAATGTTAAGGGTAAATTTTTGGTATTTTCTGAAATACTTGAATTTTTAATGAATAGTAAAATACCATATTTTACAACATAAGATGAATACACTAATTAAAGATTCATGTACGATGTTCTACTAATTCAAGACCAATTGGTTCGGATTCACATAATAAAATTACTGTATTTAGTCATAGAAGACACACTATTACATATCTTGTTGGGAAATAATAAATTAATTAATTTGATATTAAGAAATCCCCTCTCCCCTCCAAAATAACTACCACCATTCACACTTTCATTTCCTCACACATCTCAAGCTTCAAGCCTTGTCTAAACACTACCAAAGAATCTTCCCTATCCCTCCCTAACAACCAAGAGCTTCTGGTCTAATCCAAAGACCAATCCAATATTCTATAAGAAGGATCTCAAGAGGAGGATTCAAGAGGTAATTCCTCTCTCTCTCTCTCTTTCCTATAAATTCCATTCAATTTCAAGGTCATTTCTTAATATCTCCCCACCTATCTTCATCCACATGATATGGTAAATCCAGTATTATACATATACTAGAATTATTTGACACTAATGGGATATTATATCATCAAACCCCATTCTCCTCTACTTTTTATTTATTAAAGGAAAATGTTGTTCGTGTGGTGTTAATTTATCACCTTCCAGAACGACTTGTTTTCAATTTTAATTTCAACATTCAGATCTATTCATGAAACCATTTTTATGGTTGAAAAATATTATGTTATATGTATCCTATCATATTTAATGTTCTGAATCAAACTTATGTACATGTTCCTAAATTATTAAACAAAATAAGTTCGTTTTGGTCGAAACACCTCCCAAATTAACCCAAACAATAATAATTTAACTTTTATCTAATGATTCAACCACATGGTATATGATATAATTTGTTATAATATAATTTAATGTTTTATAATATCATTAATGAAATTAAATATCAGTTCAGTATGATTATCCATGTTCTAAAAAAACTTCCATTCATGAATACAAGTGAATCGTTCAAGAAAACCATAAAAACGGACATTCCCCAAACAATGGATTTAAACCCTATAACTCGTCCAAAAGCCCATTAAATAACTAGATGAAACAATAATTAATCATATTACTGTACACAAGGTTATTTAATTGTTAAATAATGAATCTAATGTGGTTATTCCCACTTTCGTTTGGGAACCCAATGTTTGTTAATTTGTTCTTATGATATTAAACTCATTCCATTAAATGGGTTAGTTATTTTCATTTATTATTAATTTTTTATGTGGCATGCATGATAATGATAATGTAATGATTTGATGGGTGCATCCATAATTATATAGCAAAATATAAATGTTTGAATGTGATGGGTGCACCTGGAATTATATAGTGTGCCAATGCATTTGGTAAAGTGTTGAATCAAATGAGTTAATGTGAAATCATTTGTGAAAAAAGTTATATCTTTGATCACAAGTATGTGTGGTAGTTTACCAATAAGACATGATGTTTCATTTTTATGCATTTCCGCATTTCAAGTCTTTTATTAATGCTTCCACTAATGTTCATTATCCTTTTCCTATGTTATGATTATTCTCACCCATTTTTATATATCTATCCTCTTAGTGGGATTTTAGCTCACCCATTTTTAATGTATATCCTCATGTGACTACTTGTACTACATAGTATTCAAAGGCCAATAAGAAGCTAGAGAGGAAGGAATTAAATGAAAATTTATGTTTTTGAAAATCTGATTTACTGTACTGTTTTTCTAATCCTCTAGAACATAGTCCATAAAAGGTCCTCAAATGTATAATATATTGTGTGTTTTTCTTTTATCAATTATATAAATAAAACACAACATGTTTTAGTACTAAATCCTGAAGTGTGGGTTTAGGGCTTTATAGTTGGTATTAGAGAAACATTTCAGACAACTTTGGAGATTAGATGTTGTCATTTTAAAATTAACTTTCAATGTTATGGTTAATTAGGTACACATAATAAAATAGTTTTTCTTAATTACCAATAAATAAATAATAAATTATAAGTAAAATGAACGAATTGTGAGCGTGCAATTCATTTAAGGGGAGAACAATGTAACACCACAATATTTTAAAAGGATACAATATGTTGTTAAATGAACTAATAAGTACTAGGTGGAATTTATAATCTATCCATTAAACATAATTTTATAACTTCAATGTATTGAATTTTAAAAATCTGACATACACGGTTGTGCTTAGTTAGTTATTTGGCGTCCGATTAGAAAAACATTAAATTTTGGTGAATAGTAACTTACCCTTATGAATAATCACATAACATTATGAATAGTGATATACCCTTGTGAATAGTAACATAACCTATGGTAGTATAGATATAGGATTTAAGTTAAATCATGATGTACCTATGTTTTGGAATAAGTAATCAAATGTTTTAAAACTGTATTTTTCAAGTAGATTATGATTTTAATAAAAAATTAAATTAATCATATTTAGAATATTATTTTTGAAAACTGGACTCCATTTTTTAATTATACACATTGTAAAATTGTTAGGGTAAATTTTTGGTATTTTCTAAAGTACTTTAATTTTGTATGAATAGTGAAATGCCATAATTTACAACATAAGCTGAATACACTAATCAAAGAGTCATGTATGATGTTATACTAATTTAAGACCAATTGGTTCGAATTCACATTATATAATTACTGTATTTATTCATTTAAGACACACTATTACTTGTCTTCTTGAAAAATAATAAATTAATTAATTTGATATTGACAAAATCCCCTCTCCCCTCAACTATAAATATCACCCTCCACACCCTCATTTCCTCACACCTCCAAAGCTTCAATCCTTGTCTAAAATCCACCCAAAAATCATCCCTAGCCCCTCCCCCACTTTCAAGATCTTCATGTCTCATCAAAAGGCCAATCCTTTCTTCTTTAAGGAGGATCTCTAGAGGATGATTCAAGAGGTAATTACTCTCTCTCTCTCTCTTTCGATTAAATTCCTCTCAATTTTAAGTTCATTTCTTAATCTTTCCCCAAATATATTCATCCACATGGTATGGTAAATCCAGTATTATACATATAATTTAATGTTCTGATACTAATGGGGTATTATATTATCCAACCCTATTCTCATATTCTTTTTATTTTTTAAAGGAAAATGGTGTTCGTGTGGTGTTAATTTATCTCGTTCAAGAACTATATGTTTTCAATTTTCTTTTATGCCTTCAGATCAGGTCATGAAACAATTTTTATGGTTAAACCAGATTATGTTATATGTATTATATCTTATTTAATGTTTTGTATCTAACTTATGTACATATTACTAAATGATTAAACTAAATAAGTTCATTGTGGTTGAAAACAACCCAAATTTACCCAAACATTCTTCATTTAATTATTATCTAATGATTTATCCATAGGTTATATGAAATAATTCATCATAAGATAATTTAAAATTATATAATATCATTAATAAACTGAAATATATGTTCTGGATGTTTATCCATGTTCTACACGAACTTCCATTCACGAATACAAGTGAAATGTTCAAGAAAACCCAAAAAATGGACATTCCCCAAATAGGGGAATTAAACCCTATAACTCATAAAAATTCCCATAAAAAAATTTAATGAAACTATCATGAACCATATTATTAAACTCAAGGTTCTATAAATGTTAATTAATGAATCTATTGTGGTTATACAGAACTTTAAAGTGAAGAACGTGTTCAGATTAAGGTAAGGGAAAATTCTTGAATCCCACTTTTTTTAATTGGGTTCTGCCCCTTCCTCTCCATTTTTTGTATGGTCACTAATTAAATGTCATTTATTCATCAGTATGTTAAATTTTGTTGGAGATACATGTTTTCTACTTGAGTTTATGTTGAAAAAATGTTTTCGAATGTAACTCTTCTTTCAAAAACACACCATTTATTTCTCACTCAAGGTTGATGGTTATTGTATCAAGTATGTTATTCACACGTTCTTTTGGGAACCCAAAGCTTATTAATATGTTCTTATAAGAATAAACCCATTCTTTTCCATGGGGTATTTGTATTAATTTTTCATAAATTTTCTATGTGGCTTGCATGATAATGATAATGTTATGATTTGACGGGTGTGCTCAGAATAATATAGTGTAATATGAATGTTTGAATGTGATGGGTGTGCCCAGAAATATACAACGCTCAAATGCATTGGGTAATGTGATGAATCTCATTATTTAAAGTGAAATGATGTGTGAACAAGATTCAATATTTTTTCACAAGTATGTGTGGTATTTACCACTAAGACATGATGTTTCATTTTTATGAATTACCACATTTCAAGTCTTTTATTAATGTTTCCTCTCATGTTCATGATCCTTTACCTATGTTATGATTATGCTCACCCATTTTTATATCTATCCTCTTACTCAGATTTTAGCACACCCCTTTTTAATATATATCCTCATGTGACTAATTATACTATGTAGTAATAAAGGGACAATAATAAGATAGAGAAGAAGGAATTAAATGAATATTTACGTTTCTGTAAACTCTGATTTAAGGTACTGTTTGTCTAATCCTTCAAAACCTAGACTGGAAAAAGACCTCAAATGTATAATATATTATATATTGTTATTTTATATTTTATATAAAATAATACACAGCATGTTTTATTATTAAATCCAATAATACGGGTTTAGGGATTTTCAAATATAGCTTATACGAGTGGTGATCCCGAAACAGCTTATACAAATAGGTGATCCTTATATAGCTTATATGAATAGTGATCCCCATTATGAATTTCAAATTAATTGGGAAAAGGTTTTGTTAACTCAAGAATTATTTTAAAAGTATACAATAGTTTCTATTCATATTGAAAGTGTTATTTTATGGATTCTATGAATATGATGTACAAAGGAACCTATATGGCCTGTATTTTATTTCAAAATATTTTTCGTGGAAATTTTTGGATTTTAAAAGTTAATCTAAAGATATTTTCATTTATAGAAAGTATTATTGAATTTTTATGTAAACATATATGTGTTTATGAAAAAAAATCATGTGTTTGAATTTCATCTATAAAACCATCATGGTTTTGATTATTCATTTATGTTTTCTGAAGAATTATTACAATGAAAAATAAATTGGTTAGTAAAGATGATTTAAAGTGTTTTTATATGATTATTTGAGCTAAATGTTATTTAATTTAAAGAAAAACTATCTTTTTATCACTTTTCATTAAAATTTATCAATGGATTTGTTTTTTTTTCATTTTTATGTCTCTTAATTATCTTTTTGTTCTCATCCCTTGTTTTTAAATTTTTTTCATTTGGTTTAATGATGATTTCGAACATAGAAGAAGTAAAACTAAAAATCATAAAAAAAATCATAAAATGAAACATTTTTTATTAAAGAATTCATGTTTTGATGAAAAAGATATAATAACAAGATGTTTCAAACTTATTAGGTATGCTTTTATTATATAAGAATGATGGATTATTTCTATAAAAATATATACCTGAAAATATCCTCAAATTTTAAGATAAGGAATTATTTTCTAAATATTTATTTTTGAATTATTTAAATATAGATTATTATAAATTTTATGTCCTTATATAGGGTACTCAATATCCTTGTATCGATTACCCACATGAAAATTAGAATGGGAAACCCCATGAGGACCACCATCCATAAATTGGAAAAAAGATAGGTGTCTAGTTGGAATTAGTTCTTAATGGGGGCTCATCGGGTACCCGGTGACCTCCTGGGTGATTTTTTAAAAATTTAGTTAAAATGATATTTAAATAAATATTTTATATGAACACACTCAATCACCCTCTTAGCTATAAGACCCAAACCAAACACCCCTATACTTATTTTCTACTATTTTCAAGTGTATTTATCTTTCATTTGAGATTATATTCACGATTTTTTGTTACAATCGATTTATATGGTGATGTATATGAAAATAATTCATGCTGATAAATTTTCCTCTCAATGTTACTTATTTTTTCACCCTAATCATCCTTAATTAAGGGTTTTACCTATTTAAATGATTTCAAGTGAATGAGATATAATTCGAAAATTGTATTGGATAAGTTATCTCTAACAATTAAATGGTATATGGTCTCTACAATTTTCTTTTTTAAAAATGAATTTGATTACATCGTGTAATTTCAATACAAAGGAAATTTGTAATGATATACCAAATATTAGGTTTTGTAAATTTGTATGTCTTTGAGAGAGCTTATGAGGATTTCTAGGTTAGTGGTAGATATATAACACATTATGAATATGCATTTTATTGTAATTACCTTGATGTTTGGACAAAATGGAATCAAATAAATTTATAAAATCATTATTTAAATGTTATCTACCCTTGGGTTATATCATTAATGTCATAGTGAGGTTATCTATAAGGAAGTGTAACATCTCTTTAAAATCATGGATATATTCCTTATGTAAAGTGGTATGATTATGTGGAATTTTATCCTGGTAAGTGAGATATCGAGAGAATTTAATCTTTTAGAGTGATAAGACATTGAGATTTCATGGGTGACCTCATATGTTCTCGCATGAGAATCTATAAAGGGGTGAATAATATGGTAACTTTAAGAAAATGGATTCTCCTAAGGGGTTTCAGTATAGAATGGTTGGTAATTATCCTTAAATGGAATTTTTTTAATGTGATAGTGAATTTTGTATTGGGATTTCCCTAGTGGTATAAATCTTGAGGGTTTTTGCATGACACTAGAATAAAAAATACAAATAATTGAGATCTAAATTAGTAGTAAAGAATTATGTTGATGTGTAAACCTTGAAATTGGTTTGATTTGTGATTAAATACGTTCTTATGTCCTGATTGAGAATTTTGAAGAATTAATCAGAACAAAACATTAATGGATGAGAATTTACAAAGAGTTCTAAGAATGACACATGTATGTTTTATGGGTTTAAGAAGTGGTATAGATATTTAAAGGAAATTTATTTCTAGTTATTTATTTCTTTTTGAATCATATTTATTATTCTATTATTATGATTATTCCTCTTAAGTAAAATTGTGTTAATATAGGGCCATATATTTTGGAATTATACATATTATGGCATCATGTAAAATATATTTAATAGGATATTGTCTCCGTCGGTTGGAATATTAGTGAAAACATGTTATTATGATGAAGGCCTAGTTGATTTTCTTTATTAGGTGTCATATAAAGGTGTTCCCTTGGTCTATATATGAATATAACAACCCAAACATACTATTACAGGTGTTTTACTAAAGGTTAGATGATGTTTCACTAGTTTTCTGTCTATGGTGATTTCTAAAAGACTATATTATAGTTAGTATATTTAGCTTACTTGAAGGGTGTTTTTCTTGGGTGAGGATAATGTTACACTTGTCTACTATAAGAGATTGTTTTGTGGGGAAAATTTATATTTATGATTTGGATCTTTCTATTTTAGGTATATTTCCTCTGGTACGTATTATGTTTTAATGGTTATCTATTATAGGAACATTTTCTAATACTAGATTATAGTTTTTATCACAATTAGGCTAGTAGAGAAATTTTTCTCATCTATGGATGATGTTTCTCTAGTCTTGTATCAATGGAATATTTCCAAGTATTGGATTATATATAGTTTATTCAGACTATTATTAGGGGGAAATTCTTTGGGGTGGATGATATATAATCATATTATTATTAGGGGAACATTCCATAGGACAAGTCTATGATTAATACTCAAATCCTAATATCAAATGTGATCTTCCTACGGCTTTTTATTATTATTATTTCTAGGTACTCGATGATTTAATCATTAGTTTTTATCAGTATTATCATATATACTATTTCATGGTAGTGCCTATATTTTAATCTATTCATTATTTTTTACTGGATAATAATATGGGATCTTCTAGGATCGTATATGTTTATTATTTTGAAAGGAAAATAATCATTTCACTACTTAAAATATATTATCAGTATGATTTTATTTGGTAGTGAATTATTGTCTAATTTTTACTAATGAGTTTCAAAGGGTGTGAATTTATTCTAACCATGTACAATATTTGATCAAACCATAGGAAACCCCTTCCTAATTTTTATCTTTCATAAGTATTTAGGGTTTTTTATATAGGTGGATTATTTTAGATACATATGATGATACTTTTTTGACATTATGGGTTATTAATTTCTACATATATTAGGGTATATATACACTTATATATATATAATATATATTATGATAGGGGTACCATTAGTGGTGGATTATGAAATCATTTAATCATACCATATACATTCACTTCTATGGGGTTTCAATATCTATATTAGAATTTTGTTCTTGTAAGTAGACATAATTAAAATAGATATATTGGATTCAGATCAATGGAGATTTGAATATGGTACTGATGAGGTATTTAGGAACTTTTTAATTGTATCTATTTTTTCTTTTGTTTTATGTATTTTATTTAACCAACCATTTGGGTGATAATGTATCTGATGTGTGACTTGTATGACATGTACAAAGAATTATATTTTTTTATAGAATATGATATGTTTTTTATAGTTTTATAATCGAATAAATTTCCACATTCTTGTATTATACTTTAACTAATGGTAATTTTTATTTTTTTATTTACGTATTATTTATTCTTGTTAGATAAAATATGTATTCCACATATTCCATTGATATACCCTTGTAACTAGTGAAATAACTCTAGTGTTTGAGGAGGAATGCTTGAGGTCATGTGGTGACCTAGCTTTTAACTATGTGGGTTCACTATGCTATGGATGTTATATTATATCTACACTGTGAAAAATTAACATTAATCCATACATTATATTTTATTTTCATCAATGTATTACAATAGTTCAAGGATCTATACATATCCTCCTGGAATAAATTTATAATTAGTATCATTGTTCTCTAGTTATTTTAAACAAATACAAAAAATTATGTAACAAGCATCATTGAGAGGATATATTTGTGGCAATTTTGTTTCAAAATGACACACACTTTGTATTCACATTATTCTTTGTGAGACTATTCTTCCAAAAAATATCCATGATCTTTAAATTTAAATATCTCAATTTCATCTCCAAACATTATCATTTTAAGGGTTTTTGTTAGATTGGATTTATATCACCTTGGAAAAAAATGCATATATTTTCACCTTCTAGAATGTTTGTTATCTCACTTCAATAAAGAATATTACCTTATTAGGGGCACGGGTGATTAAACCAAAATATAATATAGTTTATTTATTATAATATATTATATTTCCTCATGAATATTGTTTTTTATAGGAAAACCTTAATTAAAAAAATTAAAATGTACTTCATGGACGATGTGTATAAATATTTTACATAATTAAAATTCATCTTATATAAAGTTTTTCATGTCCAGTGATCATTTTAGGGGATTAATACATGAATTAAATGAAAGAATCTATATAAAACATGAATATATCTATTATATAAAAAAATTTATATATTAAATAATCATATATAATGGTTCTCGTTGAACATATTTTACAAAAGGTATAATATTTTTCAAGTGAAATCATAAATAATTATCAGATATAGGATCCATTAAAAGTATTCATGAAATTTAATCACATCAATTTTATATAATAAATATATCCATTTAATGTTAAATTTTATCATTTACCATATAAGTAGTTAATAAAATCTAAACATAAAAGGTGTCCCCATATAGTTTTCTGAAAAGCTGACTATTGAATTTTTGAATGTAAATAACTATTGAGATTACCTAATAAAATAGATTATTTAATTTAATTCATTAATGTAAATCACTAAAATTGAACATAAATGGTTGTTTAAATTTTTTACCTTAAAAAAATATTCATTATACCACCCTATATTTTTATGAATTTTTATCCAAATAATTAAATATTTTTGATGGCCTGTGTTGCACACAACACTGGGATATATTGTTTAATACACAGTTCAATGTTTTTCTTTCATTACACATAACAACGAGTTCAAACCAAATGTGATATATAAGTACAATAATATTATTTAATATGATAGTTATCACCTAGCCATTGGAATGGTGGGTATTAAGAGGATTAACTAAATAATTAAAATATTGTTTAAATATATATATATAATGTATTCTTTGGTGT
Source organism: Viscum album (assembly GCA_963277665.1). Taxonomy (NCBI): domain Eukaryota; kingdom Viridiplantae; phylum Streptophyta; class Magnoliopsida; order Santalales; family Viscaceae; genus Viscum; species Viscum album. The sequence continues at coordinate 1,538,948,144 of OY728150.1, forward strand.
TCAATCAATTGTAAATGAAAATAAAACCCTTTTTAAAACTATCTCCTAAAAACTATTTTTATGCTTGTAAGTGCATTTTATATCAACAAATTAACCAAATTAATTTTGTATAATGAATTTAATGAAATTTTTATGTTATATATTTAAAATAATTCTTAACATTCATCTTATTTTTTATAGATAATAGATAATAATAAAACCAATTTTACGGATAAGCCCATTTGTTTTCTAATAAATAGTTTTGTTGAATTTTAAGTCATGGTTATTTTAAAACAAAAATTTTTCACTTTTAGGAAGTGGATTTAGAAAAATCCTTTTGAAATATGGATATAAAAATTATACTATGATTAATTGTTTTGTTTTTTTTAAAAAGTTTCATTTTTTTCTGAATAGTGAAAGGTACTGAATTTTAATTGAAAATGTTCTTTTCAAAAAGATTAATTATATAGTTAATTTATATTATAACTTTTATTTATAGTTTTATTATTAAAGATATATATTTATATATATGTTAATCTAATTTATTTAATTGTAATCAATTTAATACTGATATTTGATATAAACACATTGTAAACTTTTCAATATTCTCACTTTTAAAAAATTTCTTTTTCATCACGACTGTGTGATTAATTTAAAATGAACTTATGCTACTTCTATGAGATTAATTTTCAAAAATGGATTAAATATTTTTAATATTAATAATTATTATTATATAATAATTTAATCATAGTTTATTACCATAATGATTAGTAAAAATAGTTAAAATTAATTATAATCATTGATGTAAAAACAAGTTTACTTCTTGGTAAAGCTAAGAATATATGGTATAAAATGACCTACCATATTTTACAACACCCATTTTATACACATATTTATACCCTAAAACATATAGACATATTTTTATGGGTTAGTGGTGTACTATTTCATAAAATTGACATATATAATAAGTAAATAAAAAAATAAAAAAATGAACATCCCTTTCCATAAAATTTTATAAAGCATCATGAAAGGGAAAAAACACCATATGTTAGGTTATAAATATTATTTACAATTTTAAATTATTTTTTTTATAATTAAAAAATATTTTAATTTATTTAGATTAAATAATTAATTTAAATTCCTAAAAAACACCAACACGTGAATTATTTAGGTAGTAATTAACTAAAATAAATGATACTAAAAATATTAAAAGTGAAGTATGTTGAATGAGTTGTTGTATTCCATTAATTGTTTAAATTAATATATAATTTTACACAGTATAATGATTAATATATTCACATTTCAACATTTTATTGATAATCAGAAATTTAAATTAAATATATAATGTCAAAATAGACATTATTATTATTTTATAAAAAATGATTTTATTAAATGATTCAAATTTACTAAAAAACATAGATTCTAACAAGTGATTAGTAAATGTTTAGAATGATAAAATTTGTTCTATTGGTGGAAAAAATTTATCTTTTATTATGAACATATTTACCACTAAATAGAAAAAAACATGGTTGGTACTGTTAAGTTTAAAATGGCGTTCTTACGCATCATTTGAGTTTCTATTAAAATCAGTTTTACACACATATAGGATTTTTATTCAATTTTTGATCCATGTGAGGTAAGGTATACCTCCCAAAACAGAATACTTCTTGATTATTTACAAGAATGTATGTCCTCCTGAAATATAAAAAGGAACTTACTCTCCCACATTCTTTACACCTATGAAGCCATAGTGATTGAAAATGATATTACATTATCAATCCAACATCCCTTATTTAATCCTAGAATCCTTGATTAGGGTATAAATCTTACCAAGTAAGTAATTTGATACAAACAAAAAGGTGATATTCAAAGAATATGAGGTTTGATCGAGTATGACAGAAGTTAAGACTTACTGTAACGGGATTTCTAGTTTTCATTTTATTTATATGGAACATAAGACATATTAACCTCTTGTTTATTTTATGAGGTTCATAAAATATCTATTCCATGATATATCATGAATCTAACTCATTTAATGATAATAAATGATTCATCTGATGTTATTTATTCTTAGATTTTACATTTCAAAAGTTAATCAATAAGGGCTTGGTGTACCAATTTTCCTTCTTTGAGATGTATGTTATGTAATATAGCTATATTCATTCACAATGTGTATATACATCCATGTAATATAAAAAAATTAATTTACCCTCATGATATTTTTTTCATTTTTTTATTCCTTCATGGGGAATATGAATCAACGTTTCCCAAGTGGTAATAGTTTTATGTTACAATCTCATAATTTATTATGATTTCTTTTATTATGTATCTAATTTTGAAATATCATGATATACATCTCAATAATTCTCATTAATTTTTTTCTTTTCTAATTATTCATCATATATTCATTTAAAATTACCATTTTTTACTCTTGGTACTTGATATAATAAAAAATTATTTTAAGAAAATAGTACATTATTTCTCTCTTCGATCAGAAATCTATTTTATTCAAAAATCATGTTTTATAAAAACATTATGAAAAATTATTTTAAATTATCTTTAAAAGATTATTTTTAGGGTAACCTATTTTGTAAAAAAATTGTTTAAAAATTGTTTTAAATGATTTTCAAAACATTATTTATAAGTTAAAACATATATTATCAAATGAAAATATATTCAAAAAAAATGAAAAGTATTTTTCAAAGTGGGAATGATAATTTCATCAAGAAATGTTTTAAATGATATTTAAAAGTTATTTTATTTCTAATATGAAATCTATTAGTGTTAACTATTCCTCACATGGGATAATATCCAATGATAAATTTCATATTATTTCGATGAATGGTTTATTTTTGAATGGAGTGATGTTTATGAAACCCATTTTACTTCCATGGGTTTACCATGATCAAATGCTAATGAAATAAACTAATTTTCATGGTTTATTCTATACTGAAATGATTATGATTCAAATTTCATATCATGAGTTATTATATGATGAATTGTTATATGATTTACATTTTATTATAGGTGGGACTTATATTTCCCTCTAATGTATTGGGTAATGATGGATAAATCATATATATATATATGTTATTCATGAACCTGATTACATTTTCAAATTTTTAGGTGTAAACCTAATTACATGTTAATAATATTATGTGTGAACCTTATTACATGTTTATAATGTTTTGTGTAAAATTTATTTTATGTTAAAAATGTTATGGGAGAACCCGATTACATGTTCAAAGAGATATGCAAGAACCTGATTACATACTTACAATGTTATGAATGGACCCATATTTCCTATCAATAATGATATGCATGGACTTGTCTAAATTTTTATAAATTAATGTGAGGTCATGATTTCATGTCATTAACTTAATTAGTAAACAAGTTTTATTTATACATGTTCACAATGTTATATGATGATATGTTTGTAACAAATATATGTCATAGGAAAATTTTATGCTCTCATGACCTATGTTCTTTTATTATCATATGATTCATGTCTTATAAACTAAAAATATTTATTCCATGAGTCAGGATTATGATATTTGATATGGAGAGTGTAGTTTAAAAATTTTATTCTCATGTTCTTATACACTTGTGTCCATTTTATGCTTACTATATCTTTTTTATCCTTACTGAGCATATAACCATACTATTTATTATTTATCCTTTAACCAGATTATGAATAAAGGTTTTATTGGGGTATTTATATGAAGATTATTAAATATGGAGATATGTTTAGGATGTATTGAAGATACTTCACTATATTAGAAGATTGTGTTCCCTGTTTCCAAATGAACTAATCTATTATAGTCCTTTAAAATGTCTCTGTGTAATGTATTGAATGTTAATATTAAAAGATGTAATATCCATGTATTAGAAACCTTGGTCGTAATAGTTGGTATCAAAGAAAATATTTATCCAATATTTGGAAACTAGTATGATAAATATTTAGTGATATCACTTTGGATATTTATAAGGATATTTCTTTGGATGTATCTAAGTATAAGTATAAGTATGTGTTAAAGTGTAGGAATATATTATAGAATTTTGGTAAAGGATATAGTGATTGGATTCCTATAAACTCATCTATGTCTAAATAATATAAGTGGATATGATTCTAGAATAGATGTACCTTGGGGTAAAAACCTTGAATACACAATATTATGATAGACTCGATCATGAATATGTGCATGACAATGGCCCTTTTTACACACCTGGTTTGACACTCCTGATGGATATGATTTAAAAATTCACAAAATCTTTAAGAACCATTATAATGGATTTAAATATAATATGATTATGAATAACCTTGGATAAAACAACGGTTTCATGGATTAATGATGAAGGAATTAAGATTTAGGCATCCTATTAGTGATATTTCATTATTATATGGTTCCCAACTATTATTAGTATTGATCACACTAATTATTTTTCTATTCAGTGGTTGGAACCCAAAGGAATCATGTAACTATATAATAAAATGTAAAATGAAATGATTTTCCTCCTATGAAATTGAATGATATGTGAGATTAAATACACAACCTCATGTTTATTCTCGCACAAATATCTCAAACGACGAATAATTGTGAACATTCAGAAATTAAAGTGAGGGATTAATATTCTGTTGAGTGATTCATAATGATACACCAACCTCATTTCAATAGTTCTATTGGCCCTTTAGTAATAGATAAATCTTTCAATTTCCCTGAAAATATATTTTTCCTTTCTCTAGTATTTGAAGAAAAAAAAGTCACTCTAGTTTTCTTCCATTTGAAAGGTAAGGTGGATCAATGATTAAATCTTATTAAGAATATTAGTAAACAATAATAAATTTAATCTATGAAGTGGTATGAATTTACAAGATTACTTTTCAATATATAATTCCCTTATATTCCTTGTACAAAAATGGAGAAGTAATTTCTAAAGATTAAAAAGAAGGATGGTGAATCTATTGGTGCCTATGAAAAAAATAAAAGACTTTCAAGGTTCTCTTTTAGTATTTCAATTCATCCTAATAATATGGTTGAACAGTTATTTAGTCGCATGAAAAAAAATCTTTGAAGGCTTTTATTTATAAATAACATTACATTCTATGGATAAATCATTAGATATGATCAAAAAATGGAAATATAGGTAGGATAACCTCTCAGTTTTGGTGATAATAAAAGGAAAACAGGGTTCCAAGTAAAATCTAATGGCATGTCCCATGGAGGAAAGAAAATGTTTCAAACTCATACTTTTTTAACCTATGGGAAGGACCAGTAAGGTGATTTCATGAAAGTAATAAGAAGGTGTTTCCAGTACAGGAAACATGACCATCAAGAAAAATAATATAGAATTGATTTGAATAATCTAGTAAATAAAACGACTAGGGAGATAGCTTAATATATTGAAGCACCCACAATTTAGTGTTTCAAGTACAAGGATTCTGGTCATTATGTGAATCAATTCCCCAATACAAGGGTTAATATGGATGAAAATTCCCAATAACCTATAATAAAAAAAGGACAAAGGGAAAGTATATACAATCACAATGGATGAATAAAATAATGACAATTAGGGAACACTTATCCTCCCATTATTATTTTTTAATATCATGATTAATTTTTTATAAATAATCCATATAAAAAATTATAGTAAATTATTTAGTAAAATTTAATGTGATTAACACCCTCTACATGGATTTAAAAATAATAAATCACAATTTATGTTATTTATATATAATTATGAACCTAATATTCTGATTCAAAATATTTTTTTATAAGATAAGAACATATTTAATGAATAATGGGTGAATTGTATTTCAGATGCATATAAGTCTCCATGTATGATTAAAGTAAATATTATTGAAACAATTGTGAATTTATGAGTTAAATGTTGATCATAAGTTGAAAAAAATTTACACACCTTTTGAGGATTTATGTGATTGGATTTTATCATGTTTACAGATATTTTAGGATAATTTTATGGAAATGAAAACCTTTGGTGTAATATTTAGTGAAAAAGTTACTGGATGAATACATTCATAACTTGTAGACATATGATTAAATGTTGATAAAAAATCTTATCTTATGGATTTCAAAGGTTTTTTGGATCAATACCTTTATCAATTTGAGATTTTTTATAACTATATGTTTTACATAAAAAATTATGATGACTCTTTTTGAATCCCATTATGGATAGAAGTGTAGAACTCCGACGTAAAATAATAATGTTTTCGAAAAAAAGATATTTAGACATAATAAAGCTAATGAGATGGAACAGAAGGTTAAAACCATTTAGAAACATATAAGGACTGAACAAAGTTGATAGAGATGATATACTAATGAATATCTATGTGATATTGAATTTGAAATTGGTGATATATGTCACGACCTGCCTTCACCAAAAAGAGGGAAGTGTCAGCAGACTGTCAGGCCCTTCCTTCATTAAGTTGAAGGAGATATATTGAACCCTGAAACCCGCCTTCAATAGGTCCCAGAGTGGTGACTAGCAACAAGGGTATAGAATCATACACTAAATGGAAGGCATTACACTTTTTCTGTTTTACAAGATCACGAGATAAGATGATGGAACCCAACAAATCCAAAAATAAAAGAAATGTAAAGCCAAAAGTAAATCATTTCCACATGCATGTTTCAAATGTAAAAGCCACAAGGTACAAAAGGTGACTACAAAGGTAAGTACCAAAGAAAGAAAAAAACAGAAACTGCAACTGCCCCAAAGGTCCGAGCTAGTATGATCCCGCGCGATCCCCGAAGTCCTCCTAGAAACCTGAAAGCAGTTTTATATACATAGGGTGAGCATACAAGTACACTCAGTAGGGAAAACCAAAGACTCTTGTGCACAAGTGGGGGAACGTACTAATGTCCCGTGAGAAAAAGGAGTAAACCAAACACCTTTCAAGGTAAACTATCCACCCAAGCCTCACCAAGGCACACTCACCAAATAATGCAAGTCAAGTAATATATATAATAGGATAAAATCGATGTTTGGGTACCGTGCACCAGTTTCCCACTGGTTATTGAGACATCCTACGCATCGAACCAATCCCACCATTCTCACCGCAGTCCCACTGCCACACCCGCCCTCACACACCTGGTCCACAACCGCACGCAGTCCCACTTCTGAATCCCTCCTTCAAACACCTGGGCCACAACTGTCACACGTAACCATGCCTGTAAACACCTAGTCCAGAACAACTACCACCACTCCCGAAGACACCTGGGCTAGAAGATCCACTGCCACGCCCGAAGACACGTTGGCCTCATCCCGAAGACACTTGGGAAACCACCTGTCGCACACACCTGGCCAACCACCACACTACCCCGCCCAAAGGTTCTTGGGCTAATAATGGACCTCAGGCCATCACAGCCTGCCCGAAGATACTTGGGCTATCCAGGAAAGGGAGCAGAAAAAGAGCTAATAAACAGCCACTAGGAATAGTGCTGGGAAAAACACCCTCCCCAATGAAATGGGGGTGTTCGGCACTAAGTGCTCAACTTGGGTGGGGCACGAATAAGAAACACAAATCTACAAGTATATATATAGGTAACAAGCACTCACACAAACTAGGTTTTTCTTCAGACAGCATACAGATCACAATAGCACTCGAGTCTGAGTCCCAAATCTCGCCAACAAATTCCATTTGTCCCATTCTTGTTCCATGTTCAGTGATAATGTTCAAATAAGTTCATGTACTACCGGGAAACTAACACCATAAGCATAACCAAGGAAAAGAATCCAGTCAATCGTCAATTAAACATTCACACTCAGTTCTCTTGTAATGTTATAACAACAAGGAATAAGTGATATCCCCTGATGTACTGGAACCAAAGAAAACACCGAGACACTGCCCCGTGTCCCCTCCCCCAAAAGATTTTCATCAACAGAGGATCCCACCCCAATTCGTGATATAAACAAGTAACCACATGGGTCTTAAAACTCACAACCACCTAATCCATAACAACAGGGGATCCCATCCCCGATTCCACAACCATCGAGAGTATAAAAACAGGGGATCTCATCCCCACCCACATCTCCATCAATCAGCATGTGAAAGAAAACAACCAAACCACTGCCACCAACACTAACTAGGGCCATGACTGTATTTTCAAATTTATAAGATTTAACACACTCCATGATTTCAATTCCGTGTTTTGACCAGGGTTAGCACAGAAGGGATTGATCCTAGTGCTTTCAATTTATTCAGCTGGGTATACGTGATTAACCAATTTAATTTTCACAGCATGAGTTTACAATTACGAACAAGCCATTTAAAACACCACGAGGGGTTCATTAGTGCACAGACAATGACCACCAACGGCCTCAATTTTTAGAAGGCGCAAGCTGGAACAAATCAGAACGATGATCATAATTTAAACAACATCAACGATCACAGCCCCCCCCTTCATTCCTTATGAGATTCGTTCATTATCTTTATTTAGGTATGGTTTATCCAATTCTATAGAAACAAAAGCACACCCACCCCGCATGATACACAAAAGAGATAGACAAAAGATAAATTCCCTACCTATTGGATCAACGATCTACGTTGAGGCTGGGGGAGGAAGTACACAGATAGAGATGCGGCTCGCTTGAACGAAAATCGCTTCGTCTATCAATGCTTAAGCCGGGCTCGGAACTCTACGCATAACGATGCGGCTCGCCCGATTCACCAGAAGCTGTTCGTGAAAAGCCGTGATCGATAAAAGAAGAAACCACGGCTAACCCTTAGTTTATAAGAGCTGCGGACGGTTGAGGTGAGAATGCGAAACCGCGTAAGGAGCGGGGGTCGTGGGTTAACCACACAGTTGGGAAATTACACACGGAGGTCTCTCGGGATTTTTAGGAATTAATTATGGGCTTTAAATAGTTTTAGAAGAGTAAAATAATTAATTTACGTCGAAACATACGTTGTGGGAGCGAAAAAGTCAGGTACTAGAAATAGAACGAAAGGCTCACGAGGGGACACGGTGCCACCGTCACGGTGCCACCCTTACAGTGCCACCGTCATGGTTCCAGCGTCACGGTGTCACCCTCACGGTGCCACCGTCACGGTTCCATCTTCACGGTGTCACCCTCACGGTGCCACCGTCACGGTTCCACCGTCACGATGCCAACCTCACGGTGCCACCGTCACGGTGCCACCCTCACGGTGCCACCGTCACGGTTCCACCGTCACAGTGCCACCCTCACGATGCCACCGTGACCGGTGTCACCGTCATGGAGCCACCGTTTTGGTGGAACCTCACATTGGAAAAGTAATGGGCCAGGAGGGTCCAGTCCATTACAATATATTACTTCTATGAATTTAATTGTGGATGAAAGTAGGCAAAGTTAAGCCCTAGGTATATCAGTACCATTAAAACACTTGATCATATCTGGATAGTATCTTGTATTTTAGATCTTTTAATAAACCACACTTGGTTTATGATTTGGTCCATGTATAACTCCTGAGGAAGTACATACCTGATCCATCACATGTGCTGAACATATAGGTCATATTGTTGGATCTTGTCATTTTTTATGAGGAATTACCAATAGAGATTATGGAAAAAATAGATAAATTTATACAAACCAATACCACTCATTTGGTCAATATTTTGTGGTGAAACCAATAGTTTGAGGATTCCATATGGGTACTTGGGGATATGATGTGGCATAAGTATCTTGAAATTCATTTTGTAGGAGGCACAATGTATCACCCAAATATTGTATGATTTTTTTTGAATAAAATAAAATAATTTGATTTCTTAGGCTATATGAAATAGTTGGTTATCATTCCGTACACTCAACACTATGTATATAATGTGTTATCCATATTAATATATTTAGCATATATTACATGAAATAACGAGTTTAAATGAAATGTGACATATAATTAAAATATTATCATTTTATATGATAATTATAACTTATCCATTGGAATGGTGAGTATAAATAGAATTGACTAAATTATGAAAATAAGTGTTATATATATATATATATTGAATTATTTGGTGATGAATCAATTATAAATGAAAATAAAACCCTTTTGAAAACATTCTCTGAAAAAATATATTTTTGTGCCCAATTATGTTTTATATAAATAAATTAAGAAAAAAAATTTCGTTTGTTATTTTAAGGTAATTTATATATTATAGATTTAATAATTTTATTATACAATCATAACAATAAACCAATTTTACCCTTCAACCCTGTTTTTTTTAAAAAATAAGTTATGTTGCCTTTTTAGGGTGCACTTATTTTAAAACAAAATTTTTCCACTTTTAAAAAATAAATTTTATAAAATAATTTTGATATATTAATATTAAAATTATATTAGGTTGATTTTCTAGTTTTTTCCCAATAATTTTCTTTTTTTAATGAATAGTGAAAATTACAGAATTTTATTTGAAAATGGTGTTTCTCCATGATTATTTATAAAGTTAAATTATATTTTCAATTGTTTTTAAAGATTTATTATTTCAAAAATTAATCTATTAATCCAATTTACGTAATTTTAATGAATTTAATATTGTAACTTGATATAAAAATATAGAATAATGTTTAACATTTTCAATTTAAAAACCTCTTATCTCATCACGTCTGTGGATTAATTTTAAATATAATTCTACCACCTATGTGAGTTGGATATGGGAAAATGGTTTCCATACTTATTATCATAATAATTTATTTTACCGAATAAGGACATCTTTATTTTGATTCCATATTTATTACCAAAAATAGATAAAATTAATTACATTGATTAAGGTAAAAACAAGTTTACTTAGTGGTTATGAAAAGAGTATAAGGTATAAAATAACCTAAAAGCATATTTAACACCCATTTCCTGGAAATATTTTTAATATCACCACCTTGTTCTCTATTTTTATGACTTATTGTGATACTATTCAATGAAATTGACTTATATATTACACTAACAAAATAATAAGAAATAAATAAAACGTCCTTACCATTAAATTTTTTTAAGATTTGTGATAGGGAAAATATAGAAAATTTTAGGTTATAATTATTATTTGGAAAGTTAAATGAGTTTATTGTATCATGATAATTTATTTCAACTATTTATGAACTAAATAATTATTTTAAATTCTTAATAAACTCCAACACATAAATTATTTAGTAAATAATTAACTAAAATAAATGATACTAAAAATATTAAAAGTGAAGTAAATTGTATTTATTGTTATCTTCCATTAATTTTTTATATGAATGTATAATTTCACATGGATTATGGATTAATATATTAAAATTCCATCATTTTATTGATGATTCTAAATTTAAATTAAATATATAATATCAAAATTCAAATTATAATTATTTTATAATAAATGATATTTTATTAAATGATTTAAAATTACTAAAAACCCTATCCTGTTCTGTCTTATTTGTAAATGTTAATAAATATAAAATATGTTCCATTAATGGAAAAATTTATCTTTAATATTATGCATATTTACCCATAAATAGAAAAAAAAACTATTTTATAGAGGTTAATGTTAAAACGATGTTTTTTTCCTTACAAGCATTTGGATTAATATTAATTTTACACACACATGGGATTTTTATTTTATATACTAGATATAATACTTAAAATTAGTGGGCATAAATTGTTTAATAATTTTCACATTAATTTAGTCTTAAATTATATATTACCATTGATAGAAAATTAGTTCTCATGGTAAAAACAAAACATGTAAAATTGTGTAAACTTAAAAACAAATGAACAAAATGATGAAATTTATTATCTTATTGTGTGTTGGAGGTTTTTCTCGGCCACATAAACCCTCTCCTCCAATATTATTCAATTTTTTAGTCATTTGAGGTTAGGTATGGCTCTAAGTAGTGAATACTTTTGAGTATTTACTGGAATGAAACTCATCCTCAACCATAAAAGGGCACCCACTATCCCCCATTATTCAAACCTCTCAATCCATTTGAAACAACCAAGATCTACCCAAATACCTTCCCAAATTCCCTCTTATAATTTTTGAAGACTTGATTTTTAAATCAATTCATCCAAGGAATTCCTTTGGTGAAAAAAAGAATATACCTGAAAAATTTTATGTATGAATGAGTACAAGATAAGTTAAGACTTAAGGTATGGGTATTTCAAGATTCACTTTTATTTCTGAGATAATTAAACCAGTTTCACCACTTTTTATTTTTTTAGGGTGTATATAATGCCATATTCCTTTATATATCATGAATCCGTATCATTTCATGATAATTAATGTTTCCTATAATGTTATTATTTATCAAGGATTACAATTCAATGGTCACTCAACTAATAAGGGATTGTTGTCTCAATTTTCCTTTTTTGAGATGTTTATTATATTATATACCTATATTCCTTGAAAAGGTATATATATATCCCATTTTTCATATAATTTTATAAATTTTTTTCACTTCATGATATTTTAATTTCTATTTTATATTGTTCCTTCATGGTGCTTACAAAGCAAAGTTTCCCATGTTTTAAGGGATTTATGTAATAGTCTCATCATTTATCGGGATTATATATTATTATAATCCATGTTTAAATCTCATTATTTTCCTCTCAAGAATTATCATTAATTTTATTCTCTTATGGTTATTCATGATTACTTCATATATTGGTACCATTTTTCAACTCTTTGGTACTAGAGATAATTAATACTGTGATTTTAATACAATCAAACTTTCTTTGTTTCAATGGTTGGATATTGTTTTTGATCCAAAACCATGTTTTCTAGAAAAATAAAAATGGTTTTAAATTATATTTAATTTTTTATTTTCAATCAAAAGGGTATTGAAAATGGTTTATGTTTAAAAAAATATTTTCAAGGACTTTTTCATAAGTTTTTAAATGTATATTAAAAGAAAATTATTTTCAAAAAGTTTTATGTCTTTAAAAGAGTTTTTCAAATATGAAAGGATAATTTTTTCAAAAAAAATTCTGAATTATCTTTAAAAATAATTTTCCATCTAACATGAAATCATTTGTTATTATGTATGACTTATTTTAGAGAGGAATCAATTATACCATTTATATTAATTCGTTGAATGGTATATGTTTTGATGGAATGATTTTTATGAAACCCATTTCACTTCCCCGGGTTATAAAATGATAAAATTCATAAGAAATTGTATCATTTTTAGTTTTTATTCATTGATTTAAGGTTTAAGATTACCATTTACATTATTAGGTTATGATATGATTAATTTTTATGATCTTGTGGAACACATGTGTATGATTTTCATTATGTGACAGGTGGGACCTATATCTCCCTCCAATGAATTGGGTAACAATGGATAACTCATGAGTATATATATTATCTGTGATCCTGGTTACGTGTTAACAATGTTATATGTGAACCTGATTACATGTTAACAGTTTCATACATGAACATGATTACATGTTCACTATGTTATTTGTTAACCATATCACATATTCACAATGTTATGCATGAACCTGATTATATGTTTACAATGTTATATGATAACATGATTAAATACTCACACTGTTATTTCTAGACCTATATATCATGTCCATTACAATATGTGTGGACATAAATGCATGTCTATTAGTTTATGTTAGGGAGTCATTTAACATCCTTAACATAATGAGTCAACCTTTTCTATAGATAAATGTTCACAATGTTATAAGATGATGTTTATGCCACAAATCTATGCCATATTATAATTTTATAATCTTATAAATCATGTTATATAATTATCATATGATTCATGTCTTATGAACTACCAATATTTATTCCATGAATTAGTTTTATGATCTTTGATATGAATTTTATGCTTTTCAAATGTTAATCTCATTTCATTATACACATATTTTTATGTTTTTCTTTTATATATACTTTATTTATCTTTACTAGGAATCTTATATCACCCTTTACAATGTTTCTTTTCCCCAAATTATAATGAATTTTTTATGTAAGTTATGTGTTTGAGTAGTACTGAATGGGAATATCATTGTTGTTATCATTGAAGATCATTCACCATATTAGAATATTGTGTACCATGTTTCCAATGAATATAAATTATTATGGTTATTGGGCATGTGTTTCTATAATTTACTGAATATTTATGTAAAAATATGTAATATCGTTTCATTTGAAGCCAGTTTATCTGTATTCATTACATCCACCTCACAATTTGTTACTCTATATAACTAATCACTTATTTTATAGCTTCAAACGACTAATAGTTTACTTTAATATATCATCAAATTGGATAGTTCAATTGCTGTTGTTTTTGGAAATTGACACAAAACTTATTTTATGTCTTCATGAATAATGATACATTTTTAATATCACCTTATGTACAATGCATATCTTAAGCTATCATAACTAACCACTCATTACTTATTAATTATTTTTTATAACAATTCAATATATATCCCCTCACATTTTCTCACTATTCTAATATATTATACATGAATTTTTCACATAAATACTATGAAATTAGTAATATTATGTATACATATTTATCTATTTCATCATATTTCATGTAAAACATATATTGTAGATTTTATATTCAAAAATTATGATTTAATATATTTTTTGTTGTTTTTTAAACTAATTTTGTATTTATTTGTTTTTTATTTCTTAATGGATTCAATTTTATACTATTTTAATCTATGTTAATATTTATAAAAATATAATATGATATAAATAGGTTTTATATTGTTTAGTATTATATTATTAGTATTTCTTGTTTATAAATCACACATTCATGTTTTAAAGTAATGCCTTACTAATATGAAAATTGATTCCATAAGTATCACCAAAGTCTTTATTAGTGGATACTTTTTATAAATTTGTGTCACCTAATGATAATGATAATGTGATAACTAAAACCTAGTATAACTAAAAATGGAATTGAGCTATTATAAAAAACCATAAAAATAAAAATAAAATTGTTCAATGAGTCACATAACTTACAATCTTAAACACTTGTTAATTTTAGAGACCTTGTTTAGAGCATAACTACATAACAAGGAAATAATATTTTTATAATTATTTTTATGATAAAAAAACAATTATAAAAAATTATACTTCAAATCCAGCTTTTTATCTAATTCTTTGATATTATTATTTTGGTTTTTAAAAAAATTATTGATCATGCTATTATAATTTCGTGAAATTGTTTCAGATATACAAGGAAAACCTTTCGTTGAAAATTATATGTTTTTATATGGAATTTAAAATATTTATCCATAATAAAAAATTGATGATATTATAGAGGAAATTTTATATCTTTTTGGATTGTAAGAGTGTATTTATTTGAAATTATTTTTACATGTGTCTAATGTAGAACATATAATTGTGTTTCAGACTAGTAATTCAAACTTCCAACAAAATTATATCACTAAAACCTCAAATATTTCAAAATTAATTTCTGAAATATATTAAAATATATATATTTAAATAGTTTTATTAATTTCAATTCTATCTTCAAAAAGAGTAAAAAAGTGATTCAAGATGTCACACATAAATAATGTAGTTTGTTTAACATCTCAAATTAATAGTACATGATATATTATATATGAAAATGTTTCCATTTAAATGAATACAGAATTTAAATTATTGAAATTTTATATACATGGAATCACATATGAGAATATTACAAAATAAAACATATACATGAGAATATAATATATTTTAAGAATAAGATTCAGGAAGACTGATTATGGAATGTTCTCGTATATAAATATTAAGATTTATTTTAAAAACATGTGTATATGTAACACCCCAGGTAAATAAAGAATATGACATTTTTATATTTATCCATATTTGTGAATAAAATATTAATATTACTCTTAAGGGGACTCTATGCACGATGGCGTACCCAATACGCAACAATGAGTTTCTTGGAAATCTTTCATTTCACTCTAATAATAAAATAATATTATTTTAAATGGTAGTTAATTCCTAGCCGTTGTAATGGCAGGAATGAACAGAACTAACTAAAAAATTATTATATATGTTTTTCAAATATTTTTACTCTTTTCAATAAATGATAGAGGATTAAAAATGTGAATGAATCCAATTTTTAAGCATAAACATTCTAATATTATTTAAAAGGTCGATTAACCGCCTTTCGATGGCGAACCTCTTTTAAATCCACTTTTTAACAATTTTATGTGTTATATTTGACAAAATTAGATTCTTCTTTAGAATTGGGACATCAAAATTTACTTTCTGTAAATTTTTGGTATTTTTCCGATAAAGTTCATTTTTTTAATGAATATTGAAAAATGTTGTATTTTAGTTCAAACCCACTTTTTAATCTAATTTATTTATATGGTTATATTATATTTTGAATTGGTTTTCAAGTTCAATTAGAATATATTTTTACCATTTAATCCAATTGTGGTCATTGAAATTAATTTCACTTTGAAATCGGACTTAAACTAGTGTCAATCTTTTGATACATATTGTTTCATAAAAACATGCTATTTGCTCTGACAGCGGGAATTAATTATTAAATTAATTAATTCAACTTATATGTTTTGAATTTTGTAAAATAGACTTCTTTTTTGAATTTGGAATATCAAATATATCTTAGGGTGAAGTTTTGGTATTTTTCTGAAGAACTTAAATTTTTGATGAATAGTGAAACCACTAAGTGGTACTTATAAAAACTGATTTTCCGTTTAAATGAAATTTTACCACCTCTGTGTTTTGAATTTCAAAAATCCAACATACATGGTTGTCATTAAGAATTAAAATGTGGTTCAATGGAATTAAAATAATTTTTTGGTGAATAGTAACTTTTAAGTTTTCAATCGCGAGTATAGATAATTAGTGTAGTTTAAGATAAAAATAATATTTTAATAATATGAGAAGAGCTTGACACATGTCCTACCCTTATTTTATTTGACATGGCCGACCAAGACAATCCATGTGTCAACTCGGGGACCCCATGGAGCCACTTTGGTTGGGAAATGACATAAATAACTTTTTATTTAATGTAAAAGTAAAAATGACAGAAACATGAGTTGTTTTAATAAAACACTTGTTACATGGGGTTATACAACTCAGATTTTTGACTATAAATTGTCATTGTAAATATAAAAAGATTTACTACATCATGATATTTGTTTTATAATTTTTATACATTAAATAAATAAAATTATTTATGACATCATAATGATGCAGCGATTACCTCATTAATAAAGGATTTAAATAAAATGAAACGATAATGTAACATATATGCCCTACACATGTCCAAAACCTATTGGATTGGTGGATTTAGAAACCTAATCACCTTGTCCTAGAATTATATCAATGTGGTACCTTTTAAATCTGAAACTCATTTTCAAATAAAGTAACATTTCTTTACTTTCCAAGAGTGCCCCTCCTCTCCTCTTATAAAAGGCCCCCACCTCTACCTCATTACCCACACTTACAAAGCCTTTGGATCGTCCAACCCCTGCCCATTTTGTCTCTACAAATCCCTCTATTACTCTTAAAATCCTCACATTGGGCAGAAGTATTCCCAAGGAAGCCTTTGAGCTCAAATCAAAAAGAGTTACCTGATTTTAAGGTAATGTCTTCACTTGTGTTATTTTGTTTTATTTTGCTTCTCCAACCCCCTAAACTCTTTTTATTAATTTCTTTTGTAACAACTCCATTATATTAAATATACTAGGATGTTTTTATAAGAATAATTAGAGCTACACTTACACACACCTACATCAAATGGTTAAAAAACATACTATTTCTGTGGATGGTGAATTTTTGCCTCACGAAACGATGAATGTTCAACACTCATATAACACCTTAAAAGGTGGCCATTAAGATGTCACTATATTTATATATGATATATAATATTTTTCTGTTTCTGTATTTTTATTTTATGGAAAACCTTTGTGGTTTCCATTGTGGGTAAACACGATAATTTCATTTTAGGAAGTGCGAACTACCGCCCCCTCAAAGTGATTTGATTCGTTAATGCCATATGTGAGATGTATAAAGGATAGATTCAAAGTTACTATATATGATGAATGTTACATATAAATGATGAATATAATTCCGGAATTAAAATATACATACCTCTCATTTGATATTAATTCCATTAATATGACATAGAAATGAAAGTATCGTTCATGCGTACATACGGCTTACCATCTCCATGAACGGTGCATTTCATTTCTTCCCTCTAAATGATTATGTAATATTATAAATACATGTATATTCTGGATATATATTATATATATTATATCCAAATCATGAATATCATTCTGGATATAATGACCCTTTGACCACACAAACAACATGTAATTGTAAGAAGTCCACTTTCGACTTAAGAACCAAATATCGACAAAACAAACATTATTAACTTAAATGATTACATAATTTTTATAACATGGAAATAAGTGATATAAAAGGATTAATGAACTTGAAAACGGTACTTAATATAGTGGAAATTAATTCAAGTTTATTATTAAGGACGTTAAAGAACGATCGAGTCAAGTCGGACCTGGGGTAAGGGATCCTACTCCTCTCTTTCTTTTTAAGTACACTCTTTTATGTCATTCCTTTTAAGCTCATCTTTCTTGTGATTGGGATGTTCTTTTATATTACTCTTACTGTAATTTTTTTTCATATGATGACAGACCCTATTCTCTCTCATCAATCCATTTTGTACGTTTTGAGTGGCGTCGTTAGGCTGCTGAAGTTTCGTAAGAGATCTAACCTCTCTCTTTCTTTTTAAGTACTCTCCTTTATGTCACTTCTGTTAAGATCATCTATGTTATGATGGGGGTGTTATTTTATATTCCTCTTGCTGTAAATTTTATTGTAATATGATGAGAGACCTTATTTGATCTCATCAATCGATATTTGGAAGTTTTAAGTTGCGTCGTTAGGCTGACGAGTTTTCATAAGGGATTTATCATCTCACTTTTATTCGCTTGAGATTTATGCTACATTTGCCACAATTTCCTTTGAGTGGTGTATGTACTGACCATTATTTTACTCATTGTGTAATATACATTCATTTATGAGTATTTACATAAATGTTGTATTGTCCTTCTTTCACGGGGTGTATGTTTCGAAAGATACCCAGGTCGGTAAGGGAACCTTTCACCCTCTTCTTTTTAAAAGACTTCTTTTTGGTATGTCTTTTAATTCAAATAACATTATGCTGGGATATGTTCTTCTATATCCTTAGTGATTTAAATTTTATTTCCATGTGATGAGATACCCTTTTTATCTCTCATCAACTCATTTTCTGAATTTTGTAGTGACGCCGTTAGGCTGTCAAATTTTTGCAAGGGAACTTCTTAACCCAATTTTGATTCTTTGGGATAAGATTGTACTCCGTGAATATGTCATTCTATGAATATGTGTGAATAACCTCTGATTGTTTTACACTTAATATCCACTTATATTTGGTGTATTAGTTTGTTGCAGATAATTATGTAATTGATTTATCCTTAATCCAAGGATACCGTCTTTGTATGGGACTTCGTCTCAATCTCCTATCATTGAGGCATATTTTGTTTTATAGACAAACCTTCTTTTATACGGTGTATAAGCCCCTTTTGATTTTACGTTTATCCAAAAGGAATATTTTTTATACAAAACGTTTTACTAAACGACAAAAGGGAATGTTTTTGTCGTACGTATGCGGCGAAAACGACTTCTCCGCCGCCGTGACCAATATTTGAGTATCGGCTTCCTCTACAAGCCATACCTTTTTTAAAAGACAAATAAATACCATGTTTTACTTTTCTTTTCTTTTGGTATTGAAAATGGTTTTCATAATGTTTCTATATCAATGTGTTGTATTGATATCTTGTGATTGAAAAGTGGAAATGTTTTGTTTCCTTTATGCATGTTTTATGTGATATGATTATGTTATGGTTCTTGGGCATTATTATGAAGATGGGTGGTTCCTTGATAAACTAAGGGCGGGTGAGCCCGATATAGCTCTCCAATGCATTGGGCAACGCGAAGGGGTTAAACGTTAAGGTTTCTCCGAAGATATTTGGGGAATATACTGTGTTGGGTATTCCAAACGTAACCAAGAGGGTTACTCCCTAAGTAAGAATGTTATAAATGACTCATGTTACCTTTATGTCTTATGATTTCTATGATTTATTCATGATTTTATGAGGTATGTTAAAGTGAATATGTTTTATGGGTAAAGTATGATTTCATTCTTATGTATATATGTACTCATGTTTCCTTTACATACTTTTTATAACCTTTACTGAGATTTTTATGCTCAACCCATGTTATTGAAATGTTTTTCACAGGTCAAGGGAATGGTACATGATATGTTGATAGTGTCAAAGAAGTGTCAAGAAAGAATCCATGTTTTATTTTAAATATGTTTCCGTTGATGGGAAAAATGAATACTTTCTTTTATGTAACCACTTTGTTTAAATGTGGAATGTAATGCAAGTTTTATGATCCAATTCTCTAAAACTCTAAACCTGAAAAGATCCTCAATGTGTAATCTTGTAATAACTCAATATTAAGTAAGGTTTAAGGTTGGGGCCTTGTAGTTGGTATCATAGGGAGGTTTAGATAACTTTAGATGTTAGGGTATTCTCTAAGCACAAGTGACATTACTATAATGGGTAGGATTTCAGAAAGAGTCCTAGTTTTAGATAAAGTGAATGAGTAAGTATATCTTAGTGTTTACCTTCCTCATTTGTACATGATGGTTTTGTTGATATACTCACACTGACATTTCTATTTTTAGTTAATGGATGGATCTAGAAGGCACCAAAGGGACAACATGTTTGAAGGAAACTGTGGTGGTTTTCTGATTAAGATACTAGATAAAATGGGGGATTCCAGGAGGAAACTCGTGGTTGTTCTAAACCAACTATCAAGGAGTCATGATCAACCACTTGAACCTTGGTATGATCTATAATGCATCATGTACGAGATGACCAATCGATGTGGATGTTGAGGTAATAATTATAAAGGTAACCATTAGAGTTTATATGATCCTTACTTTTGAGGTAATTATGGATTATTATATGTTATGATGGAAAATAAAAGGCATGAGATAAACTTGAGGTTAAAAAATTTTATGATCATTTTTGAAGATTTTATCTCGTTTTGGGGAATGTTTTTAGAATTACATAGTTTTGGAAGAAGGAAAACACGCAGACCATGTGACAACCCGTCGCGTCGGACAAAGCTACGGGAATCGAACCAACAACCAATGTGCGACTAGTATTTATCGCCTACCACTGGACTACATGAAGTCCCTGGTAAGTTTGACTAATTCTTTTTAGTTATATGATTTTATGAATCAAGAGTAAGTTTATTTCGGTTTATCTATGGAAATGATTAACCTATCATCGAGGATATGTGATTAGGTTAATTACTTTTCAATATGAGAATTTATGATCAACTGATGTTATTTGGAGATAAAAGTTAATTTGTACCTTGGAAGACTATGTGACTAAATCCTTCAAATATTTGGGTTTGAATCTTAGTTTGGTTTACTTTGACGAATTTTATGGAGAAATTGTTTATCGAATGGTCCTCGTTGAGCTTTGGGTTTTTTTGGAAAAATTTTGGAGATTAAAAATAGATTTTCTTTTTATAAAGGGTTATCCTTTTCTGGATTATCTGATCTTATACTAACCATTTTGGTTTTGGTTTTGGTTAAAGTCTAAATACATGGGAAGTATACAGTTATCTTTTGTGTATTAGGTGATTCTCTAGAAGTTGATTATAGTGAACAAATCTTCCTAAATACTCATCTTTTGGAGAAAATATGAGTTTGTGTATGAAATATAATAAAAGATTAAAGTAAACATGATAAGTAATTATGTTTCCTTATGAATAAATTCCTCAATAAAAAAACAAAAATTTTGTCTATTAACTTTTCCTACTGGGGAATCGAATACCGTTTAACCCATCACAAGTTTTTGATTTTCTTGTGGTTAACTTTCTCCGAAACATGTTTTCTATCACTCTCCATCAGAACATGACCCTATGTTTTCTCCTCCATGTCCATGTTTTCCTGCAAGGAATCCTAGTATGGGTTAACTTGGGTGACCTCTGTACTTCTCATTCTTTATTTTATAGTGATTATTTTACCGACTCTTGTTTTGATGTGGGACTTTCAAGGATGTTTTCGAGCCCAATTTTAAAATTGCGAGGACGCAATTCCCAAAAGGGGGGAAGGATGTAACACCCTAGGTAAATAAAGAATATGAAATTTTTATATTTATCCATATTTGTGAATAAAATATTAATATTACTTTAAATGGGACGCTATGCTCGATGCCGTACCCAATACGCAACAACGCGTTTCTTGGGAATTTTACATTGCTCTCTAATAATAAAATAATATTATTTTAAATGGTAGTTAACGCCTAGACGTTGTAATGGAGGGAATGAACAGAACTAACTAAAAAATGATTATATATGTTTGTCAAATATTTTTACTCTTTACAATAAATGTTAGAGGATTAAAAATGCGAATGAATCCATTTTTTAAGCATAAACATTCTAATATTCTTTAAAAGGTCGATTAACCGCCGTTCGATGGAGAACCTTTTTTAAATACACTTTTTAACAATTTTATGTGTTATATTTGAAAAAATAAAATTCTTCATTAGAATCAGGACATCAAATTTTACTTTCTGTAAATTTTTGGTATTTTTCCTATAAAGTTTATTTTTTTAATTAATAGTGAAAAATGTTGTATTTTAGTTCAAAACCAGTTTTTAATATAATTTATTTATATGATTAGATTATATTTTGAATTGGTTTTAAAGTTCAATTATAATATATTTTTACCATTTAATCCAATTGTGGTCATTTAAATTAATTTCACTTTGAAATCGGACTTAAACTAGTGTCAATCTTTTGATACTTATTGTTTCATAAAAACACTCTATTTGCTCTGATAGCAGAAATTAATTATTAAATTAATTACTAAAACTTATATGTTTTGAATTTTGTAAAATAGACTTCATTTTTTAATTTGGAATATCAATTATAGCTTAGGGTGATGTTTTGGTATTTTTCTGAAGAACTTAAATTTTTGATGAATACTGAAACCACTAAGTGGTACTTATAAAAACTGATTTTCCGTTTAAATTAAATTTTACCACCTCTGTGTTTTGAATTTCAAAAATCCGACATAAATGGTTGTCATTAAGAAGTAAAATGTGGTTCAATGGAATTAAAATAATTTTTTTTGAATAGTTACTTTTAAGTTTTTAATCGCGATTAGAGGTAATTGTTGTAGTTTATGGTAAAAATAATGTTTTAATAATATTAGTTGAGCTTGACACATGTCCTACCCTTATTGGATGTGTCATTGCCGTCCAAGAAAATCCATGGGTCAACTTGGGGACCCCATGGAGCCACTTTGGTTTGGAAATGACATAAATATCTTTTTATTTAATGTAAAAGTAAAAATGACTCAAACATGAGTTGTTTTACTAAACCAATTTTTAAATGGGGTTATACAAGTCATATTTTTGACTATAAATATTCATTGAAATTTTAAAACGATTTCCTACATCATGATATTTTTTTATAATTTTTAGACATTAAATAAATAAATTTATTTATGACATCATAATGATGCAGCAATTACCTCATTAATAAAGGATTTAAATAAAATGAAAAGATAATGTAAGATATATGACCTAAACATGTTCAAAACCTATTGGATTGGTGTATTTCGAAAGCTTATCACATTATCCTAGAATTATATTAATGTGGGACCTTTTAAATCCGAAACTCATTTTCAAATAAAGTAACATTTCTTTACTTTCCAAGAGTGCCCCTCCTCTCCTCTTATAAAAGGCCCCCACCTTTACCTCGTTACCCACACTTCCAAAGCCATTGGCTCAGCCAACCCCTACCCATTTTGTCTCTCCACATACCTATCTTACTCCTACAAGCCTCACATTGGGCAGAAGTCTTCCCAAGGAAGCCTTTGAGCTCAAATCAAAAAGAGTTACCCGATTTTAAGGTAATGTCTTCACTTGGGTTCTTTTGTATTATTTTGCTTCTCCAACCCTTTAAACTCTTTTTATTCATTTCTTTTGTAACAACTAAATTATATTCAATATAATATGATGTTTTTATAAGAAGAATTCGAGCTACACTTACACACACCTACATCAAATGGTTAAAGAACATATTGTTTCTGTGGATGGCGAATTTCTGCCTCACGAAACGATGATTGTTCAACACTCATATAACACCTTAAAAGGTGGCCATTATGTTGTCAATATATTTATATATGATATATAATATGTTTTTGTTTCAGTATTTTTCTTTTTTGGCATACCTTTATGGTTTCCATTGTGGGTAGAAATGATAATTTCATTTTAGGAAGTGCGGACTACCGCCCCCTCAAAGTGATTTTATTCGTTAATGCCATATGTGGGATGTATAAAGGATGGATTTAAAGTTATTATATATGATGTATGTTACATATAAATGATGAATATAATTCTTTAATTAAAATATACATACCTCTCATTTGGTTTTAATTCCATTAATATGACATAGAAATGAAAGTAGTATTCATGCGTACGTACGGCTTACCGTCTCCATGAACGGTGCATTTCATTTCATACCTCTAAATGATTATGTAATATTAAAAATACATGTATATTCTGGAGATATATGATATATATGATATAAAAATCCTGAATATCATTCTGGATATAATGAACCTTTGACCACACAAACAACATGTAATTGTAAGAAGTCCACTTTCGACTTAAGAACCAAATATCGACAAAACAAACATTATTAACTTAAATGATTACATAATGTTTATAACATGGAAGTAAGTGATATAAACAAAATAATGAACTTTAAAAAGGTTCTTAATATAGTGGAAATTAACACATATTTGTTATTCAGGACGTTAAATAATGATCGAGTCATGTCGGACCTGAGGTAAGGGATCCTACTCCTCTCTTTCTTTTTAAGTACAATCTTTTATTTAATTCCTTTTAAGCTCATATTTCTTGTGATTGGGATGTTCATTTATATTAATCTTACTGTAATTTTTATGTTCATATGATGAGAGACCCTATTCTCTCTCATCAATCCAGTTTGGAAGTTTTGAGTGGCGCTGTTAGGCTGCTGAATTTTCGTAAGAGATCTAACCTCTCTCTTTCTTTTTAAGTACTCTCCTTTATGTCACTTCTGTTAAGATCCTCTATGTTATGATGGGGGTGTTCTTTTATATTCCTCTTTCTATAAATTTTATTGTTATATTATGAGATACCCTATTTGATCTCATCAATCCATTTTTTAACATTTTAAGTGGCGTCGTTAGGCTGCCGAGTTTTCATAAGGGCTTTTTCATCTCACTTTTATTTCTGTGAGATTTATGCTACATTTGCCACAATTTCCTTTGAGTGGTGTATGTACTGACAATTATTTTACTCATTGTGTAATATAAATTCATTTATGAGTATTTACATTAATGTTGTATTGTCTTTCCTTCACGGGGTGTATGTTTCGAAAGATATCCATGTCGGTAAGGGAACCTTTCACCCTCCTCTTTTTAAAAGACTTCTTTTGTTATTTCTTTTAATTCACATAAAATTATGTTGGGATATGTTCTTCTATATCCTTAGTGATTTAAATTTTATTTCCAAGTGATGAGATACCCTTCTTATCTCTCATCGACTCATTTTCTGAATTTTGTAGTGATGCCGTTAGGTTGTCAAATTTTTTCAAGGGAACTTCTTAACCCAATTTTGATTATTTGGGATTAGCTTGTACTCCATGAATATGTCATTCTATGAATATGTGTGAATAACCTCTGATTTTTTTACACTTAATATCCACTTATATTTGGTGTATTAGTTTGTCACACATAATTATGTAATTGATTTATCCTTAATCCAAGGATACCGTTTTTGTATGGGACTTCGTCTCAATCTCCTTTCATTGAGGCATATTTTGTTTTATACACAACCTTATTTTATATGGTTTATAAACCCCTTTGTATTTTATGTGTATCCGAAAGGAATATTTTTTATACAAATCATTTTACTAAATGACAAAAGGGGATGTTTTTGTCGTACGTATGCGGCGACAACGACTTCTATGCCTCCGTGACCATTATTTGAGTTTCGGCTTCCTCTACAAGCCATACCTTTTTTTAAAGAAAAATAAATACCATGTTTTACTTTTCTTTTATTTTGTTATTGAAAATGGTTTTCATAATGTTTTTATATCAATGTGTTGTATTGATATCTTGTGATTGAAAATTGGAAATGTTATGTTTCCTTTATGCATGTTTTATGTGATACGATTATGTTACGGTTCTTGGGCATTATTATGAAGATGGGTGGTTCTGTGATAACCTAAGGGCATGTGAGCCCGATATAGCTCTCCAATGCATTGGGTAACGTGAAGGGGTTAAACGTTAAGGTTTCTCTGAAGATATTTAGGGAATATACTGTTATGGGTATTCCAAACGTAACCAAGAGGGTTACTCCCTACGTAAGAATGTTATGAATGCCTCCAGTTACCTTTATGTCTTATGATTTCTATGATTTAATCATCATTTTATGAGGTATGTTAAAGTGAATTTGTTTTATTGGTAAAGTATGATTTCATTCTTATGTATATATGTACTCATGTTTCCTTTCCATTCTTTTTATAACCCTTACTGAGCTTTTTATGCTCATCCCAAGTGTTTGAAATGTTTTTCACAGGTCAAGGGAATGGTACATGATTTGTTGATAGTGTCAAGGAAGTGTCAAGAAATAATCCTTGTTTTATTTTAAATATGTTCCCGTTGATGGGAAAAATGAATACAATCTTTTATGTAACCACTTTGTTTAAATGTGGAATGTAATGCAAGTTTTATGATCTAATCCTCTAAAACTCTAAACCTGAAAAGATCCTCAATGTGTAATCTTGTAATAACTCAAGATTAAGTAAGGTTTAAGGCTGGGGCCTTATAGTATATTATAGAATATCCTCTACCTGGTTTTCCCAAACAGTGTCTCGATGGGCTAGTCACAGGACCTCAAGCATTCCTCCTTATATAATATAAGTTATTAACTAGTGATGAGGGTCTATCAATAATATGGTAAAAATATAATCTCTATGAGATAACTATAAATAACAAAAAAATAATTATAAACCACTATTCATAAAAATTATAAAATGTGGACAATAAAGATACACTTAAATAATAACGAACATACCACAAGTAGAAATTACATTTAAATAAACTATAATGTCATGCATACATAAATTCATCGCCCAAATTGGTAAATCACATACAACTTGTACAAAAAAACAATGTAATAGATATTTCATAACAAAAAATGAATCTGATCTATGCATAGTCCTTTCACTCAATCCAATCATCTAGATTACTCAATTGTCCATAACAATTAAATTTTCCTTCCCTGTATCCCTAAACATATCGTGTATACACCTACAATGTTTCACATGTTTTGTGTGAGATAAATACATAGTCTGACACTACCAATGATGTCCCTATATATTTTAGGAATATATAATTTCATGTACAATGTGATATGATAATATAAAAATAATAAAAAGCACCCTTCCCATAATCTATTTCTAAACAAGAAAAATTTCAGGTGACCAAACATTCTTCAGCCAATTTCAGTGTCAATATTGAGTATATTTTCAATGATGTAGAAGTATGGCATAACATCCACTCATGAGCCCACAATCAAGTAGTTGTAGATTATAAGTTTTCATATCAACGACCCATACCATAAATATAAAATCCAAATATTTAGTTATAATTCTATCATATTTAACATAAACATAGGTTACCATAATTTTTTTTGTAATATTATGATATTTTAAAAATAAATAATATCTTTAATAATGTAGAAGATGCGTAACACCAATATTAAATGAATAACGAAATATTATTTTTTAAATGTGATCATTATGACCTAAAACTTATGTTGGTGCTTATGTATAGGAATAACTGATTTATGAATTTAACATAATGTTGAAAAAAATATAAATGAATTAGTAAATGATTATAAAATAAAAACATAATTTTTAGTATGTTAACAAATTCTTCAAAAATGGTTTCCATTATTTTTATGAGAATATATTATAAATTATTTCTAGAAAATATTATAAAATTTATTTTAAAAATGAATTTTATTTTTTAATTCATCATGACAAAATTATCTTATGTTTAATTTTTGATAATTTTCTGAGAATATTGATTTTCAATGAATAGTTAAAAATACTGATTTTTTTAAATTTATTTTATTTAAAAAAATTATACTCTAGAATAGTTTTAAAATATAATTAGTTAATATATATTTAAAATAATTGTATTATGTTTTCTAAATAAATTTTATAATTAAATTTATTATAAAAATATTTTATATTTAAAAAGGGCATTTTTTTAAAATACCCATTTTTCTTATCATTTATTTGGTTTCATTTTCAATAAAATTCTACCACATATATGTTATAAATTTTGAATAATTGATTCCATATTTTATAACAGTGGGTAGAATTTTATTAAGTAGTCTCGTTTTATTTTTCCAAAATGAATAATTACCTTAGTAATTTTTATTATCACAATGAAGAGTAAATCGGGTAACCAATGTTATGAACAAAATAATTATTATTAAATGACCCTAAAAAATGCCTTAATTTCATTTCATAGTTCTATTTCATCCATAATAATCCATTTTTCAGTTATATGAGATTTTTCTATATTTATGAGATTCTAACCTTTTTAATATTTTATGTAATGAAAAGTAAAAAAAATTCACACTATGGACTTTAATAACTATAATATATCTAACAAATTTTAAAACAAAATATATATTCAGTTATAAAAATTAATTTGAAATAAAACATTTTACTTTCATCATGTTAATTTATAAAATAATTATTAGCTAATAAATAATAAACATAAATTGATTCAAAACACTAATGCAATAGTTATTTAATTTATTAAAAAAGCTCAGAAATGATATTAAAAAAATTAAAAGTATTATAATTTAAAATAATTAATTAGATCCATAGTTATTATAGATTACTATCACATTCTGGGGGTGTGTTAAAATATATTTTGTTATAATAGATTCTATATTGATATTGTTAATGTCAATGTAATGAATTGTTCTAAAAATTGACATTATTGATACTTTATAATGAATAATATTTTATTAAATGATATAAAATAACAAATAATATTATATTAAACCAATTTATTATTATATGGTATGTAATATACACCATTATATATTTATTTCATGTTTTTTTAATTATAGTAATTATCGTGATTCCCAAATAGTAAAAAAATATGTTATCGTGATAAGTGTGAAACAAACATTCAAAATTGTTATAATTTTTATTAGTTTGTTATATTATGATCTATCCTCATATTATATTCTAATTAATTCAATTTTTATCCATTTTAATTAAAAAATATTTTCAATTAATTTAATATTTTGAATAATTCCAAGAGTGTCCCTCCCATCTTTCTTATAACGGCATTCCTTCTTCTAATTTATCCACACTTAAAACTAATTAGGTTCATCCAAAAAAATCATAAATATCTTTATATAATCCTTCACATCATTTTAGAATTAATTTCCTTATGAATAACCCTAACCTTAGTTGTCTTAGGGTGTTTAGAAAATGAGGTTATCCAGGGAAAAGGTATTATTTTTAATGAGGAGTTTTTATTTTATTTCTTTCTCCATTTCCAAAAAATATTTAAAACCCATATTAATATAATAAAACTAGCATAATTAATATACTTGGATTTTATTATGATAATTATATGACTTATATCCATCACCTCTTCAATCAAATGCGAAACGAAACCATTGTTCACGTGTACGGAGGACAACTTCATTACAAGCTGTTGAAATTCATTTTCAATCACTATCTCTCAAAACTGGTTATAATTATGGAATTTATGTATATATTTTAAAGTCATTAAATATTTAAAATTATGAAAATATATTATAAAATTTACTTTTGTACCCTTCCATTAATTGAAAAATGATATTGTCATTCATGCGTTTGTGGGGACCACTACCTTATGAAGCGATGTGATTCATTTTTCATCACCACATCATGTGGATGATATATATAAGTATATTTAAAGAATTAAATTGTTATTTATGATATTATTATAATTATATATAGATAATATATTAATTATATTATTTCCATAATTATCATTGATAATTTGAAATGATACTCATGTGTATATACGCCCAATCGTCTTAATTATTGTATCGTAGTTCATTTTTCATATCCACATTTAAGGGTTGGAATTAAAAGTATAATTTATTTATAAAACTTATAAGAATTTTATAATTATTATTTTGGGGATAATAGAACAATTACATCTTTAACCATGTTTGATTTTTGAAATCTATTTTGAACTTAAGAAATGAATGTCATTAAAACATATGACATGAATATAAATTAATAAATAATTAAATACAACATAGTAAGATATAAAATAAAATGATTGATAAAATTGAATTTTTTTAATAAATTAAATAATTAATCCATGTTTATTATTCCAGAAGTTAAATAATGTATCTGAAGATTTAGATTAGAGGTATGAGACTTTATTTTAATATAATTAAATAGAGTTTCCCATAAGACTCCCTTTTTCTTCCATATTGATATTTTCTAAAAATGATATAAATAAATTTTTTGTATTAATATTTTACTTTTTAAATTAATTTTTACCCATTTTTTATTTTTTTTAAATCGTTTTAAAATATATTTTTATGATTTTCAAAATGAGGTATTTTGTGGAATTTTCGATAAAATTATGGGATACATGTTTTTTTAACTTTAACTGAATGACTGGATTTTCCCACATTTTTTGACTAATACTTGATTTGAGTCATAATTTACAATTTTACAATCCCATTTTCTAAGAAAATGTTTTTATTTATAATATTTTATATTTTCAAATAAGTTATTTTAAAATTGAAAATTTATTTTCCTATAGAAATGTTTTTATAAGCAAGCTTTTGTGTATCATGTCGTGGTATTGGAAATTTTTTATGTTGATGGGTGGTTTTATTATAAACAGAATACACATGGGTCCCTTATATCCCTCCAATTAATGGCGTGTGAGAGTTTATTGTATGTATATTTTAAATATGGTATAGAGTTAATTGATTGGGTTTCTCTTAATTAATAATGGGAATATAGTGCAATGGTTATTCTAAGAATAACTATGATGGTTAATACATGAGTAGATGTTATGGTTACTCTATGTTAATGTGAAAATGTTAATTTTGAAGGTTTTCCATTATGACTCGTGATTCTTAATCCAAATTTAACTATGATGGTTATTCTATATGTAAGATTGAAAATTATAACTTTGTGAAAAAAATCATGTGATTTTCAAATTTCCCAGGAAATATTTATGAGTATACTTTTCCTTAAATATTTATAGTGAAATTTTTTATGAAAGTTTTTTTGTAGATAATAAGACGACTTGGGTATTAAAGGTGTTTATTTTTAGACCAACATTTATTTTGAAAAAGGAATATTTTTATATGTATTCGTGGACTGATGATTTATTTATTCCTTTTTTTATCCATTACTGAGAGTTTTTTTCTCATCAAATGTTTTAAAAAAACACATTTTTATAACTTTTATTAAGGTAAAATAATAATCCAAGATTAAATTCATAAATATTTTTTATAAAAATAAAACATATTTTTTCAATGGATTTAAATTGTGGGAAAATTAGATATTTATTAGAAGTATCCACCAATTAATTTATGGTCATGTTATGTAATAATTATGAAATAAATATTTAAAAATATAAACATATAAAATATTTGGAAATGAAATAATGTGAATTATAGAATAAAAAACTACATTATGCAATGTTTATACTTTTGTACTTACAAGGTTAACTTTTCATCCAACTCGTTACTTAAGTTAGAAATTTGATTATCATGACATCCAACCCTATATCCATGAAATTTAATTGATAAACATATTATACAACCACTCTTATAAGACCAACTGGATTGAAATAACACCATATACCAATACCGTGTCAAGGAATGGATAAGAATAATGTCACACATCACATTCATGTAAAAGCTAGTGTGGTATAACATCCATGTTTTTATCTAATATTCAAGAATGAGTTATTCCAATATTAAATTCTATTTCCATATAAACAAAATATTGGATATTGAAAAAATCCCAATTCTCCCTCTCTAAGAAATGGTCTCATATACTAAGAAAATTCTTATTCTAGGGTGGTAAGCTCCTGAACCATCCCATAAATATAAAAAAGGTAAAAAAACTATTATAAAAATATATATAATCATAAGTCTAACAACATGATAGAATCTCACATATATTAGTTATCTACTATCTAGTGATATATCAAAAAACCTAATAATTTCCACTAAATCAAAACTTATTACAAGGTACACTTGTTTTTTATCATATTACTTGTTCTATAGTACTTTATATTTACAAACAAGGTTATCTACAACCATGTGATCAAATCATAACCCTAGAATAACCTCTCATAGATCTAATGGTACTTACATAACACAAAACATAAGAAACACATTTCAACAAAATTATTATGCATACATACACACCTTCCCCCACCCACGTATCACAAATAATATTAGACTCATATTAAACCATTTGAAAATTTTGGTTTCATCTACTTCATAGATATAATATCCCAAACACCATATGTAATTAGAGGAATCATGATAAATTATTATAAATCCTAAAAGGAGATAAAAGCCCTCAATTTCTATATTTATAATAAAAATTCAACAAATATTAAGATATTCCAATAATATATAAAGGAATAAGTTTTTACATTACTATGGGGATTCATTGGGGAATAAAAACATTTATTGAAGCACAATCAAGAGAGATCATATGTAGATGAGTGGAAAAAGTACGGTAAGATGATGAGGGGTAAAGATACTAGATAAATAATAAATGGAATAAATTATTAGTTTTACATTTAATTAGTAAAATTAAATTTAAGAAATAATAGACCCCACCAAGTACCAAGTGGATCCCTACCAAGTAATAGATACCCTACTAGACTCCTGCCCATAGGTAAGGAGGTTTATATTGGCCCATCTAAGTCTACCTCATATTGTTCATTATCATCAAATAACCAAAACCATAACATTGAGTACTAAATATTATTTTTCATCCATTGGTATATTTTACTATTGAGAACATTTCTTTAAATATTGTCTTATGGCCTCCACTAACTCCTCCAATAGTTTAAAATCATAAAGATGTTTATAATTTTTTAAAATTAGATTGAATTTATACCTTGATATGATGGAGTTTTTACAAAATCTCCACCATACCAAATATCATGCTTGAGATGTTTCATTCAGAATATCTAGTTAAATGATATTTACACTAAACTCATTTAATTTCCTCACACGTATATATCTCCACTTGGATAAGTCAGTAAATGTATTTTATATATACGAGGGTGACAATATTCCACCCAAATAATCATCTCACTATCATCCACAATACAATTAACTTAATCTATGAATTCCATATATGTCACTAACATGATATTTTAAATTCTAATAACATGAAAAAGATCTAAATAATATCTATAAATATTATATATATATAAACTCATTCATCACAATATATTAAAAAGGAAGTTACTTTTGATAAACAACTATATTAATTATCTAAAAAAATTATGTGTAACCATAAATCAAAATACATACAAATATCACCTATGAATCTCCCTGGCCTCTAATCTTGGATACACACTCAAAAAATTTTATTTCTTCACATTGAACTATAAAATTTCAAATCACTAGAACATATATGAAAACTAGTTAATAAAAATGGTCTCCAACCGCCTCTAAATATAATAAATATTTTATTATAATCTAACATGAAATTCATTCTGAAAATATAAGCACCCCTTGCCTATTTTTATTATAAAGTTTATCAGAAAATATTGATATAAAAGGCCTCAAAATGCTCTATTTATATATATTTCTAAAAAATATTATTATAAGTAAGCTTGAATAATTTTAAATTGCCCTCCCGTAATCCATAAAAATATAGAATTCATTATCAAATCACATCCTCTAACACCAATATAATATTTTGAAAATATCCATCAATACAGGTATATTATATCTTACTTATATCAATATTAGTCCTAAATTATGAATTCAATGCATTATAGAAATTGGAAGTGGATTAAGAATTTTGATCTATCATAGAAATAATCTCCTCTACATGAAACAATATTTTCTCACATACATAAACCATTCCAAGATCATTAATATAATGTGTATCCAAGATCATTGTTGAATGAGAAAATTTATTCAACTGATCAATGATAACACCTATTGTGTCAATATTATGAGGTGACCTCTCTGGCATTTTCGCAAAATATATTTTAAACTCATTCAATTTCCACTCAATATTATAACTTTCTTGATAAGGTATATAAGGTATGTAATTCTTACCTTTAAAATTTTTAAGGTTAAGGGATCAAAATATGAACCCTTCCAAGTCTTTTTTTATATATGGACACTATTAAAACTTATAGATATCATGATAAATCTTACTCAAATATAGGTAAACCACCTATCATAAGGCATTTTAATCCCACATCATATACTTAAACTTTATTTTAAGGGATATAAATTGATAGGATCCCATCATCATTCTAGGTATTATATGGTGTATGTTTTCTACTATGAATGTTTTTCCAAATATCTGAACAATATATGTCCGGTAATTAACTCTCTTTCACCATTTAGAGCAGTGAGTAGATGATTCTTTAAGATGTAGGTGCATCCCTACCTGACCATTATTGAACTTCAAGGAGTATCTTATTGAATAGTGTTATTTTCTACAACGTGCTACTATCTTCTCCATCTATTTTTTCTTATGCTTTTCTACACAGCAATTTATCCATAGAATTACCGTTTCCATTGGTGTACATCATCTCAAAGTAGAAGGACTTGTACCTCAAAAAAACTATAAAAATTTATAAAATATATAGAAAAAATAGCATCACTTACATACCATATAAATTTTAGGTTTAGACTTTTAATATATTAGAAATAACTCATGCATAAAAAAACTAATTCCATAAAACCACTCTTCTCACAAAACAAAACTAATTAAGTGACAAATTTTCCTAATTTATGGAACAAATCACTTTTTTATAACATTGAAATAGTTTTCAATATCACCCAAAACTTTCTACACCCATGATACCCTTCTATAAATATTTTTTATAATAGAATTATTAATTACATGTTTAATGGAAACATAAAAAATGGAGAGCTAAAATGAATGATAAGGGTTAACATAAATGGTAACAATCGACGGCCATAAGTGACAATATAATGAACATGTTGGAATGAGAACATAATAAGGAGAAGTGAACATGGAATAAAGATATCAATCCCAATAATAAATGGTTAATAAATTATGAACCCTAATATAGGGATTTTAGTATAACATAATACATGAGACATATGAGTGTGGAAACATGAGTTAGTAATCATGGTCTATGAGAACATAACATATTAATATTTCATAACATAATAATGTTATATAAAAATGGTAAACATAAATAAGAATAGAAAATAATTTCATATGTTAAGTATTACTACTATATCCATTATAACATATTTAATATTGGCCCATAGTGGATTAGGTTCACTCCCCCATTCTAATCATCAGAGTGGATAGAGTCCCATACTCAACTGAGATCACATCCTAGTACCTTTCATGTCATCTCATGAGATATAATTTTTTCACTAATTCACTAGATATTTTTATAAAAGGGTAAAAAATATAAAATAATGGAAAAAATATATTTCAATGATATTTGAACATAAACATCATAACTCCATCATATCTTAACTATCTAGTGAGAAGAAAATCGGTATCCAAAAAAAATCTATAATATATGATCACAATACATCAATTAAAATATGTTTTATGGTTTCACAATAAAATATCCCTAGTGAATAATAAAAAAATTAAATAATGTGTTCATAGATGAAATACAGTTTATTAGAGAGTTAAAAAAATGTATTGATGAATAAGATGAAATATCCTTTACTTTTTATTATCATTATAAGTAAATAATTTAAAAATAATGCTAATAATAAATAAATTAGAAAACAATGAAAACTTGAAAAAGGAATATTTAAAAATAAAGTGGAAGATGATGGTTGGAAAATTGGTGAAATCATCAAAATAACATATTTCTTTTACACATTTATAATGAAATACAATGTTAATATAAAATGTCTTGTAATGTAAATGAAAAAAATAGATTAAAGGTTTTAAAGATATTAAAATTTAATAAAATATTATTATAAACAATCATATATGTATCAAAAATTGAATCCATAAGATAATGTAGATAATATGTGCATCGATGACAAACATTCCTGAATTAAAATATGAGATAAATTTGGCTTCATTTACTGGAAACCATTTAGTTGAGTTATAAACCAAGGGAGATGAAATGGTAATAGAATATTATAAACCTATCAATAACTAAATTAAAATAAATTTATTTATATATGAAGATGATATAAAATTGTAATTATTAAGAATATAGGAATATAAAATATTAATTTTAAACTTATATTAAGAAAGAAACCAATACGACTTCTGCATGTTTTTAATAAAAATCTCTTGAATTATAAAACATTATGTGGATTTTTAAATCAATTCTATTTTATAAATATTATGATTGAATACATATATGTGGTAGTATATTTTATGGTTTTACTTAGATAATATTTATATAGAATCATACATATCATACATAGATATTATATTTTTAATAGTTGGATATTTATTACATAACATTTAGGTCCATGCTAGAGTCTTCTAGGTCTAGTTTTTGTTTGAAAACATGGAAACATAAACAACTAGTTTATAAAATATCTACATCATGTCCCAGTAATTTATTCATAAAAATTACCCTTATTAAAAATATCATACTTAAAACCATTCTTCATAACCTATGAAAATGAAATATAAGAAAAGGGTGAGATCATATTCTTAGTAAGGGTGAAAAAAGTCAGATATTAATGATTACATGAGACAATCATTAGAATAAGGGATAAATAACATGAAAATAACATTTCAAAATTATAACTTGTTGATAATTGATCATAATTTTGATTCATTTAATAAATCTTGTAAAATAATAAGACATGAATTATAAATAAATCAAATAACATGATCCATAAGTGTATAACAATGGCATAATACAAGGAATAGTGGTGTACGCATTAGCCGATAAAATATTTTCCTTAGTATTCTATGGTTTTCTTAGAGAAAATCATATTATAATGGTAACACTATATAAACATTAAAATTTTCCTATTTTCACCCCCACATCTATCATAGTGGACAATATCCCTTATTGAACTAGGTACACTCCATATTTCAGCCACCATTATCTTATGATATGTCAATATTTACCCAATTCATTTGAAGGATATATAGGTCCCACCCATCACATAATTAAAATAATATATATTCATAACACAATAACATAAAACATTAATCATATTAGAAAACATTAAATGAAATGAGTTTTATATACATTTCATCCTATTAGAACCCATGACAAGAAATGGGTTTCAAAAACATTACATAATAGTATAACCCATGGAAATAAAATAGGTTTCATAAAAATTTTATAATTATAATCATTGTATCATAACCCTATTATATCTTAGGTAACATCTAATTATTTTTTAATATATGAAAATAATTATCAAAGATCAATTGGAATTATTCTTGAGGAAAATACCCTTTCCATTTTCAAATAATTTTTTTAAGTTTCACACTTATAAAAAATAATTTTCTTTTAAAATAAACTACAAAATAGTCAAATTAAACTTAATTGAAAATATTATTCGTGATGGTTGGAAAATATATTAATCCCATATAAATTAAAAAATAATTCTTTTTGTATTTATTTTGAAAAAGTTACAAATTACGACATTTGGAAAAATGATAAGAAGATTATATTCAAACTATTTGGAAAAAAGTAAATCTTTGGTAAAAATGGCTTTAAATAATCATAGTATAATTTTAAAAACTTTTTTTATAATATTTTTTTAGAACATATATAGGGAATATAAATATTATCCAATGGAGAATTAAACATAAATAATCCCAATAATGAAGAGATTGTGAAATAAACCCTTATCTTGAGTTTTCCTTGATTCAAAATCACTCCAAACTCCTTTATAATAAATATAAAATTATTATAATCCAATTATAAAATCATTTTAATTATTTTAATATCATATATTATCAATTAATAAAAATTCTACACACCCTTTTATCAATAATTCCTTATTAGAATTATTATTTTATGGAGTTAACTATTTCATTTATCAAGAGTATATCAGTTCATTTGTTCATCAAAAAATATATTTATCTTTGTTAAATAA
Source organism: Viscum album (assembly GCA_963277665.1). NCBI lineage: Eukaryota > Viridiplantae > Streptophyta > Magnoliopsida > Santalales > Viscaceae > Viscum > Viscum album. Next base: position 1,538,986,623 of record OY728150.1, read on the forward strand.
TTTAAAAATTATTTACTATGATATAAATATCATATATATTCATTATATAAATATTTATAATCACCAATAAATTTTATATAAAGAAAAAAAGAATTGCATCGTTCATTGAGACGGTAGGTTGTATGTATGCATGAACATTGTTTTCATTTTTCAAGTAATAGATATAAATAAGGGTAAATATAAATTCAACATCCAAATATCATTATTTTTTTATATGTTTCATATATATTAATCAAATTATTCCTCATTATAATCCATGTAAAATATAAATGTTAAATAAATCACATCCCTTTAAAGATATAGTTTTCCACATGTAAGCATGAACGACATTCTCGTTCCCTAAAGGATTGGGTGGTAATAAGTTAGAGTTTATATTATCATTATTTAAATATAATTTTATCATAAATATCATATATAAACATTAAACTAATAATAATACCCATCTTTTTAGTATGTTGATGGAAAATGAATTGCATCTCTACGTAGAGATGGTAAACGATACCTACGAACAATTGATACTTTCACTTCTCGTTTCATGGGAATGAGTTTGTATAATGGTATTTTAATAATAATAATAATAATAACTAATATTGAGGATACTGAAGTTATTATTTTATGATAAATATCATTGATATACAGTAGGAAAATAAGAGTATAAAATAAAGTGATTGATTAAGGTGATTGTCTCTTCTTTGAAATGAATCCCTTATATCTCTTCTTAATAGATTTAGGGTTATTCTTAAGGGAATAATAGAGCCAATATAATTTTTCTTATAACAATTAGAGGGTAAATTGGAAGATTCTAGTTGATGTAAAAGGCTCAAATGTTTGTTTATAAGTGATGGAGGAGGTACCCATTTATAATTTAGGTGTGGGTCACTATTGGAATTTCTCAAAATATTAAATTATAGTAAATTTATTATTATTAAAAAATTCCTTGAAATTTCAATGGATTTGAATATAAGTTACAATTGGGTAGTAATACCACAAAACAAAACAAAAATTAGATATTTTTTGGAGAAAATATACACCTTATCAACTTGATTAACCCTTAGTTAACCAATTTTAATTTTATCAACGAAAATAAGAATTTAAATATTAAACAGTTTTAATTCTAACTTATACGGTAAAAATATGCCCATAAATGGAAAAAAATTATTTTAGACTATATAATATTCACCTTGTATTATTTGAAGAGTTTTTCTTAGATTATAAATAATTTAATAAAATATTATTTTGATAATATATCACTATTCTCAATTTTGACACTATTCATTTCTTTTAACTCTAAACACATCAAGAAAGAGAGATAATCTTAATATTATTAAATTATAAATCAATAATATGTCCAACTAATATTTAAAATTATTGGTTAATATTAAAATATTATAAATATATTTCTGTTATAAATTTTTAAAACATTTAATATATTTTTTTATTAAATAGAAACATATTATGTTAATGTTGCATAAGAAATTATGGTCATAATATAATTATTAAAAATTCAAAAAAATATACCCACAAATATAATTTTTTATCTCAGACTAAACACTTATATTCATTTGTGACTTAATATTTTCCCTATTAGACAAATAATACATATTAAAAACAATTACATTGACATTTTTTAACTTTCATTGATTTAAATAATATATGAGTCACTTTAATAGAAAATACTCCATAAAAATTCAATTATAAAGTGTTAAGTGTCACATTAATATCATCCAATAAGAATAGGGATGAATAATTATGGCATTAAAAATTATTTTTAATCTAGATTAATTTGTTTTACACTTTATTGATGTGCTAAATTGTAACATAGTAAATAATCTGATTTTCCTAATATTATAAAAAACTAATTTTTAAATTTGATCCCCCAAAGTCTAAACATTAAGTTTTTTTATCTAATAAAATAATTATAAATAGAAAAAATTAATTTTAAATTAAGTGTGCAAAATGTGAAAAGAAAAATCATTTTAGAAAATATACATTTTTATGCATAAAACTATAATTATTCTTATCCTATGATTAATAAAATATTAATTAAATATTCTAAACAATTTGATCAAATATATAATATATAAATTTCATTAAAAAAATTGAAAATAAATGGTTAATTTTATTTATTTATATTAAAAATTACATGTATAAAAAATGTTTTTTAATATTTCTTTTTATTTCAAATAATATTTATTTTCAATTATAATAATTTGATTAAAAACTAACTAATATTATACAAATATAACCATTAATTTTACATAATTTATTTATTCTAATTCATACCCTCTAATCCATATACTAGGTGATAATTATCAATGTAATATTTTAATAGTATATCATGATTAGTTTAAACATGGTGTTGGGTGAAATAAAAGATACCAAATAAATCAAATTATTTAAATACAATTATTTATTAAAAGTATAGTTGTTATACATTATAACATATTAATATGAGATTCTCACTTCACATTAATCACTAAAATATTAAAATATGATTATACCTCATCCTCATCGCATCCTTAGGTTTTGACATAGCTTCCTCAAATTGGTGGTTTCACCACAAAAAATTAACCAGGTGAGTGGTCTTATTTCATAAAAAATTTTCTCTATGATCCAGAATCTATAATCGATACTCTTCATAAGAAATATATTACTCTAGTGGTAAACCACTAAGATCAGTACACGTGAAAGATCAGCTATATACTTTCACAAGAGAGATACATGGAACCCATCAAGAACTTGAGAGTAACTTAGTGGAAACCCAAATCAATAATCTTCAATATCGATACGATCAAGAAATTAAAAGGTACCAATATATATAAGAATTAACTTTACCTTATTTAAAAATACTATCACCCACTATTAGAATGATATTCATATGAATACCTTTTCACGAACTTCAAAATCTAGAACTCTATGATGATTTGTTGAATATATTTTTTATAAACCCTGAGATACTCTTATGTGTGGTTGAATGGCTCAAACATTATCTTCAATTTCCTAGAAAAAATCTGGTCTCAATATATTTATTTCTACAACATTATTCTATCATGTTACAGTTATGCATTTCTCTCTATATAATGATTACTAAAGAGAAATTTTAATAATGGGATTAAACCTATTGTTCTACAAAAATTTAACCCAAAAGGTGTTGATCCAAACCACCTTATAAATCCATAGAGTAAGATCTAAAAATCTATTATATAGTTTCAATTGTTCTCTCAGATAGACCATGTTTTAAAGGATTGTAATTATTGATTGAACACAAGTCATTATACAGGTCCTCTGGAATATTTATCCAAAACATCAATGTAAACTAATACACTCAATCAAATACAATTGATATTTTTACACCATTAATTCTTACCACTTCCATAATAAATAATTGAGTAATTTCATCAAGAGATAAGTCTTATATAATGGAAATTAAGTGCGCTGATTATTTATGTTGGTCAACTAAAACCAATATAGAATTATTCCATTTTGATGTTTAGGGGATCTTAACCAAAAAATACAGGGTGATGTTTTCTCATTTCCATTTTGGTATGGGTAATGTTTGTAACATCACCGTAGAATTATGTCTCTTAGCCCTAACATATTGACATACCATGACCCAACAAAGATACTTTCTAATATCTCTCTTCATGTCATCCTTCTAGAAATACTCTTTCAAGTCCCTATACATCCCCATACTTCTAGGATGAATAGTTAATGAAGAATTATGATCCTCCTCTTATATCCCCTTCCTTAAATTTTGTATATATGGACCACATAAATCGATCCTAAATATAATAATTCCATCACAATAAACATTGAAGTAAAGAAAATTCACACCTTATTTTATAGATCTACATCATCATGTTGTGTGTATTTAATCTTGAATTTGATAGATGGTTGAACACACATTTGATAAAGATAATATTTCTCCCCTTACATCTATATTTCAAGATCAAAACTTTAAAAATCCCTAAATATTGGATCTTTTGAGATCCTAGTCAAAGATAAAAAATATGATTCATTAACTAAGATCATTTTCCACCTTATTCTCCTTCCCAATGTTTAAATATAATTATCAATCACAGTATTTAATCCATTATAACCATATCCTCTAGTGTATGTTTATCTCTTTTTTAGTGAAAATAAACTTTATATTTTTTTTAGTATAGATTTTTGGAATTTATTTATCGAGATAAGGCCTCCTTTTCTATAAAGAAAAAATTAATAAAGCTAACTCCAAATCAAAAGTTTGGTAGTTTTTCTCATGGACCTTAAATTTTCATGAGTCATAAGATTTAATAATATTTTTATGCATGAGGATTCATCAGAATCCCTTCCTTTAAATATCACTATAGATTAAAACCCATTATCCACTATATAGTAGTCTAATAATAGGTTTGATGACCATCCATCACCTTATTTATTTAAAATAATCCTCACATTCATCCAAACAAAGGAACTTCACTCCCTTATAGTTTGATTTGCTGAGTTGATTTGATGGTAGTGAAATATTCACCATAGAAAGATGATAATTTTCATCCAAACCAACAAAAACTACACATCTCAGTCATAGTGGTTAGTATCATTGAATGTTTAGTAACATCTAACTTTGATGGTTCTAATAATATACCCTCAATTTAGATCATATGAACCACGAATGATATTTTTAAAACAAAAAAATACATTTTATTTATTTTTCATAAATATTTTTCTTTATTAGGGTCTTTAGAAAAATCCTCCTTTGACCTCATTGCTCTTCATTTCCCTTTGAATATAGAATAATTTCATCTATAAATACTACAATAAAATATTTAATCTAATATATAAAGTATATATTCATTAATTCTATGATTATAGTATGGGAGTTATTAATACCAAAAGGTATCACTATAAATTCATTATTTCTATACCCTCTTTAAAATGTTGTCTTGGGTATATCTTCAATCTTGACCCATATTTGATTATATCTAGAATCAAGATAAATCTTATAAAATTATTAAGATACTATAAATTGATCAATCAAGTGCTCAATATAGGGTAGAGGATAATTTTTGTTGATATTGATATTTTTATGTTCTCAATAATCAGTACAGTGTCATAATGATCCACATTTCTTCTAAAAAATAGAACAAGTTCACCCCAAGGTGACACACTAAGCTGAATGAATCCCTTTTAAATATTTCCAACAGTTGGATATACAATTATTGTAACTCAATCCAGACTATTCTTAAGGGAGTCTAAAAAATAGGTGTAGCATTAGGTCTATGTTTTATTGGAAACTCAACATCAGAATTTGGTGGAAGCCCAGGTCACAATTCTGAAAATTCATCAATAAAATACCACACTATAGGCAAATTTTTTATAATGAGTATCTCCGCAAAAATTATAGATAAAAACCACTTAAAAATAGGAATAATGACCAATAAAATAGGTTTAATTTCCATTCTATGTTCATCTTTTTCCTAACACTGATAGGTGGTCAGAGTTTGGTTTGTAATATCTAACATAACTTCACATCCCCAGAAATAAATTTTGGATTTATTTAATTAATTGAAATCTATTATAAAAATAACAATGAATTTAACTAGAAGAAGAATAAAAATATTTATAAGAATTACAATCCCACAATATTCAACCATAGAATAATCAAAGACTAGTGATATGATCATCACACCATTAGTGTTTTTTTACTAATGACTCAAAATATAATTTTTTAAGTGGTTTTGGGATACCTATATAAAAGACTTTATATATTTATGACTAGGTAGATACATAATCAAACAATATTTTATTAGTTATATATAGTCTATTATTGTTAACTTTTACTATGATGTTATTATACCTCTCATCAGAAATAGTAAACATAAGATATTTCCCTTTTTCACTAGGATTAAGAGGTTATTAAAATTGATCATCATCATTAACCATCGAATTTGGGAATTGGTTAGCATAATTCTATTAATCCTAGAATTTAAAACACTGGAGTTGTGGGTGGTGCATTCTATATATATTTATCTCTATTAATATCATTATTTTTCTTATTCTCATCACTTCAAAATTTTATTTCATGGTGACCTTCCATTCCACATTTAAAACATTTAGAAGTTACCCTTAAAACATTACCCCATATTTCCTTATCTATTTTGGGAATCAAGAAAATATCATATTATTCACTCTATGGTTTTAATAATTTCATTTGATTTAAATTTTTATTTTCTTATCAAAAACATAAGATTGATATGCTATTGAATTCCCTATGTCCTCCTTGAGAGAACATGAAACAATTTATACATATCTATTGAATTACATTATGGATAACACCCTTTTATACATGGTTTAAATCCATTTAAGAATGGGTAATAATTAATTTGAGGTTGGATAATAATATCACAAGTGTACCTTAATAGACTTATAAAGTTTTCCTTATAGGTAGCAACGAATTCATCTTTTTTTCTTTTTAACTCAAGGAATTATTTCTCCATTTTCGTAAAAAATAGCAACAATACTTATTGAAAAATAATATTTTAAATTATTCCTACTAAATAGATTCCATTTCTTATTATTATTTTAATTTCTTGATAATTCTCTAATGATGATATTCTTATCCTTCTAAAGGATAAACAGTCAGAATAACATTATCATGATTTGATCACTGAAGAGGAGATCTTTTTGGTGGAACTAATTTATTTCTTAGTTAAAATTTTATTATTAGACTCAATTAAAGAAGGTGGGTGTTTCCTTATGAAGGAATCAATAGAAAATTTATCCATCCTTTGTTCATTTAGACGTTGAGAATCATTCACATCTTGAGAATATTTTGTGAGCATAGGAAAAATATTTTCTATTCTAGCTCCCATGAAATTTTGTTACTCAGGAGGACAGTCATTTCATTTTTCATTACATTCAACAACATCACTATTCCAATGGGTTCCCACCATTGACAAAATAAAAAAATCATAGTGCGGGGAACAATAATAATGGTGTGAAACCAATTAAAAATGAAAAATAATTTATAGGATGTCTAAATCATTACATCTTGTTCTATGGGACCTTAGGTTTAAACAAGGCCACTCATGATCATTACCAAAACATTAAGATGTCATTATTTAATTAAAATTCTCCCTAGGGTTCTTACAAATGTTTTCTTATCCTAGATTCCAAAGGCTATCTAAACATTTATCTTATACTAACTATAGTGAACCATAATTTGTATACATAGATATTAAATTTTTAATAGATGAATATTAATTACATAACATTTTTATCCATGACATAATTTTATATATATACTATATTTGGAAACATAAAAAATTAAACAGCTGGTTCATATAAAATATAAATTATCTTCAACATATTTTCCCATAACTATAACCCTTCATTTTCATATCATACTTAATTTATTTATTCATTACATGGGGAAAAAATCATAAGAGAATAGTGAGATCAGATAATTAATAAGGGTAAACAAGGGATAAATCGACGATTAAATAATAATATCATGGTTATAAGGGGATAATAATAACAAATTTACATTTTAAATTTCTACCTTGTATATCATAAATCATAATCTTGAGTCATGAACTAAATCTTGGTAGTTCATAAGACTTGAATCTTAATGGAATCAAAGAAAATGAACTATCAGTGCATAACATTGGAAAAATATAGGGAATTATGGAATATGCATAAGAGTAAAAAATCATTTACTTAGTATTCTAGGATCATATAAAATACTATCATAGTTTAATGGGTTCACTCTCAAAACCATCGCAATAGTTATGGTTCACTCCCAAGACTATAATCATGGAAAATTTCCCTTACTAAACTGGGATCACCCCCCATTCCATCCTTATTTATCCCATGAGATTTCAATATTTTCCCAATTCATTGGAGGGAGATACAGTTCACACCCATCACATAATCAAATTCATACTTATGTGTTCGATAATATCATAAAGAATTTATTATATCAGAACACCTTCAAAATAAACGGTTTCTAAAAATAATTTATCCTTAAAGTAGAATAAAAATTGGATTTATAAAAAATAATCATAATCATGGGATTAGAACCCCAGTAAATCTTAGATGACATCAAAGGATGAAATATTCAATGAAAAAAATTGAAATTTAATTTTAAATAACTCTATAGGGAAATAACCATTCACTTTGGAAATCACTTTTTCTTAAAATTTGATCACTTATAATAGAAAATATTGTATTTGAAAATAACTTTATAAACATGGAAGTGAAGATTTAAATAAAAATATATTCATTATGGGAGGAAAACCTATTTATTATATATAAGTTAAAAAATATTCCCCCCATATTTTTTCATAAAAAAATATATGTAACTCATTTGTAAGATGACATGAATATTCCTTTCAAATAGTTTTTAAAAAACTAAAAAACGATTTGAATGCATTTAACAAATAAAAGGATAATATTGAAAAACTTTTTTATAATTTTTGTGAAAACATTTATATTTAATTGAGATATTCCCCAACATATAATTATACATAAATATACATAAAAAATGATGGTATTGTGAAATAAACTCTTAAATCGAGTTCACTTTACATAGAAAGCAATATACACCACTCTAAAAGAAATTTATATTTATTAAAAATATAAAACAGAGAGAATTTTCATACATATAAAATCATATATTAACCCTTTATTATATTTCAACACCCCCTTTTATCTATAATTTCTTATTAAAAGTTTTATTTTCAATAGTTATCTATTTCATTTATCAGGAGTATATTAATTCTATAATTCCATTCCTTGTACATTTATCTTGGTTAAATCATCTCCAAAATATTTATCAAGATATAAATATAATTATATATTAATTATATATATATATATATTCATTTATAAAATTTTGATATATAAAAATCAATTACACCATTCATAGAGACGGTAGGTCGTACATACGTATAAACATTGATTTTATTTTTCAATGAATGGAACGAAACAAGGGTAAAAATTAATTTTAATTTATAGAAAAATTATTATTTAATATATATCATATATATTCATAAAATTATTCCTCATTATAATCCAATTAAAATATAACTGAAAAACGAATCACATCGCTTCGTAGAGGTGGTAGTCCACTTTTATGCACAAACGCCATAGTCATTTCAGAAAGGATTGGGTAGTAAGAAGGTAGACATGATATTATCATTGTATATGTATAATTTTGTCCTAATTATCATATATAAACATTAAAAACTTCATAAATCTCACAAAAAATATGAATATGAGAAATTAATTGTATTGTTATGTGGAGACGATAAGTGCTATGTACAGACGAGCGATACTCTCACTTAACATATATTTAGAAAGAGAGTTTATAATGGTTTTTCCATAATAATAATAATATTTAAGAATGTTTATGCTAATTATATTATTATTTTATAATAAATACCATAAATATATAATGTTTAAAGAAGAATAGTAAATAATGTTATCAGTTTTGGTGATTACCTCTTCTTGAAATGAATCAATGAGATCTCCTCTAAAGGGATCTAGGTTTTCTTTTTTGGGATCAAAATAAAATATATAATGTGTATATGGAAGTTTATTATGGAAATTATAAAATTTATGGAAATCAAAGAGGTTCAAAGTGGAGTAAAAAATGAGGGAGGGGTGTGATTGTATATTTGATGGGAGGGGAACTTTTTTAATTTCACAGAAACATTAAATTAAAAAAATTCATTCTCAATCCAAATTTCTCATAATAGACATGAATATTAATTTAAAGTACGTTAGGGATATAATAACATAAATATATATTTTTTAGATAAAAATGTTTTCAATTTTAAACCTTATCATTTTAATTAACCCTTAATTAACCAATTTTAATTTTAATTACGGTATCAATTTCAAATATTAAAAGTGTTTTAATTTTTACTTCTAAGGTAAATATTGGTCCATAAATAGAAACTTTATTACATATTATACCATTTAATATTAAACTTATCATATATAAATATTATTTATGAATTATAAATAATTTAATAAAATTTAAAATTAAAAAAAAAATTAATTACAATTTTTATACTATTCATTTAGTTTAACTGTAAACACATCAAGAAAACTGGGGAATTAAAATATATTGATTTAAAAATCCCTAATATAACTAATAGATCTATAAGATTCATGGTCCGCATTATCCGATTTAAATTATATCATATTTAATATTTAAAAAAAATATTATATATTTATCTTAAATAGAGAAATACAACATTATCGTTTTAAAAAACATTAAGGTAATTATATAATTACTAAATATTAAAAATAAATTTAAATCATGAAAATAATTTTATTAAGATCAAAATAAACCCTTATACTAATGAATAACTTAATTTTTCCCCTATATGGAAAACTAATACATACTAAAAACCAAAAGAGTTATATTTTGTAACTTTTATTGATTTAAAAAATAGATTTGTCATTTTCATGGACAAGTGTCCATTAAAAACACAATTTAGAGGATAAGGGATTAAGGGGTAAATTTAATTTATACCCTAATAATTTGGATGAATAATTATAGCCTTATAACTTATTTATAAATTATATTAACCTCGTTTCCCCTTTACCGATGTGATAAAGTTTACCACAATTACTATTCATGTTGACCAAAATTTAAATGGGATTATTTAAAAAATTTGGTCTTTCTTTTTATAAATATGTAATTAATTTTATATAATTATATTACTAAAAACTTAAAAAATTATTTTTTATGTACCTGTGGAAAATTTAACAAAATTATTATTTTTAGAACAAATAATTTTTTGAAGCATAAAATTGGATTTATTCTTATCATATTATTATAAAGATATTTTTTGAATGTTTAAAACACCTGATCAAGTAAATATTATATAAATTTTATTAAAATAATTCACCAATAGTGATTAATTGAATTTATTAATATTAAAATACATTTCGTGTATAATAATTGTTTTTCAGAAATAAAAAATATTTCTTTTTCATTCAACTTATTTTAATTTTAAAATTTAATCAATTGATAAATAATGAATTAATTTTATACATATATATCCATAAATATTTCATAATTTAGTTTTTTTATTTCCTACCCTTTAATCAATCATTTAAAAGGTGACTACCATTATAATTTTAAAATATTATATTATGGTTAGTTTAATATCGGTGTTGCATGTATCACAAGCTATAGAATAAATAATATTATATAAAGAGATATATTTCATACAAATATTTTGGTTTTAACATCATATGACACTTTTTAGTGAAAATATAACCCAAAAATAGATGTATCTAGATATGTGGAATCAAACCTGAGAACACTATCAAGAAATAATTCAAGAAAAAGGAATACCTTAAACACCCAAAAATCAGAAGTATCCATATTCATGATTGTCACGACCCCCTCCCCACAAATTGTACCCCTCCTGGGCCGGAAATGTGAGAAGGGAGATAATGACCCCCGAGTCCCGCCTCCAGTAGGCCCCGGGTTGGCGACTAACACCGAGGGTATAATACACACACAAATGGGAGGCATTACCCTCTAAGAGAACACATGTAGAAGAGAGAGATAGAATAGACTCCAACCAACTCCAACTCATAACTGAAATATAAAAGAAACCCAAGTACATATATGAAATTTCATGCAAAAGTACTACAACTGAAAGGGAAAACTAAAAGTACCTAAAAGAAAAGTAAAACGGCAGCGACCACAAGCCCGAACAGCTCCCCCTCCAACCGCAAGCTAGTAGTAACCAGCTTGATCTCCAACCTGCTCCAAGTGTCCTGAAAAACAGTTTATATATACATAGGGTGAGTATAACAGTATACTCAGTAGGATCCTCCCTAAGCCTCTCGTGCAAAAGTAAAGAAAGCATGCTAAAGCCCAGTGAACAACAAGTGAAACTAACTCGTTACCTAAACAGGTATACTAAGTTCCCAACCTCACCATGGCTACTCTCACCGAGTAACACATACAAGAATATAGCATATATTAAAGAATATCAAGGGTACCCCGCTACCACTTCCCCACTGGTTTGCCGCTTTGCCCCAACGACATACGTCTTGTGCATCTCTCTCCAAAGGCTTGCCCGCAGACACCTGGGCTAAGCTCCACACCGTCCTCAAAACCAAAAGTAACCAGGTAGTTTCCGGGAGCCACCACAGCCCGCATAACGTGTATCATACATCGGGTATAATACCTCAAGCCATTACAGCCCATACTCCGAGTAAGGATCCTCAAGCCATCATAGCCTATACACATTACACCTATAGTAGTCCATAGGATACTATATCCAGAATATATGTGTGTGAATAACCACAAGCCATTACAGCCCTCTACATATATATATGGGGTAACTAACCGTTGTGCCTCATGGCACAAGTATCTACCAAGAGAAGAGAGCGTGGCCAAAGGGGGTAGTCAGCCATTCAACCTCCCATCAGAATGTTGGGGAAAACACCTCCCCAGGGCTCAGAATCCCCAGGGTGTCAGTTGCCCTTATCGACAGGGTGGAGTAGCGTATAGAAACACAAAAAGTACAGAATATATATAACTCACAACCACACTATGGGCATTACCTAGTCATAGGCACAACTGCATCTAACGTCTCTCAGACTCCAGGATGCTACTTCTAAGACTAGGTATCCTATAAGCACCCAACCATTTGAAGAGCTTTATTAGATTACTCCATTCTCATTTTATCAGTTCCACTGTACGTTAATTAATTCTTTAAACATTAATTAACCATGAGGAATTTACCACATTAAACAAAATTGGAATCACATTCAAAAACTGCTCCTTTTTAGGATTCGCATCACTATTAAATTCGAGTTTCTCCATCCCCGTGGATTATCACCATTTAAACAAACTGTCATTTTAGAATTACTTTTCCATAATCTCAGGCATTCTAGAAAAACATCCTATGCTACTAAACACAAAGGGGCTCAACACGGCGAGTATATATACTACCCGTCGAGTCTTTGCCGCCTATAGCAAGAGCATAGACCCATCCTACATCGAGAGGCTAAACACGGAAAGCACGTGGAATACCAAGCGTGTCTTCGCCTCTTTCGGAAAGAGGGTAAGCAACACCAGCTGCCTTGAGCAGTGGGGAAAAGTAAATCAGATAAACAACCAAACCAAACCACCAACATCAAACCATCACATTCATCTCATACCATCATCCATGGTGTCCTCCCCGACACCCGTATGCATAAACCGATGCATCTCGCCACACTAGGCGGCATCCGCTGCCACATCCACAAGTCCCCATGCCTCCACATATCACAACAGCCATTCAGGCTCGCATCAAATCACAAGCAGCAGGAAATCAAAGATCACAAAATGGGCTCTCGGCCCTTTAACAAGGCATTCAGCCTTCATACAAAATGAGCACTCAGAGCTCCAAACCACAAGGCATTCAGCCTTACAAGCAAGCGGGTAACTTAGAACCCTTTTGAAATTATCGAACTAATAGTTCTTTAATCCATCATGAGTTAACAGATTCATTAACATGCCTCTTTATCTTTAGCCAATTATTTAACAAATAATTCCAGCTTTACATTCTTTATCAATTTCCATCATGAATGATCATCTAATTAAAGAAAAATCATAGATATCACTATATCTAGGAAAACATGAGGCAAATCGTTATCACGGTACAAAGCAACAACATGCGATCAACCAATTATTTTAATCCGGTTCAAGTATTTAATTAGGTAAATTTCATTGTGGTCCAAAGGGTTAAATCATGCTAATTCTACAGTTGCACATAAACAATTAGAGAATCCATGAATCCCCTACCTCGAAGAGTTCTTGACGTCCTTTATCCACACAACGGGTCACAGTCCTCTTCTCCTCACGACAACTACATCCACCGGAGGATGCCACGCTACGACAGTACCAACCAACCACAAGAAAACCCATTAGAACCATGGAGATTACATGCTAATATGGAAGGGAGAACAAGAGAAGGTGATCCCCGAAGGAACGATGATAAAACATACCTTATATGGAAGAACGATCGACACAACTTGGTTGCATCAAACAGAGCGGAACTGATCCGAGTAAAGTTTGATTGTGAAACTCCTACGGGAATGATTGCAAGGTTCTGGCGTCTCGTAGATGAGAACCAGGAGGAAGAACAACGAAGAATGATATCTCGTTCCCTTTAAAAAAAATTAGAGAGGCGACGGTTTAAGATCTGATTTATTCTCCTTTAAAAACGGATCGCATTAACCCACGCGGTTTGACCAAGTAAAAATATCTCGGCCTTAGGAATAATTAATATAGGATTTATGGCCTTTGAATCGGCCTTAAAGTCCTTAAAATAAGGTTTTAAAAGTATTTTACGTCAAAGAAAACGTCAAATTTGCGAAGCTGGAAACACTGTTCAAGTCTACAGTTGGAAGGTCACAGTTAGAAGGTTACCGTTCTGGAAACACTGTTCAAGTATACAGTTGGAAGGTTACAGTCAGAAGGTTACCATTCTGGAAACACTATTCAAGTCTATAGTTGGAAGGTTACAGTCACAAGGTTGCCATTCTGGAAACACTGTTGAAGTATACAGTTGGAAGGTTACAGTTAGAAGGTTACCGTTCTGGAAACACTGTTCAAGTCTACAGTTGGAAGGTTACAGTCAGAAGGTTACCGTTCCGGAACCACTGTTCAAGTATACAGTTGGAAGGTTACAGTCAAAAGGTTACCGTTCCGGAAACACTGTTCAAGTCTACAGTTGGAAGGTTACAGTCAGAAGGTTACCGTTCTGGAAACACTGTTCAAGTCTACAGTTGGAAGGTTACAGTCAGAAGGTTACCGTTCTGGAAACACTGTTCAAGTATACAGTTGGAAGGATACAGTCAGAAGGTTACCGTTCTGGAAACACTATTCAAGTCTACAGTTGGAAGGTTACAGTCAGAAGGTTACCGTTCTGGAAACACTGTTCAAGTCTACAGTTGGAAGCTTACAGTCAGAAGGTTACCGTTCTGGAAACACTGTTCACAGAACTGGAAATTCGGCAAAGTGTTGGGGATAAGTCACCTTGACCTTTCGGAACACCTCCAACAGCACATTTTCACAAATTAATGGACCAGGGAGGTCCGGGTCATTACATTAGATACCTCTCAAACCATTCTAGTCCTCGAGAATTAAAAACCAACCCAGAAGAAAAGAGGGGTCTGAACAACCACCCCATAAGATACCTCTCAGGGGAAAACCACCATGAGTTGTTCAAAAGATGGAACAAAACTACGACATCCGAGAGTATGGAAACAAACAATCCATAACCAAACAATTCAAACATAACATCACATCAAAGGTACATAAATAAAACATGAAAGTTCTAACCATAAATGAAATGTCATTACATGAAAAGAGTTAAACATTAAACAACTCTGGGTACTGAGCACAAGTATGTGACTCACGCTCCCAGGTACTCTCCTTCATGACACCATGTCGCCACAATACACGAACTAAGGGGATAGAACGCCCACGCAAAACCTTCTCCTTGTGTTCTTGGATCTCCACAGGTCGCTCCTCGAAGTTTGCATCAACGTCAATATCGATCTCTCCCCAATCGATAACATGAGATTCATCATGAAGATAATAACGGAGCTGTGATACATGGAAAACATCATGTATCCGACTCATCTGAGGGGGAAGTGCTACTCGATATGCCACAACTCCAACACGAGCCAACACCTCGAAAGGCCCAATAAAACGGGGAGAAAGCTTACTTCCACGACCAAACCTTCGCTGCCCACGGCGGGGAGTCACCTTTAGAAACACATGATCCCCAATATTAAACTCTAAGGGTCTCCTTCTTTGATCAGCATATGATTTCTGACGATCCTGTGCTGTTTTCATCCTCTCACGAATAACCAGAACCATCTATATTGTATTCTGCACTGGTTCTGGTCCGAGAATTGCTGACTCTCCGACCCCAGTCCAGCACAACGGAGAACGGCATGGCCGACCATACAAGGCTTCAAACGGCGCCATACCGATGGTCAAGTGAAAACTATTATTGTAAGTGAACTCTACCAAGGGTAAGTGATTCACCCATGAACCTCCAAAATCAAGAACACAAGAGCGCAACATGTCTTCAAGAGTCTGGATGGTTCGCTCTGTCTGACCATCCGTTTGAGGATGAAAAGCAGTGCTAAAGCATAACTGAGAACCAAAAGCATGTTGGAGACCCCTCCACACCCTGAAGGTAAAACGTGGATCTCGATCAGAAATGATCGTCCTAGGGACTCCGTGAAGCCTCACCACCTCCTCCAGATACTGCCTCGACAAAACTTCCACTGAGCTCAACTCCTTGATCGCTATGAAGTGGGATGATTTTGTTAAACGATCCACTACCACCCATATAGCATCATGTCCTCCTAGAGCCCGAGGTAAACCTGTAACAAAGTCCATTGAGATGTCCTCCCACTTCCACTGAGGAATCTCTAAGTGCTGGAGAAGACCACCAGGAACACGGTGTTCAGCCTTCACCTTCTGGCAGACTAAACATCGAGACACACATTCTGCAACTGTACGCTTCAGCCCAAGCCACCAAAACTGACTCCTCAAGGATCGGTACATCTTCATCACACCAGGATGTACCGCCAAGGGTGAACTATGGAACTCTTGGAGAACCGTCTCGCGCATCGCCAAGGGAACAAAAATCCTGCCATGATATAACACTCGGTGTTGTTCATACTCCGACCAACCATCAGGGGCCTCACCACATACAACTCTGTCTCTCCAAACTTCCACCTCTAGGTCACCCAACTGAGACTCTTCCACCTTCTGCATCAGTGATGACTGCACCGTCATCTGGAAAAGACAACCTCTACCCCCAACTTCTCCCATATCATGATGCAATGCTGATAGCTCTTCCATCACTCTCCAAGAATCACCAGATTCACGCACAACATCATTACGTATTTTTCGGCTTAGTGCGTCAGCTACAACATTCCCTTTTCCAGGTGTATACGATATTTCAAAGTTGTATTCCTGCAAGAACTCCATCCACCGACGATACCTCAAGTTCAAGTCACGTTGGGAGAAAACATACCTCAAACTCTTATGATCGGTGAAAACCACAAAGTGCTCACCAATGAGGTAATGTCTCCACAACTTCAGAGCAAACACCACGGCTGCCAACTCAAGGTCATGGGTGGTATAGTTTCATTCATGGGGACGCAACTGCCGAGACCCATAAGAACCAACTGACCTCTGCTGCATGAGAACAGAGCCTAGCCCCAGATGTGAAGCATCACAGAAAACATCAAACTGGACTCCCTCTGCTGGAAGACAAAGGACTGGAGCACTTACCAACTTCTCCTTTAGATACTCGAAAGTTGTCTGACACTGATCATTCCATATGAACGCTTGATCATTCCTGGTCAAAGTTGTCAGAGGAGTCGCAACTCGAGAGAAATTGGCTACAAACCTCCTATAATAGCCTGCGAGACCAAGGAAACTTCGCACCTCTGACATGGTCTTGGGGGCTGGCCAAGACACCACTGCTTCTATCTTCAAAGGATCCACATCTACTCCCTGTTGGGACACAACATGTCCCATCAAACGAACTTCTCGAGCCCATAACTCACACTTGGACAACTTCCCAAACAACTGATGTTGGCGAAGAACTCCCAAAACGGCTCGTAGATGCTCCGCATGCTTCTCTTCAGATGTGGAGTACACAAGGATGTCGTCGATGAAAACCACAACAAACTTGTCCAAGAATTCACAGAACACAGCATTCATCAACCCCATGAAAATAGCTGGAGCATTCGCCATGCTGAATGACATTACAACAAACTCATAATGCCCATGACGACAGCAGAAAGCAGTCTTCGGGATATACTCATCCTTTACACGCATCTGATGATATCCTGACCGCAAGTCTATCTTTGAGAACCAACTTGCACCCTTCAGTTGATCGAACTGGTCATCAATCCACGGGAGAGGATAGCGGTTCTTTATTGTCACTTTGTTTAACCGACGATAATCGACGCACAACCGCAAACTGCCATCAGCCTTTTCACAAACATAACTGGTGCACCCCACGGTGACACACTTGGCCGAACCAAACCACACTACAACAGACCGTCGAGCTGAATACGTAGCTCTCGTAACTCAGAAGGGGCCATCCTATACGAAGACATAGAGATAGGAGACGCTCCTGGCTGTAGCTCGATCCCAAACACGATCTCTCGTTGAGGGGGTAAGGATACAACCTCTTCTGGAAAGACGTCAGGGTACTCCTCTACGACCCTAGGAAACGCCAACTGTTGAACCTCTGAAGAACTCAGCTTCATCCCAGCCATCATGGATGATAAGGATGGAACTCGTCTATGACTCATCAGAGGATCTCTCTCACCAACAAACACCACTTTCTCTCCATCTTCATCAAAGAAAACAACCTTCTTCCTGTATAAATCCACAACAGCCTGCACCGAATACAACCAATCCATGCCAAGTATGACATCATATGGTTACATTCGCAAACATAGGAAATCTCCCCAAGAGCGGTGTTGCCCCAACACTAGCTCACAGTCTGTACATACTTCAAACAAGTCGGCTCGACCTCCAACTGGCGTAGTCAACGCCAAGGTCACTGGAAGCCTCTCTACCTCAAGTCCCAAAGCATGGACAAGGGTAGGTGATATGAAGGAGTGTGTTGCTCTTGAATCAAACAAGGCATACACCAAGGTAGAAAACAAGCAAAGGGTACCTCGAACGACATCTGGCTCGCCTGGGGATGGTAACGCTAGAGCATGAAGCTGACCACGACCTCCTCCACGGCCTCTCTGACCCTGATGACGACCACCACCACGGCCGCGCTCCGCTCTCTGAGGATGGGGAGCGTCATGGGGCTATCCTCTGCCTGCTCCATCTTCCCTTTGGTGATCTAAAGCTGGTGCAACCTACTGCTGCTGCCTCGGCTGGAACTGCCTCAATGGAGGAACCTGGAGTGGAGCGCCTGGTGCATGATGACTGCTCTGAAAATTCGGGCACTCCCGCTGCTGATGACCACGACCACCACAAGAAAAACAAGCACCTGATCCCTTGGCATAGGCCTGAGAGTTTCTGCCTCCGGAGAAACGAGATGGGAAGGACTGGGACCTACCCCCAGGTGAACGGAAACTCTTCTGTCCTGAAAACCGGGAACCCCGACCAGAGCTCTGCTTCGTGAGGAATCATGATGATTCCCCTCTCGTGATGATCCAGTCCTGGCCAAAGTCCTCTCAACAACCTCTGCCATCGCCAGCACCTCAAGATATGTCTTCAGTATAAATGGGGTGACCTGGTGCTGGATCTCTGGACGCAAAGCCTCCTCGAAATGCCTCGCCCTGGCCTCATCATCTGGCAACAGGTCTGAATCATATCGTAGAAGGTTCCTGAAACGGATTCCAAACTCTCAAACACTGGAGCTCCCCTGTCGAAGGGTAAGAAGCTCCTGGCGACTAGACGCCTTCGCAGTCGAAGAAAGAAACTTGACTCTAAACCTGTCTCAAAACTCCTCTCATGAGATTGCTGACTCCTCACGATCACCGAGGAACAAGAACCACCACTGCCTCGCTGCTCCACGCAGCATCGTCACAACCAAGGATACCCAGTGTTCCTTCCAAGCACGAATCGAACTGAAGCCTATCTCGATCTCCTCCAACCAGTCTTCTGTGACTGCATCTGAAACGTATCCCTCGTACTTCTGTAGACTCTGGCGCTGAAACTCTCGAAGTTTCTTCCTCCAAGTGTCATCGTCGTCAACCTCTACTCGGCGGCGTTCTGCTGGAACAGCCTGCTGGGCATCTTCTGCGCAAACCTGACGAGGACGTCGACCTAGAGCCATACCTGTAAAATAAAAACTGTTAGAACTCCTAAGCCTGGAATATGGAAGACTCACATTAATTAATTAATTGTTTTCTTTTATTTATTTTAGGTTACCTATCCCAATGTCTACCCATTCAAACACATGCGCAAAGAATAATGATGCATGATCCTTTCCTAGGTCTCTACCCTGCAACCGGTATCACTTTGTTTAGTAGCCATCGTAAGCTTAAAGGTCCGTGCAACAGATCATAGGGGGCCCTAAAACGCCTATGTCTCTGCAGGTCTTCAGTGTTTACCCCACTTTCTAAACATGAATTACATTGTTTCCCTACCATCCCATGCATCCTCACTTGTGCCTAACTCCAAACTCCATCCTATCCCTCAACCCGACCTCTGATACCACTCTGTCACGACCCCCTCCCCACAAAGTGTACCCCTCCTGGGCCGACAATGTGAGAAGGGAGATAATGACCCCCGAGTCCTGCCTCCATTAGGCCCCGAGTTGGCGACTAGCACTGAGGGTATAATACACACACAAATGGGAGGCATTACCCTCTAAGAGAACACATGTAGAAGAGAGAGATAGAATAGACTCCAACCAACTCCAACTCATAACTGAAATATAAAAGAAACCCAAGTACATATATGAAATTTTATGCAAAATTACTACAACTGAAAGGGAAAACTAAAAGTACCCAAAAGAAAGTAAAACGGCATCGACCACAAGCCCGAACAGCTCCCCCTCCAACCGCAAGTTAGTAGTAACCAGCTTGATCTCCAACCTGCTCCAAGTGACCTGAAAAACAGTTTATATATACATAGGGTGAGTATAATAGTATACTCAGTAGGATCCTCCCCAAGCCTCTCGTGCAAAAGTTAAGAAAGCATGCTAAAGCCTAGTGAACAAAAAGTGAAACTAACTCGTTACCTAAACAGGTATACTGAGTTCCCAACCTCACCATGGCTACTCTCACCAAGTAACGCATACAAGAATATAGCATATAGTAAAGAATATCAAGGGTACCCCGCTACCACTTCCCCACTGGTTTGCCACTTTTCCCCAACGACATACGTCCTGTGCATCTCTCTCCAAAGGCTTGCCCGCAGACACCTGGGCTAAACTCCACACTGTCCTCACAACCAAAAGTAACCAGGTAGTTTCCAGGAGCCACCACAGCCCGCATAACGTGTATCATACATCGGGTATAATACCTCAAGCCATTACAGCCCATACTCCGAGTAAGGATCCTCAAGCCATCATAGCCTATACACATTACACCTATAGTAGTCCATAGGATACTATATCCAGAATATATGTGTGTGAATAACCACAAGCCATTACAGCCCTCTACAAACATATATGGGGTAACTAACCGTTGTGCCTCATGGCACAAGTATCTACCAAGAGAAGAGAGAGGGGCCAAAGGTGGTAGTCATCCATTCAACCTCCCATCAGAATGTTGGGGAAAACACCTCCCCAGGGCTCATAATCCCCGTGGTGTCAGTTGCCCTTACCGACAGGGTGGAGTAGCGTATAGAAACACAAAAAGTACAGAATATATATAACTCACAACCACACTATGGGCATTACCTAGTCATAGGCACAACTGCAGCTAACGTCTCTCAGACTCCAGGCTGCTACTTCTAAGACTAGGTATCCAATAAGCACACAACCATTTGAAGAGCTTTATTAGATTACTCCATTCTCATTTTATCAGTTCCACTGTAAGTTAATTAATTCTTTAAAAATTAATTAACCATGAGGAATTTACCACATTAAACAAAATTGGAATCACATTAAAAAACTTCTCCTTTTTAGGATTCACATCACTATTAAATTCCAGTTTCTCCATCCCCGTGGATTATCACCATTTAAACAAAATTTCATTTCAGAATTACTTTTCCATAATCTCAGGCATTCTAGAAAAACATCCTATGCTACTAAACACAAAGGGGCTCAACACGGCGAGTAGATATACTAACCGTCGAGTCTTTGCCGCCTATAGCAAGAGCATAGACCCATCCTCCATCGAGAGGCTAAACACGGAAAGAACGTGGCATACCCCGCGTGTCTTCGCCTCCTTAGGAAAGAGGGTAAGCAAGACCAGCTGCCTTGAGCAGTGGGGAAAAGTAAATCAGATAAACAACCAAACCAAACCACCAACATCAAACCATCACATTCATCTCATACCATCATCCTTGGTGTCCTCCCCAACACCCGTATGCATAAACCGATGCATCTCGCCACACTAGGCGTTATCCACTGCCACATCCACAAGTCCCCGTGCCTCCACATATCACAACAGCCATCCAGAATCACATCAAATCACAAGCAGCAGGAAATCAAAGATCACAAAATGGGCTCTCGACCCTTTAACAAGGCATTCAGCCTTCATACAAAATGAGCTCTCAGAGCTCCAAACTACAAGGCATTCAGCCTTACAAGCAAGCGGGTAACTTAGAACCCTTTTGAAATTATCAAACTAATAGTTCTTTAATCCATCTTGAGTTAACAGATTCATTAACATGCCTCTTTATCTTTAGCCAATTATTTAACTAATAATTCCTGCTTTACGTTCTTTATCAATTTCCATCATGAACGAGCATCTAATTAATGAAAAATCATAGATATCACTTTATCTAGGAAAACATGTGGCAAACCATTATCACGGTACAAAGCAACAACATGCGATCAACCAATTCTTTTAATCTGGTTCAAGTATTTAATTAGGTCAATTTCATTGTGATCCAAAGGGTTAAATCATGCTAATTCTACAGTTGCACATAAACAATTAGAGAATCCATGGAGATTACATGCTAATATGGAAGGGAGAACAACAGAAGGTGATCCCCGAAGGAACGATGATAAAACATACCTTATATGGAAGAACGATCGACACAACTTGGTTGCATCAAACAGAGCGGAACTGATCCGAGTAACGTTTGATTGTGAAACTCCTACGGGAATGATTGCAAGGTTCTGGCGTCTCGTAGATGAGAACCAGGAGGAAGAACAATGAAGAATGATATCTCGTTCCCTTTTAATAAAAATTAGAGAGGCGACAGTTTAAGATCCGATTTATTCTCCGTTAAAAACGGATCGCATTAACCCACGCGGTTTGACCAAGTAAAAATATCTCAGCTTTAGGAATAATTAATATAGGATTTATGGCCTTTGAATCGGCCTTAAAGTCCTTAAAATAAGGTTTTAAAAGTATTTTACGTCAAAGAAAACGTCAAATTTGCGAAGATGGAAACACTGTTCAAGTCTACAGTTGGAAGGTCATAGTTAGAAGGTTCCCGTTCTGGAAACACTATTCAAGTCTACAGTTGGAAGGTTACAGTCAGAAGGTTACCGTTATAGAAACACTATTCAAGTCTACAGTTGGAAGGTTACAGTCAGAAGGTTACCATTCTGGAAACACTGTTCAAGTCTACAGTTGGAAGGTTACAGTCAAAAGGTTACCGTTCTGGAAACACTGTTCAAGTCTACAGTTGGAAGGTTACAGTCAGAAGGTTACCGTTCTGGAAACACTGTTCAAGTCTACAGTTGGATGGTCACAGTCAGAAGGTTACTGTTCTGGAAACACTGTTCAAGTCTACAGTTGGAAGGTTACAGTCAGAAGGTTACCGTTCTGGAAACACTGTTTGAGTCTACAGTTGGAAGGTTACAGTCAGAAGGTTACCGTTCTGGAAACACTATTCATGTCTACAGTTTGAAGGTTACAGTCAGAAGGTTACCGTTCTGGAAACACTGTTCAAGTCTACAGTTGGAAGGTTACAGTCAGAAGGTTACTGTTCTGGAAACACTGTTCAAGTCTACAGTTGGAAGGTTACAGTCAGAAGGTTACCGTTCTGGAAACACTGTTCAAGTCTATAGTTGGAAGGTTACAGTCAGAAGGTTACCGTTCTGGAAACACTGTTCACAGAACTGGAAATTCGGCAAAGTGTTGGGGATAAGTCACCTTGACCTTCCAGAACACCTCCAACACCACATTTTCACAATGTAATGGACCAGGGAGGTCCGGGCCATTACAATGATCATTAGAGTGTTATTGGTGATGATCATTAGTTCTTTAAGATGAAACAATCCTTCCTATTAAGTGGTAACACTATCCAAAGGAACCACGAATGATTTATTAAGACTTATGAATTCCTAAATGGGAGATAGATTATTCACGGAGTGATGAATGATATTTCAGAGGAGAAGATATCATCAAATGTCTTGCCTACACTTTTCACAAGCATATTTACTCATCCTCTTAATAGTGTTAGGATTATTTCCAAATATATGCATCATTTTTTATCTTTAATAAATGAAGAGTTTCAACTAAAACAAAACCTGTTAGGTATTATCCATGATCCCAAACATTATAGAGTATTTTTTGTTCATTCATTAAACACTTTAATGAATAACATTCACAAAGCATAAATGAACCAACCATTTGTTTCAAAACATATTAAAATAGATAGGTTCTGGATGTAGAAATTATATCCATCACATGAATTCAAAAACCATTTTGATTATTTCTCTTGATATCATATTGGTCACCATGGTTTATTAGTGTCCATTTTTATTTCAAATAAAAAAATATCTAGCCTTCGCTGAAATACAAAAATATATTTATATATATATTCAAAAATCATTGTGACTCCATTCAAACACATTTGTATATATTTTTATCAAACACTATTCATTTTTTTAAAAACATGTTTTCCATGAATTAATAGTTATCATATGTTTTAACTATATGACCTTTCAATCCATAGTAGAATTGAAAAAAAATATAAAATCTTATTTTCATTGATATAATAAAATAACAGCTTCTAGAAAATCATCCGTGTTACTTAAGCTGCTAAGGGGTATGTTGATATCTACATTAAACATGTTCATATCTCTATATGAACATATAAACTATAAGATATATAATATACATCATATGTAAACCTATATAATCGAGTTTACAATGAAATCTTATAACCAATAGACATAGGACATGTCAATCCATTATAGTCCAAGTCGCCATTTCCAAATTATTTAAAAACAAAATATCGACTAATTAGATGAACACATCAAATAGTATTCATCTTTCTCATGATTGCATCATATATCACTCATCTATGTGGTTGGATACATCGTATGTGAATAAAATAGAGATGTTCTGGAATTTATAATACATAATTTAATCAAGGGACAAATTTATTTAAATCTCATATAAGTGGTAAAATCACATATTAGTTGTGCTCTAACCAATGTTATGATCATCAGTATACCCAAAACACCCCCATATTATCTAAGTCAACAGGTAGACTTGTGTAACTCGGGTGTCAATTTATAAAGGTTCCCAAGAAAGGTATATTTTCAACCATAGGTAAATTTAGATGATAATAGGTCTTCACACTTAATTATATCATTGAATGTATGACATTATAGAATATATACTTTGGTATGTTATTTCATGTAATGAGTCTCTAATTAATACATCATGAATTAATTCTTTGTGTCTCAAATATAACTCCTTATTGTGAGTATAAAAATATTTTCAATATACCCATTAAATGTTATCACAACCCATAATACTCTATGATGATAATTGGTTAGGGAAAACTCAAAGTTGTACTTTGTGACAATATTTTCATTTTATAATTCATGCTAATTAAAATTTATAACACGTGAGTGATTGATAACTAGATATTGACTTTATTATCATAACATCATACATTTACAACTATTAAAACCAATTGTCAATGTAGATTACTCTCATATATTCTACATGACCCTCATGTTTTTGTTGTGATAATGATTTCATGAGAAACTCTACTACATTCTTCTCTACAACCACCCAAATAATCATCATATTACCTCTCTCAAAGATCTCTCAGATAAAATGGTATTTATAAATAATGAGTTTGATCCTAGGGTGATATTGGGGTTCAATAGCCTGAACAGCCACACCATATTGTTAATAATTATTTCAATTTCTCCCTCAATGCTTGAAACCACCCCAAATTCAATAATTAACTTATTGATCCAAATAGACTCCATCATAGAATTTGATGAAATGATATTCTTTTCTATATTAACAACTCTACTTTGGAGGATTTCTTGGAACTCTTCCAACTAATATCAATGATATTTAGAATGAAAACAAAACCATATAGAGATTTTTTATCATCTTTACCAGATTGAAAATAGGTATATGTTTAACCCCTTAGATAGAGTTCATCCTTTCCTCAAAATACAAAAACATATCCTTAATCATTCTCAATAAAATAGGAAAGTTATTCAAATTAATCATATGACTCTAACAAGAATATGATTGGTATATACTAGTTATTACCAAGTGATAAGAGATTAATTTTAGAATACACAACATGGAATACATGATAGATTCTATAGAAGACACATAAGAAATGTTATCCATTCTTTCATTATATTAATAAGGATCCTCAATCATTTTAATATTTTTAAAATATTAAACCAATAATGAACTATTTTAGAGTTAATTATTCTAAATAGATTTAAAAATTCACCAACATATATAGCTTTCCTCAGTCCAAATCTCATCATAGATATATCTCTATAAAACATATTGCAGACTATGTAAGTATATTCACCCTTGTAATTCATTAGGAAACATTTACTTGGACACATATATATTGAGTGATGATTACAGAGATAATTTATGATAAGAAATATGTCAATTACATGAAATATTAGAAATACAACAACACTCTCACAAATCCTCTTTTATAAACATAAATCATCAATATTTCTTAAGAAACAATGCTCTTTTGTTTAAAAAAACTAGATATTCAAAATCCAATTACCTTAAATCAGTCCATAAATAGAACATTTCTACTTTAAAACCTTAACAGATTAATTTGGATCATCAAAACCCTTATTTTATATCATATGTGTTTCCTAGACAAAAATACCATTAAGGAAAGTAATTTTTAATTCCATAACATATATATCATACTCATATTGGTTTTTAAGATAATTAAAATATGAATATTTTTTATTATAGAAATGGGTGAAAATATTTTTTTATAGTCAATACTATGAATTGTTTTGTAAATATTTCCAACCCAAGATTCTTTAAAAGTACACATTAAACCATACATATTAGTTTTCTAATATAATATCTACTTATACCCTATGGTTCTAACCCCTTCATCTATATCCATTATGTTCCAAACATGGATATTGTATGTTGAGTCCGTCTTAGATCCAATATATTTTAACCATTTGATAGAATAACATCTCTCAATGAATTACTAGAACATAGTAGGTCCATAACATAATAAAATACCTCATATTCATTTTCTGTATGAAATATATATATCAACTTCAAAGGATAGATCTGACCAGACGATGGTGGTTTGTTACTTGAGTGGGTTCATCCTCCATGAATATTTGAGGAAATAGATCAACATCTATCTGAGGAATATTTCTATTTTTTCCTTAAACATATCTAATTTCAAATTTACTTCCAATAACACCATAATTTTTATATTCCTTCTCTAGAAAAATATAAACTAGATCCATAGAAATATTTTTCTCAGTAATATTATCGAAATAGTATCCTTTAGTTTCTTTGGGGTAAAAAGGAATTTATCAAATTTATGGTCAATTTTATCAAAATAAAATATAAAACATTATCTTAGTATCATATAATATTCATGAAATAGCAACTATTACACTTCTAACACTATATCTAAGATGGTGTCTTCATGATTCATTTCGATGGAATATGGTTTTGTAAGAATGTAGTAGTTTGTAAAGAATAATCCCAAAATGAAATATGAAGGTCACGTGAAATCATATTCAATTTAACCATGTCTTACAAGGAATGATTTTTCCATTTAGACACACAATTCCACTGTATTTTTTCCATATGAGTGAGTTGTGAATCAATTCTACAATATCTTAGATTAGTTTGGAATTTTTAGTTAAATTATCTTCCACCCTAATATGATCAAATATTAGTAATATTGTTCCCAATTTATTCGACACATTGTTCTAAAACTCATTAAACATTTCAAAGAAAATTACTTCTAATTCATCAAAAAAACATAATTATCCTAGACAACATAATCATTAAAATTAATGATATACCATAAACCACTAATCACATTTTAACTCATTGGTCTACATAAAACACTAATTATTATTTATAATCTCCCTCATACCCCTCACAATTGTCCCAAAATGTGTCTTTGTAATTTTTTCTAAGAAATATAATTCTCATTTATTAAATGATTCAAAGTCAAATGAGTACAAAATCCATCTTTGTGGATTATTTAATCATGTTTCTCAATTATATGTATAATGAGACAGTCCCAAAGATATATGTGAATAAAAATAACCTTGAAATACTTTTTCTAAATTTTATATATAGGATTATCAATAAAAGTAATATATAAATCATTCATTATATTCCAAATACCATAAAACATCTCATTATTATATACAGAATAACTCATTTTCTTCATAATAAATAAAAATAAAATATAGTCCAAACTAGATACCAAAATCAATGTATTGTTCATGGAGAAAACAAAATAACAATATTTAATTCTATAAATAATCCATTAGGTATTCTTTGATCATATGTTCTGAATAAAAATCCAATAATTTTTCTATAATACTGACATAAAGATTTAATTCACCCTTTATTAATTCATGTACATCCCTTAGTATGAGTTTTTAAAAAAATGTGTGATTCTAACTATGTATCTAACTCCCCTATGGTATATATTGTGGAATTAATCACTATACCACTCTAATTTGGGTACTCTAAATTCTTTTCCCTAAAAAACATTGTAATCCAAGATATAAATCATTAACTATTTCAAATTAATACATATTAGTGATCTCTATATAATTGTAATTTTGTATTTAGAATATAAAAATGATATATCAATGAATGAGTATAATGTATTATATATTTGCATTAATAAATTTATATGAAAGTGATCCCACAAAAAAGGATGATCCCAATCCTCATATCTATTTAGTGAGCCAAGATCCATATTTCCCAAATTAATGCTTCCACTCTAGTATTTCTCTTATCACATAGTTTTTTAGATAGGGTGTCATCCCAATCATAATATTTGTGACTCTTAGATAATTAAGCATATAACTCTTTATCTAAGTCTATCCTATGGATTAACTCAACATTATACTTCTAGTAACTTAATCCAACTAGGGTCTCCTGACTAGTCTAACCGAAATAAAACATCGAAAATATGCTAAAAAAGTTTAATCCAAGTTTAATTAGCTATGGACTGACCTACACCAAAGATATTCTAATTTCACCCATCACTTTATTTCATATCACAAGATAGTATATGGACACCTATTTGGGGAATAACATACCAATTGGATTATCGATGTCTTTACAAGTGTCACTTTCAAAAGAATATCACGATTAATATTATGAGGCTTTTTTGTCTCTCTAATTTAATATACAACATATTCATGTTAAATTTATAACTATTAAATCTTATATAATATTTATATTCTCATGTTTTATTCAACTTATGTATGAATTCATCTAACATTTTAGTTTTGGAATCCCTATTCCAACCACCCAATTAATTTATTTAAACCACATTAATGTGTAACTCTTTAAAAAACCATATTTTTTTACATACCTAAAAATAGAGGCTAAAAATAATCACACATATCTAAATTATTCATATAAAAAGTTGTTATAGTTTCATGTAACATATAAACTTATATGAGTATTGAAATCTCCACATGAGTAAGCCTAGAATGATAGATAGCCAACCCCATTAACCTTT
Organism: Viscum album; assembly: GCA_963277665.1. Lineage (NCBI taxonomy): Eukaryota > Viridiplantae > Streptophyta > Magnoliopsida > Santalales > Viscaceae > Viscum > Viscum album. Next base: position 1,539,016,270 of record OY728150.1, read on the forward strand.
CTTTGACAAAGAATAGCCTTTTGGCTAATATGTGTGATGGACCCAACTCCCTATACTCGGGGAGACCTAACATAATATTGAATTCAATTAATTATGTCTATAGTAACTAATATTCCCAAATTATATTCAATAAATATTCTAAGTCGCATAACTAAAAAAACAAATATAGGTTAATGTATATGTAAACTATATTTTACGAAGTTGTAATAAACATGTAATATATATATATAACTCCTAGAAGTAGTTTAATAGTTAAACAGAAAGAATACATAACATTTATATTCCATAAAAATTAACTAAACAAGAACGTTAAAAAATTTAGTAAATAAATTAAAATTTTATTTATTTTCCAAATCATCATACAATTGTGAACTATATATAAAAAATAAATATAAACATAATTTTAATTATATTAAACATTGATATAAAAAAATTTACATTAAAATTTAATATGAACTCTTTTATATTATCATTATATGAAAATTTAAATTTTGTTTAATCATTTAATTTTTTAATCATCAAAACAATTTTTATCTGGTCGTAATAATATCATTAAATAATGATTACCACGTAATATGAACAATTTCATATAAACTTGTTATAAAGAAGTTATAATTACAAATAAAAATATATTATGTTTATGACTTATTTTTTAATTTATAACTCTTTTATAAATTATTTATTATGATTTCAAACAAAACCTTTTATTTCTGTATTATACGATATTTCATATAATTTGAGAAAACATATTTCAAAATATGAATATTTTATATTGATTATTTTTTTAAGTGTTTTAAAAAAATGTTTAATAATTAAAAAATTAAAATTAGTTTCTTTATAATAAATAAATCAAAATATTATGAAATTACTCTTATAATAATTAATAAAAACGTTATAAACCATGTATATTAAAATTCATAAAAACTAATTTATACAACATTATAATGCATTACTACAGCTTCAAAAACAACATGATGCCCTTATTCTGTTTTTTTTTACAAGAAATACATATAATGAAACTCATAGATCAATATAGTCAACACATCCCCATAGATAAAGACATGTTTATTTGAGAATGCAGTGAAGAACCACCATGGGTATCACTACACTGTGATGTTAGTGATATAGGAGTTTCGAAGTCATCATGGCTACACCGTGGGAACTATCATGTCATGTAGCTGATGATTATTTTCAAACACATGGATTAGACATGTTTAATCCTTAAATAACATAAATTGGATACCATGGATGAATTTTGTGGGATCATCATATAGCCTTTAGTATTAGAAGATAACCCAAAAACTGATGGATCTATCTCCAAGGAATTAAACATATAAACACTTTCAAAAAACAAAGCATGCAAAAATCATACCTGAATTTATAGAATATATACAACATCAATCTTCTTAATTGGTGGTGTGTTCTTGATAAATGTCATAAGGAATATTACATTAAATAATCATTTATGTAAGGGGAAACATTATCCAAGAGATCCACAAATACATCGTGAGGACTCATGAACAAACAAATGGGTTCTAGTACCCTTGAAGAGTGATGAATAAAATTTTAGATGAGAAGAGACCATATATTAGCTTCAAAATGATTCATTACTGATGAAATTTATCATAATCCCTACAGGATATGAATCTCATACTAATATAGGAGTCTTAGAAACTCTTCATATAATGATATGTGTCATCCATAATGAAGTGTATCAGTTTCTATCTATAAAAACTAAATATTACACCCTATTTTCTATTCATTCATAAAAAACGTCAACAAATTAGGTATTAAATACATAAATGTCCCAACCCTTTGGTTCATAACTAATTAAAACTGATTAGAGTAGGGTTTGGAAGTTGTATACATCACATTAAAGATAAAAATAGCATAGTTTTAGTCCATGGAATTATACATGTCACTATGACATAGTGGTGGGTATTTTTAGAAAACATCCTATAATATACAGCCCAAAAATAATACAAGTGGTGAATATAGATTATATCTTAGTGAAGGGAAATTGAGAAGAGAAACCCTTAAAAGTGTGTAAAATGTGTGGTATTAAGCTATCTCAGATGATATTGTGTGTTAAAAATATGAACCTTCATAAAAATATAGAAAATACCATAAAATTTATTTTATGGAAAAAATATAAAAATATATTATATTAAAATATTCAATAAAGAATTTATATAACACAATAAAAGGAAATTGAGTTATTAATCCCCTTACCTCGATACATGACTCACCTTATTTATTTTCTACTTCCTAAATAATAATAATATATTATTTATTTAATTTATATAAAACCTTATTCATTATTGTTATTATTATTATTATTCATTCATTTTTATCATTTATTAATCATCTATTAGTTAACTTTTGTTTTTGTCTATCATATTAAGGATGTTGGGTACATAGTTCCAATAGAATTTCAATTTAAAAAAAATATTTAATGGTCCTTATCTAACAGTTCCATAAGATCCAAATATGTAAGGTCATTTGTTTTATTGCACATAAAAAAATAATTTTTATATTTCATGACATAGTTCCAATTCAAAGAATCATCCCTGGTAAGGATATTTTTTATAGTTAAAAATGACTATGATTGTTTACACATAAAATCATTATTATGATTTATATTTTACGATTATGGTATCACATTCATAAAATTTCATTTATATTAATTTTTCATTAAATGATTAAATTTGTTTTAAATAATATATATTAAATAAGTCTCTTAATGAAAACATCATTGTCCACAAATATACCATAAGATCACTATGGTGAGCAGTATTTTACAAAAGAGTCTATAAGAAGGGGAAACCAAATAAATACATGAGTTTTATAAAAAAATATTATGATGAATTTATTTCTTTAGGGATAATTTTAAATATTACTTATATTATAGAAAATTTTAAGAGGATAATTAAATATAAAAAAATATTTTTTTAAAAATATATTTTGAAATAGTAATGTATTATGATAGAGTATGTTGAGAGGTAATATGTACTATATCATCATTTAATGATGAAAATTATGATTATATCATGATTATATAATAATTTAACTAAAATAAAATATGATTTAAATTAGTTTTAAATTTAATAAATACAAATAATAAAGTAAAATATATACTTTGAAATCCTTACATTGATCATCATGTTGTCTCATTTGGATTGACTCCAAAGCCTTATATAATGGGATTTTGGATAGAACAAAAAATAATTAACATTGAAATTTATGTTTAAAGAGGTATTTAGAAATAATATAACGATAAAACTAATGTTTAATATGTTTAGGAATGGTTGGGTTGAGTACCCTTTTATAGGAAACATTTTATGGAATTTTCACAAATACTCATAATTTAAGTGTCATGAATGTAATTATAAAATATAAAATATATGATATCGTAAACCATTAATCTTTAAAATTTAACTATTGATAAGGTTTTTTGATTTTTTTTATTAACTTATGAATCACTTTTAATAAATAATAGCATTGAAATTCATTTTCATTTTTATTCTTCTAATTTGATGTTTAAAATATGTAACTAAACATAAAAAAATTAAATTAATATTTATATAATTAATTATATTTCATATTTATCTATAAAATATATGTATCAACTTAATTATCTCAATACTTATAACTTTAAATGTTTTTAAAACTATTTTTTTTATTATTCTACATGTACAAGAACTATGCCAATGTTGCGTTAGTGTTTTGAATAATTATCCAATTGTTAAATATAATAATAAATTACTAATATAAATTTAATTTATTGTTAAAAAATATTATCCTCAAAAACCATTTCTAGGTTCAATAATTCCTATTCATATTATGTTAACATTTTTAAGATATGAATTTTAAATTTTCATATCTTAAACATTTACTAGGTAAAATTTTGAATAATTACCTATTTTTATAATTTAAAAATTCATAAATATATATAAAAAACATTGATTTGTAATCATATTTATCATTTAAATTGATTAAAACATTATCAAGTGTTTAGTATTTTTCTCGAAGATAGTAATATTTACTTTTTTAGTATCGTGCAAGCACTACGTCAACAAAGATGAATGTTTTCATATTTATGTTAATTTAAAAGATTATTTATATTAATAGGACAATAATTTTATTATATTTTAAGTATATTATCGTTTAAGACTCATTAAATATTTTTTATATACTTTTATTCCATATTTATCTCATGGTGAACTCAAAATATTTATGATATCCTAAAACCGGAATTTTTTATTATCCACTAAAAAATCAACTTATTTAGGAAAATATCAAAACACAATCTAATATAATTTGAACATGATAATAACAAATGAGGTATATTTTATGAAATTAAAATTATCATTTTTATAATTTTTATTTTTAAATTAAATCACATGATATATAAATAATAATATATTTAGAATAAAAAATATTTCCCTTTTCAAAATAAAAAAACATATTCATTATTCATACATTGATAAAATTATATATAAGAGTGTCATAATTAAAAAAAAAATAGAATTTATATATTTAACATGAATATAAATTTCTAACATTTCTAATTAATTAATAATTCATTTGAAAGACCAAAATAAGATATTATTATAAGATAATTTATTTAATCTCTATATAAAACATACCTTATGTGATGCACTGGACATAATGATTTTAAATTTATAATGAGAATCTAGTTTATTATAAAAATCACTTTAAAATATGATATAACCTTATATCCATGTTGGAAATATGTATTTAAATTCATAATCATGAATATTAAAAATCCATAAAAGTGATATATTGTTAACATACCTAGGTTTTCAAATCACCCATAAAGAAATTTCATCCTCTAAAATTTTAATTTTTCTTGCCAAAATGAGTTCATCTTCATATAGACATAATATCTGATATAGAATTTATTTTTAACATTAAAATCTAACATAATTCCATAAATCAATAATTTATAAAATAAATATTTCTTAAACCATGCTTGTTCTTTTATATAACTCATAATAGTGAATAAGTTTTCAAAGGTTTGCCTTTCTTTTTGGGTGATGTTTCCAATTATTTATTGATATATTTATCTTTATTTTTATTGAGTTTTAGGAATTATTTTATAATTTTTTGGAATTTATTATGATAAATTATACTTATAAGATTTATTTCCATTACAGAAGTATAATTACAGTCTTTACTTTTGTGTTTTGATCAAAGTCAAAACCTGATTCACCAAATGTTCCAAATAATTAATTCTGAAGGGGAATTTTTCATGATTAAATGCCAAAAAGAAATTATAGAGGGATCATGAGATCTACTGAATGATATTTTTTTACTGTATAATGAATGTTGTTTCTTGTTATTAAACCTGATTCTATCCATTTACTTAATCCCAAAATATTTTATGTAAGAAAATTCAATACCTAATTAAATAAAATAAAACCATCTTATGAAAAAAAATGTATTATAATTTATCCTCAAAACCATCATTATAAACAATTCCACTAGTTCAATATAAATTATTTTAGGTTTTATATATATTAATTCCTCTTCACTTTATGTCAAAAAATAATTATACAAATAAAAAAAACATTTGTCATATATTCTCCATAATTAACTTAACCTCTTTCCAAAAATTATTAAACCTAAATAATCACCAAAATCATTCTTTCGATTTTCTAATCCAAAAATATTTCTAAATAAAAAAATTATAAACCTCAAAAATATTTTTTCAACTCTCCTAATATATGTGTAATAGTCGTGACAAAAAATCATATGCAAACCAATAGTTTCATTAATCTTGACAATTACTAAAAATATAGAAAAATTATTCTAAAGTAACATTAATCACCTTTTCATAAAATCAAATTTCAACACTAAAGGTTACATAAAATAAACATATTATATATTTGATATCTATTGACCCCATAATTACATCAACATTGAATCACATACTAACCCTAAAGGTTTTCTATACCACAGTCATGTATTCTTCCATAAAAACCAATATATATCTCTAAATATATTATTACTAATCTTAAAATTTGACCATATAAGATCAAAAAACGTACCTATTCCCTTTAATTTATGATCAACCAAAAACTTATTAACCAATTATTGTATTTATTATTTTTAAATTTTCATCAAATCATAACATCCTAACCTGTAAAGTCATCTAAATTCTTCTCACATACCAACTATAAAAACCAAAACATCACCATATTTTATTATATAATTTATATAATATTATAGATCACTTTTATACCCAATACCTTTTAAGATTAGAGTTTCAAAATATTATAAAAAATTCTTACCTAACAAAACCAAAATAGAATGGGTACTTTTCCCACTATGTTAAACTCACTAAGTGATATACTTAATTCATTTAAAGATAAAACCATATATCTAGAACATTTATACATTTTTAAATATCTATCATAATATTCTTCACAATAGATACCATTCTGGACACATCCTACACAATTCTCTTATTCATTACCTGAGGAATGAAAACATAATAACGGGCGAGATCAAAGGAACTATAGGCATAGAAAAAAGTGGTAACAAATGATGACTATATATGAGAATAAGAAGAACAAGTGGGAATTAGAAAATTATTAAGTTAAATGAATATAACTTACGTAATTATTACGCAATAAAAAATTATTCACAAAGAATTAATCGTGATATACAATTTTTAAAATAGAATAAGACATGAGTTATAGGATCATCAAAATAAGAGTCAATAATCAAGGGCCTTCAGAATATATCATAGTTAAGTTTCATAACATAATAATATGGTATAAGAATTTGGAAAATAAATAATAATTGAAAATAATTTCTTATATCATCTTTCACTACTAGTACCATCATTACATAATAGGAAGATTCAAATCATGGATTGGGTTCAATCCATAGTTATATAAACTTAAGGGACAAAGTCCCATAGTTGATTCGGTTTTCTACCCAAACCATTAAATTTTATATAATGAGGTTTTAATATTTACCCAAATCATTGGAGTGATATATAATTCCAAACCCACACATGATATAATGAATAACTAAACATTTTTGTTTCGTATCAATATGGAGGGATTCCAAATTTCATCAAAAATTAATTAAATCATGTGAATGAAATGGGTTTCAAGAGAATGTCTATAAGTCATGATAATAATACATCTAGATAAATAATTTGTATTGTATAATTATATTATATCCCTAGTGATTCAAAATATGCATTAAATAAAGCAGACATAGATTAAAATCACTTGATGAGAAGACTGGAAAAAAATTGGAATGATAAGAAAAAAATATATTTACTAAATTTTATCCCCGAAAAGAAATAATTTATAAAATAATTAAAATAATAATTACTTTGTAAACCCATGAAAAAATTTAAAGGATTCGTCATAAATAAATATAAATAGGATGGTGGGAAGAAGGAATCATGAAAAAATAATTAAAAATATATTGCATTCACACTATGTAAAATAAAGTCAATGTCAATAGAAAATGATCCATATATAAAACAAGAAATATATATTCTTTTCAAACTTTGTTAAAGATATTAGAAGATAATATATAATTAACTTAAACAGACATATAATCATAGACAGTGAAATATATAAAATAATATATAAATTATGGATATAAAGGAGAAAGAGTCTTAGCCAAAAGATGAGATAAATTTCAATCCACTTACTAGAAACCATTCAATTGAGTTGTGAACCAAAGAAAGGTGAAATTAAAAGAAGATATGTCAAACGTATAAATAATTATATGAAAATAAAATATATTTTATTTTAAATAAAAATAACACAAAATTTTTACATTTATGAATTTAGCGGTATAGAATCATTATTTAAAAGTTTTATTAGAAAACAGACTCTTACGGCTTCGATTAGTTTGGATTCAAAATCCCATGCAAGAAAAAATAGGATTTTTATTTTGAAATACATTTAATTTCAATTAAACAATTAGAAAACACATCCAAAAATTACTTTATATACTATAAAAAATGTAATAAGTGGTCAATAAGGAGTCTATCGTAGTATAGGAAAATTGAGATAAGAAACCATTTAAATGATCATAACATGTGAGGTAAGAATATATCAATGATTGTATAATGTGATAGAAATTTAAATCATCATAAAATAAAAATAAATATAATATAATTAAATTTATGGGAATAAATTACATATTTATAGTATAACATGGTCAATAAAAATGAATATAATAAAAATGAGTTAAAATCCCCTTATCTCGGGTCCTGACTCACCTTTTATGTTCATTACATAATAGTAAAATTAAATTAATTAGTTATTTGATTCATGAAAGTTTTAATGATTATTTAAATATTTTTAATATTCATTTTTATTCATTTATTATGAATTATTATTATTTTATTGTATTAATTTGTCTCATATCTATCCTTTTTATGTTATATGGTTGATAGTTCCAAAAAAGCTTAAATTTAATGATAATGGTTAATGATCCTATCCATATCATTCCATAAGATCAATATATTACATGTTATATAACATATGTCAATATAGACGAAATTATTCATGAAATAGTTATTATTTTTATAACCTTCACTGGTAAGCACGTTTCTTATGGGTAAAAAGGATTATGATTCTTTACTTTTAATTTCATTTTCATTGTAGAGATTTGAATATTCCATTATCATAGTCATAAAATAAATTTTATATAAATTTTTAATTCAATCAGGAAATTTTTTTATGAATATTAGTTAAATTTCATTATTTATGAAAACTTCATTGTTCACTTAGGTAGCGTAAAACCACTAAGGTGAGTAATTTTTTCATAGAGTCTAAATGAATTGAAAAACCAATAAATATCTATTCTTTAGAAAAAAATATTAAAATCAGTCTAATATGGTTATTAGTAATTATTACCTATTTTATGAAAAGTATTAAGAGGATAATAAAAATGAAAAAACTCTATTTTTGAAAAAAAAACTTATTTTTATGTAGTATTGTCTAACAAGAAATAGTTTTTTGAGTGGTAATAGGTGGTATCTCAATGTTGATAGATCCAAAATATGTAAATATCAGGATAAAATAATAATTTAAGTATAATAACATAATGTATAAAATATTTATAATGGAAATAATCCCAAATAATAATAGAGAAAGAGACTTGGAAACTCTTACCTTCCTCTTTGAGTCATTTTCTTTTGGTTGTGTTCAATGCCTTCAGAGAAGGTACTTTTTTCTTATCGAACCTTTTAATAATTGAAATAAATTTTAAGGTTGTATTATGGTACAATATTTAGTGAAAATATAACATTATATGTTTTTAGGATAGGTTATTGTGAGACCCCATTTATATGTAAAAATTGATGTGATTTTCACAAATACATAGTTTTTAAGGTTTGTGAATGTCATTATAAAATAGATGGTGGTTAATGAGTATAAATCATATTTTATTTTAGAAGATATATTTTATCCTCATAACTCATTATTATTTTTTAGGATTTTATACTAATTTATTAATAATTTTTAACATAAAAACCACTAAATTTAATTTTTACGGATATTCATATAATTTCATATTAAAATACCTAAATTATTATAAAATTAATGAATTAATATTTATTTATTTAATTACTATTCATATGTTCCTATAAAATTAGTTCAAAAATCCAATTCACCCCATCCTTATAACATAAAATATATTTTAATCCATCTGTTTTTTTTTTCTGCATGAACAAGCCCTACATCGATGATGCATAAGCAATTTGTATTATTATCATGTTATATAAACTTTTAAATAAATTATTAACATAAATATAATTTAATATTAATAAATATTACCATCTATAATGATTAATAATTTTAATTATTCCCATTCATATTTGTATAATATTTTAAAGATATGGATTTTGACTTTTTTTACCATGCACAAGAACTAGATAAGAATTTGAATAAATAAATTTTGGTATAATATTAAAATACATATATATATACATATCAAAATATATTATTATAAATTATATTAATTGTTAATGTTAAGAATAACCGTATCACTTCTTAAATATTTTCTCAAAGGAACTCATTTTGACTTTTCTAATACTGCACATGAACAGCATCATCACTAGTAAATGATTTCATATTTATATTGAAATAAAAATTAATTTATATTTATTAAGTCATTATTTTATGATATTTTTATTATATAATCATAAAAAATGAAATTTTTTATAATTTTTTATGTCATAATTCTATCATTATGTTCCCATATAATTTATTATTAACCAAAAAATTAAACTGTTTAAAAATTGAAACACATAACCATAAGATAATTTTTTATGTGGTTATACCAAAAATTATATAAAATTTACCAAATTAAAATTATAAAGTTAATAAATTTTATTTTTACATTAAATCATATAATACATGGAAAAACGATTTTTTTATATTGAAATCTATTTCATTTTCGAAAGAAAAATCATATTATTGCTTCATAAATTGATAAAATTACTTATCATATTATCATAATAATAAATATTTATTTTAATTTATATATTGAACATAAATAACCATTTATAACATATCTATTTATTATATATTTATTCATATATATCTCCAATAATAAATTATGATAAAAAACAGTATTTAACCTCTAATTAAACCATCCCATCTGTGATAAAGTAAACATTAAAACTCTTATTGTATAGTTAGTATATAATAATTTATTTAAAAACCTCAAAGTCATGATATATGTGTAATGACCCATCCCTCGGGGCCCGTATCGTGACTACCCCAAACCCGCCTTCCATAGGTCAAGTGCTTGCGACTAGCACCAAAGGCGTAAATCCCTAAACTTAGAAGGCATTGTCTTTATAATTGTAAACAAACACAACAGAGTACACAACTGAAAGTAAAACACTAAGTAAAACTATATACAAAAGAATTTATGGAATGAAAAATGGGTCGGAAATACAAGCCCAACACGAAAGTACAAGTACAACAGAAATGTAAGTACAACTGATGAAAAGTAAAGCATCTATTGGGTCATCCTCTGGGGTTCCTACCTTACGGGTAGGTACAAATGGCCTCCACAGCACTATCGTCCGTCCGTCAGCTCCGTGTACCGTCACACCGAGTGGTCAACATCTGGGTACAGTCCAGTCCTGCTACTCTCTGCCTCAGTCAGCGTTGTTCGTCGTCTGCAACCAACACAACATTGTGCGGGCATAGCTCGTGCAGGAGTGAGTATAACGATACTCAGTAGGGACCCCGAGACCCTCATGATCTCACAAAATACAACAAGGATAAACCAAAAAGTATGGATTCAAAGGATAAACATTACTTAGGTATATGACCATACATATACCTAAGTTATATAGTAACCCATATCAATCATGATAAAGACACAAAAGACATAGACTCAGCTCAAACCAGGATTTTATGCAAGGGGTATTATCAAGTATCATCCCCATTCATACTGTTGGAACCTCGGTTGATGGCGTACACCTCCTCTATCAAGTACAGTGGGTCTGCTGCATCACATAGTGGCGCTTCCCGCTTTCTTAGACTTCTATGGTACTCCTTTGATCGAGTATTGTGGGTCTACTGCGTCACACAGAGGCCCTCCCCACTGTGGGTCTGCCGCGCTCACAAAGAGGTGCTCTGCCTCATAGCCTGCTGAGGTACTCCTCATTTCAAGTACCATGGGACTGTTGCGTCACATAGAGAAGCTCCCCACGGTGGGTCTGCCATGTCACACAGAGTCACTCCCCACTGGACTAGTTGAAACACTCCGAGTTGATCGGTCAGCAGTCGTTAGGTCTCATCCAGCTACTAGGTCTCCGCACTATGCTCACTCGTCTTCGAGGAGGATCTTCTCTATGATCTACTGGTTGATGCTCCAACTACCACGAAGAAGTATCTCAATGTTCTACCATGTCATTGGGGTAAAATCTAAGCAATGCGTGTCCAAGACATAGACACGAGATAACCAATCCATTTTCCAAAAAGTACACGGCGTGTTGGTATGGTTACATGCCGTGTCTTCAGATGTTGGGTAGTGACCGTGTACAATGGCATGTTTCGAAGGGCTGGTCATGTAGAAAAGTAAGTACACGGCGTGTGGTATGGTTCCATTCCATGTTCTCGCCTCCGGGTTCGGCTCCGTGTACGCTGGCCATGTGCTCGTACACAGCCTCAACCCATGATCTCCAACCCGTGTATGTGGTACATGGGGTATCCCATGTCATTGGCCTTCCCTGGCTGTGCAGTAGAGTACATGCCCGTGTACTTCACCCATGTCCGTGTATCCCTGGGATACATGATGAGTCTCACAATGTCCCCTCTATCCTGCTGAGTTAGAGAGTACACGTCATGACGTCAGGCCGTGTGATTATTCTTGTGTCCGTGTATTTCCCAAAATACACATCGTGTGTCATGTAACCATGTGTACCAGGTGGTGTGGAAAGTACACGTCATGTGACTGGGTTCGCACATCGTTTTCTACCTTCTTGATGCTCGAACCCTAGCTGCAGTACCCCCATACTACACGGCATGTCCTTCGAGAGTACATACCGTGTATTCAGGAATTTTCCAGAAACAACGCCTCTAGCCTGTGCTCCTCTTATGATGCTTGTTCTTCATTATAATGGTCTGATTTCCATGAAAACACAGAATTTAGGTCTCCCCGATGTTCCGAAGTCATTACTAGTGTTTTAGGGAATTTGATCGGCTCCTAAAAGCCGTTTTCATTCTCTCGTATGGATTGGGGTGAAGAACGGTCCTTCTGTTTCAGTCTAATTCGTCGCCTTCTATCATCACTCTACCTCCTCTAGGTCGTCATGATGTTGGGTATTCATTCTAGGATCGTTTCATCACAAAATAAACCTGAAACCATCCGTTGTTCATTGCCGAATAAGAACGTGAAGACCACACCAATATTCACAAGACGGCAGAAGGAATCAGGCCGTTTTAGTTTGGCTCGGTCCTTCCACATTAGTTTGATAGTAAGCGGATAAAGAGGAAACAATTCATTAATTGAAGGAAGAATTAACGTTTCTCAAAACCAAATCACACCCCTACCTCATCTTCTTCGTTCGACGTTGGGAGGAACGGTTCTTCGTTGGAGGAACTGTTCTTCGTTGGGAGGTCTTATCCCTTCTCCTAAACTCCACCAAAAAATAGATTTCTAACAAAATGAAATAATAGATTTGTTAATTATTTAATTGTTGGAATGAATTTGAAAGAATTCAAAAGGTGTCAATTAATTATGTGAAAGAGTTCAATTAATTAATTGTGTGGGTTGGCACATTTAATTAGTGGGGGAATCTCAATGGTTTCTCCACTTAATTGGGGGTTCCAAGGGTTACAACCCCTGGGAGGTCCCCACCAAAGATATCCAACCAAGGGAGGTTATGTGCTGGTGGGACCCACCACCATAACTTCTAATGGGAGGTTATGGTGTGGTGGCCCCCACCTCAAACCTCCCCTTAGAGTTTTTAACCGCCAAAAAAATAAAAAAAAAAGATAACACTTTTTTTTATTTAACATTATTAAAAACCCCAAAATCAAATGTCCATTTTCGACCATCTGTTGTCGAGGAAAAGAATTCATATCAGAATACTGACACTGTGAGTTAAACAATGCTCTCGGATTTCAGTTCCAAGCACCTATTCAAAATTTATAAAATCTCGCTCATACGTTTACTGAATGTACCCGAACAAAACTTCTGAAATTGATTCCGGGCACACTGGGCCTCAGAATCAAGCGCCATAAAATTTCACAGACATGTAAAATTACCATGTATTTAAGAAAAATGATTTCCATGGAAATTCTGGGTCTTTAATTTCTCCCCACCTCAGATAATTACGTCCTTATAAGCTACAACTCGAACTAAGGGAACACATGGGGGTACTGAGAATGCATCTGAGCCTCCCTCTCCCATGTTCTCTCCTAGGGGTTCCCGTGCTGCCAGCGTACATGCACCAGAGGTATCAACCATCCACGTAGGACCTACTCTAGATGATCCTCAATCTCCACTCGAACCTCCGTAAAATTCTCCGTGTCATCGATGTCCATCTCCCAGTGGTTGATGGTGTGGGATGGGTCGTGCACATATCTTCTCATTTGAGAAACGTGGAAGACGCCGTGCAACCGATGCATTTGAGGTCGAAGAGCTAAGCGGTAAGCCACCTATCCTACTCTGATGAGGACCAGGAAAGTTCCAATGAACCATGGATATAACTTGCTACCTCGGCCAAATCTCTGTAGACCTCATCGAGGTGAGACATGTAAGAAGACGTGGTCTCCATCCTCGAACTCCTAAGGTCTCTGCCTTCTGTCAGCATATGACTTTTGTCTGCTCTGTGCAGTCTTCATCTGCTTCTGGATGATCTGCAACTTCTCTGTGGTAACTCATACCATCTTTTTTCCTACTAGTGCTAACTCCCATGTGTATGTCCAGCACAGTGGCGATCTCCAAGGTCGACCATACAAGGCCTTAAAGGGTGCCATACGGATGGTGGAGTGATAGCTGTTGTTGTAGGAAAACTCTACCAATGGTAAGTGATCCTCCTAGCTGTGACCAAAGTCGAGGACACAAAAACAGAGCATGTCCTCGAGGGTCTGAATGGTCCAATCGATCTGACTATCCGTCTGAGGATGGAAGGTGGTGCTCAAGCGAAGCTGCGTCCCGAAAGCCTCCTACAACCCCTTCCATAGCAGGGAACTAAACCGTGCATTGTGATCAGAGATAATAGAATACGTTACAACATGTAAACGCACAATCTCTTGCACATAGAGGCGTCCAAAACACTCTACTAAGCCCTTATCTCTGATCGGTAGGATGTGGGCCGACATGGTGAGTCGATCAATGATCACCCATATCAAATCGTGAATCCTAGATGTCCGTGGAAGACCTATCACGAATTCCATGGATATCCCATCCCACTTCATCTCTGGGACCACTAAGGGTTGTACTAAGCCTGCTGGTACCTGGTTCTCTTACTTCACTTGCTGACAAGTGAGGCACTACGAGACAAACTCAGCTACTACCTTCTTCATACCTGGCCACCACTGCTATAGTCTGAGGTCACGATACATCTTCACCACTCCTGGATGTACCGCTAAAGGGGAAGTGTAGAAATCCCTCAACACATCCTCCTGAAGTGAAACTGGTACCAAGGTATGTCCTCTGAAGAAAATGACGTGCTCCCCACCTTCAAAAAAACCATCAGGTCCCTGCCGTGTGGATTTTTGAGAACATCGTGTCTCACAGTTAGTGTCCCCATGCTCTTCCTCCTTAACTCATTGAAGAAGTGGAGGAGTAATTGTAAGAGATTGTAGATAGGCTACTCCATCCCTATCCACAAAGGATATCTGCAAGGCAGTCGGCTACTCTGTCGCCTCTCCTAGCAGTTGTATACCAAATCTTTTACTGAGAGCATCTGCAACAACGTTCTCCTTCCCAAGAGTATAGACTATCTCTAATTCATAGTCCTAGAGGAACTCATGCCAATGTCGTTGTCTCAGGTTCAGGTCCTTCTGATAGAAGATATACCTGAGAGTCTTGTGAATAGAGTACACGATAAAACGTTCGCCCATAAGATAGTGCCACTACATAATCAAGGTGAAGACCACTGATTCTAACTCTAGGTCATGGGTAGCGTAGTATTACTCATGTTGTCTCAAATGAAGAGAACCATGAGTGATCACTACTCGATCATGCATCAGGACACACCTAATTCTGGTCCCTGATGCATCATTGTAAACTATGTACCCTACGCCTTCCTCAGGAAGCCTTAAGATGGGGGCACTAGTCACCATATGCATTAGCTACTGAAAGCCCTACTAGTATCACTCTGACCAGACAAAGTGTTTCCCCTTCTTCGTCATGGATTATAGTGGTGATGCAACTCTGGAGAAGTCTGAAATGAACCTTCGATAGTATCCAGCCAAACCCAGGAAACTCTGTACCTTCGTCACACTCCTGTGTGGATCCCCAGAAATTATTGCCTCAATATTTCCTGGATCCACTACAACTCCAGCCTCTGAGATGATATGTCCTAAGAAGTGAACCTCTTGAATCCAAAACTGACATTTCAAGAGCTTACCATAAATCTGGTTTTCTCGGAGTGTGTCCAGTACCACCTACAAATGGTAGGAATGCTTCTCCTCAGTAGTTGAGTAGGTCAATATGTCGTCAATAAAGACTACGACAAAGCGATCGAGGTAAGGCGGGAAAAATCATGTTCATGAGACACATGAACACTACTGGAGCGTTGGTTACACTGAAGGGCATAACAAAGAAATCGTAGTGGTCGTACCGACACCTGAAGTTCGTCTTCTATACATCCTCGTCTCGAACTCTGAGCTGGTGATATCCTGATCTGAGGTCTATCATCGAGAACCACTATGCTCCCTTCAGCTGGTCCAAGAGGTCATCATTCCTTGGAAGTGGGTACTTGTTCATTACGGACACCTGGTTCAGGCGACGGTTGGCAACATAATGCCTCAGGATCCCATCTGCCTTATTGGCGACTAGAATAGGGGCTGCCCAGAGAGAAACACCGGGCCGGATGAATCCATTTCCCTGCAAGTCCTCCAGTTGTACCCATAGCTCACGAAGTGTAGCAGGAGCTATCTGATATGCTGGTGTAGATATCGGTGTCGTCGTGGGGTATAGGTTTATATGGAAATCCACCTCTCTGTGAGGAGGTAGTCCTGGAACATCATCAAGGAAAAATTCCACGTATTGTTCCACCACTACAGGATAAGTCGGACTCTCTACATCAACTGCTCTGAGGGTAAGGCAAGCCAACTAGTTAGTGATCAGCTGCACCCTCCTCTGAGTAAGTCCATCTTATGATGCAAAGGTTCCCTTCTTTCTAGTGAAGGTGAACCTGGTACCATTCATGCGGACACACAACACTTTTTTACTAATACAGTAGATCTGAGCATGGACTATAGATAACTAGTCCATACCCAAGATGACGCTGTAAGGCCTCGACGCCGCTACGAGGAGATCCTAGCCGAAGCTCTTGCCTCTTAGAGTAAGCTCACACTGCAGGCACCAGTGCGTAATCATCAAGTCTTTTCCCAGTGGAGTCTCTAGCCGTAAGGATCGAGCCAATGGCTCCGTCAGAATCTCCGAGCTCCAAACGAGGGGCGTGGAAATGAAAGAGTGTCTGGAACCTGTGTCTATAAGAACTACTACTATGGTGGGGTAGATAGAGATCGTACCTCGAATCATCTCAGGAGCATCATGATTGTAATCCACAGCTTCCTAAAGCTGAGCTCTCCCATGTCCACCTGCTCCATGAGGTCGGGGTGGACCTTCTAGTGGTGGTGGTGGTAGAACCTCAAAACGTCGTGCACTGCCAGTTGCTTGACCATCTCCTCTGCCACGTCCGCTTGTGCCCTACCGACCGCCTCGATTGAATCTCTTCCTCTGCCTAGGAGGTCCCTTAACTATTTGGTGATCACTTGAATGGCAGTTCGGATAGTCAGGAGCCATGTGACCCTACCCGCCACATGAGTAGCACTGCCTATTCATGGAAGGTAATTCACATCCTCAGGTGCCCTGCACAACAGATTCTGAGTCATGCAGTCATCCACCCTTGGGTCTGGTCCTCTTGGATCTCTACGCAATCTGTCTACTGCTAGCCGCAGAAGACTCCACTCCATGTCAACTAGTAGTCTGTCTTGGTGCTGGTGACTACTCAGCCAAGAAACTCTCTACTAGGAGGGCTCCCTCTAACACCCCCGCCTGCGTCGGGATGCTGAGTAAGATCATCGATGCCCTGATCTTTCTCCTGAGCCCTTGCTCGAAGTTCTGAGCCCTGAAGAATGGGTCTCATACCATATCTATGGAGTAGCGTGAGAGGTCGGTGAACCTCACTGAGTATAGAGCTATCGTCATGCTACCCTACTGTAGATGCAGTAGCTCCTATATATGCACTGCTCGTATAGTCACTGGAACAAACTCCACCCGGAACAAGCTCTCGAATTCTGCCCATAGAAGAGCTACCTCATCATGCACCTGGAGCATCAGGCTCCACCATCTGTTTGATACTACCTAAAGAAGGATGGCATCAAGGATCACCATAAATTCTACTGGTGTCCCTACTTGCCTAAAGACTCTCACCACAACCTCCATCAAATCCTCCTCCGCCTATGGGTTTGTCTCTCCACAGAACCTAGGTGGCCTCAAGTGCTAGAACTCATGCAACGCGCTAAAGAGGCATGCATCATCTGCTGCTGAGGATGGTGGAATCGGTGGCCCAATGGGAAGTAGTACCGCTGGTGCCTTCGCTGGTAAAGGGACCTACATCGAGGCCTCATCGCTCGGTGGGCTATCTGAGCGTATGACTCTCGGGGCTCTGCGGGGAGGCATCCTGAAAGAAACAATTGTGACACGATATAAATATTATACCTGGTGAGCTGACTTGGTTGAGCTGACATAAGAAAACTTTTAAAGACATGCAGGCAATCATTGTTTTCATGCATCAAGTCGAAAATCAGTAGTCAGGGTCCTGGTGTATGGATACGTCAGCCGCTCGCACCAACACTAGACTCCCTGAACTGAAAACCACACTTAGTACCCTTAACACTATTTCTTCACAGAAAATAATGATCAAAGCCTTAAGTTCTATGGTATAATAGACCCCTCTGATACCAATTTGTCACGACCCATCCCCCGGGGCCCATATCTTGACTACCCCAAGCCTTCCTTCAATAGGCCAGGGGCTGACGACTAGCACCAAAGGCGTAAATCCATAAACTAGGAAGGAATTGCCTTTATAACTATAAACAAACACAACAGAGTAAAAAACTTGTAGAAAAAAACTAAGTAAAACTATATACAAAAGAAGTGATAGTAAGAAAATGGGGCCAGAAATACAAGCCCAAGAACAAAGTACAAGTTCAACTGAAATGAAAGTACAACTATAGAAAATTAAAGTAGGTACTGGGTCGTCCTCCAGGTCTCCTACCTGAAGGGTATGTACAGATGGCCTCCACATCACTCTCATCCGTCCATCAGCTCCGTGTACCGTCACACCGAGTGGTCTACCTTCAGGTACAGTCTAGTCCTGCTACTCTCTACCTCAGTCAACATTGTCCGTCGTCTTTAACCAAAACAATGAGGTGTGGGCATAGCCCGTGAGGAGTGAGTATAATGATACTCAATAGGGATTTCATGACCCTCAAGATCTCACAAAGTCCAAAAAGGATAAACCACAATGTATGGATTCAACGCATAACCATTACTTAGTTATATGACCATACATATACAAAAGTTATCTAGTAACCCATATCAATCATGAGGAAAACACAAAATACATTAACTCATCTCAAACCAGGATTTTATTCAAGGGGTAGTATCGAGTATCACCCCCAGTCATACTGTTAGAATCCCGAATGATGGTATACTCCTCCTCTATCGAGTACAGTGGGCATCCTGCATCACACGGAGTCACTTCCCAGCTTCCTGGACTGCTGTGGTACTCCTCTTGTCGAGTATCGTGGGGCTGTTGTGTCACACATTGGCGCTCCCCATTGTGGGTCTCCAGTGCTCACCTAGAGGCGCTCCCCCTTTTATCCTACTGAGGTACTCCTCCTGTCGAGTATCATGGGTTTGCTACATCACACATAGGTGCCCCCCACTATCGGTCTGCCATGTCACAGAGAGGCGCTTCCCACAGGACTAGTCGAAACACTTCGAGTTGATCGGTCAGCAGTCTTCAGGTCTTAGCCAGCTACTAGGTCTCCGCACTATGTTCGCTCGTCTCCGGGGAGGATCTACTCTATGAGCTACTGGTCGATGCTCCAACTTCCATGAAGTTCAACGAAGAAGTATCTCAAAGGTCTTCCACATCATAGGGGTAAAATCCAAGCAATACGTGTCTAAGAAACAGAGATGAGATTACCAATCCATTTTCCAAAAAGTACACGGCGTGTTGGTATGGTTACATGCCCTGTATTCAGACCTCGGGTATTGCCCGTGTACAAAGGCCTACGTCTAAGGGATGGTCATGTAGAAAATTAAGTACATGGTGTGTGGTATGGTTATACTCCATGTTCTAGCATCTGGGGTCGGTTCTGTGTACGCTGGCCATGTGCTCGTACACGGCATCAACCCATATTCGCCAACCCGTGTAACTTGTATACAGGGTATCCTGTGTCATTGGCCTTCCATGGCCATGTAGTAGAGTACATGAATGTGTACTTTACCCGTGTCCATGTATCCTCATGATACACGCTGAGTCTCGCGATGTCCCCTTTGTCATGCTGAGTTAGAGAGTACATGTTGTGTCATCAGGTTGTGTGATTCTTCCCGTGTCTGTGTATTTTCCAAAATACACACCGTGTGTCGCGTAGCCGCGTCTGCTAGGCCGTGTGAAAAGTACATGTCGTGTGACCCGGGTCACACACCGTGTGCTACCCTATTGACGCTCGAACTCTAGCTATATTACACCCGTACTACACGGCGTGCCCTTCGAGAGTATAAGTCATGTATTCAGGAATTTTCCAGAAACGACGCCTCTGGCCAGCGCGCCACTTGTGATGCTTGTTCTTCATTTCGATGGTCTGATTGCCCCGAAACCGCAGAATTTAGGTCTCCCTAATGTTCCAAAGTCATTTATGGTGTTTTTGGGCCTCTGATCGGCTCTAAAAATAGGTTTTGATTCTCCCGCATGGAAATGGGGGAAGAACGGTCCTTCCGTTCCAGTCCGATCTGTCACCTGCTATTGTCGTCGCACCTCCGCTAGGTCGTCGTGATGTTGGGTGTTCATTCCAGGATTGTTACATCTCAAAATTAACCCTCAAAGATCTGTTGTCCATTTCCAAATAAGAACATGAAGATCACACCAATATTCACAAGAACGGCGGATGGAATCAGGCCGTGTTTGTTAGGCACGGTCCTTCCACATTAGTTTGATAGAAAGCGAATCAAGAGGAAACAATTCAATCACCGAAGGAATAATTAATGTTGCTCAAAACCAAATCACACCACTATCTCAACTTTTTTGTTCGTCGTTGGGAGGAACGGATCTTCATTGGAGGAACTGTTCTTCGCTGAGAGCTCTTCTACCTTCTCCTAAACTCCACCAAAAGAAATATGTCTAACAAAATGAAATAATAGATTTTTCTATTATTTAATTGTTGGAATGAATTCAAAAGGTGTCAATTAATTAAGTCAAAGGGTTCAATTAATTAATTTTGTGGGTTGGCACATTTAATTAGTGGGGGAAGCTCAAGGGTTTCTCCACTTAATTGGGGGTTCCAAGGGTTACAACCTCCGAGTGGTCCCCACCAAAGATATCCTCCCAAGGGAGGTTATGTGAAGGTGGGACCCACCACCATAACCACTCATGGGAGGTTATGGTGTCGTGGCCCCCACCTATAACCTCCCCTTGGAGGTTTTAACAACCAAAAAATAAAAATAAGCTAACACTTATTTTTATTTAACATTATTAAAAAACCCAATATCTAACTTCCATTCTCAACCATCTATCGTCGAGGTGAAAGCATTCTTAAGAGAATACTAGTGTTGTGAGTTCAACGGTGACCTCAAATTTCAGTTCCGAGCACCGGTTCAAAAGTTATAAAATCCCGCTCATACGTTTACTAAAAGTACCTGAAAAAAACTTCAGAAATTGATTCTGGGCACACCGGGCCTCAGAATCAAGCACCGTAAAATTTTGCGGACTTGTAAAATTCCCATGTATTTAAGAAAAAAAATTCCTACAGAAATTCTGTGTCATTACAATATTCATGTATACATGATTAAAATTAAAATATAAACTCATAATCATGAATATTAAAGAACTATAAAAGTGTTGTATTATTAAAATATATATGTAGTCAAAATACTGGAGTTACATTACAAACCTTCTATACCAAATGTGTATGTCCCAAAATGAAAATTTGTAAATAAAAATATTGTGATCATTTTACACCATAAATTTGCCTCTCAATAGATAGTGAAGCTGGAATCTTAGTCTGTGTACAGCTACTTCCAACACCAAATCTTGTGTTGGGTATTTGTTTTCTCATGAATCTTTATATGGAATGATTACAGTCAACATTGGTGTGGTATATAATCTTACCATTATCTTTTAGAGTTATCTATCAATAGGTTCATATAACTCAAATTTTTATCCTTCTTGTTCATGTTATGTATTAATGATGATAATATGGAGAATCTCCCAATGAATATCCTATAATATCCAAAAAATACATGGAATATTTATCTCTCAAATATGTTCTTTGGTCACTCCTATTAAAATATATCTTTGATTTTCTCATTTTATATTGACATTCCTGACTTTAATATCATGTTACGAAAAAATAATATTTCCATGTCCCTAACATGATATTTCATGAAATTAGTATACATCTTATGAACTCTCCTTTTGCACAATGTGTTTTCTAGGTGTTTATAACAATCCCCTCATCTATGGTAGTACACCAATCTATTTTTAATGAACATTAATAGATATGAATATCGATATAGAATAAATACCATAATCACCCGGACCATGAACACCACCTAGACATTAATTAGTTAAATTCACATAATAAGGAACTGAAAAAAAAGATATATATGTGCTTGAAAGTAGATATTGGAATATCTAATAGCCTCTACCATAACTGATGATATCTATAACATCAATATTTCTTAAACATCCACTTCGGTCACCTCAAGTGAAAAAATTGATTACCTATAAAAAATACTATTTCCTGAAAATAACCTATTTTAGACTCGAGTTACCATCACACAAGCCTAAAATTCAATCTGAATTCCTAGTAAAAAAACACCCAAGATAGATTTATTAGGTGAATATATCACTTTTAAATAATTTCATCCAGCTAGACCCATAAATCCATAATTTATGTTAGAGTCATTTTATAGGGTGGTATAGATTTAGTCATTGTACCTAAAAGCCACTCAATAGTAAATTCAACCTCCCTCATTTGTTGAATACCTAAGGAGTCCTTAAGATATTTATCATTAAAAATATTCATAATGAAGTGAATATTTCAATTCTTAAATATTGTTTAATTTATTTTTAATAATTGAAATATGTTTTTAATGATGATATAGGGTGATTTTGATGTAACTTGAAGATTTAAAGAATGTTATCTAGAAGTTTAAATTTAGTTGGAATAATTATAGAATATTTAGTTTCTATAAAATTTATTAAATTCAACTTTATAATTTTTATTAATGAGCACCATATGGTTTTAATGGAACATGGTAAGGTACAGGTTGAATCTTTGAAATGTTTAATCACTTCAAAAGGTTCAAGTAGGATTTTGAAAAATTAAAACACACTGAGTCTCATGGGATATTTGAATAGAAATATTAATTTATATTAAAAGAGTGAATAATATGAGAATCATGGAAATTTAAAAATAAAATAGTTTAAATTCAATTGAAATGATTTAAATATCATATTTTTAAGAAATATTGTTTAGATAAAAATCATGGGGTGTTTCCATATTTAATTTTAGAAACATTACTCATAGAATATTATGAATATAAAATGGATAAAATAGAGACAATTAAGCATGATAAATAATTGAGAACATGAGTTCTAATACCTTTTTATAATGAAGGACATATTTAATAAAGAGAGACAATATGAACATGAACTACACATGTAACAATCATTGGTATTGAGGTAAGATAGTCTATTGTTGATCATATGAGGGATAATGACCAAGGAGAAAGGAGAACATCTTGTGTGTGTATTCTTATTCTTATAGATTTATCATTTTGTAATATCAAGAAGGGAGGTATAACATTTGTTCAATTGAGAATACATTATTTTGGAAGTTAATGATCTATCAACTAGTATAGGATTTAACATTTGATGTTGATGCATCTGGAGGAACATTGAATATGTTGTTCACAGATAATAGTGAGGAAATAATAATGGAGACTAATGGTTCTAATATAAATATATCCCCCATGTTTATTTCTGAAATGCATGATTCAAGGATTTATATTCCTGTTATCATGTATTATCTTATATATCCCTATAAGAGTCAAGGATGAACATTTAAATTATATTGTAATCACTTTTGGGATTATATTGATAGTCTAGTTCTCATAAAATAACTTGAAAATTGAAAGTTTTATATATGACATTAGGTCATAAAATTGTAAAAATTATTGTGCCTTGTGCCTTTTATTTACTACAATATTCAATTAATGAAAAATAAATAGAGTGTGAGATGAATGAACACTAATCAGTCACTAAGGTTGATTATAAAGTAAATAAATCATAAAAATTATCACTAATTCGCCATTTCTACTCTAAGTAATATAATTGGACTTGGGAACATCAAGTGCTATCAAATATAAATAGGTTTCCTCTGAGATCATTTTCTAATCAATTAAGAATACGAATTATTTCAATAGTATGGGAGCTCATATTTTATATAGAAATAAAATACATGGATAGATTAACTCATTGATTCCTTTTTTTCATATGTATTGGAGGTCAATGATGTATGAAAGTGGGTTTTTCACCTATTGTTGAGATATAATCACATTAAATTTATGGATACAGTAAATTGGTAAGAACTTGGGAAAATTAAGAATAAAATATTATCTTACTTGTCTGATAAAGTTTACACTAATGTAATAGAACTTAAGACACCCATATAACTATGGGAAAATATTAAAAACATGTATGAAAAAAATGTGAAGATTAGTTAATCCCTATTTAAATAATATATGGATGAATTTAAATACATTATAATATATAAACATAAGGAAGTTGATGAATATTTTTCTTTAGTTAATAAGATTTTCTGTCACATCAGGGGGTTTACAGATAGTATGGAAGTCTCTATTGTTGTAAATAAATTAAGGAGATAATTTCCATATTGGTTTTATCTAATGATATAACACATAAAAGAGAATAAATACTTATCCCTAGATGACTTAAATAATACAAATCTCAATTATGTGATTTTTAAGAACTTTATTTGAAGAAAAATGCTACGGATGAAATGGAAATCAAATCCATGAGTAAACACAAGTTCAAGGAATAGGATGTTGAGTTATCCGGTGAGTATGAAAAGGATTTTGAATGTAATTAAAAGAATAAAAGGATAATTACCCATATATATAAGAATATAAAAAACAAAAAGGGTATTTAAAAAAGTAATTCTTCCACTAAGGTGCTTACCGTGTTGTGTAATTAGACATTTTACGGAAAATTTTCCAATAAAGAAAAGTGTACTATATAAAGAATATGAATGAAGAAAAATACCTCAAGATAATAGATAGAAAATAAGTTCCTACAATGTTATGAAATATGGTGGTAGTATGAATATATTTAAAAAAACAAAAAAGTATAATGCTGAGAAAATAAAATAATACTACACTCAACAAATGAGAAATAATGAGTTAGAAGTTTGTTTTGAGAGGAACACACAACATCATAAGTAAATAAAAAACCAAAGAAATATTTTATAAAGATAAATAAATTAAATGTTGGAGTTTATATTAAATATAATGATCATGTTGAGTAGATCAAGATTCTTAAAGTTAAAATTTAAATGTATGAGAATATTTTAAAGGAGTTTCAAAATAAGATATTTCTAAAGAAGAAGAACTTTACAGAGTTGATTCAATGTGTCTTAAGGTTGGGAATACATTGAAGAATATGAAAGTTGAATATTAATAATCTATATATGTAAATAGAGACTCATTACAAAATAATATGAAATATTCCACACATTATCATGTATAATCTAAACTTATGATACTTGATAATTCCAAAAAAAATTATTAATAGTGTTGGTACAAAAAGAAAATATAGGAATACCTAGGATGATAAAATTTCTCAGAATATTAAATATATAGTAAATAATAGTTATTTAATTATGAAAAATATCCTCCCTTAAACCATAGAATTTGGAAAATAATGAACTATACAATCTAAAATATATTTTTTTCATGAATAAATTTGTGTTATATTATATTATATTCTATTATACATTTACAACATATAGGAAACCCAAAAAAAAACTTTTTTCCCATAATGGATATAATTACATTATTCAAAAAATATATAATGAAAATTATAAATATTAAAATGGGACGAAAATAGAAAATAGAAATACTAGAATGTGAAATTTCAAACCACCTGAATCTGGTAGAATTATTACGCCCATGAACAACACTATTGAAAATAAAGAATGTATTAATAAACTAAATGAAATTTTTAAAAAAGTTAAATATTATTACTTGGTAGAAATTGTTTTAAATTATTCATAATGGAATGAATATATACTTATATGAGGTAATATTACTATTACAATAATAATATGGTTATGAGTAATAGTAACATGACCATTTTGAATGGTAACTTGACCATTATGAATGTTTACCATGGAATGGTAATTCATCCTCACATTAAAATATGTAATAGAAATTATATTTATCATCAATAATTTAATAAAATATAAATATTTTAATTCTACAATATATATATCATGATTACAAACTAAAATAAACTAGAGATGCATTGTTAATAAACTTTTTTTAATGAATTTTATAAAACTCATAATTATTAGGTTAATAATGAAAATTAAATGTGATTGAAAATAACTTTAATAAACTAAATAGAATTTTCCTAATAAACACATTAAAATTGTTTAAGGGTGTTCTTTTGGATATTTTTTTAAATATAATAATTTCCTGCTAATTGTAAAAATATAGTTTTTACATAAATAGTGTATTTTAATTACATAATTCAAGATGTAATAATGAAATAATAAATTATATAACTATTGGATAAAAAAACTCATTTAATAAGATGAACGAGTCATTGAAAATAATAAACTTAATTTTTACACCAGAAAAGTGTTTTCTAAATTCTAAAATGGTAAAGTATTCCATTAAAATAAAACAATTATCTTTTCCCCACATTCCATTTTGATAAACTAATAAATTTTATTTTTAAAATATTTAAAAGAATTAAAATAATATTATTCTATTAAAATATGACTTCAAATTTAAATAATAACACTCTTACAATGTTTTCTATAGAAATTATATTTTATTAAATATTTTTTCTAAAAAATAAACCTCTCCTCAAATATAAATACCATGTATGTCTCCCCATGGAAGAATAATTCTCCCTCACTTACCAAATACAATTTTCTACTAAAATTTCCTAAGTTATAAGCGTTATAATTTTTAGGTGTGTTATAGAAACACAAAACTTCAACCATTCAAGTATTTTAGTTCTATAAAAAAGAATCATCATTGCGAAGAGGGTAATGTTCCATCAACATTTTCTCTCATTTTCCTTTTCTCTTCCTCTTTTTTCTCAATTCCATTCAAAAAAAATTCTATGATTAATTAAGTAGTATTTTATAAAAATAATAATGATTTTAACCTATATAATAATTATATTAATGATTTGTTATGTTTAATACTTATCTTCCTCCACTTTTGATAATGCCCTGTCAATGATTGGTTAACCGCCTACGATGGAATTTCAAGCTCTCTGCTTATCACCACCTTTAGGGATGGTAATTATGAATTATATATAAACTATAACTATTTAATTACATTTATATTATTCTTATGGAATTACTTTTACTCATTTATTAATTACTATGAACAATTATAGAAAAAATAAAATATAGAAAGGTAATTTAATGAAAATGTGACATCAGACCAATTCATGTTTAGAAAAGAGTATTATAAAATGTGATCTAATAATTATAGTAGATCAATATTAATATAATTAATATAATTCACTTATTGTTTAATTTTTTAACAAACATATTTATATTATACAGTAGGGGTAAATTAGGTGATAAATAACAAGACTTAAGGTGAGGGCACTCTTCAACTCACCAATTTCTTTCTGGTTAATATCCTCATTAAAAATATTTTTACCAAGGATATTCATCTAATTTTCTTAAAATTTATTTTCATAAATATAACCCATTTATTTCGATGGAAATAAATTTTTATAACTTGTTGAAATTATTTCTAATCCAATTTCAATGATTTTTTAAAATGAGTTCAGTTTATAAAACATTGTATTCACTCCACTTGGTCTGTTTCTCATCAAATATATAATGATGATAATTTATGATAAAATATGTTCTATGAAATTAATTTAGTAAACCAAAATTTTATTCTTTGATTTTGGGTTTCTAACATCTCTATGAAACCCAATCAATTATAAGGGTTTATTTCATGATTATGATTTTTATTCATTCCCTTTACATGTGGAATGCATGATCATGATCGTTATATGATGTGACAGGTGGGACTAAAATTATGTAGCTCTATTATTCATTGGTTAACATGTTATATCTCATGATATTATGTGTACTATTTTGGAACATGATTCTATAATTGTTTATAATTTTATGGTATGATTTTTGTATATATGTTATGAGTGAACTTAATGTTATATTTTTTCAAATATATGGTTGGTATTTGAAAACTATGTTATAAAGTTTAATTATTATATATATGTCACATTCCATTCCTTTTTTTAACAATTCTCACATTCTTATAACAATGATACCATTATATTGATATTATGATTATTATTATGTTCACCAATATATTGTTGAATTATGTCTCTTATTCCTTATTTTTTATCTATCCTATTATGAGAATTTTACAATGAAATATTCATTGAAGTATATCCTTAGGTGATTAAATGTACTAATGAGAAGAAATGATATTTCTGGAGGATGAAGATGAGGTATTTAAATAATTTTTATGTTTTATTATATAGAAGTTATGTATGAACCTAATTTCTCCAATATACTAAACGTTTTGATCCTTTAATGTATTAAAGATATGTTATTTATCATAAAAATTATGAAATAGTCATGTAAGAAGTATTTTGGTTTCTACAGTTGGTATCTAAGGTATGGTTCATTTAATTTGGGAATTACCACTTGGAAAAATTAGTGACAAAACTATGTTTATGTTTTAGTTTTATGGAAAACAACTTTGAGTTTTGTAAAAGTCTAAAATTGTGTGGTTCATGACTAATGAAATACATGTATGTATACTAAAAGTTTTTGTAGATCTTTCATGGATATACTTGGGGGTAACAGCATGGAAAATTATCATTGGGTGTTAAATCAACATGTACCTAGTGCATGATAAGTAGGTCTTACTACACACTGTGTTTGACACTCCAAAGGGGTATTCTCCAGTTAATCATACCCTCTATACAAACCATTATGAAGGATATATATCTAATATAAACCATGTGATGATTACTTACTAGTCTCAAGATATAAAAAATAACATAAACCATGTGGTCCAACCGCCTTCACCAAATAATGAGAAACAATTCATTAATTCTTTTATGTGTGAATGACCACTTATTTATAAAAGATCTTAAAATACACTTGGTGCATAATAGTGGGTTAACTCGATATAGAAGATCATTTTGGTGCTCCACTAGTATAATAAGGATAATGTTACCATGGTTTTCTATTTTGTATACAGAGAAGTAGATAATAGTGGGTATTATAAAAGAACACAATGATGAAAGATAAAATGGAAGCAATAGTGTGGGATACATTAAGAATATATTTCATGAAAGGTATTTCCTTAGAAAACATTGATAAAAACGGAGAGAAAAATCCAAGATCTTAAGAAAAAGTAGATTGAATTTATTACACATTATGAGTAAAATATCAATTCTGGATAGATACATATTAGGTTTTTTATTAACAATGATATAAAAATAAATATATTCATTAGCAGTTTAAAACATCATATTTTATGGGATTTATCCATCTGAGGATTTGGGAGTTATGAGGATTTTTTATAGGTGATCTCAAATTAGAGGTTGAGTTTGGAGAATAGTCCCATATATATTGTGATAAGAATAGAATAATGGAGTTTCAAGTAGGGCGTCAGATGACAGAGGAGGAAAGAAGATCTATCTTCCCACATATCAAAGAAGTTGAATGAAGCGTCATGGTAATTTCCTTAAAAGGACAAGTAAATTCTGTAAGTATGGTATTTAGGGCCACCAAACTCCGGAATGTTGATGAGACATGAAGAATTTGGCCAATGAGTTGTTAAAAAGGAAGGAACCTCCAAATACACCACCCATGGTACAATGATTCAACTGTAATGAATAAGGAAATTATTCAATGCAGTGTAATAAAGTATTGTTATTTGAGGGTAATCAAAGTCGGTAACCACCAAAGCTAAAGAAGAAATTGAATACTTATTCCATCACTAGAACTAATTTAGAACAAGATAATGATATTAGATATTATAAATTTTATATTCACTCTAGAATATAAATATTTTTATTTTATTCTGGTTATATGAGTTTCTTTATATCATGTTTGTTTGCTTGAAATATTTAGTAACATACATGATACCGTAAAGTAGATATATTTATAAAATTACATAGTGTTGTGATTATTGAAACTTTATTTGTTTACTCTTTTCCTATTAGATTATACTGGCAGATTCCTCCTGTGAATCTCAAAATCCTTCCCTTAGTGGAATTTTGAACTATATTGGGCATGGATTGGATCTTATTTTATAAAGGTCACATAAACTATTGGGAAAAATGATATCTTCATCCATAATCTGAACTATCTAATGATATTTTACAAATGAAATAAATATCATGAGTCTTGTATATGTAATCCCTCAGTGGTCTGGTTCATGCTACCTAGTAATAATTCATATCTTCTCCAATTGGTTGAAAAAAAGGAAAGTATCAACATTGATTATATGCCTACTATAAAGTAATAAAATGATGTATTTCCTGAAGTTTTTTATAGACATCTGATAGATCATGATTTACATTCCTCAATATAACTCATTATTGAAGTCGCTCCTATCTTAAAATTAACTCATAGGATGGCCCTGATAGAACAATAAAAGTTAAATAAGAAACTTCAAGATAATTTGGAAAAAGTTTTTATACACCCAAGTTCATCGCCTTAAGGTGCACTGGAACTCTTTTTCAATAAAAAGGATGGATATATATTGGTTTGAATATATTAATAGAAGCTCAATAAGATCACCATAAAGAAAAAGTATCCCCTACCAAATATTAAATAATTTTTCAATCAAATTCTAATAGATTGGTACTTCTCAAAGGTGGTTCTTCATTCTGGATACCATTAGAATAATGTGGTGATGAAAGATATTCATAATACAAAATTCTATACAAGAAATATAAACTTTTATTTTATTTTTACTCTCTTTAAACATACTGATTTTAGTACCCTAAGATGTTAAAATAAGAACATTATGTTTGGTAGTGTATACAACACAAAAAAATTGAGCTTAAAAGAACAAAAAAAATATTATTATTTAAATACGACCTTTATAACATATCCATTGAATTTATAAGTTTTAATATGAAGTACCACATTATTAAATATATATATAATATGACCATTATTCATCAAAGTATGTTTTCTTAAAAATGAATATTATTGCTACTTTTGAGAACATATTATAATAATTTTTAGGACTTTAAGAAATTTTTTGATAAAAATTATATTATATTACAAATAATCTTATCATAATTATAATTGAGTGAATTTTCCTTCGGTTTTTTAGAAAACATTAATTTTTCAATGAGTTGTGAAAAATACTGATTTTTCATTTGAAAATGTAATTTTATTTCAATAATTTACAAATTTCCATTTCTTTAAATATTTTAAAATTAAAATTAGTTTTCTTATGTTATAAATAATCAAATTATTTTATTTTTAATCAATTTTATGGATGAATTTGAAATAATATCAATTTAAAACATAATAAGGCATTTATCTAAAACATTGTCCTTCGTTGAATTTTTGTTTTAATCTTAAAATTAATTTATTTAAATTAAATAAATTGAATATTGGAAAATTCCTCCCATATATGAAATCGATATGTCCAAATTCAGTAAATAAGACCTTTTGAATTTTTTCATTATGAATGGTAGCAATAGTAAATAAGTGTCACTAAGGTGATGGTAAATCGGGTAATTAAGATTAAAAATAAAATGATAGAAAATAAAAAACGACCTTAACACTTGACTTAATCCTATTATTTTTGTTTATTTTGACCATTTAGATCCATATTTTAAAAATATGGAAACATGGGTCTATATTGCATTGATTTTAACATTTAGAATATTTAAGTAAAAGATAAAGTAAATTGAATTTGTTCATTTCTTTTAATATCTATAAAAGTCTTTAATGAGGATAAAAATAACTCAACTTCAGTTCTAAATGTTTATTTAGAAATTAAATTATTTTTCCTAGTAATTTATTTTTTATTTTTCATTATTAAATAATTACCTTAAATGCTTACACAATGTCGATACAGTATTTATTCAATTGTTAGAAAAATAAAATAAATGATCCTAAAAGTATAAAGACTAATATAATTTTAATGAATTTCCATCTTCCAAAAAAATTATTTGGCTATAACAGGATATGGATATGTTCAAGAATTATATTTTATTTCTTTTTTCATGTTGTTTTAAATTTTGTTTAAAATAAATAGCTAAAAAATAGCATTATTTGTTTTTTATAATAAATTACATTTTATTAAATGATTTAAAATCCCTAAAATATATATCTTAGGACAATTGATAAAGATATGGTTCAAAACTTCAATCATGTTCCATTTATGTTCCAATTATAATTTTATAACAATTATCATGACACCTAAATAGTAAAAACATTATTATCACGAAAATTGTCAAATGTGTTAGTGAAGAGTTAAAAAAGATAAGGGTGAAAAAATCACCCAAACATGTCCAACTATTATTGGATGATATTATTTCAACCCAAAATCATATAATAAATTAATTATATCAATTTATATGAATTTAAAATTAAAAAATTATTTATATTAATGTAATACTTTTAAACAATTCCAAGAATACCCCTCCAATCATTATAAGAGGACACCCCAATCCTCTTTTTTTCACACTTAAAAAACCATTTGGTATATCAATTACCAACCAAAATACCTTACTAAAATCACTTAACAAATTAAATAGGTCTTATTCTTGGTAGACTATCAACAATATACTGATTGATGTGTAAATAAAATGAGGATGTCTGAAGAAGATGTATAACTTTTAAGTAATTGTTTTTATTTTATTTATACTTATACCTTGTTAAAATCTAATTCAAAAATGATGAAGTAATAACATGAATATATTATATATATTTATATTTCTTAAAATAATTTTCCCTATATCTTTCTTCTATTAAATCAAATGAAAAACAAAACTGTTGTTTGTTTGTATAGAGGAGTACAACCTCACAAACTAATGTAATTCATTTTCAATCACCGACTATTATAGTTGGTTATAATGATGTATGTAATTATTATAAATTATATTCATGATATATTTATCATAATAAAAAGATAATGTTTCATTTGATTTCCTACCCTTCCATCAATTGAAAAATTATAGAATTGTTCATACGTACGTGTGGACTACCACCTCCATGAAGTTGTTTAATTCCTTTTCTATCACCACATCACATGGATGATATATATAAGTTTATTTCAAGAAATAGTAACATGTTTATGATATAATTATAATTTTGGAAGGTGAAAATGATACTTACATTGAAAAATTGACATGTTACTCATGTGTACATATGGATTATCGTCTCGATGGTTGTAACATAGTTCATTTTTCATAACCTTATTCCACAATTGGTTTTAAAAGTATAATTTATTTATAAAAATTTTAATGATTCCAGGATTATTATTCTAGATGTAATGTAACAGTTCCACTTATTCCATAGTCAACCAAATAAATTAATTTTTAATATATGGTCCAAATGTAATAAAAAATTATGACGTGAACTTAACTGATTATGTAACTTAATTTGAAATTGTAATAAATATTGTAAAAGAAATAATAAAATTTCAAAAATTTATTAGGAAATTAAATAGTTATTTTATGTTTATTATTTAGTAATATAAACAATGTGTGTAATTATTCGTGTAAGAGGTAATGAATTTTATCTCAATTTTATTTCATTGAGACATATTTTAATATTATTCACCAATATCCTTGATATAGTTTATATATCTCTCTTTTTCATGTTTTATTTATGAATACTTTATACTTCATGGTATTTTCTATTTCGTTTAAAATTATATCATCCAAGTGGATTTATGTTTAAGGTTACTAAGTGGTAAGGGATTTTTAACACAATTTTAATTCATTATGTTACATTCTAACTCCATTGATGTTGTTATTCAATTATTATGTGTGAAATTTCATTTTACACAATTATAATGTATATAAACTTGTATTATGTGTATTTTTATTTGTTACACACAATCATTTCATTGATTAATTCTCACTTAAATGATACAATCATGGTAAGGGCTTTCTCGTATCATTTTTTTCCGTGATAAAAATTTCATAATCCACATTTTTTTATTTCATGTGTTTTATATACCACCAATTTTATATCATATATAAATACATATTGTTTATTCATGATATTTATAGTATCATTTTATGTTATTTATTCCATGGGATTATTATTCAAAATTTTACAAACTCTTGAGGTTTTATTACACAATATCACAATTATTCATAATTTATTATTTTTAATTCTCTACTTGGAGAATTATTTTATATTTCTATCTTTAAAAAAATACATTTTCTTCTCTTATGTTTATTTCTATAAATTAAAAGTTTTCCTTTCATTTCAATATCTTTATGTACTCAAAATATCAAAATAATTTTTATATAAAAACCCAACTTTGTTTTCTATTTGGTTGGGAATCATTTTCTTACATGCACATATTTTCTTTTAAATGTTATCAATAATATTTCTACAATTATACGATGATTTATCAAATAAATTATACACATTTTGGTCTTTTTATAAATTGGTTTAAATCAAATCTTCCTATTGATTTCTGAATGAGGTACATTTTTAATTTATATAGAAAATAAAAATATTTATTTTATCATACTCAATATGAACATAATTTTCTACTATCATGAATAGTCTATTATTTCAATATTTTAATATACATTTTCATGTTTCCGTGATTTTTTACAAGGAAATTTTTTTCCTAATATTCTGAAAATCTTTTATTTCTAAAAGATTATTTCAATGTGAAAAGGTTATTTTTCTCAAGAATTTTTTAAATATATTTTTATGATAGTTCTATTCATAGAAAATAAAAACCAATTATTTTATTTATGCTCCACTATTGTTATTTTATATTGATAACATCCTTGTTATTTCTTTGGTTGGCTTATGATCTATCTGATTTGGGGAAATATTATAATTTCATATAATAGTTTTTACAAAACAAAATTTTATAACTTCAATTCTTCTTCACTCTATTAATATAATGATTGCAGTGGACTTAGTAAGTGATTTAAAGGTCTCACTATAGCACCTTAATGCATTGGTTAGTCTCATTAGACAAAAATGTTGCATATTTGATTGATCCATTAACTATTTATGTTTTATGACATAGTATGAAGCCTTGAAAATAATTCTTTGATATATAAAATTATGAATTAGATAATTATAAAATTAGTTATTTATGTTTATATAATTATTTTAATATTTAAGATATTCATCGATAAGGTTTATATTTAGGTGATTTTTTATATGGTATGATTCAATAATCATTTCTTAATTCCAAATTATTATTCATGCTCATGTTATTATTAAAATGGAATATTTATTTAGATATTTACCTTTAAATATTGATTGTTCCTTATTTACTCATGATAGATTCTACTATACATAACCCTTACTGAGTATCTGATCTCACCCATATTTTTTTACTTTCCCCAAGATATAATAATGGAATATTTGAATGAGTTCAAGGTGCTATAAAAATACATTCCCTATGTTTTTATATTTAATTTTCCAATGTAAACTGGTAAGAATATATGTATCTAATAGTCCAGGATCACTAAAAAAAATTCCTTCCAGATTTGATCACTTAAACCTTATTTCAATTCAATAAAGTGACCATTAGCTTCATGATTCGTGAGTTGAGCTCTTTATAGTTGGTATCAGATAAATTTTTTTAAAATTTATATTTTTTAAAACATATGTTAGGGAACATAACCCAATGACGAAATTTGGAAATAATTATAACCATAAGATAACATCCTAAAGTTAAGGGAATGTTGAGATTATTTTTTTGTCTGCAATACATCTTTGTCTAGATATAATAACTAGATATAGTCTTTGTTTTATATTGATCTAGGGGTAATAACCCTAAAAAGATTGGGTTTAATATAGATTGGTTATCATTCTAGTGCACTATTAGTGTTACATTACTATGGAGTTGGATTGACACTACTATGGAATATGATTGGATGAAGTCACATTTTTATTATAAACAATTATGATGAATGAGTTAATAGAACCTATAGAGACATATAATATTTCATAGGGATATGGATAAACTTAAAGTGTTTTGGGTTGAATAGTATAATTTTGATCGTATGTTTAAAGACATAAATAGCCTTTTTTAGGTTTTAAGTGATGGATGTCTAAGATGATTAAATGTTTTTTAGAAAATATTTATGGTAATATTACCCTTGGGTTTAAGGTGTTTTTTAGGCAAAAATTTATTTTAGGAATAATGAAATTACATTTTATTGACATAATTTTAGAGGTATTGGCTATGTTTTGGGTTTATATGATATTATATGATAAGGTTAATACGGGTTATTAAAATATAGAAACATATGTTTTATAATATAGATAACCATTGTATCAAAATATGATTTGATTATTAATTTCATTGTTTAGGATATTTATCACATTTTATGGAATTTCATAGGAATTATATTAATATATCTTTAGAAAATCCAATACCCTTATATTGGAAGGAAAACTACCACATCCATCAAGACCATGTGGATTAAACTCACAACATGAGTTTAGTAAGGATATAACACCTACCGCTGGCCTATATGATGTCTTGGTTAGTATGAAGTTGTTTTTCCTTAATTTTTTTGATGAATAAATGTTAAGTTGATTTTAGGAATCATATTTTAGGATCAAATCATATTTATTTTTTATGATTTTTAGGTGGTTAATGATATTTTCAGAGATGTTTTATTTGGTTTAGGAATATATAACCAATATGATTAAACTAAAGGATTGTTTTTGATGAATTATATTATTATTTTGGAGGTGTAAGTTGGAGGGTATGAGATAACCTTTGACTACAAATCATTTTTTCCCATTTTCAATAGCCGGTTTAAGGGTTCCCAGTACCTATACAAACAGTCCCCAAAAATCCAAATTTCAAATTTCAAAATCAAACCAAACCACTATCCACAAACCGCCACGCGCCACACCTCAAGCCTTGAACCCATCAGCACACGTCGCCATCACTGCCTCTCCATCAATTTTCATCACGCACAATCAACACTACAGGTTGCCCGCGAGACCATCGGAAGCGTTGTCGCCAGAACCTCCTCCACAAAACACCACCATACATCATCACCGCCACAAAACCAACAGCACCAGTGAGAATCAACCACCAACATAGACTCTGCAAGATCAAACACCATTACCAGAATGATGAACGAAATGTGAATTGTCTCCGCAGTTTCGCACACCAAAACCACCAAGAAAACAATCCAGTAGAAACAAAACAACAAACATATCATCATCACCACCTCACAACAAAAATTACAGCCTCAAATCATCTGGAAGAATCGAATCCACCCAAAGAGGACCCAGTCCATCGCCCTACATACCGACGCAGCAAGAAACACAAAAACAGAGCCTCATACCTGAATGAAATCACCACTTCATAGAACAAAACCTTCAGGAGCCAAGAAGGCCCCGTCGCCTCCTGACCGACATCATCACCAAAGCCTGTACAAACAACAAAAGGATGAAGAAAAACCTGTCGCCACCTACAGAATCTCACCCAATGGCTAGATCTACCCAAAGAAAAAGCACTAGACACTGAACACGATGGAAACCCCAAAACTCACCACAGATCTCGCACCCTGGGGCATCATCACGCCTCTGAAACCGAAGAGGTCGAGCGGCGTTGCGAACAGCCGAGGATGATGATGAGTCCGTGCAAGCTAAGGGAAGCCACATCGTGAGTGCACTGAACTGAGAGCCACAGAAAGAGCAGTCGTCGGGGGAATAAGGTAGCGGAGGATGGAAGCCCTAAACACCACAAAGCCCCTTACAGGTGCATCCCCCTTATGAGATAACCATTGATTTTAAGTAATTCTTTAATTTTATGGTTTTTTGGGTAATTTGGGATATATATTTATTTATTTATTTAATGATCTATTTTAAACCTTTGGTTTTATTTTTGAATTATGGAGATTAATTTATGAAGGTTTATTCATTATGGGTATTATCTTACATTGTGAAAACCATTTTGGTTTTATTAGATAAAGGTGGAATAGCTTGTTATTATTTTGAATATTATGTGATCTCGTAGAATTTTATTTTAGTGCTTTATGCATGAAAAATTCATCTTGAATACTAATCATTTAAAGAAAAGTATAATATTGGGTTAAAAATTGATTAAAGAGTGAAATTATAATTTTCAAGTATATTTCCTTATGTTATTAGTATATATTGTAAAATAATTTACCAACTCTATAAAATGTTAATCGAAAAAAATTCTTATTACCTTCAATTCTGATGAATTGATTATATTTTTTACACCTCTTTAGATTATGATTTTGGTGTCTTTAACATTCTCATGATCATTCACTTTATTTTGATCAATAATCATTATAACTCTGAATAACTATTTTCACATTACTCTATTTCCATATTTTCACTTCCTGCTAATGAAATCCATTTTGGAATCCTAGTTATGTGTCATTCCAGGTGAACTCCATACTACCTTTTCAATCTTTTCCAGAGACAGTTTTAATTAACCCCTTTTATGATGTGGTATTTTAATAAACGCATTTTTAAATATCAAACCCTTTATTAAAAAACAAGATCAAATTTGAAGGATAAAATTTAATAAATGGATGAAAACATAATGTTCTCATATTTTAAAATAATAAAATTGTGTTTGATAGCGTATACAACAAGCAAGACTATGCATAAACGAACCGTGAATTATTATTATTTAAATATTAGTATTATAACATATCCATTGAATTTTTTGGTATAAATAGGAAACATGACATTATTAAATTTAAATAAAATACAAACTAAATAAAAATGATTTGATTAATTATTATGAAATAAAGACTCAAATTTTAATAAAAATATTTTATTCATCAAAATAGGATTTCTTTAAAAAATGGTTTTTATTGCTTATATTAGAGAATTTTATCATTAATATTAACATATTTTTAAATTTTTATTTAAAAAACGGATATCATTTTTGAAATCGTCATGGAAAAATTATCATAGGGTGAATGTTTGGGATTTTTCTAAATGGAATTATTTTATTTTAAATAGTGAAAAATATTGTTTTTCATTTAAAAATGTATTATTACATAAAGAATTTAAAAAACCCCATTTTGTTTTAAAATAAATTAAAGTTAAAATTATTTCTTTTCTATTATTATTAACCTATTAATGTTCATTAGAATCTAATTTATAGAAGAACTTAGTATAAAAAATTACAATTGAAAAGGCATTTTTTGGAATCTTTTTTTTGTTGTGTTTTTCATTTTAAGAACAAATAAATATCTACCACTTATAGAAATTGAATCATAGAAAATTAATTCAATATTTGGAATCATGAGGTTTGAATATGAAAATTAGGTCTCTTTTTTAATTGTAACCCTAGTAAATAATTGTCACCATGGTAACTATAGATTAGATAATTGATACTAAAAATATTAAGATAAAAACTAAAAATGACACTAAAACTACCCTTTATCCCATTATACATGTGTATTTTAGACATTTCCATCATTTTTATAATATAGATACATAAATCCATATTTATTTTATTTTTACCACTATAATATTTAA
Organism: Viscum album; assembly: GCA_963277665.1. NCBI lineage: Eukaryota > Viridiplantae > Streptophyta > Magnoliopsida > Santalales > Viscaceae > Viscum > Viscum album. The sequence continues at coordinate 1,539,056,268 of OY728150.1, forward strand.
TTAAAAGATTAAGTAAAAAAATAAATTTCTAACTTTAAGTAACAATAGTATTTTGTGATAGGGATAAAAAAATCATGTTTTCTTTTAAATGGTTGTTTTAAAGATAGTATTTAATTTTTAACATCGTTATTTTTTGAATTTTTTTTGATGAAATACATATTAAAAAATTTATGCAATGCCAAAAAAGTCTTTATTCAATTAATAAAAAAATAGATTAAATAAATATACTTATATTAAAAGATAATATAATTTGATGAATTATCATGTTCCATGACTATTTTATATAAATAAAACATGGTATGGATGTGTTAAAGGATTATATTTTAATTAATTTTTTATCGTGTTGTTTTCAAATTCAACATAAATTAATAGTTCCAAAAATGACAATATTTATATTTTATAATAAATAATATTTTATTAAATTATTTAAAATTATTATAAATTCTATATTTATCCAAGTGATTGGGATTTGGTTTAAAATATAAACCATTATCAATTTATGGTCAAGTTATACTTTTATTGGAACTATCATGAACCTAAATGGTAAAAAACAATTTTTATCAAGATAATTATCAAAAGGGTTAATGAAGGGTTTAAATAAAAAGATAAGGATGAAAGAATCACTAAAAGATTTCCAATTTTTATTTTATAAGCAAATATTTAAAAAAATCATATTATATTCAATTATTTCATTTTTAATACATTCTAATATAAAAATTTATTTATATTAATTTAATAATTTAAGAAAGTTCAATGAATCCCCCACCCCTAATTATAAAATGAAACCCCCTCCCCTATTTTTTACACATTAAGAAGAATTTATTTCGGAAAATAACTACTAAAATACTATTTCTGACGCTTTCGCCAGGGTGCGTGCTTCCGTCCACTTGGGGCGCGACATGCACGGCTTTTGTTGCCCCGAATTCCTGCTTTTCAAAGGCGGGTGGCATGTGTTCATTATTCAAGGATGTCTGCTCCTTGATCGAAACGGGATGATGAGATGTCGGTTCCTCCTTCCCTGGATTCCTCCTCGGAACTCGTCACCTAGTCTAGTTCTCCCTCATAGATTTAATATGTTGTTCGTGAAACTCTTCCCAGTGCCATTTTTCCATGGACGACTGTTAATTACACTACTTCTGTCAGGACATTCCCAGGGGTCCGGTCTTGGCAGCAACCTTCAGTTAGGGGAGTAGTCACATCGATACATCATTAACGTGTCAGAACACTGGGGAATTGGCGTGTCTGTATTTTTTCCCTTATTATAGATCTTCTTGAGGGCGCGGATGCCCGAGGCATCCCACATCAAGCGTGGGGAATCATATGCCATAGACATGTATCTGAGGTTTCCCTCAGCTTCCAATGTTTAACACAGGGTATGCCGTAAGTTTAATGTCCAGCGGAGACGGATCGGGCTGATCAGAACACTAACTAGAGTGGATTAGATTGAGGAACCCCTCTTGAGGGAACACTGAAATCAGATCCAACCCACGGGTGGCTCCCCAAATGCTGTGCAGTGGAATGAAGTGGCATGATCTCACCGGAATGTGGCAGCCCTGGTAAGGATCAGGATGGATGATGGAAAGCTACATGAAGTGGAGGGGGGAAGGAAATGGAGCCATCGTGGAGATGATGGTGGTGTTGGGTTTGAGTCTCGAAGAGACTTACTATATATCCTCATGGCAGGGAATCAAATTCCGCATAGTTCAGAATGGATGTGTGGGGCTTACACTCTAGGACACCCAAGATGGTGCAAGAACTGACGAGAATGAGGTCAGAATGACCATGTGGTGGGCTTGAACCTCGTGAGGCTTCCTACATACCATGCCTTGGCATGGATCAAATTCCACTTAGTTTGGAAAGGGGCTGCTGAACTGACACGAAGGGGTGTTAGAACAACTGGATGGTTGGGTTACAGCAACCTACCTCTAGATTAGGATGCAGTTTAAAGTCACGCGGGATGGGGGCGTGTTGGAGAACCGTCATGAAAAAGAACCTTGGTCCAGGTGGATGGTGGGATTGAACCTCAGGAAGGTTTCCTATGTACCATGCCTTGACATGTATCAAAGACAACGTAGTTCAGGATGATTGTCGGAAGGCCGACGTAAACAAGGACCTTGGTCCAGGTGGATAGAGGGCTCGAACCTTAGGGAGGCTTCCTATGTACCATGCCTTAGCATGGATCAAAGACCCCATAGTTCAGGATGGGTGTCAGAAGGCCGACGTAAACAAGGACCTTGGTCCAGGTAGATGGTGGGCTTGAACCTTAAGGAGGCTTCCTATATAATGACCCATACTTTACATACATTGTTAATACTTCAAAATTGAAGCAAACTTATTACAACATTTAACAAAACCACGAAAGGACCGTATAGGTATAGTGTCTTTAGAAACTGTGAAACATAAACAACTGGTTCATAAAGCATCTACTTTTCCACCCATTTATTTCATCATATCTATAGTCCCTTTTGGAATATCTTACTTAATAACCTTCTTCCTGACCTGGGGAAAGAAAACATATAAAAGGGTGAGCTCAAATGCTCAGTAAGGGTAAACAAAAGAAATATCATTCACATCGTATACACAAGCACATAACTTTTGGAAATCATAACCTGCAAAAGAGATCATAATTTCATAACATGGGATAAATCATGGCAGTGAAATGTAATCACAATAATCATAACATAAAACATGAAACTTTGTGGCATACACACATAATCATAGAGAATCGTTTCTTGTTAGTCAAGACTCCTTGCCAAAACTATCTTAGTGGACAAAGTCCCTTTCTAAACCGATTCACCCTCGTTTCAGTCTTGTTTCACTGAACTGGTATAACCTACCGTTCCATCCATGTCTATCTCATTAGATATAAAATATTTACCCAATGCATTGGAGGGAGATATAGGTCCCACCCATCTCATAATGATACCATTCTTATGTGTGACACAAAATCATAAATCATACATCATTTCATAACCCATGTAATACAAATGGGAATCTCAAACATCATGACATCATAAAACAATTCATATAAGATAAAGGAATTCATAAAAATAATTCCATCACAACATAATCAAATCAATGTAATAATAGGGATAAAAACAGAACCCTTTATTATCTTAGATGGAAAATAATTTTGATAAAACACTTGAACTCCATTCTTGAGGAAAATATCCTTTCTACTTCAAAAACATTTTCCTTTCTTAACATGTCTTAAAATTTTAAACTAAAAGAAGTTGAATAAAAATAAACTTGAAAACTTGTAAAGGAAGCTTCATGGAAATAATGTTTTAAAAATCCATTTATGCCGTATAAGTAAAAAAACATTCTTCGTACTTTTGTCAGAAAAGTCAAAAAGTACCACATACGAAAAACGAAAAAAATTCATTTCATATCTTTTACTAAAAACTCACCGAAGGGTAAAATTGGATAAAGGATATAAATATTACATATTGAGGAAACATGGATGTGGATGATAAAATACACCCCAGTAAATGCCAAAGTATAAACAATCTCGGATAAAAATGAGATTGTGATATTTCCCTTACCTTAGGTCCGACTTGCATTGTAAGTGTCCGAACCTCCTGTATAATGATTTAAATAATGTTATTTACTTATTCCAGAATCATACATATTTTTATGATATCATATATGGTCATATTCTTAGCTTCTTAGTAGTAATATTTCATTGCTACTTGTTATTCGGGTGTTTATAACTTTTTGTTCTTATGCGTGTTTTGTCGAATAAATTCTTATTCTTTTCTTTAGGTTATAGATACCTCATTTCCAGAATTTTATTAGTGTAATAAATATCATATTCATTCATTCAATTCATTTATATAATCATTATGAAATTAAAATCATGTAGAACGAGTCGCATCACATCGTGGAGACGGTATTCCGTACGTACGCACGAGTGATGATATCGTTCCTATGATCGTGGAATTGTATTGGAGTGTATATATACTATTTAAGAATCTGTATTACTTTATAATAGTCATATATATAGTCATTATTTACACCATTATACCCATCCAAGTAAGGTGGTGGTGGAAAATAGATTACACCACGGTGTGGAGACAGTATTCCGTACGTACGCACGCACGTTGATTTCTTTTTCCATAGGATGGATAGATGGTGAAATAGGGTTGTTTAATACTAATAATAACATATCAGTATATTAGTGATACTGATGTTATTACTTAATTATGAAACAACTAAATAAGAAGAAGTGGAAGAAGAAATAAAGATGAAAGAATCGGAAACGGACATTACCTCTTCTTTGAAGTGCTTCTTTGAGACCTTCTTTTAGGGCACTAAAATTGGTCTTTAAAGAAGACCAGGACCTCTAGGATGTCTATAGGGAAGTGTAGAGGAGAAAGTGGCAGGGTTTGGCCGAGCATGAAGGCTCAAAGTGGTGTGAGGAAGAGAGGGATGAGGTGCCCTTTTATAAGGGAGGAGAGGGGAACCTTTGGAATAACTAAAAATATTATTTTATTATAAAGTCAAGTTCGGTTTTAAATAGCTCCAAATTGATTTATTTCAAGTCTAAGGTGGGGATGGGTCGAAATCCTCTCATCCAATAGAATTTAGACATGTTTAGGTTCCTATTTTAACCTTATCATTTAGATTTAACATTAAGTTAAATAATTTTACTTTTATCGTGTCTTCTTGTGTTATTATATTATAAGGTTAATAAACTTACTATAAGCAGCCAAACGAACCACAAATTGTTTATTATTAATATATATAACCTTATCTAAGTCATTTGGCCGAACCTTAGATTTTTAGGAATAAAATAACAATTAATAATATAATATTTGTTTTAAAAAACTATTTTATGTCATGTTTTACACTATTTAGTAATTGATTTTTGTGAAAATCATAACAGAATTATTAGTTCGAAAAAAGTTAATTAAATCAATACTAACATGTCATATTAACCTAGAAAATTAGTGGAATTCATAAAAAGTCTAAAATTACATTTATTTTCGTGTTTATAACATTAATTATGTCAATATTTCATTAATAAGATAATGACTCCATCTACTTTGTGTCATAAATAAATTACATTATTTAATGTCTAAAAATTACAAATAAAATACCATTATGTAGGAAATCGTTTTAGATTTCTAATGAATATTTATAGTCGAATTTATCTTATGTATAACCTTATATTAAAAATTATTTACTTATTAAACTTTGATTTTAACTATTTTAACACTTCTTTAAATAAATTAATAATAAATGTCCTAATCTAATCCAAGTGGGCCTAAATGGTAATATTTTATTCCTAAGTTTGTTTTTGGTCAAATTAAACTTGTCCAATATAATTAGTACATGTGTTAGGGTAATAATAATATCATCTTTACCCTTAATTACCCTATTTACTTTTAACCGTGGTAAAAAAAGGTAAAAAGTTACTATTCACCAAAAAATTATTTTCATCTCATTGAACCACATTTTACTTACTGAAATCAACCGTGTCTCTCGGATTTTTGAAATTCCACTCACAGAAGCGGTAAAATTATGTTTTATGAAAAATTCAGTTTTTTAACTACCACTTATTGGTTTCACTATTCATCAAAAATTGAAAGTTTTCAGAAAAATACCAAAATTTCACCCTAGGCTAATTTCGATATTCCGAATCAAAAAATGAAGTCCATTTTGAAAAATTAAATTTATAAAATTTCAAAATGTGGTTATTACTATTCATAATGGCTAGTTTTAATAATATTTTAATAGCATATCGTTGTTTAGTGAAACTCGGTATTGCGTATGACGCAAGCTATCGAGGGAGGTCGCGATTTCGTGTAAAGCAAGCCAAGAAAGTGTTGTGTAGAAAAAGATTCCTTTGATGATTTATATAACATAAAAGTCTCGGGTATTACATTCTACCCCCCTTAAAATGAATTTCGCCCTCGAAATTCGTCACTTTGTAACAAACAGATGAGGATACCACTCCCTCATCATATCCTCAAGCTCCCATGTAGCTTTTTCTAATTGGTGGTTCCTCCATAAAACTTTCACCAATTGAGTGGTCTTGTTTCGTAGGACTTTTTCGCTATGATCCAGAATCTCTATCGGTTCTTCTTCATAAGAAAGATCTTGCTCCAGCGGTACAACTTCTGAGCTGAATACATGTGAAGGATCAGATATGTACTTTCTCAGGAGAGATACATGGAACACATCGTGAACTTGAGAGAGATTCGGTGGAAGCGCCGATCGGTAAGCTACCTTCCCAACATGATCCATTATTTCGAAAGGACCGATATATCTAGGGCTCAGCTTCCCCTTCTTTCCAAATCTCATAACCCTCTTCCATGGAGATATTCGTAAGAACACTTTATCACCCACTTCAAACTCTAGGTCTTTTCTTCGGTTGTCGGCATAACTTTTCTGTCGACTCTGAGCTGCTCTTATGTGTTGTTGAATAGATCTGACCTTTTCTTCCATTTCATCAATGAGATCAGGTCATAATATCTTTCTTTCCCCAACTTCATCCCAGCAAGTTGGAGTCCTGCATTTCTTTCCATAGAGAGCTTCATAAGGAGCCATCTGAATACTGGAGTGAAAGCTATTATTATAAGAAAATTCCACCAAAGGTAGGTGTTGATCCCAACCACCTTTGAAATCCATAGAGAAAGCTCTCAACATATCTTCTAGAGTTTGAATTGTTCTCTCAGACTGACCGTCTGTCTGAGGATGATAAGCTGTGCTGAAACTCAACTCTATATCCAGAGTATGCTGAAGACTTCGCCAGAACTTTGAGGTAAATCTCGGATCCCGATCAGAGATAATAGAAAGTGGTACTCCATACAATCTTACCACTTCCTTTACATATATCCTGGCAAGCTGATCCAGAGAGAAATCCTCTCTAATAGCAATGAAGTGTGCAGACTTTGTAAGACGATCAACTATGAACCAGATAGCATTATTGCCTTTGGATGTTTTAGGAAGTCCTATGACAAAGTCCATAGTGATGTTTCCTCATCTCCATTCGGGTATGGGTAATGGTTGTAACATCCCCTTAGACTTCTGTCTCTCAGCTTTATCTTGTTGACAAACCAAGTATCGAGAGACATATTCAGCAACATATCATTTCATGCCATCCCACCAGAAGTACTCTTTCAGGTCCCTATACATCTTCGTGCTTCCAGGATGAATAGAGAATGAAGAACTATGAGCCTCATCCAGAAGTTCCTTCTTTAATTCGGGGATGGGAGGAACACAAACCCGATTCTTGAACTTTATTATCCCATCACAATCAAGGATGAATTCAGGAACATTTCTCACCTTCTTTTGTAACTCGACATCTTCTTTCTGTGCCTCTTTAATCTTCACATGTATATGTGGTTGAACATTCATTTGAGAAAGATAAGATTTTTCCCCTTTCATTATAATTCCAAGATCCATCCTTCGTAAATCCATAAATATTGGATCTTTTGTGATCCTCATCATGGATAAACTGGCATGGTCTTGTTGACTTAATGCATCTGCCTCCTTGTTTGCTTTCCTAGGGTGGTAATGGATTGAGCAGTCTTAATCCTTAATCAGCTCCAACCAACTTCTTTGACGCATATTCAGCTCCTTTCGTGTGAAAATATACTTTAAACTTTTATGATCAGTATAAATATCACACCTTTCACCATAAAGGTAATGCCTCCAAATATTTAATGAAAATATTACCGCAACTAACTCCAAATCATGTGTTGGGTAATTTTGCTCATGGATTTTCAACTGTCATGAGGCATAAGCTATCACCATATCATTTTGCATAAGAACACACCGCAATCCCTTCTTGGATGCATCACTGTAGATCACAAACCTTTCTCCACTACAAGGCAGTGTGAGCACAGGTGCACTGGATAACCTTATTTTCAACTCCTTGAAATTCTCTTCACATTCCTCCGTCCAGACAAACTTAACTCCTTTCCGAGTCAACTTGGTGAGTGTATTAGATAATCGTAAAAAATCTTTCACAAAACGTCGATAATATCAAGCCAAACCAAGAAAACTTCGGATCTCAGTTACTGTTGTTGGTCTCGACCATCTTTCGATAACCTCTGTTTTTGCTGGATCCACAGATATCCCCTCTTTTGAGATTATGTGACCCAAAAATGCAACTTTTTGAAGCCAAAATTCACACTTGGTAAATTTGGCATAAAGCTTCTCCTTTCTCAGGGTATTCAATATAATTCTCAAGTGATCTTTATGTTCTTCCTTGCTCTTTGAATAGACAAGAATATCGTCTATAAAGACTACCACAAATTGATCAAGATAGTCTCTAAGGACTCTATTCATCAGATCCATGAAGATAACAGGGGCATTAGTAAGACCAAATGGCATCACTATAAATTCATAGTGTCCGTACCTTGTACGGAAATCCGTCTTTGGTATATCCTCCCTTTTGACCCTTAATTGATGATACCCTGAACGAAGATCAATCTTGGAAAAGTATTGAGCTCCGCGTAGTTGGTCAAATAGGCGTCAATGCGCGGGAGAGGATATTTGTTCTTGATAGTGATCTTGTTAAGTTCTCGATAATCAATGCAGAGTCTCATTGATCTATCTTTCTTCTTAACAAATAGAACAGGTGCTCCCCAAGGTGACGCACTAGGGCGTATGAATCCCTTATCAAGATTCTCCTGGAGTTGCTTCTTCAATTCCTGCAACTCAATTAGGGCCATTCTATAAGGTGTCTTTGAAATAGGCAAGGCACCCGGTACGAGTTCTATTAAAAACTCAACTTCACGATTTGGTGGAAGACCCGGTAATTCCTCCAGAAAGACATCATCAAACTCTCGTACAATGGGAATATTCTTAATCGTGAGTTTCTCACCAACCATTTGAGATAAATAACCTTCATTTAGTGGAATCAATACCCATAAAATGGAAGAAATTTCCATTGGAAGGTTATGTTCATCCTTGCATTGATAGACGATCATAGATTGATCTGGAATATGAAATGTGACTTCCCTTCTTTGGAAATTGATATGAGCTCCATATAAAGAAAGCCAATCCACGCCAAGAATCACATCAAATTCCACTATAGGAAGGATCACTAGATTTGCAGGAAGCACTTTCCCACAAACTACGATCGGAGAAGATTTATAAACTTTTGATGAGACTGTTGTGCCATTAGGTGTTGTCACAGCTAACTCAACATCTAATTGTTGAGGTAATACGGTGATACCTTTAGAAAATTCTTCAGAAATAAAGGAGTGGGTGGATCCAGAATCAAATAAAACATTTTCTACTTTAGGGTGGATGGTAAGTATACCTTTCACCACATCGTTATCGTACTCCACATCGGTGATAGAAATTGAATGTGACTTTCCTCTGTCTTTAGCCTTAAGAGTTTGTTGACATCGACCATCATCATCAACCCTTGGATTAGGGCATTTATTGGCATAATTTCCCATCTCCTTGCACTTGAAACATTGAAGTGTAGTAGGTTCATTCTGTGTATCCCTTCCTTTGTTTGCATCATTAGAAATCTTCTTCCCATCATCGCGGCATTCAAATGCCCGATGACCTTCCTTTCCACATTTGAAACATTTTCTTGTCCCTTTAAGACAACTCCCTCCATGTTTCTTTCCACACATTGAGCATAAGGTAAAGCTCATCTTCTTTTCAGTGTGCTCTTTAGATCTTCTTTTGAATTCCATTTTCCTTTTCTTATCAAACCCATATGACTGATGGGTTACTCCAATCTCCATCTCGACTTTGAGAGCACATCGAATGATTTCCTCGTAGCTATTGAAGTCCCTTATGGCTAACGCCCTTAGAAGACTTGGTTTTAAGACACTAAAGAATCGATCGATCTTACTCTCAGGTTGGATAATAATACCAGAAGCGTACCTTGAAAGTATTGTAAAATTTGCTTCATAGGTACCAACAGGTTCATCATCCTTTTGCTTCAGTTCAAGAAACTCTTTCTCCATCTTTGTTCGGAGAATACGAGGGATGTACGTATTGAAAAATAAGTTCTTGAACTCGTCCCATTCCATGGACTCAATTTCATCCCTTTTCCTTGTATTCTTAATAAGATTCCACCATTGATCAGCATCTCCTTCCAAACGATACACTGCTAGGATGACTTTATCATGTTCAGAACATTGAAGAACTGAAAATATCTTTTCAGTAGTACTGATCCATTGTTTAGCAACTAATGGATCAGTAGACCCGCTGAATGAAGGTGGACGCTGTCTCATGAAGGATTCAACAGAATGTTGCTCCTTCCTTTGCTCATTTGGAAGTCCTGCATGATTCATAGCTTGAGAAAGTTGTGTGAGCATGGCTACAAGATTTTGCATTCCAGCTCCCATAATGTTTGGTTGCTCAGGGGGACAATCATTTCATTGCCCGTCGCATTCCGCATTAACATGGTTCCTTCGGGTTCCATCCATTGACTAAAACCAAGAAGAATAGTGTGAGAAACACTAATTATAATAGGAAAACCACCTAATCGAGAATAAAATTTCACACTTAAGGTCTTATCCTAGGTTATTCATGTCCATTTCTAAAACACTAAGATTGTGTTCTATACTTAGACTTATCCTTAGGCTTCATACTAAGTCTTACACATCCTAGTTTCCAAAGGTTGATTATACCTTTCCTCTGATACCAACTATAACGAGCCATACTTTACATACATTGTTAATACTTAAAAATTGAAGCAAACTTATTACAACATATAACAAAACCACGAATGGACCATATAGGTATAGTGTCTTTAGAAACTGGGAAACATAAACAACTGGTTCATAAAGCATCTACTTTGCCTCCCATTTATTTCATCATATCTATAGTCCCTTTTGGCATATCTTACTTAATAACCTTCTTCCTAACCTGGGGAAAGAAAACATACAAAAGGGAGAGCTCAAATGCTCAGTAAGGGTAAACAAAAGAAATATCAATCACATCGTATACACAAGCACATAACATTTGGAAATCTTAACCTGCAAAAGAGATCATAATTTCATAACATGGGATAAATCATGGCAGTGAAATGTAATCACAATAATCATAACTTAAAACATGAAACTTTGTGGCATACACACATAATCATAGAGAATCATTTCTTGTTAGTCAAGACTCCTTTCCAAGACTATCTTAGTGGAAAAAGTCCCTTTCTGAACCGAGTCACCCTCGTTTCAGTCCTGTTTCACTGAACCGGTATAACCTACCGTTCCAGCCATGTCTATCTCATGAGATATAAAATCTTTACCCAAAGCATTGTAGGGAGATATAGGTCCCACCCATCTCATAATGATACCATTCTTATGTGTGCCACAAAATCATAAATCATACATCATTGCATAACCCATGTAATACAAATGGGAATCTTAAACATCATGACATCATAAAACAATTCATATAAGATAAAGGAATTTATAAAAATAATTCCATCACAAAATAATCAAATCAATGTAATAATATGGATAAAAACAGAACCCTTTATTATCTTAGACGAAAAATAATTTTGATAAAACACTTGAACTCCATTCTTCAGGAAAATATCCTTTCTACTTCAAAAACATTTTCCTTTCTTAACATGTCTTAAAATTTTAAACTAAAAGAAGTTGATTAAAAATAAACTTGAAAACTTTTAAAGGAAGCTTCTTGGAAATAATTTTTTAAAAATCCATTTATTCCGTATAAGTAAAAAAACATTCTTCGTACTTTTGTCGGAAAAGTAAAAAAGTACCTCGTACGAAAAACGACAAAAGATTGATTTCATGTCTTTTACTAAAAACTCGTCGAAGGGTAAAATTGGATAAAGGATATAAATATTACATATTGAGGAAACATGGATGTGGATGATAAAATACACCCCAGTAAATGCCAAAGTATAAACAATATCGGATAAAAATGAGATTGTGATATTTCCCTTACCTTAGGTCTGACTTGCTTTGTAAGTGTCCGAACCTCCTGTATAATGATTTAAATAATGTTATTGACTTATTCCAGAATCATAATTATTTTTATGATATCATATATGGTCATATTCTTAGCTTCATAGTAGTAATATTTCATTGCTACTTGTTATTCGGGTGTTTATAACTTTTTGTTCTTATGCGTGTTTTGTCGAATAAATTCTTATTCTTCTCTTTAGGTTATAGATACCTAATTTCCAGAATGTTATTAGTGTAATATATATCATATTCATTCATTAAATTCATTTATATAATCATTATGAAATGAAGATCATGTAGAACGAGTCGCATCACATCGTGGAGACGGTATTCTGTACGTACGCACGAGTGATGATATCATTCCTATGATCGTGGAATTGTATTGGAGTGTATGTATACTATTTAAGAATAAGTATTACATTATAATAGTCATATATATAGTCATTATTTACACCATTATACCCATCCAAGTAAGGTGGTGGTGGAAAATAGATTACACCACGGTGTGGAGACGGTATTCCGTACGTACGCACGCGCGGTGATTTCTTTTTCCGTAGGATGGATAGATAGTGAAATAGGGTTGTTTCATACTAATAATAACATATCAGTATATGAGTGATACTGATGTTATTACTTCATAATGAAACAACTAAATAAGAATAAGTGGAAGAAGAAATAAAGATGAAAGAATCGGTAACGGACATTACCTCTTCTTTGAAATGCTTCTTTGAGACCTTCTTTTAGGGCACTAAAATTGGTCTTTCAAGAATTCCAGGACCTCTAAGATGTCTATAGGGAAGTGGAGAGGAGAAATTATGAAGGTTTGTCCGAGCTTGAAGGCTCAAAGTGGTGTGAGGAAGAGAGGGAGGAGGTGCCCTTTTATAAGGGAGGAGAGGGGCATCTTTGGAATAACCAAAAATATTATTTTATTATAAAGTCATGTTCCATTTTAAATAGCTCCAAATTGATTTATTTAGAGGCTAAGGTGGGGATGGGTCGAAATCCTCTCATCCAATAGAATTTAGACAAGTTTATGTTCCTATTTTAACCTTATCATTTAGATTTAACATTAAGTTAACTAATTTTACTTTTATCGTGTCTTCTTGTGTTCATATATTATAAGGTTAATAAACTTACTATAAGCAGCCAAAAGAACCACAAGTTGTTTATTATTAATATATATAACCTTATCTAAGTCATTTGGCCGAACCTTAGATTATTAGGAATAAAATAACAATTAATAATATAATATTTGTTTTAAAAAACTATTTTATGTCAATTTTGACACTATTTAGTAATTGATTTTTTTGAAAATCATAACAGAATTATTAGTTCAAACCAAGTTAATTAAATCAATACTAACATGTCATATTAACCTAGAAAATTAGTGTAATTCATAAAAAGTCTCAAATTACATTTATTTTGGTGTTTATAACATTAATTATGTCAATATTTCATTAATAAGATAATTACTGCATCATCTTTGTGTCATAAATAAATTAAATTATATAATGTCTAAAAATTAGAAATAAAATACCATTATATAGGAAATCTTTTTATCTTTCTAATGAATATTTATAGTCGAATTTATCTTATGTATATCCTTATATTAAAAATTACTTACTTGCTAAACTTTGATTTTAACTATTTCAACCCTTGTTTAAATAAATTAATAATAAATGTCCTAATCTAATCCAAGTGGGCCTAAATTGCAAATGTTATTCCTAAGTTTGTTTTTGGTCGAATTACACTTGTCCAATATAATTAGGACATGTGTTAGGGTAATAATAATATCATATTTACCCTTAATTACCCTATTTACTTTTAACCGTGGTAAAAAAGGTAAAAAGTTACAATTCTCCAAAAAATTATTTTCATCTCATTGAACCACATTTTACTTACTGACATCAACTGTGTCTCTCAGATTTTTGAAATTCCACACACAGAAGCGGTAAAATTAAGTTTTATGAAAAATTCATCTTTTTAACTACCACTTAGTGGTTTCACTATTCATCAAAAATTGAAAGTTTTCAGAAAAATACCAAAATTTCACCCTAGGATAATTTTGATATTCCGAATCCAAAAATGAAGTCCATTTTGAAAAATAAAATTTATAAAATTTCAAAAAGTGGTCATTACTATTCATAACGGCTAGTTTTAATAATATTTTAATAGCATATCGTTGTTTAGTGAAACTCGGTATTGCGTACGACGCAAGCTATCGAGGAAGGTCGCGATTTCATGTAAAGCAAGCCAAGAAAGTGTTGTGTAGAAAAATATTCCTTTGATGATGTATATAACATAAAAGTCTCGGGTGTTACATTCTACGTACCACGCCTTAGCATAGATCAAAGACCCCGTTGTTCATAATGGACACCAGTGAATCGACGTGAAGAAGGACATTGGTCCAATAGGTGGTGGGCTTGAACCTCAGGGAGGCTTCCTACATACCATGCCTTAGCATGTATCAAAGACCTCGTAGTTCATAATGGACGCCAATGAACCGATGTGAAGAAGGACCTTGGTCCAATGGGTGTTGGGCTTGAACCTCGTGAGGTTTCCTACGTACCATTCCTTAACATGGATAAAAGTACTCGTAGTTTGGGAAGGAATGTGGGTACTGGCAAACCGACGTGAAGAAGGACCTTTGTTTGATGGGTGACGGGCTTGAACCTCAAGGAGGCTTCCTACGTACCATGCCTTGACATGGATCAAAGTCCTTGTTGTTCGGGAAGGGTTTCGTCAGTGAACAGACGTGAAGGTGAACCCGGGGGTCCACTAGTGGTGGGATTGAACCTCGTGGGACTTCCTATGTACCATGCCTTGACATGGATCAATGTCCTCATAGTTCGGGTGTGCAGTTTAACGTCATGCTGGATGGGGGCGTACAGTTTAACATCATGCTGGACGAGGGCCTACAGTTTAACGTCATGCTGGACGAGGGTAGACAGTTTAACGTCATGCTGGACGAGGGTATTGTCATGGTCGGTGCTTACTCTAAGCCCACGTGAGTCATGCTCAGTGTGAGAAACAAGAGGCCGCAGAGACCTGACGATCACATCGTGAAGCGTGCGTCTGTGAGAAGCGAAGAGGGGCTTACGCGTTAGGTGGCCTCTAGTGCTGGGACTTACTCTAGGATGGAGGCCCAAATTGCAAAAAAGCGTAGAGGGAGAGGGACTTGGGACCGAAGAAAGGAGGTGCCTCCTTCCCTATCACACCCCCCACTGGCCCTGGCGGTGAGGAAGTATGGAGGTGCATGGGTGTTACCTTCCGCAAGAGGGGTTAGGGGGCTTACACCGAGGTGGATACCCTTCCCTATGGACAAAAGCCACTCCTATAAGGAGGATATCATCCCATGTGGGGACTAGCGGGTGTAAATAATGTCTAAGACGGGGGGACCCTGCGTGCGAGGCACGGGGTCGGGTCACAGTTTAACGTCATGAGTTAAGAATGAGGTTCTTGGAAGTTTAACGTCCTACTGCTCGGACGAGGTGGGTTTACTCTGCACCCCTAGGGCTTACATGACCGGTAACCTCTGCTCCTTGTGGGAGGGAAGACATCAGCAAGGCCTTGTAGAAGAGGGGTCACAGAACGAACCATCGAGGGGTCCACGTTAGCGTGGAAACGCGAAGAAGCAATAGCTACTAGCATGACTATGCGAATGAAGCATTAGGCGAAGCAACGCTACAGGTGGTGTCATCCAAGGGACTTTTAAATCACATCGTGCAAACCGTGAGGGTCGTACGGGAAGAAGAATTGCTAAGCAGAGGGGTTCACAGGCAGGGGGCTTGCGGAGCTCGGTTGCTTTGCATAGTGGAGGGAACTTGTGAAGGGGTGTGCTTCGCGAAGTGGAGTTCCTTGTCCTTATCATGGGGCATAGGTGCGAGTGGGAGGTGCTTCGTGAAGTGGAAGGGTGTTCGCGGAGCACCGCCTCACGAAGTAGAGGTGCCTCGCGAAGTAAGGTGTCGAGAAGCAGTATGCTTCGCGAAGTACAGTGACCCTACCTTGGCATGTTGATCACGTGCACAGGGTGGGTGTTTCATGAAGCATAAACACTCTGCGACTGCCTGGGTCCCCTTGTGGATACCCTTCCTTTGTGAATGACCTTAGGCTTCTCTAAGTTCATCCCTCTCGGAAGGGGGGCTCAAAACAAGACAAGAAGGAGGCCTCTCGCGAAGCAAAAATACCTCGCGGAACTCATGATTCCCAGAGTGAAGAATGCTTTGCGATTTGGGAGTTAAGAAGCCGAAAGGTTGGATTGTCTATCTAGAGAGCTCAGGGGGAGCTCAGTATTTATTTGAAAGGGGCGCTGCGAAGCAGAGCTCACGCGGTGTGAAGGGGGATTCGGTTGCTCCACTGTGGGTCGCGAGCGTCAACCGGATTCGTGAAGAGGTATCGCCTCCTCTTCTTCGTGGCAGGTCACGAATGTCATGGCATTCGTGGATTGTTACCACCTCTGGTGCTTCGCGGCGGGTTCAGGAATGTCAGGGCGTTCGCAGAGCGGTACCACCTCATTTGCTTCGCGGTGGCCGCGGTGCTTGGGGGCTCAGCGTCGGGGCTTCGTGAGGCAGGGTGCGGGGCCTATTTTTCTATTTTCTTTTCGTCCAATATTTTGGCGCCAACAAAGGCCCTCCATCAGACATCGATCCGCAGAGGGATCAAGGGTTAATGTCTGAGGGAAATATCCAAAATTATCGGCAGTTCGCGGTGATGACTTCGAAGAGGGCGCGCGAGGTGCACGGGGGACGCGTGGTCTGGACGCACCGCGAAGCTCTGCACGGGCTAGACGCGCCGCGAAGCTCCTGGGTCGCCACCTATAAATAGGTGGCGGACCTCTCTTTTGTACCTTCCCTTCTCCACGACATTTTCCTTTTCCGCTCTCAATTCGCGAAGCTCCGCATACACCGTGTCTGCTCACCGCGAATCGAGCTTCACAGCGAACCATGAGTCTCCGACTCTGCGACTGCGCCAAGCGAACGTCTGCTTGCAAGCTGAGGCCAGGTCCCGCATCTTGGCTTTGAGAATGAGCTTCGCGAGAAAGCTCCGCAAACGATCTTCGTGACCAAATCCGAAATTTTTCCAAGATCTGGAACTGTAATGGCCCATCAAGGGGTGCTCACAGAGGCTGCTTCGAGGGATGAGATGGCCAACTATCTGGGCCTGGGGGAGCTGGTCCAAAGCCACTTGGACCATAATTCTTTGAAAGAACTGCTATGAGAGAGCCAAAAGAACTATCCTCTATGAAAGAAGCTGCACTTGTATGGCTTTGGGCTGAGGGATGATGCCTTCATTCCTGAGGTGAGTAGGGATGAACCAGCTTGCTGGTTCACGAGCACGCCATGCCAGCGTCAATGGTTTAGGGAACCCGATGGTCATGCGCGGGAGGACTTCACACCTGTCACCACCGATTGTCTGTACAAACATCTAAAAAACATATATTGGAATCCACTGATACCAAAGACGTCCCCTCCCATGTACCACACCATACTGAAGTCAGCTTTGCAGGATTCGAAGAAACAGTGGTCCGATGAGTGGGACCTACACCAGGGCGGCAACTTCACCAACGACAGGGCATGGGCCTACTGGGTAGGTGCCTCATGCGAGGAGTTGTGGGCCGAGATGAGGGGAGTGGAATTGTATGAGGTGGTATGGGCCTCCCAATTCAACATTTATCAACGTAAATAGTTGATACCGGAGCTGTTGAGCATATTGTCATCTAGGACCAATACTTTTCACCTGCACCATGGGAAGGTTGGCATCAGTCTTTGGGATGTCCATCATATCTCAGGGGGTCCCGATCTTGGGGACCATGTATGATGAGTTCCTCACTGTCATGATCGTGTGGGAGGATCCAGAGCAGATTTCATGACTGGTGCTGGCACTGATGGGACTGGTCCCCGGAGAGGACAAGGAGGCGGTGAGAGATGTCCACATTAAGAAGTGGTTCAAGCAGTTCATGAACTTCCCGGAGGATCAAATGTTCCCTCTGAGGACTAGAACATGTCCGAAGGGGGATCAACGGGGAATATACCACTCATATTGGTGGCTCATGGAGGAAAGCCAATGGAAGACCTGGGGTTTCAGTGTCAGCACTGAACAGCAGCCGATAGTCAGGCTGGCAGCATTTATCGCGGCCCTTATCTACGGTTGTGTCCTACCATTGAGGGATACAAATATGGTGGTGCAGCCCAGCTTGTTCATCATGGTATCCATACTGGGCACAGGACGAAGGGTCAATCTGGGGATTCCAATGCTCGCCAGATTGTACAAGATGTTCTGGAACTTTAGCAAGGGCAAGAAGCCGTCGAGGTTATGTGGTCCCTTCCACCTTCTGTATGGGTGGATCACGGCGCATGTCAGGGGGGTTTACGAATATCCAAACTCCATCTCACCACTGGGGTCGAACTTCTGCCTCTCCATTTTGAATGCGGCCAGGAGCTTCCTAGTCAAATTAACCGTACCGATGGTACTGAACCGGGTGTCGAAGGCGGACAATTTTAACTTCCACCAGTTTCCATTGCCAACTGTGGTACTCACTGACAATGGTTAGGGAACGGAAGAGCATTGGGATTATCTCCTAGCCTTTCAAGGTGGAGTTTTGGTGGAACAGGTGGACCGTGAGCCTCTCGGCGAGCTGTACGGTTTGCGAGGCAGTTCTGGTTCCTACAACGGCTAACCCCACAGGTCTACTCGGAGGTGCGTCATGAGGAGAACCCATGTGTGATGAGACAACTGTGGCTCATGTTCACACAGGGAGATGGGAAATTTCGAAATGCATTGCCTCCATCCACTGCCGGCTTTGGACTGGTGAAGGAGTACGCCATTAGCTGGGAGGCAGCTTACCCGAGGGAAACACTGAAGAAGCCAACCATTCGGGCTGGTGACGGTGGGCCTCCCCCATCCTGAGGTCAGGGTCAGAGGGCAGAAAGGGCCTCTTGCGGTGACGGGGATTCCGTGGTGGCGAGACCTACACCAGCTAAGGATGAGGCAGCAATGGCAGATCCAGTGGTCCCTGAAGAACAGAGCCATCTGGAGGGGCGTCCACTGAGGGGATTCCGCAGGATATCCACTCCGGCTTCAGGGAAGCGGCTGCTCCATATCGACATTCCATAGGATGTTGTTTTCCTGGAGGCCTGTGATATTTGGGACGTCAACCGGAAACACCTTAGTTCGCCCGAGATGTGGGAACAGCTAAACCATCTCAATATGGTCTTACCGGGTATAGGCCCTATCTGGGCAGGTTTCACGGTGTCTCCGGCAGAGACGGAGCAGTATCTGGACCAGTTGGAGGAATTTGTCCATTCCAGTGGTGTCATGTGTCCAATGACAGACCGGGTCAGGGTACTGCTAGATCAGATGGTTCCCCCACAGCTTTCATCCACTGAACTGATTGAGTGTTTCCCCATACTGGAAGAATCAGACGAAATCATTGGGGAAGATGAGGCCGGTGGAGGGAGCCCGTTGGAGGAAGGCAAAGTCGGAGATCAAGACTCAGATTCGGATGATTTTGCGGAGGCTCTCGAGGTAGAATTCCAAGTTTATTTCCTCAGGGTCTACTCTCAGGCCATTATGGACTTCTTACGAACATCTGAACCATACATGAGGAACTTGTATGTTGGCCTCGCTCTCGCCCTTCGATAGGTGATGATGCAGGACCGTCAGAACCCACGCCTACGGCTGCGTCAAGTTCTGTGTCTGGCGGGGCTAGAGCAGCCGAGGTGGCTTCTCCATAATCTCCAAACCTTCCGACAATATACGGAGGGCCACGCCTCGAGGTTCCATCAGCATCAACCAATGAGAAGCACCAGAAGTTCGATCTCTGTATGTTTTCTCCACTGAATTCATTGCATGGAATATGTAGATCATGCCAACTGACGTCCATGCCCTTCCCTGTAGCGTACATTTCTACAACTGGCATGGGCCGCTGTGGCGATGTTGGTCAGGATGTCTGGTGGCGTCCCTCCTAGGAGCATGCCGGTGATCGTGGAGATAGTTACCCCACCTACCTGAGTTGCAACACTCCCTATCATTGGAAGGACCACCAGTAGGGTCGTTCCCGAGGTTATTGAGGTGGAATCAGACGATGAGGATTGGATGGTCGACCCAATTCCCACCAGGCCTGCTCCAGTGCCAAATTCAACGCCAGATGCAGATCCTGCTGAAGATTTCTTGTGGGCGTATCTTGCTTACGAGCCTGCCAATTGCGTGGACTAGGACGAAATGGCCTCCAACGAAGAGGAAAAAAAATAATCTGCCGCCTATTGTGGAGCTGATCACGCACTTCACCAATGACAACCCCAAGCGTTGTGGTTGAATGAGATTGACAGACGCTGCTTGCGATTATGCGAACTGTGTGTTGGGGGAGTGGATACCCAACTCCCTCATACGATCATACGATATCTTATGGCAGAGAAGATCCAGAAGTATGATTACGGGATCAGTGTGGGCTGGCAGCGGAGGAAGGAGATGAAGATCAAGAATCTCCATGAGTCTAAAAACAAATTCCAACACCTATAGATCCAAGTGGATGAGAATTCCGCCTCTCAATGCACAATCTGAGCTGATCTTGTGATTGAAGGCCAAGCTGGTAGAAATCCGGGAGCATTTCACCTCTCTCTCAATACACAATCTGGGAGCTGATCTTGCGATTGAAGGCCCAGAGAGGACCCGAACTGAGGCTAATGAACTGTGCCCCATCACTTCTATGGAGGAGCGGGAGCTAAGTCAGGGGTAGCAATTCTAGGATGCCACAAGTCAAAGGGTGGCGGAGCGGAAACGCTCTTTTGATGGGGTCAATCCATCCATGGGGGGAGTTGACCCTCGGGGACTGTAATGATTACAAAACCTTAGACGTACCTTTGTGATTTAATTAAATTTTTTTTGAATGTTTTATCATGCACGAGTTCTGTTGTTTTCACTGGTTCATTTTTCATCCTTAGAGTGTTTGAGGGATGTCCAGCGATAATTCCCTAAAATCACGTGGGTCGGGCCCGATGTAAGAAACAAGAGATAGTCGCCTCATCATCCCATCAAAACATAGGAGTGTAATCCAAGCTTTGGGCATCCGAGGTTTGGATAACCAGTCCGGAATTCTGGGAAATAAGAGATGACTATCTGGAGAAGGAAGTTCTCAGAATAGCCAAATTACTGTTT
This sequence comes from Viscum album, assembly GCA_963277665.1. NCBI lineage: Eukaryota > Viridiplantae > Streptophyta > Magnoliopsida > Santalales > Viscaceae > Viscum > Viscum album. The sequence goes on from OY728150.1 coordinate 1,539,077,339, forward strand.
TTCCAGCGTGCTCTTGTACACGAACGGTGCAATGCCAGGGGCACTGAAATCGGTTCGAACAGGTGGGAATGGGTAGTTTGAACCACGATACCCTATATTCGTAACATTTTTAGGGAGGAGTGATAATAAAGGACAACTGTTAACCGTGGAGGGAAAACGGTATCCTTATTACATTAGAATGAAATGGGGACAAAAAATGAGGGCCGACCGTTGACCATGTTCGCAACATGAGGCCTAACTCAAATATCATCGATCAGTCTTCTGAGATGTTGGCCCAGGATAGCAGGTGGACCATAGGTTGAGCATCCATACTATTAGGGGGTCCCTCCAAACATGACCAGTCTTCCAGAACGTTGACCCAAGACAGTAGGCGGACCATAGGTCGAGCATCCATACTGTTAGGGGGTTCCTCCAAACATGAAAGGGGACGAGGGTCCAAATAAGGGGCACACGAAGTGTAGAATGTGGAGTGATGCTTGGTTCGAACAGAATCCAACACTCATGAAATTACACCACTGTAGTGGGTGTACGCCAGATGGGTCATTCCTATTTTCAGACAGCGCCTCTCTGGTGAGGGGGTCTATCGCATCCCAATGTCATCTTGGGGAATCCTGAAGTTGTTCAGGGCATAGTTATAGTTGTACGATTCCCTACGAGGGGTCCGGCTAGGGTTCCGGAAAGGGGAATAACAGGTTTTATAAATCTTGGGGACTGGACCCTAGGCAAAATACCAGGGTGTCCCTACGTATCCCATGAGGATGGGAATCAAGCCACACGTAGTTCTAGAGGCACAGATTAACGTCATGTGGGACGAAGATAAGCATGGTTGCGCCGGTCACATCCTACCAAAACTACTAAGCCCACGTGAGTCATACTCGATGTGGGAAACAAGAAGTAATGGAGAACTTTCCCGACCCAAGAAGGGGCAGGTTAGATAGAAGGGATGCTCGGTGAATACCGGCCTACTGACGCTAACACGTCCATGTGGCGCACCTAGATGCGCAAAGAGGTAGAGCCGAGTATGTTGGAATTCCACTTGAACATGAGGAAGTGGAAATGTGTGAATCATGATGCTCGAGATTTGGATCACAATGATGGCGGTGTGACGATAGAGGATAACTAGTTACCATGTTGAAAACGCAGAATCCGTATCTCATTAGCCTAGAATGGGGACAGAAAAATGAGGGCCGACCATTGACCATGTTCAAAAGACGGGACATGTCGCAAATGTCGCCCAAGATCTTTAGGGACGTTGGCCCAAAATGATAGGAGGGACCTTAGGCCCAACATCCATGGAGAGCCTTTAAGCCTAGCATCCATGTCGTCTGAGGGTCCTTTTGGACGTGGAAGTGGATGAGGATCCAAATAGTGAGCACACAAATCTTGGACATGGGACGAGGGGATGTCCCCATGAAAATTCCACACTTCGTGCTTTTTGTCAAAACACATCTGAATACATTAACGAGACGTATTAGATAGCGGTAACTGAGTCCCTTCCCATGGGGATATCTTAGTTTAGGGTCGTAGAATATGGACCATGGATGGAAGGAAAAACAGGAGGCACGCGGTGGGTAATTACAAAAAACCCGACGAAGATGGGGATCGGGGATGTGTACTGTGCGGTGAACAACCCAACATGGATGAGGACATAAGCCCATACCACACCGCACAACCCCCCTTGAAGAGTTTTTAGTCCAAGGGACTGAAAATGAGAGTTGAGTAGGGCCTGGGGAAAAATTCACAGGCATTCCTATGTATCCCATGAGGATGGGAATCAAGCTACACGTAGTTCTTGAGGGTGGAACAGCGTGGTAAGGCACCATTGAAAAAGATGAGGGGGGTGTGTGGGTCTAGCCCTCGCACCAAGAGGAGTGGTATTTGATAGATCTTGTTTTTCCATTAAGGGGAGTGGGGGTTTTATTGTGAAGCGACAGGTCGAGGGTAGTAAGCCCTGGTATCACCACAAGAATCAAGCCATAGTAGGCGTTGACAAATGGTATGGTGCATGACCAATACCGAACGTGATGTCCTCTATGATGAGGCCACCACAATGCAGTGTCATTTATCGTCACGTGGCTAGGACGATAGTGTCACAGTTTATGGTCGTGTGATAGGACCAAACATGCATTTTAACGTCATGTAGTGAAGATGTAGCAAAGACGATTCTAGGTGGGGAATGTGAACGGTTCCATGTAACATAACTGATGGGAATGAGGACATGATCCATCATCACACCGTACACAATTCCGACAGAGGAACCTTAGGCTGAGGGGCCTATATAGTGGTGAGAGATGAAGGGGGAGAGACTAGTTCCCAAATGAGCTTAACCCAAAATCAAGATGTCTGAACGGTCCTATGTATCCCATGAGGATGGTAATCAATCCATACGTAGTTCTAGATGAAGATCTTAGTTTATGGTCTTAGAGCTCGGACCGTGGGAGACTCGAAGGATGCCATATTGCAGCTTTATCACCCCTTCATGCAAAGATGCACTGAGGGATAGTGCCAAAAGTGTTGAGATTCCACCTGGACACGGTGCGGTGGAACATAATGTGAATCATGCAACCAACATTTGAGGACTGAAGGGGATGGCATGATGAAATAGGTTTACTACTAACCGTGGCGGAAAAGCAGCATCTATATCACATTAGCCTGAAATGGGAACAACAAAAGATCATCAACCACTGACTATATTCACAACGCAGAATTTGTATCGATTTTTTGTCAAAAACCCTCAGGGGTGTTGGCCCGTAACGGTAGGAGAGCCCTTAGTTGTTGTATCCAGTCCGTTCTTGGGGGTCCTTTTGGGTGTGAAAGGTGATGAAAGCCCGAATGAAGGGAAACATGAAGCTTGACAAGTGGAAGGAACTTGGCCAAGTTGAATCTGACACCCTTGGTCCTAGACCAGAGTACTCTTAACACATGGGTGAACCACTAAAAGGGGTCGAGGGAATCAACTTCAGGGCTACCAAGAGATAGCGGATTCCCAGGAGGATGAGGGCATGGTGCCAAAACTCTGTACCACACCGATATATCCCCCTCGTGAAGAGGGACATGCCAAGGGACCTAGGTGACCGGGGAGATTGATAGATCTCTAAGAGGTGGGGTTGGACCCAAAGTCTAGACATTTAGGTGGTCCAACATATCCCATAAAAATGGGAATCAAGTCATACGTAGTTATGAGGGTGCCTTTTAATGTCATGCGGGATAGGCAATAGGAGTTCTAATTCTTAGAACGGGGTGCACATGGTGCGGCTATTGCAAACCTGACGTGAACGAGGACATAGTCCCACATCATGCCGCACAGTCCCGTAGTCAGGGTCCCGAAGGCAGGACAGAAGAAAAAAATTAGCTGAACTCAAACTAGACCCAAAGATAAGAGGTCTGGGCGTTCCTACGTATCCCATGAGGATGGGAATCAAGACATATGTAATTATTATGAGATCTTAGTTTATGGTCTTAGATCTCAGACCGTGGGTGGATGGAAACTTTCCAAGTAAGCGCAGACCTCGACCCAATCCCTAAGCCCACATGAGTTAAACTCGGTGTGGGAAAAAGGGAGGAAGAGCATTATCGCAATACCTAGAATGTCCATCGAGGAGAAGTCATTGAAGATCCCCGAAGGACACTTTTAATGCGGCATTGTTCCCCTAACGCAGAGATGTGCACTGGGGAATAGTATCAAGAGTTTCGAAGCTCTACTTGTACATGATGGGGATAGAGAAGGATGTGAATCATGTAACCGACATTTTGGGTTTAATGGGATTGGCGTGGCGATGGAGGATTACTGTTGACCGTGGCGGAAAATTAGTATCTATATCTCATTAGACTGAAATGGGAATAAAAAATGAGTATCAACCGCTGACCATATTCGCAATGCGGGATTTTTATCGATTTGTTGCCCGAAACCCTCGGGAGCGTTGGCCCGTAACGGTTGGAGAGCCCTTGGGCGTGGTATCCAGGCCATTCTTGGGGATCCCTCTAGGTGTGAAAGGTGATGAAAGCTCTGATGAAGAGGAACAAAAAACCTGAAAATCAGGTGCGGACATGTCCGAGTAGAGTCCGACATTCCAGGTAACTAAACCAGAGTACCCTTAGGCACATTGGTGAACCGTCGAAAAGGGTCGACAAAGTGGATCAGGAGGGAGAGGTACATGACCAGGTCATTGAAAGCATGATGTGAATGAGGACATAGACCTGTAATATGATATATACTACCCTCTTCATGGAAGAGTAGTCCAAGGGGCCAAGGTGGGATGGAGATTTTCGGAAGATGGGGCTAGACCCGAAGCCGATACATTAGAAAGGTCCTACATATCCCATAAAGATAGGAATCAAGCCACACGTAATTCTAGAAGATAACCAGGGGCAGGATAACATAACGAGGATGTGTACAGCATGGCAAGTAACCCGACGTGAATGAGGATGTAATGCCACGCCACACCACACAGTCCTGTAAGAAAGAACCTGGGCCAAGGGCCCGAAAAGGCCAAAGGGCCTGATAGTTGGCATCAGTAAGGAAGGCCTGACCAACTTACAGTTTAACGTCTTGCAGTGAGGACAGAGGTTGGGGAATAGAACTACCTGGAAAGAGGCGGTGTACGGCATGGCATGTATCCTGACATGAATGAGGACATAATCCCACATCACACAGCACACTTTGGGTAAGGACTTGAGCTAAGGGGCCCAGGAAGGACAAGGGGCCTGAGGTTGGGCCTCAGTCATGGAGATCTCACAAGCACGCAGTTTGACATCTTCCAGTAAGGATGGGGGCCAAGGGCACAAAAAGGCCAATGGGGCCTGAGGCTTGGCCTCGGTCAGGAAGGCCTGACCAGCATGCAGTTTAACGTCTTGTAGCAAGGACGAGGGAAAAGGGGAAGGCCTCATCCGGGGACATGTACAGTACGGCGAGTAACCCGACATGAATTAATACATAATCCAACATCATGTCGTACAGTCCTATCTTAGGGGACCTAGGTCGGGCGCCCGAAAGGCCAAGGGTCCTGATAGCTGGCATCGCCCAAGGGGAGTTTCTCGCTTGGGGACGGGGCAGAACAAATATCTACACTCGATGTTTGGGACATCTTGGGGTGGACCCAAAGATCCAGGAAAACAGTTGACCATGTTCGAAACACAGCGTCCCTGAGGTGAACTGATATGGGAGAAATAAATGAGCGTCGACTTCTGACCACATTCGAAACGTGGGACTTGTATCGGCTTGTTGCTCGACATCCTCCAGGGCATTGGCCCGAAGTGGTAAGAGGGCCCTTAGGCCGAGCATCCATACCATCTAGGGGCCCTTCCGGATGAGAAAAGTTATGGAATTCTAGTTAAGGAGTGGGTGAAGCATAGTTGTACCCATCTACAAAAGAGGCAAACATCTCTAGGAAGGGGGACGTACAGCCAGATCGAGTCTAACTCGACGTGAATTGGGGAAAAAATATGATCCCTGCAATATGTCCTGACCTGAGGGGAAGAATTCTAGATTTTGTGGTGGGCCAACAGATGAAATGTCCAGGCTTTCCTACGTATCCCATGAGGAGGGGAATCAAGCTATACGTAGTTCTTTAATCCCATGCAGTTTAACATCGTGCGGTGAAGACGTGAGGAGGATAGAAGAACGGGAGTGGGCACATGGTGTGACCCTTATAATCCTTGTATGACTGGGGATTAGGAAGCCTACTCCTCATCATGAGAGGACCCTCTGAGGAAACTATACCTAGGGGGACAGTCAAAGAGAAGAGCTCGGGGCTTGGCTCAAGATGACATGTCTGAACATTCCTACGTATCCCATTAGGATGGTAATCAAGCCATACATAGTTCTAGAAGTGCAGTTTAACGTCATGCAAGACGAGATGCAGTTTAACGTCATGCGGGACAGGATGCGTCTTATCTGGGGATATGTTTGGTCCGATGAGTAACCCAACATGAATGAGGACATAATCCCACGCCACACCATACAATCCCACAAGAGAGCCTGAGTCGTGGAAGGCCAAGGGGCCTGAGGCTGGGCCTTGGTCAGGAAGGCCTGACTAGCCTGCAGTTTAACATCTTGCAGTAAGTACGAGGGCTAGGGGCCTGAAGAGGCCAAGGGGTCTCGGTAAGGAAGGCATGAACAGCTTGCAATTTAATGTCTTGCAGTGAGGATGAAGGAGATCTTAGTTTAAGGTCATGGATCTTGGACCATTTTGCAGTCTATTGTCATGCAAGATGATACTGAGCAGTTTAACGTCATGACGGATGATGATGTACTTTCATGTCGTGTAGGATGATGTTTGAGTTTAAATTCATCCAGGACTTCGTGCAGTTTAAGGTCATGCAGGACTGTACAGTTTAAGGTCATACAGGACCATGGGGCTCAGGAAAAGTATTTCTTGAGGAACTTGGCATTGGTGGGAGGATTTATTTGCTCACCATCCATGGTTACTAAGGAGTATGCTCCATTGGGGTAAACCTTGTGAATGATGTAAGGTCCTTCCCATTCGGGATCCAACATGGATGGTTTCCTACTAGGGATCATTGGCGCTCGGAGGGACAACACCAGGTCTCCTTGTAGAAAAGAGCGAAGGCGAAACTTCTTGTTGAAGGATCTGGCTATCTTATTATGATGCCTTTCCAGATTGTCCAGGGCACAAAGCCTGTTCTTGTCCAGTGCTTCCAATTCAGCTAGATGGATTTCATCCACCTTATCAGGCACCTTCTGGTCATAGACTACAGTGCGTAACGATGGCAGTAGGATCTCGATGGGAAGGACAGCATTAGCCCCATACACTAGGGAAAACGGAGTCACCTGGGTGGAATTGTGAGTCGTTGTCCAATACGCCCAGAGGGATTTTTGGAGCTTGTCAGGACAAATTTTCTTATTCTGACCAACCATTTTCTGCAGAATGTTAGAGAGAGTTTTGTTGAACGCCTCGATCTACCCATTTTTTTGTGCATGATAGTGAGTGGTATGGTTCGAAAGGATGTTGTACTTTGCGTACAATTTCTTCAGCTCAGCTACTCGGAAGTTGGTGCCGTTATCGGTGAGCACAGCGTGAGGGAATCTAAACGGGTGGATGATATTGGAGCTCACGAAGTCAATGATGGAATGGGCCTTGACCTCTTTGAGTGGAACTGCCTCCGCCCATTGGGAGAAGAAATCTGTAGCAGTCAGGATGAACCTACACTGACGAGCTGTCACTGGTGGATATGGTCCCAGACATTGAGTCCCCACACCAAAAATGGCCAAGAGTACATGGTGGAGTGGAGAGACTTTGGAGGCTGATGCATGAAGTTAGCATGGACATGGAATGCATGGAATCTCTTGGAAAAATAAATACAATCATGGATCATAGAGGTCCAGAAGTACCCCAATCTTCAGATCTGATGGGACAGCTTGGGCCCAGCCTGGTGGGCACCGTAGGAACCGGCATGAACCTCTTGAATAACCTGAGAAATCTCAACTCCTTGAATGCAACGGAGGAGAACACCATCGAAGCCCTTCTTATAGAGGATAATCTTAATACTGGGACCACTCTGGAGAGTAAATTGCAATACGCGGTGTCAGATTCGCTCGCGCTCGGCCTGATCATCCGAGAGGCAGCCATTTTGGAGATACTCAACAAATGGTGCCCTCTAGTTGGGAGTGGCCTCAACCACTACATCTGAAGAACCTAGGACCCCTAACTTGGAGGGTCTGGTGGTAAGATGGCTTACCCATAGGTCGTCGTCATCATCTGGGGTGACGGGGGTGATGACTCTCCTGTGTGCCACATGTATGATCAAATCATCTTACTCGGGTTCCGTGAGTGACGCAGCTAAGCCAGCCAAAGCATCTGCTCAATCGTTCTGTGACCGAGGGACATGGGTAACCTCTGGTCGAGAAGGGAACTGGTCTAGTAGATGAAGGGTGCACTAGAATAATGGTATAAGCTCTGGCTTCCTGAAAACATAGTCGCCATTGACCTGCTTGATAACTAGTTTGGAATCCCATTTCACATGCAGGTGGAGTACGTCAATCTCAAGGGCCAGCTCGAGGCTGGTAATGAGAGCCTGATACTTTGCCTCATTTTTGGTGTAGCCTCCTAACAACAAGAATGAGTATGGAAGAACGACTTGCATTGGGGTGATGAAGAAGATACCCAAACCCACTCTGTTGAGCCTAGGATCGTTGAGCCTCCTACCAGTGGGGCTTCAGGAGGCATTGTTGAAGTGCATTTTCCAACATGAGATGGCATGATCAACCGAGAGGATTGCCTCATCAAGAAAATCTTGGTCCAGGGACTGACCTGCAGAGGTTGGAGGGGCAGTTAAGAAGTCTACCAATTCATGTCCGTTGATAGCCATCTGAGGCACAAACCTGATGTCACACTAGTGGAGGATCACAGCCCACCACGCTAGTCGGCCAGTCAACATGGGGAGGTTCATAATGTACTTCAGTGGGTATACTCGAGAGATCAACTGTACCTCCTGGTGATGTAGGTAATGCTGTAATTTCTATATGGAGAACACGAGCGCAAGGCATCTCTTTTTGATGGGGGAATATCTGGTCTCCGTATTGGGGAGCATGCGACTGAGGTAGTAGATAATGTTCTCTATCCCCTCATTGTTCATATGGAAAAGAAGTGCATCGAGGGACCGTTTGAGGGAGGTCACGTAAAGGACCAGTGGCTTTCCGGATATGGGTGGAATCAAGACCAGAGGTTGGAGCAGATACTGCTTGATTTCCTCGAAGGTGGTATGACACTCTTCATACCATTCATAGGAGGAGCCTTTCTTCATAATCAAGGAAAAGGGCTTACACATTCCAGCCAGATTCTCAATGAATCAACATATTTAGGCTAAGTGGCCTTGGAGACCTCTAAGCTCCCGAATATTGCTCGGGGGAGGCATTTGGCTGATGGCCTTGATCTTCTCCGGGTCGATCTCGATGCCTCGGTATCTGACAACAAATCCACGAAACATCCCGAAGGTGACCCCACAGGCACACTTCAGCAGGTTCATCTATAGGCAGTGGGAATAGAGGAAGCCAAACACTTTCTCAAGGTCCTTGAGATGGTCCTGGCGCTGGTGAGATTTGACCACCAGATCATCCACATAGCATTCTACCAGTGTCCCGAGAATCGGTTTGAATATGCGATGCATGGCCCGCTGATAGGTGGCACCCACATTTTTTCAGGCTGAAGGGCATAACCTGGTAACAAAAAGTACCTTGGGGAGCCCTGAAGGCAGTGGAATCCTCGTCCTCAGGGTCCATCTGGATCTGGTTGTACCCGGAAGACCCATCCATGAAGGAGAGGGCTTGGAACCCGGCTGTGGCATCAATCAACAACTCTGTCTCTGGGAGGGGAAAATCATCTTTCGGGCAGTGGCAGTTGAGATCGCTAAAGTCGATGTAGACTCTGATATGCCTGTTCTTCATCCTAATTGGCACAATATTGCCTAGCCACCTAGGGTACTGGACCTCCTTGATGAATTTGGCATTGATGGGCTTATCAACTTCGGCCTCAACCATGGCACCGTGAGAAGGGTGCATCTTTTTGGGAGGCTGCTTGAACCCGCGATGGTTTTTCGGGAGACCAAGGCGGTGGATGGCTACCTGGGGATCTAGTCTTGGAATCTCATCATAACTCCAGGAAAACACATCACGGTACCGTTTGAGAAAGTCCATGTACTGTTGCTGCTCCTCGAGGGGCATGGCGACACTGATCGATGTGGGTCTCGGATCTGCCTCGCTACCAAGGTTCACCTGTACTAGTTCATCGACCGTGGTTGAGACGCCTTCTTCAAAGGCAGTGGGAGCATCCTTCAGGTCCTTTTCTCCACCTTTGGAGGGAACTTCCATGGGGGGAGTCGTTTCTGAGCCACCAGACTCTGATGGGAGGCTAGTGCTGGCCTGAGCGGTAGTGGTCATCACTTCATGAGACTCATGTGCCACTGAGACCATAGTGATGAATCCAGTCGATCCAATCCCATCTAGCCTTCTACACAAGAGACCATGCATGATGACATCAAAGCAGTAGTGACGCGTTGGCCTGAGACGATTGATTCCAGCCCGGCGGAAGAGACACGTATGACGTATCGTCGTATCCATGATCCTGACATCCCGATACTGTATAGGGGTATGAGGTTCTGGGATCACCTGAGCCTTGTTGGTGTAGAAGTACGACGTGATTTTCTGCCATATCTTGGACATGGGAATATGCCTTCCTCTTGTACCCGAAACAACAATACATTTCCCCATGTCGGGGGTTGTGGCCTCCAACCGATGGATCGGGAAGATGTAGGCGTCGTCCAGACCTACCCAGGGATCACTTTTGACTGGGGCGGGTTCATCCTCGCTTGCCATTATTTTCATATCATTTCTCTTATAATAGTCAATGTCCAAATAGAGGGCTTCACAAGAGGAAAGGGGAGACACATCTCCTTGGAGCACGCCTACTCGACCATTGAGAGAGTATTTGAGGCATTGGTGATACGACGAAGGGACTGTTGTATGCAGATGGAGCCATGGTCTACCCATCAATGCATTGTATGTGGTGTCCTGGGAGACGACCATGAACTCAGTGCTAGAAATTAGGCCACTAAACTGGGTCTTCAAGTGTATCTTGCCGACCGGGGTCTGCTAGGTCATATCATATCCCAGGATTCTGAGGTAAGAGGGAGTTAGATCATCCTTAGACAAACCCAGCTTCATCAGTGTCTGATTCGGGATTAGGTTAATCCTAGAACCCATGTCAACAAGGCAGCGGTGTATTTCCACGCCATTGAACTGACCAGTGATGTAGAGTGGGCGAATGTGCCCATGTATGGGAGTGTCTTCGTCTTCACTAGAGAACGAGATAACTGCCTGACTTTCGGCATTCCCAATCGCATCAACGTGGAAGGCTTCTACAGCTGCTACCTTCATCTCAAATTGGAGGGGGATCCTTAGGGCCTCGGCAAGTGCCTCACGCATTTCAGAAGAGAGGCGAAGAGCCTCAATGATAGAAATCCTAACTGGAATGCCGACAAGGTGCTTCATAACATCATACTTCTGTTCCAAATGTGAACCTCTACTTACATGAGGTCGCTCTGCAATTGGAGGCACGACGGGCCCTGTCGTCTGGATCGACGGATGGATGGTATTAGGTACATCCCGCTGCCTGCTAGTTGAGGCCTGAAGAGTAGCTGCCGGTTGAGGACTAGAAAATTGAGATTAGCCTGTAGCAGGGAAAGACTAGCCATGGTATAGACGAGGCAGCTCTACTTGATCTTGTAGCACAAACGGCAGTGGAGGTAGATCTGAGGGCACCAGATGAGGTTTCACGTGCTAAGCTCTGCGCTTGTCCTGCTTTCTGGTTTTAGTAGCGTGCACGGCCTGGCTGAAAGTGCCTGCTGACGTGCCTTGACGACCCACGTGTCCGTGGTTCCGCTGACTTTGCCGTCGGTTGGGGACATTGGGGAGTCTTGCCTGGAGTTCCCCCTCGTCGGGAGTCATATAAGGATTTACCATCCCCACGGTATTAATCAAAGAGTACCCCTGACTATCACATGAAGAATCATCCACCACTGGGAAGATTCTGGGAGGAATCCCCATCTCAGGGGGCATGAATTCACCGAGAGTGCAGGACGACGATGGTAGTGGTGGAGCACGTTGCTTCTTCTTGCGCCGCCGCTGCTTGCCCTTTTGGGAAGAGGCTAGCTGAAATGACGATGCAGAGGTACTGGTCGCATTTTATGAAGGCTCTGGCTATTTCAGGCGTTCCCAAATTATACCATGGGTGTGGGAGATGGTTTTCCAGGCCATCCAGTCATCATCCTTCTGGGACCCATAGCTGGGAACCTGCTGCCACTCGACTTCATCATTGCTACCGCTTTCTGACTTGACAAAGACACCTGCCACTTGTGTCAGGTCCGGGCACAACCAGACTATGTTGTTGTCGACCTGGTCTTGGAGACAGTCTTTAAACACATAGCACTACTTGAGGATGTGCCCCAGGATCTGATTATAGGGGTAGTAGTTGGGGAAATTGGTGAGATTCGCCTCTACCGGCCTTCTGCACTCGGGTAAGCGCACAATCCCCTACTCTAGGGCACTACAAGAGTAACCGGGGACCTGAATCTTCTTGAACGAGTAAGTATGGTACCTTTTTTCTGGATAGGGAGATCTGGGAGCCTGGCCCTAAAATGGGGCCGGAGGGTCCTGCCGAGGAGGCGGAGCCTGATTGTCCCGCCTAGGCGGTGGTGGCACATTTCGTGGGGGAACTTATCGGTTCTGAGGCGGTCGCTGCTGGGCAGGAGCCTGTGCATGAGGTGGAGGGCCTCGGCGGGGTTGTGGAGCCGGTGCCACTTGCAATAATTCTAGCTGCCTGGGGGCTTCTATTTGGGCCACCGCAGCGGGCTCAGCTCTGGAAGCCCTCCTTTCTGGGATCATAAGGGGTAGCAGACGCACTTGACTATCCTGTTGTAGAGCTTCCTCGAGGTGTTGAGCCTTATCGGAGAAGTCCCAAAACCCTCCAGGGTAGTTTTGGAAGATCAGGGAAGGAACCAGCTCTGTTTTAGCATTCCTTACACACATCGTCAGTAATTTCCCCGGAGTTAGTGGCATGTCAAGGGAGTATGTAATCCCCTTCCACCGGGCAATGAAGTCCGCGACTCGCTCATCAGGCCTTTGTTTTCACTTGAAGAGGTCTGCTATGTTGGTCTTTCGCGTGGTGGAGCTGAACTGGTATAGGAACTGCCGGCAGAGGTCCACCCCAACGGTCACCGATCCGCTAGGGAGATGGTTGTACCAGACAAATGAAGGTCCCTCGAATGTCTGCATGAAACGTCGGAGCATGGAGGCTTCCTACTATGTCGGGGACCCCAACATGGGGCCACACCTTGAGGAAAAGTGGGCCAGGTGCTGCGATGGGTCCCCTGTCCCGTTAAAGGAAGAGAAAGTGGGATTCCCAAAACCCGAAGGTGCCGGCATATCATCCACCCAGGCAGGATATGGCATCCCATCTGGTGGGACTGCCACTCCCATGTTTCCAATGCCTCGAAGTGGGCGATGAGTTCCGTTATAGGATCATTCGGGTGGGATTTCCTATCTTGACATGGATCCCTAACCACGAGTGCGTTTTCGGGCTCTTCGACATGGTAAATAGATTCAATTTCTTATGGAGCGACTGGCGGGATGACCCTTGGGGTGGCTGGGGGAACCCGGGCCGGATTCCTTGGATTGCCTCGCCGTTTATGAGGGTTTGGCGATATGTATTGTGCCCTCTTGCCGTGAGTTCTGGCTTTCGCCCTATCTGCTGGAGTAGCATGATCAGGGTTTCCCGAAGGCATCTCGTCGGGGAAAAGTTGTTCTTTTCCCTGCTGCCCCGGCTTGGGATAACCATAGTTGGGTCACCTCTCGATTGTGCACTCATCTAGGAGTTCATCGAACAGCCTCTTCTACTCAGCATGTTGCAGGCACAATGCTGCCTTTTTAGGGTCTTTGTCTGTCTTCTATACTGAGGTTGATGGGTTGGAGTGCTTGACAGTTCTGACATGTTCTTTACCCTTACCAGCATTCCGACTAAGTACCAGCGACTCGGTGGGTGCAGGGAGGCCCAGAAGGGTCCTCTACTGACGATTAATCATCCCTGATGGGTCCAGCAGTGGTGGTACACCCTCTGTGGGTAAGTCTCCATCAAGAAACTCCATCTCATCATACTTGTCCAGTATGTCAGCCATGTGGACCGGAACCCTTCTTGGGGGCATGTCCTCAATGTCGCATAACGAATCGGGATGTCGCTGGATAGTACTGAAGAGGAGGGCGGCATACTTTCCCCAGCCACAGACTTGCACGTGTGGGGTAGCTTCCATGATGATTTTGCGGAGTATTTGGAAACTGTGAACACATTTTTGTTGGAGGGCGCTCTTGCGACCTGGTGACTCAGGGCACTGGGCCACAGGGAGTGCATCCAAATCGACCAGACGGCATTGATCGCCAATTTCCACGAAGTTAACTTGGATCCTAGGGTACGGCACTCGATCATGGTGAAGAGGGAAGTGCATCACCCATAGGGTTTGAAGGAAGCACTCAACTTCCTCCGGGGTGAGGGATTCCAGCACACAAAAGTTCGACGATGCCGTCGACCAGAACATCTCCGGGAAGTGATCCCCTATGAGATTTTTCAATAAGCTCATGGGCTCGGATTCAGTGTCTGGCCCCATATTGTCCCACTCCTCAACTGGAGGTGGCTAAGGAACCGGTAGCGGTACTGAGGCGGACCGTTGGGACAGTAAACTGGGTGGTAGAGAATATGGTGAACGAGCCGACTGGCCACCGAATCCTGGGCCATCCTCCGAAGAGTGTGGTGACCTGACCACAATGTCACGATACGACGGGATGACAGCCATAGCCTCTGGTGTAGTGATTTCGGTTACTGGTGATGGGTCACACTATTGCTCAGCCACCATCGGTCCCCAAAATAGCTATCTGTGATCTCTGGTAGAGGTAGAGGGTGCTTCTGGTGATGATGGTGGTGACTACATGGTCAGAACCTGTAGGATTCCCAAAATTTCCTCCTCCTGGATGTACCTACGAAGAGAGGTGGGAATCCGGTGGACTTCGCATTCTGGAAGGATGAGGCTGGCATGCCTTGTTCCTACCCCGGTCCTTGACACAGAGGACCGGGGATAAGGTTCCACTGCTGAGTCACATTCTGCTTCATAATCCGAGAAAGTAGCCAATTTGATCTCCACTCGGGCCTTCCCAGGATTCTTCTTGTGGAAGCGACGACCCGCCCTCCTGCCCCTAGATGGCTCCTCGGGACAAGGCCGATTCCTGACATGTAGTCTTGTGGTCGTGCTGGCACCATGGAGGAGATGACTTCCGCTTGAGACAACCGGGGTGTGGGGGGAACCAGGGAAAATGTTGAAGGGTACATGGGGAGGACCTCCATGAATAGAACATGATCGAGTGAATCCTCCATTGGAACCGTTGGGAGCATGGGTAGGACCTCTATTCTTGGTGCGGGTAGAGCGAGGTTGACCTTCACCCCTTTCGTTGCCAGGGTGAGGAGAACCTTCTCCAATTGTGGAGAGAACGTAGGGAGGATCCCCACGTTGTAGAGGGACCGGATGGGAAGTGCCTTCATATTGACAGTCAGGGGTAGGAGGTGGGACTCCATACCCGGTGTGGTGGGCATGGGAGAGGCTTCTGTGTTGAGTGTCACTTCCGCGAGGTAGGTCTTCATTCGGGTTGGGGGTAGGACGGGGCATACCTCCATGATGAGTTTCGGAGCGGGGAAGGCCCATGCTCTGTGGAGTAGTGGTACAGGGAGGACCTCTGTACGGGGTGACATCACTGTGTGTTGGTTCGTGGCGATCACCACTCAGGCCGACGACCCGGAGAGTTAACCCATCCTGCCCGTGGGGCGGTTGGGGCCTCGATTCCGGTTGGGCATAGGAGTGGCCCTACTCAGCGTGTGCAAGAACTTTGTGATATGCGTCGGTGGTGGATCGTTCCACAGTAGCTGTCAATGTTGACGCCCCTTGGCAGGCGTCCTCAGCTCGGGCCCAACGCTGGCGTCGGGTCAGGAAAGCCGGCGCGGGTGGTGCAGGGGAATAACCTACCTACTCCTATGAAAAGGCTGGACGGTGATGCTGACATGGACGGTTGGGGGCTCTTACTGGTAGTCCTTGGATCGGACTCTGGCCGGGCTGAGTCAGACATCACCCACCTCATCATCTAAAGACATGTATTCGTCAAGGCATTCTGGGGACAGGCTACCGAAACGGTTGAATGTTGGGGTGGGGAGAAGGGGCTCCCTGCGCGGTCGTCGAGGGCGGCGTTGATGGCGGGGTCTGGATGCCTCCAGGTCTAGGCGGGCCATATCCCGAGTTGGGATTATGGCCTCCTCCTCGTAACGATGTACGAGGTTGTTAATCACCATTTGTTGGATGACTTCTGATGGGGAGAGGGGGTGTGGGCACCCCACGCTCATGGATGCAGATGTCGTTGTGGCAGTAGTGGAGCCATGCAGAGCGGATGTGCCTGCATTTCCCCTGCCCCAGTATAGGCGGGTGGGCAGCGATCATGTCCCTGTAGCAGCAACCTGATTCTTGAAAAGTAGGGAGATTGACTCATCAGCACTGCAAGGAAAAAAATTAACAACCAGTTCCCCAACGCCATTCCATCTTCCGTGGCCGGTAAGAGGGATCCACGCCGACAACATTGCAGAACAGAATGCCCCACGTTCTATTGCCCCAACTTGTAGTGAGTTTCACGCTAGGCCCGCTATTTTCTTGGGGGGACCCGGCGCCAGATATCTGGATCCAGTGACACGTAAATCTACTGATGTATCGAACGCTACTAATCTCCACATTGAGGAGAAAAATTTCACACCAGGTTCACCATTTCAGTTTCTGACGCTTTCTCCGGGGGGGGCGCGTCTGTCCGCTTGGGGCGTGACAGGCATGGCTTTTGTTGCCCTACATTCCCGCTTTCCAATGGTGTGCGACATCTGTTTTTTATTCAGGGACGTCTGCTCCTTGATCGAAACGGGATCTTGGGATGTCGGTTCCTCCATCCATGGATTCCTCCTCAGAACTCGTCAGCTAGTCCAGGTCTACCTCATATATTTAATACATTGTTTATGAAACTCTTCCCAGTGGAATGTTTCCATGGATGCCGGTTAATTACACAGCTTCTGTCAGGACATTCCAAGGGGTCCAGTCATGGCAGCAATCTTAAGATGGGAGACTAGTCACATCGAGGCATCATTAACGTGTCTGAATGCGGGGGAATGGGCATGTCTGTCTTTTTTTCCCTTATTATAGGGCTTCTCGAGGGTGCAGAAGCCCGAGGAATCCCACATCGAGCGCAGAGAATCATATGTCATAGACATGTATCTGAGGTTTTTCCTCAGCTTCCCATGTTTAACATAGGGTATGCCGCAAGTTTAATGTCTAGTAGAGACAGATCAGGCTGATCAGAACACTAATTGGAGTGGATCATATTGAGGAGCCCCTCTTGTGGGAACACCGATATCGGATCCAGCCCGTGGGTGGCTCCCTGATTATTGTGGAGTGGAATGGGGTTGCATGATCTCACCAGGATGTGGCGGCCTGGGTAAGGATCAGGATGGATGATGGAATGCTACACGAAGTGGAGGGGGGAATGAAATGGATCCATCGTGGAGATGACTGTGGTGTTGGGCTTGAGTCTCGAAGAGACATCCTATGTATCTCTGTGGTAGGGAATCAAAGTCTGCGTAGTTCAGAATGGATTTGTGGGGATTACACTCTAGACCTCCCATGATGGTGTGAAAACTGACGTGAATGAGGTTAGAACGACCAGGTGGTGTGCTTGAACCTCGGGAGGCTTCTTATGTACCATGCCTTGGTATGGATCAAAGTCCACATAGTTCGAAAAGGGGTTGTTGAACTAACATGAAGGGGTGTCAGAACAACTGGACGGTGGGGTCACAACGTATTATCGCTAGATTAGGATTTGGTTTAACGTCATGAAGGACGAGGGCATGTCAGAGAAACGTCATGAAAAATGACCTTGGTCCAGGTGGATAGTGGGCTTGAACCTTAGGAAGGCTTCCTACGTACCATGCCTTGACATGGATCACAGACCACGACCTTCACGATGGGTGTCGGAAAGCTGACATAAACAAGGAACTTGGTCCAGGTGGATGGTAGGCATGAACCTCAGGGAGGCTTCCTACGTACCATGCATTAGCATGGATCAAAGACCTCGTAGTTCAGGATGAGTGTCAGAAGGCCGACGTAAACAAGGACCATGGTCCAGGTGGATGGTGGGATTGAACCTCAGGGAGTCTTCCTACATACCACGCCTTAGAATGGATCAAAGACCCTGTAGGTCATAATGGATGTCGGTGAACCGACGTGAAGAAAGACCTTGGTCCAATGGGGGTGGGCTTGAACCTCAGGGAGGATTTCTACGTACCATGCCTTAGCATAGATCAAAGACCCCGTAGTTCATAATGGATGCCAGTGAACTGATGTGACGAAGGACCTTGGTCCAATGGGTGTTGTGCTTGAACCTCGTGAGGTTTCCTACGTACCATGCCTTTACAAGGATCAAAGTCCTCGTAGATCGGGGAGGAATGTGGGTGTCGGCGAACTGACGTGAAGAAGGACCTTGGTCTGATGAGTGATGGGCTTGAACCTCAAGGAGGCTTCCTACATACCATGCATTGACATGGATCAAAGTCCTCGTAGTTCGAGAAGGGTTTCGTCAGCGAACTAACGTGAAGGTGAACCCGGGGGTCCACTGGTGGTGGGATTGAATTTCATGGGGATTCCTACGTACCATGCCTTAACATGGATCAATGTCCTCGTAGTTCGGGTGTGCAGTTTAATGCCTTGCTGGATGGGGGCGTACTGTTTAACATCATGCTAGATGAGGGATTATAGTTTAACATCATGCTGGACGAGGGCATACAGTTTAACGTCATGTTGGACGAGGGCATTATCATGGTCGGTGCTTACTCTAACCCATGTGAGTCGTGCTTGGTGTGAAAAACAAGAGCCAGCAGGGACCTGATGATCACGTCACAAAGCGTGCGTTCGTGAGAAGCGAAGAGGGGATTACGCGTTAGGCGGACCATGGTGTTGGGACTTACTCTAGGATGGAGGCCCAAAGTGCGAAAAAGTTCATAGGGAGAGGGACTTGGGACCGAGGAAAGGAGGTTCCTCGTTCCCTGTCATGCCCCCTGCTGGCCCTGGCGGTGAGGAAGTATGGAGGTGCATGGGTGCTACCTTCCGCAAGAGAGGCTAGGGGGAATACACCGAGGTGGTTTCCCTTCCCCACCGACAAACACCACTCCCAGAAAAAGGATATCATCCCCTGTGGGGATCAGGGGGCGTAAAGAATGTCCGAGCTGGGGGGACCCTGCGTGCGAGGCACGGGGTCGGGTCACAGTTTAACATCATGAGTTAAGGACGAGGTGCTTGGTAGTTTAACATCCTGCATCTCAGACGAGGTGTGTTTACTCCGCACCGCTAGGGCTAACATGAATGGTACCCTCTGCTCCTTGTGGGAGGGAAGGCATCAGCAAGGTAGTGTAGAAGGGGGGTCGTAGAGAGAACCATCGAGGGGTCCACGTTAGTGTGACTATGCGATTAAGAAATAGCCCTTAGTGTTCCTATACGAAGAAGCATTAGGAGAATCAATGCTATAGGTGGTGTTGTCTAGGGGACTTTGAAATCACATCATGCAAAATTGGAGGGTCACACGGGAAGAAGAATTTCCAAGCAGAGGGGTCCACAGGCCGGGGGATTTCGGAGCTCGGTTTCTTTGCGTAGTGGAGGGAACTTGCGAAGGGGTCTGCTTCGCGAAGTGGAGTGCCTTGGCCTTATCATGTGGCATAGGTTCGAGTGGAAGGTGCTTCACGAAGTGGAAGGGTGTTCACGGAGCACCGCCTCACGATGTAGAGGTGCCTCGCGAAGCAAGGTGCTTTGAAGCAGTGTGCTTCGCGAAGTACAGTGACGCTGCCTTGGCATGTGGATCACGTGCACAGGGTGGGTGTTTCGCGAAGCATAAACGCTCTGTGACTACCCAGGTCCCCTTCGGTATCCCCTTCCTTCTGGAATGCACTTAGGCTTCACGAATGGAATCCCTCTCGAAAGGGGGCTCAAAAAGAGACAAGATGGAGGCCTCTCACGAAGCAAAAATACCTCGCGGAGCTCATGATTCCCAGAGCGAAGAATGCTTTGCGATTTGGGAGTTGAGAAGATGAAAGGTCAGATTGTCCATCTAGAGAGATCAGGGGGAGCTCTGTATTTATAGGAAAGCGGTGCCGTGAAGAAGAGCTCACGTGGTGCGAAGGGGGATTTGGTTTCTCCAGGGCAAGTCGGGAGCATCAACCGAATTTGCGGAGAGGTACCTCCTCCTCTGCTCTGCGACGGGTCATGAACGTCAGGACGTTTGCGGAGTGTTACCACCTTTGGTGCTTCGTGGTGGGTTCGTAAACGTCAGGTCATTCACGGAGAGGTACCGCCTCCTCTGCTCTGCGACGGGTCATGAACGTCAGGACGTTTGCGGAGTGTTACCACATTTGGTGCTTCGTGGTGGGTTCGTAAACGTCAGGTCATTCACGGAGAGGTACCGCCTCATTTACTTCACGGCGGCCGCGGTGCTTGGGGGCTCTGCGTCGGAGCTTCGCGAGGTAGGGAGCGAGGCCTCTTTTTCTCTGTTCTTTTCATCTAATATTTTGGTGCCAGCAAATAACTTCCTAAAATCTCTTCCTATATTATATATTTAATATTCCTTACTTTTTTAGGTATGTTTTCCATTGAGTTTTTCTTTTTATAATTCATAAATACTTTATGTGGAAATAATATTTTAATCAATGAAATAACATAATAAGTGGTTTAAAGGATTTACATAAGATAAAATGTCTGGTTAACATTTTGGAATATTTAATGAAATGTTTTCAGAGTCATACAGTGAATAATTTAACATTCGGAGGCCGGAAAAGACTTAGAGACAGAAAAATATTAATATTAATTGTATTTTAGTAAGCATGTAAAATTTATTTAAGATAATTGAATAACTCTAAAAAGGTGAAACGTATGTAAAATATGATTCCATTCTAATGTCCAAAATATATTATTTACCATCTGAGGGGTATAATATTGAGAGGCTTCAGACATTTGAATGTCTCAATCATGAGATAAAGTTACTAAATAATATTTAGTATATTATTTTATTAAAAATAATCAAATATCTCCCAAATTGTGTGTTATATAGAAAATCGGATACCACTGATGGGTCCAGAATGAGGGGTTTACCCTAGATAGGGTATAAAATTTGTATGCGTCGGTAATTTCGATTCCTCGCTATCGAAAATAATCATTTTTATTTTAATTAATTAATTATTACATTTTTAAATAATAAATCATTAATATCTCATAAATTGTGTGTTTTTCGACAAATATGAGACCACCGATGGGTCCTGAACGGGGTGTGTACCCTGGTCGGGTTATAATTACTATAACCAACAGATGTTTTAGTAAAGGTATCAATTATATTTGTTTTATTAAATTAAATAATTAATAAAATCATTTCACTATTAAATAATCTTCCCCAAATGGTGTTTTGTCTTTTTTGTCCACTGTGGAATTTGGAATCCTCATTTATGGGTCGTTTTCACAACAATAAATCTTGAAATGTATTCAAGTGGTGAAATAAATTACTCCGATAAAAGAAACTAGTTGAAATGAATATAAATTGAGGAGCTTTAATTTTGGGATTCAATTGATTATAAATGGTTCAATATCTCTTATTAAAATAGTCTATTATTTTTGTTTCGGGTAATATCGGGTCAAGTGGGAATGTTATTGGTTGTTCATTGAGTAAGTCAACCATCCTCTTCTTCCTCCTCAGAGTCCCGATGCATGAACATGTTGCTTGTATTTCCCATGTGTGCCTCAACAGGGTGTGCCTCAACCATTTTTTCCTTTTTTTATATTTTTCTTTTATTATCTCTATTTTTTTCTCCCTTTACAATAATTCATAAAAAAAGTGTATGAAAAATACATAAAAAGTAGGATTGTTTTATAAATGATAATTCTATTTTTTTTAAATGATTTTTTTTAATTTTTTAAAAGAAATTATCAAATAATGTTTTGATAACATAATTTTTTAATAATTATCATCTTGTCATATTTTTGTAATAATATCAAATATAATTTTAAATAAATACTATGGAATTTTTACATGATAATCATATATGAAATTATCATAAGATATTTATTATCGGATAACGTGTGTTTCTTAGGTTGTTCATCCGTTCTTTATTTCTTCTCAAACCAGACCAAGCCATAATAAAATTTTTGACGTGTGAATCATCTTCGATATAAGGTTGGTGGTCTAAATCCAATTCCCATAGTTGTGATTTTATTATGTTTATACAAGCTATTTAATTTGGATGACCTTTTTATCAATTATATTTCTAAAAAATATAAATTTATTAAATTATTTAATTACAGGTTATTATGACATGGTGAATTATTGGAACAAATGAAAAATATAATTAATTTTAGAATTAATTATGATATTTTTTTGGAAATTGTTTACTTGGGTATTTAATTGGTAAATTAATTATCAACACTTTAATTGAGAAATTGTGGTTTTAATTTGAATATTATGAATTGTATATTTAAGATAATTTCTTGACATGTTAATTATCAAAAGATGAATTGTAAGTTAGTAATATTTAATTAGAAGATAAATTATTATATTTTAATTTTGTGAATGGATAATCAATTGCTAAATTGGTTAAAGGAAAAGTGATGTGGTTGATTAATTAATTGTTGAAATAATTATTGGGAATGGATTAATTAATTTCTCAGTTAAATAATGGTTTTGATGGTTTGGGTGCTAGACATGACATTCTAGGCCGGTGATGATATACATACTTGGTTTAATTAGGGCTATGCATTACATTCTATTATAGTTATTGATTTATTAGGTTTTTGGGTGTTATACAGGACGTTCTACACTAGTGACTGATTGTGCACAAATGGATTTAGGGTGTTTGACATGGAATTCTACAGTGGATGTATGTATAAACTAGTAACTACATGTGCACAAATGGACTTTTTGGTTATAGACATGACATTCTACAATAATGATATATAAGTATGATTGATTTCTGAGGGACCATGTGAGCCTTCTAACACAGATTACTTCGAGTTATGGACTCACATTAAAATAATTCAAACACTTTCATGAGTTTAATGATTTTCTAAGATATCATATCACCTTTGAATAATTCATGCTCCAAAATGAGTCAAAGAAGGTTTTAGGATATGATATTTCATAGGGAAGGCTTCATGCTTTGGTATGATAAAAGGTTATCATTGAGGTACGGGTGTCCACGGGAACTTTCGAGTTAAATTGATTGAATAATAAATAAATGAAAATCTAATAACTCTTTATTTATGAATTTTATTTTATTATTTATATACTTTCACACAATTGTTTGACTGGACTTGTTTTAGACACCATTGGTGGTGGACTACTTGTTTGTACTCACACCGTACTTGGGCTACCAGATCTATACCCAAATAGAAATTTTTGTTGTCAGATAGGTTAAGGGAAATGTCCCCAGTTTAGGTTTCTGAATGGGGATGATGTTTGGTTAATAGAACAATACATAGTTTGGGGACCCACCTAAGAATCTCTAGCTTCATTTCATCAAGTGTTTTTTAGACACATGAGACCTATATTTTCATTACATGTTTCTAATTCAGTTAAGTATTTTATTTTCATGTCTTGATTATTCTTATGATATTGTATAATTATGGCATGAGTTTTGAGTTTGCATGTATCCTTATAGGCACTTAGGATTTTTGGGAAATACATCATTATAGGAATGCACGATAAAGCAGGTTATGGGTATGTTTTTAAACATTAATAGTTTTTCTTTCTTGTGAAACTAAAATGAAAATGGTTCCTAAAATCAAATTCAAAAATGATTTTAAAATGATGAAATGATGTAAATAAATTAGTATCGAGTAAATATGTTAACTTTATGAACTATTACATATGTTGCATGTTTGGATATGTAGAAATATGCCTCTGTGATGCTTGTTTAGAGAATGACTAAGACCATGGATATGAATGGTCCTCCAAAAGTTGATCTGGAAGCGTCGATAGTGCCAGGTGTGGAAGAAAGAGAGTAGTTTTGGGAGAACAACACTTGCTCCATGAAATTCATGGATAGTGGCATATGATGGATTCTGAAAAGCATGTATGATCTGATGAGGGAGTTTCAATTTCAACACCCTCTAATGTTTACTGGAGAAGGTGGAATAGAGTCAGAAGAGTTTTCAGTTCATTCGATCGAGATGATACATCAACATTTGGAGACTATTGTGGAGAAGAGATTCATTTTGGCGGCTCACATGATATAGGGATGAGTGAAGTGTTAATGGGATGTCCCAGTGCATATTGTACAGACTGATGGTATGATATGGAGGGACTTCTTGGAGAAGTTCTTAGAACACTTTATCTTAGAGATGTTGAGGTAGGAAGGAGCATCAAAGTTCACCATGATGACTCAGGGGAACATGTTTGTGATGGACTATGCTATACGCTTTTTTTATTTATAGTGCTTTACTCCATCATTTGTTGAAGATGAGGCTACTTAAGAAAAATTATTTCATGATGGACTTAAATTTGAAATTATGTCCCTGGGGAATATCTTCACACTCAAGAATTTCTCAGAAGTGGTAAATGAATCTCTCATTTTATAGGGGAACCTAATGAAGGAATCTAGTGGTGGACTGCTAGTTTCTACTTGATGATTGGGAGGTGATAATTCTGAGAGTAAGAAGCACCTATATGAGAAGTTTAGTGAGGTCAGTGGAATGAAATGTGTAACATTAGGAGGATCATTTTCTAATGATCTTGCACATGTGATTTTCCACTACTGTGGTAGTTTGGGACACTATTGAAACAATTGTCCTTGACCACTAGTGGAGTGTCGATCTTGTAGCAATTTGGGACATCTACAGAGCTTCTACAAGAACCCAAGATAGATGGTTAGTGGTTACACAACTAAAAAAGTCAAAGTGTGGGAAGGGGTTCTTCTAATTCTTATCAGTCCCAAAGTTGGCGTTCCACTGGCCTAGGAGGTAGAGGAAATGGAGGTAGTGATTCTGAATAATAGTACCCATATCAGCAGAGTATTCCTACTCAAGATAGTTAGACAACATCACATGGGAGAGGGGTAGCACAGATTCATGTAGTTGAGCCTACACTTGTGGATAGCAAGGCTGGACCATCGACAGTGAGACATACTTTTTTGTGTCTTTTACCTTGGCTAGTTCCTTATTTGATACTTGTGTCTCTCATTCCTTTATATCTAAAAAACATGTTAATGGTTTGAGTATAGTGGGGGAGTTTGTGAGTGGGGCTATGATGATAGATACACCTATGGGAGTACAACCTATAGACATATTTATGTTCAAGAAATGTTATTTTGAGATTAGGGAGTACTATTTTTTTGGGGGATCTCTATATCCTTGACATGACAGGATTTAACCTAATTATGGGTATGAACTGGCTAGTCGCCTACTGATCCCACATTAATTTTTACCACTAGAGGGTGATATTTACATCTCCTGTGGGTGAATATTATATTCACCATGGGGAGTGGGATATCCAAGTAGATTGAGTAGGTATAATTACTCAGCAAATGAGAGAGCATAGACCCCATGTTTCTAGACTTTTACTAGATGGAGAAGATGTTAGGAAAGATGTACTTCCACTAGTGGTGGACTATTTTAGGATCTCTTTCCTAAAGACTTCTCAAGGATACCTCCTGAGAGAGATGTGGAATTTACTATTGTGATCATTCTAGAGGTTGATCCAGTACTTATTCCACAATACAGAATGGTACTAACATTGCAACAAGAACTCAAATATTAGATATAAGACTTGAAGGATAAAGGATTTATTAATCCAAGTATGTCACATTAGGGATTGACTGTGTTTTTTCCAATGAAAGATGGCATGAGTTTATGTTTTTTTGTTGATAACCGTAGGTTGAACAAGATGACTCTAAAGAACTGATATCCTCTTCCATTTATTGATGATCTGTTTGAAAAATTAGAGGGATATTTTGTCTTTTCATAGATTGAATTGAGATCGGGGTATCATCTGCTGAGGGTTTGGACTTTTGATATACTGAGGACTGCTTTTAAGAGTAGGCATGGGATTTTTAATTTTTTTGCATTCCCTTTGGGTTGAAAAATTACCATTAGTGATTATGGCCATGG
The DNA here is from genome assembly GCA_963277665.1 of Viscum album. Lineage (NCBI taxonomy): Eukaryota > Viridiplantae > Streptophyta > Magnoliopsida > Santalales > Viscaceae > Viscum > Viscum album. The sequence goes on from OY728150.1 coordinate 1,539,103,103, forward strand.
TGAATAGAATTTTCCACCTATATCTGGATCAGTTTTTGGTGGTGTTTATGGGTGACATATTCATGTACTCCAAGACTCATGATAATCATTCCCACCAACATGTCGTAATACTAAGTATACTGAGAGGGAATCATCTATATTCCAAGATATCTAAGTGTCAGTTTTGGATTGACTTGGTACACTTCTTAGGGAACCTCATCTCGGAGGAAGGTGTGTCAATGGACCCAGAGAAGGTGTAGATAGAGGTTTCTTGGGATTATCCACATAATGTTTTGTATATCTGATGCATTCATGGGTTTGATAGATATTACAAGAGATTCATCCAAGACATTACTCATTTGTCAATGCCACTTTCGAGTTTGAACAAAAATAAGTAAAGTTTGAATGGTCGGAGGACTACGATAAATATTTTATAGAGTTGAAGAAGAATTTGACATTAGCATAAATTTTAGTCCTATCTGAGTCAAGTGAAGTGTACATGGTGTATTATGATGCTTTTGGGATAGGACTTAGAGATATCTTAATGCAAAGTGATAAAGTTGTGGCATAAAGGTCTTGGTAGCTGAGGCCACATGAACAAAATTACCCTATGCACAACCTCGATTTGGAAGCAGTGGTTTATTCTTTGAAGTATTAGAGACACTACCTCTTGCATGAAATGTTTGTAGTTTATATTGACCAAGAGAGCTTAAGGTATACATTTTTATAGTATGATTTTAAGATTCAGTTGTGGATATGGTTTAAGTGTATACATTCATTTTATTTTGAGCTAGAATATACACCTCGGAAGGGAAACAATGTGGCTGATGATTTGATTAAGAAAACTAAGACTCAGATGGTTTAGGAATCTAGTACTAAATGAAAGATGATGATGTTTCTAGATGAGAATAACATTTTGGTTCAGTAAATATAGGAGAAGATGACACTTGTGTCAGTCATAGTGGAATATAAACTTTTGAGACTGATCAGGGATATACAGTATGGGGACCCAGAGTGCTTTGCCTTCAGGGAAAGATTTGAAGGTTGGGAGATACCTTTAGACTAGATGATAGATTAGGATGAGATCACCTATGTGAAAAAATAGGTTTTTGGGACTACAATCATGTGAAATAAGGTTATGTGGTAATTTCATTCCTCAAAGTGGGAATTTCATCTTGGTGTGACCAAAATGTACCATGACCTATGACAACAGTTTTGGTGATCAGGCATGAAAAATGAGATAGTAGGTCTCATGGCATGATGCTACACCTATTACTAGGTGAAGGTGGGGGCATCAAAGACTAGGTTGTTTATTTCAACCTTTTCTTATTCTGGAATGGAAGTGGAATGACATACCCAAGAACTTTTTGGTAATTCATCCGAAGAAACTAAGGATGAATGACGCTATTGGGGTCATTGTGGATCGACCAACAAAGGTAGAGAATTTCTTTCCTATAAGTGGATCCTTTATAGTAGAGAAGTTGGGAGAGTTTTATTTATAGAAGATAGTTCATTTTCATAGGGTTCCATGTAATATAGTTTCTGATCATGATTCATTCTTTAATTCACACTTCTAGTAGGGCTTGAAAGAGGCAATTGGTACACATGTTTTATTGAGTATGGATTTCCACCCACAAATATATGGATAGTCATAGTGTACTATACAAGTTCTTGAGGATATGATGAGGGAATGTGTTCTTGCATTTGGTGGGTCATGGGAAAAGTACTTGGATTTAGTGAAGTTTTCCTATAACAATAGTTATTAGGAACCTATTCAGATGACACCATACGAGACTCTTTCTAGTATACCGTAAAGATCACTACTATGCTGGATGGTAGAAAGTGAGACAGAGTTGTTCAGACCGAGTCTCATATAGGAGACAAAAAATAAGGTTTATCTGATTTAGAAATTTATGGAAATGGCTCAGAGATGGCAGAAATCATACACTGACAAATGGAAATGACCCCTAGAGTTTACATAGGGTGATCTTGTATTCTTTCGGGTGTCACCTAGGTTGGGTCACCGTAGGATATGGAGTTGGGAAAATTTATCACTCTGGTTTGTTAGACCTTTTGAGATCATGGAGAGAAATGGGGAAATAGCATACAGATTAGATCTTCTACAAAAATAAATATCTATGCATGATGTTTTCCATTTATCAAAACTATAAAGGTATAAACCATACCCTTCTCATGTGATCTATGTGGATGATGTAGATCTTGAGATATATGTGTCCTTTGAGGAGTGTCCAATACATGTGTTGGACCACAACGAGAAGGTGTTGAGGGGAAAGACTGTACCGATATTTTGTGTATTATGGAAACATGGAGGTGTGAAGAAAGAGTCATGGGAAAGGGAAGAAGATATATGGTATTAGTGGCCTGATATTTTGTGATTAGAATCTTTTTGAGGTGTGGGAGTGCAGCTTGAGGATGAGATGATATAAGGTGGGGAGATTGTAAGATTCCATACTTTTTTCAAGTATGTTTTCCATTGAGTATTTATTTTTATAAGTTTAAAATAATTTATGTAGAAATTTTGTTTTTTTGGCTAAATATCTTAATAAATGGTTTAAAGTCTTTACATAAGATAAAATGTCAAGTTAACACTTTGGAATATTTAATGGATGTTTTTTGGAGTCAGACACTGAGTGGTGTGAGATTCTGAGGCCTAAAAAGCCTCAGCAAAGGAAAAATAAAAATATTAATTATATTTTAGTAAGCGCGGACAATTTATTCAAAATAATGAAATAACTCCAAAATGGCGAAACATATGAGAAATATAAGACCCATTTTTGTATAAAATATGGTATTTAGCCTATAAGGGTTATAACATTCATAGGAGCTAGACATTTGGATGCCTCAGTTGTGAGATATAGTTATCAAATAATATTTGATATATTATTTTATTAAAAACAATTAAATATAACCCAAATGGTGCATCATATAAGAAATAATTAAAAATAAATAATTTCAAATTATTTTATGATAATTATATTTGATATTATCATAAGATGTTTATCAAGGAATTACATGTTTTTTTAGGGTGTTTGTCTGTTCATCATTTCTACTCGAACCAGACAAAAACATACCTCAATTTTTGACATGTGAATCATCTTCGATATAAGGTCGGTGGTAAAAATCCAATTCCCATATTTGTGATTTTATTTTTTTATGCAAGATATATAAATTTATAGACCTGTTTAACAATTGGATTCCTAAATAAAATTAATTAATTTGGTAAATTAATTAAGTATGAATTATTCTGGAATTTTGAAAATTTTGAACCAATGAACAAGATAATTAATTTTATAATTAATTAGGAAATTATTTTTGGGATTTTTGACATGAATATTTAATTGATAAATTAATTATCAATACATGAATTGGAGAATGGTGGTTTAAATTTGAATATTGAGGAATGTGGATTTAAGATAATTACATGACATGTTAATTATAAAAAAATGAATTCTAAGTTGGTAATAATTAATTGGTATATTAATTATTATATGTTAATTATGTGAATGGATAATAAATTTCTAAATTGGTTAAATGAAAAAGTGATCTAATCAATTAATTAATTGTTGCAATGATTATTAGGCTTAGATTAATTAATTTGTGGATTAATTAATGGTTGCGATGGACTGGGTTATAGAAATGTAATTCTAGGCTGTTGATGATATAAATACTTGTTGAATGAGTTTTATACATTATATTCTATGCTAGTGATAGAACTATCAGGTTTTTGGGTGTTAGTCGTGACATTCTACACTAGTGACTGCATGTGCACAAATGGTTTTTTGGTATGATACATGACGTTCTACACTGGAGGTATGTATAAACAAGTGAGTACATGCACACAAATGGACTTTGGGGTTATAGGAAATATATTCTACAATAATTACATACAAGTATTATTGATTTTTGAGGGAACGTGTTAGAATTCTGACACAGAGTACTCCGAGTTATGGCCTCACATGAAATAATTCGAACTCCAACATGAGTCGAATCAAGTGCTAAGAGATCATATCACACTAGAATACTTCAATATCCATCATGAGTCTAAGAAGGTATTAGGATATGATATTACCTATGGAATTCTTTAGGCTCTTGTATGAAAATAAGTTAGTATTGAGGCACGGGTGTCCTCGAGAACCCTTGAGTTAAAATTATTGAATAAAGTATAATTAAATATGTAAGAATTGTTCATTTATGCATTTTATTTATTTTTTTATATACTCACATACACTATATTTTGACTGCACTTGTTTTAGACCCTGTTGGTGGGGGCATACTAAGTTGTACTCACACTTTACGTGGGCTACCTGATCGGTACCAAAATAGACTTCGTTATTGCAAGACAGGTTAAGGTAAAGGCCCTGTTTTAGGTTTCTAAATATAGATGGAGCTTGGTTGAGGGAAATAGACATGGTTCAAGACCTGTCTCGGAGTCGCTAGAATATTTTCTTCCAATTTTACTTTTTTAGATACTTGATACCTATATGGTCATTTCATGTTTCCCATTCAGTTATGTATTGTATTTTTCTGTCTTGGTTTTTCTTGTGACATTGTATTATTATGGTTATATATATTGTTTTTTTATTTATTTTTTACTTCTGTTGGTGCTTTTATCTAATAAACTAGGGTATAGTCTCCCCACGACTGACTTACTAGATCCACGCTATTAATCAGAAGCCTCTAGAAAACAAGGAGTCACACCTAAGTTCATGTGGAGAAAATCATTGAGGAACCATTGTGTGGTACCTGAGATAAGAAGTTACAATATATATCTTAATTTAGTCATAATATCAACCATATTGGGATTAAGGTGTAAAGCGATGGAGGTTTCCTGAAGAAGAGGTATATATTTTAATTAAATGTTTTAGTGTTATTTCTTCTTCCAATACCTTAAAATGTTCTTCCAAAATTTTCAAGTAATAAAACTTGTATATTCCATATACTAATATGTTTTTATGTTAATGTATTACCCTTTATCCATCTCCACTTCCCTCAAATGGGAAATAAAACTGTCATTCAAGTGTAAAATAGACTACCACCTCACAGAACTATATAATTTATTCTCCATCAGAACCTCTTATGAATAGTTATAATGACGGATTTAATTTTTATATATTACATTTTTTTGCATATATATCATTTATAAAATATAATATTTCACATAATTTCTACCATTTCCATCCATTGAAAAATGATAACCTCGTTTCAGCGTACGTGTGGAGGACCACCTCCACAAAGTGATGTGATTCATTGTTCATCACCACATCAATTAGATTATATATATATAAGTATGTTTAAAGAATTAATATGTTATTTATGATATAATCACCATTAAATAATGATAAAATATTACTTATGTTGAAAGATGGAAATGTCACTCATGTGTACGTATGGATTATCGTCTCCATGATTATAAAAAAGGTGATTTTCCAAAATCATCTTTCATGGTTTATTTTAAAAGCATAATTGATGTAAATAATAATAATTATATCATTGTTATTATTTTTAGTATTATGGAACAATTACTACATTTACCATTTTCAACCTTCCAAATTCATTTTTGACATATGAACTGAATATCATTAAAACATCAAATGTGAACTTAATGGATTATGTATAAAAATATAAAATGGTAATAAATAAAATTAAAGGAATAATAAAAATAAAAAAGTTTATTATTAACGTAAATAATTAACTAAATTTTATAATTCATGGAGATTAATAACATACATTACGAGTCAAGAGGTATAGAATTTTATCTCAATGTCCTTTTATTAAGGCATATTTTAATATTATGTACTAATTTATTTTATATAGTTCATATAATTCCATTTTTCTTATTATATATATAATAATTCATACTACATGGTATTTTATGTTTACATTAAAAAAATAATCCAAGGGTATTTAAATTATAGGTTACTGAGTGGTAAGGGATTTCTTAACTCAAATCTCATTCATTGGGTTATACTTTAACTCCATTAATAATATTATTCCATTATTATGTATCGAAATTTCCACTGATTTTATTATACTATGTTCCTATATAATTTATTTTGATTTTAATTTGTTACCCATATTCTTTTCATTTAATGATTCTCACTTAAAGTATACGATCATTGTAAGGGGTTTCTTATCATACTTTTATTTCTGTGAGACATATGTCATATTCGCTACTTTTTTATTTGGTGTAGTGTATATACCTCCCATTTGATGTGATATATCATGATTTAATTTATTTTCTCAATATTTAATGTTTCATTTTATATTATTTATTTCATAGGGGTTATTATTCAAATGTTAACAAAGTTGTATGGGTTATTTAACAATCTCATCATTATCCATGATTGTTTGTCTTTATTTATCCACGGGGGGGATTCTTTAATATTTATTTCTTAAACCCAATTTATTTTCTTATAAAATGATAATTTATAGAAGTTACAAGTTTTACTTTCATTTATTTTTACTTAAGTACAAAAAATATTGAAATTGTGTTTTTGAGAAAAATATACATTGTTTTTTTATTCAATTGGTAATATTTTTCTTCCATGACCATATTTTCTTTAAAATAAATTCCATATTTTGTTATTATTCTCTAATGATTTATTAAATAAAATTTTCCCCACATTTATAATTTTAAAATATGGTTTAATTAGAATAGTCTTTTAGTTTCTAAATGATATACATTTTAACTTATTACAGAAAATGTGAAAGGAATATTTATTTTAACATAATTGGAATGAAAATAATTTCCCATATTTATAAAAACTCAATACGTTGAATATTCCTTTAAAATTTAAAATTATTCTTTTAAAATTAAATTTTTTACTTAATTTTTTTAAAATTTTTAGATTTTAAATATAAATTTTAATTTTAAAAGAGAATTTTCCAAAATAAATTTTTAATTATCTCTTTGCGGTATTTATATTTATTAATGAAAAAGACCCTTTATTTTAATTATGTTCCACTGGAGATATTTTATAATTATGGTGTAATTATTATTTTTCTATGTGGTTTATGATCTGTTCAATTGGAGGAAATATTAACATTTCATCTGCTAGTTTTTAAAATAAAATTTTTTTACATACTGAATTATTATTCATCCCATTCATTTGATAAATTCATTAGACATGGAAATTAATGGGTGAGGCTTTCTATGTTCCCATGATTCAATGGTAGGTCTCTTGAGACCAACTATTTTGTTTATACTGTTGATACCTTACCAATTTATGTATTATTTCATGGGATGAAGCCTTCATGGTATGTTTACGGTTTCATGCATTATAAATCCCATCATTATGTAATTAGTTCTTTTCTCCATGTGATTATTTGAATATTTATGATATTCATGCATAATTTTCAAGATAATGTGATTATTTATATTTTATTATTTTATAATCATTTATTCTTATCAAATTACTTTTCACACTCAATTTATTGATTAAAAGGAATGAGTTTTTATCTATTTACCTTGTCATATTTATTATTCCTTATTTAATCATGATATCTTCCACTGTATGTAACCCATAATGAGCATATGATATCACCCTTATTTTGGTTCATTTCCCCATGAAATGATGAAGGAATATTAGAATTATTTCGTGGATATATAAAATTTCTTTCAGTATTTTTTACATTTCATTTTCCACTATAAATTTGTAATAATGAATGTATTTATTTAACCAAGACTACTATACTATTTAAACATTCAGGTTGAAATTGCTTTTATATTTTCCAATGTAAAAAAGTAACCATTGGATCAAGTATTTTAGAGTTGGTGTATTTACAAAAATTCCCCTTCAATCATCAGAGAGTTAATGTATATGGTTTTTATATTATACCGTGAAATATTTGTTATAGTGTTTATTGATTACACTCTAATATACTCCTAGGAAGAATATAAAAATAATTTAAGGATTGTTCTTGAGAAATTAATAAAGGTTAATATGTAGAGTATGGTTAGAAAGCATGATTTTTGGATGTATTAAGTCACGTTCATGGGGAAGGTGACCACTATTGAGGGAATTTTTATGGAACCCTAAAAGAAATAGGCAATTAATTAATGGACTTGACCCTTAGGTGTCCTCGAAATTTGTAGTTTTCTTTTGGATTATCTGGGCACTACATACAATTTTTCAAGAGTTTATCAGTAATTTATATCCCACTAACTATGTTAACATGGGAAGGGTTAAAGTATGTATGGATGGAATTATGTGAGAAAAGTTTTAACGTGCTCTTGAAGAGAAAAATCATTATGCCAGCACTCATGATACCTTAATGTGATGAAGGTTTTTTTTATATTGATGATTCAAATAAATTATAAGGTAGTGTACTTATATAGAATGATAAATAGATAGAATAGAACTCATGATATTTTAGGATCGATTATCTGAACTACCTGACGCATGATCTAGAGTTAACATATGTGATCTTCAATTTTAATATTTTGGTGGGACTACCTCTAGGGTGAGAAGTGTGACATATATACATATCACAATAGTCGAAATTATATTTTCCAATTTTAAAAGCCCAATTTTTAGCAATTAGGATTGTTAATGTTAATCAAGTACTGTGATTTCTCAAATCACTAACATTCCAAAAAGATGAATAAGGTAGTCAATACACTAATTAGAAAATAAAATGATAATCTATCCATGATATAGATTGAGAAATACCCTTTATTCATGTACATTCCATGTATGGATATAAAAATCCCAATAGTAGAGAATATATATTACCTTTTCCGAACAATTTCTTAGTGATCTATCAAATACAAAATCAAAGAGGCATATAAGGATTATCAAGAGCATCAAAATAAGGTAGAAGCAGTAAATAATGGTAATCTTCATTACTTCAACATCAATGAAGATAGTTTCATTAAGTTTTGAACTAGAATTTTTTTGACTTCACTTAATTAGGTAAATAAATATCTATTGGATAATTCTCATATCTCATATTTCTTTATCTAACCTAGGGATACGATGATGTAGAATGATCTTTAAAAACACATATGTTGTAAAAACATGAAGAAAGAGATTATTGAGTACACCTCAAAGTGATTATTTTTTCATAAAGTAAAGTTAGAGAGAAAAATTTCTATGTGGATGATGAAATCATTTACTATAGCCACATGTAAATGAGAGAACATCACAAATGAATTTTTCACCTATCTCTAGAAGATATCCAAATAATGCAATGTGATATGGGTCATAGTGTATTGACTAGCCAAGACTTCCCACATCAATGATATTTCAGAATATTTCAATATAGAACAAATTTAAATGAAATACATAAATACATTGGTTGGTTATCATGGGGAACTACGTTCCATTGTTTTTATCATGATCTGTCGTATAAATAAAAGAGAGGTATTCAATATTATCTAAATACTAAATTCAGTTTTAGTACAAAATATATGTCACAACCCATCCCCCACGGCTAATGTCGTTACTACCCCAAGCCCGCCTTCTGTAGTCCAGGGACTGGAAACTAGCACCAGAATGGCGTATCCCAATAATGGGAGGGAATTGCCTTTAAACCTATACAAACACACAAACTGAGAACTCAGCAAGAAGAAACCACGAAGTAAACTGATGTATTAAAAAGTGTACTGAAATTAAAGGCGCCAGAATACAATCCCAACTAAAAAATACAAGTACAACTGAAAAGAGAAAACAACTCCTGGATCTTCCACTGAGGATCCTACCTAAAGTGTATGTACATCTCACGATCAATAGTCAATGTGGCACATCACCTCAAATGGTCCACCTCTGAGCACCGTCTAGTCCTGGATCCCTCATCCTCAATCAACATTGTATGTCATCTGTACATGACATAGCAAGGTGCGTACGTATCCCATGCATGGGTGAGTATAAAAATACTCAGTAGGGACCCCAAGACCCACGAAGGTCACCCAGAGTTCCACAAAGGAAAAACCACAAAGCAATACCTCAAACACAAAGCACGAAGCAGTAAACAAATCTACATAGGTATATGCCCAAACATATACCCATGTTATCAAAATATACTCATCTCATACATGAGGAATCATAAGTGTCCAAATTTTAATCCATTTCTACAAATGATCCAAGAGGGAAGAATTCCACAAAGGTAACACCACGAAGGGAACACCACGAAGGTAAAAGTACCACAAAGGTAACTCTATATTGGCAACACCATGAAGGAAAAAGTACAACAAAGGTAACACCACAAAGTTAAAATTACCACAAAGGTAACACCATGAAGGTAAAGAATCAGCTCACACTAGGTATATAACTCAAGTACAGAAGATAAAATGATTAGTCGTAATTCTAGATCATCGTATTCTGTCGAGAGACTCTGCTACTGACCCACAATGGATCAATAGATGTTGACCGACATAGGATCTCTAGGTGATGACCCATACATTATCGATAGATACTGACCCACACAAGATCTCTAAGCACTGACCCACATAGGATCAATAGATGCTGACCCATATAGGATCTATGTTCTTTCTTCGTGTTATATCCAGCCACGAGATTCCTGTACAAAGCACACTTGTTTCTGGGAGGATATGATCCTCAATCCATCGATCTTACCTCAACTAAAAAGAATTTAAATTAAAAGGTATTCCAAAGTAACTCCATGTCATAAGGCTTCCAACAAGATAGATGACGCGTCAATCAGATGCCCGGACTGTGACTTATAAGCGTTTTAGTACCGAGCGCCCGGTTGGATTCAGATTCGATTCAACCAAGACATACTAAAACTTTAACCAAAACACAAGTAGAGTATACAAAATGTATCATCTTACTTCAAGTATCACATCACTGTAGGTGGGTCATCAAATGGATGCTCGATTCAGAAGTTATGGATCTTTTAGAGAAATTGGGCCTACAAAGGTCTGGGTCCAGCCGGACCCGGTCGTACCGACCCAACACAACCCAATTCGGGTCAACCAGCCCAGTTGGGTTGGACAATAGTGGGATCGGCCCGCTGGACTGCGACCTGACCCGGCCCACCTGGGTGGTGCGGCCCGTTGGGCTCGCACAACCTGACTCTTGAAGGGGTGCAACCCACTGTGCTCATGTGGCCCGACCTGCAAAGGTGTGCGGCCCACTGAAGGTGTGAACTACTAGAGTGGGTCCTGCCTGAGCTAGCATGGGGGATCCTATTTCCCACATTCAAAAGGCAGTGCGGCGACACCTCTTGGCGCTTCCAGGTCACCGGCGGGACCCGCTGTGTGTCCCGGCCCTCCACTGCGGCTTCCGAGCAGTGGCCATATTCAGTGGAGAACGACAGCGAGGTGCTTGCCTCCACCCACGATATTCCAGTTCTGGTTGATGCTATCTACGATGACTACAGACGCGGCCTTCTCCACTGGTGTCACTTGACAATTCCCCACCCTCTCTTCCACGGTCGGCTGTTGTTAGTCGCCGTCGGCGCCGGTCGCAAGTGTTGTCGTGTCGGTGTCGTGCTGGCAGTCTTCTGCGGGTCACCGGGTGAGTTCTAGTGGCCCTTTTTTCCATTCGGAGGTACCAACGGCCTCCCAAAGATGCCCTCCTTGCTTCTTGACCCTCTTCTTCATGTTCCATTCAACCTGAGTAAAAATCCCGCAAAGGATGCATAGATTAACAAAGTAGTGCAGGGTTCGGGTCTTGTTTGTTTGGCATGTGCCCTCCGCGTTAGCTGTATAACATGAGAGAATAATAGGATTAAAAAAACACTTGAAATTAAAACAAGATAAATCCCTACCTCGGGATTGAGGGATAACGTCCATGTTTGAGGAAGAGTCGGTGTTCGTCGATTAAATATTCGGTGGTGCTCGCCATCGTTCGCTGGAACTGGTCCCATCCACCTAGTGGAAGGCATCGCTGTAATTTACCAGAGCATCGTCGCTTGTTGAAGTCATGCCAATACACCTCCTCAAACCCCATATAAATAGTCGAGGGGAAGAGGTGTGTAAAACCGTTTGGAATTTATGAGGATCATTTAATAATGAACTTTCCTAATTCTGATGGAATTGTTACAAACATTGAGGAGTCAACCCAATTAATGGCTTGACATGTCGTTGGTCCCACCACCACTACTTGTCCGTTGGGGGAAAAGAAAAATGTAAATAAAATAACTTTGTTATTTTATTATTCTTTTAAATGTCCAAAATCTATCTTTTTCTCCTGACCTACTACGATCGAATTGATGCATTCCTTAAGTGAATCACGGAACTGCGGATTCAACTGTGCTCTCGGATTTTTAATCTGAGCACCATTTCAAAATTTAAAAACGGCCGCTCACGCGATTAATAAATGTACCTTAAAAAGGATTAGAAATTCATTTTGGGAACACTGGTACTCAGATTCTTGTGCTGTTAATTTTTGTTGACTCATAGTAATTCCATATAATTTAAAAAAAATTACATGGATAATTTGGGTCTTTACGATCTCTTAACATTAGGGATTTTCATCCCTGAAAGCCACAACATATACTAAGTAAATAAATGGGCTTACTGAGCGAAAATATGAACCTCTTGCTCCCACGTGCTCTCTTGGAGATTCCCATGCTGCCAGCAAATGCGTACCAGAGGTATCGATCGTCCACGAAGACCAACTCCTGTAAATCCTGAACCTCTACTAGAACCTCTATAGATATTTCCCCATAATCAAAGTTAATCTTGTCATAGTCGATGATGTGATTTCCTTCATGCACGTAACTCCTTAGCTGGGATACATGGAATATGTCTTGCACCCTCTCCAAAACTGTGGTAGAAGTTCGAAATAGTAAGCCACCTCGCCAATCCTTCTAAGTATTTGAAATGGTCAGATAAACCTCAGTGAGAGTTTGTCACCTTAGACAAATCTTTGTAGTCTCCATCGAGGGGAGACTCGCAAGAATATGTGGTCCCCATATTGAAACTATAGAGGTCTTCATTTCCTGTCATCACAAGAATTTTTTCTACTCTTTACAGTCTTCAGGTGCTCTTGGATGATCTGCACCTTCTCAGTGGTAGCCTGTACCAACTCTAGTCCCATAAGTGTTGACTCCCCATTGTCTATCCATCATAGAGGTGATCTGGAAGGTTGACCATACAAGGCCTCAAATGGTTCCATATCGATGGTGGAGTGATAGATGTTGTTTTATGTGAACTCCACTAAGGGCAGGTGATCCTCCCAACTTCATCCAAAATCTAGGATCCAAGCACGTAGTATGTTCTCCAGTGTATGAATGGTCAACTCCATCTGATCATTTGTCTGAGGATTAAAGGTGGTGCTCAAACGTAGCTGAGTCCCAAATGCATCCTGTAATCCCTTCCACAATTGATATGTAAAATTTTTTCATGGTAAAAGATGATCGTCGATGGAACCCCATGAATTCGTACAATCTTTTGTACGTAGAGGCATCCTAAGCCCTCTTCTGATCCCTGCTCTCGAGTGAGTAGGAAGTGGGCCGACCTGGTGAGTCATTAAACGATCACCCAGATGGAATCATGTCCCCTAGATGTATGTGGAAGTCCTATCAAAAAGTAAATTGAGATACCATCCCACTTCCACTCTGGTACGTCTAATGGCTACACTAAGCCTGTTAGAACCTGATTTCTTGGCCTTCACTTGCTGAAAAATGAGGGATCAGGAAACAAACTCTGCCACTGCTTTCTTCATCCCTAGACACCAGTTCTGATTTCGTAGGTCCTGGTACATCTTCTCCGCACCAAGATTTACATCCAGAGGGGACATATGAAACTCCCTCAACACCTCCTCTCATAGTGTCATTAGTACCATGGTGCGTACTCTGAAGAGTATGATGTGATCCCCGCCTTCATAAAATCCATCAGGTGATTATCCTGAGGATATTTGAGCATGTCGAGCCTCGCAGTCAATGTCCCCAAGATGTGCCTCCTAAAATCACTAAATAAGTGGGGGAGTAACAGTTATACACTAGAGGTAAGTCGGTCCATCTCTATCCACAAAGGATATCTGCAACGCGGCTAGCTGATATATCGCCTCACTAGGCAACTATAGACCATAAATCCTTAGGAGTAAATCTGTTAATATGTTACCATTCCTAGGAGTGTAGACTATCTCAAAGCCATTGTCCTAGAGGAACTCTATCCAATATCGTTGTCTCAGTTTCAGGTTTTTCTATGAGAAGATATACCTGAGACTCTTGTGATCACAGTAAACTGTAAAACGTCATCCCATCAAGTAATGTCTCCACATCTTCAAGGAATAGACCAATGCTGCTAACTCCAGGTCATGGGTAGCATAGTTATACTCATGTTGTATCAGCTATAGGTAAACATACATGATCACTGCTTGATCATGCATTAGAACACATCCATGTCTGGTCCATGATGTGTCGTAACAGACTACAAACCCAACACCCTATTCTAGTATCATCAATATGGGGGAACTCATCAGGCTCTACCTCATCTCCTAAAAAATATGCTCACATCTATCCATTCATATAAAGGTTTCTCCCTTCTTTTTCAAAACTAATAGGGGTTCCTCTACTCTGGAAAAGTAGGGTACGAATCTCCAAAAGTACCTAGCCAATCCCAAGAAACTCCGCACATTGGTCACACTCCTTGGTGGATCCCATGAAAGAACTACCTTTATCTTTATCGGATCTACCGCAACTCCATAATCTGAAAAAACGTGTCCCAGAAAGTGGACCTCCCATATCTAGAATTGGCACTTTGAGAGCTTACCATAAATCTGGTGCTCTCAGATTCTATCTAGAACTATCACCAAATGATAGGAATGCCCCTCCTCTAACGCCTAGTATATCAAGATTTTGTAAATGAAGACCACCACAAAGCGATTGAGGTATATCTAAAAGATCTTGTTCATGAGTCCCATGAACACTACAGGGGTTTTGGTCATGCCGAATGGCATACCCAAGAACTCATAGGGGCCATAGCTACATCTGATTTTCATCTTCTACACATCCTCATCTCGTACCCTAAGTTGATGATAGCTTAATCTAAGGTCTATCTTCAAAAACCATAAAGATCCCTTAAACTGATCAAAGAGATAATCAATCCTCAGACGTCGATACTTTTTTATCACGGTCAGCTGGTTAAGGAATTGATAGTCCAAACAGAGTCTCAAACTCCCATATTCCTTCTTGGCAAACAAAATAGAGGCTGCCCATGGATAAACATTGGGCCTTCTGAACCCCTACTTCTACAAGTCCTTTAGCTATACCCGTAAATCACAAAGCTCTATGGGAACCATACGACATGCTAGTGTAGATATCTGTTCCATCCCGAGGTATAGGTCGATGTAAAATTATACCTCTCTTCATGGAGGTAGTGTTGGAACATCATTATGAAAGTCATCGGCATACTGGTCCACCACTACAGGATAGATCAGACTCTCAACATCAACTACTCTAAGGGTAACGCTAGCCAACTAATGTGATCGGTTTCACCCTCCTCTAGGAAAGTCTATACTATCCTGCAAAGGTCCCCGTCACATTGGTGAAAAAAATAACCCAGTCCCATCCTCGTGGACACACCACACATTGTGCCTAATACAGTCAATCTAAGCATGGATTGTGGATAACCAATCTATACCCAAGAATATGTCGTAAGGCCTTGATGCCACTACTAGAAGATCTCAGCTAAAGTTATCACCTCTCAAAGTATTCTCAGACTGATGGAAAAAGTGTGTAATAGTCAAATATTCTCCCGTAGAAGTATTTAATCGCAAGGATCAAGCCAACGACTCCATCGGAATCTTCAAGCTTCGAATGAGTGTCATGGCAATAAAAGAGTGAATGGAACATGTGTCTATAAGTACTGTAGCTAGGGTGGAGTAGACACAGATCGTACCGCTAATAATATTCGAAGTATCGTGGTCATAGGCCTCAGCTACCTGAGGATGAGCTCATCCATGTCCTCCTGCTCTATGTGGTTGGGGTGGGCCACCTGGAGGTGGTGGCGGTAGAACCTCGAATTGTTTCCCACTACCTGCTGCATGACCATATCCTCTTCCACATCCTTGTGCTACTTGTGGACCTCCTCGATCTATCTTCTAACTTTACCTTGTTAGTCCCTAGACATTCTACTGGTTGTCTGTATAATGGGTCGGGCAGTCGTGAGCCATGTGACCATGACTGTTGCACGAGTAGCATTGTCTGCTTCTCATCTGTCCACCTCTATCCCATGAGCCCCTAACCACAAAACTTGTATCCTGAGGTCATCCATTAGAATGCATGGCTCACTTGGGCCCCTACATCATCCATCTAATGCCTATTGTGGATGAATCTGCTACCTGACGTCCGGTGGTGGCTCTCGCTGTCGGTGCCTGCTCATCTAGGAAGCTCTCCACCAAAAGTGCTCGCTCTAGCACCCAAGCCTGCATTGGAATGCTGAGTGATATCAACGATGATCTGATCTCCCATTAGAGACCCTTCTCAAATGTCTGATCCCTAAATAAAGGGTCTCGTATCATGTCAGTGGAGTAGTAGGAGAGATTAGGGAACCCCACCGAGGACTAGGCCACGATCATTTTTCCCTAATGTAAGTGCAACAGCTCTTGTATATACACTGATCGTAGAGTCACTGGTATGAACTCTTCATGGAAAAGGCCCTCGATGTCTTCCCAAGTGAGGGTCATCTCATCATGAAACTGAAGTGTCAAACTCCACCATCTCCCTGCTGATTTCTTGAAGAGATTTGTAGCTAGGATCACCATCAGATCATCTGGTGTCCCAACTAAGTAAAAAATTATAGCCACATCCTCCAACTAGTCCTCAGCCGCCTGCGGATCTATCTCGCCATGGAACCATGGAGGCCTCTTCCATAGAAACTCATGCAATGTGCTCAGTTGGAGTTCACCCTCTACTGGTGGGGAAGGTGGAAATGGTTTCCCAATTGGCAGTGGTGCTGCTGGTACACCACCCGAAGGTGCTAACACCGTAAGAGGGCCCTGCACTGAGGACTCATCGCTCGGTGGGATGTCATCATGTACTCTATTAGGAATCCTAGTTGGCTCCTTACATGGAGGAATCCTGAAAGAAAATATGTGCTTAATTGTCAATAAGTTATACCTGGTGATTTGACTCAATGAAATCAAAAGAAAAACTTTTCATAAACAGATGAAATTAGTGTTTTCATGCTCTGAGTCAAAAATCAGAATTCTGGGTTTTGGTGTATGGATATGCCAGCCACCACACCAACACTGGATTCCTTAAACTGAAAACCACTCTCATAAAACTTAACACTATTTCCACATTGAAAAGATCATAGTCCTAGTTCTTCGGTAGAACTGACTCCTCTACTACCACTTTGTCACGACCCGTCCCTCAGGGCCTTTGCCAGGACTACCCCAATCCCGCCTTTTATAGGCCAGGGGCTAGATAGTACCACCTAAAAGGAATATCCCTATAATAAGAAGGAATTACCTTTAAACCTGTACAAACAAAAAAACTGAGAGCATAACAAGAAGCTACCACTAAGTAAACTATTTTAGTAAAAAGTGCACTGAAATTAAAGGGGTCATGATACAAGCCCAACTGAAAAGTACAAGTACAAATTAAAAGAGAAAACAGCTCCTGGATCATCCACCGAGGATCCTACTTGAAGGGTAGGTATAGATCACGATCTGTAGTAATTTTGAAACATCCCATCAAATAGACCACCTCTGAGCCCCGTCCAACCCTAGCTCCATCAGCCTCGATCAATGTTGTATGTCGTCTGCACAAGACATAGTAAGGTGCGGCCATAGCTAGTGTAAAGGTGAGTATAAAAATACTCAGTAGGGACCCCAAGACCCTCGAAGGCCTCCCATAGTTCCACAAAGAAAATATCACAAAGCAAGACCTCAAACAGAAATCCTGAAGCATTCAATAATTCGACTTAGGTATAATCCCATACATATACCTAAATTATCAAAATATAATCATCTCATACATGAGGAATCATAAGGATTCATCTTTTAAGCCATTTTCACAACTGATCTACAAGAGAATAATACCACAAAGGTGATACCGTGAATGTAACACCCTAACGGTAAAATTACCACAATGTTAACTCCATGAAGGTAACACCACGAAGGTAAAAGTACCACAAAGGTAACACTATAAAGGTAAATTCACCACAAAGGTAACACCAAAAAGGTAAATACTCAACTCACACAAGGTATATAACTCAAGTATAGAAGTACAAATGATTTGTCATAATTCTAGATCATATTATTCTGTCAAGGGTCTTTGTTACTGAACCACCCATGATCAATTGATGCTAACCCACACAGGATCGGAAGTCACTGACTCACACAAGATCAATAGATACAGACCCACACAGGATCACTATGCACTGACCCACACCGTATCGATAGATATTGACCTAGATAGGATCGATGTTCATTATTCATGTTATAGCCAGCCATGAGATTTCTAGACTAAGCATGCTTGATTCCAGGAGGATATTCTCCTCAAGCAATAGGTCTATCCTCAACTACCATAAAGTTCCACGAATAAGTATCCCAAAGGACATCCAATGCGATAGATGAAACATCAATTGGCTGCCTGGTATGTGACTTATAATCATTTTAGTACCAAGGGCCCGGTTGGATTCGGATTTGATCTAACCTGGAAATACACCAACATTCTCCAAAAATCAAGTGGATTATTCCAAAAGGATCATCTTGCTCTAAGGATCTCAGTTTCATAGATGGTTCATCAAATGGATGCTCGGTTCAAAAGTTATGGCTCTTTTAGCGAAACTATGCTTGGAAGGGTCCTGGTCTGATCCGACCCTATCTGACCAACCCGGCTCGGTTTGGGTCGACCCTACTCGGTTTGGGTCAGACCCGGCCCAGCCCAAACTGGCCTGGGCTGGGCTCGGCCCGCTGGGTTGGTGTGCCCCAGCCCGAGAAGGGTCACGACCCGCTAGGCTCGTGTGGCCCAGCCCGCGACGGGGTATGACCTGCTAGAGCGGGGCCCTCCCTAGCTGGCATGGAGGAAGCGGTTCCCCCTATTTGGAAGGCAGAGCGACAGTGTCTCTTGGCGCTCCCAGGTCGCCCGTGGGACCTGTTGTGGGTCCTAGCCCTCCATCACGGCTTACGAGCCACAACGATCTTCATCGGCGTGTGACGGCGTGGTACTCGCCTCTGCCCGCGGTCGGCTGGTTCCGGCATCCACTATCTACTGCGGCCTTCTCCACCAACGTCACACAACGGCACGCCTCCATCACATCCACGGTAGGTCTCCGCCGACCACCGCTATCATCCGCCGGCTAAGGTCGCTGGTGCTGACATGCTAGTGACATGCCAATAGTCGTCCGCATGTCACTTGGTGATCTTCAGTGGCTAGTTTTTTCCATCCAAAGGTACCAATAGCCTCCTTGTGACACCCTCCTCACTGCTTGACCCTCTGTTCCGGGTTCTATCCAACTCGAGTAAAAAGTCCACAAAGAACGCATAGATTAAAAAAGTATTGGAGGGTCCGGGCCTTGTAAGTTTGGACCACGCCCTCCGTGTTAGTTTGATAACTGGAGGGAATAATATGATCCAATAAACTCTTGAAATTATAACAAGATAAATCCCTACCTCATGATCATTGGAGAACATCCACGTTTGAGGAAGAGTCGGTATCCGTCGATTAATGATTCGACGACACTCATCCCCATTCGATGGAACCTGTCCCATCCTCCAACTGGTTGGCGTCGCGGTAATTTACTAGATCTTTGTTTCTTGGTGAAGCCATTCCAATACCCCTCCCCATGCCCTATATAAATAAGAGGGTGAAGAGGTGGGTAATACCTTTTATAATTTATGTGGTTCATTTAATAATGAACCTTCTTAATTCCAATGATAATATTACAAACATTGAGGAGTAAATCCAATTAAGTGATTGACATATCGTTGGTCATACCACCTCCACTTGTCCGTTGGAAGAAAATAAAAAGAGAAATAAAAAAACTTCTTTATTTTATTATTCTTTTAAATTTCCAAAATCTATCTTTTTCTCCCGACCTACTGCAGTCGAAGTGAAGACTTTCTTAAAAGAATCCTGGCACTGTGGATTCAATGTTGCTCTCATATTTTTAATCTGAGCACCAGTTCAAAAGTTATTATATTCCACTCATGCGTATACTGAACTTACCTTAAAAAAATTTCTGAAATTCATTCCGGGCACACTGAGCCTTTGAATCATGTGCTGTCATTTTTTGTAGACTTGTAATAATTCTATATAATTTAAAAAATAGTTTACATGGAGAATCCTGGTCTTTACACTATCACCCCAAACTAATTCCCAGTCTTAAAGTAACATTCAAACACTCAAGGAAATGTTGAGAAATTATTCAATGGATTTTAATGGGGGATGGGATTTAGATATTTTATTAGTTGAGTTCTCATGTAACAATAATATCCTCTTCAGTATTCAAATGTCCCCATATGAAGCTCTATATGGGAATAAATTTTGAACTCCTAAATGATGGGATAAATTAGATAAATATAATTTACATAGACATTATCATGTGCATGATATTAAAGATAAGGTTTAAGTCATCTAATAGAATACAGGAGTCGATAAATGTATTATTCTAATATCCATAAATAGGACCAAATGTTTGAAGTTTGAGAAAACATTTTCTATAGAATATCACTATTGAAGAGAGTACTGTGGTTTCGAAATGATGTGAACCTCAGCCCTACGTACATTGTGCCCTTTTTTATCATTGATCTCGTAGAATAAGTGGCCCATTTGATATAATTTCCAAAAAACATGGATCAAGTTCATGAGTTTTTTCATGTATTTTCCTTGAGTAATTCCATACATTGTCCCTATCATGAAATAAATCTTGAAGTGGTACTACTATAGAATGAAATCTATTTTTTTAGAAGAATATATTGAAGATAATTAATCTTATAGATAATGTTCTACACAATAATATAGCTCACCTTGTTAAGGTAATTTGGAGGATTCACAAGTATGAAGAGGTGATATGAAAAATTGGGGAAATAATGAAATATAAGTACCCTCATCGAATATCAACCAAGATTATGCTTTGAAATTTCGAGGAATAAATTTATAAAAGGGGAAGAATGTAATGACCCAGACATTATGTAACATCTCTCTTTTTCTCTTGTTGTAAGGAACCTATAATTCTTTATTATAATTCATTTTCCATTCTTTATATATATTCTGTATGGTCTAAGTAATGGATAGGGAGTGTTAAGAGATTTTTCAGAGACAATAAATCTATGTTTTGGAGGAAACAAATGAAGTGAAATGTTTTTAGAAACTATACCCCTGAGGCTGCATATTTTGGGGAAAATCATGTGGTTTTGTAGAATGGGATGCATAGGGTGTTCTTGGGATGTTCAAAGTTTTATTAATAGTGTTCCTAGCCAGTTTAATATGGGTGTTAATCGGATAGTTCCTATCACACAAGTTATTAATGGTTTGAAAACCTATTTGAAAGAACCTTGTGATGGGCCTATCATTAGACAATGTCATCTGAATAGTTGTTTCGTAGTTAAGAAAAATATGCAACCAAACTACGATGCATCTGTTTTTGTAGAGTGAGTGGGTGATGTTCCTCTGGTTTCACTTCACTTCCCTCCCACGATTCTTTCATATTCATCTCTCCTTCAAATATTTTCTAGTGGATTGGTTTCAATGATTGGAGTAAAGGTCTATGGAATGTAAGGAGAGGTGTGTTATTATCTCCTCCATTTGCTGGGGCATTTGGGAGGCATGGAAACTTTCTCAGTTGAGTGACCAAAGGTCTCTCCATTTTATTTGTATTTGGTTAAAAGAAATCATCTTCCAACGGGGTTCTTTTTTGAAACGGAACCAGTATCTTCTGGGTCCTTTCGGTTTGTTTGTTCCACTCATACCTAGCGGTCAGGTAGGCCGAGGGATCAGATGGTTTCTACCACTTCAAGGATTTAAACTTAATGTGGATGGATCTATGATGAATTGGATCATGAGAGGTGGTGGGGTTCTTCATGATTCATGTGACTCAGTGTTGTTGGATTTTAGAACATTCTTTTCTCCTAGAATTTCTTTGGGTACAAAAGCTAGGGCACTTCCCATAGTAATCCCAGTTTTTCGGATGACCGGATTTCTTGTGGATGAGGTGGAATAAGATTCAGAAGTCCTGGTCAAATCATTGTGTTGTGTTTATGTACTATCCTGGGACCTGGTGTATGTGATCCTTATATGTGATCTAGAAACTGGTCTTAGGTGGACTATTAAGTATCTTTGGAGAGAGGCTAAATATGTGGATGATGGGCTTTCGTGGGTTGGAAGTCCGGAGGTCGAGCTTGTTCTTTATAATAACTTAGGATCTCTTTCCTTGAAGTGTGTATATTTTTTCCAGGGGGATTATTTTAGTTTACATCACTTATATCCACCTCGAAGGATCTTGGAAGGGGGTGCTTTGTGACCACTGTTTTTTCCTATAATAAAAAAGTAATTTTCAATCAAAAAAAACTTCCTAGAATTTGAATCCTCTTCTTTGTTCAGACTCCGATTTGAGTGTTTTCTATCACATTGGATCGCCACTAGTAAGATATTTAATTCATTTTCTTCCTTCCTTCAATTATCTCATTGTTCTCAAAACTATTTGGGTGTGATCTCATATACCCTATTTTCAAGGTGTTTTTATAATTTTTTTATTTTCATCCAATATGGAACCTAAAAAAGTATGATATAGGATGAGTATAACTCTATAGTCATAAGGTAGGTGGTCTATAAATTTCCCTTCAAATTCTTGATGTTTATATTTGTTTCTATTGTGTTTCATGCTGGTTTCATAGATAATTTCCCCTAAATTTAATCTGCCTTGAATTAGTTTCCTTAATTTGGAACCTATTGACAATTTTATATCACTGATGTCATTGGAGGTTATCAACCTTAATCTGAGTCACCCCTTTGGTGTGATAATTATATACCTATTTGACAATCATTGTTTTCTAACCATAACACTAATCAGTGTGTTTGGTTCTACTTCAAAATTTTTTATCATTAATGAAAATAGAGAATTCATAGTGGTGTTGCATGACTAACACACTATCCTTGATTTGATGATTAATAATCAAATATATAAATGGACTTGAAAATTTGGATTTTGTAACCTCTCTAATGATACACACCCACACTTAAACCTTTTCATCAATAAATGGAATTTAATGATAATAATTAAATGGATGTAGAAAATTGGAATGATTATTACATGGACAATGTTACACTTTATATTCAAATTATTGGTACCTTTATTATGGACCTTTTTCTTATTATAGTATTTTTTATACTTGAGAACACAGTAGATTCCCAAGGAAATTCCTTGGGCACTCAAAGGATGCCACCCCAATTAATTGAGCCATTTTTCATGCGAGATACCCACCATGGAATATGGTCATTGTATTATTACATAAATTCCTTAGTGTTTTACTAATGATTCACTCCTTTATCATCTTTATATTTGAATTCATTGGATACAATCCTTGGATTTAGCTTGATGTCTGTAAACAAACAGTGCCATGGATTCACCCCATTGGATCCAATCATGATTATCCTATGATTAATATAGATGATCTTCATTGACTTGGTTAGACTTATTATAGTGAAATGCCTTAGGGGAACACCTTGGATTACACATAGACACTCATAGGAAGACTACATGAGTTATCACTATGAGTGATCTTTATCCCTCGGTTCATGGATTCCTAGGTCTCACCTCATATCCTTTCATTTATATTGTCTTTATTATGATGATATATTTAGAGATTTGATACTTGTGACGTATTGACATACTATGCGCACACATGTGCAATAATCCACGCGTCTATGCAAGAGCATGTATATCTATGAAAATTATTATCTTGTGTATGAATATATATACATGATGGTATGGATTCAAATACATTTTTTCCTTAGTCTGTATCTGGTATGGTCATCCTAACATCCCATGTGAAGTCTGGTCTGACATGGTTATTTTTTTGTGTGTTTTTAGACAGTAATGATTATTATACCTACACATTGTTACATTTATATTAAAAAGTTTGATTTCATTACAAATATTTGGTGGTGTCCTAATGATTAAATCTCACACCATGTTCAAGTCACTGATTGTTAACTGGATAGAGTTCACGGATCTAGGTAGAGATATGGGCCAGTTCCCAATTAGAAATCCATTATTTATTGTAGCTTGGGAGCGAGGGAGAATGTGGATGAGTTATGGCTCGTGATGCTATATGGAGATAGTCATTTTCCCTTTTTGGTAATTTTGATATACATGTATGTATGTGTGTATTATTCCATGTTTGAAAGTTCCTTTTTTAGATACAAGAAATTACATAATTTTTAATGTGGTACAATATATTTCTATTGAGAGCAATTTATTTTATCTTGATGATTTACTTCTATTACCCAATCATTAATTTTTATTTCTTTCACTAGTTAACCATTTATTACACTGATTTTAAACACTTATTATGATGGTATAGTCTCCCCAGTATACCACCATGGACCCTCACTACTAGTCAGTATACTTTGGCATATGGGGAGTCATGCTTGCGGGGGTTTTACCCATCAGGTTCAATTACATGTGATTGAACTAGGTCGAAGACATTAAAAATTGGTGTCTAGGGTTTATTTTTCTTTTATCCTACTATTTTTTTTATTAGTTAGGAGACCAAGATATATCATAATTTGGTAATGAGATTGTTCATGGGAGTTTCTAACCCACATATAAGAGAAAATACAAATATCATGTGATGGGATTTGTTGTTACGGATTATGCCTATTACAGATGTATTAATTTCACCATTTAGTGACGCACATGGATTTTGGTATCCTTGTTATTGTGATATCTATTTTTACCCTTTTCCTAGTACATAAATGATGTAATGTCTCATGCACTATTATAGGTATGTGAGGATTTATATGTTACGCATTATTCCATTCCAAGTTTACTTACTACAATCATTTTTGTTCCACATTTT
This sequence comes from Viscum album, assembly GCA_963277665.1. Taxonomy (NCBI): domain Eukaryota; kingdom Viridiplantae; phylum Streptophyta; class Magnoliopsida; order Santalales; family Viscaceae; genus Viscum; species Viscum album. The sequence continues at coordinate 1,539,128,044 of OY728150.1, forward strand.
TTGTTCCTTGATAGTTATATTTAATATTCTACTAAAATTTCTTATAGGGAAAAATAATTGGAATAATTAAAGAGACTAGATCAACAAAAATGGTGTTCCCCAATATAGTTTTATGATGGTACCTTAATTATCCAATTACATTGACTTTTATCCATGATCCATTTCTTATACAAGATGAAAAATTATTTTGTTTTAATTATATGTATACCAATTTTTATTTAAGGAGTGTGTGTGCATAAATAAATTATGAATTTTTATCTATCTAATTGAACCATATTAAAATTCTTATTTACTTACATGTAGTACCATTTTAATTTTTTAAGGAATTTTACTTTATAACTTGGGAATTATATATGCATATAACTAGAGGTTTATATATATATATATGGATATATTTAATGAAATACATCAGTATTGTTGAATTATATTTTTTAATGGAAATGGTTGTCTTTAAATAATGATTCCAATTGCAAATTAAAGAGAATTTTACACTGTGACATTCAATTGGCTCACTATATACTAGAACCCTGATATGAAATAAATAACTTGACCTATACCCGACCTTTGTTGTGGGTAGTAGGAAATACATATATCTTTTATCGGTGTTTTATATGACACCCATAACTGGATTTACGAGCATGAATAGAGGTGTGAATCTAATATAAGATGAATTGTACCAATCCTATTATTGTATCAAAAATTATATCATGTTGATTATTATTTGGGGTGTTGGTTGAAAATTTGTAGAGTTATGCCACCATGATGTCTTTAGGTAGAGCACCAGGAAGGTGGTGATAACCATGCTCCTATGGTGGTGGGACCTAACCCACCAATAGTTACACCTATGGAACATCATGTTATACTAGATATGAGAACTAAAACCAAATTCAAATAGTTTTTTCTTTGACTTATATATATAGTTCATGGACTTATATGGCTTTCCCCTACTATGTAAGAGCATACGTGAGAGTTTCAATAGTAGTTTTCGTACATGTTTTTTGGAGATGGAGGTCTACAAGCTATAGAGATGTGGATAAAGGCCACGATATCTATATTTGAGAACCTAGAGATGTGTCTATAGAGAAGGTTAAATATATCCACATATATTATTCAATATTCTTCTATGCATTGGTGGGATGTTAAAACTCAAGGAGTCTTATATCAAGATATGGGGTGGAGAGATTTTCAAGATGCTTTATTTGGTGTTTTCTTTCCAGAAACGCTAATAGATAACAGAGCTAGGGAATCCATGCATCTATATTATATTTACCAATTAGTTATGGATTATTCATCTAGATTTACTGAGCTTAAAATTTACTCACCTTCCTTCACTACTGATGATCTTTAGAGAGTGAGACGTTCTGAGGATGGGTTAAGGTTTGTCATTTGGTCTTAGGTAAATTTTTTCAATTTGACTACAATCTTCAGAATTGTATACCAAGAATTTATTATTGTGTGTAATTTTATTGAAGATGCTATTATAGGACACAGTTTTTTAGTTTCAATGAAGCATATTAGTTTTTGCAGTGGAAGGAACAATTATCTATAGGATTCTCGATAGAGCAGTGGAATCCAACAAACTGATACATGTAGATCATATATATGTCACTAGTGTGATATTCACATTCATGTAAAAACTTAGATTTACTAAGACCTATTAAAGGGTTTGGCCTATTTAATAGTCAGTAATCTTCATAGATTCTTTCAGACCATTCCATCAGTTATTAGTGTGATAGCATCCACACTTACTTCGTATTCTGGAGCATGATTAATATATCTTTGTTTGGAAAAAAATTTAACTACCACTAGTCGTATATGCTAAGTAGATGGACATGGTCAAGGAGTCCAAACTCAGGGTATATAGAGTTATCATAGTGTACCCACTGAGATTAGTCATGGTGTAGTATAGGGACATAAATTGAGCCATATTTATTTAGTGTATCCTATATCTAAGGAGCATGGTGTCAGAGCATCTATAGTTAGAGGTTCAATCATGGTAGACTTTACTTTAGTATCTTCCATTCCTGATATGGGTGATTTTAATTGTCTTATCTATTTGAATACTATTGAAATCCTTGGTCTTGGAATTCAGTTTATCTAGGGACTTATGACACTTGATACTCCATTGGGAATTTGATCAGAGAGTGTACATTGGTGCAAGGAATTCCCCCTTCAGGTTGGAAGCTATCATTTTTTATGGGACCACTTCGTCCTTGAGATGATGATATTTTTTATCATTCTTTAGATGGATTATTTTTTCTGGTATCATGCTTATGTGTACTTCTATTTCTGAGGATTATCTTTAAAATAACCATAGAGTGATAGTTATCTTCACATAGGTGAATGGGATATCCAGATCAGTATAGCTATACTAAAACAACTTGGGATAGGTATAGTGAGAGCCTATATTTTAGTCTTTATACAGTGGGATAGAGAGCACATCAACCTAATTTTCCTCTTGTAGTATATCATTTCATAGATGTATTCCCTGGTGATTGTTCTTGATTACCTCCAAAAAAAGAGGTGGGTTTCTTGATGGATTTGGTTTTAGGTGCAGCATTGGTATCCATTCCTCCTTTAATGATGGCTACTACTTAGTTGCAAGAGATCAATATGCATCTAGATGACTTGGAATATATGAGTTTTATTTGAATCCATTCTTTACTATGGGGGTCAAATATTCTTTTTGAAAAAATATGGATGGTACCCATGTGCTTTGTGTGGATTACCATCAGTTGAACAAGATTATGGTTAAGAACTAGTATCCATTTCCTCATATCAACAACCTCTTTGACCAGCTCTGAGGAGTGAGGGTTTTCTACAATATCTATTTGATGTTAGGTTATCATCAAGTATGATTTATACCATTATACATACCTCACAATTTGTTTCATAGAAGGTATTGTCTTTATGAGTATCAAGTTATGTTGTTCAGTATTATGAACATACCCTCTGTTTTCATGGATTTGATGAATTGTGTTTTTCACCATTACCTAGATTCATTTTTGGTTTTCTTCATTAAAGATATCATAGTTTATTGTCACACTATAAATTACCATGTTAAACATATAAAAATCATACTTAATATACTAAGAGAGAACAAGATGTATGTTAAGCTCAGTAAATGAAACTTTTGGATTGATATGGTTGACTTTCTGAGTTATATTATTTCAAAGGAAGGAGTTCCAATTAACCTTCAGATGGCCAGTTCCATAGATTCCTAGAAGAATCACAAGAATATATTTCTTATAGGGAGTTTCTGATGGATTTATGGTTATTAAAAGCACTTTATTTAAGAATTTACATTCCTAGTAACACCTATTATAGGATTCACAAATAAGGGTGTGAAATTCATATGGTAAGAATCATATGAGACATACTTTCATGATATGAAAGGGAGACTGAGTTCTGTGTCGATCCTCATTCTTAGAGAGCTGGGAAGAGGAAACATAGATTATTATGACACATCATTCGTTAGGCTAGGTAACATTATAATATAGGAATATCAATTCATGGTATATAAGTCTCAACAGTTGAAGCTACATGAGATTAATTACACAATGCACGACCTCGATATGGAAACTATGATTCATGCCTTGTGTTTCTTGAAACATTATTTTCATGGAGAGTGGTTTTAAGTGTTAAAAGACCATAAATTCATCAATAATATCTTTAAAAAATATCAATTAGACCTCAAACATTAGAGGTGGTTTTTATACCTAGAGTAATTTTACATTGAACATGCCAATAAGTAAGGAAAGTTCAATTCTGTCGAGAATGCTTTGAGTTGGAGGACTCAGACTTAGGTAGTGCAGGAGGCTAGTAGTGAGTGGTAGCTCATTGATATATTATATTATATGCATTTAGATATCCAAGACTATCAGAAGCATCCTTCCCTTATATCTCTAGTAGTGAACTCTTTAATTCATGATAGAGTGAATATGAAGAAGGAATTTGGTAATGAAGGAATAGCCTTAAGAGAGAGTGTTTCAGGTGAGGATATAATACCAAGTTGGATTGTTGATGAGTATGAGGTCATGTGAATCCATGGATACTTTTGGGTTCCTATATAAATTTGTGATGGATTGATGTGAGAGTTTTAAGATTCTACTTAGGTGATTCACCCTAGACATACAAAGATATATTGTAACCTACATCGCGAATACTAGTGGCACGATATTAAATAGGAGATTATTGAATTCGTTACTAGGTGTTTCACATATCAACAGGTTAAAGTGGAACCCCAATAATGAGTTGGGATTTTTTCAGTCATTTCCCATTCCATAGTGGAAATTGGATGATGTCACCAAGGGCTTTGTGACTGGATTTTAAAGATCCCTTCGATGGAATGATGTGGTATGGGTGATCGATGAGAATATCACAAAGCACTCTCCATTTTTTACTATTAAGGAGACCTTTATGGTGTATGAGATTGGAAGGATTTATGTTTGGGAGATTATACAACTTCATAAGGTCCCATGGAATATTATATCAGATAGAAATTTTCATTTTACTTCTCAGTTATGGAAAGGGTTGCAGAGGATATTAGGTACACAGGTACTTCTGAGTATAGCATACCACCCATAGAATGGCGGTCAATATGAGTTGAATATATAGATGTTATTGAACATTCTAAGAGAATGTGTCATCAATTTCAAAGTTTCATGGGAGATACATATACTCATATAGGAGTTTACAAACAATAACATTATTCATGTAATGATTTAAATGGATCCTCATGAATCCTTATATAGTAGACCATTTTGATCATCTCTATGTTGGTTAGAGGTAGGGGAGACAACACTGCTTAGACTTCATCTCATATAGGATACTTAAGAGCATGTTTAGATGATAAAGAACTGAATGGATATGTCTTATTTTTAATATAAATATTATGACAATCATCATCAGTGGCCTCTAGAGTTTGAGTTTTGGGATCACATGTTCTTGAATATATCAACTAAATTGGGGAATTGACGATTTAAACAGCAAGGGAAGCTTTAACCTTAGTTCTTAAAGGCATTTTGAGGTTGTAGAGATTGTAGGGACAGTAACCTACCAGTTGTAGTTACCTCAGAGTTATAGGGATATGCATGATTTCATACATGTTTCACATATTCAATGAAACTATTCATACACATCTCACACATTTTAGTCTAATGAGGTTGAGTTAGAGGTTGATGTTTCCGTTGAGGAGAATCATATCTCCATCACAGACTAAAGTATAAAGTCTATATGAGGTAGGTCGGTCCCTCTAGTATGAGGGTTGTGGAAGTACATTAGAGTACAGAAAGATACTTGGTAGATGAAGGATGACATACATGCTTAGTGGCTAGAACTCCTTTCTAATTATAATCTTCCACCCTCAAAAGAGAAAATCACGGATGAGTTGTCATAAAAATGGGAGTATTTAAAATTACGTGTTTTTTAGTGAGGTAAAAAAACATTAATTGTTCGTTTAAATTCATTTTTTAATGATTATAAATGTTTTATACGGCCTAAGAAAAGAAATTGGGATTATCATGGCCTTGGTTGGAGACCCAAACTCCATGTTTTGGAGGAAATGGACTAAGCACATGGTTTGCCTAAACCATGACACTAATGACCCACATTTTTGGGGAAACTATGAATTTTTAAGTAGAGTAATGCATATAGTGTTCACAGGTCGGACATGATTTCCCTAACCATGCACCTAGCCCGTGTGAGGGGGTGTCAACTGAATAGTGCCAATGCATGGGGTATGCACAGTTTTAAAAATCTTATGCATGAACCATGTAAGGGTTCTTTACATAGAGAGTTTCATCCATAACGTTGGAAAATGGTTTGGAAAACTATACAGCCAAACCAGGACCACTTAAAATTTGATAAGAATTATGTTTTTTCCCTATATTTTTTTTAAAAGGTCTAACCATTTTTCCTCCTCTCTTATTTTCAGTAGACATCATATTGGAGAGAGCTCTTCTCCCATCTTGCTTGGATTTGAAGATTTTTCTTCATCTAGACTCGGATTTAAGGGTCATCTATAACATTATATTATGACCATTAAGATACTTAATTCACCACCTTTATTTTTTATCTCACTAACTTTGATGGTATATTGTTAAAATATCATATACCCAATTTTCAAAGAATTACCCTATATTTTTATTAAATTTGGAAAAAAACCAAAGGCCAATACTGGAGGATTGTTCATCCATTAGTATAACATTGGTGGTCTAGGACTTTCCCTCAATTTTTTGATGTTTATATATTTTGTAATTCTGTTTCACATTTTTTTTACCGAGTGTTTCGCCTAAAATTAATCTTCCATATATTGTTTTCTCTATTTTGAACATGATGACTCTTTTTGATCCCTAATTATATTTTATGTTATTAACCATAAATTAATCCACTCATTTTTCATTTCCCATTATATGCTTATTTGGTCTTAATGGTTTTATAACCAAAATACCCATCGGTGTGTTCTGTTCGACTTCCAAAGATGTGATATTTATAATGAAAATGGATAAATAGTAGCGATGTATCTTGTATAACACACTAACCTAGATTTGATAATTAATTACCAACTGTATAAATGGACTTGGAAAAATGGAATTTTTTGCACATGACCAAGGTTACCCTTCCACCCTTAAGTCTTATCATCTAAAAATGAAAGTTAATGATAATAATTCAATGGATGTAGTAAATAGTTATAATTATTATAAAGGTAATGTTTCACTGCATATTCACATGCTTGGTACCTTTATTAAAGACATATTTCTTATTATTGGAGTGGTTAGACTAAAGAATGGCTTGGATACTGGAGGGATTATGTAATGCCCCAATGTTTTATCAATGAAATTCCCTTTTTATAATTATGTCTTATGGTATAATCACATAATATTACATATAAAACACAATAAAAACTTTTTAAATGAATAATGAGAAAAATAAAATGTATCTCTAGAAGTTAATGAATGTATACCGATGAGATAGTAACATGACTTTTGGAATAGTAATGTGGCCCTTATAAATAGTAAACCATCCAGTTTAATAGTAATCTCAATAATCAAAGTATAAATAAAATTTATCGATCTTATAATTGAAAATATGATATAATTATGTCATGGTATAAGTAAGTAAATATTTTAAAAATTATTAATTAAGCATTTGTATTTTTGTAAGTCATGTATATTTAATTATAATTTTAGTATTAATATAAAATTTTAAAAGAAAATTTATTTTCATAAAATGTATTCATAAATAATTATTTTTATGACTTATGATAATAAATTAATTTTAAGAGACCTTAATTAATTTTTCAAAGTGTTCGAAAAGCAGTTTTAAATTTAAAATTTTTATTTTTCAAGTAAATTATAATTTTAATTAAAAACTATATTTCACATATTTAGAAAATTATTTTTATAGAATGTACTTATTTTTTCAATTCTACATGTCAAAAAATGTTTGGGCTCAATTTTTTGGAGTTTTCTAAAATACTTGAATTTTTGTGAATAGTAAAAAATGATAATTTACAATAAATGAATTTATACATCATGATTGAGTCATGGATTTTGTAAATTGAAATTTAATTGAAATAATATGATTTATATACTATTTTTGGTAATATTAATCTTTATTATTCATAATCTTGAGAAAAAATATAAAATAAATGATTAAAATAATGGGAAACCCCTTCTATCCTCCACTTTAAATACCACCACTCTTTACCTCTTATATTCACTCCTATAAAGCCCTGTGACTTGCCTAAATTCTACTAAAATATCCTCCCAAGACCCTCTCCCACATCTATAAGCCTTTTTTCTCTTCAAAAGACCTGATCATCTCCCTTAAAGAGGTTCTCAATGAAGATATATCCAAGAGGTAAATTCTTCTTTTCATTTCATTTATTTTCTTTCAAGTTCATTTATTTATTTGTATTTCCTCAACTCCTTTCATCAAAGTTTTATGATCAATACATTATATTACAAGTAATTTATTTTCTTATGATAATGTAATAGTTCATCATCATCCCTCCTTTCCCCTCCTTTTATACTAGAAATGAGAACACTGTCTGAGATGTGTCAATTCATCACATTCAATGACGATAAGTTTTCAATTTCATTTCCCATCTTCAATTCTGGTCATTAAACCATTTTTATGGTTGAAATAGACTATAATATATGTATTATGTCGCATTTAATGTTCTAGAATCTTTATAACAGATGATATTAATTTATAAATAAAAATGTGTTCGTTGTGATAAAAAATGCCAATTAACTAAATTTGATATCATTAAAGTTTTATATAATTATTCATCTTCACTCCAAATAAAATGTATTTTCAAACCATGCAATCTTTTAGATGTTCACTGATAACATAAAACATAATTTTTTTACAAACATTATCATCTTTCATGGTTATCATTACATGTATATAAGTCAACTAATCATGAAAACATAGGAAACAAATGCTCCCAAACAATTAAATTGAACGGCTTAACCCATCGGAAAGTTCATGAATGAACTTAATAAGGTTATAAAAAATCACTTAAATTTCAAGGTGGTTCTGGAAATAGTTAATAATGTATTTAATTTGGTTATTCAGGACATTAAAATCAAGTGAATGACACAATCGTATATAAGGTAGTGGATTCTACTCAAACCTCTGTTATTCCTTTAGGTTGATCTATGTTTTTTACCCAAATGATGTTATCAATTATTTTTATGTACATCTTATAAATCCTATGTAAATTCTCTAAACTCATGTATCATGGTCTATTCATCATTCTCTTTCAGAGAAATACATGTTTTAAAGTGGATCCCTCCTCAATACTTCCCGATAAGAAAACTTGTTTTAAGGGAACTTTCTGAATTCTTACCAATTTCAAGTACACTATATAATCTTTTTTTAAGCTAAATTTATTTTTATAAAACCACTCTTTTTATTATTAAACCCTTTCTGGTTTAATTTTGGTTTTATATAAAATATTATTCCCTTTTATGTTTTTAATGACCTTTGATATTTTTTTATAAATGTTCTTAAATGTTTTAATTATATTTTCTTAAGTACTATTATTATATCTTATTCATTCACGTTGAAGTAACTTTCCATGATATATTCAAAATTTAGGATCAAAATATGAATGTATATGCTAAATTACAAGAGGGGGTGAATTGTATGTTTAAAAACATTTTTTTAACCTTAATGAAAACTATGTTAAAAAAAGTTAAACAAGGTAAATTCTCAAGATCGCTTTTAGTTCTACAAACATTCTATTTTCCGGAAATGTGTTTCTGAAAATGAAACTTAAGAAAAGTTTACAAGGAAAATATTCTACCTCAAAGCATATATAATCTTACTTATCAGAGTATACAAAAGTACAAGAAAGTATAATAAGGTTATACTTTCTTCCTCTATCAAAATACATTAGAAATAAACTTGAAACAAAACAGGTAACAAGTGAGAAAACTTTTATCTCAAAGAGAAGGGTATCCAACAACCTTGGATAAAGGTCCCTTGATTTATACATTCATGAAAGTCTATCTTACCCACACTAGGGTAATCCTTCGATAAGAATATCAGAATCTGTCTTGCTATCTGCGTAAGCCCTCAAACATTAAGGTAGTCGGAACCTCTTTCTTCCTATCCCTGGATGTCCTCAATTATACACATCAACAAATAGAGTCACACGAAGCAATCTGAAAAATATGTTTAGTAAACACAAGGCATGAGATTTTCTCTCTCTAGAAATCATTTTTGTAGCATGCAATCTCTAGAGTGATCAACAGGTTAATCTCTGTCTTTTTTAGCTCATTATAATGAGTTCTTATTTATAGGCACTTTTCTGATGGTAGTATCCCTCCTCCAATGGTCATATTTTTCCTTGACTCTCAGTGGGACCTTTACACATGTCACTCAAACAACGGTTAGTTAGAAACAGATTGTACGACATTGTTTCATAACTATAACAAGTGTTCGAAAAATAAGCTTACTTAACTAAATCTTATTATCAAAGTAAAAAAATCCAGATTCTAACCAAATAAATATTTGGAGACTATTGATAATTGATATTCGGATTCTATTTTCTAAATAATCAGTAATATGAATTCTATTGATTTTAGATCTAAATTCTAATGAATTAAGAATATTTATTCTGAAGAATTCAAAGTCTGAATTCTGAGGAATTTGGAGTCTAAATTATGAGTAATTCAGAGTCTGAATTCTGAGGAATTTGGGGTTTGAATTCTACGAAATTCGGATTCTGAATTATAAGGAATTAGGTGTCTGAATTCTAAGGAATTTGGAGTCTGATTTCTGAGGAATTAGGAGTCTGAATTGTGAGGAATTCGGAATCTGAATTTTTAGAATTCAGAGTTTGGATTTCAGATAATTTAGAGTCTGAATTTCATAGAATTCAGAGTCAAAATTTTAGATAATTCAGAGTCTGAATTTCATAAAACTTAGAGTCTACATTTTAGACAATTCGGAGTGAAATTTTGAGAGAATTTAGAGTCTTAATTTCAAAGAATTCAGAGTCTGGATTTCAAGGAATTATGAGTCTAAATTTCAGATAATTTGTAGTCTGAAAATAGAATACTCTAAAACCAAGGATTATATGATTCCAAGGATTTATATATATAATCCAATTTTTTACTTTGTAATAAAATGAGTTAGATTTTGAGAAACTATAAAATTAAAAATGGAAACAAAGGTAAGGATAAAATTTCCTTAGAGAAGGAAAACTTTCCTTATTATAAAAATTATAAGGGAAAACAATTCTCCTTAAGATAAAGTGTGTGTGATTTTAAAAATATAGAAGAATGGAAAACTCATAAGGAAACCTTATTAACTAAAAAATCTCCCCCTTTTTGGAAAGCACATAAATCCATATGAAAAATAATTTAAAGACGTAGAGTTTTTTATGGATTTGAAAATCAAAACATATCTCCCTTTATTAATGAATCATGATGAATAAGACTAACTCCCCCTTAGGTTTTGAAATCTCTAAGGATCGTATTCTTGATTTCCTAAATGACATTTTAAATTTTCTTGCATACCAAAATCTTCTTTGATAAAAGATTCCCCTTAGATAGGCCCTCCCTTAGATAATAAAATATCTTCTTTACATAGTATTATTTTTATCATTCATTTCTCCCCCTTTGGGATTTTCAAAAAGGAATAAAGAGAATGGAAAAAAATATGGTACATGAAATATTTGTACTATAAAATAAAAACTAATGAGGGATAATGAAAATATCATTACAATTGAACGATTTTGTATAAGGAAGTAAAATACAAAAAAAATATCAGATTGGGAAAAATTATCCTTATTTATCCTTCATCATTAGCTTCTTCACAGTGGTTTTCATCTTCTTAAGATCCTTGTGATCTTCTTCAACATGCTTCAGCAGTTGATCTTAATCTTCACTTTTCTTCTCTAAGGATTTTATATTTTCTTCCTCAGCCTAAAGAATTTATTCTTGAGATTTCAAAAGATCTTCTTTCTTGTTGAGTTTTTCTTCAAACTCTATTATGAGATCCTTTTCCCTTTTCCAATTCAATGAAAATGAATTCAGCTTCCCATTCAGATCATTGACTTTCTGCTTTTGGGTTTTATGTTCGAGACATAGATTTTATTTAAAACTTATAGTAAGATATTTGAACTTTACATCTTTGGTGTCAAAATTATCCTTCACACTTTCCTAAAAATCATCAATGATTCTCATCTCTTTGATTATTTTTCTTGACCACTATGTAATTTCATTGCATGATATTTTGTGAGATTCATATCCAATGAAGTAGGATTTGAAATCATCCTCAAGCCTAACAAACTTATCCATAAGCATGGTAACTAAATCTTCTTTCTGATTAAACGAGGTCGGAAGAAACTAGCACCTCAAGTCAATACTTTGGAATAAGGGAATGGTATCAAAAAACTTCTTGAATAATTAAACTACGAAGTCATGTCCAAGAGAGGATGATTCTGAATCATATTGTTTTGTTGGTGAGGATAATTTTTCTATCTCATCAGATTTTCTCTTCGACAAACCACCACCATCTTTATTTTTCACTACAGATTTCTTTGGTGTATCAACCAACACCTGTTTTCCGTTATCATCTTTCGGAATTATCTCTACTACTTTTGGTGATTCATTCTCACTATCTAATAGTTGTACTATTTTATCATCCTCAAGATTTTCTTTCTTGGCACCTTCCACAAGATCCTATTGTTGAATAAAATCATGATTTCCACTCTCTTATTAATATGGTTTATTGACTACATCATGACCCTTTTCTTCTTTTCCTAGGGTAGAAAGTTTTGAAGATTTAGCTTCAGAAGTTTGAATTGATAAATTTTATGTGGGACTCTCCTTATCATGATACTCTTCCACTATTTTTATCATGTCATCTGAATCATCACTTCTCTCTTCTTCTTCTTCCTCGACTTCTTCTTCCTGAACTATTTCTTCTTCTTATTCCTGTTCTTGAATCACCATATTCTTTCTCGAAGTTACTACAAGTGATTCCTAAAAAAATGATTCCATAACATTAATTTGTTTAGAGGATTTCTTAGTAGCCTTGAGAAGGTATTGATCAATCTCAGCCTCCAATTTCTTCTTCATCTACTTCTTTTCTTTTTCTTGGTTCTCAATATCCTTAGCAGTCTTCAACTTTAAAGTTATTGCCTCAGTAGGGTCCCAGCCAAAACTAGGCTCCCCTTTCTTCCTATTCTTCTTATCTTCTATCTACATGGAAACTAATTCATTCTGATAAGTCTTTTGCTTATTTGGCTTGATGATTGAGTTTCCTTAACAGCATTAGATTTTTTTTTATCTTGTTCCTTCACCTTCTTCTTCTTTCCACCCTTCTTTGAAGTCACATCCACTGCTAGTTTCTTAGATAGGGATTCTATTTCAGCTTCGGATAAATTATAAAAATCTATGGATTCACTATTGAAGCCATCCTTCAACTTTATGAGGGTTTCATCACTAAGCAACTTCACCTTGAAATTTTTATTCATAGAACTACAATGGATTTTTAACAGTTATATACAATGGACTATAGTCTTGGAGAGAATAACTGGATACATGATGATTTGATATTTCAGAGTCCCATTCTTGATATTCGTGATTCTAAGTAAAACAAAATTCACCAAATTAATCATTATGAGATTCACTAGAAAGTATAAATCATAAATATCACTTTTATTCAGGGTATCCTTGTATCCTTTTCTCGGAATGAGAAATCCCCGAACCCATAATTCCATAATATGGAGATTTGAAGAGAGATTGATAATCTTCAGAGTCTTCACTTATTTCAAAACAAGGAATTACAAAGCCTTCTCTTTATCGAATGATCCTGATACATCTAGTAACCTATGGGTATAGAATTCAACTTCATCTTCAAATGGAATTCCAATTAGATTGGCAGCCTTACTATAGGAAAGAGAATAGGTCTTTCTATAGCTCATAAATGAAAACTTTTCTCTCCCCCCCTTCATTTAGGAAACTTATTTATTAATGGAATTATACCAATAACTTCAGATAAAATGGATCATGTTACTTCAGTTTGGATACACATAAGCTCTCTCAGCCATTTAACTTGATATTTTTCGAGATAATAGAATCATACTTATCAAGGAAATTTAGATCTACTAACCTTTATCTTTCTATCTTCCATCCAGATATTTTCTTTACGGATGACATTTGATTCTGAGAAGAAGCTTCCAGAGACATTCGGAATTGAGGAAAACCTGAAGAATCAGAATGGGCCTTAAGAAGAGTAGCAGGGTTTCCAAACATTAGAGATTTGAAAATCGATGTGGGACAAAAATCGGGGGGGAATTATATAGGCAATTGAGGTGAAGGTTCATCTTCCCAAAAATATCCAACGGTAAAAATAATTTTGATCAAATCTGACGGTTTAGATGATAGACGAAGAAGAAATTTTGTAGGTTTCATTATTTTGAGGTTTTTAAGATAAAAATTATGATTTCAGGAAAATTGAATCCGAAAAGAAAAATTATTAAACAAGATGAAAATACCAACATGTAAAAATATGTTTATGAAAATTTATGAAAGGAAGAATACATTCTGGAATGCTAGAGAATAAAAAAAAATAGTAATAAGGAAAATTCTTATTGAAGAACTTTAGATATCGAAAAAAATTCTTAAGTAATGAAAATTTTTAAATTGAGGTTTTTTTATGTACGAAAATTTTTGAAGTACTGAAATATTTGATTTTGAGAAATTTTGATTTTGAAAAATTATATTACAAACAAAAATTTGACTACGATAGAAAAAAAATTGACTACCAAAAAGAATTGACTGCAAATAAAATTTGACTATGAAAAAATTTGACTAACAAGAAAATGTACTCTCCCAATGAATAGAAGATTCTTACTATAGAGAGATAGGTTTAAAATATTTTAATATGTGAGATTAACATATGGTTATCATACCTAAGTTTTATTTAATATATTCAAATTTATTGGTGGGTAATGATTTTTTGATAATATTGGCAATTTGATCTTGAATTCTGATAAATTGAAGAATGATATTTCATTTTAGTGTGTGATCCCTAAGAAAGTGATTCCTAATATCTCTTTGTTTTTCATGAGAGTTATGTGCAAGGTTTTTTCTTAGGTAAATGGAACTAGTGTTATCACACAATATCTGTTTGTTGGTAAGACTCTTACTATAGTCTGTGAGTGTGTGTTGCATCCACAACACTTTGACAAAACAACTTCTAGCTGCTATATATTCAGCTTCAGCAGTGGAAAGTTCTACTGAGTGTTTATTTTTTCATGTCTAAGAAACTAATGAATCTCTTGAAAATGACAAGTTCTATATTTACTTTTTCTTATCCATTCTATAACCACAAAATTCAGCATCTAAAAAACTTTTTAAAACAAAATAATTTCCCAAAGTATAAACGAGTCCTAAATCCATGGATCCCTTTAAATAGCGAAAGATTCATTTCACTTACATTAAATGTTATTCCTTAAGACTAGATTGATATATTTCACATAAGAATACTAAAAACATTAAGTCTGGATGACTAGATATCATGTATAGTAAACTTCCTATCATACCTCTAAATGATGATTGATATATTGGTTTCCCAGCTTAATCAAGATCAAGTGAATTTGATGTACCAATGGGAGTACTTATACTCATATTTTTGACATATCCATACCTTTTAAGAAGATATTAATATAATTTTGTTAAGATATATAAGTTCTTATGGTTTTTGTGAAATTTGAAAACCTAGGGAAAATGTTAACTCACCCATAATACTCATTTAAAACCCATATTTCATTGGATTCACAAACGAATCAGTTAAATATTACTGATTTCAACCAAATATAATGTCAACAACATAAATTTGAACAATCAAAACATTTTTCTTTTCTTTCATTATAAAAATGGTTGGATCATCATTTCCCGTAACATAATTTTTTTGTAACATAAATCTTGTAAGACTATCATACCATGCTCTATGGGCTTGTTTAAGTGCATACAAATCTTTGGTAAGTATTAAAACATGTTCAGGCTGTTAATTGTTTTCAAAACTAGGATTTTGTTCAAGAAAAACTTCCTCTTGAACATTTCAATTATGGAAAAAACCTTTTACATCCATTTAAAATAGTTCAAATTTAAAGAATGTTGCAAAGGCATGTAAAATACAGATAGATTCAAGTCTAGCTACTAGAGAATAGGTTTCATCATAGTCTATTCCTTCTTGTTTATTGTAGCCTTTAGCAACTAATCTAGCTTTATTTCATACAATGATTCCATTTTCATCACGCTTATTTCTGAAGACCCATTTTACTACAATAACATAAGATTCCTTAGGTCTTTTAACTAAGGCCCAAACATTATTCCTTTCAAATTTATTTAGATCATCTTTCATAGATTTAATCTAATCATAGTCTCCTAATGTTTTATCAGTGATTTTTTGTTATAATTTGGAATGAAATTCCTGATTTTCTACTCTATTTATTAAGGAACTCATATTCTATACAGGTTGATTTACATAACCAATGATACTATCACAATGATGATTCTTAAGAAACCACTGATTTGGATTTCGTGAAACTTTTTCATCAACATATGGTAGGAAATATTCTGGAGTAAATGCTTTAGAATATATTTTCCTAAACATTCTCTTTATCAAAAGGATCTTCTATCAGGGTTGATAATCAGTTCTTGAAAACACATCCAATGATGTAGGTTGAGGTTGTTTAAAAAACGATCTATTACATCAAATTTGACATGCACTATTTCTTAAACAGTACAATTATTTTTATTAAAAACTCTATAAGTAGTAAAATATATGGAGAAAACGAAGAAAAATTTTTCCTTAGATTTGGGTGTGAATTTATGTAAATTATCTTTAGTATTCCAAATGAATACTTTGCAACCAAATACTTTTAAGTAGGAATGTATAGGTTTTCAACCATTCCATAACTCATAGAGTGTTTTATTAGGAAAAGGTCTAATCAAAACCTGATTTATGGTATAAAAATCAGTACTTACATCTTCATCTGAAAAGTGTTTAGCTATAGAATATTCACTCAACATGGTTATAGTAATCTCTTGAAGAATGCAATTTCTTCTTTCAACAAAACCACTTTATTGAGGATTTCATGTAGATGAGAAGTTATGAGTAATACCTTTTCTACTACAAAAAGTTTCAAAATCATAATTTTGAAATTATTCTCTATGATCAATATGAATAGTTATCAATGGAAGGCTTTTCTCATTTTTAACCTAGGCTTTAAATATTTTGAAATAAGAGAAAGATGCATATTTCTTTTCTAGAAAATAGGCCCGCATAAATCTAGTGTAATCATCAACTAAGACAAATACATAATATTTTCCTCCAACGCTTCTAGTTTGTGTTGGAATGAAAAGATCCACATGCACTATCTATAATTCATTAATAGTTGACACTTCATCGATTGATTTAAAACTTTATTTATATTTATTTCTATATTTACAAGGATCACAAACTTTTGAAGCATCATATCTAAGCTATGGTATATCCTTAACTTGTCTTTTCTTGGAAAGTTTTCATAGGTTCCTAAGTTTACAGTGTCCTAACCTTCTATTCTATAACCAATATTGATCATCAATTGCACTAAGTAAAGGTATATCTTGGCTTCTAAGATCTTTTATGTTTAGTGTGTATAAATTCTCTTACTTGTGGGAAGAAATAATAAACTCTTCCTTGGAATTGTCTACTAAGAACTTATCATTACGAAAATTCACAAGGTAACCTTTATAACATAATTGACATATTCTAATGATGTTGTTCTTAAGACCCATAACAAATAACACATTTTAAATAAAAGTTTTTCCAATAAGAAAATTTTTACCTATACAATAATTTCTCTCTGAGCATTATCTCTGAAATTTACTTTTCCTCCATTCATCTAGAAAATATTTTCAAAGAAGTTTTTGTTACCAAACATATGCTGGGAACATCCACTATCCATGTACCATGTATTTTTGTTGGTACTATCTTAATTTTCCTGAAAATTAGAGTGATAGACTTTCATAATCCAAACTTTCTTGGTTTTGAAAATTTCAGAATGAAAGATTTTAGGTATCAACATTTTCTTAGAAAAATAAGCTTTATGAAAACCTAAAGAATGGGTTTTTTTAAAGAACAATTATTCACCCAATGTCTACCAAATTGAAATTTAGTGTAGAATGGAGCACTTTGAGGAACAAAATAGTTATTACTGAAAATGGGTTTAGAATGAGTATAACCAAATCCAGAACTATTCCTTAAAAGTTGAATTTTGGAATACATCTTGTCAAAATTTTCCTTACCAGATGTAAATTTTTACAAACACTTCCTCAAGGAAAAAATTTCAGACTTTAATTTAATAACTAGGTTTTTATCTTCAAAAACATTAGTTTTAGAAATACAGTTAGTCTCTAAAATATTTTTCTTATAAATTACATTTTCAAGATTCTTAGAAAGTTTATCCTTCCCAAAAATAACTTCCTCAAGGTTTTTTGAAATATTTTTAAAATCATAAATTTTCATATCAATATCTTTAGACAAATATGATACTTCTTTTATAAAAATATAAATTCTAGAATTTTCTTTATCAATATTTTTCTTGAGTTTAGAATTTTTATTCTCAAGAAGTTTTTCAAACCTAGAAACTTCTTCGTAAAAATGTAATATATTATCTTGACCCAAAGAAGATTCTTCATCTGAAGACTTATAGTATTTATCATCAGTATAATTTTCATTCAAAGATACATGGGTGATAGATTCATTATTGTGTACCTTGGATATTATACAATGATTTTCAATGGGCAGTTTAGTTAGTATACCAAGATTTTTCTGACCAGAAAATTCATACTTTGAGGATTCATCTGATGAATCACCTCCACTGGCAATCCAGGTGTCAATGGATTTTATGAATTTCTTATCTTTAGACTTGTAGTATTTCTTTCTATTCCATTTTGAATGATTTTCCTTTCTATTATTTTTCTTAATAAGAGGACAATATGTCCTGATATGCCTTTCTCTTTTGCATTCCTAATAAATAACTTCTTAATCTTTCTTATCTTTTCATTATTTCTTCTTATATATATACTAAAATTATTTCCTTCTAACTATCTTGTTCATCCTCCGAGCAAGATTAGCAATTTCATTCTCACTATGTTAACTTTCACTAGATTCAGATAAAATAGTTAGTTTTTTTTACTTGGATCTTGTAACTCTTTTAAAATTCTTGACATTAGTAGTAGTAAATGATACCCTTACATTACCATTTTTCTTCTTATTCATATCAGCATCTATTTTCATTCTTCTCTCATGTTCAAGAATAGTTCAAAAAATCTCATCAAGAGTAATTTGAGATACTTTCCTATTCTCATCAATAACTATTCTCTTAGATTAACATTCATTAGGCATGATATCTATAATCTTTTCCACTAGTGATTCATTATCTAGACCTTTCTCACCCATAGATTTTAAACTGTTAACAATAGTCATAAACCTTTGTTTCACTTTTCCAATAGGATATCCATAAAGAAAATATAAATCCATGATATTTTTCTCTAAGCATAGCGCTTCTAGTTTCTATGACTTTGGATGTACCAAAATGAGTAACCTATGATTTATTCTAGATATAGTTAGTAGCATCACAAGAAGAAATCTAAGTATATATATTCCTAGTCATGGAACACAAAAAAGTATTACGTACCTTGTAGTTTAGTTGATATTCTATCTTTTCTTGATTAGTGAAGTTTCTGACTTCCTTATCAATAATCTTGTACTCTCCTGTAAGCATAACAAAGTTTCCCACTCCAGTATTAATAATAAAATACTTCATAGGATCTCTCCAATACTCATAATCATTTCCATAAAATATAGGTGGTCTAGTAGGATTTTGATTGTCAATTGATCCAACACTCATACCTATCATTCTAAAAAAATACCATTCCAAAAAATCATATTAATAGTAAAAGTTTATAAATAAGTTTAAAAATCCATAAGCAAGGATAAAATTTAGAACAATGAAAAATTGAGCAAGAAAACATACATTTGAATATATGTATTTCAGATACCTCCTTTTATACTAATTATAGTATCGTAATATGAATGTACATGCTCAATTACAAAGGGAGGTGAATTATAAGTTTAAAAACATTAACTTTTAACCTTAAGTAAAACAATGTTTAACAATGTTAAAGAAGGTAAATTCAAAAGACCTCTTTTAGTTCTAAAAACTTGCTAGGTTCCGAAAATTTGGTTCTGGAAATGAAACTTAAGAAAAGTTTACAAGGAAAATATTCTACCTTAAAGAATATATAATATTACTAATCAGAGTATACAAAAGTTCAAGAAAGTATAAGAAGATAATACTTTCTCCCATTATCAAAATAAAGTGGAAATAAATTTGATTCAAAACAAGTAACAAGTAAGAAATATTTTAACACAAAGAGAAGGGTATCCAAAAACCATGGATAAAGGTACCTTGATTTATACTTTCAAGAAAGTCTGTCTTACCCACACCGGGGTAATCCCTTTATAGGAATATCAGAATCTGTCTTGCTATACCCGCAAGACCTCTAACATTAAGGTAGTACTCACCTTTGTCATCCTATCCCTAGAAGTCCTCGATTGTACACAACAACAATCGGAGTCGCACAATGCAATCTTAATAAGATGTTTAGTATTCACAATCCATGAGAGTTCCTCTCTCTATAAATCACTTCAGCGGCATGAAATCTCTAGAGTGATCAACAAGTAAATCTCAGTATTTATATCTCATTCAAATGAGATCCAATTTATAGGCACTTTTCCAATGGTAGGCTCCCTCTATCACGACCCGTCCTCGGGGCCTGCACCGTGACTACCCCAAGCCTGCCTTCCCTAGGCTAGGGGCTGGCGACTAGCACCAAAGGCGTAAATCCCAATAATTGGGAAGGCATTGCCTTTATAAAACTAAACAAAAGACCACAGAGTACAAGTGGAAGTAAAACACTAAGTAAAACTGAAACAAGTTGTGCTGAAAGTAAAGGGGCCGGAAATACAAGCACAACTGTAAAGTACAAGGAAAAAGATAAAATAGCTGGAAGGTGACATGCATCTCCTGGTTCTTCCACCAAGGATCCTACCTGAAGGGTAGGTACAGATAGTGTTTCTCCTAGATCGTCCACCACGTATCCTACCTGAAGGGTAGGTACATATAGCCTCCACAACGCTATCATCTGTCAACCTCCTCCGAGTATCGTCTCGTCGTGAAGTCCACCACCGGGTACCGTCTAATCCTCGAACACTGCTCTCGCCCGTCAACCTCCTCCGAGTGAATTCCACCACCGGGTATCATCCAGTCCTTGAACACTGCTCTCGCCCATCAACGCTGCCCGTCGTCTGCAACCAACACAACGAGGTGAGCGCATATCTCGTGTAGGGGTGAGTATACGATACTCAGTAGGGACCCCGAGACCCTCAAGATCTCTCTAAATCCAACAAGGATAACCACAAATCAGAAACCCAACAGATAACCCTTACTTAGGTATAAGCCCATACGTATACCTAAGTTATCAAGTAACCCATCTCAATCGTGAGGAAACACAAGGGTTATGAAATCAACGGATAACCACCACCCAGGTTTATGCCCATACATATACCTAAGTTATCAAGTGACCCATCTCAATCATGTGGTAAACACAAAGGTCATAGACTCAGCTCAAACCAGGATTTTCATTATCTAAACCGTAACTGCTAAAGAGCCCCGTCTATCGAGAGTATAGTGATCATGTCACGTCTCTGAGGTACTCCTCACTAACCTAAGACTGCTGAGGTACTCCTCCTGACGAGTACCGCGGGTCAGCCACCCAAACACAGTAGTGATTCCCGCCAAGGTTTGCCACCCAAACACAGTAGTGCAACCCCCCTAATAGCCTGCAGAGGTACTCTACGGACGAGTACCGCGGGTCTGCACCCAAACTCAGAAGTGCTCCGTCTTCCATGGGTCTGCACCCAAACAAGTGCTCTGTCCACTGGGCTAGTCGACTCACTCCAAGTAGGGTCGGTCAAGCAGTCGTCAGGTCTCAGCCTGCTACACAGTCTCCGTACTCCGCACGCTCATCTCCGGGAGGGTCCGCTCCACAAGCTACAGGCCGATACTCCAAGTATCACAAAGGCCCACAAAGAAGTATCTCAAAGGACCACCTCGTCATAGGGGTCTCAACGCAATAGACGGCGTGTCAATCGGGCGCACGGTCTGTGAGTTATTAGCCTTTTCGTCCTAGGGGCCCGGTTGGTTTTGTGTGCGAACCAACCCAGTCGTATCTCAACTGTACCCAGAACTCTCATAGGGTAATCTCATAGGGAACATTTCTCAACGTGAACCCCAACGCCACTGACGGTTCGTCAAACGGACGTTCAGTCTGAAAGTTATCAGCTTTTCCGTTCCAGGGGCCCGGTTGGATTTCGGGTACAATCCAACCCGTCCATACTCCAACTGCGTCCAAATCTCAAAAGAAGTATTCCAAAAGTTCTGTATCATCAAGAGAAATCCAAAAAAGTCGACGGTACATCAATCGGACGTTCGGAGCTCAAGATATAAGTGTTTCCCCTCCGAGGGCCCGGTTGGTTTCGTGTTCGAACCAACCCGGTTGAACCCAAAGAACTCCGAAACCTTGAGTGTAATATACCGAAACGACCGTCTTGATCCAAGGATCACATCGCAGCTAATGTTGAGTCGATCTAAGGTCTGTAGCCCAAGATGTGGGCAAAAGATTGTAAGAGGTCCGTGAATAGGGGGTTCGGGCCCGGTCCGACCCGGCCCGCTTGGGTGTGGCCCGGCCCGGCTGGCGCATCCTGGCCCTGCGTGCTGGAGCGGCCAGCGTGGTCCGCTGGCCAGATGGCTCGGCCGAAACAGTCGAGCGGTTTGGGGGAGGCGCTGCCCCCCCCCCCCCCTTGTTTCGTAACCGCGGCCCCCATGCGGGGGGCTACTGCTGTCTGGCCAGCCGGGGGTTACAAACCCCCGGTTCCTCCTCTGACCGGTCGGCCCACTCCGGCTGGCCGGCTGCTGCACCACGGGACTGGCACGGGCCGGTCCCCCTGCTCCGACGCCGGTGGCCGGAAGTTGGTCGTCGGTCCCTACTCCGCAGCAGCATAAAGTCGCGGCCTTGGTCTGTCCGGCGCCGCGCGACGGCGCCGCGCCCCTCCACCGCGGCCCCGCTCCGGCTGCGGTGTTTTCGTGATTCTCTGGCGTGGCACGACGGTGCTGCGACCTTGTTCGACTTCAACAACGCGGCGTGACGGCACCGCGCATCCTTGCCGCATGATCCCACGTGGTGCGATGGCACTGTGTCATTTCCGTTCCAAACACAACAATAAAATAAGTGCATCACTTATTTTATTAATTATGAATTAAGTTTAAAATTCAGAAAATTGAATTAAACCACTTAATTAATTAAGTGAGTTGGCATGATTTAAGAAGTGAGAGAGGTGGTGAGTGGTCTCACATTAAAGGGGGTTAAGGAGTTAAGGAAAATGAGAGGTCACCCACTTAATGGGGGAGTTAGAGTAAGTTTACGGAATGTGAAGGGGTGAGGTTTGTATGGGCCCCACCTCACATTTCACCTCACTTAGGTAGTTAGGTTCACCCAACCTCCATCCTTAGGTTTTAACCACTTTAAATAAATAAAATTAGTTGCACAAATTTTATTTCTCGGATGTCTTTATCCACAAAACTAAACAACTCTTCCCAGGCAAGCACAACTTTGGAAAGGGTCTTTTTAAGCAATTATCGGCGCTGCGGTTCCATCGGTGCCCTCAAATT
Source organism: Viscum album (assembly GCA_963277665.1). Lineage (NCBI taxonomy): Eukaryota > Viridiplantae > Streptophyta > Magnoliopsida > Santalales > Viscaceae > Viscum > Viscum album. The sequence goes on from OY728150.1 coordinate 1,539,151,358, forward strand.
TTGATTCCGAGCACCGGTTAAAAAGATAGAAACACCTGCTCGTTCGCTCACTGAACGTACCTGAGCTAAACTTCATAAATTGATTCCGGGCACACCGGGCCACGAAATCAGGTGCCTTCAGAAACTACGTTCTCGTAAAAATTCCAAAGAAATTAAGAAGAAAAAAATTTCATTGAAATTTCTAGGTCTTTACACCCTCCTCCAACCGTACTATTTTTCCTTGAATCTCAGAGGTACCTGCACATGTGTCACTCAAACAACGGTTAGTTAGAAACAGATTGTACAACATCATTTCATCATAATAATAAGTGTAAGAAAAATAATTTTACTTAACTAAATCTAATTTTCTGAATAGAAAATCAAGAGTCTAACTATATAAAAACTCGGAGACTATAGATCCTTGATATTCAAATTCTATTTTCTAAGAAATCCAGAATATGAATTATATAGACTTCAGAATCTGAATTCCAATGAATTTGGAATTTTAATTCTGAGAAATTTTGCGTCTAGATTATTAGGAATTCGGAGTCAAAATTATGTGGAATTTGGAGTTTGAATTCTGAGGAATTAAGAGTCTAAAATATAATGTATTTTGATTCTGAATTCTGAGAATTCAGAGTCATAATTTTGAATAATTTGGAGTCTGAATTTCAGATAATTCGGTGTTTGAAATTCATAGAATTCAGAGTTTGAATTTCAAAGAATTCAGAGTCTGAATTTCAAATAATTCGGAGTTTGAATTTCATATAATTCAAAGTCTGAAAACAGAATACTCTATAACCAAAGATATATAGGATTCCAAGGATTTATATGGGAAATCAAATTTTAGACATAGGAATAAACTGAGTTAGATTTAGAGAAACTATAAAATGAATAATGAAAACATAGGTAAGGATACAATTTCCTTAGAGAAGGAAAATTTTCCTTATTAGTAAAATTCATAGGGAACATAATTTTTCATTAAGATAAAGTGTTTGTGATTTTCAAAACATAAAAGAATGGACAAGTCTTCATGAAACCTTATTGACTCAACACATATTATACCATATGATTTTCCATGAATGATCTAATCCCTTTCTTTTATGGACATTTTTTATACTCCCATTTGTTATGATTTATGACATGATTATGATACCCAATTCTTACCATCGGTAACCCTTATGTTTTTGTATGTTTGATTATGTATGATTATATATGTGGAAAACATATTCATGAACATTTTATGATGGGTGTGCCCAAATATTTATCCAATTCATTGGGTAATGTTAAGTCTTATGAAACGTTATGTGCGACGGTCTTGGCAGTTAGCCCTGACTCATGCTACCATGTACAAAAGTATTTGTGGTTAACCTTGACCTGTGCTCCTCTATAGTATCATAGGATGGTTTAGTTATTTTTGGAGATTAGGAATAGCTCACTTTAATAATAACCATAGGGATAAGATAAAGTAAAATAATGCATCTCTAAATTTTGGTAAGTATAGAGTAACTGGTGTATCAAGAAAATACATCCCTTTCTAGATATGAATAAGTGGATATGGATATGGCATATATATATCTATGTTTAAAACCTAAAAACACCAATTTGAGCTAGACTCAAACTGTAACTGGTTCACAACAATGGGGATACTACACTCCTAGTTTGAAACTCCCTGGGGATATGCTTTGGAAAATTCATAAGCATAGTATGAACCATTATTAATATAAAAAAAAGAATCCAATAAGAATATATGTTAAAAAACATATCCAATATAACCTAGATTTAATCCTAAGGAATCACATATTAGGATATACTTTTCTTTTAATAGTTTATCCTTTTATGTTTAAAGTTTCTTTTTTATGCTTATTAACTAAGAATTAAGGCCCTCTAATTGTATGTTCCTTTTTCTTAGTTAATGGTGGGAAATATAATAACCCATTCCAACAATCAATGTGATAGGAAATTTGATGATTTACCTAATGATATACCTGATATGATGGGAATGAGAGCTCAAAAAATTATGAAAGTACTTTCTCAGCTGGCTCAAGTTATGAATAATAAAATGAATCATGTGGAACACCCTCCTCTTCCAAGGAGATAGCAATTTATTGTAAAATACATCATTTGGAAAAGGCTTCACATGTTTGGAGGATCTTTTGATCTCCCCCTCACAGAATAGTGGATTAACTCTATTGAAAATATATTCTCTATCCTACAGTTCTTAGAAGAAGATAAAGTCATGTAGGTGGTCTATCATTTTGATGGGGATGCTGATCAGTGGTGGAAACTGATAATTAATACAATGTCCCATGAGAAAATAGATTCCATGGATTGGTATTAATTCAAGGAATTTTTTTTCAATAAATATTTTCCCTGAACCCTCCACCTCATGATGGAAAGAGAGTTCCCAGACATAATTAGAAGGAAGATAAATCTATCAGGGTGTATGAAGAAAAATTCACAATGCTTGCTAGATATGCCTCAGGATTTTTCATGAACACAAATAGAAAGGTGGATCTCTTCTTTAGTGGGATAAATTTTAGTTTATGAAAGGTGTTTTCGATTCGAGACTTCAATAGTTTTGAAGATCTTGTTTGTTGTGACTCATGGTTTAAAAGGAGATCAGATACTCTCAATGTTATCGTAGGCTCGGTGAAACAAAAAGAAGAAAATAGAGTCTTATATGGGTGGTTCATCAAATAAATCCAATGATGGAATGAAGATCGAACATATCATGTTTCAAAATTATGGGATGAAGCATCCTGGTAACTATCTAATGGGAACCTGGAATTTCTTCAAATGTGGAATAATGGTATGTCTGGCTAAAACTGTCGAAGGGATATGAATAATCCCACTAATGTGGAAGAGGAAAGGAAGGTTCATATTAATTATCATCCAGTATTGTAGTGTTTCAACTACAATGAACATGGAATCTATGCGAACAATTTCCCTAATCCAAGGGTTGTTGGAGGCAATCGACAAAAACCACCAAGATAACAGGGAAGGGCTTATACAGTCACTACTGCTGAGGTGGATCCAGACAATGATGTGGTGATAGGTACACTAGTTATTCATTCAAGAATAGAAAAAATACTATTTGATTCTAGTGCTATATATTCTTTCATATCATGTATGTTTAGTAGAAGTATTCAAACACCCCCTCAAAATTTGGATATTGAGTTATATGTGAGAACTAAAAATGGGGAAATTATTTCATCCAAAGTTTATAAATCCTCCCCGATTAATGGTTGTGGACTGAACCTCACAGTAAATCTCATCATACTACCATTTATGGAGTTTGATGTTATCTTGGATATGGATTTGATATCTTTATACAAAGTCAACGTCAACTATTAGGAGGGTGAGATCACTCTTCACATCTTGAAGCATCTTCCAATTCCTTACAAGTGTAAAGAGGAAGATGACTCTCCTTTAGAATCATTGCCTCTAGTGTGATTATTTCTGCCTTATGAGAATTCACATCTACATCAAATGATTGATACAAAAGAGAGAATCATGCTCAAAGACATTCCCATCATGAGGGATTATGCTAATGTATTTCTGGAATAATTTTCTATCTTCCTCCAGTTCAAGAGGTTGAGTTCTCAATTGAACTTATTCATGGATCTTTTTTTATATCAAATACACCACATAGAATGACCACCATAGATTTGGAACATCTGAAGAAGTATTTTCAGGAGAATTTAAATAAGGGTTTTATATTCTTGAGTGCTTCACCATGGGGTGTGTCAGTACTCTTTGTCAACTAGAAGCATGGATCAATGCACCTCTTAATTTATTATCATGAGATCAATAAACTCATGATAAAGAACAAGTATACCCTACCTCAGATAGAAGACTTGATCAATCAGCTTCATGGGGATAGTTATTTCTTGAAGGTGGACCTTCAGTTGGCATATCCCCAATTAAAGGTTAGAAAAGAAGATGTTCCCAATAATGTCTTTCGAATGAGGTATGGACACTATGGGTTAATATTGATTCCCTTTGGACTCATTAATTCTCCATCAATATTCACGGATTTAATGAATGGATTTTTTAGATATAAACTTAACAAATCTTTCATAGTCTTTATCAATGATATTCTAATATACTTCAAGCGCAAGGAGGAACATGAGGAGCATTTGAATACTATTTTAATAACATTGAAAAGGGAGAAAAATAATGAAAATTACAGTAAATGTGAGTTCTGGGTGGAGAAAGTATCCTTCTTGGGGAATGTTATCACTAGAAAAGTAATATCGATGGACCCTTCTAAGAAAAAGGCTATCAAATAATGGCCTAGGTTAACATCTGTAATAGGGATCTGTAGCTTTCTTGGTCTAGTTGGGTATTACCGATGAATTTTAGAGAACTTATAATTATTGTCAAACCCAATTATCAAGTTGAAATGGAAGGGAGTGAAGTTCGTCTGGACTCAAGAATTTGAGGAAATATTTAAGGATCCCAAAAAGTGGATAATCACTACATCAATACTCACACTCCTGAAAAGTGGAGAACTTTTTGTGGGGTACAGTGATGCTTCAAATAAAATATTATGCTTTGTACTGAGGAAAAATGATAATGTAATAGCCTACACCTCCAAGAAGCTGAAAATCCATGAGAAAAACTATCCCATGCATTATCTAGACTTAGTAGTTCTGGTATTTGTGTTGAAAATCTGGTGGAATTATCTTTTGTGGGAGAAGTGTGAGATATATACTAATCAAAAGAGTCTTAAATATATTTTCACACATAAAGAGCTGAATATGAGCCAAAAAAGATGGTGATATCTCATCAATGGTTATGACTGCTCAATCAAATACCAACCTAATAAGGTAAATAAGGTGGCAGATGATCTATATTGAAAGGATCTTGTATCTTTATCAATTATGAGTGTTTCAAAGGATCAAATGTTATTTGATTTTTGAAGGATGAACCTGGGAATAATTAGATGAGGAAATTCATCAATCATTTCTCAAATGGTTTCTCAACCATCCCTCATATAAAAAATAAATGATTATCAAAGAAAATATGTGGAAATTTTGAAAAGGGTAGAAGCTATTAAGAATGGGAAATCCTCTGAGTTCAAGAATGATAAGAAATGAGTTTTATGATTTGGGTAACGATTTTGTGTCCGATAAGATCCATATATAAAGAATAAGATTTTGAATGATGCACATAGCTCAACCTTCTCAATTTACCCAGGAATCATAAAGATGTATCAAGATCTCTTAGAGAACTTTTAGTTGGACAATATGAAGAATGAGATAGCTGAGTATACATCAAAGTGCCTAGTATGTCAAAAATTGAATGCCGAAATAAAAAATTCTAAGGGGTTGATGAAACCACTACCTATACCAACATGGAAGTTGGAGAACATTACCATTGACTTTTTCACTGGACTTCCATGTACATCCATAGGAAGCAACGCTATATGGGTCATTGTGGATAATCTTACAAAGACATATCACTTTATAAAAATTCAAGAGGACTTCTCATTAGATCAAATTGCATGAATATATATCAAATAGTTGGTAAGAAATCATGGAGTACCACTATTCATTGTATTTGATTAAGATCTCAGATTCACCTTGAAGTTATGGAAAAAGTATCCAATATGATATAAGAATATAACTGAACATCAGTACGGCCTATCATCCTTAAACTGATAGAAAATATTTGTGTACTATTCATATAATGGATTAAATGTTTATACCATGTTCTATAAACTTTAAAAGAGGATGGGACCAACATCTTCCACTATTCAAATTATATTCCAACTATAGTGTCCACTCAAGCTTCCGAATGGAACCATATGAATCCCTTTATGGGAAAATGTGCAGAACACTGGCATGTTGGGATGATGTTTGTGAGCGTAAAATACTTGGACCTAAAACCATCAACGAAATGGGGGAAATGTAAAAACCATTCAGCAACACATCAAGGAAGCCCAAAGTAGACAGAAAAGTTATGCATACCATCATCGATGGTTCCTTGAGTTCAAAGTGGGAGACATGGTATTCCATTAAATATTTCTATGGAAGAAGGTTATGAGATTTTAGAAGACTGGAAAGCTGCGTCCCATGTTCATCATCCCCCTTGAGATCTGTGGTCATGTTGGATCTATGGCCTATTGACTATCATTTCCACCTACCATGTCTAAATTACACGATGTATTCCACATATCCCTCTGAAGGACGTACTAACCAGATACGTGACATGTACTATCATTATAGGTGGTACGGTTGGAGATTGATCTTTCTTACGAGAAGTAGCGAGTGAAGATTTAGATAGTATAAATAAATTTCTAAACAACAAGACTACTCAACGGGTAAAAGTACTATGGTAGAACCATAAGTACGAAGATGAAACATGGGAACTAGAGGAGGAAATGAAGCAAAATTACCCACACCTTTTTATTTTTTATAATGTAAAATGAAATTGCAAGGGAGAAATTTCATAAAGGGGGAAGAATGTAACAACCCAATGTTTTATTAATGAAATTACTTTATTATAATTATGTATTATAGTATAATCACATAATATAACGTATAGAAAAAAATATAAACCTTATAAATGAATAATGAGTAAAATAAAAAGTATCTCTAGAAGTTAAGGAATGTATACCCATGAAATAGAAACTTGAAAATAGGAATAGTAATGTGACACTTATGAATAGTAAATCATCCAGTTGAATTGTAACCTCACTAATGAAAGTATAAATAAAATTTATCAATCTTATAAGTAATAATATGATATAATTATATTAAATTATAAGTAAGTAAATATTTCAAAATTTATTAATTAAGTGTTGGTATTTTTGTAAGTCATGTATATTTAATTACAATTTTATGATTAATTTAATAAATTATAAAAAAAATTATTTTCAGAAAATTTATTCATAAATAATTATTTTCATGAATTGTGATTATAATATAATTTTATGATACCTTATTTCATTTTTCAAAGTGTTAGAAAAGAATTTTTAATTTTAAAATTTTTATTTTTCAAGTAAAATATGATTTTAATTAATAATTAAATTTCCCATATTTAGAAAATTATTTTCATCATATGAAGTTTATTTTTTAATTCTACACATTGAAAAATGGCTGGGGTGAATTTATTTTATTTTTCTAAAATACTTTAATTTTTGGTGAATAGTAAAATATACTAATTTACAATAAATGAAAAATAAAAGATTTTAGCCATCATGCTTGATTCATGGATGATGTAAATCGACATTGGTTAAAACATAGATTTTCTGTTTACTATTTTTGGTCACAAGAATCAATATCATTCATAGTCTTGTGAAATAATATCAAACTAATGATTAAAATAATGGGAAACCCTTATTCTCCTACAGTATAAATAGCATCACTCTTTACCTCTTCGCTTCACTCTTCTCAAGACTTACACTTTGTATAAGTTATACTACAATCTCCTATAAATCCCTTCTCCCAATTACATAATCATTTGGTCTCTTCAAAATACCAAATCCTCTTCCCTAAAGAGGTTGTCAAGGAAGATATATTCAAGAGGTAAATTCTTCTTTTCATTTCTTTTAGTTTCCTACAAGTTCGTTTCATTATTTTTTTTACTCATCTTCTTTCATCTTAATGTTATGATGAATCTAGTGCCTTACATGTACTGTAATTTATTTATGATAATTTAATAATTCATCATCATCCCTCTTTTCCCCTCCTTTTATACGAGAAATTAAAACACCATCTCAGATATGTTAATTCATCACATTCAAGGATGACAGGTTTTCAATTTTTTTTACCATCATCAATTCTTGTCATGAAACCATTTTTATGGTTGGACCAGACTATAATATGTGTAATATGTTTCAGGTAAGGTTCTTAAATCATTTTAACACATGATATTAATTTATAAAGAAAAATGTGTTCGTTGTGATAAAAAACTGTCAATTAACCAAAACGGTTATCGTTAATGTTTTATATAATGATTCATATTCACTCAAAATAACCAAATGAATTTTATAACCATGTAATTTTTTGGATGTTCACTAATAACATACAAATTCAATTCTGGAAAACTATTCTCATCTTACGTGTTTATCCTTACATGTGTATAAGTAAACCAATCAAGAAAACTAAGGAAACATATGCTCCCAAAAAATGAAATTGATCCTTGTAACCCATAAAAAAAGGTCATTAATGAACTCAATATGGTTATAATAAATCCATTACATGTATATGAGGTTTTGTAAATATTAATTTAATGAATTTAATATAGTGTTACATGACATTTAGATCATTTTATGGACACCATCGTTTATAAGGTAAGGGATTCTACCCGAACCTCCATTATTCCTTTGGGTTGATATGTATTTCTTTTTACCCAAATGAAGTTATATGTTGTTTTTATGTTCATATTATCATTTTTTTAAAATTCCCCAAACTCATGTATCAATTTCCATTGATCATTTTATTCCGGGTATATGTTTTTAAGTGGTTCCCTTCTCAATACTTCCTGATAAGAAAACCCTTTTAAGGGAACTTTCTGAATTCTTACCCATTTTCAAATACACTATATAATCTATTTTAAAGCTACCATTATTTCTATAAATTCTCCCTTTTTATTATGAAACACTTATTTTTTCACTTATGGTTTTATATAAAAGATTATGTCCTGGTATGTTCTCAATAACCTTTGATATTTTTCTTTAACCGTACTAAAATGTTTTAATTATAAAGTATATTAAGTACTTTTTTTACATGTTATTAATTCAATATGACATCACTTTTAAGGATATATTTATAGTCCAATCTATGATTTTACATGCATGATCAAATTCCTTTACTTTATGGACATTTTTTTATACTCTCATTTATTATGATTTATGACATGATTATGGTACCGAATTCTTACCATGGGTAACCCCTATGTTTATGTATAATTCATTAAATATGTTTCTATATGTGGAAAGTGTATTCATAAACAAGTTATGATGGGTTCACCTAGATATTACTCCAATGAATTTGGAAAAAAAATTTCTCATGAGTCGTTTTGTGCAATGGTCTTAGTGGTTAGCCTTGACTCGTACTACCAGGTGAAATGATCATGGTGGTTAACCTTACCTTCTGTGCCTCTATGTGAAACGAGCCATGAATCATGATAAATTATTGTTTTATGTTTCTTCCACACAACTATGACTCCATTTTTATATGATTCCATGTTTATATTTTGTGATTCTATATGTTTTATGCCTCTTTATATCATTATCACATGCCTTCTAACCCATGTGCTAAAGCTTTATTGTTATGTTTATTCTATTGATAGGATTTTTAGCTCATTACTTTGTTCATGTTATCCCTAGGTTATCCTATGAAGATACTTGAGCAAAATAGAAGTAAGGATATTTTTATAAAGATAATATGATGAAAAGTTTCATTTAGTTTCTTGTTTTCAAACTTATGTACCCCGTCTTCCAATAAAATATACTTTACAATCCTTGGCTTGTATTTTGATGTTTAATTATTCTTAAATTCATGTAATGATATGTGTAAAAGGTTGTGGTATCCATATAATACCTCGAGCACACATAGGAAACAACCTTAATTTATTGATAAAATTTTCTTGGGAGATACCCAACACAAAATTTTATCTTTTAGTGTTATGTGAATGCCTCAAAATTTTATTAATGATTCACTTGTTTATTATCTATATATTATAATGTCTTGGACACACATATTATATTAATACTGATATATATGAACATGAGGTGCCATGGATTCACCACATTGGACCCAGTTATACCTAGTTCAAGATTACTATGGATAATCTCCATGAACTTAGTTAGACTCTTTTAGAGTGAAATATCTTGTGTGTACCCCTTGGATTACACTTACACCCTTATAAGTAGACTTCATGAGTTATCACTATTACTTGAATATACCATGAGTTCATGGATTCCCTTTTCTCACCTTGTAATCTTTCATTTATATTTTAATTATTATGCTACTCTATTTAGATATCTGAGACTCATGACATGTTGACATACTTTGTGGACTCTTATGCACTAGGACATGGGTCCATGATAGGGCACTTATATCAGTGAAAATTATTGTCTTATGTATAAATAGATATACATAATGGAATGGATTTGTATAAATTTCTATCTTATTCTAAAGAATATGTGGGTGGCCTAACATCCCATGATAAAACTAGTCTAACATGGTTTTTACTTTATGCATTTTATATAACATATGATAATTATACCTGTACAATATTACATTTATATTCATTCGTTGCATTTTTTTAAACACCATTGGTGGTGACCTTCTGATTATATCTCAAATCCTTTTTGGGCCACCAATTGGTACCCAAAAAGACATCATGGATACATAAAAGGATAGGGTAGACCTCCTGGTTATCGATGCATGATTGATTATAACATGGGAGTAGGGGAGCACATAACTGATCTGTGGCTCATTATGATATCTAAATATATTCTTTTGTCATTTTTGGTTATTTTGATATACCTTTATATATTTTTGACTTCTACCATGTATTCTTATTTAATTTCTTTAGATACATTGAATTACATCATTTTTTATATGGTACTGAATATTTCTATTAGTAACTATTCATTTTATCTAGATGATTTACTTGTTTTTTCATTTCTATCATTTATTATATTTTCGTTATTTATCCATTGATTTCACATCTTTTATACTCTAATTATGAGGGTATAGTCTACCCATTGTTCCACCTTGGACCCTCACTACTAGTTAGCATTCTTTGGAATACTAGGAGGCACGCTTGAAGCCTTGTGACCCATTGGGTTCGGTTACTTATAAGTGAATTAGGTCTGAGACATTACACATTATAAATGATAATTGATATCAAAATAAATGCAATTTATATTACATTGTATAGTATTATATTCATATCATACATATAAAAACAAACAACACATTATTTCATTAAGAGAAATCATTAAATTAATCAAAATTTATACTAATGAATGTTAAAAATATTAAAATTTGAAGAAAGAAAGAAAATATAAAATATACATTTGGAAAATTCGTAGAATCCCAATCTGCAAGAATTATCTCCCCCACAAACAACATTATGGAAAAGAAAAAATTATTAATAAACGGATTAACATTTTAGAAAATGAAAATATAGAATCTTATGTGGAATTATAGTTAATTATTTATTAAGGAATTAATATTTATATATATGAGGTAATATGACTATTACAATAGTAATTGACTATTAGGAATAGTTACTTAACCATTATTAATTGTATTCTAACCATTGGGAATAATAACCTGACCGTTGGAATAGTAATTTAAACTCAAAGTTATAAAATGTAATATATATCATTTTTGTCTTGAGTATTTTAAATAAATATATTTATAATAATTTTTTTTAAATAAATATAATGATTAAAAACTCAATGAAACAATAATCACTTTTTAAAAATCTTTATTTAATTTACTTTCAAAAAATAATAAATTTTTGTTAATAATTAAAATTACCAATGTTAGAATATTATTTTGATAAAATTACTTCCATTTTTAGAATCAACATGTTGAAATTTTTTAAGGTTTATTTTTTTCTAATTTTTTCAACTAAACAATTTTTATTGAATAGTAAAATATAATTTTTACATAACTTGTGAATTCTAATTATATTTTCCAGGAGGTATTAATGACATAATAAATTATCTAACTTTTTACTTGACCAAAAAAACATTTAGAAAGATAAAAGATCAATTTAAAAATAATAAACATACATTCCAAACCTAAAATATTTCTTCTGAAGTCTAAAATGATAATGTATTCCATCAAAATAAAAGTGTATTTGTTATTCCACATTCCATTTTAATAAACTAATTGATTTTTTTGGGATATATTTAAAAGTCATAAAATAATTTTATTTTATTCCAATATAAATTAAAATTTTTATAATATCAATATTAATGTTTTTCCATGAAAATTATATTTTATTAAATATTTTAACTCAAAAATACCCCCACTCATCATGTATAAATACCCCCCTCCCTCCCCTTGGAAAACCACTTCTCCCTCACATTACATATCCAAATATTTACACAAAATCCCCTCTATAAATACCATTATAATAATTAAGGATGTTATGTAATCACTCATATCCAATCATTCAATGAGTTTACTATTGTAGAAAGGATAAAACACTGAGAAGAAGGTATGGTTTCATCACATTTTGTCTTATTTTCAACTAATATTCCTATTTTTTCTATATTCCTGTCAAAAACAAACCTTATAAAATTAGTTAATTAGTATATTAACTTTATATTAATGATTTTAACCTCCATTATTTATTATTTCAATGAAATATTTTATTTTATACTTATCTTCCTCCTCTTTTGCAATGTCTCGTCAATGGTTAGTTAACTGCCTATATTGATATTTACAACACTACTTTTATCACCAACATCATATATGGTTATTATGAATTACATTTAATATATATATTTTTAATTATAATTATTTAAATCATCTATAATTAAATTAACTTATGTATAACTAACCTTGAAAAAAGATAGTGAAATCAAATGAAAAGGTTAATAAAATGAAAACATGACCTCAAAAAATTAACTATTAACAAAGTGTATTAAAAATAGAATGAAATAATTATAATAGATTAATAGTTAAAAAATTAATATCATTCACATCTTGTTTCATGTGTTAAAAAACATATATTTAAAATACATGAGGTGTAAACTAGGGGAATCATAACAGTATTTAAGGTAAGGGGATTATCAAAATCAACGCTTTATTTTTTGGGATTTTTTCATTCAAGTTTTTATTAGTATCAATATTAATATAATTTCTTTAAATTTTATTTTAAATATTAAGTCCATTTTTTTAGTGATATACATGTTTTACCTTTTCCAAATTATTTCTTGTCCAATATTTTTTAAAATGACTTTGTTTTCAAAAAAATATCATTGAATCCTCTTGAGTTTTTTCTTATCCAATAAAGAATTTTTATCTTTTATGAAGAAATATGGTATATAATACTCATTTTGGTACCCCAAATTTTATTCATTAAATTATTTTTTATTACATATCTTTGTAACCCATTCATTTCCATGGGTTTATTTCATAACTATGATTATTATATGATCGTTTTCCATGTATCATGCATGATCATGTACACTTTATGGTTTGATGGATGGGATAAGAATTTTATTTCCCTCCAATTAATTAGGTAACATGATATATTTCATGATATTGTGCATATTATTTTCGAACATGATTCTATCATTGTTTATAATTAATATGTTCTGATTTATGATCATATTTTATTCATGAACACGGTGATATATTTTTTATAGATATGTGTTGTATTTGAACATTGTGTTATGATGAATATTTATATTCATATTCCACATCACATGAAATTTTCAAATTATACCATAAATAATATGATGATGATCCCATAGTTATGATATAATGATGATGATTATGTGTAACCATATACTATTGATTCACATATGTTTTTACTTCTATGTTATCCCCCCTACTAGATTTTTATCACAACCCATTACATTAATGTTGGTATCCTCATGTTCTTCTCTTTGTTGTGGCTCTGAAAGAAGGGATCATTGGTCATGGTGGTGGTCGGATCTCACTATTAAGGCCCTTGTATGATTCATATTTTTCTCTTGATCCTAGTTTCCATAAATTATCTCCTAGTCAGATTTGTATGGTCGTTCTCAAAGAGTTTTTGAATTTGAGTTCGAGAAGTCCATGGAATTTTAGTAGTCACTTCTCGGTGGTAGATTAATCTATTTCCCTATGCTCTCAGAGGTCTTGATCTTTATGGTGGAGTGTGGAGAGAATTATTTTTGTAGTTTTTATGGATGTGGTGATCTATTTTTGCAGTTCTATGGTGGTGGTGCTACTTCTCCCTTGATGATGTTCATCGATTTTGGTGTTCTAATGATCTGTGGTGTCCAATTTGTGTTTCTATAGATTATGATGATAGTTATTTTATGACAATGAAGTTATATTCTAGCAGTCTTTTCATTGACAAACTGCTGTGACTATGGGCTGAGGATGTGGCCCGAGGTGGTGATGACTATTGAAGTTGGAATTTTGAATTTTTAAATGTGAAATTTAGATTTTGAATTTGTATTTAGGGGTTGTATGTGTGCTGGTGTATGATTTTGTAGGTTCCCACATAACTAAAAAGTGACTTTTCAAAATTGAAAAAATTGTATTGGGGAAGATATAACTAGGAGATGTTATAAGTAGGGATAATATGTTTTGGACTATATAACCATTAAACATAGTTAAACCCCATAGGATTTTGAAGTAAAAATCACTATGAAGTGAAGCCAATCATATATTTTTAAGTGGATATTAATGTTATAAAGTGGAGAAAACCACATATTCATTATAGTGGATTCTCATCATACAATACTAGGTAAAACATGACTTTAAATGATATTCATTAACATGGTGGTTGTAATTTTACTTTTTAAAATGAAATATCACTGAAGTTAAAATTTATTGGATCTTTTGAAATTAAATCTTGGAATATAAATTCAAAAGATATTCTATTTTAGTGATGGGATTAAACATAACATTACAAGTGTGATTCAAATTTATATTTAATTAAAATAGATTATTTTTACGATATATAATTTTATCATTAAATAGATAAAATATGGAAAATTTATCCCCAAAGGTGAAATATATGGTGCTAATTTTTTCAAATTAGAGAATCAACCAATTATTATAATTTGATCTTATAGGTTGAAAAAAATATGAAATAAAAGATTAGTAAACCTAATTTAAATAATTTTAGGAAATATTTAAACTAGATACGTGGTGACATACTTTCCTCATATTAGAGAGAAATATAATACACTTGTTAAACCCACGAAAAGGGAGAGATGACTCAATGATTAGCTAAGAGGGTGGAAATCTAGTTTACCGAACAACTTAAGTTGATGCATACAAATTTGTGTGGGCCAATGAGACAACATTAAAATTAAGGGAAACTTTACATCATCACATTTAGTTATGATTATACAATATTGGTTAATGTTACTTTCATTAAATTTAAATATGAATATGTGGTTATATTTATTGTTTTAAGAAGAAGAGATGACAGTAAACTATTTATGTTTATCAAGAATATAAAGTCTAATAATTGTAGGAAGTTTACAAGAAAATAAATTGAATAAAAAAAAGAAAAATCTGGAATCAAAAATAAATATATTACTCCTTATAAACCCCAAAAAATGCAGTTATAAAGAGACAGTATATAATCTTTTTTGAGATGGGGAGAACTAGGTTTTTAAAATTAAAAAAAAATCTCAAAGTTATACTGGTGAGAGGTTATATGAAAATGTGTGTTTATATAAAATAGTTATTTATTGAGAAAAAACTCTTAAATTACCTATTATGAGTTTTAGTATGAAACATTATCAAAATTTATATTTCATTAGTGTGTTTGGTAGTCCATGTGTTTTGAATATTAAAAAAACAGGGCTCTTTTTATGAAAAATTCAAGAAACACAAATTTCTAGGATATTTGTCCAATGAAAGTTGATAAATAATCTAGGACGAGAGTATCCATAAAGTATTTGAATTTTGTGATGTAAACATCATTGTGAATGATCCAAACTTCAATGTTCTGGGTGAACAGATATTTTCAATATTTTAATGATGTATACGAGTAGATTTTTAAAAAAGATAGTGAATAATAGAATAAATATGAGACAAATATAGTTGATATTGATTATGATCTGACTAGTTTTGAAGAAGAGGCTACTGATGTTGAAAATAAGATGTAATATAAATTAAATAATCATGTATAAACTGATAATAAAATAGAATATCAAAATACTCTAGTAAAAAGTAGAAGAAATTTGATTCTAGGAAACAAAAAAAATATTATCTGAAAATTTTAACCACAATTAGTTGATGATGATTTTATGAATAACGAGTGGGTTTGAGTTATGGATTAAGATATTGATCATATTGAAAATAATTCAACTTTGTAAATGGTTACCAATCACAGAGATAAAAATGAAATTGGGATCAATTGGGTGTTTAGGAACACACTAAATGAAAAAAAGGAGTAATTACAAGGAACAAGTCTAGACTTGTTTATAAGGGTTATTCCTTGGTTTAATGAGTGGATATTGAAGAGAAATTTTCATCTGTTATAGGATTAAAGGCTATAGGAATATTTCTAGCAGTTTCTTTTTATATATAAGAAAAAATATATCAAGGGGATGTTCAATTTTTTCTCTTGAATAAGGAACTAAAATAATAGGTTTGTATTGATAAACATTAAAGGGTTTTCCATTAAAATTATGAATTTATGGTGTGAAAAATAAAAACAAATTTATATAGGATAAAATAGGATCTTAGAGCTAGGTATTCGAATCCTTAATGTTATCTATGGATATTGATCCTCAAAAAGTAAAAGTGCATAGAAACTGGTACATTAATGAAGTAAGGACTAGTACTCTCATTAAAACTATATATGTTGATTATAGTGTCTTTGTAGGTTTTCAATATAGTAGATTTAATGAATTTTTTGAAGAAAAAAAATTATATCTTCATAATAGGAGAGTCAATTTTTTTTATGGGATTTGAACTATTTTAAGAGGAATATTTTCTTTTTCTATCCCATGAAAATTATGAAATAGATATTCCAAAGAAATTTAGTACGGAATATTATAGTATAATATCAACACCTACACAAGTTAGTTTGAAACTGGGAAAATTGTTAAAAGGGAAATTCTAAATCAAAAAGAGTTTATAAGATTGATTGGTAGCATGTTTTACCACACTATATCCATAGTTGATATAGTTTATGTAGTTATCCTATGTGAAAAGTACAAAGTTGATAAAAAGAAATCAACTTTAATGGTTTCTAAAAGGATCCTTAAATATATAAAATTCATATTAACTTTTGGATACTATAAAAAAGAGAATAATATCTAATGTTTTTAGGATTATCTAATGCAGATATAGTGGGTGATTGTGATGATGGGAATCCACCTGATGAGTAATTTTACATCTAGAAATTATTCATATGATTTAGAATTACAATAAAAATAAGTTCATCACACTGATTAACAAAGAGGTAAAATATATTTCTATTGTCATTTATTATACATGGATGGATTGGATGAAAGATAACCTTTATTATTGAAGGATGAATATTGAAATACCTCTAAAAAATTATTGTTACAATCAAACTGATATTTGTGCTTCTAAAACACCTATTAAACTCTAATCATCTAAAGACATTGATATCATGTTAAACTTCACCAAATAAAAGGTAGATAATGGTGATATATAGATGGAATTCATTCATATCTAAGACTATATTGTTAATTTATTCAGAAAGGAAATTCCCAATGATATGTTTGAAACTTTGAGTCTAAATAAGAATTTTCATCCATTCCATATTGATTAATGGAAATTATATGTAAATATTTTTATTCAAAGTGGTAGATGTGGAAAAACACTAAATATTCTATACTTTGAATCCAAATATGTGATTATCATCATAATTAGAAGGAAAATGTAAGTGGAGAAAGGGGAGTAAAATCAATAGTAGTGATATCTTGAATTGAGGGGATTTATTTTAATTTACTTAGCTAAAATTTTACCATCACTAAGAGATTTAATTCTCTCAAAAACACTACATTATCCAATTATATAGTTCAATATACCTTTTACTTAAAAAAATAAATGACTTATTGAAATATATTGTCAGTTTTTTGTTTTTTAAAAAGTTGATAAAGGCTCAAACCAAAGGGGGAGATTGACACAATCATTAGAATAACTGAAGAATGTTTTATTTTTACAACCATGTGGAAGATGTGGTTGAATATTATTTTAGATGAGTTTTAGGTAATTTTAAGTGTCTAAGAATGGTATGTGGAAGTTTTAGTTCGGTTGGAAAATTTATAAAACATTCAGGTTTTAGAGAATTTTTTTAAGGAAATATTGTAGGGTTGATGAATAAGAATTTAAAGGCCATTCTATAAATTTTAATGGAACTTGTTTAGTTTTTATAATCTTCCAAATATCATTCACTTGATTCTTAATAAGGATGAAACTGAGAAAAAATTTATGATTTTGGAAAATTTATGAACTTTATAAGGTTCATTTTTTTAATTTCATAAGGTTTCATTAAAAATTATTGATATTGATAAGTAGTGATTTGTAAGGTTGTTAAACTTCATACAGTTCCTGTATATGTGAAAAAATCAAACTCTATAAGTTTTATTCACATTATGTTCCTTGATTTTGGAACATTTTTGAACTATAAGTAAATTAAATTGTGATTTTTTATTATACATTATTAATTCAAAAATCACAAAAAATATAAGTAGTTGTTATTCAAGCTAAAGTTTGATAGTTGAAAATCATGAATAGAAGTTCTATGCCACAATGAAAAATATCAGTCACACATGGAAAGAGATTAAATAAATTCAATGTCTACTAATATCATGGAATTATTAAAGAAGGGAGTATCCTGAGTCTCGTAGTAGATTTTAATGGAAATATTGACTATGATTAAATGATATTATCATGTCATATTCATGGACATTTTGAAAAAATATATTTAAAGTTTAACATTAATGATTTATATTACTATTTATTTGGAAATATTATGTTGGAAAAAATCATATAATGTTTCAACAATTTGTTATGGAAATGTTATTCAAAAATAATTTCAATAATATAGGTACAAATGGAGAAAATTAATTATGTTCAAAAATTCAGAACATGAGTGTTAATACTTTTCCATGTTGAAGAAAAATTATATAAAAAAGGTAGAATATCAAAAAGGAATTCACTCATATTGATCGTTAGTTTTGATGAAATCTAGTACATTGTTGATCATATGAAGGATTGTGATTGATGAGGAAGAAGAAAAAATTGTGTCAGTATGCTCTCATGCAAAGGTTAATCATTCTGATATATCAATAATGGAGTAATTATATAAATGAAATTGAGCTTACATTATTCTTTCACTTGACGATACATACACTAGAAGAGATTCTTTTTTAAATGACCACTGATGATCCTGGTAACTAATAAGATTAAGGAAGTAATCCTGAATATTGGTGGTTCCAATACAATAACCACCTCTATATTTTTTGTAATGAAATATTCATGGATGTATGCTTCCCTTATCATGTATTAGTATAGACATACTAGTACGATTCAAGGTAGAACACTACTCCTCCCTTATAATTAGTTTTTTTATTATAGTGATAATCTAGATCTCATAAATCTACACAAAAATATAAAATATTATTTTCCCACATTAGGGCCTAAAATTGTTAACAATAACGAGGTATTATGACATTCATTTTAGAAAAATTCATGTAAGGATGAGATATACAATAAGAGATTATCAAACATTAACATATCACATAGGTTGATTTAAAAAAAAGAATAAATTGTAAATGGTATTATTGATTCTCCCACACCCACTATTAGTGATATAACCAAACATGTTGGTGGGGATTCATTCCTAAATTTGTAAAACCCTTTATAATAATTGATTTTTTGTTCTTAAGTTTTATTAATAAATTATAGGAATTGAAATTTCTAGATCCTGAGACTTTTAAATAAACTATTAATAACAATATCACTTATTGGACACAACAGAATACCCTCATATCACAAACTTAAAGGGGTATCAATGGTCATCACCCTTGTGAGATACTCCACAACCAAAACAAAATCACTTATCAATATACTAGAAATAAATGAGTGTAAATCACCCATATCAAACAATATATAATTCATGTTTGATCCATAATGGTTATTAATCAAACATTAAATGGTCTTTATCCATGAATATATGGATCATTCAAAATTACATAAAGCTATATAAAGAATCATACCCTAACAAAGACCCCTAAAATCAAGGTACCCTATTAGGTACCACCTTGCTATTGATGTTACCATTGCCTCTATTCACTATGTCCTTCTACAAATATTGATAAAAAAATAGCCACAGTTACCATCTTGAGGTGATGTACTTAACCATGTTATCAATCCATGATCATATCCATAACATCAATCTCTACCTAAAAAGGAAAAAATCAAAAAAACTATTATATATGTTATATCTTTCAATAAGTAATTAAAATCCATGCATGTTCAGTGTCATTGAGATCAGAAATTATCTTCCCCTACATAATGGTAACACTCATGAGGATTACTCCCTCTCGGTGGAATATATGAACCAAAACCAAATATATTAATTCAATCATAGTCCTTGTGAGAATAAGAAATACATCACTTTATAACCTCAAAAGATTCACTACTATTCCATTAATATAAATATGGTTTTGGTTTACCAATCCCAACCATATTTCTCTCAGTAATGAGGGATTCTCTCACTAATTTAGTAAAAAACATTTTGTGAATATATATTCTCTTAAAACATTATCATATGCCTCCAAACATCCTCAAAAAGATTTTACATATCGTTCTCGTCACCTACTAGAATAGGGAAAAATTAAATAAATTATATTAAACATATCACATACTCTATAATTGACATTCCTTGTATATAAGATGCATGAAATCATTATCCCAATATACCATTTTAGTCTTATGAAAGAACTACTCAATGAAATGAGCCAAAAAATTACTTCTTGGATATCCCCTCATATTGGCCATCATAGACCAAGGAATTCCCACATTTCTTACCTAGTTTTTATGTTTTATTTATTAACTACATCAACCTCCTCTATTGGGTGTCTCAATGAGATTAAAAATAATCTTATAATGCAAGGTCTAGAAATTAGCAGCTTGCAGACCACCCTCACCTATAAGGAGAGGTAAATTATAGGTTAAAACATGTATTATAAATTCAGATAAAGATATATATGATCATGAAGCCCCAAAATCAATATATTTTAAAACCCAATGCATAATATTTATTATATTTTTATTTATATTAGGTTTTAATTGTAACTCTCAAATCCATAGGACACTCAACAAAGCCTCATGTCGATGAACTAGGTGACCTCGAGCATGCCTCATCATACACTAAAGGCTACTAATTTCTGGTGAGGGATTAAAATAGAAATACTATTCCCCTAAATTAGAGTCGACACACAAAATGGAAATAAAAAAAATGTATCATAAATAATAATAACTAGAGTGTAAATAATAAAGCAAACAATTCTATATCAAATATATGATGTGGATGAAATACATTATATAATCCAAAAAACACGGACTAGGATAATATAATATAACAAAATAAACCAATTAAAAGAATAAAAAAAGTCTATATTTCTATCCATTGGTCGTAATATCCATGTATCCAAATATGCATTCGGTTTTCAAAGCCTGATCCATTGCACATCATATGAAAAGCATGAAACCTTACATAAAGTCTACATGCGCACCCAAGTTCTCATGTAGGGTGTGTGAAATTCATATAAGTAATTTCTCACCAAGTAGCCCTAATATTAAATATCATATTCAAGTGAATAAATTAGGAAATGAATGAAAAAATAAACATAATCATTGGGTATGTGTGTATTATCCATGTCACCATAGCACCCAAAGATGTAAACACATCTTCTTAGCCATCATATGTTAATTAAGACACCATGGTTCTTGACAAAACCTAATTTTGTTTCATGATAGAATCCCATCATATTTATATAGTATACATATTTTATTTTATTGAAAGGCTCAAGGTAGGGAATCATATAAATCCTGACCACTACGCACCTTAGGGTAGGTTCATGTACAAATATTCATACAAATACCTCTCTATGGGATGGTTGTATACCTGATGCATGAACTATAAATTATCATTCAATATAGGACCCATAATCCATGGCATGTATCACATCTAGAACTAGTTTTTTCACTCAATGCTATCCCATAATAACATCTCATTCTCGACCACTAAATTCTCACTCAAGGAAAGGTCATCAAAAACACCTTCTCACTCAAGGGGAAGGCAACTGGTCTCACACCACACCTTCTCTCAAAAGGATAGCCCAAAAACATATAAACTAGGAATAAATATCAGTCATAGAATTAATTTATATGTTATCACACTCATGGATGTCCTAGAACATATTTTTATCCTCCCATGCTATATTTCATCTCCTTCCATATACCAATTCCCATGAATGCACATGAAACAAAAAAAATAGGGTTGGTGGCACATCACAAGAATCACCAGCTCATAGTCACTATCCCATGTCTATTATCCCATAGTGATCTCATAGCTAATATGATACTATAATATAAACATCAAGAATTGGTAAACATGATCCCAAATCCCTCATCAATCATGGTTCTTCTACATATGGATCATCCCATGTTATCCAACTCAAAGACCCTTGTCAATTTGACACCAAGTCTCAAACAATTCTTATAAATCACACTAAATTCCTATATCACATATCTTATAAGAGATATTTTAACCCACTATTTAGAGTAAAACCATATCCATCATAGACATCAAGTATATGAGGACTCTGAACACTCATCACACATGCCAAGAATCACCTCCAACATCGGTAGGGAGTTATTAATCACTCGCAGGATATATAAATGTAACACCCATTATCACTCTACCTCAAGCCCCTCATTCATACCCAACTAGCCTATGGAACTCATATTATTTTTTCCAAGTCAAATATCATACCATACTACTTAAAAAAGTTCTCACACCAATCTAGTTTATTTTTTTTTCATCCATTGAGGCATACTCATCGGGAAATATTAATTCACCTAAGTGCTAAGAAAAATTTATCTGAACATATGAGGTCTTGTTCCATCTGACCTCTAATACAAAGGGAATTATCAGATCCTAAACATTTTAATCATCCCTATACAATTATGTTGTCATTTATTCTCAAAAATAAACATGCATAATAGATGTTTCATAGGGTCCTCCAACCTTGATATCAATGTTAACCCCTACCCATGTTCTACCATGCCTCTCACATGCTCATTAATGCTCATATGAACCTATTTCATTCCAGATGACATAGATATTTAATTATATAAAAATTTATCTAATTATTTAACTTAATTAAAATAGGTATTTCTCCCTAAAACCCATCGTTAATCCACATCAAATTGAAACCACATCTGACGGTGTGTGATCAACCTTCTAGGATGTACATTACCCAAGTTGTAAGAAATAACCATAATTCCAACTTGATTCTGCCATACTTCAGTGGAATAGGAATATTTTGGAACTAAGTTGATCCTAGATATAGTTTTGGGTTGTGTTTTTTATCAATCCTTTTCTGGGATCATCAAGTAATTTGAAGTATTTGGTAGGTTTTTTAGGGAGTATGTGGACTGTATATAAGAGTACATGGAAAGCATAGGAGAGTATGTATCTCACATATTATATTACACATCCCACATTTGATATTAGGCATCTCTCATAGTTTTTACATGTCTTTCATGAGAATTTCCCGGTGGAGGTCACATAAAGTGAATATATGTTAGCTTAACCACATGGGGAGTCTGAAATATTGAGCACACCATGTCATATGAAAACATTGTTTTAGTGGATATCCAAATAAAGTATATCTATGGTTTCAATTATAGATTTTTGGTGTTATAGTATATAATTATATCCAACCATGATGGAATTATGTGGTTTACAAGGTACTCTATTGATGGAAAGGGAGTTCATAGTTGGAATATGTTTTTTAATGGTGTTTAATGTAATTATGTTATTCATATATATGTTTAGATATGTTTAAATAAAAATATTTCACTAAATAATTCAGTATGGATTCATAAAAAGTTAAATATATTATATATATTACTCATAAGGTCATTTATGTCAACAATAATCACTAAAGTTGAATCCACATAGTGATTACATTGTGACTAATTCATAAACTATACATGCAAAGATGATTCAGTAAAGTTAGATAGAAAATAAAAGTATAAAAAAGAGGTTAGTGGGTATAATTACTTGATCTTTGATCATGAATCACATCACTAGAAATGTTGTTCAAGAAGGGTTAGTGATCTAAGAAGAATTTTCGTAAGGGGATTTTTCAAAGGAGGTTCATGAAGGAGTTTTTGAGGCCAATTCTCGAAGGAGGTTATGAGGTCATGAGGGAAATTAGTGTAGAAAAGTGGATGGTCTATCAATAAAGGTATCTAGGATGTAAATTTATTATGAGTTTAATATTGTTCTTCATTGTAGTTTCATTTAAGAAAATTATAGGTATTTATTTTCCCATGAATAATATGGATGGGTATTTTGGAGAACATGGAGTACATTGCAGCATCAATTTCATGTCATCATGATGAAAATAAAATCATATATTCTTGAAAATTTAAAAGTTAACTTATTTTAATTGAAATGAGGTTGAATTGATTAAAATTAGTGTTCAATTAAGACTAAACAAATGGGATCTAAGGTAGGTGGTGTTCTTTACTTGAATTATTTATAAAGTGCACCTGAAACAGACTGACTATGCTTGAACAATTGTAATACACAAAAACTATGTAACATTGGTATATTTTTAAATGGAAAATACATTTATAGTGCATCCTAATTGGACTATACCTCAATGTAGAATCATGTACAATATATTTATGCTTGGTTTTGTTAATATATTTGTATGTTTGTTCATTTTTCATTGAAATCATAAAGGTTTAATAAGTTCAAACTAACATAAGGAAAAATGAATTTAAAGAAAAATAAAAAATTTACACATTAAATCACCTCACCTCTCTTAGGGAAGCCGAGTGTACAAGTGGTATTAGAGATCGGTTAAGGGCATTGAATTTTTCAATTTATGGGTGATTTGGATAATAGTGATTTCTAAAGGGGTTCCTCTGTTTGATGGGAGAATCTATCAGGTCTAAAAGTATTGGATTATTTATCACCAATCATATCTTGGATTAAAATTATTTTATTTCTCTGTTCATGAGATACTAGTTAGTGATGTTTCAAAACTATCCTTCATGGAAGTTGATTGGGAGCTTCTTCTTTTTTATAAAAATGCTCAAAATGCCTTATAAGGAGCTTTGTCAAATCATATATATATATTAAAATGATTAGATGAACGTGTTCTATGGAAATATGGTAAAAATTATCCATAAAATTTAAAATTTGATGGTATGGTTAATGAATCTAAACATTAATTTCTTCACCAAAAATTTAATGATTTGGAAATGATCCTTGAGGAAAATGTTGATGGTTTCATCAATTTAAAAAACAAAGTTATTGGAGATATTCGAGGACTTGGTGAAGAAATTAAATTCATAAATACTATAAATAATATATATTAATAGTTTTCACCTATATATAATCATAAATTTTCATATTTAAAGTGATATATTTGGTCATGTTATCTTATGATGATATGTAAAGTAGTCTAGTGGGCTATGAATTTCGAGTTATTCCAGAAGGGATGTCATGTCTTTTAACTAAGTATTTTTATTTTTAGGCTATTTAAAAACAATAAATCTCTAAATATGATGATGGAACGGAGTATTTGGATGGTGAATTACTTACTCAAGGGGTTAGATAATTTAATAGAGGAAATGGTAGATTCAATGGTTAATTGTCTTTGTCTTATTTTGGGTGTGGTATGGTTGGACACATAATATCTAGATGTCTAATTAAATATGAAGATGATAGTTATGAAGAGTAATTTATGTATATAGTATACATAAGGTTCCATGTTATGAGTCAATTTATTCTATCAAAATTCATCTAGAAATAGGTTTCAAAGGAAGAGCATGGTAAAAAAAATAAAGAGGACGGAAATAAAGACTACCTTGAAGAAGTGAAGATACATTTTATTTTTGATGTTGAATGTTATATGATAGATTTTATTGAAAAGGAAGAATCATAAAGAGAATATGTCAACAAACTAGAACTTTTTTTTTCATATCAATGTAAAACTAGAGGGATCTCTTTAAGAGTTAAATATTTTAAGGGAAAAAAATTAAAATTTTAATAGATTTATAAACTAAATTTTATATAATGAGGAACACCACAAAGATGATATTGACCAAATAGAAAAAGAACTCAAATATTTATTAGTCACTCAATTTAATTCATAGTAGGATATTAATTTCAATCTAATGATTCAATAACAATAAAAGATGATTTATGATCATAATGATTTCCAAGATGAGAGAGTTAAGAATTTTGAGACCCTTGAAGATAAGTTCATTCAATTGGGAAAAAACATGAATTAAATTAAAATTAAATTTATTTATAGAAGAATCTACACTTTTTGAAGAACACAGATGTGGAGTTTATTGAAAGAGTCAAGCATGTTTCTAAATATGTCAATACCATTTTGTATGAACCAACACCCATATTTTCTAGTAAAACTGCAATTGGTTGTGATTCCAAAACATTGAAATTCGCAACATCAATAGATCATAATAAAGGGGATTAGTAGGTTGGTGATACTAGTTTAAAATAGAGAATACCATTTATTTAAACTAGGACGCCCCATATAAAAGGAAATCATATAGAAGAAAATAATCCTAAATCCTCAAAGGTTAACCATAGATAATCATGAAATTTTATGAAGGCTAGGGACATGTAAAGGAATGAAGGATAAAAGATATTTCCTCTTATAAAACTTCAATTTTTTTGGCTTTAT
Source organism: Viscum album (assembly GCA_963277665.1). Taxonomy (NCBI): domain Eukaryota; kingdom Viridiplantae; phylum Streptophyta; class Magnoliopsida; order Santalales; family Viscaceae; genus Viscum; species Viscum album. The sequence goes on from OY728150.1 coordinate 1,539,178,002, forward strand.
TGTGCATAACATGTCCTCATTTAAAAAGATAATGAGATATCAGAATGAGAAAACACTTGGATGTTAGAAAATAGGAATGAGGTCATATCCTTCATAATTGAGAAGAAATTATTCTATGGATTTTTTTTCATTGTTCTAATTTCAATAATGAAGATACTAATTTTATTCAAGGAAGAAGTGTTGGATTCCTCCATGGGAGTCATAGTTAAGAGATTTATATATAATTATACATTATTTCCTTGACTAGTAGATACTTATCATTATAATAATAAGTAGTGTGTAGCTATACTACTTATGATGAAGAGAAATATGAGAGGTAAAATTATACCTAAACTCAACTAGGTATCTCATCATGGGAAAAGTGGAAAATATAGTAGGACAATATCATATAAATTTATCTCAATTATAAAAATAATAGAGACACATACATTATTAATATTGGGTTCTAATCTAACATGATAGAAAATATGAACCTAATAACTAATTTGAAGGAATTAGTTGGAAGAATAGTGTGTTTAAACAATGATGGTTCCCTAAAGATCAATGGAAGTGTAAATTATTGATTTCTAGGAGATGAGAAAAAGAGAACTGATGTCTTATTTATAGATGGATAAAAACACCACTTCTTAGTTATGAGTCAAATCTATGACTCAGAGCATAATATCAAAAGCGGTGTGTTATAAAACATAAGACTCAAAATATGATAATAAAATGTAGGAGTATAAGTTTTATCTTTACAAGGTGGATAATAAAAAATAATTATTTATCCTAATATTAGAAGAGTATAACAACTACTAGGTTCATAATATTGTCCAAATTCATCAACAGATCATAAGAAATTTATACTGGCTAAAATTTGTATTTGATATTAGCATTCAAAAGAGAGGTTGAGAAAATATGTGTGATACGTATATAAAAGGAAATATAGTCTAAAATCCATACTAGAAAATGAATACACAATCGTCTAATCTCATTAACCTAGTGCATACCGAAATCTATAGGATAACTAGTATATTGGGAATATATGAGGATAGGTATTTAAGTATTTTTATTAATGATTACAATATACTGTATAGAATGATGTTCATGAAAATAAAGAGGGAAGTGATGGAATGTAAGAACAAGTACGGGTAAAGTGTTAAAAATGAGACCAGATGAAGAAAAAAATATCTAGTACATTGGCATGGAACATAATACACATCCATTAAATTTAAATACTACTTCTAAAAGCATAGTATTAAGCATTATATATTTTCAATATGAACTCCAAAGTAAAATGGAGTTGTTGAATAGAGAAATCAAAAGTTGAATAATATAGCGAAAATATTACCCATTTGATGTTTAATCTTCAATCACTATTAGAAGGAATCAGTTCAAGTTACAGTATACTTTCAAAATATAGAATTTTTTATCCTTGAAGAATAAATTAAACTAACTTAAATTTAGAATAGAAAGAATCCATCAATGAATAATTTTCAATTCTTTAGGAGAAGATTTTATATTTGAAAAAAAAAAGAAAAAAATCAGGAAAATTATGGTAATGATTCAAATAAATTATTTTTTCTAGGCTACTCAACAAAGAGTATGGCTTAAATTTTCTTAAAAAAAACATGGAAATAAATTATTGAGATTAATGAAGTTAAATTCAATAAAATAAAACACGGAAAGTTTAATCAAACTAACGATTAGGACGAATATTCTGAAGAGGAGGATATATTTGAAACAGGTCATGTAATTAACCAAATATCTATAAATGCTCCATATTTTGAGGATTAATAAGATGAGAAAATGATTGCTGGGTAATGTCATATGTCTCCATAGAGGATAATTTGGTGAATATAATTTGATAAATGAAATATATTTATATATAGAAATAATCCTACATAGATTATAAGAAAATTTAATATAGATCATGTATCTTTCTATCAAAGTTAGAACCAACATAAATTAAATAAGTATAAATGATGATTCATTGATTCAATACATGAGTGATGAATTTGATCAAATTGATAAAACTCAAACCTGGGAGTCGATAGAAAATTTTAAACATCACAATGTGATTGGAAGAAAGTGGACTTATAAGAATAAATTAAATGAACATTGAAATGTGATATGAAATAAGGTTTGGATTGTTTTTAAAGACTATATAAAAAAATGTGTTAATATTGGTGAAACCTTCACACCAGTGGCTTTACATGATCTAATTTAGATTTTATTGGCTATATAGATTACAAGAGGCTACAAGACATACCAGATGGAAATTGAAACAACATTCATAAATGATATTCTCTAAGAAAATGTTTTTATTGAATATCTAATGGTATTTTTTTTCAAAGGATGATACTAAAGAAAGAGAAATTAATAAGGATTTCTATAGTCTAAATTAGGCATTGTGGGCATATTATAGTTGACTTGATTCATATCAAAAGAAGAAAATATTAAGAAGGGGTGGTTTTAATGACAATATTTATGTAAAAAAATCTATGTAATAATAATTTATTATGCCTGTCAATAGGGATGAAATCATATTTAGAAGAAGTTGGAAAACATCAAAAGAAGAAATTTCAAAAATGATGATTTAAGAGTTTAAAATGTGTATGATAATTTAACTCACCTATTTCTATGGGAAAAACGTTATTCAAAAAGAAAGATATGCCTTTATCTCTCTAATGAATTATTTGAGAGATCATGTGAATATGTTCTATATATATTATTACAAACCAGTATCAACTTTGATTATAGTTGTAACTAAGCTTGTATAACATGATGATGTGAAATTTATAGATCCCACCTTGTACAATCTTATAATAAGAAGTTTATAATATTTTACTACAATATAGTTGGATGTTTTCTTTGCAAAAAAATTAGTGCCACATTTCTATAGTAACCTAAAATAAGAGCATCACATAGTAGTTAAATTAATCATGAGGTATATCCGAGGTACACTATTGTTTTTTTTCTTCTTAAATTAAGAAATGATCAAGAGTTATCTATATTTTTTTTATGTTGATTGGGTTTGTGCTATAGTGGAAAAAAAGTCCTAAAGTGATGTTAAATTATTTACTATTAGAGAATACATTAAATGAATGATTAATAAATAGGAAAGAAACTAACCTAGAATAAAAAAATAGAATACATTATAGTAGTAAAGTTATGCACACAACTTCTATGGATGAAGAAATAGTTAACAGATATTAGTGAATAATTCCAAAAACCTATGGTGATATACAATAATAACAATATTTTAGAAGATCTCACAAAAGATACAATACAACAATCTCAGACCAAGAATATTGATATCACACATTATATTATAAAATAAGTGGTAGATAAAGTAATAGTCAAAGTTAAGTATGTTAGAAAAAATTAAAAAGTGGTTGATATGAGGATAAAATGTATCTCCACTATAGTGTTTTAGAATCATAATTTGAACCTTGGTGTTAAGATATAACCCCTTTTTCAATGTGGTTAAGAATTTCCACTCCCCCTATGAAATTAACTACTTCTAACTATTTTTTATGTGAGAAATTAATTAAAAGGATATATGATACATGGGGTGTGTAATTCCAAAATAATATATTATAACCACATATCTTTGGGTTTATTATCCAAAAGGAAGTATGTAATTTGAAATTTCATAGTGTTAATACAAGAGATATATGTTGTTTTCCTTCAACTTGTGTTAGTGTTAAAACTATCTAATTGTGGGGGATTTCATGGTATAGAGAGAAGGAATGTTTATGGAAGTGTAATGAAATAAGGTATTGAATTGTATCTTGAACACTTGTTTTTTACACTGAGAATTTCTCATGTAGATTTAGATCAATGAATGAGATAAAATTATGTTATCTAAAAGTTTAATGGTGTTTAATTTTATAATATATTTTGAATAATCGCAAAGGATAAGAATGATTGAACCAAGGTTATCCTAGATGGAGTTTGGTGTGGTGTTTATTATTAATCCATTTATGGGTTGATCAAGAAATTTGAACTCTTTTGAGGTTGTTTAATGATTTTGAAATATTTAATATTGAATTAAAAAACTTTAAATTGTGACATTGTTTTGTAGTGTTCTCTAAATTTTTATGCATGAAAACTAGTGGATTTAGAGAATTTTCATGAAAACAATGGAAGTATTTCCATCTGGGTAATAGGAAGCCTGCATAAAAGAGTATATAGCCTACATAGAATATTACGATGTATGAGAAGGAAAAACATGGATTTCCTAAGGTGTTTATGGAAGGGTTTCTTTTAAAGTGAGTATGTGGCAGCTTGACTATGTTTGGATTTTTTGATTGCAAGTATACAATGTGGTCGAGAAATAGATTTTTTGTGGTTGTCTGTAAAGGTGCTATGTGGTTCTTTTGGTAGGTTCACAGAGTAGGAATGGATATTTTCTTCTGACCATGAATAAATTATAGGTTTCAAAAGGTATTCCATGGTGCTCAAGGGATTTTAAAGTGTATGTATGTTTTTAAAGGTTTTTAATGTAACTTAATGGTAACAATATTTTTGGATAATTTTTCATAGAAATACCCTCATTAAGTCATCTATTAAGCATCAAAAAAAAGTTAAAGAAGACCATAATATTAATTATAAAATAAATGAATATAATAATCATCATCCAAGTAGGATTCATGTAGTGAGTACATGAGGACTAGTTTTCCAAGTCAATGTGTATATAGGAGTCCGTGAAGTCGGTTTTCAAGGAATAGCATAATGTTAGTTTGGGGTATAATTCCATGAATTTATATCAAGAATCATTTTATTAGGTTTTCATTTTATGAAGGTTATATTATTCTAAAATCATATTCACTGGGTTAGTTTTCATGGGAGGTTCAAAGAGGAGTGCATGAGTTTAGTTCATGAAGGGGGAAAAATTTCAAAGAGGAACTTCGTAAAGTGAAATGTGTGGTCCCTAAAGGGATGTACATAGTCTAAAAAGTTAGTACATTGTGAATAGTGTTCTACATGGTTACTTCTTGTGTAATAGTCTCGAACATGTATTTTCACATAAAAACATTGGTGGCTATTTTGGTAATCTTGGAGTACCTTTCATCATCAATCGTGGGCTATCTTGTTGTAAATAAAATAATACACTCTTGAAAATAAGGAAGTTCCATTTATTTCTATAAAATTAGTTAGACTTATTCTCAAGTAGTGCACAATATGGAGTTAGTGGAAGTGATATAGGGGAGGTAGTGCACTTTACTTGAATTCATTGTAAAGGTGGAATTATAGGAATATAGTGATTGTGGTTGAACAATTATAATCCATAAATACTAGTGAATCCTAGTAGATTAAGGAACGATAGACACATTTTGTACATATAGTACTTGGACTGAACCTTTGTGGTGAACTAAGAAAAATCCAATATGGAGTATTTTATTTCATCATTTGTGTGTTTGGTGAATTAAAATAACAACCATTTAGGTTTAATGAGTTCATTGAAATGTGGGGAAAAGACGAATTTAAAGTAAGAAACAAAATTTGACACCCTCATTCACTCCTCCACTCTCAAGGTGTGTTGGGGTAAAATAGAACTGAAACCCTGCTTTAAAAACCACTTAAATTGGTGGGAACCTAGGAGGAGAAACTAGTAGAAAACTAATCGTAGAACATAAATTATATCTATTTATAGAATTCATGAAGAATAATCCCCACACTAGAGGGGATTATAGGGAGGGAGAAAGGGGAGTAACCATCTTAAATAGTCTTACTTGATATTCTATTCCATCTAAAGACAAAGGGTGTGATTGGTAAATTACCACTCTACCCCCCCCCCCCACACACACTTAAAAAAAAGTTGTGGTGTAGCATTACAGCAAAGCCCTAGTGTATGTGACTCATGCTCCTCACCTAGGGAATCCCTGTGGTGCAACCATAGGGGTTCTGACACAAAATACCACCCCTAGACTTTGACTATAGAATGAATCAGGGATCCATAGTGTAACACACCACAATAGGGCATAGTTTAATGATCTATCTCTTGAGGAACCTCTACAACTATCCCTATAAGGTTGTATCGTGGCCTTCCTCAACTAGGAATAGGTCCAAGATAGAGTGTAGCCATCTTAGTTATGGTGTAGCAAATCCCTTTGACTAATATGTGCTCTCAAACACATCACCATAATTTTTCAACCACTAGGATGTAGTATGGTTCTCTTTCCATTATTAAAAATTCATATTTTTATAACCTACACTGTGGTACAATGCCTGGGTCTATGGTATGGTCTCTAGCATGCACTCATAACCAACTCTCTGATCACCTCAACCCTTCTCTATCAACCACCTAATCAGCAGAACCTCTAGCTATGACTCTTTAAACTTCCAAATAACATCTTCTAGATATTTTAAAACACTTCAATTCCCAATATGAATCCAAATTCATGTAATGACCACATATATAAATAAAAAAATCTCTAAATTTCACTACCCATAATGATGCAGGTCAATAGAAACTTCTGAAAAATTGATTCTCAGACATAAAGTGTTTTGATAGTCCTTGAACTACCCTTAAAACCTACATTATTCACCAATTCACCAAGGAATTTCCATATTCCATTTTCAAACACCAAACATGCTTCCTCTAGAAAACTCCAAACACTATAGAAAACTATTCACCATAATCCAGTCCACTCACAAACCACTAATTACAACACTAATATGGAATAAAACAACACCAATGCAATAGGATAAATTGAAGTTTCATTATCAAGATCATCATTGATGCTTATGATGATATCAACCATAAAACATCGCTTAAAAATCTATTTTCAAATGGTGGTGCTTCCTACTATATGAACATATTTTTAGTAGATTTTTTTATTTTAGTGGTATAAGGACACTCTCAATGTGTCTTCGACAACAATTCACCTGATACCCTACAATGAGTTAGTTGGTCCACCTCTAGATGATCTCTACTAAAAACATTTATCCTCAAAACCAATGCATCACCACAACATCTCTCATGATCAAGATGACTTAACTCATAGAGGCATAAAAGAATTGGCCAAATGGATTCAAAAAATTATAAATTCAAATATTAGTGTAATTTTATTGTTGGATCAAGAACCACCCCTATCATCCACCATAATATATGTATGACAAATAGTGACCCTCCAATCCAACTCAGTCTCGGATCACACAAACTCCAACCTCATCTAAATTCTACCATCCTGACTCTATCAAACACTGCATCTAGATTTGAAATTTTTTATTCCATATAAAACTTGATATCGTGGGATCTTATCCATCACAGTTATCCTGGTCTCTTCTTAACCATCCCCTAACTGGTCTCACCACATCCATGACCATTCCAAAATAATAGTCATTCCTCTACGACTAATATAATATTCCCCAATCTAAGAGTATCTTTTTAAAAACTCTACTAACTAAACACCCAATCTCTATATCCCCATTTCCAACCTTTACCACATGCGATGACTACACATAGTCCTCCTTTACATGCCCAAGAACCAATGACAAAAAACAACTATCCCCTATTCTCGAATCACCTATAACATCATCCCCAAACAACTATTAGTGATCTTCCCACCATATGACTTTGTTTGTATCACTTATTCAGTGTAACACCCAATAGATTCCAACCTTGCATGTGTATCACTATTTATGATCCATTATATCACATCCTATCAATTTCTAAAAAAACCAATAAATACAATATCAATGTACCATGATCCCTAATCAACATCACCTCCTTACATAGAGGTGCATACTTCATATGATTTGACACCCAGATACACCATTCATATGAGTGTCTCACCACCAAAATACCACTATAACATAGATAATATTAATTAAAAACCAAAATATTTCTAAAAAAACATATAAAAATAATTTTCTCTAATCAAAAACCAAAATGGTCACCATAAATAACTAATGTGAACCCTCCCTCACACATTAGGAAAAATACCAAAAAAATAAATTTAAATCCCACACTCCTCATCCAAAGGTAGACTGGTCCTCTACATAACCTTCTCATAGGGTCTCACAATCTATCTTCCATGATATCACATAAACCCAATATTTTTATGGATTTAAGATGGAAAAATGGCCAAGTTGGGGAAAATTGGACTTTTAAAAAAATAATGAGATGATATAACATAGTTAATTAAAATTAGTGTATAATAAAATAAAACAAAATGAACATGAGATATTTTTATAGTGGTTCGGATCTAAATGGTTCTACTCCACTCTTCACCCCTCTCACATACTGAGAGATATAGAACCCACTATAACCAATATAATAGAATCTTACATTGAATTTTTCCCACTTAGAGTCATAAACTAATTACAAATACTTTTTTCCCTAGAGGCTCAATCCCAATAATTCCTTCCTTTTTAACCCATAATGTCATAACCTAAAGAGTCTGCCTTTTTTCCCTAGAGGAACAACACAAATTGAGAAAAAAATTGATAAAAACAAAAAATTATACCTTTTAATGGGTAGTATAATACTTTAAAATTTCACATAGAGAAGAATAATATGAATAAGTATAACCACAAATCTAGATGTACAGTTAGAATATTTAATTGTTGAAGCAGTAGTGAAATAACTATAAGAAAATGATTAAATGATTTTTAGTTCAGTTGGGAGCTATAATTGATCACCAAAAAAATTTGGCACTTTTATAGTTCAAGTAATTCTCAAACTTCACAATTTATTTGTACTATTGAATATAAAATATAAATATTTTCATTCTATATAGAAACCTTAAAATATGATGACCATTGAATCATTTATTATATCAAAGAAAGAATCAATCGTGTAACTTCAACGAACTAATTCAGAGTTTTCTATGCATGTTTCCTATGTAATATTCCATGTTTATATCAGTTAATAATGAAAAAATATATATATTCATGAAATCTCACCATGATATTATATAAAATAAAACAACTACATAGTAGAAACCATCATTACTTTTAATAGAGAATTTAATAATAATAATAATTAATATTCTTGGAAAGTTTTCTAATAATAATTAAGGCTAACTCTTGATATACCATACAATATGAATTTTAATATTTCATGTCCCGTATAATTAGTTTAAATATTCATGCATTCTTAGTTCCATGAGGATAAAATATAATTCTTGATAAAAACAACTTAATACGTGTTTTCATGGATTCTATATAATTTATATGTAATTATAGAATAGAGAAAAGAAAAATTCTATATATAACAAATTTGCAGCTAATTGAAAAATGAAACGTTAAGTAAAACATAGTATTTTTTTATGGTTCCTATAGAAATATTAAAGAAACCCATAGTAAAATACATGTAGTGTATTCACTTGAGGAGATAACATATGTTATTTCGATAGGTGAATCGATGTTACTGAATCATGTAAGTCAAATGAAATAGCTGAATTCACATTAGGGAATCGACATAGCCGATCATTCTACGAAAATTCACATAAACCTATTTCAAATAAAAAAATTTCACAAAGTAATCTAATCAACAAAAGGAAATTCAAATAGTTCAATCATGTAGAAAATTCCCCATGTGTGAAAATCCATCACATATATGGTAAATGATGGAGCTGAAATCTAAAAATTGTAGACAGCATGACTTAAATAATATCAAACTTTAAAAATACATTTAAATTGGTTGAATCATATTTACATTAAGTTTAATTATATATAGATAATTTTATTATATATCTATAGAGTCATAAGAAAACTTAATTGGACTTTTACATATCAATTTATCATTAAATCAATATATAAAATTAGTTATGGAAAACTAAAAATTTGAAACCAAAAATATTTAGTTACTTATAACCAAATTTAGGACATGATAATGATTAATTTATAATTTTATATCTTATAATTAAATTTGGTCATTTTTTATCATTACAACGAAATAACAATAACATAAGTTGCTTCAGCGGTGGTGCGATGGTGAAGGTGAGGGGCCTAAACTGGCCAATCTTTGGGAGGTTTAGGGTTTGAATCATGGGAGTCCACTTTCAGGGTGAGCTTCTCCCCCAGAATCCACCCACCTTATCAGGTCTCACGGATGCTTTTAGGAGGGAAAAATGAGGCGCGGCCCAATTGCTGACGGGTCACTATGAAGGACCATCGATGTTGGGCCGTTAACCTCTGGGATGCTCTACCATCTTGGCTGGCAATGGCCCCTTCCCCGGCTGGGGAGCTACCTCGAGGCACTGCCCCTTTGTGGGGGAGGGGTGATTCACTATGTGGAGGGTTCGAAAATGCCATTCTGGGGAACTCCCTTTCAAAAAAAAGAATAACTTAATTTGGATTTACATATACCATGTTATAGTTGAAATACATAAGGTACCTGATTCTAGAAAAACTATTACGTTGGGAATAGTGACATGGCTATGTTGGATAATTAGGTACGCCCATCTCTTATAAAGGGTATTTGGATATGTGAAACTCTTAAATAAAAATATTAAAAAAACAGAAAAATATAATTTTAAGGTCCTAGACAACTTATTTTTCAGAAGAACACTATATAAAACTTGTATAACACGTTATGAAAAATCAAAACCATAAATTTAATGATATTTAAAAAAAAAATAAGTATTATCCTCAAATAAAAAACAAGAATAATTAATTTAAAACGTAATACAATGTATAAATACTATCAAGGGATATTAAATATATATAGGTAATTATAAAAGAATCAGTTGGTTCAAGGAGTTAGTCAATATTCCCCCTTTTTGATAATTACAAAATCAAGTATAATTTCAACATATCTCCCCCTTTTTGAAATTATCTAAAAGATAAAGATTCAATCGATAAATTATCCAAGATTTGAAATGATGAAATTTATTCCAATATTTATTTAATATATTTTATTTTATAAGAATAAATATAAACATTATGGAAAACTTTTCTAAACATGTATATTTCAAATAACATGCCAAAGAGAAAGATTAAACTGAGAAGAATTTTAAAATAAAATTTGGATAAAAAATAACAAAAACCCATTTATACATAAATTAAAAATTAAATCACCATCATTCCATGTTTAACCTTGATTTTCTCAAATTTATTAAAATTCAGGGGCTTAGTAATGATATCAACAAACTAATTTTTCCTAAAAGTAAATTATAGACTTATATTTCCTTTTTATTCATGATCTCTAAGAAAATGAAATTTAAAATTTATGTTATTTGTACTAGAGTGTTTTATGTGATTCTTAAAAACATAAATTTAATAATTATTTTCATATAAAATAGAAATATTATCAAAATTAAATCCAAAATTTGAAACATTTATCTTAATCTATAAATATTGGGCACAATATGATGCAGTTGTTATATATTTAGGTTTGGTAGTTGAAAGAGAAAAAAATTTGTTTTCTTTTAATTCCATGAACTAATGATTTACTAATTCATTGGCACATACCTAAAGTGTTGTATCTCTCAATATAGCATCCACTAATGTCAGAATCGGAATAGTTTATTAAATAAAGTCTAGTATTATCAGAGTAAACAAAACCAATATTCAAAGAACTTTTAACATATATAATGATACATTTAATATATTTAATGTTACTTTACAAAGGATCATTTTTATATCTATCACACATAAAAATTGAAAACATTATGTTAGTCTTGGAATAGGTTAAATATAATTGATTTCCAATCATTCTTTAATATGTTTTATCATCAAAATATTTTCCTAATTTATCTAAATATATTTTTTAAGAAGTAACCACAAGAGTATTATCACTTTTATAAGATTATAAACCAAATATATTAACTAATTTTTTATAATACATCGACTGATTTATAAAAATACCATAATTTATTTGAAAGTTTTGGAAAAAAGGAAAAAATATTTTCATTTGAATATCCAGATATAATATCACAAACATTAATTTTTTTAAATTAAAAAACCATTAGATAACTTTTTAATAAATAATATGGATCAACTGTTCCTTTCTAAAACAAATTTTAAAATAAAACTAGTTATCCTTTCATACCATGCTCTAGGAACTTGTTCCAAACCATATAATTACTCAGATAGCTTAAAAACTTGATCAAGATGATTCTTATTTTTAAAAATATATGGATATCTAACATAATATTCATCATAAATATTTCCATTTGGAAAATCAATTTTTTAAATCCATTTAAAATAATATAAAATCGTGATAATAAGCATAATCCAATAATTTCATAATTCCTTCCAATATCACAATAGGTCAAAAGGATTCCTCAAAGTTAATGCCTTCCTATTTTGAATAACATTGGGACCCTAATATTACTTTATTCTTAACTATATTTCCATATTTTTACATTTTATTTCTAAATATCCATTTGGTTCCAATAAATATTCCTCAAAGTAAATTCCTTCATCTTTTGGATAACCTTGAGAAATAAATCTTTCTTTATTTTTAAATATATTTCTATATTCATCAATTTTATTTCTAAATATCTATTTTGTTCAAATAACATGATAATTACTTGGTGTTATAACTAAAGTCCATAGATTATTTCTAGTTAACATAATTAATTCTTCTTGCATAGACATGATCTAATTAGAATCATCTAAAGACTCGTCAATATTATTGGATTCAAAAATCCAAAATAAAATCATGATTACCAAAAACATTCGTGGAATAAATTCTAGTTTGAACTTTTGATTCAACATTACCAATAACATTATCTATTGGATGCTATCTATGTGTCTTATATGATTTTTCGTGAATAGGTTTAGACTAAGAATAAATATTCTTCCCCTCAATATGTTCATATTTTTTTTGAGGAACTTCATATTCAAAATTAATGTCTTTGTATTATTCCTCAAGTTGTTTAATATCATCATCTCTTTTATTCAAAGTATTATCATTAAACCTAATAGGAATCAATTATTTAACAACCCTGGTTATTTTATTATATACTCTATGTTTCTTAATATTATTTGAATATCCTAAGAAAATGACTTTATCATATTTTTCATCAAATTTTTCAAAAGTATATTTACTACTAAGAATAAAAACATTACAACCAATAACTATAAAATAACTAATTTTAGGTTTTCCATCTTTTCAATGTTTAAATGGTGTATTTTTTAACAAGTTACTTAAAATTATTATATCATTCAAATAATAGGTAGTATTCATAGTTTCATCCAAAACATATTTAGGTATATTATACTCATTTATCATGGTCCTAGACATTTCTTGATTTGTATATTTTTTCCTCTCAAATGCCCCATTTCTTCGTGTTCATGGGGCTAAAAATTTTGTAAAATGTATTTTATTTATTTAACTAACTTGAATATAATTTTTTTTACCCTTCAATCAAGAGTCACAAAACAGGTGTTGTCTTATTTTAGTTCAGTTAAATGTAGAATCATTTTGTTCGTGGATATCTTCTACAACAAGATGACATTACCATTTACAAACATCTTATACCACAAAATGTTTACAGACTGTTAAAAATTTAAACATTATATATTTCTATCATTTAATTTAGAAATATTAATTGATTAAATATTATATTTTTATTCTTTATAAAACAGTATATATTTATCCATTAAAACAATGAATTTATGATTTTGAAAGTTAAAAAATATTCTATCATCACATAAAAGATAAATTCGTGATAAATTATGTTTAAGTCCCTCAACATATAAACCCTTAAAAATAGAAACTCAATCATAACTTCCAACTTCACCAAAACCTTTTAACTTTCTATTTGAATTATCACGGATGGTCTCATTTTCTCTATCACATTGATATAATGATAGAATGTTGGAAATATCACCAGTCAATTATCTTTAGAATCCACTTCCCATATACCAAAACATTTTTATTCTCCAAAAACATAGTTCTTAAAAAAATTGAAATCCTTGATACCCATGAAAATATGGGTCTGATGGTATTAGCATATGAATTTTTGCAAACCCAAGTATATTTCAAACATTAGTTTATAAATGATATATATTTATAAATAAAATTATTAATATGTCTAAGATATTGTGAAAATCTCCAATAACATTCATTAGAATAATTACCTTACACATGACATCTAAAAAAAGTGGAAATAGATGCACTATGTAATGGCCCAAAATGGATACCACTAAATTAGTACTCTGAACTGATTTATTATGAGGCCTAAAGCATTCATATCCATATGTTGGAGGTAACTCACATGTATTTAGGGATTAGGGCTTGTCTGTGGAGAGAATATTCCTTCATATTAGAGTAATAAATAGTGGAAATAACTATATGTCATCCAAATTAGTAATAAATAAAGAATGGAAGCAATAAATAATGTTAATATAATATACTATAATAATAAATGAAATGATATAAAATCTGAAACAACCATGTCATATATATAACACTGGTAATCCATTGCTCCAACCATACATGTAGGAGTACAAAAAAGAAAATGAATATAAATGCAGGGCTCTAATACTAACTCCAAGCCAGAACACATACCCGATATCTATAAATTTTCAAACTACCTCATCCCAATCGTCAAAATCCACAAGAGTGACTTCTCTTGACCATACTACATTGGGCCTCATCCCTATCCATCATATATCTATGCTCAACCTAAAAACAGACATAAGGTCTCTACACACACTAAAGAGAATATTTAGGGGTGAGAATATAATCTCAGTGGTCCACTCCAATGATGAACCTATAAATATTATTTAATAAGTGCATTCTCATGAAATATTCTCAGTATACCCATGAAAAATATAAAATAAATAAATTAGAACAGAAAGCAACAAGTCTAAAACCAATCATTTGGTATGTGATCCTGATTTTATGGACACTGTTTTATTATATATAGGTATATGTATGCATTTATATATATATGCACATATATACATACATGTTCTCAAATACATTCTTACATAATCAAGGAAGAAATCTCATAAATAACTCAATCCAAAGTCAATCCATGGATAAAAATTCGATCAACTGGATATTCATTGACTAGGGAATTGAGTTAGATATCATACCACTCAATCCATATATAATAAAGTCAATATATGGGTCTATAATCCCAATTGAAAGTACCTACTCCATATATAAGTAGAAATGTCTCTAAGAAATCTATGTTTTTATAGGGGGATACATTTCATGACCATGGTTTCACCCTTAGTAACCTCTAATCACTATAACAAAGGATTCTAGGGAGTAAATCTGGGAATCTTGTAAATATGGCACAAATAAGGATGTCGTATGATGTTTTCCCTATAAATCTAGTCCAATTTCTAATCCCTAGGTCCTGGTATAATGGTGGTCATAACATTGTGACTCAGATGAACCCTAAGGGTCTTACCATTAAGTTAACTATAAAGAGATTTCACCAGTGAGACATCATTCCCACCCCTTAAGGTCTACAATCCGAGAGAGTGTAATCATCCATATCACTTTAGAGAGTGTAATCATCCATGAGTATCCAATGATGAGAGACTCTATGTCCAACATCGTGGTTAAGTAACCAATTAGGGAGAGTGTAACCATACCTATCTCTCATATGATCATAATCATCCATGAGTATGATTAGATCGAGAAGACTATAATCATCCTCATCGCATGTCAATCAGAGGAGAGTGTGATCATCCTCAACATATAATAACTTGAGAATATTGGAATCATCCTGATATTTTGAGATACTATAAAAATCAATGAGTATCATTACTAGGTAATTCATGCCCATATGTCAAAATCAATGACTCAAAAGCCTGATCCCAAGAGGAACCTCTAGAGATCTCAATAACATAATGATCAAACATATAGGCTCAAAATCAATATCCTAGGTAGTGCCTCTGATTATTTCAATAAATAAATAAGACAAATCCTAGGGAGAATGCATGTTCGTCCCAATAAACAAATAATGTGGGTCCTAGGAAATATTTCTGGGCATCCCAAAGAAAAAGGCCACACCATGACAGGCTCATCAGCCACAAACTGGGATGCACCACTTTTGATCATTTTTTCCATTGAAACAAACAGTTTAATGAATAAATAAAATAGTTTGGGTGGATGAATGTCAAAACCCACCACTAATATCACAGCCTCATAGTATTACAAGTTTGGTATGGGTTCTAAGGTGACACCCAATACCATATCTACCCAAACGATGCGTACTAGCTTAGGGTTGATCAAACATCGGGTCACCCATTGGGTCCCTCGTGTCAAAACAATTGAAATTCATTATACTTAGGATCCTTGTAAATGATTCACCTAATATAATACATCCTATTAGGGATTCATAACAATGAAGTTAAAAGTAAGGAATCCAATAGGGGTCGTTAAATGGTATGTAAATAGAGGCATCCTACATGAGATCCTCAATGTAGTACATAAGAAGGGGAATCCAATATGTAACTCTCAATATGGTATACATGTAAAGGAATACTACAAGGGAATCTCTATATCATCATGTACATGAAGGAATCCTCCATGGGACCCTCAGTAACAAGTAACATAATGGTATATCCTATGTCAGAAGGGCACATCTCATAAGGGATATGTCCTCAAAGGAAGAGATACAACTGCATTGTTCCTGTGAGAAAGCTCATGGATTATCTTAGATTAGGTGGTCTCACTCTTTGGAAATGTATGGATTCGATTACTGGATAAAGAACAAATATATTTAGATAATAGTCCAAAAACACCCAATTAGAGTCCTCAAATCACCTCTTGGGTCTCACAATCACGTTTTACAAGGAAAACTACTAAGAATGGGATCCTATTATGCCTGATTCCACTATGAAACATAAAATAGGAAAACCCCTCAAAATTGTATCAAGGGATGAGTACACGGCATGTGTACCCTTGTACACAACGTGGTCCTCAAGGGCCCACCTGAGCATGTACCTTAGCTGGATGTGGTGTGTAAAAGCACATGTACATAGCATGTAAGACATGAACACAACATATACCCTACATAGGATACCGTCTTGTTTACCTCACTTGGCCTGTTCATATACTTCATCAGGTCATGTACCTCTATATGGCATGCAACTCACACGGGGTCTGCCTGTGTACTCTATACATGCATGTGCCCCAACACGGTCTGTTTGGTCAGGTACTTAACTACACGACTGATTCCATGTACATGGATTTTATAACCCATTCATGGAGGTTACTTCTAAAATATCATCATCCTTGAACATGAATAACATACTACATGTGTTATTGAACTATACACAGTGTGATCAAGATTTTTGAATTAGAAACCCCTCAAATCGTCTTGAAACTGTGGGTTTTCCCCCAATATAAAAAGATCAACCCACTAGGTTTCATAAGCAATCATATAAGGGGTTTAATCCTCAAATACTAAAAAATATACTATGATTAATGTAAAAAAACAGCGGACTACCTTATGGTGGAATGTGCTGAATCTTCATATGTTTGCAAGCTCCATGGCCACCACATGATGATCTTCCTTTTCTCGAGATCTATGGTGGTATCTCCCTTCATATCCCTATCTTTATCTATATCCCAGTACCTTTCACTCTAGGTCATCATTAAGGATATCCCATGGGGCCATGGGATTGAATCTAAGGAGGAAGAAAAAAAAATTGGAAAAGAAAAGAAGAAAACCAAATTAAAAAGAAAAAGGGGTCTCTTGCCAGCCCCGACGCCCAAAATAACTTTATGCCCCACCTAGGAAAAACATCCCATTATAAAATAAATGGACGATTTATAATTTAAATCCAATTATTTATTCAAAATATATGGCTGAATGTACCTACATGAATAAATGAATATTTTGATTAATTAATATTAATTATTCATTATTACGTTAAAATTCAAATATCTCATAATTCTACCAAACTCTTTTACTATGGTAAAAACCCTATTCCATGACCAAAAATGTTGTCATAAAAATTATCTAAGATAATATTATAGGTAAAAATAACTATTTTACCCATTATAATTATCTGAAACAAAAAAATGGAATTTCTGCTCAAAATTTCTAGTCTAGAAAAACATGAATCCTTACAATCTCCACTCCATAAACCTTATCATCCCCTAGAATAATTGGTGGGAAAATGTATCCATGGTATCAAGCTGATCATCTTCATAATAAGATATTCAGACTGTTTAATGGCTTGTTTCACAGCATCAAGAATTGTCTCTTATAATGAATACATTTAACTGTCACTGATATAGTACTTCCCACCATAGGAATAACCTTATCATTGTCTCAACAACTGAAATCATGCCTAAAGTCCCAAAAAACTGAATTTCAACAAAAAACGAGTTTCACCACCCCCAAATGCCTAATGGTTCACTCCCCGAAATATGGTTCACTATATACCGCTCTTTGAGAACAACCTCAATAGGTTCTTTCACCAACGAGGAAATAAATTTTAAAATTATGGAAGCTTGGTATAGAGTTGTTTCTCTCTCAGCATACTCAGGATGAATTTAAGATAGAACATGATCATATCTAACTTGGGGTATAATATGATTTCATAAAAATGAATTTATATATCTTTTTTATATATGATCGCATAAAATAGGCTACCTTTCCTTTACCTAACTCTAAGCACCGTGTCTCTCAAAAATAGATGTCCAGGTCTAACTAAGGTTCAACCAAAACATAGAACCCAATTCAATCATGATTTCTCCTCTACCATAGAGGGACATTTCTCATTTTAACAAAAAATCCTAGGAAACCAATCCCACATATACAACTAAATCAGTGTGCTGATATAGTTCATTATGTGTCTTTAAGAACGCCTCTCTATATTCTAGAGGTTACAAACTAGCAGTGAGGGCCTAAGGTGCGTATTTGGAGAGACTATTCCCATGTATCTGAGTAAAAAATAATTTAAATAATTAGATATGATATGAAGAAGTAATAAATAGAGTTTGGAAATATAACATGGTGTAATAATAAATTAAATACTATAAAATCTCAAACAACCATGTCATATATAAATCACTAGTCACCCACAGGGCTGGCCATACAGGCTGGAGTACAAAAATGAAACTAAAATAAAAATATATGGATGTACTACCAACTCTGAGCCAAGCCACATACACGGTCTCCAGAAATTGTTCAACTACATCAACCTGACCATCAAAATCCACATGAGCACCATTAAAAGACCATTCAACTCTAGACCTCATCCATATCCATCAAGAATTTGTGCTCAACCTAAAAAATCACACATAATGTTTTCACAAACACTAAGGTACGTGTACATGGATGAGAATATAATCTTTTTTGTACACTCCAATGATGAAACTATAAACTTGTTTTCATATGTACATGCTCATTAAATATGTTCATCCAATCCATGACACAACTAAAAATAATAAATCAGAAAAGAAATGAACAAGTACACAACCGATCATCGGGTCTGTGATCTTGATCAACTGGATGTAGTTCCATCATCTATAAATACATATATGCCTTTGTATATATATATATACCCATATATATGTGTGTGTGTGTGTTCTTGTATACATAGTTACTTAAGAAAGGGGAAAATATCATAAAAGACTCAATCCACAGTCAATAACAGGTTAAAAATCCAATAAAATGGACATCCTGTGACTAGGGAAATAAGATGGATGTTGTACCATTTGATTTGTGTATAATTATGTTGAACTCTAGGTTCATAATCCAAATTGAAAATACCTTCTTCTTTAAGCACCATAAATTTCTCTGAGTAAGCTATGTCACTATATGGGGATACACAAACAGACAATATGTTCACCCGTACTCACCTCCAATCACTATAATGAACGATTACATGAATTAAATATAGACATCATGAAAATATGGAATAGATATTTATGACAAACCATGCCCTCCATATAAATTGGATTCAATGTCTGAGCCCTAAGTCCTAGTCCATATGTGGTCAAAACAATGGGACTTGGATGAACCCTAAATGTATGAACCTTAGGCAAAATATAAAAGGTTCTCACTGATAAGACATCATAGCAACCGGTATAGGTATATAGTTATGTAGAGTATAATAATCTCTATCACCCATGAGAGTGTAATCATTCGTGAGTATCCAAAAATGTAAAATTTCATTTCCAACACAGCTGTCAAGTAACAGATTAGAGAGAGTATAATCATACCTATCGTTCTGAAGAGTGTAATAATCCAAAAATATATTTATATTGATTATAGTGTAATAGTGTTCATCACATGTAAATCTAAGGAGAGAGTGATCATCGTTAACATATAAAAACTCGAGTATATTATAATCATACTCATCACTTGGAAGAGTGTAATTATCCCGGAGTATTGTTACTAAAGATTCCATGCCTGTATATAATAATTGTAGAATCAAAAGAAGAATACTATGAAGAAACTATGGAGATCCAAATAATAAACTAATCAAACATATAGGATGAACAGTCAGATCCTAGGTAGTACCTTTGGGTATGTCAGTAAAAAAATAATATGGATCCTATGAAGAAAATTTGACAATCCCAATAAAAATATTAGATGGATCCTAAGAAATATTTTTGGGCATCCCAAAGAAGAATTTCACAACACATTAGGATAATTATTCAAAAATGAGGAAGAACCTTTGGTGATCATCATGGAATTAGTAGTAAATTGGTGAACCTATAAATAAAATATTGAGGGGGGAATGAATTCTTAAACACCAAATACTATCACAACCTCTTAGACTTACAAGTTATGTATGGTTTTTATTGTGACACATGATACCATCTCTACCCAAACATGACGTACTAGCTCAGGGTCAGTAAAACATCATGGCTCCCACTGGGTACCTCATGTAAAAAAACTAGGAATTCATCTTACTTAGTATCCTTATAAATGATATGCATAAATGAAGGCATCCTACTTGCGGTCCTTAGCTACAAAGTTAAAAGAGAGGAATCCTATAGTGGATCCAAATACGGTAAGAAATCATAGGTATCCTACATGGGAACCTCATAATGAAACATAAGAAGAGGCATCCAAGATGAAACACTTAAGATGGTATACAGGTAAATGAATCCTATAAGGGATTCTTTATATAATCTTTTACAAATTCATCCCATAGTGGACCCTCAAAAACAACTAACCTCATGGACTCCTGAGATAGAAGGTAATATCTCTCAAGGGATATTTCTAAAAATTAAAATCTATAATAGCATCAGTTATGATATATTGCTCATGGATTATATGATATCAAGATTTATCACTATTTAGAGGTGGATATATTACATTACTTGAGTAAGAACCTCTCTATTTATATAAATTCCCTAAAATACCCTCTTAGGATTCATCAAATTACCCAACAGGTTCCACCATCTCAATCTACATGGAAAAATACTTGGAATGAAGTGATTTTATATCCAATTATGAATCTGAGGAATAAAATAGGAAAACCACTAAAAAGGGTTAGAGGGGATGATTACACAGCATGTATACCCTAATAAACAGAATGTACCTCAAGGCCCCACATGGGAATGTACCTCATCCAGACAAGGTGTGTAAAAGCCCATGTATATGGCGTGTAATACAC
Organism: Viscum album; assembly: GCA_963277665.1. Classification (NCBI taxonomy): domain Eukaryota; kingdom Viridiplantae; phylum Streptophyta; class Magnoliopsida; order Santalales; family Viscaceae; genus Viscum; species Viscum album. The sequence continues at coordinate 1,539,199,500 of OY728150.1, forward strand.
GTAGAAGGCATGTATCCTACACAATATGACTTCCTATGAAACTCACAAGACCTATCCATGTACATCACCTAATTGAGTTCAACTATAAAACCTAAAACCCACATGGGGACTCCCCATGTACTCTACATGACCATGTGCCCCTACATGAACTATCTGGTCGTGTGCTCGGTTACACGGCTAAGTCCATGTACATAGTCTGTATAATACATACAAGGAGTGAACATAGAAAATATCATGTTCTCTAAGCACAAAGTACACATGGCATGTGTTCCTAAAATACATGTTGTGTGATTGGTTTTTTCGAATTGGAAACCCCTCAAATCGGCTCAAAACCGTATTTTTTCATCAAAAGCAACAGATCGACCCACTAAGGGTCAAAAAAATCATATAAGGGGTTTAAAACAAAAAAATTTGTAAATATATGGGTGTTTATAAAAAAAGCATCCTAACTTTTGGTGGAATCCATTGATGCTTCACCCATTTTCACGCTACATTTCCATTGTATGCTGATTTGGATTGTATCATGATCCATAGAAGTACCTCCCTTCATCTCCATATCTTTATCTATCTCCCTCTCCATTTATATCCAGGCCATGGAGAAGGAGAGAACATGGGGGTATGTGTGAGAATATAGAGAGCAATAAAATAAATTTTAAAAATAAAATAAGAAAATGAAAAGAAACAAAAAAGAGATTTTGGGCCGACCTCAGTGCCTAACTTGTGTTTTTCCTCGCTTATGAAAGATTCTCCATTACAGAATCAATGGAAGAAATGGGACCTCAATTGGATGATATGTTCAAATGATATGTCTCAATGATCCTAATCAAATGAATTAAATATTTAATTAATTAAATATCAAATATAAATTATTCCTCTAAAACTTAAATAGATTTAAATTCCACAAAACTATTATAATAGTGTAAACACCTTATTCTAAGAGCAATGGACTGGCCAAATAAATTATCTATGATCATATTCTAGGGTAGAATTACCATTTCCCCTTAAAATAATCTGAAATAAAAAATCCTAATTTTTACTCAAATTTTCAAGCCAGGAAAAAAATGGGTCCTTACATACTCCCATTAAATATTTTAACAAATATAGAATTGTAATTTTTTTTTAATTCTTATCATATCCATGAATAGTTCACTGTTTGTTCATTTTATTAAAACTAATCATTTTAAAAAAGTTTTCTCTTCCATACAAAAATGGATAGATTATATTTTAATCATTCAACTTCATTTTTGAGAAGTTCATTACCATTAAGAATAGAATAAAATTTCATTATTTTAAATTAATTAAATTTTGAAATAAAATAATCCTAACTCCTTAATTTATCATTTTTGGCAAGAGAATTTTTCAGATTTTGTTGATTATTTTTTAGATCAATATGAGAATAAACATTCATCCTGTACAGATTTCATATTTTAATTTTCTTTAAGAAAATCCTTATGTTGTCTCATAAGGTTATTTTATAAACTATTAACTTTTTCAAAATTATATTCGAGTCTATAAACTTCTTCAAGAAATTTATCTACTTTTTTTATATTTAGGTTTAAAAGATAAATAATAATCAAAATCACTTGCCTGATTTTATGATGAAATCAAACACATGTTTTCAACACCATTTTCATAACCATATTCATGAGTAGTACTATAATCTTCAGTAAAACTCCATCTAAAATACAAAGACTTCTTTTATTTCTTACATTTTGTTCTCATATTCTTTTCCTTCTACAACATTAGGCATTCAATCTTGATGTTCCCCCTTTTCCTTCACTCATAAAAAATTAGATAATGAGAATAATTAAAATTAAAATTACCTTCCTTATTCTCCTTGTGATTATCCTTAGGATAGTCATTCTAACATCTCCTTGAGTAACCATTCTTTATTTTATATCAATATTTTGTAAAATAGGTTGTATAATTCATTTCACTAATCGGAAACTCATAATTAGAAGATTAAGTGGTAACATATGATTTAAATTCAATTCAATTCTTCATTGAATTTTCTTCTTCAGCAATATTTTTCAGTTCTAACTCATATTGCAATAATGATCTGATAATCTCATCATGAGTAAAAACTTTAAAATTATTAATTTCTCTTATATCTATCATTTTATCATGATAATTCTTAGGATTTTCTCTAAGAACTCTTTCAACCTCAATAGTATTTTCAAAAGTCTCCCCTAAATAACTCATACCATTTATAATTCTAGTAAATATGTAGACAATTTTGAAAATAGTTTCATCATAAAACATTTTAAATTCTTGATATTCATATCTTAATATACCCAAATTATTTCTAATATGTTTATCTGAACCAAGACGTATAACATATAAAATTTTATAGATTTCATAATCAATTTTACATGTTAAAACATGACTATAAAAATTTTTATTTACTACACAACATAAGATATTCATCGCCTTATAATTCAAATCATACTATACCTCATAATTTCCAACCAAATATTCATGTTCGCCTTCATACATCTTGTATTTATTTTCAATAATTATTTTCTTATCAACGTATAGTTGTTTTAAGAAATATTTTATACAACATTTCCAATATTGATAGTCGGTGCCATCAAAATTTGGTGGTTTTGAGTTAAGATGCATCATTTTAGCTTGTACATTAAATTTTAAGTAGATGTTTTACATTTTATGGTCAATTAAAAAAAATTGTCAGTAGAGATAAAAATATATAGAGTGGTAGGGTTCAACCTCTGATACAAATTTTTTTTTTGGATTTAAGATGGAAATTTCCAAGTGAGGGGTGAATTTAAATTTTTTAAAAAATTTAATGAAATGGTATATCATAGTTAATATATTTTAGTACAACTAGAAGTAAATTAAATGAACATAAGATATTATTATAGTGGTTCATATATAAATGGTCATACTCCACTATTCACCCCTCTCTTGAACTAAGTGATTTGACACCCACCATAACCAACATAATGGAATATTATGATGACTTTTTTCCCACCTGGAGTCACAGCCTAATTACAAATATTTTTTTCCCTAGAAGATTAAACCCAATACTTCTTGCCTTTGTACCAACTAGAGTATAAACCTAAACCATCTGTTGTTTCCCTAAGAGGTACAACCCAAATGCCAGACTTTTGTTTTGGAGTCACAACCCACAATCCATCCTTTTAATGGGTAGTACAACCCTATAAAATTATTCACATAAAATAATCATATGAAGAATTATAACCAAAACACCATATGTTTATCTCCAGTATCTAATTGTGGAGGAAGCAGTGAAATCTATAGCAGTAAATGATTAAATGGTTTTTAGTTTAGTTGGGAGTAGACATGGTGCCAAAAAAAGTAACACTTGTACAGTTCAAGTAATCTTCAACCTCCATCAATTACTGGTTCTATAAACTCTAAATTATATAGAGTTTATTTTTGTAAATAAAATTTTAAATACAAAGTTTTTTTCGTCTTTTATTTTCTAAAAGTAAGAATCATGAGTGAAATATTAATGAACTACTTCGTATTTGTCCACTCTTGATTCATAGATGATATTCCACATGTTTGTAATTTATAAATTAAAAAAAATATTAAGGAAATCTCACCTAAATATTCTATAAAATAAAATTTCTTTATAGATAAACCTATTATAATATTTAATGTAGAATTTTATAAAAACCATTAATATCTTTTGAAGGATTCTTGATAATAATCAAGGCCAACTCTTATTATACCCACCAATATTAATTTGAATATTTCAATTTTTAAAATTTCAACATGAATATCCATTAATGGTTCATTCCATGATAATATCATTTTATTCTTAATAAAAATTAGTTAGAATATGTTATCATTTATTATATATAATTCATAACTATAGAACAATGAAAACACTAATTATATCTATAATAAATGTGCAGAAAATTGAAAAAGGAAATGTTTTGTAAAACCAAGTATTTTTCGGGTTTTGTATAAATTATAATTAACCACATAAAAATTCCACATGTTTTATTCACTTACAGGATCAACATAAAAAAAATTAGGTAAGTAAATCAATGTATCCAAATCACAGAAGTGAATTGACGTAGTCGAATTCATGTAAGGGAATCAATATAGATGATCTACATAAGAAAATCCATAGAATAATATTTTATGTCGCCATTTTCCACTACATAAGAGAATCTATGTATAGTAATTCATATAGGATAATCATGCATTAAATTCACCATTTAAGAAAAATGATCATGTATCTATGAAATGATGTAGCAGAAATTAGAAAACTATATATAGCTTGAATTAAACAATTTAAAACTCAAAAAAGACCTTTAAATTGGTAAAATAATTTTTACATATAGTTTATTTATATTTGGATGATTTTATTATAATTCCATAGAATCAATAATCGCCTTAATCGGACTTCAATAGCTCATTTTATCATTAAAATACATAAGACCTCAGTTCTAGAAAACTAAAAATTTTAGATAGGAAATTTATAGTTAATTATAACCTATTTTAGGACTTGATAATGATAGATTTAGAATATGTTTTCTTCCAATTAATTTCATTAAATTTTATCATCATTCCCCTTAATAATAATAAATTAATTTTGAGTAATGTATCCCATTTTATGGTTGAAATACAGAAGGTACCTGATTTTAGAAAATCAGCTAAGTGGGGAATAATGAAATGGCTATGTGGGATAATTAGATACATTAATCGCTTACATTCAAGATTTTTCTATGTGAATCAATTACACGTGAAAAGTAAAAAACACTCAAAATTATATATTAAGGTCCCAAACAACTTATTTATCCTTGTAACACTATTTGAAAATTATAAAACATTTTATTACATTGATTAGGGGAGAGGATAAACAAATGAAAACCTATCGAATTCTATGTGGGGATAAATATTTTTATTTAATCAAAGATAATCATATATTATTGAACACATAATACCAATTAGAAAGACTCTCAAAGTAAATAAAATATATATTTTTTTAAAATTTCAAATCACAGTGGTTCAATGAGCCACTCAACACAAAATTCTTTCACAAGGACATACAACCCAAACACATAATTAGACTCATTCCCCCATGAGTCACATCCCAAAAAACTTCAGCTTATGCACCTGACCCATAGACCATCCTCCTCACACATTCCAATCTCATCCAAAAATCTAATTCAACTCACTCATATCAAGTATAACTATAAGATCTCCCACAATATGGGAATCATTCCAAAATAGTGAGCATTTCCCTACACTCTGCTCATCCTTGGTCAAACCACCTAGGATATCAATTTAAAGGGCAGGGAATCCAATCAATCCTACCCTAAAAACCTAAACATGATACAATTAAAAACAAATTTGACATTAATTTCCTCAAATACAAGGTTCATTTATATAGAGTGACACCTAGAAACTATATGGGAAAAACTATATGGATTTATGTTGAAACTTTAAGTAACCAAACTAACCTTTTTGTTTTACCTCTCATGCTTCCTCTTCCACCAACGAGTTGTCACCCGATGTCAAATGCTTAGATGACCCCATCATTAGTTTTACATACATCCTCTAAGGGTAATAGTCATCTCCACATAACCTCTCTCTATGATATCCATGTTACCTTCTAGAAGAAAAATGCTCGTGAGTGGAGATCATAGTCAAACTGATTTTAATTCCACCAAAAATTTATATGATAAAACACCATATAATTAATTATTGACACTTTAAATAGTTTTTCAACTAATTAATAAAATCAAATCACATTCAAGTATATATAATTATTTTCTTATGTGTTATCCATGATGCATGTATACATACCCCTTTTCAATGGTCCAACAGACAAAACCATAAATAGAAACCTCCAATAAACACTTGAAATTCAATAAATAACTAAAATATAATAGAAAAAAACAAATAAAAACATTCATGTTCCCCTAATGACCATGAATTCAGAATAAAAAGGTCTTCTCAGTGCCCTAGTACAAGTTCCATCACTAGATGTAACACGTTTTTAACCACCTGTTTATCATCTCCCCAAATAGTATGATAAATAAAATTCCTTGATACCATTTTATAACACTCCAGTCTCTAGGTTAATCAGTGGTGACTCTAGTTTGGAATCTATATGGCCCCAAGTGTGCCTCTTAATATTTCAAAGGCTTCTGACTCGTAATGTGGGCCTAATGAATATAATGGGGAGAGTATCAACAAAACTAAACACACCGATTAGAAATAACCAAAGTATATCATACACAATAAGAAACTGATTACAAATATTAAAATAAACAAAAAATTAATATCAAAAATACTATGAGAAACTATATAACATACAATCCACCAATCCTTGATCACATATAAAAAATAAACTAAAGTAAAAAAACAGCTTTACTTTCATCCTTGAGACTCAACAACCTTGTTTCAAAATACCCTTCAAGTTGTCTCATCCTTATCCAATCTATTTTATATACTTAACTTGAAAGAAGACATAATTTATACACACACAATAGTGTGCCTTTGTATGGTGGGGTAAATAAATCCTAGTAGGGTCTCACCAGGTACCCCTATTATACATTTTCATTTGCATGTGTATGCAATAAGAAATGACATACATAAATAAATGTGACCATCATGTTATCATGTGCTAAAGAGGCCTCCACAATACCTATAAATGTGAACATTCCTATTAAGATACCATGTCTTAATCAGGACATCAGAGTTCCTAATGATACTTACTTTGGTGCCATGATGGAATCACCTCATCACATTAGTCCTTATGTACTACTCCATGGCCAAAACAAAGGGTAGGGCCTCATCTGAATCTTAACCACAACCCATCTTAGGGTATGGTCTAGTACCAGGATCTAAACCAATCCCTCACTTTTGTATGTTCATGAATCCAAAACTTGACCTTGAATAACTCACGCAAGGTATGGTACATAATCCACATCTCACAACACATATATATCTATCCTTATCACTCAAGGTGGTCCCATAATCACATTACATTCTTTAAAAACTACCTTATCAATCAAGGAAATGTCCATAAAAATACCTACTCACTTCAGGCTGACCTAGGGTTGATGTACACTTTAAATTCAACACATTCTTGGTTGTGAATCCAGATCCATGTCCCTCATGGTGTGTCCAAGCGTCAAGTTCAATATCTCATACCAAATTTTGTTTCATATCCCATACACATACCAAATTACATATAAAAAATATTAAATAGGGAGTGAAACCCATCATATACCACACTAACTTGTTAGAACCACCCCAATTCCATCACCCAATAATTTTTGGAATATTAATTTTTATCCAATATATCCCATACACTTTAGGTTTTGATTATCACAAAAACCCTTCACATATCTATAATGATATTATTTATATTTATTTTTTCAGGTTTTATCTTATTCATTATGTTCGGTGGTTAATTTCCATAAGTATGCATTTTGGACATTTTTAGCTAAAATATTCCTAATCATGGAAAATCGAATACGTGATGTTTTTTGGAAACAAGGTGAAATTAGATACATAGTTCATTTGGATACATTGTTGAATCACTTATGTGAAAAAATATTACATTAACAAGATTTAATACATGATAATTTGCATATGTAAAATAGTTACATGAAGTAATATGATATATGAAAACATCCTACATGATCAATCATCTATGTAAATCAGTTTCCTGAAGAAATCAATTACGTTGATCACATACAGTGGGAAATCAAATACTCTTCTTTAATCAGCTAGTTATGTTTTGGTGAGTCACCTACATTTGGAAAATGGGTATTTAATTTCAATAAGCTCTCTTAGACTCTGGTATGTGAATAAAAATCCTACGTGATTCAATTTGGCTATGTGAAGCAAAATTGGATATATGGATTAAAATATTAAAATCAGCTACATGGATTAAATTCTTAGAATTGGAAATTCCATGATGTCAAATGGTATTTATTACTATTGAAGCACTTGACTGGGTATTTAATTGATTTTTTACAATTATTAAATTCTCAATTACCAATTTAAGGAAACTTTTATTATAATAAGAGATAAGAACTAATATAAGAGATAAGTATAAGGATATTATATTTTTCTTAATTATTGCTATGGTGTTTTCAATAAAAAAAACATTTCATAGATCCTTGTTTTTATATGAATCATGTGTATTTAACTTCAATGTGAAATAAGTGAATGTATTTAAAATACTGAAGTAAAGTATAGAACTTTTCATGTGAAGTGAAGTGTACAAGAAAATAAATAGAACTCATTCTCAAAGAACTCTGAAACAATAATCTGTTTTCAATGAAAAAAAAGAACAAGACCCTTAATTTCATTATCTGAGAATTTTAAAATCCTTGATGTGTTTAAAAACTCTATTTTAGGTATTTATTCTTCAGACCATCTCTCATAGAGGTCATTATTTTTCTGTCATCTATATTTTACAACCGTGATATGAAAACTTCAAAAACCCTTTTTTATTATATTTCATTGTAAAGTTTCTTGGTAAAATAACATTTCAACAATACAGATTGTAAAGCCTCTCTAGACCCCAATTGAAATCTTAGGTGTTTGTACCATGTTTGGATTTCTTTCCATCAGTCATTTTGACCCTATCAAAAGAAACATAAATCCCTAGTAAAAGAATTTTTCTAGTGTAAATAATCACACTCGTTGAGAAGAGTGGTGGTGGAGTGGACTGGAGAACTTCTATTCCCAGAACCACTATAAATATATATGCATGTTTCTCATTGTTTGGATTTTATTTAGGATGGATTCTTTTTTAATGAAAAGATAACAAACAATTCATAAATAAGAGAGGGTTGATTTTATAAGTGAATAAAAATTTGAAGATCTCAATTCACCCCCCCCCCCCCTATTGAGTATTAATACAATTAGTATTCGACAACAATTATTATTAAAGGTTTTTATTCCTATGTTATATGATGTAAAAGTTAAGATATAAAGTTCTAATCAACAATGGGCACTATTAGTAGTAATGGAAAAAAATGTCTACTGTAAGAACACAATATTTTAATCGTGATAATTATGGTTTATGGAAGGAAAAAATGATCATATGTCTAAATAAACTGTAAATTAAGGTTTATATCAAAGTCATGAAGCATTATTAAATTCCAAAAACAATACCAAATAACATTGGATGTTGAAACTGAAGATAAATATTATATGAATTCTAATGTTATGAATGTTATTATATGTGGATTATGTATGGATGAGTTAAAAATAGTTTCTCAATATCAAATATATCATGTTATGTTGACTACAATTTCATTTTCTAATAAAGTAATATCTAAAGTTCAGACTCTTGTATATAATACTACCAAACTAAAGTTTGATACTTAGAATGATGGGTGGTTAGAGTGTAACGAAGTTGAATAGAAAGCTTATAGAAATCTTAAATAATATTATTGCATTAATGACACCTATTACTGAATTATATTTGGTATTTAAAGTTCTCCAAAAACTACCACCAAGGTTGAGTCTATTTTGGATTATATCATCCAGTCAGAAATGTTAAAGTATTCTAAATAAAAGATATTATCAGTATAGTGATTATGTATAAGATAGAGATGAAAGTTGAAGATGGATAATATTGTTTATTTAAAAATGATAATGATTCTTTAAAAATATCAACTTAAAAGGATGAAATTAAGTTTAATGATTTTTATATTGTAGATTCATCTGATGAAAATTATTCAAATAGTTCTGATTTAAATAGTTTTCTTGTTCACATTAATAAAAAATTCATAAATTTATATAAATAGAGTAGAGGTTTTAAGACACCTTTAAAAAAATATAATATATTAGATATAAATTATAAGTAAGAAATATTTACTGAATATAATAATCTTATACACATCAAGACTGATTGTTTGTAGATTTAAGATAACAAAAAGTTAGAAATTAAATACTTTAATAAAGACAATTATAATAAGAATGATAAGAAATCCATGAAGGAAACATGGAGTACATAAGAGGATTCTTGTGATGTTTAATCCTCAAATTCAGAATCTTAGAATTCTAATAATAAATTAAACATGTTTTTTATAGAGCATAGTGATAAGGTAAATTATTGTTATTCTTTAGAATAAAAATCAAAATAAATAAGTGGAAATTTATCACATGAGAAACTGGATGAATATTTCACCAAGATAGAATATAAATATAAATCATTAAAAAAATAAAATAATATTCTTGAGAAAATCTTATGAATTTATTTTTAATGAAAAATAGGCCTTAAATAAAAAATACTAATTCTAATAAACAAATAGAAAATTCTATGGCATCATGTATTGAACAGGGAAATAAATTCTTAAATTTAAAAAAAAAGAAGTCCATGAATTTAAATATGTTACTAGTTTATTTACAAAAGGTGAAAAATATTTAAATCAAAGTATTATAAATAATTAAACTCATAAAAATAGGTTTTTAATAGGAATTCAATTTGACAAACCAATGTTTTACAATAATTATTTTGTACCCAGTTCCAAAAAATAAAAATCATTCAAAAGTAAATTTTTCATTATGGTGAGATAGGAAACAATTCAAATTGTTTTCATTTGAGAGACCCATAATTCTTTTGAGTTAAAAAAATTATTAATGAAATGCTTTTCAAAGTTCAGTGCTGAAGGTATTGGGCAGTACAAATTGATTTGGATACATAAATATTTAGTTTCAAACTATACTGGACCCAAGAAAATATGAGCACCAAAACAATTTCTTGTTTAATTTCTCATTATCGATTTAGAGATCCTAGAGTAACAATGAAAAATAGTATATGTATAGTAGATTATCAAGGAATATGGGTGGATATTTTTATAATTTTTACTCCTTATAATATATATATGGAGGTAATTTCACTTTTGATGACAATGCTAAAAGAAAAATTGTGGGATTTAAATATTTTGTAAATCAAAACACTATCATTATCAGAAAATTTCTCTATGTGTAAGGTTTAAATAACAATCTAATAAGTATATCTCAACTTTGTGATGAAAGTTATTTTATTTCATTTTCATATAATTCATTTTCTATTTTTAAATATAAAATTATTAAATTTAAGATGATAAGAATATAGAATGTTTTTACTCTAGATATTAATTATATTAGTATACAAAAGGTAAATTATTTAAATTCTAAAAAATGAGTCATATATGTGGAATATAATATTTGGAAATTTTATTTTTTTATTCTTTGAGAAAATTATCCAGAAGGAATTCTTTCAAATTTTCATTAACTTAAATTGAATAAAACTATTCTATGTGATGGATTCCAATTAAAAAAGAAACACAAACCATATTTTAAACCAATTAATGAGTTTAATACCCTTATACCCCTAGATATTATTCATATGGGTTTTATTAGGCTATGTAGAGTTTCAAGTCTAAGTGGAAAATATTTTTCTTATGTATTAGTTGACGATTATGCTAGATTTACCCAGGTTTCTTTTTAAGTGTTAAAAGTGATTATTGTTTTATTTTTATATGTTTTCTAAAACTAATTCCAAAAGATAAATATATAAAAATTATTCCTATAGGAAGTGATCATAGAGGATAATTATAAAACCATGAGTTCAATTCCTATTTCTAAAACAATGGTATAAACATTACTCTTCTTCCCCTATCACACCTTAATATAATGATATTTTGTAAAGGAAGATTGGGAATTTAAAATAAATTACTAGAATAAAATTATGTGAATATAATATTCCTACACAGTTTTGGGGATGATTTTTTGAGTTCAACATGTTATGTCATAAACAGATTTCTAATTAAGAATATTTTAAAGAAAAAACCCAATGAAATATGGAATAATAGGGACCCAATATTTTGATAATTTATGTTTTTTCATGCAAAGTTTATATTCTAAACACCGACGATAATTATGGTATGTTTGATCAAAAAGTTGAGGAAGTAAAATTTCTAGGCTATTCTACTACTTCAAAAGAATATATAGTTTACAATAAATGATAAAATAGTATTGAAAATTCAAATCATGTGAAATTTGATAAAAGTGATTCTTTAGGTCAAAAAGTAACTCAAATTGATGAATTAAGTTATTCTTTTGTAAAAATGATATTTGAACCATTTTTTGATTTTAAAAAAGTTGAATATTTAGAACATGGTTTTCTAGAACTAAACCTGGATTGTTTGGATGTCGATTAACTTGAAATTGTATTGCATAAATAGCATATAACCTTTAAGAAACATTCTTTAGAATCTATTATAGTAATTTTAGATAATGGAATTAGAATAATAATAAGTATATGAAACATTATATTGTTTACTTCCTTTTTATCTCAGTTAGAAGTTAAGTCTATAGATGAATCCTCAGTAGATGAAATTTGGGTTTTAATTATGCAAGAGGAATTATACCAATTCAATAGGAAAAAGGTATGTAATTAGTTGAAATAACTTATAACTATCAAGTTATAAGAGAAAATTGGTTTTTTAGAAATATTAAAGATAATCATTGTGTGATATCTAGGAATAAAGATACTCTTTTAGCAAAAGGGTATAATTAGGAAGAAGGTATAAACTCTCTGGGGACTTTTTCCACAATAGTAATATTATAATACATTTATATTATTTTAGCATATTCATTATATATGAATTTTAAATTATATTAGACAAGAGATAATCTAATTTTTTAAATGGTTTCCTAATGGAGAAAGTTTATATTGATCAACCTACTGCTTTTGAAAATCCCCATTTCCAAAATTTAATTTTTAAACTTACCAAATCACTTTATAGACATCAACATTCATATAAATCTTGCTATGAGACTTTAAGTTGTTTTATTTTGTCACCTATTTTTTTGTATGTAAGGTCGAATGTACATTATTTAAGTAAACTTCATCTTCAAATATCTTGTTAGTGAAAATATATATTTGCTGTTTAATTTTTATTTCTATGAATAAAAATTTGGATGATGAATTCTGAATACTAATGAAAAATTAAAATGATCATGATGGGTGAGTTGTATTGTTTTCAATGTTTTTAAATTTATAAAAAATACATCAGGAATGTGATAAATAAAAAAAATACATACTACACTGATTGAAATTACTTAGACATGAAATATGTAAAGTATATACTACCCCTATAAATTATAATGAAAAACATGATGTGAATAATGCTGGGAAACCAGTTAAAACAAGATTTATATAGTAATAGTTGTAGTTTTACTGTATTTGACTAATATTATACAAGATATTATGTTTAAAGTATCTCTTTGTGCTCGATTTTAAGTTAATCCTAAAGAATTTCATCTAAAAGATGCTAAAATTATTTTAATATATTTAAATATACTAATCTCTATTTCCTTTTTTATGAAATTTTCTAATGTTAATTTAATATTATACTCATATACAAACTTTGGTGTTTTAGATTAGATGGTAAAGGTAATTTGGAAAATTTAAATTTTCTAGGTAAATCCCATGTATTTGATCTTAGTAATAATCAACACTCTATTGCATTATCTACAAAAAAAGAAAAATATATTGTTATTGGTAGTTGTTTTGAATAAGTACTTTAGATTAAACACACTTTAATAGACTTTAGATTCAATTATAATCAAGTCTCAATTAAATGCTATAACACTAGTGATATAAAATTTTCCAAAAATCCAATAAATCATTAATGAACAAATAATATAGACTTAAGTAATCATTTCTTAAGAAATAACATTCAAAAAGTTTATATTCCTCATAATTTTTTCTCTACAGATAATTGGTTAATAGATATGTTTACTATACCCCTTCTCTATGAGCATTATGATTTTTTCAAAAGAAAACTAAGTTTATTTATTTTTAAATAAATTTAATGTGTTATGTTTATTCTGATTTAAATGAATTTATTCAATTTATTGTTTTTTAAATTTAAATTGAGTGTTCTCCTATTATATTTAGTTTAATGATATATAAAATTTATTTGTATTTGTATTGTTTGTTTATTTAAAAATTGAAAATAGAAATTAATTTCTTATTTTAGTTTTTACTTATTTATTTATTAGTCATAAGTAACCTTAATCCAAAATTAGGTTCGTAGGAAAACATGGACTTGGTTATGTGAACAAATATAAAATCAACTCACACTATTTTTTCCATTCACATATGTAACCTTCCTTTAAAGAAAAACCATCATCTCTAAACTCTTGATCCCTATTCGACCTTAAATTGACATGTTCAAAATGGTAAATTCAAAGTGGGTTGATGATAGAAGATTGGGTTAATCTAAGAAATACAAAGGATGTTAAATAAGAGTTATTATAAGAATGTCTATAGATATATCATGGATGAATAAAACCAGAATGTTGTTAAATAAAGAACTTAATTTTAAAGGTTAGGATTTTATTGTTGATGAAAATAAGTCATGTTTAATTTTTTTTGAATAATTTAATGAGTTCATTATGAAACTGATATTTAGTTTAATCAAATAGAGGATGCAATATCATTAAATTTTAAAGTAATTTATGTGGTAGTTTATTTTGTTTAAATGGATTAAATCATTCATTGTATCCATAAGGGGGGTTTTATTTTAGTCAGGTACTTGTCGGTACAATATTAGAAGGTCTAAACGAAGTGTTCAAGTTTTTTTTGAACCAATATTTTTACAAACAATCCTATAAAATAGCTACAGGTTTAATAGAAAGTTTTATGTATGTTTGTTCATAAGGTTATACCATAATGGTAAGGATAGATAGGGATTTTTTTAAAGATATGTATTTAATATATTTATTAATTAATAATTTAATGTTCTGTTTTCCAAGATACATAATGAATTTAATATTATTATTGTAAAGGAAAATAGAATCTAAACTAATATCCTTATGGTATATTAATTTCTTTAGTTTTGAATACTAATTAAGTAGATATAAAAGAAGGTGATGTGGTGACATTTCATAAAATCAAAACTCTATCATTAGTTATCTTGAGGACAATTTGATATTTTGGGATTCTTCATTGAATTATTTGAAGGTAGTTAGATAAGAGAGATTTACTCATGAGGAGTCAGCACAAAAATAACTACCCAGTGGTAAAACACCTATTAAGAATTTTTTTGTTAGGGTAGTAGATGAGAAAACATCTATAAGAACAAATTTTTATGTTCTAGTCATCAGTTCTATGATTGGTGAGCCTATATAAATTTAAGAGGATGTGGGTAATCTAAATCAATCTGCTTGTGAAATTTTTTCCTTATAAAGAAGATCATCATGTAGAGATAGTTATTGAGATAACTATTTTTTTGAAAATATAACAACTAAGATAAATCTTATGGTTTCTAAAGTACATAGATGTTTGGAGTTGGAATAATTGCATTACAAGATGATCCAAGTCTCCCTAGATCGCCTTTTGATAATAGAAGGGATGTTGATGTGGTTATGGAATTTGCAAATCATGCCCATAAATCATTCTTACCATCTTCACCTTCAACTTCTCATAAATTATCTCATTCGGTTAGTAGATGTTCATGAAGCTTAAAAATTAATGTTCTTTCTAATTAAGTAATTATGGAGAATGAAAATTTGAGATTAGATTACTTTCATTTGAAATTAGAGCTTGTTTCATGAAATGATGAGATCAGAGAACTTAAATTGCAATCTATCTCCAAGTCATATTTTAATAAGTTGGTAGGAATGGTGGTTATTCAATTAGAGATAATAAATTGTCTTTGGATAGATCCACCTATGCCAAAATCTATTTCGAGTATAAGTTTGTGGAACATGAGGAAAGGAAATCCTTGATAAGTGGTTTGAAATTTTTTTACTCTGTAAAGGAATATTTTAGTAAAAATTTTACTTGTATTTCTTCTCAAAAGGATATGTTTCATAATTCTCCATAAATTCAATCAGGATTATCTCAAGAAGTTCTTGATGAAATCCAATCTTTTCAATTTGAACTGAAAATACTTTTCACATTTTAAGAAGTGTTTTGTTAAGTTTGTTTGAATTTGTAAAGAAATTTAATCACACTATCATTACAACTTCATAATCTCCATTTATTCCAGATTTCCAAAATGGATTCAATCAAGTTCTTTCAATGTTTAGTTATGTTTCTTCTCAGATTCAATGTCTCTAAATTGATATATGTTCTCTAGTGATTATAATGAGATGAAAATGGATCTTTATGGTCAGTTTCATGACAACCATGAATCTATTAAGATTATTATTGTTGTATTAGATATGTTTATGAGTGACCATGTTGGTTATAATGAGAAATATATAAGAGATATTGTAGAATAAAATTTGGGTGTTTTAAAGGATGAAAGAGATGGAATTAAGAGATAAATTTTAAATATCAATAAAAAATCTCAACTATTTTTTAAAGAGATGAAGGAAATACATTCAAAGGTTGGGGCTCTAGATATCATTGTAGTATCAGATTCATATTTAAATTAATATTCATAAGAATGTATAGAAATTTCTATTCTAGTTACGGAAATGGATTTGGTTGTTTACAAACCTCCAATAGTTTCAAGTTTAATTGAATTTCACCATGTTGTTACTACTGATGTTTTTAAATATTATCTCAATGATGTTAAAGAAGTTGTTTAGAGTTTTCTTGTGAAAGTGAGTAGTATGGATCAAAAATAATAGTCACTAACTAGTAGGATAATTGACATTTATATACCTTGGAATCTAATAACAAAAAATATTTTTATATATATGCCTTTTAAAATTTCATCTACAAACACTACCCCTCTACTTCGCCCTCTTCTATCTGTGAGTCTACTATTTTCTTTTAAGGAATTTAGACTATCTTAATACATTTTTTAGGAATGTATTATCATTAGTTTATCATATTTATAAGAAAGAATCTCTTTTGATTATAATATTTTGTAATTATGATGTCACTCTACGGATCAACATATGTATTGGATACTTATTTCAAGTGAGAATAATATTACCACATAGACTTGGTTTTTCTTGGACTCATCAGAAAACCATATTAAGAATAGAACTTGTTTATAATCCTTCAGTACCATAAATTCCAATTTCATCTACCACCAAAACTACTCAAGCATTAAAACCACCTTCAACCAAACTGACCTGGATTGCATATCTAATATTTTGTAACTTTTTTGAGTGGATGTATATTTTTATTTCAAATAAATTAATGAAATAATTCATTATTTCCTTATTTATTATGTGTTTTTAAGTGATTGTTTTCGTTTAATTTTATTTATCTCTTTATTTTATTCAATTAAATTCAATATTCCCATAATTTCATATTCAATTTTCACACTACATTTAAATAGTTTATACCTATATATTTTTACTTTAATAGGTATTTTATCTCTCGTGTCCTTCCTTTTTAATGTCACAAAAAAGAGTTTACTTGTTCTACCTTTCCAAAAAGGGGATAATTTTTTCAACCTTCAAAATACAGGGGATAATTTTCTACCTTTGAAAAGGAAATAAGCAACTAAATAAGGGTGTGAAACACAACATTTTAAACTCTATTATATCTTCTACATCTAATTTATGTTAAACCCTATTATATTTTAGGTTTGTTAACTACTAGAATATCTAGTGGGTTTTATGAGTTTTGTGATCATAAATTAGGTAAGATTGTCAGACTACTAATTATGATCCAACATATCCCATGTACTTTATATTTTTATGATCTCAAAAATCCTTCATACTTTACTCATGATCTTTTTTTCTATGAGTTTGTATCAATTTTTATCTTATTATTATATGTTCAGCGGTTAATTTTTTAAAATTGGGTGCCTTAGACCCAAATTATTTATTAATTTTGATTACCATATCATTAATACAGTGACTGATGCATGATGTTTACTTACCATTTTAGTGTATACGTTTTTGTGTCCACTATTTAATGGTAATATCCATAGATTATTTTTCCTATCAAAATGATATTGCAGATCTCAATCTATAATGAGAAACTCAAGATACTATGAAATTAATCATAAATATATATCTTATGGTCTAGATACATCATACTAACTAGACGCAGAATTATTTTGACTATCAGGTGTTGGGGACTCATAAGAATTTAGATTTATTCTCATGAATTTCCCACTTGGTGATCTTTAGTAGTTGACCTAGTTAGTTTGTCATAACAAATCAATTATGGTTAATTTAGTGAGAAATAAATATTTGAGTGTCAGGGAGTTTACTTTGGGTATTTATTGATTATCTATAAATAGATAAAATTTATCTCGTGATGGGTATTATTCAATACTCAACGGTGAGAGCCTCTCCCACTTCTCTCTCCTCATTCCTAAATATTGAAAATCTCATTCCAAGAACTTGACTATAGTAATTCTTCATAGATAAATGTAACAGAGTAGCGATGATTATTGGGATTTCTAAGGCATCGTCAGAACTCTGTTATTGCACCCATATTATGACAATCTATGCTCTAATAGGATTTCGAAGTCTGTGTGGATGATATCTAGGTATTAGACTATGTATACTTTGAGAAACGATCACCGGTGAAGAGTAGATGTTGAGTGCTTCTTAGAAACAAAAGTTGTATTTCTTTAGTTTATTTTTTTATATAAATTATTCACACAAATATTCTCATGTTGTATTCGGGTAGAACTCCAGTAACCATATCATATTTATGTCAATCATTAGTGGAAAAATTTTAAAATCACAATTTTTGGTGCTTCTGATGTGCATCTTGTATCAATAATTGGTCTCAATGGGATTCATGAAAAGTTTCTTCAAATGAAAAATTATATTTTCATTTAAATTTTAATAGGGTTTCATTTAGGTCTCAACGTAGCATAAAAATTTTATTTATGATCTTGAATGTCTATTCTGTAGTCATTCGATGTTTTGAATTTGGATTGAACTTAACGTTACAGATTTAAATTTTAAGAATGTATTAATTTTGTATGTAATAATTTTATCTAAAATTGATATCTGAAATAGATTTCGCTGAAAATAATTTTCTAACTGGAACTTAGTCGGCTGGAATAGTGCTTTTGGTTGGAATTATTTCCACAGATCTATATAAATTTATTAATTAAAAAAACATTTATTTATTTTTTTCAAATGCCTATTACTAGTCTCAGAAGAATCAAATAGAAAAAGGTTTCCACCAGTTGGAAAAACCGGTATAGGATTCTTGTTTAAGGATAACAAAACAAATAGTTTCATTTTAATTAATGTGGGGGTGTACTTTAAGAAAAAAAATTTAAAAAAAGTAATGTGGATGGGGACTTACACTACACCAGGGTCCCCTTGTTACCCTCTTCGATGGTCTGTCCCTCATCAAGCCAACTCGCCATCCTCAGGGGCTCCATAGTCCTTCCAGATCTCTGTATGATATAGCTACTAGCCCCACCACCTCGGTTTTGTCAGTGTCCTTTCCATGATTGGTATCTCTCCCTAGACTTGGTTTCCTCAAACATATAACCTCTGACCACTGTGCACTTAGTTCTCTATACCAGAAAGTTTCGCAGGTTTAGGTATTCCACATTTTCTTACCGCCATAATCATTTAGTCCTAAAATAGGTTGGGTGAGTTCAGTCAGACCCAAAATGGTTCTTGGCAGGTCCGGCCCAAACATATTTATACTTCACTTATATATGTTTATATATATATATATATTTCAAAATAAATTTAATTTTGGAATATACATATAATTTTAAAAAAAATAATTAATTTAATAAGTAATATTTCAAAAACTATGTTTAATTTTTGGAATATAATTAAATTAACTAATTGGTATGAATGATGTAAATTATTGAATTAATAAAGTGTGAATTTTTAATCCAATAAATTGTCCTTTAAAAATGATTTATTGAATATTTAATTTTTATTTACCCATTTAATTTATATACTCAATTTTAAGGTGTATTAATAGATTACGAACTATAAAACAGCCAAAACATGTCCAGTGCTTGTTTTATTATTTATTTAATTATTTAAATGCGTGATTGTAATAATTATTTTAATAAATGTCGATATGTGTGTCATCTTTATTTTATTATATGTATAACGACCTTGTACCTAAGTAAGGGTTTTATCAATATTCTACATTCCCAAGGCCCTCTTGCCTGCATATGAGAATTTTTGTTCAATAATGAGGTCAATAAATGACATAATTCTCATCGATATTTGGTGACGTACCAAACAATGATTTGATGCATTTGATGGGTGATCACTGAAATTGAAGTAAAAAGCGATGTGACTCAAGGAGTTACCCCTAGGGTCATGGTGGATCCATTATTCACTCAATTTATCAACCATTAGTAATAGATCATGATCAATTCATCTTATTTTATTTATCCATTATTTATTACTTTATGTATGTTTAGTTTTAGGTGTGATCACATAAAAAAATAAGCAAACATGCACAAATAAAACAAACATGTGATGTGGTGAATTTATTCTATTTATTCCATGATCATTTGTGAGTGAAATCACATAGTTCATGCTTATATGATATAAAATGATTTCATTCATCTATAACTAATTAAAATCCCTCAAAAAAATATTAAGTCACAAATTCCATCCATAATTTAAATTTGAACAATGCCAGATGTTTGTAGTGCTCATTGAAATAGTTGAGTGTGACTCCTACTATTGGGGAGTTCCTTTGAGAGACATTGGTAGACTTAATTGTAGTTGGTTTAAAATTAGTATCCATTTATATCCTTATTTATCTTTAGAGGAAATCTTTTAGTAAATCAATATTTGTTTAAAAGATGATATTCACTCAACAAATCAAGGAGTTTTGAGTAAATGTGGTTGGAAAATAAAATTCCTAAATTGAACTCTCTGAGAAGTGGTGTGAGGAAATCTTTTTAACTATGAAGGGAGGTTCAAGAATCCTTTCTAATAGAATACTCAAGATAAAAATTAATTTGATTCTAGTACAGAGGGTTTATAGAGTTTAATAAAATACTTGGAGACATTTAATGATTCAAAAAATATGTAATGTCAAAATCGGTTATCAAGATAAGCATACAAATCTGGTAGATTTTATATTTTATAAAAAATGTAAGATAACACCACAAGATACATTATGATGACATTAGACAAATAAAATGTCCAAACTATCATGATTGTCCAAGAGTAGTACAGGCGCTTGTGAAAAATACTACAATATCAGAAATTTCAGTGGTCGGTGTCCACAATACTAGTTTGACCACCTCAATAAGTGAGGTTGTTTTCAAAATACTTATTAGAGGATTGTGTATGATTCATATGATGTTTATTTCATGCCTATATCCTCAATTTATGATGTGAGATTTGGATACTACATCAGTACATGGATTATATGACATGTAGCCTCATCTCTGAAAAAACTTACGGGGAGAAAGTGAAGAAAGATATGAATATGTTATAATTACACTAGTTATGGGGAAATTGAAAGATAGATCATTATCTTTAAATTTATCCCTTTATCATATCATTTTCACATATTTACTCTGATTCCCTTTAAGACTAAAAACCTAATAGTGAATGGAGAAAACACTTAATTACATTTTGGGTACGGTTTTCTAAGAAATAATAACATTTAAGAAATATTAAACAATAAATTTTATGGTGAAAATACGAAAAGACAAGGAGAAAAGGACAATGGAAAGATTTATTCCAAAGGAACATTATCAATTCCTTCAATGAAAGTGCTATTATGCATGATTTTATTCCCTTCACATGTCATTAAATAAATTTTTTAAATTGTAAATGCATTGAACTAAATCACAAAAGTAAGTATTCACTTTTTTTTGTGGTATATTAATCAATATAAAAAGTAATATTACAGTCATACTTCTTGGGAATTAAATAAAATATTTCTATTAAATATGTGTATTTAAAAATAGTAACCAAGAAATTATTAAAATTTTATTAGAAGTAATTTGAATTATATAAGTAGCTGAGATAGGGTTGTTCCTAAGTTGGTGGTGAGAAATAAAAAAAATTGTATATTTATAGGTTTATTGATACCAAATGAACATTTTTTGTAACACCAAAACATTAATCTCATGCTTCCATTAGACACAAGTAGATATTATTTCAAGTTAGTAATGAATGTTCTTTGTGGTGTCATATACTAAAGTAATAGTTCACTGATACATAGATCATTGATAATAGATGATGATTATAAAATTTAAGACTTATATACATAGTTTTGGAAAGATAATAATTTTTTAAGAAAAACTAAGAAATTTTCAAGGACATACCCAGTATGGTTTTAGACTCATTAAATTTAAATATATTAAGTATTATCAACACTCTTTTGTACTTAGTTGTAGAAAAATAAATCTTTAGAAATAAATTTATTTCACAATTATTTTGGTATTAGTTTCTCTAGTTAGAGTGAACTATTATAAGGGTAAGATAGTTGTAAATATAATTCATTAGATTATTTTAATCATTTATTATGGAATGAGATAATGATGTATGGTATATTCATGGTGAGAATTTAGGAGTGCCTATGGGATGGCATGTCGAAGCATATCTTGGCCAAGAATTCATCGATCAATATAATGTAGTGTGGAGTAATTTATAAACACACATTACCTTATCTACATAAAAGTGATGATGCTAATACGGAGGTTCAATGATGAGAATTACATGTTAAAATTGGTAATCAAAATGTTTCATGAATTAATTCCAAAACACACATTTCTTTATAAACATTAGGGTTATTATGTAAGTAAATAGAGTATCAATGTTTCTACTTATATCCATTGTTGAAACTTCCATTATTTTCCAGACATGCATCATCAATAACAGCATTATCCCATAACTATATTCCAACTATCCTGAAAAATTGATATCATATGAGTTATATTATAATGGGAATAATTAAAGTCAAAAGAACATTTGTTTATATGCAAAGATTTTGTGAGGATATAAAAAAATTTGCATCAACCAAAAAAAGTGCATCTAAAATAATTATACTAAAATTTTGTTATGATATTATAGAAATACTTATAATAGAAAAGTGGTATTCAAGTGATGGAATAAATTTCTATAAAAAATCCTTACAACACTATTTTATATAGTGGGAGAAATATTGTTTTAGATGTAGTTAGTTCTCAAAATTAACAAATAATTGACATAGGATCGAGTACAACAATAGGTGTGGAAAATAATGTGTAATGACCTAACCCTAGTTACCCTGAGTTTGTACATTATTATATACCATTGGTATGATCTTAAGAGAATAGGTCTCGAAATACCTATTAGTTTAGTAGCATTAAAATTACTATATACATACATAAGTTTTAGATTATATCGTGAAATAAATAAAAACAACATTTTCTCGCCTTTGAACACGCTCATATCCTTTGGCCTATCCCTAAAAGTTAATAAAAATATACTTTTCACATCCTGGGAAAAAGAAAACATAATAAAGGGATGAGATCAGATGCTCAGTTGGGATAACAGTATAGCAGAAACTATCATAAATAAGCATAAACATTAAAGGTAATGTATATAACTAAAGCACAAGACTTTTAAACTTAAAAATCAGAATAATATAGAAAAGATAAATAAAATAATCCCATTTACTTATTCATAGGGATATTATAATAGTTGAATAATCACATTTAATATCAATAGCTAATTTCATAATAATGTAATGAATAATGTCGAGCATCATAACCATATAGTCAAGGCCTCGTGCGAAGACTACAATTAAGATTTTTTCAAGGCCTTGTTCCAAGACACTAGTTTGTCTCATGAGACCTACTAATGCATCAAGGAGTTATATCAGGCTTCACCCATCACTTACTAAGTCCAATAGAGTCCTCATATGAAAAGGTTGAAATATAATCTAAACATTCATATTAAAACTAGCATACAAAATGTAAATACATTAACTACAAACCATAAATGGTATAAAAATAGCACATCGACAATCAAAAATAACTCATTAAATACAATATAGAAGATTGTATTATAATAAATCAACCTCAATCAATAATAATGAAGGATATTGACAACGATTAAAATAATCAGTTGAACTATTTGAGAGAAATAATCCTTTTTTTTTAAACATTTAAAAGTATCACTATTTATCAAGAAGCCATTTAAAATAAATTTTTGAATAAAAGTGTATCATACTACATTAAAACATTTAAAATGAATTATAATTTTAAAACTTTCATTCCCATATAAATAAATCCTTAAAAACATTTTTAAAACATGGACATTAATGAAAAAATTTAGATGAATAAATCTTTAAAACATTTAAAATGATTTTTTGGTTAGAGTTCCTAAAAAAATGAGAGACGCTTGAATAAAAATAATTGGGGTAATAAAAAATTATAATATCATGAAAATAAATGGATTCATGATACACTATTTCAAATTACAATATATACACCATATAAAAGTGAATAGGTGTATAAAAACAAAGAAGTCTCAGTGGAATGTAAATTGAGATGAAATCCCTTATAAAGACTGTATCCTTAGATTAAAGATAAATAAATGACATAATTATTTGTGAAAAATATAAATACACTAAATATGGTTGGATATTCTGGGTAAATCAATCATATTATATTCACACATATTCTATTAAAAACAACACCAATGACTTGGATGTTTAACTCAATGAATGTGAATTGAGTTAAGATTACTATTATAAAGTTCATATCGATGACTTGAGAATTTATCAATGGATTGATTATGTGTATCAAAAGTATATCCACACAAAGGAGAGTGTAAATTACTACATAAATAAATAAATAGTTATTTCACACATAATCTTGGAGTAAAATAATTAATGAAGTTTTTGTAAAACCCAATGAGTGGCAATTGAAATTAGAAATTCCATTACTGATTTGGTAACTTACGAAACATACACCCCATGAAATAAGAATCATAAAATTAAGATGTAAATAACCATTAATTAAATTATATTACCCAAAGAATAAAATCATGGGTAGTACATACACCACACAAAAGAAAATAGTGTAAAATATATCATTAATCTCACGGGAATAAAAAGTGAGATAAAAACCCCTTATCTTGTACTTTTCCTTAGTATATGGTAGGTTAACCTCATGTATAATGGTTAAATAATTGTTATTAAATTATATTAGAACCACATACATAAATATGATATCATATATGATCTTATAATATTTCTTTTAAATGATATTTTTGTATCATTATAGTTTTGGGTGTGAACAGATTCATTTTCTTTTATATGTTCTCTTATGTAAGTCATGTTTTTTATGGATAGTATATATTTGATTAATATCCAGAATTATATTAAGTTATTAAACCTTATTTTTAATCATCAAATGAATTTTATTCTTGAATGGTTTCGATGGAGGAAAAAATCTCATTGCGTCATGGAGACGGTAAGTCATACATACGCACGAGCAACAATCTCATCTTATTAGTGGTGAAATAGTATGTAATTGGATGGTATATTATATATAAATAATAATTAAAATTTTATATTAATTATTTAAATAATTTATACTCATTATTATACCCAACCAAATAATGAAGTGTTTAATAACAAACTACACCACGATGTGGATACGGTAAGTCGTACGTACGCACGTATGGTGCCTTTTTCATTCATAGGATGAATAGAATAATTAATATGGTTGTACCATATTAATAATAACATCATGGTATTTATATGTTATTGTAGATATTATTTTTGTATGGAAACAATAATGAAAGAGGAATTGGATGAAGAAAAGAACATTGAAATAGATGATGAAATTATTACCTCTTCTTCGGGTGCTTCCTCTTCATTTGATCAAAAGGGCTCCTAAGGATGGATCTATGATCAAAGTAAAGCCTCTAACTTCAATTGAGGGTAGTTGGGAGGATATTTGATTAGGGTTCAGGCGAGCCAAATTTCATTGGAGGTGTCATTTTGAGAGAATGGAAGTACCCTTTTATGAGAGAGGTGAGGGTCACTTCTGGAAAAGATTAAAATATTATTTTATTATAAAATCATTTTCCGTTTATAATGGCTCCAAATGGATTTATTTAGTGGATAATGTGAGGATGGGACGAAATACTCTCAACCAATAGATTTTAAACAAGTTATGTCACCATATTAACCTTATCTTTTAGATTTAATTCTTAGTAAAATAGTTTAACTTTTACCATGTCATCTTGTATTTTAATATTACATAGTTAATAAACATACTATAAAATGCCAATATAGTCTCAAGTGGTCAATTAATGACATATATATCATTATATAAGTCTTTTTCCAAACCTTAAATTTTTATGAATATTATATCATTTAATAATATAGTATTTGTTTTAAATACTCATTTATGAAAATTTTGACACTATTTAGTATTTTGTTTTTGTGAAAGTCAAAAAAACATGATTAATTCGAAAAAAATAAATTAAATCAACCCTAACATTTCATATTAACCTATAAAATTCAATTAATGCATCAAAAGTCTCAATTTACATTTATTTTGATATTTATAATATCAAATATTTTAATCTTTCATTATTAAAGTAATTACTACATCATCATGGAGTCATAAATAAATTTATATATTCAATGTCTAAAAATTATAAATAAAATATCATGATGTAGGAAATATTTTTATATTTCTAATTAATATTTATAGTCGAATTTATCTTATGTATAACCCTATATTAAAAATGTTTTAGTTCTTAAACTTTTAATTTAACACTTTTTACTCTTCTTTAAATAAAATAATAATAAATGTCCTAATCTAATCCAAGTGAATCAAAAGGATCATATTTTATTCCTATGGTTTATTTTGGTCGAAATAAATTAATCTAATAGAATTTGGATATGTGTTAGGGTAATTATAATATCATTTGTACCTTTAATTACCCTATTTACTTTTAACCATGGTAAATAAAATTTAAAAGTTACTATTCACCAAATATAATTTTCATCCTATTGAACCACATTTTACATAATAATTTCAACCTTTTCTCTCAAATTTTTGAAATTAAATTCACAGAAGTGGTAAAATTATTTTTTATGCAAATTTGAAAATGTTCCTAGAAGGTGAGTAAAAGACGGTAAAAAAGTTCAATAAAATTTTATATATCTAAACTTATTATAAAATAATTTAAATGAATTAAATTAGGAAAATATAGTTATAATGTATCTATTTTCATTGTAAAATAAATTTAAATTAAAAATAATTATTTAAATTAAAATTCAGTTTTAAACAATAACGCAACGTTTTTCACTATTCATCAAAAATTGAAAGTTTTTAGAAAAATACAAAAAAAATCACCCAAAGATAATTTTAATATTCAAAATTAAAAAATTATTTCTATTTTACTAAATTCAAAACATATAAGTTGTATTAATTAATTTAAAAAATATATTCCCGTTGTCAAAACTAGAAAGCTGGTTTTTTAGAAGTAAAAACTATCAAAAGATTGATATGTGTTTTTGTGTAATTTAAATTTAAAATTACTTATAATGAACAAAATTATATTAATTAATAAAAATAAAATCTAATTATACTTCAAAACCATTCAAATTTATAATTTAACACTATAAATTATTTTGATTAAAAAAGTTGTTTTCAATTAAAATTTAGTATTTTTGAATATTTATCAAAATAAGAAAGTTATCAGAAAAGCTCCAAAAATTTATCTAAACTAATGTTTTATGTCTCTATTTTAAAGAAGAATACTATTTTGTGAAATTTAATATATAAAAGTGTCAAATATTGGATTAAAAAGGGTTCTCCATTAAGAGGCTGTAAAATTTCATTTTTTGAAAAATACTTCTTTTATCTGAAAAATTGAATATGTTCTTATAATATGATTAATAAACACATAATATGGATGTTAGAATTATATGGAGTATATAAAATTCATTATTTAGTTAATATTTTTCATTACATTTTTTTGAATGACAAGTTTGGTAAGTCGTGGTCCGCTCGAACTCGGTGTTGCGTGTAGCGCAAGATATTTAATTACTTTAAATAAAATAACATACTATGAAATCATGAGGTGTTACATTCATCCTCCCATTCTAAAATTTTGTCCTCTCAATTTTAAAATTTGTCTTGGGAACATCATTTAAATTCCCACATCAGAAAAAGGGTCAATAAAATTATCACTTTAAAAGAATGAAAAAAGTACAAATGTCATCCAAGATAACCTATACTAGGATTCCATATATGAAAACATGGATATGGAAGATAAAATAAGTGTCAAGTTTTTATGGAGAGTTATAGAAAACTAGATCAGGATAAAGTTAACAACAAGAATACCACAAACTTGTGAGGGGTTAAATGGTCATCAGTTTCCCAGTAGGAAAAGTAAATAGAAAAAAAAATTGTTTTAAGTTCCATTTCATAATGTTGATGAATTTATTTAAGAGATTGAATAAATTTATAGGACCTAGCATTCAAAGCACCCTTTGTTATTTGGGTTGTCAAGTTAGATGGAGTAGGAATCTCGGATCTTAGGGTGTAGGTTCTGGGGAGTGTTTGGAAAACACTTTCTGGGCCAAACATTGAGATACCATGGGAAGTCGGGTTTTCTTGGTTTATTTGGTTCTTTTGGGTTTCTTGGTATTTGGGGAAATGAAATGATAGTTGGGCCAGTTGTCTTAGTGAGCTTGCAATGCCTGGAAATCCATGTGGAGCTGGGGATGTGGTTCCAAAAAACTCTTTGTGACTGTGATTTGATTGGAATATGGCTGCCAACCATATAGCCAAGTCACCCATCGACACATGTTTCCCCTACTATACTATTTTAGATACTTTTTTTATTTTGAGATTTTTGACCTGTTGAATGGTATATTTCTTTCAATTGTACTTAATGTTGGATGGGATGGTTTTGGTGTGTCTTGTTTAGATTTGAAAATGATGTTTTGATTGAAGAAATGATAATTGGCTGGTCAAAAATGGGATTTCCAAAACTAAAACATTGAATTTTTTTAGATTGAAATGGGTTTTTCGAAAATGGGGGTTATTTTGGAATTGTTTTGGAGGTTTTTGAAAGGTTTTGTGAAATTTTAAATTGGAAATTGAATATGGAATTTAAAATGTTTTTCTTTAACGATGATGCGTGGTATTAAAATTGGTTACGTATTTTTTAAAGTGGTTTTTAAAGTGATAGTGTTTCTTATCCGACTCATGGAATTCTTATGAGTGCTCACATATATGTATACAGACGTATTTATGTGGTGACTGCTTGAGCTAGCCTAAGAGTGTATGTATGTGAGTTCAATTGAAATACCAATAGTGGGTGATTGGTTCGTAAGTCTTGTTATGTTTTCTGAAAATTTCATCAAAAAGGGGGATTTCAATGTTTTAAAAAGGTGTGAGTGTGTGATGTCATCTTTTTATATTGTTTTTTATACGTTGGATTTAGTGTGTTGGATGTGTGATTGAAATAATGTTTTGAGTTTTGGTAGTTTATTTGAAAATGAGATGTGGAATTTTGACTTATAGTATGTTTTGATTTGGTTTCATGCTCCCTGTTTTCAGATTTCATCCCCACTAAGTTCTATGGGATTTGGAGAAGCATCTGTAGGTAGTTCATTCACTGTGTGCCTTCCAGTTGATCAACTTTTTCCTTAGACATCTGGTTTTTCCATTTCGGATATGGAGACTAGTGGTTCTCAATATCAATAGTTTGTCCCGAGGATCTAAGAGTCAAACCCTCCACATTTTCTTGGGTAACCAGAACCAGGGAAAACTGAGAAATGGCTGTGAAATATCAAGGAGATCTTTGTTCTTCCTGAATATCCTAAACATATCAAGTTAGATCTTTCCACCTTCACATTAGAAGGCCTATGTCAGGAATGGTGGAAATCAGTTCTTAAGGCCGAACCGTAGAAAAATTATTCTTGGGAATGATTTAAAGCCTTGTTAATCCAACAGTATTTCCCCGATGATGTGAAGATACTAATTGGTTCTAGGTTTTATGGTCTTGAGCTAGGCAATTAAAAAAAATTGGAGTATGCAAAGAGCTTCACTGAGCTGGTGTCATATCTCCCAAACCTTGACAAGGATGAATTTTTTAAAGCTTAATTCTTTAAGAAGGGTCTCTGATCAGAATTCCTCCCAGTTGTGCCTTTATTCCCTGATGATTATAAAGAAGTCGTGAGGTGGGTTGTTCAAGTCGAAGCCGATTTAGCATTATCTGGCCAGTTGAGAAGAGGCACAAAAAGGTCGTTGTTTTCCATCTCACTGGATTCGTCTGAGAGGAATTACTGGTTGTATTTTCATTATGGGAAGCTGAGGCATAAGAAGTTTTCATGTCATAAACAATCTAAGATCTATAATACATGTACCTGTTTAGGTCATTTGTAATGGTTTTTCCAGGGTGCTTCCAGGAAGTGACATGGGGCCAGATCCATGCCCTTGGAGAACCTTTTAGCTTAGTTGGATGAATGTAGCGCTGATTCAAGCTCAATCAGAAGCTTTTCTTTTGTTTCTAATGCCGTTTTTGTTGTAATTAGAGCTACTTGTGGTGTTGTCTTATTTTGGGTGTGAAGGGTGATATTTCAGGTCCTTCTGAAAATTTGTTTTAATGGAAATTTATTTTTAGTGTTTTTAATGTTTATGATGTTGAATGGTTGTTTTTGTTGTCCCATGTTTTGTTTCTTTGGGTTTTTCTTTCCTTTTTTACAAATCGAGAGTTATTCCAGCTTGTGAAATCCATGTTTTTCTGGAATCCTAATATGGTGGGGAGACCACCATGGGATGAATTTTTA
Source organism: Viscum album (assembly GCA_963277665.1). Lineage (NCBI taxonomy): Eukaryota > Viridiplantae > Streptophyta > Magnoliopsida > Santalales > Viscaceae > Viscum > Viscum album. The sequence continues at coordinate 1,539,230,173 of OY728150.1, forward strand.
ATGAACCCAACTTTCAGATGTTTTTGATGGATCACTTTCTTGTTTCCGCTCCATCCGACCCCAATTATAGTTTTTGGTCAACTTGAATAGTGGGTCATCTAATGGATGCTTGCATAGATCCCGAATAGGCCACAACTAGTTTCTTAGATGGTTTTTGTGTTAGGGGTTTGGGTGTTCTCTTTGGGTTGTCTTTATAAAAGATTGAGTCTCTTCTTTGTAATCACTTTGTTGCTTATTTGAGTTCTGTGGTCCTGTGTGACTTGTTTTGAGGTTGGTCTCATATTTTCTTTTTCAGAATCCGTAGTTTTAGGCACTGAATGAAAGTGAGTGTTGGTTCTTTTATATTTGAGTTTTTAGGTTTTTCCTTGGTTGTAAATCATCTTTGCTTTGGTTTTGATCAACTGAATCTCTTGGGACTTTCTAGGGGTAGAAAGTGTCATGGTGGGGAGAATTGTCACACCCCGACCCAACCCCCCCCCCCCCCCACCTCCTCTGGTCGTGCGATGTTGACCCCCCTTTGTGCCTCCTACACCTAGCATGCCACCGGTCAAGCTCATTCCAGTGAACCTTCCCTCTCCATAGCCACTCCCTCAACTCTCCAGGGAAGGTCGTTGCTCTCCCTGTCTTCCACTTCTAGCTTATTTCCCTTTTTTTCCGTAGCCTCACTTGTTCTAGATGAACCCTAGGTCAGGGTTGACCGGGTTTTGGTGTTTTCTTCCATTTTTAGGGTGTGCAGTGGGTCTTGCGGGTCTTCCTCGTGCAAGTTTCGGTATCCACTACCAAAGGCAAAGCATTTTAGTCCATTCTGGTTCATTCACCGTCATTTGATGTTGATTTCTTTTACCCTCTAAATTATTTAGTTTATTTTAATGTGTTCTAAATATTACTTGGGTAGTGTGAAGTGTGAATTTGTAATGTTTTAACATGTTTATGAGTTATAAATGGGTTTTTTCAAAACAAATGGCTATGTGTTCGGCATATTGTGTTGTCATGTTTCCTGAAAAGTATTTTATGCCTTGTGGGAAAAGTTTGATTTATATTTTCAAAGGCACTTGAGGAGAATATTTGTTTGAAATGAGTTTTTTTAAAGAAGAGTGGAGTAGTGTGGGAATGTATGCCTTGTCATGTATTTTTACATATAAATTTTAGATTTGTTTAATTATTAAAAAGGGTCTTTCCATGGAATTGGTTGGGAAAGTGTGTGTACCTTAGATGTAAAATATTTTTTTTCTTCTTGAATGGGTTTTTATAAATTTTGTAAATGGATTATTATATTGTTTGACTGATGTGAAGTACATTTTTGAATAGTGTAACATGCCCGTGTATTGGGTTTGGGTTTTGTGTCGAAAAATTGGTTATGTTTTCTGTGAGTGTGTTTCATGAGAATGTGTTGAGGGTTGTTTAGTGGTCATGAACTTTGTTTTAAGGACACTTAAGGTGAAAATGATTTTGGAAAGAGTTTTTGATGGAAAATGAAATATTTGACATGTGAACCTGATTTTTATTTTTTAATATCATTTTTAGAAGGTTTTGAATGGTGAAAGTCATGTTTTTAAAATTAACTTGGTTTATGCATGGTTTTACAAAGGGGCTTGGCCCATGGATTTGGTTGACTACCTCCACCAATTTTTATTGTTTCAATTTTATTTAGAGTTTTTGGAAATCTCCGATTCTCTTTTGGGTTAATTAGATTATTTGGGGTCTTCTCAAAGGGTTATAGACACATACATAGGTATGTATACCTATATAAATATATATATATTCCTTAAACATATTACCTCATGGTGCAGGGAATATGTGTATTGGATTTAAGGGGTATATATATAGGGGTGTATGTGTGCACAATTGTGGGGTGGTCTTCATCAAAGGCGTTGGGTGCCGAGTTGTTCATCCAAGTCTTCTCCCTTTTGAGGTAGGTTTCCCTATGCATTTTCATTTAAATGAAAGAATTATTGGTTTCTTGAATTTCTCAGCATAATTTTATGTTAGTTAGAAACTTATGGTTTTTAGAATAACTATTGATTGTGAAATAAAGTAATACCCTCTGTGTAATCGAATTTCATGACACTTTTTTATTAAATGTTCTTATTAGTGTTCTAGAAATGCCCCTTTGGCCCTTATAAATGTGCTTCAAATTTAAAGTGGTGAATTGGGTTTCTTAAATGGGTTTTCAAGTGCGTTGCTGGTTTCCAAAATGGTGTGCATGTGATTCTTTAAAAAATGGTTTGGCATGAGGAAACAGTCATCTGAGGCCCAGTTGGTACTTTTATAAAGTTAGTTATCTCTATAAAACTATCCTCAGATATGGTCCCCTGTCTTTAGTTGAGTTGTATATTATGGGGTCTGTTGTGTATGATTCCCCTATGATCAATGGTAGATAGGAGAGGGACATATTTATTGGGGTGACTCGGGGTGTTGCATGTTGTGCTTTATTGTTATATATACTGTGATTGGATTCTCGGATGGCATCGGTAGGCCCACCCCCTTTATAAATACATGGGACATAGGAACCTGTCATTTTGAGAGAATATTTAGAGAATGATTGACGCCCTGGTAGGTTATGGCACTGATCAGTGGCCCATAGTAGGTGGATATGTTTGGGTTTATTGCTATGGGATTTTCCCTCGGACTCCCTGAGAAAGGATGGTTGAGGATTTTGTGCATTTTTATTTCATCGTGTGTGACATGTTAATTAGGATGAGGTATCATGTATTATTATCTTCTGGATTATTCTAAATCTCTTGGGTTCAATTATTTATACTTGTTATTAGTTCTTGAGTGTTGAGTGTGTTACTTGTATGTATAAATTCTTTCCATTTCCCTTGTATTGAAACTACTATAGCGTTTTCATGTGTAATGTTTTATTACTAGAAAGTGACGTGTAGTTTTAATGTGTCTTATGAAAACTTTTTTTCAAAGAAAAGTGTTTTATTCTCTTTATGCGAATTGAAAATGAAAAAATTGCTTTCCCAGAGAAAATGTTAATGTCTCACTAAAAGATTAATTCGGGTTTTGAGAAATGAGTAAGGGAAATGAATCGTACTTTGCTTTTGAGTAACATATAGAAAGCCTTACTTTTATATATAGTAGTTCAAACCTGAAATTAATGATTCTTTTATTTAAAGGAAATGAATTTGGTAATATATTACTTGGGCACACCTACTGAGTTTTAATACTCACGCCTATACTTCATTCTTTTTTTTAGTCTTAGGTACAGGTTTCAATTTTATCTCGATTTTCATGGGCGATGTTGAGTCTTGGGATTGGAGAGTGACCCATGGGGTCACATGGATTTTAGTGTTCATCAAGTCCAGTTAGTTTTTTTTAGTTATTTCTTAGTTGTTCTATTCAGTTTATTTATTTTTATGCTGCTTTATTATTTTTATTTTATTTTTCATTTTTTTCGCTGATTCTGTTTATTTATATTGGGATAAATCATTACCATAATCACTCTATTGATTCCCTTGGCACTTGTTTCCATCCTGGGAGGATGGGGAACACCTCTCGGGCCTTGTCTCGGGCTGACACGGGTGACCGTTTCAGGGTCGACTCGGGTTGGTTCGTGACCTGTAATGTCCATGTCCCATATATTTATGGAAAATTACTGTAAATAGAATCATAGAATCATTTTATATTTTTTCCGTAGAAATATTAATTTTTCCTCAGTAATTATTTAATTTATATCCTTCTTTCCCACATAAAAAGAATTTCTTTGTTCCATTGAGGCACTTTCCTAGGTGTCTCCTTCCATATTTCTGCCATGATGGAAATTGAGCTTTATTTTCTCCATGTTCTCCACTTATGGAGCTCTTATCATTCTCCTCCTTTCTCTTCCTTTTTGAGTTTAGGAGTTGGTTAATGTACATATTATTGATCATATTTTTTGAAACCTGCTTTGGCATGAACACAATATATTTTACCCCTATCAACATTCCATTTAGTTGCTCGTTTCCACCATAGTTACCACCTTGTACATCATGTTCAATGTTACTATGAATTCCTTGGAATCCATCCATTGACTAAAACCATAAATCATAGTATGAGTAACAATAGTCATAAAATAATTTAGAGAATATCCTGACACTGTATTTTCAATCTAAAACACATTATGATTTACCAAGGTTATTTATTCGTATCTTATATTAAAATAATTTAAATTGGTTTGTAAATAAAATTTAAATTATCCTAAGAATATCCCCCAGGAGTGTCGTAACAAAGAGTGAAGCAAGACCCGTTTTCGTGCACCAATTCCTATTCGAGTCTTGCTCAAAGCAGTGTTTTTGGGTTTTACCCCTAGGTACATATGTGCCAAAGATGCCTCTACCTACTCGTATCCAGACAAAGATGTATTGCTGGGAAAACCCATATAATATTTACATTACCAAAATTTTTGGATGTTCTTCTATACTAATCCTCAATGTCTATCTTAGGGTAGTGTTTTCTGATCAGTGTTTTTTTAAATCAAGGTTCCAAGGTTTGTATTAAACTTCCTCTAATACTGATTTCAAGGCCCTGAACCTAGTTACCTAGAGTCAGTGATTTTTTATATACTATTAACATGATCACAAGATATCAAGCCTGGAAAGACCAATTAGTTTATTCGGCTTGGAAGTACTATATAAATTTATAATTTTTTAATAAAATCATGAAATAAAGAAAAACAACATTTTTCCCCTTTGAACACACTCATATCCTTCATCCAATCCCAGTATATTAATCATAATAAAATTCATCACATCCTAGGAAAAAATTATAGTAAAGGGGTGAGCTCAGATGCTCAATCAGGATAACGATATAGAAAAAACTATCATAAATATGCATAGACATTTAACGTAATGTATAAGACTAAAACACATGACTTTTAAACATAAACTTCATAATAATATGGAAAAGATAAATAAAATTATTCTATTTACTTATTCACATGGATATTCTAATAGTCGAATAATCACATTTAATATCAATAGCTAATTTCATAATGATGTAATGCATATTTTCGGACATCATAACAATATTATCATGGCCTCGTTCCAAGACTACAAAAAAAGATTTTTTCAAGGACATGTACCAAGACACTAGTTTGTCTCATGAGACCTACCTATGCATCAAGGAGCTATAGCAGGCTCCACCTGTCACTTACTAAGTCCAATATATTCCTCATATGAAAAGTTTGAGACATAATCTAAATAGTCATATTAAAACTAGCATATGAAATGTCAATACATAAACCAAAAACCATGAATGGTATAGAAATAACACATCCAGAGTCAAACATAACTTAATAAATACAATATGGAAGATTTTAGTATAATAAATCAACATCAATCAATAAAAATGAAGGATATTGATATAGATGAAAATAATTAGTAAAAATATTTGAGAGAAATATCATTTTTTTCTTGAAAACATTTAAAAGTCTCACTATTTTTCAAGAAGCCATTTAAAAAAAATTTGAATAAAGGTGTCCCATACCACTTTAAAACTGTTAAAATGAATTTTAATTTTAAAAAATTCATTCCCATATAAATAAATCCTTAAAACCATTTTCAAATTATGGAAATTAATGACAAATATTTAGATGAATAAATATTCAAAAAAATTAAAATGATATTTCAGTTAGAGTTTCTAACCAAATGAGAGATGCTTGAATAAAAATAATTGAGGTAATCAAAACATTAAAATATCATGAGAATAAAGGTATTAATGATATACTATGTCAAATTACAGGGTATATACATCATATAAAAGTGAATTGGTGTATAACAACAAAGAAGTCTCAATGGAATGTAAATTGAGATGAAATACCTTATAAAGACTGTATCCTTAAGTTAAGGATAAATAAATGACATAATTATGTGTGAAAAAATATAAATACACTAAATATGGTTCTAAATTAATTTTAAATCAATTATAGGAAATTCACACATATTCTATTAGAAACAACACCAATGACTTGGATGTTTAACTTAATGAATGGAAATTGAGTTAAGATTACTCTCATCAAGTTCATATCGATTACTTGAGAATTTATCAATGGAGTGATTATGTGTATCAAAAGTATATCCACACAAAGGGGAGTAAAAATTACTACATAAATAAATAAAAAGTGATTTCACACATAATCTTAGAGTAAATTAATTAATGGAGTTTACGAAAAACCCAATGAGTGGAAATTGAAATTAGAAATTACCTTACTGATTTGGTAACTTACGAAACATACACCCCATGAAAGAAGGATAAAACAATTAAGATTTAAATACCCATTAATTAATCTATATTACACAAATAATACAATCATGGGTAGTACATACACCACACAAAATAAAATATATAAAATATAGCATGAATCTCACGGGAATAAAAAGTGAGATGAAAACCCCTTACCTTGTACTTTTCCTTAGTATATGGTGGTTTAACCACTTGTATAATGATTAAATAATTGTTATTAAATTATACAATAACCACATATGTAAATATTATATCCTATATGATCTTCTAATATTGCTTTGTTAATGATATTTCAGTATCATCATTGTTTTGGGTGTTAACTAATTCATTTTATTTTATATGTTTTTTTTCATAAGTCATAATTGTTATGTATATGATGTATTTTATTCATATACAGAATTATATTAAGTAATTAAACATTATTTTTAATCATAAAATGAAAAATATTCTTGAATGGTTATAATGGAGAACGAAATCTCATCGCGTCGTGGAGACGGTAAGCCGTACGTACGCACAAGCAACAATATCATTCTATTAGAGGTGAAATCATATGTAATTTTATGGTATATTATATATAAATAATAATTAACATTCTATATTTATTATTTACATCATTTATACTCATTATTATACCCATCTAGATAACGAAGTTTTGAATAACAAACTACACCACGACGTGTAGACGGTAAGTCGTACATACGCACGTATGGTGACTTTTTCATTCATAGGATGAATAGAATAATGAATATAGTTGAACCATATTAATAATAAAATCACAATATTTATAATGTACTATAGATATTATTTTTTTATGGAAACAACAATGGTAGAGGAAGTGGAAGAAGAAAAGAACATTGAAAGAGATGATAAAATTTTTACCTCTTATTCGGGTGCTTCCTTTTGATTTGATAAAAAGGGATACGTAGGTTAAATTTATGATCAAATTAATTCGTCTAGGTTCAATTGAGGGTAGTTTAGAATATATTTGAGCAGGTTTTGGCCCATCCAAATGGCTTTGGAGCTGTTATTTTGAGAGAAGTGGAAGTACCCTTTTATGAGAGAGATGAGGGTCACTTTAGGAAAAGATTGAAATTTTATTTTATTATAAAATCATTTTCGGTTTATAATGTCACGACCCGCCCTCGGGGTCCATGCTGTGACTACCCCAAGCCCGCCTTCCATAGGCCAGGGGCTGGCGACTAGCACCAAGGCGTAAATCCTGGTAAAAAGGGAAGGCATTGCCTTTGTAAAGGAAACAAACACCACAGAGTAAGCAAGCGGAAAGTAAACACTAAACAAAAGCAGAGTACAACTGAAAGTGCGGAAAAGTAAATGGGCCAGAATACAAACCCAAACTGAAGTAAAGTACAACTCGAAAGGGAAAATAGCAACTGAAAAGTAAAAGCCGCTACTCCGAGCTGTCCACTGGAAATCCCACCTGAAGGGTGGGTACAGATAGCTCCTCTGCTCCACGGGTCTCGTCGTCCGCTCCGAGCACGTCCCGCCCAGTGGTCCACCTCCGGGTACCGTCCCGCTCTGCAAGCCTCAGCTAAGGTCAATGCTGTCCGTCGTCTGCAACCAACACAACGTAGTGCGGGCATAGCTCGTGCAGGGGTGAGTATAACGATACTCAGTAGGGACCCCGAGACCCTCAAGGTCTCACTAAACCAACAAGGATAACCACAAAGAAGATCTCAACAGATAACCTCTACTTAGGTATATGCCCATACATATACCTAAGTTATCAAGTAACCCATCTCAATCCTGAGGAAACACAAGGATTGTGAAAACAACGGATAACCACTACCCGGGTATATGCCCATACATATACCAAAGTTAGCAAGTGACCCATCTCAATCATGAGGTAAACACAAGGTCAAAAGTCTCAGCTCAAACCAGGATTTTCATTATCGAAACCGTAACTACTGAAGAGCTCCGTCTCTAGAGTGTACAGTGGTCCTGTCACGACTCCGAGGTACTGCTCACTAACCTAAGACTGCTGAGGTACTCCTCCTGTCGATTACTGCGGGTTTGCGGCCAACTACCAGGCGCTCCGTCCGCTGAGGGTCTGTCGCCAAATACCGGGCGCTCACCCAAATAGCCTACTGAGGTACTCCTCCTGTCGAGTACCGCGGGTTTGCTGCCAACTACCAGGCGCTCCGTCCGCCGTGGGTCTGCCGCCAAATACCGGGCGCTCCGTCCACTGGGCTAGTCGACTCACTCCAAGTCGAGTCGGTCAAGCAGTCGTCAGGTCTCAGCCGGCTACACGGTCTCCGTACTCTGCACGCTCGTCTCCGGGAGGGTCCGCTCCACGAGCTACTGGTCGATACTCCAAGTATCACAAGTCCCGCAAAGAAGTATCTCAAAGGACCGTCTCGTCACAGGGGTCACAACGCAACAGACGGCGCGTCGATCGGACACCCGGTCTGTGAGTTATTAGCCTTTTCGTCCCAGGGGCCTGGTTGGTTTCGTGAGCAAACCAATCCCGGCCGTATCACAACTGTACCCTGAACTTCCGTAGGGTATTCTCAAAAGGACCGTTACTCAACGTAACCACCAACGCCGCTGACGGTTCGTCAAACGGACGTCCTGTCTGAAAGATGTCAGCTTTCCCGTTCCAGGGGCCCGGTTGGATTACGGGTGTGATCCAACCCGGCCACTACTATATGTATCCAAAACTCGGGCGAAGGAAGCCAAAAGTTCCGTATCGTCAACAGGAAGTCAACGCAACAGACGGTGGGTCGATCGGACGCCCGGTCTGAGAGTTATTGGCATTTTCGTCCCCGGGGCCCGGTTGGTTTTTAAGGTAAAACCAACCCGACTGTACTCCACCTGCGTCCAAACCTTGGGCGGAGTATGCCAAAAGATCCTTCTCACTAAGAGGAACACAACACAGCTGACGGCACGTCAATCGGACGCCCGTAGCTCAAGTTATGAGCGTTTCCGCTCCGAAGGCCCGGTTGGTTTCGTGAACGAACCAACCCGGCCGAACTCAAAGTAATCTGAAACCTTGAGTGCGATATACCGAAAAGACCGTCTCGATCCAAGGATCGCGTTTCCGTAGACGGTTCGTCATTCGGAGGTCCGAGGCTCAAGATATGGCCAAAAGAACGAGACTGGTTCGAAACGGGGGGGTCCGGGTCCGGGCCGACCCGGCCTGACCCCCCCTGGGGCGGCCCAGCCGGACAGCCGGCCGGCGGCGCGGTGGCGCGGCGGCGCGGCGGCCGCGGCGGCCCGGCGGCCTGGCGCCGCACGAGGGCTGCACGCGGGGGGCAATCAAGCCCCCGCTTCTTCAAAAGGCGGCGCGGCTAAGCCGCGCCGTTTTGTCAAACAACGGCCCCCCTCCTGGGGGCCCGCTTCATGGAAAACCGGGGGCCTCCTGCCCCCCCTCAAGGAAACCGCCCCCCTCATTAAGAGGGGGGTTTTGTGAGCCGGCCGGGGGATTAATTCCCCCGGCTTAATGCCATCCGGCCGGCCAGCCGGCCGGCCGGTTTTCACCAACGGGACCGGAAATTCCGGTCCCGCCTTCGGCTTCCGACGCCGGCGGCCCGGCCGCCGGTCTTCTCATCCCGCCGCGGCCCGGAACCGGCCGCGGTCTCCTCGTCCCGCCGCGGCCCGGAACCGGCCGCGGTGTTCGTCGTCCGGCGCGGTGCGACGGCACCACGCCCCTTCGCCGCGCATTTGATTCCCTTCGACGCGGCGCGACGGCGTCGCGTTCTTCATGATTCTTCCACGGCGCGGCGCGACGGCGCCACGAAATTTAATCATATTATTATCCGCGTGGTGCGACGGCACCACGCCACTTTGCTTCCACCCTCAAGATAGAACAATAAGAACGATGGAGGGGGGTTCGGCCGTGTTCGTGCGGTCCGGCCCCCTCACGTTAAAATAATAACTCAATTTAAAATATTCAAATTCCTCACGTTAGTCATGCGAACCATGAGCAAGAATAGAATAATTAAACAATAATCAACAACCCCTACCTTGGTATAAGGTTCGAAGATTTGTCTACGTTCCGCGGAAGACGACGTCGCGGAGGTCGGGCGTCGCAGTCGTCGTTCGTCAAATTCGACGACGAAGAGGCGCGTCCGAAGAGGCACGTCGTTGGCGAAACCTTGTACGCCGACGAAGGTTGTCCGAGGAAGAAGCGGTGTTCTCTCTCGTTGACACGGAAGACGAAGAAGAGCGGAGCGGCGTTCTTCGTCGGTACTCGATAGTCGCACGTTGACGTAGTCATGGAATATCGGTGTCAATTCCTTTGACGTCGGAGGAAGAGTCGTTGTCGATGGCGTTTGTCGCGGAAATCCGTCGCGGAAGAGACGACGCGGAATAAGTACGTCGCGTCGCGGATACGGCGTCGCGGATGGACCGTGTTCTTCGGCGGAGAAGTTCTTCGTTGAAGAACGACGTTCTTCGCGTTCTTCGTTGAGTTTGAAGAAGATGAAGAAGACTTCCCTACTCTCTCAAGGAGATAAAATTCTAACAAAATAAAATAAGTCTCTATCTTATTTTATTCACACAACCCAACCTCTTTGAATTTCAAAGGTTTGAAATTCAATAACCACACACAACTCACCTCATTAACTCATTACATTTAAGTCATAGGTTTATAACTTAAGTTAACATAATTTAAGTGGGAGTTGAGAGGGTTTTAGAGGATATGAAGGGGTGGGGTTCGTGTGGGCCCCACCACCCTCATAACCTCCCATGGGAGGTTGGGTGGTTACCCAACTTCCAACAAGAGATATCACTTAGAGTAAAATAATAAAAATTGTAGTGTAATTACAAAGTAAACATCCACAATTTTTATTATCAACACTCGCATGAACGCAACTCCAGAACAGGAGTTCCTAAGCGTATACCGGCGCTACGGTTCCATCGGTGCCCTCGGATTTCAATTCCGAGCACCGGATCAAAAGTTAGAAATTCCCGCTCGTTCGTTCACTGAACGTACCCGAGCCAAACTTTGGAAATTGATTCCGGGCACTCCGGGCCTCGGAATCAGGTGCCGTCAGAAACCGCGCTCTTGTAAAATTCTAAAGAAAATTAAGAAAAAAATTTCCCTTTAATTTTACGGGTCTTTACATATAATGGATCCAAATGGATTTATTAATAGTTTATGTTAAGTATGGGTATAAATCCTCTCAACCAATAGGTTTTATACAAGTTTACGTCCCCATATTAACCTTATTGTTTAGATTTAATTCTTAGTTAAATAGTTTAACTTTTAACATGTCTTCTTGTATATTTATATTACATGGTTAATAAACATACTTTAAAATAACAAGAGAGCCTAAAGTGGTTAATTAATAAAATATATATCATTATATAATTCCTTTTTCCAGACCTCAAATTTTTAGGAATATTATATCATTTAATTATATAGTATTTATTTTAAATAGTCATTTATGAAGATTCTGACACTATTTAGTATTTGGTTTTTTTGGAAGTCAAAAAAACATTATTACTTAGAAAACAATACCTTAAATAAACCCTAATATGTCATATTAACCTATAAAATTAGTGTAATTCATCAAAAGTCTCAATTTAAATTTATTTTGATATTTATAATATCAATTATTTTTATCATTCATTTATAAGGTTATTACCACATCATCATTATGTCATAAATAAATTTATATATATAATTTCTAAAAATTATAAATAAAATACCATTATTTAGGAAATATATTTAGATTTATAATTAATATTTACAGTCTAATTTATATTATTAATAACCCAATATTAAAAATGGTTTAGTTGTCAAACTTTGAATTTAACACCTTTAACTCTTCTTTAAATAAAATAATAATAAATTTCATAATCTAATTCAAGTGGATCAAAAGAAAAAAAATTATTAATAAGGTTTATTTTGGTCGAAATAAACTTATATAATAGAATTTGGACATATTTTAGGGTAATTATAATATCATTTGTACCTTTAATTACCCTATTTACTTTTAACCGTGGTAAATGAAATTCAAAAGTTACTATTCACCAAAAATTATTTATATCCTATTGAACCACATTTTACTTAATAATGTAAACCATTTCTCTCATATTTTTGAAATTAAATTCACTAAATTAGTAAAATTATGTTTTATGCAAATTTGCAAATGTGCCTATAAGGTGTGTAAAAGATGGTAAAAAGATCAATAAAATTTTATATATCTAAACTTATAATAAAATGACTTCAATGAATTAAATTGGACTGATATAGGTATTATTTAACTATTTTGACTTTAAATTAAAAATAATTATTTAAATAAAAATTAGGCTTTAAAAATTAATGCAGCATTTCTCACTAGTCAACAAAAATTCAATGTTTTTAGAAAAATACAAAAAAATCACCCAATGCTAATTTTGATTTTCCAAATTCCAAAATGATTTCAATTTTACCAAATTCAAAACATAGAATTAGTATTAATTAATTTTAAAAAAATATTCCCGTTGCCAAAACCAGAAAGCAGGTTTTTGAGAAGTAAAAACTATAAAAAGACTGATATGTGTTTATGTGTAATTTAAATGTAAAATTACTTCCAATGAAAAACATTGGATTAAATGATAAAAATATAATCTAATTATAATTTAAAACATTTCAAATATGTAATTTAACACTATAAATTATTTTGATTAAAAAGGTTTTTTTCAATTAAAATTTTGTAATTTTTACTATTTATCAAAATAAGAAAGTTATCATAAAAACCCCAAAAATTTATCCAAGCTAATTTTTTATGTACTTATTCTAAAGAAGAAGTTTATTTTTTAAAATTGAATATATAAGGGTCAAATATTGGATTTGAAATGGGTTATCCATTAAAAGGTGGTAAAATTTCATTTTATAAAAATTACTTCTTTTATATGAAAAATTTAATATGTTCTTATATTATGTTTAAAAAACAAAAAAATATAGATGTTAAAATTATATAGAATATATAAAATTCAAGATGCAGTTAATAATTTTTATAACCATTTTTTGAACGGCTAGTTTGGTAAGTCATGGTGCGCTCAAACTAGGTGTTGCGTGTAGCACAATATATTGAATTACTTTAAAGAAAGTAACTTACTATGAAATCTTGGGGTGTTACATTCTTCCCCCCTTTTTTAAATTTCTGCCTCACAATTTTAAAATTGGTCTTGGGAACTTCATTGAAAGTCCCACATCGGAAAAAGAGTCAACAAAATTATCACTTTAAAAGAAATAAATAGAAGTTCAAAGGTTATCCAAGATAACCCATACTAGGATTCCATGTTGAAAAAAACATGGATATGGAAGATAAACTAAGTGTCATGTTCTGATGGAGAGTGATAGAAAACATGATCAGGAGAAAGTTAACAACAAGAAAACCACAAACTTTTGTTCCCTTTTAACACACTCATGTACTTTGGCCTATCCCTGGAGGATAATCATAATATACTTATTCACATCCTGAGAAAAAGAAAAAATAAGAAAGAGGTGAACTTAGATGCTCAGTAGGGATAACTATATAGCAGAAACTATCATAAACAAGCATAAAAATTTAAAGCAATGTATAAGACTAAAACATAGGCCTTTTAAACTTAAACTTCCACATAATATGGAATATATATATCAAATAATTCCATTTCATTATTTACATGGATATTTTACTAATCGAATAATCACATGTAATATCAGTAACTAATTTCATAATGATGGAATGCATAATTTCAGACATCATAACCATATAGTCAAGGCCTTGTGCCAAGACTACAAATAAGATTTTGTTCAAACCTTGTGCCAAGACACTAGTTTGTCTCATGATACCTACTGATGCATTGAGGAGCTATAGAGGGCTCCACCCGTCACTTACTAAGTCCAATTCATTCCTCAAAATAAATGGTTGAAACATTATCTAAACATTCGTATTAAAACTAGAATACGAAATGTCAATATATTAACCACAAACCATGAATGGTATAAAAATAGCATATCCACAGTCAAACATAACTCATTCAACACAATATGAAAGATTTTATTATAATAAATCAACCTCAATCAAGAATAATGATGGATATTTAGATAGATGAAAATAATTAGTAAAACTATTTGATAGAAATATCATTTTTTCTTGAAAATCATTAAAAGTATCACTATTTATCAAGAAGTTGTTTGAAGTATATTTATGAATCAAAGTTTCCCATACCACTTTTAAACTTTTAAAATGAATTTTAATTTTGAAACATTCATTCCCATATTAATAAATCCTTAAAACCATTTTTAAAACATAGACATTAATGAGAAAGATTTAGATGAATAAATCTTTGAAACATTGAAAATGATAATTTAGTTAGAGTTCCTAACAAAATGAGAGGCCCTTGAATAAAAATAATTTAGGTTACCAAAACATTATAATATCATGAGAATAAAGGGATTCATAATATACAATGTCAAAGCACAATATATACACCATATAAAAGTTAATTGGGGTCTAACATCAAAGAAGTCTCAATGGAATGTAAATTGAGATGAAATCCTTTATAAAGACTGTATCCTTAGGTTAAGAATAAATCAATGACATAATTATGTGTGAAAAATATAAATACACTCAATATTTTTCGATATTAATTGTAAATCAATCATAGTACATTCATATATATTCTGGTAAAATCAACACCAATGACTTGAATGTTTAACTCAATGAATGGAAATTGAGTTAAGCTTACTCTTATCAAGTTCATATCGATGACTTGATAATTTATCAATGGAGTGATTATGTGTATCAAAGTTATATCCACACAAAGGGGAGTGTAAATTACTACATAAATAAATAAATAATTATTTCACACATAATCTAGGATTAAAATAATTAATGAATTTTGCGTAGAACCCAATGAGTGGAAATTGAAATTAGAAATTCCCTTACTGGTTTGGTAAATTACAAAACATACACCCCATGAAATAAGGATCAAACAATTAATATTTAAATACAAATTAATTAAAGTATATTACACAAATAATACAATCATTGTTAGTATATACACCACACAAAAGAAATAGTGGAAAATATAGCATGAATCTCATGAGAATAAAAAGTGAGATGAAAACCCCTTACCTTTTACATTTACTAGGTAGAGGGTAGGTTAAAGCCATTTATAATTGTAAAAAAATTGTTATTAAATTATACAATATCCACATACATAAATATGATATCATATATGATCTTCCAATATTTCCTTGTTAATGATATTTTAGTATTATCATTGTTTTGGGTTTTAACTGATTCATTTTCATTTATATGTTTCATTACGTAAGTAAGGATTGTTATGGATATGATGTATTTTATTCATATATTGAATGATATTAAGTTATAAAACATTATTTTTAATAATAAAATAAAAATTATTCTTGAATGCTTATAATGGGGAACGAAATCTAATCACGTCGTGGAGACCGTAAGTCAGATGTACGCACGAGCGACAATATCATTCTATTAGTGGTGAAATAGTATGTAATCGGATGGTATATTCTATATAGATAAAAAATAACTTGTTATATTTATTATATAAATCAGTTATACATATTATTATTCCAATCCAAATAATTAAGTGTTGAATAACAAACTACACCAGGACGTGGAGACGGTAAGCCGTACGTGCGCACATATGGTGCCTTTGTCATTCATATGATGAATAGAATAATGAATATGGTTGTACCATATTTATAATAAAATAAAATTATGTATAAGTTAATAGATATTTTAATTTTTATGGAAATAACAATGAAAGAATAAGTTGAAGAAAAAAAGAACATTGAACGAGGTGTTGAAATTATTACCTCTTCTTCGGGTGCATTCTTTTCATTTGATCAAAAGGGATCCTTAGGTTGACTTTATGATCAAATTAATGCCTCTAGGTTCATGTGATGGTAGTTGGCAGGATATTTGAGAATTGGTTGGTAGAGACAAATGGCTTTGGAGGTGTGATTTTGAGATAAGGGTAAATACATATTTATAAGAGAGGTGAGGGTCACTTTAGGATAAGCTTGAAATATTATTTTATTATAAAATCATTTTCTATTTATAATGGCTCCAAATGGATTAATTTATAGGCTAATGTGGGTATGGGTCTAAATCATTTCAACCAATAGGTTTTTGACAAATTTAGGTCACCATATTAACCTTATCTTTTATATTTATTTCTTAGTTAAATAGTTTAACTTTTACCATGTCTTCTTGTATTTTTATATTACGTGTTTAATAAAAATACTATATAATGACAACAGAACATAAAGTGGTTAATTAATGAAATTTCTATCATTATATAAGTCCTTTTTCATGACCATATATTTTTAAGAATATTATATTATTTAATAATATAGTATTTGTTCTAAATACTCATTTAAGACAATTTTGACACTATTTAGTATTTGGTTTTTGTGAAAGTCAAAAAAACTTGATTAATTCTAAACAAGTACATTAAATCATCCCTAACAATTCATATTAACCTAATAAATTCGTGTAATCCTTCAAAAGTCTAAAATTAAATTTATTTTGATATTTATGAAATCAATTATTTTAAGCTTTCATTAATGAGGTAATTACTGCATCATCATTGTGTCAAAAATAAATTTATATATATAATGTCTAAATATTATAAATAAAATACCATGATGTGTGAAATCTTTTTATATTTCTATTTAATATTTATAGTCTAATTTATCTTATGTATAACCTTATATTAAAAATGGTTTAGTTATTAAACATTGAATTTGACACTTTTAACTCTTCTTTAAATAAAATAATAATAAATGTTCTAATCTAATCCAAGTGAATCAAAAGTATTATATTTTATTCCTAAGGATGATTTTGGTCTAAATAAACATATTCAATAGAATTTGGATATGTGTTAGGGTAATTGTAAAATCATTTTTACCTTTAATTACTTTGTTTACTTTTAACTGGGGTAAATAAAGTTCAAAAGTTACTATTCACCAAAATTATTTTCATCCTATTGAACCACGTTTTACTAACTGATGTCAACCGTGTCTTCTGTATTTTTGAAATTCAATTCATCGAAGCAGTAAAATTATGCTATATGCAAATTTTTAAATATGCATAGAAAGTGAGTAAAAGAGGGTAAAAAATTCAATAAAATTTTATATATCAAATATTATTATAATATGACTACAATGAATTACATTGGACTAATATAAGTATTATTTATCTATTTTTAAATTAAAAAAATTAAATTAAAAATAAATATTTAAATAAAAAGTCGTTTTTAAACAATAACGCCATGTTTTTCACTATTCATCAAAAATTGAAAGTTTTTAAAAAATACACAAAATTCACCCAAAGATAATTTTGTTATTACAAATTCAAAAATAATTTATGTATTACCAAATTAAAAAAATAGATTTTGTATTAATTAATTTTAAAAAATATTCTTGTTGTTAAATCAGAAAGTGAGTTTTTGAGAAGTAAAAACTATCAAAAGATTGATATGATTTTATGTCCAATTTAAATGTAAAATTACTTCCAATGACCAACATTGGATTAAATGATAAAAATTTGATCTAATTATACTTCAAAACCATTAAAATTTATAATTTAACTCTATAAATTAGTTTTATTAAATATTTGTTTTCAATTAAAATTTTGTATTTTTCACTATTCATAAAAATATGAAAGTTATCAGAAAAGCACAAAAAATTTATCCAACATTAAGTTTTATGTCCCTTTTCTAAAGAAGTAGTTTTATTTTTTTCAAATTGAATATATAAATGTGTTAATTATTATATTTAAAAAGTGTTCTCCATTAAAAGGTGGTAAAATTTCATTTTTTAAAAAATATATCTTTTATCTGAAAAATTGAATTTGTTCTTATATTATGTTTAAGAAAAACATAATATGAATGTTAAAATTATATGGACTTTATATGATTCCAGATTTTGTTAATACTATTCATAACCGTTTTTTGAACGGCAGGTTTGGTAAGTCATGGTGTGCTCAAACTCAGTGTTGCGTGTAGCGCAAGCTATTAAATTACTTTAAAGAAAATAACTTACTATGAAATCTTGGGGTGTTACAGAATGTTCCAAAGACACATACTGTATTGTAAGGATAATACTACAGTGATGGTTTTATATTCCCTATTTTTGGTGATACATTATTCTTATAGACTAAAAAATCAAACAAGTAAGCAATATTTGGAAATTAGAAAAAATTGACAAGATTAATTAAAATTCAATAATAGATTCCATGTATCAAAGATTATAGGGTTATTAACTTTTATACCATGGTGGTTATTCAAGTGAGATTATATATATGTGGTAAAATTGTGCTACCAATAATTCTTGATTGGTTATACCATATATTTATGCCTAAATCCATTAGAATTTTACTTGTCATAGCTACATTCTACGATCATTTTATTAAGCTTTGAATGTCAAGATCACCAATCATGGAACATGTCTATAAAACTCAACTAAAAAGGGATGGGGACATCAAAGAATTCCAATAAAGTTATAAGTTACTAAAATATAGTTTAGTATTAATGTAACCAACAAGATCATAGAAAATTCCTTTGGAATGAATCTTTTATATCTGTCTACCATAGGTTGGGGGGAGTGTCATAGTTTTTCAAGTATAACATGTTTGGTAACATATGAAAAATAACTATTGGTATTCCAGTTTTTTAAGAACATGACTAAATTAACTTTATTGATATTGACTTAAAGTAGAACCCAAAGTTCTAAGTAATAGGATCATTTAAGGTAAATATAATGTTTGCGTAGAATTAGTCAATCGTGCATACACTGAAAAGGTATTAAAAATAAAAGTTTGAACAATTCAAGTGATAATTTTTACCAATGTCACGTGGCATAAATCTCTCCCTTAAGACATGTATAGGCATAGGATGAGACTAATGGGGTGAGTTCAATTTCATTTTTTTTTGTGATGTATCAATCACATATGTCATGATATATACAATACATAATATTTCCAATAAAAAATTTATAGTAAGAAAATATTAGTTACATCCAAGAGAACTATATGGGAATCATTTAAAACTATCTGACTATACATGAGAAATTATAAAGGATATGTACCTTGTATGTTGAGAGGAATGGATACTAGTTACAAGGGAACACAAACTAGTCTTCCTATAAGGTTAATAGGATTTAATATCACATTTAGGATAAGGTAATGAGTAAGAAAAGCTCATAAAATCTAGTGGTAGCCATATCTACAAATATCGAGTGCATTGAATCTTTTGTGGTGGGTAAGAAGTAGTGTGTTAAACATAATGATTTGTTATAGGTCTTGATATCTCACCAAACAAGTAAACTATTATCATGTAAATTATTATATTATTACTAGTCACAATGTAATGTTCTAATAGTGGAAGAAATAGAATATAATAAGGGTTTACATCTCTTGAAAAGTTTTAATCAAGGGGATGAGGTCTCACATAGTATAATAGGAATGTCTAAGAGATGTTGAACACTCGTCAACTAAAATATTGACTCAGTAAAAACATGATCTTAATCTTGTGAATGATAACAACGATGGTTAGCAAGTTGGATATTGTGCAAGTGGGAGTGTTGTAAAAGTGGTTTCCCTAAACAAAAAATTATTAGTAATTTTGATTACTATATAATGGATACAGTGAGTTATGCATGATTTTTACATATCGTTTTAGTATAAACATTTATGTATCATCTAATTAATGGTAACTTTAATAGATTATTTGTCTCATCAAATTGTTATAGTAGATACGAGGTCATAATTATAACCTTAAGATACTATGACATTAATATCAAATATATGTCATATAGTTTAGATATATCATAATAACTACACACAGTAGATGTTTGACTATCAAGTGTTATGGGATCATAATCATTGATACTTTCTCGCATGAAGTCCTCACATGGTGATCTCAAGTTGTTGCGATCATGAAGATAGACCTACGAATTGGAACATTACTTGTTTTTAGAGTCATTAGATGTTCTAATCTATGGACATGTGTATTGGAATCATAAATTGATATCATTATCATTGTGTTCCATTTGATCAGATACCTTGATGCAAGAAAAAACCATGATAATGAAATCAAGGCAAGGTAGCTTGTGATGGGTGTGTCATTGGTGGTATTTCATTGGTTGAATGATCAAGATAGAGTTTTTCACATTCAAGTTAACGATTTAATATCTATGTCTAGGTTGATAAGAATGGTAGGACCTGCACAAATCCATGGACATGGTAATCAAAGGTAAATAAATCCAGTTAGATCAAAAAATGATAAATAAAGAAAGGATGATGACATAAGTGTGCATCCAAGAATATGAGATAACTATATACAAAAATATTATATTACAAAGTTCATGTTCATAGGAAGGTTTTTGTTGTTATGAATACTTGTTATATCTTTAGGGTTCTTAATGTGTCTTTAGTCTCTTATCCTGGTCTATGAATGGCATTCACTACTATTGAGATATGGGAATAGTCAGTCATACATAAGAGTGTATTCAAAATTCTTCTCTATTCTGGTGAATAAGCATTGAAGACATAGTAGGATCCACTATTGGTGTCCAGTGTAGAGACCCAAAGCTTGACGTACATGGAAATTACATTACTTTTTCTGAATACCTAATACATAACAAAAATAGACACCAAAGGACCGTAATAGTTTAGTATCTTTGGAAACTCAGAACATAATATTCTAATCTTGGTGAAAGATCTTCAACATCTCCCATAAAGATCTTCCCCTTTTGTTTTCTTACCTAAAACCATTCTTTATATCCTGGGGAAAAAACATATAAAGGGTGATCTCAAATGCTCAGTAAGGGTAAACATGGAAAAAATAAAACAAACCATATAAATTTGAACTTAAAAACATGACTGTAATGCTTAAACATCAAAATCTTGAGCAATGACATAAAACATGGAATTACATAAAGAATAGATCATAATGGAACATCAATCATGATAAAATATCATGGTAATAAAACATTTAATTATGTCAAACCATTATGCACTTGATATGATTTCCATAGTAGCCAAGGCATTGCTGCCAAGACCATCTTAGTGGACAAAGTCCCTTACTGAATCGAGTTCACTCCTCATTCTAGTCCTGTATCACTGAACCGGATTAACTTGTTGTTCCATCCATGTCTATCTCATGAGATATAAATATTTACCCAATGCATTGGAGGGATATATAGGTCCCACCCATCTCATAATGAAATCATTATTACGTGTTCCACATCATAAACATTAATCATTCATCATACCCCAAAGAATAAAATGGATTTCATAAACATCATCCCATCATAACATACTCCATATAAAACAAATGGATATCATTTCATCCTAAAAAAAGTGAAACCATGTAAATCATAGAGACATTATAGTTGAAACATAATCATGCTAAATAATTTCATCTTAGATGGAAAATAGTCTTGACAAAACACTTGAAATGAATTCTTGGGGAAAATATCATTTCTTCTTAAAAATAATTTTCTTTTCACAAAATTCCATGAAATTTTAAAAGAAAAGGATTTTTTTTGAAAATAATCATCAAATCTTGAGGAGGAAGCTTCATGAAAATAAGGCTTTATGAAACCGTAAAAACCCATTCATGCTGTAAAAAAACTTTCTTCTCGTACTCTTGCCTAAAAAGTCAAAAAGTACCTTGTATGGTAAATAAAAAAATATTCCTTATATACCATGTAGTAAAAGTAAAAAATGGGTAAAAAGGACTTTAAACATACATGAAACCATTTTTAGAAAATAGGGACATTGATGATAAATATAACCCCAGTAAATACTTACGAATAAACAATCTCGGATAAAAACGTGATTGGAAAAATTATCCCTTAACTTATGTCTAATATGCTTCGTATGTATACGAACCTTTTGTATAATGTTTTCAATAATTTCATTTACTTATTACAGAATTGCATTCATTGTTATGATATCATATATGGTTCACTTATGACTTTATATTACCCGTTCTTTTGTAAATTCCATGTTAAAGCAGCGTTTTGGGTAAAATTGTTTCATTTATCGTACGTGTTTTGACTTGTTGTTCTTGATATTATTACTTATATCCTGATTTACTTAATTCCATAATGTAAAACATGATTTATATATAACATATATTCTGCATATAAATATATATGATAGATCAATAAATGGAATGAAATACACTGTTCATGGAGACGGTAGGTCGTACGTACGCATGAACGTTGTTTTCGTTTCCTTATTGAATTAAATGGAATTAAGTAAATGAAACATATATGTAAATAAATACAGTATAATTATTATGTAATAGATTTCATGATTATTTATTATATATACTTTATAATCATACTTGAATGGTTCATCAAGGAAAATGAATCTCATCGTGTTCATGGAGACGGTAGTCCATACGTACGCACGAGCGATGATATCATTCCAATAATTGTTGAATAGAATTGGAGTAGATGATATAATATCTCCGAATAATTATGATTTTATAATAACCATATATAGTTATTCTTTAAACCATTATACCCATCCAAGTATGTAGGTGGTGGGAAAACGGATTACACCACGGCGTGGAGATGGTATTCCGTACGTACGCACGCGTGATGATTTCATTTTCCATAGGATTGATTGATGGTTAAATGGGGTTCTTTAATATTTATAATAACATATCATTATATTAGTGACACTGATGTTATTACTTTATAATGAAACAACTAAAGAAGAATAATTTGAAGAATAAAAAAACTTGAAAGAATCGGTAGAAGAGATTACCTCTTCTTCGACACGGCTCCTCTTATCCTCCTCTTAGGGCACAAAATTTAGTCTTTAAAGAATACCAGGACCTCTAGTAGGTTTATATGGAAGGTTATATGTTAAATTTTTAGGGGTTGGACGAGCTTGAAGGCTCCAATGTGTGTGAAGGGGAGAGGGAAGGAGGTGCCCTTATATAGGAGAGGAGAGGGGCACTTTTGAAAACATTAAAAATATTAATTAATAATAAAATGAAACCCCACATAAAAACCTCAAAAAAAGAATCAATTCAAAGATGAGATGATATAGGGTTGTAATATATTCAACCAATAAAATTTAGATATGTTTTAATTTTATTTTAAACCTTATCAACTTGATTTATCATTATTTAAACTATTTAATTTTATTTCTGGTAGTAAAATTCTAAATTTTAAATTGTTATAAAAACATGCATAAATGTTGTCAATTTCCCATAATTGGATAATTTATAACCTTTTAGACCATATAATTTTCAATTTTTAGTTTTTAAATATTTTTGTAATTTTTAAATAATTCAATAATATTTTATTTTTATAAAATGTCAATAGTGTCAATTTTGACACTATTCATTATTTGAATTTAAATAAAAACCACACAAAAGATATGTTCGAAAGAAAATATATAATATATTCCTAACATGTCATATTAATCAAAAAATCATGGGGCACATTAATTTGTTCATATTTTATTTATTTTAATATTTTTAAAAACATTTATTTGGTATATCTCTTAGTAAAATAATTACTACAACATTTTTTGTATAATTATTTAATATCCATATTTGCTGCATAAAAATAAAATATAAAATCCTATGATGAAGATAAATATAATAACTTTCATAATAATATTTTTACTCTCATTTATAATCTTAAAATTCCAACATTTAAATTGTTATATTTATTAAATTATGAAGGTGACATCTTTGACATCATTTAAAATAAAATAATATAAATGTCCTAATCTGTTTAATAAGGTTCAAAATGGTCCAAAAATCTACCCTTATATGATTAGGGTGTATATATACTCTGCCAATAATTTTTTTTCAAGTTTCAGGTCCTTTTGATAGGTATTTGTATTTTAATAAAAACTATATTATTGATTTTTCACTAAATAAATAATTTCATTATCAATAATGTATAAGCTATTAAGGTAATTAAATATTACTTAAAAATTAAAAATAAATTACCCTGATAAATATTAACTTTTTATATTTCAAATGATTATTTATAATCGAATTTATATTCTGTAAAACCATATATTAAAAATAATCTAATTATTAAAGTATGAGTCAGACATTTCACTTTCCTTTAAATATAATAAATAAATGGTCTTAATCAAATAAAAGTGGGTTACATTAGATTTCATTTCAACCCAAGTATTATTTAGGGTAAAATATAATCATCAAATTATATTAGGACAAGTTTCAGGGTAATTTTATAATATTATATTTACCCTTAATTACCCGATTTACCTTTAACTATGGTAAATAAAATTTACTGTAGTTACTATTAATAATGAATAAAAATAAAAAGTAGCTTATTAAAATAAATTGGACCTAGTTATTCCAAATATGGAATCCATTTTTCCAAATTTAAATCACAGAAGTTGCAGAAATTAATTTAAAATTAATCCCGTTTTTATGAAAATGAGTTTTAAAAGTTAAAACATTGCAAAAGATTGAAATGATTTTACCTATGCATTTAATGTAAAATAAATTCTAATGACATACATTATATTAAATTGTAAAAATATATTCTATTTATACTTTAAAACCATTCAATATTAAATTTTTCCATATAAATTATTACGATGAAAAAGTTGTTTTTAATTAAAATATAGCTTGTTTTTACTATTCATTAAAATATGAAAGTTATCAGAATAATATGAAAAATTTATCCAAAGTAAATTTTTATATCCTGATTCCAAATAAGAATTTTATTTTGTCAAATTGAACTTATAAACATGTTAAAAACTAGATTTAAAGTGGGTGCACCATCAAAAGGCGGCAAAACGTCATTTTTTGAAAAATACTTATTTTACTCGAAAAAATTATTTTGTTCTCATACGATGTTCTAGAAAATGTGTATGATGAATAATGATGTTATAAAATTCAAAATGTATTTAATAATATTCATAAAATCTAGTTCATAATATTATAACAATATATCGTTGTTTAGTGAAACCTGGTATTGCGTTCTACACAGGCTATCAAGGAAGGTCACGATTGCGTGTAATGCAAGACAAGTCAAGGTTGCATGTAGTGAGATCTCCCTTTGTTTTTGTGTATAACATAATCAAATCTTATTTCATTTATACATTAAACAAAATCTATACTTAATGTTGCGTAGAATAATTTCAACAAAACTGACATGAAATTGTGTGTAATACGAGCCAAGAATAGTGTTGTGTATACTACAAGCTAATACAGTGTTGCATATATCACAAGCTAATTTTGGTGTAGCATACAACACAAGACATCAATGAAATTAAAAAGAATAATTATCATAAAATCTCGGTTTGTTACATTCTAACCCCCTTAAAATGAATTTCGCCCTCAAAATTCGTCGTGGGTTGTAAATGGTTTACTACTTGAAAGTTTCTTTCATAGAAACCCATATCGTAAAAAGGAATAATAAAACTTAATTTTAAAAAGTGAAGTATAAAACATAATGGTTACCCAAATTTACTCATCACTGGGTTTCCACATAGGAGAGCATAGGTGAAAATATGGATATGGAAGAGAAATCTAACCATCAAGTTCTGATGGAGAGTGGTAGAGAACATGGCTATGAAAAAGACAACAAATAAAAAGCCATAAATTTCTGATGATCTAAGATATCATTTGATTCATCGGATATGAAGACACTGGGAAAAAAATTTCAAGATCATTTCTTTAAAGTTGAAGAATTTGAATTAGAAGAAATACTTTATTTTGGTACAATCTCACCATTGTTCGTGCCTTAAACAATTTCCACTTCATCTCTTAAAGAAATAAAGTTGAATTTTTCATTCTTGAAGTGTTAGCAGATCATATGATATAATGATGGGTCATTCCATCTCTCTCAAACAAAAGGTTAGAAAAGGTTATCAAATATATATAAGTCCATATATGGTGAGGTTAATCGTATATGGTTCCTAAAATGGACTTATACTTCATTTATAATACCTATTAATAAAATAAAACCAGTTTCTACTAATCAGGGACTTCCTATAGGCCAGTGGTAGGCGATAAAGACCTATCACACTTCGGTTGTGGGTTCCATTCCCACAGCCTTGATTGGCGCGATGGGTTGTCGCCCATCCTGCAGGTTGTCCATTTTTTAAAACTACATTATTATAACATTCCTACATTAATATTGAACAATGTTCTAGCCTTAAACAATACTATATTATATCTAACATAATTCATTCAAATCTTTAGGCTTATCCAAAATACTTTTGTCCAAGATCATAGTATAAAGAAAACAATTACTAGAAATTTCATTTACTGAGCATGTGAATACCACCATTTATTTCTCATATATCATGTGAATACCTTAATCATGTATTATCTTGAAAAATGAATACCCATTGAACCTTTGTGAAAACATGAATGATGTCAAAAGTTAACTCTTTCCACATACCAAAATCCAAATATTTCTATATAATCAAACCATGATATAACCTTGTCCTTATATCAGTCATGAGATCATGAATACTATCAAACCTTTCATTTTCTTCTTATCCCTTCATTATGCGCATATCATCTTCTTTCCAAAAATATTTCAATCATTTTTCATGGTTATTAGTACCATATTCTTATGGAAAACCACAATGGACCAATACATAGATATTCCAATATACCATAAAATTACCTCAACAGTATTATTCTTTAATACCAATACATAAACACTTCAATCCATCCTCTTCAATGACTATCATGGAATTAGTCCTTCTTTTATTTAGAGGTAATATCTTAGGTTAGGGCATTGAGTTGGGTAATGCCCATGTTCTCTACAGATAAGACATTGAACTCCATAACAGTCTATCACTCTATGACCCTTCTCTCCGCACAGATAAAATCTTCCCCTCCATTTGATGTATTCATCAAGGTTCTTCTTCCCTTCTTTAGAAATCTCAATCTTCATTTCTCTATGCTCTTCAACATGAGAACATGTATAAAATTCCATCTTCCTCTTATTTGATGAATTAGGAATACCATTAATGTTCACCTTGTTAATCATATATCGCGATGACTGATTCAACACAATCACAAAATCTTTATTTCTAGGAATTATGAAATTGTGTTCCTCATAGTCAACAATTTGTCCATTAGATTCAATGTTGACCCAATTATTTCTAGTTCCCTCCATTTACTAAAACCAAAAACCATGGTGTAAGAAACAGTTAAAATAAAAAAGAATCACATAATCATAAAAAGTTACTTATGGGATGTCTAACTTATCACACATTCTGTAATCCATGACACCCTAGGTTCAGCCTAGGTTATTCATGATTTTCAACATAATTCTAGGATTGTAACCTATAGTTATACTAAACCTTAGGGACATCCCTATACATACCTTAGAAATATCTCTTGGGATTTCACTAAATTTTTTACATCCTAGTTTCCAAAGGTTAACTAAACCATTACTCTGATACCAACTATAGAGACCAAAAGCATGATTACATGGACATTACATTACTTTTGTGGAATACCTAATACATAACAAAAACAGACACCAAAGGACCTGTTGGTCAGAGTGGATACTCAAGAGGGGGCTGAATTGAGTTCCAATTAAAATTTCTCGTTAAAAAAACTTTGTCTTAAAATCCCCCAAATAAAATACTGAATTAAACAATAGTGAATTTATATCAAAGTAAATGTTATGTTGGGTTCTCAAGGGATTGATTATTTCCCGGTTAATCAAAAAAGAAGAGTTGATTAACTTTTGAAACTAACTTACTGATTTACAACTAATATAAACACTTACGAGTTCAATTATCAAAGTGACTTTAAAACAGTTTTGGTTTTAAAGTAATTAGCAGCGGAATAAAAAAGAATAACTTTGAAAGATATAGCACAGTAGATATAACCAAGAGGTTTAGTCTCAAGCCGAGACTTGTTCCTCTCAACAATTTATATAATTTTGATCCACACCCTAGATCGGGGTTCACAAAAGTTTACAACTGTCCAGGTCCAAGACCTCTACCACTGTTATCTGTGGGAACAAAAACAACAGCATCAGCTGTCCATGTCACGCACAACCTCTACCACTATCATAGTGGGAAATAAAAGATTTAAGATTTTGAGTGAGTATTTACAGATCCTCCAGTTAAAGTACAGGAGACAGTGTGTGTGTGTTAAATACAGAAGATAACACACACTTCTCAATATGTAAAACGTAAATCACAGAGGCAAAGATTTAGAGTTTAGAAATGGATCTAGTGATTGCAGTGTAGATCTGGACTCCTTTGGATTTGATCAGAATTGGTTCTGAGTCCTCTTCAGGTTTTTGTCTGGAAAACAGGGTGTCTTCTGCTTCCCTGACTTCCAGGTGTAGAGACAAAGAAAAAGGTAGTCGGTGAAGTTCTTGTGTTATGTCCTCGTTCTCAGCTCTTCACTGGTATGCAGTAATGAATGAGTTATTTGTGTAAGTTCAGTCGTCTCTTTTCATTCACACATGGTTGTTCTTCCAGCACTCCCATGGTATGTATGTCTCTGTGTATTTTCGTATTCATTCCCCTTCTTTAATTTTAAATCACGAGCTCCGGCAAGACATGATTTCCTTTTTGCAGGTACGAGGTACGGTTCCCTGACATCCAACAACACATATTAAATAAATGTCAGTGTATTAAAATATACCTGATATGATCGTTGGTTAGATTAAATAATGATTAATAAATTAAAGCAGCATCGATTTCTGTCTCTGGAATGGTAGCTTTAGATATCGGTAGCCTTGTGTATCGGTCGGTCTGAGTATCGGTAGCATCTTGTGTAACGGTAGCCTTTCCATTGGTAACTCTTCTATCGGTAGACTTCATTTGTAATGGTAAGCTTTCTGTCGGTCGACTTGATTGCATTGGTAGCGGTATACTTTCTTGTATTCATGGGCTTTCGCATATCGGTAGGCTTTGCATAACGGTGACCTTTTCGTATCGATAGGCTTTTCGTATCGGTAGGCTTGTCTGACGGTAACCTTCTTATATTGGTAAGCTTAGTATATCGGTAACCTTCCGCGTATCGGTAGACTTTGATGTAACGGTAGACTTCATCATATTGGTAGCTCTGTATCGTTAGCTTTCGACTTCGATGTAGCGGTAGACTTGAGTACCGGTGAGCTTGTAACTGTAACTCTATCGGTGGACTTGTTCTATATCAGTAGCTATATTCTGTATAATCATTCTATTGGAAGAATGAGTAAAGTCAGAGTATACATATATCCATTAATCCAAAATACTTATATTAAGCATAATTGAAAGTAACAACATATAATAAAGCATATTTGAGATGTATCAAGAATAATTAAGATATAAATAAAATATAGTTGGGATTATCAAAATATAATAAAAAAACTCAATTCCCAGAGGGTTCAACAATCTCCCCCTTTTTAATAATCACAACTTATACCAAAAATGAAGTAGTATCAGAGAAAAATATAACAAAAATGATAACAAAAAAAAAGTAGTATCAGAGAAAACAAAAAAGATTGAAAAATGGAAAAGAACAAAAGGTTTCTTTTGGTTAAAAAACTTTCCATATTCCTCCCCCTATCAATTTAACTGCAAGATTCTCCCCCTTTGTGGGTTTCTCTCTTAACTCATTTGTCTCATTTTTCTCATTTTTCATTTTCCATTTTCTCCCCCTTTGTGATTAACAAAAAGAATGGTATCAGAAAAAAAGACTAGTAGAGAATAAATGAGAAAGTAATAGAAACATAGTAAAGTAGAGAATGAAGAGGAATTTCATTAATATACAAAAGGTACACTGATAAAATAAGAACAAAAAAAATAAATACAAGTGAATCCTATCAAAAAAGATCTAGAAACACTCAATAATCCTCTAGAACAGGTGTCTTTCCCTTAGGATCAGCAGAGGTTTCAGGTGCAGGGTCAGCAGAGGGTTTCGGAATAGCTGAAGGGACAACTGGTGGTTCAGCTACAGAAACTGTACCGGATCTAAAATTTGTAGTCCTCTGAGTGATCATTGGTGTCATGCTGCGAATAGCCTGAACTGGAGTCAATTTTGGGGTACTCCCAGAGGCAGAAGCAGGAAGTGCAGGAGGTAAAATTACAGGTCTTGCATGCACATGCAAGAAGGACAGCAGCAAGTTCCTGAAATCCATAATAATGCTTCCTCCTCTCTCCATTGTAGACACAAAATCATCTCTATTTTCAATTAATTTGTCCAAGGTAGGAGTAAGCTCCCTGAGCTTACTAACCGGTTCTCTGAAGGCCTAAGTCACTGGAGGTAACTTCATATTCTCAATCAAAAGCTTGAAATGGTTTGTCATTTGTTGCTTGGTATTAACCTTCTCAAAATAAGCATCCACCTTATTCTTGATTGCCTCCTGAGAAGCAGTAGCTGTCCGCAGGTGATCACGAACAAAACTACTAACTTCCCTAGTGGTAGCAAGAATCTAAGTATCCGATGCACCACTGGGACTGGCCTTAGCCAATTCTTCCTGAATAATAGTGCGGATCTGGTCAAGGTTCACACTGGAGCTAGATGAGGGAAGAGGTTTCATTGAGAAGGTCGTTGTCTCCTTGAAGGATTGAGTCAGACTACTAACGACCTTCTGAACAAGTTCATACTAGTTGTTCAGATGTTCTTTGACTGACTTCTTAAAGGCTTCAAAAACTTCCACAAATTGCTTGACCACTTCTTTGATATATCGAATGTCAGAGTTTACTTGAGTTTGAGAGCTATGTGTGGTATTCAGAGAAGCAATCGATTGTCTCAAAGCAACTACAGATCCTGTCCAATTCTCAATATGAGTGTGGCACACTTTAATTTCATCCATCATTTCTTTCACAGGGCTGGATACACCATATCCAATTGATAACTCAAGGGATTTCTCCACGCTTTTCATCTCTTCAACCATACTTTTCTTCATTTCTGCCACTGATTCCCTTATTGCTTCTTTCAATTCATCTTTTAAGGACTCAAGGTCATCCTTGGTTGCCACAATTTCAGCCATAGTGGGTAGGGTAACTGATTCCTTTTGGGGCTGGTCTTCCTCGTCAGAGTCTCCATAAGAAAGTCTGAGAATCATATATCCTGGATCTGATGTCCAACCTTCAATGTCATATAGCACTGATACTGAACCAAGATTCTCCCCCTCACTTGGAACATTCTCTTGAGGTATCTCTTCCAACTTTCCTTCTTGATGTATTTCTGCAATTTCCTCTACAATTGCAGCAGATTCAATAGTCATTTGTTCTGAGTCATTAATCACTCTCTCGTCAACAGGTGTTGCTGCTGCTTCTTCCTGATCAGGCACTGTCCTGACTGTACAATCTATCAGAGGGCTCAAACTAAGCTCTTTTTCTTCATTTTCCTCATCATCTTCTTCACCAGCAGCCTCCTTTTCTCCATTAACATCATGATCTGATTCGGTTTCCTCGTCCTCCTCAGAGGTGTCCTTGAAAAAATACTAGCATGCTTCTTCTTCTTCTTCTTCTGTAGTCTCTGTATCATTTTCCTTCAAGATAGTTTCTCTCTTTGGTAGTTATTTTGGAGGTCTAGATACTCCATAATAAATAGCTTGATGCACAAGACTAGGGGGTATGTCTGGGTCTCCTCCTTCCTCTACTGATGTCTCTTCCTCCTCAGCTTCAGCATCACTATAGACCGGTTCTGGCTCATCTGGTCCAAGACCAGGATCCCACATATCCATTAGTCTAGAAGGATGATCCACAGGAGTATACTTGTCATGGATTTTTCCATCATCATTCAGCCATGATTTCTTCCAAGGATTCCAGCTGACTTTCATGTATTTACAGACAGTTATTGTAATACAAAGGTTGTCCTTAACCAATACCAGCTCATCCTGAGGTCCAACTACCTCTTTCACTTTTAGCATCACAGAAATTAGCTTTGATAAAAACAGTGCATTTGATTGGGACTTCGGTCTAGTCATATCTTCCACACGAATCATAATCAATCTACATAGATTGATTTTCACACTGTGCTTCAACAAATATAACAGATATATGTCTTGGAATCTCAAAGTAGCAAAATCTCCTCTTCTAGGACTAACAACATGCTGAATAAATTTAAAGAACTGCTTATCTTCTCTTGCCATCTCTGCAGCAATCACCTTTATAGGGGTCCTATTCCTTGTAAGATCCAGCAAAGCATCTTCATATTGAAACACATCACTGGTCGAAGGTACAGACTTTGAGTAGAATGCATAATCTCCTTCATGTGGAACTCTTAAGTTCCTAGACCATTCTACTGAAGTAAAAGATACTTCCTGACCATTTACCAAAGATATAATTCTACTTTCCTCCTCAGTCATTTCAAAGTGGAAAAAATCATAGAACTGCTTCACCAGCTCAGGATAGTAAGGTCCGTTGTTGTTCGCGAATCATTCTATCCATCCTTGTTCTTCTAACACCTTAAGGACCGAGGACTTTCTCTCCATAAGCCATTCTGCATTCAACTCTTTTTCAACAACAATCTCTCACTTCGACAAATGTGGGTTTAGAGGATTTCTTTGAGCTACACTTCCACTTCCACTTCTACTTGCATCAGCACTAGTTATCTTTTGTCTTTTCGCTGCCGGCGCATGACTCCCATCTGTGACTTGGGGTCTCTTGACGCGGGCCATTACAGATTCGAGGTTTAGGGTTTTGCGGCTTGAGAGGGTTAGGTTGGAGGGATTCGAACAGACGAGTTCGCGATGAGATTGAGTGAAATCTAGTATCAGTTTTAATATCATTTAGGATCCATAAATAAAATAAATCTTATATTAAAAAAACGGTTCGATGTCTCAGCTTTACAGAAGTTAAAAATGCGCGAGATGTACCGATAAAGTCTCCTAACTGTGAGGATGTCCTAACGGTGAGGTCTCCTATCGGAGTGGATACTCAAGAGGGGGGTGAATTGAGTTCTAATTAAAATTTCTATTTAAAAAAACATTGTCTTAAAAACCCCCAAATAAAATATTGAATTAAACTATAGTGAATTTATATCAAAGTAAAGGTTCTGTTGGGTTCTCAAGGGATTGATTATATCCCAGTTAATCAAAATAGAAGAGTTGATTAACTTTTGAAACTAACTTACTGATTTACAACTAATATAAACACTTGCGAGTTCAATTATCAAAGTGACTTTAAAACAGTTTTGGTTTTAAAGTAATTAGAAGCGGAATAAAAAAGAATAACTTTGAAAGATATAGCACAGCAGATATAACCAAGAGGTTCAGTCTCAAGCTGAGACTTATTCCTCTCAACAATTTATATAATTTTGATCCACACCCTAGATCGGGGTTCACAACATTTTACAACTATCCAGGTCCAAGACCTCTACCACTGTTATCCGTGGGAACAAAAACAATAGCATCAGTTTTCCAGGTCACGCACAACCTCTACCACTATCCCAGTGGGAAATAAAAGATGTAAGAGGTTGAGTGAGGATTTACAGATCCTCCAGTTAAAGTACAGGATACAATGTGTGTGTTAAATACAACAGATTACACACACTGCTCAATATGTAAAACGTAAATCACAGAGGCAAAGATTTAGAGTTTAGAAATGGCTCTAGTGATTACAGTGCAGCTCTGGACTCCTTTGGATTTGATCATAATTAGTTCTGAGTCCTCTTCAAGTTTTTGTCTGGAAAACAGAGTGTCGTCTACTTCCTTGACTTCCAGGTGTAGAGACAAAGAAAAAGGTAGTCGATGAAGTTCTTGTGTTATGTCCTCGTTCTCAGATCTTCACTGGTATGCAGTAATGAATGAGTTCTTTGTGTAAGTTCAGTCGTCTCTTTTCATTCACACTTGGTTGTTCTTCCGGCACACACATGGTATGTATGTCTCTGTGTATTTTTGTATTCATTCCCCTTCTTTCATTTTAAAGCACGAGCTCCAGAAAGACATGATTTCCTTTTTGCAGGTACGAGGTACGGTTCCCTGACATCCAACAACACATATTAAATAAATGTCATTGTATTGAAATATACCTGATATGACCGTTGGTTAGATTAAATAATGATAAAGAAATTAAAGCAGCATCGGGTTCTGTCTCTGGAACGGTAGCTTTGGATATCGGTAGCCTTGTCTATCGGTTGGTCTGAGTATCAGTAGCATCTTGTGTAACGGTAGCCTTTCCATCGGTAACTCTATCGGTAGACTTCATTTGTAACGGTAAGCTTTCTGTCAGTCGACTTGATTGCATTGGTAGCGGTAGACATTCTTGTATTGATGGGCTTTCTCATATCGGTAGGCTTTGTATAACAGTGACCGTTCCGTTTCGGTAGCCTTTTCGTATCGGTAGGCTTGTCTAACGGTAACCTTCTTATATCAGTAAGCTTAGTATATCGGTAACCTTCCGCGTATCGGTAGACTTTGATGTAACGGTAGACTTCAGAATATCATTAGCTCTGTATCGGTATCTGTCGATTTCGATGTAGTGGTATACTTGATTACCGGTGAGATTGTAACTGTAACTCTATCGGTGGACTTGTTCTATATCGGTAGCTATATTCTGTCTAAGCATTCTATTGGCAGAATGAGTAAAGTCGGAGTATACATATATCCATTAATCCAAAATACTTATATTAAGCATAATTGAAAGTAACAACATATAATAAAGCATATTTGAGATGTATCAAGCATAATTAAGATATAAATAAAATATAGTTGGGATTATCAAAATATAATAAAACAACTCAATTCCCAGAGGGTTCAACAGGACCGTAATAGTTTAGTGTCTTTGGAAACTTGGAACATAATCTTATAATCATGGTGAAAGATGTTTAACATCTCCCATAAAGATCTTCCCATTTTGTTTTCTTACCTAAAACCTTTCTTTATATCTTGGGGAAAGAAAACATATAAAGGGTGAGCTCAAATTGTCAATAAGGGTAAACATGGAGAAAATAAAACAAACCATATAATTTGAACTTAAAAACATGACCTTAATGCTTAAACATCAAAATCTTGAGCAATGACATAAAACTTGGTAGTACATAAGGCATAGATCATAATGGAACATCAATCGTGAAAAAATAGCATGGGAAAAAAAACATGTAATTGTGGAAAACTATTAAGTACTTGGTTTGATTTACAAAGTAGTTAAGGCATTGCTTCCAAGAACATCTTAGTGGATAAAGTCCCTTACTGAATCGATTTCACTCCTCATTCTAGTCCTATATCACTGAACTGGATTAACTTTCCATTACAGCCATGTCTATCTCATGAGATATAAATCTGTACCCAATGCATTGGAGGAGATATAGGTCTCACTCATCTCATAATGAAATCATTCTTACGTGTGCCACAACATAAACATAAATCATTCATCATAACCTAAAGAATTAAAAGGGTTTCGTAAACATCATCCCATCATAACATAATCCATATAAAACAAATCGATATCATTTCATCACAAAAAAGTGAAACCATGTAAATCATAGAGACATTATACTTGAAACATAATCATAATAAATAATTTCATCTTAGATGTAAAATAGTCTTGACAAAACACTTGAAATTAATTCTTGAGGAAAATATCATTTCTTCTTCAAAATCATTTTCTTTTCACAAAATTCCATGAAATTTTAAAGGGAACATATTATTTTTGAAAATAATCATGAAATCGTATGGAGGAAGCATCATTAAAATAAGTCTTTATGAAACCGTAAAAATATTTTCATGCCGTAAAAAACATCATTCTCGTACTTTTTCCAGAGAAGTCAAAAAGTACCTTGTATAGTAAAAAAAGAAAGATTCCTTACATACCATGTAGTAAAATTCAAAATGGGTAAAAAGGAATTTAAACATACATGAAACCATTTTTATAAAATAGGGGCATGGATGATAAATATAACCCTAGTAAATACTTATGAATAAACAATCTCGGATAAAAATGAGATTTGAAAAGTTATCCCTTACCTAATGTCTGATATGATTCGTATGTATCCAAACCTCCTGTATAATGATTTGAATAATGTCATTGACTTATTACAGAATCACATTCATTGTCATGATATCATATATGGTTCACTTAGGACTTTATATTACCCGTTCTTTTGTAAATTCCATGTTAAAGCAGTGTTTTGGGTAAAATCGTTTCATTTATCGTACGTGTTTTGACTTGTTGTTGTTGATATTATTACTTATATCCTGATTTAAATAATTCCAGAATGTATAAAATGATTTATATATAACATATATTCATCATATAAATATATATGATAGATCAATAAATGGAATGAAATACACCGTTCATGGAGATGGTAGTTCGTACGTACGCACGAATGCTATTTTCGTTTCCTTATTGAATTAAATAGAATTAAGTAAATGAAACATATATGTACATAAATCCAGTATAATTATTATGTAATATATTTCATTATTATTTATTATATATACTTTGTAATCATACTTGAATGGTTAATCAGGGAAAATGAATCTCATCGCGTTCGTGGAGATGGTGGTCCGTACGTATGCACGAGCGATGATATCGTTCCCATAATTATTGAATAGAATTGGAGTGGATGATATAATTTCTCAAAATCATTATGATGTCATAATAACCGTATATAGTTATTATTTACACCATTATACCCATCCAAGTAAGGTGGTGGTGGGAAAACTGATTACACCACGGTGCGGAGATGGTATTCTGTACATACGCACGTGCGGTGATTTCGTTTTCCGTAGGATGGATAGAAGGTGAAATGGGGTTGTTTAATATTTATAATAACATATCATTATATTATTGATACTTATGTTATTACTTTATAATGAAACAACTAATGAATAATAAGTTGAAGAAGAAAAACACTTGAAAGAATCGGTAGAAAAGATTACTTGTTCTTCGACGCAGATCCTCTTATCCTCCTCTTAGGGCACTAATGATGGTCTTTAAAGAATACCAGGACCTCTAGTAGGTGTATATGTAAGTGGAGATGTAAAATGGGAAGGGTTTGGCTGATCTTAAAGGCTCAAATGTGTGTGAGGATGAGAGGGAAGGAGGTTCCCTTATATAGGAGAGGAGAGGGGCACTTTTGGAAACCTTAAAAATATTAATTAATAATAAATTGAAACCCCAATTAAAAACCTCCAAAAATGACTCAATTCAAAGATGAGATGATACAGGGTTTTAATATCCTCAACAATTAAAATTTAGACATGTTTTATGTTTATTTTGAACCTTATCAACTTGATTTATCATTATTTAATCTTTTTAATTTTATTTGTGGTAGTAAAATTCTAAATTTAAATTATTATAAATACATACATAAATGTTGTAAATTTCCCATAATTGGATAATTGACAACCTTTTAGACCATATAATTTTAAATTTTTAGTTTTTATATATTTTTTGATTTTTAAATAATTTAATAATATTTTATTTTTATAAAATATCAATAGTGTCAATTTTGACACTATTCATTATTTGAATTTAAATAAAAACCACACAAAAGATATGTTCGAAAAAATATATATATTATATTCCTAACATGCCATATTCATAAAAAATCATGGGACACATTAATTTGTTAATATATTATTTATTTTAATATTTTTAAAAACATTTATTTGGTATATCTCTTAATAAAATAATTACTAAAACATTTTTGTCTAATTATATAATATACATATTTGTTGCATAAAAATGAAAAATAAAATCCTATGATGAATATAAATATAATACCTTTCATAATAATATTTTTACTTGAATTTATAATCTTAAAATCGCAACATTTAAATTGTTATATTTATTTAATTATGAAGGTGACATCTTTGACATCATTTAAAATAAAATAATATAAATGTACAAATCAGTTTAATAAGGCTCCAAATGGTCCAAATATCTGCCCTTGGATGCTAAGGGTATATATATACTCGACCAATAATTTTTTGTCAAGTTTCTGGTCCTTTTGATAGGTATTGTTATTTTAATAAAAACTATTTTATTGATTTTTCACTAAATTAATAATTTCTTCATCATTAATGTATAAGCTATTAAGGTAATTAAATATTTCTCAAAAATTACAAATAAATTACCATGATAAATATAAACTTTTTATATTTCAAATGAGTATTTATAATCGAATTTATATTCTCTATAACCTTATGCTAAAAATAATCTAATTATTAATGTTTTAGTGAGACATTTCACTTTCCTTTAAATAAAATAAATAAAAGGTCTTAATCAAATACAAGTGGGTTCCATTAGATTCCATTTCGACCCAATTATGATTAAAGGTAAAATATAATCATCCAATTATATTAGGACAAGTTTTTGGGTAATTTTATAATATTATATTTACCCTTAATTACCTGATTTACCTTTAACTATGGTAAATAAAATTTACCATAGTTACTATTCATAATGACTAAAAATAAAAATTAGCTTATTAACATAATTTAGACTTACTGATTCCAAATATGGAATCCATTTTTCCAAATTAAAATCACATAATTTGAAGAAATTAATTTAAAATTAATATTGTTGTTATGAAAATGAGTTTTAAAAGTTATAACATTGCAAAAGATTGAAATGATCTTACCAATGAATTTAATGTAAAATCAATGCTAATGAAATAAATTATATTAAATGGTAAAAATATATTCTATTTATACTTTAAAACCATTCAATATTATAATTTTACCATATTAATTGTTACGATGAGAAAAGTTGTATTTAATTAAAATATAGCATGTTTTTACTATTCATTAAAATATGAATGTTATCATAATAATACGAAAAATTTATCCAAAGTAAATTTTTATATCCTGATTCTAAAGAATAATTGTATTTTGTCAAATTGAACTTATAAACATGCCAAAAACTATATTTAATGTGGGTGCACCATCAAAAGGCGGAAAAATTTTATTTTTTGAAATATACTTATTTTACTCAAAAAATTTATTTTCATCTCATACGATGTTCTATAAAATGTGTAAGATGAATAATAATGTTATAACATTCAAAGTTTAGTTAATACAATTAAAAAAATCTAGTTCATATTATTATAACAATATATCGTTGTTTAGTGAAACTCAGTATTGCGTACTACACAAGCTATCGAGGAAGGTCGTGATTGCGTGTAATGTATACCAAGTCAAGGTTGCGTGTAGTGATAGCTCTTTTTGTTGTTTCATATAACATTATAAAAACTTATTTCATTTATAAATTAAACAAGATCTATACTTAATGTTGCATATAATAATTTCTAAAAAACGAACATGAAACTGTGTGTAACACGAGCCAAGAATAGTGTTCCGTATACTGCAAGCTAATACGGTGTTGCGTATAGCACAAGCTAATTTTGGTGTAGCATACAACACAAGACATCAATGAAATTAAAAAGAATAATTCTCATAAAATCTCAGTTTGTTACATCCAGGATGTGTTTGAGGATATATAATCACAAAATAAATAAATAAGTTCATATTATTCAAGTTTAGAATAATTATTATTGAATTTATTTATTAAAAATTTATAAAAGTATTAAATTATATACAAGAAAAATATTATACGAATTGATATTATTTTAATAATCAAGGTTCATTTATTATTTATGGGAATGAAGAGTCAAGTTAATGAATCAATTTTATCACATAATATATTTATTATCTTAAAGAAATTGATAAAAATAGAAATAAAATGTATGACCTAGTTAGTTGGTCATAACACATTATGTATGGTTTATTTAATAAGAAATAAATATTTAGGTATCAAGGATTTTACTCAAGGTTTTTATTGATTCACCATAAATGGAAGATATATCCCTCGTGATAGGTAATATTCAATACTCAATGGTGATATCCTATCTTTATTCTCTATCTAGATTCTTAGATAGATTTTCTCTCATTCCAAACACTAGATCGCATTACTTATTCATGGATCGATAGAATAGAGCAATGGTGATCATCGGGATGAGAAAGGCGCTGTTGAAACTCCACGTTATCACATAAATTATGATGATTGATGCTCCTATAGTATTTTGAACAGAATATGGATAATCCATATGAATTAATCTTCATATCCTTCAATAAATAATCATCGATGATGTTAATATGTCGATCACGGATTCAGATATAAAGAGGTATTTCTTCAGTTAATTTTTGTTCTTAAATTATTCATGAGAAGATCCTTTAGTTGTAATCGGGTAGTTCTTTGTAGGTGATGACATAGTTATGTCAATCATGGATGGAAAAATTTTAAAATCACATTTTTTGGGTCTTTCTATATGCATCTGGTACAAACTGTTAATTTATTTAAGTATGTGTTTTCAATGTTTTTAGTTGAAATCTTCCTACGTCTAAAAAATAAAAAATG
This sequence comes from Viscum album, assembly GCA_963277665.1. Lineage (NCBI taxonomy): Eukaryota > Viridiplantae > Streptophyta > Magnoliopsida > Santalales > Viscaceae > Viscum > Viscum album. The sequence continues at coordinate 1,539,270,690 of OY728150.1, forward strand.
TGATGTTTTTGGATATTTGGCGAAAATGTGTATTTTAATCAATTGACAAGGTTTATTAATTGACTATGTAAAAATTTCCCATGTTGACAAGATAGAATATATGATTAATCTACTAAATGATCCTTTGGATATATAAAATACTTATATGGAGTAATTGAATACATGAGAAATATTTTATGTGATCAATTGTCTTTTTAAATAATTTACGTGAAGAAATATATTACGTGAATTTCATAAATAATGAAATAATCTATGCGCTTAAATCAGCTACGTTAGTTTCAATGAATCATCTAAATTAATAAAATGGATTTTTTATTTCAATCGACTATGTAAAATTCATCTATGTGAATAAAAATCTTACATGATTTAATTTCTCTACATGAAGGAAAATTAGCTACGTGGATTCAAATCTTAAAATTGAATATATGGATTTCACTTTATAAATCAGATACACTATGATAAAAGTTGATATTTTTTACCATTGAATAACTTGAGTGAGAATTTTAATGATGTTTTATAATTCATAAATGATTGATTATCACATTATGGGAAAATTGATTATAAAAATATACAATTTATAAGATAGTAAAGAAGGATAGGGATATTTTATTTATCTCTACTGTTGTTGAGGTATTTTAAAGAAAAATGACATTTCATTGATACATTTTTTCCTATGGCTCATGTGTATTTCATTTAAATATAAAATTTGTGCATGTAATTAAAATAGTGGTGAAAATGTAGAGTTTTTCATGTGAATTGATGTTTATAAAAAAAATACAGAGAAAAAATTCTCAAATATCATTAAAAAAACTATTTTACATGAAAATAAGTAAGAATAAGTCATGTCTCATTTGATGTGATTATTAACAGTCCTTACTAAATTTAAAAGACTCTCCTTGAGTTGTTTATTATTCATTCCATCTCTCTTGGATATCAACCTTTTTCTATTGGCTGTATCTTACAATTGTGATATAAAAAATAAAAAAACTTTCATTTAATATATTTCATTATAATGTTTCCCTTTATAAATAACATTTGAAGCCAATAGATTCTAAATCCTTTCTAGATCCCAGTTGAAATCTCCCATAATTTTACCAAGTTTCAACTACTTTTACTCAATCATGTAGTCATTGGAAAAGGGACTAGAAGCCCTTAGAAAAAGGACAAGAATTTCTTGGGAAATGGACTAGAAGCCATTGGAAAAAAGAAAAGAATACCGTGGAAAAAGGACTAGAAGTCTTGGAAAAAGGAATGGTATTCCTTAGTAAAAGTATTGTTCTAGTATAAATCATCACACTCATGATGAATAGTGGTTCTGACATGGACTAGGAGGCATCTATTACCCAACCCACTATAAATCACTATGTTTATTTAACTTTTTGTATGCTTTTTATTTTTTATGCATGATCTTTTAAAGAAAATAAATAAATCATTCACCAATAATAGAGGGTGGATTTTCTAAGTGAAGAATAATTTTTAAGAACTCAATTTAACCACTCCCTATCTTGAGTCTTAATATTTCCAGTCTCCAAAAACAACAGTGACCCCACAACCTGCAGGCTCCTCCAAACGATAACTCAAGCCCTTCTTCGACCTCATTGAAAATTCCTCATCACTCACATTAAAACTTCCTAGAGATCATCCAAATATATCCTAATCTAATCCCCTTTGATAGATGATAAAATATCTAAAACAATTCCCATGACCTATTCTTGTGTCCTATATCACATTTCTATGAGATGTTTCTCAACCCACCACTTGGTGGAAAAACCGCCCTATCACACACTTCAAGTTGAAGTGGAATTTCCCCACTCATCCCACACACCAGGACTCTGGTCCAAACTCAGTAGGGATTTCCTTATCACTCGCAAGATGTAAAACCATATCACCCAACATCGCTCAAACTTGAGCCTCTCATGCCTACCCAACTAGCCTAAGGAACTCATCATAGGATACCCAGGTCAAGTAACTTAACTTGAGACCTACCTAAGGCCACACAGTAACATAACCGGTGTTGTCTCCCCTTAGAGACATAGTCATTGTTTGATCCTAATTCACCTAAGTGAAAAATATAACTTAATCAGAGTAAAGTATGCCCATCTCCAACATACTTCTTCTACTGAAAGAAATATCAGTCCCTAAACCTTATACCCAAAGGCATTTAATTATATAGGCAGAAACACTTAAAAATAAACATTCTTCTGAGTATTTATCAAAGGATACCCCTACATATATACTAGATTTTACCATTTTTGAGCTCCATTGAACCACTCCCAAGATCATCCATGATTTTAGGAAACTATTCCATACAAAGAAACACAAATAATTACTTATAAAAATTTATAATTAATTATTTGAATAAATTTAAATATAATTTTTTTAAACCTCTCCCTATATCCTCAAAAAATATAAACTTCTTATGATGTAACATGAATAGCCTTATGACACATTTTATACCCATTCCACTTAGAAACCCAACATTCTCGCCAAATTTCACCATGATCTGGTTGAATCAACATCAAAACAATATTCTAGGAACCACTAAAATCATTAAGAATCGTAGAGAAGAAGAAAAAAAGTGATGGTAAGGAGGTTTTTACCATAAATATCTCCAAAAAACATTATAACCATCCCTCCACTATGGGGGTTTAAATGAATGGAACAAGAGGGATGTTTTAGCCAAAATGGACCTACCTGAGTGTCTCTTCCCTTAAAAAATTAGCGGGTATGAATAGTAAATTTCAAATATTATCATGCATAAGAAAACATGGTTGTGAATTTTTTAACTAAGGAATTAGGGGATAATGTGTAAGCCTCTCAACTGAGGCTACCTTGTAGTGGAAATGTCTATCCCAGGCCCCTGACTACAGCTTGGAATATGACCCCATGACACAACCCACCATGGGGGCATCTCGATGACCTACCTCCTGAGGTCCCTTTATATAATATCCATTTATATCAATTTCATGACCTCACTCAACCATATCTAGGGCTAGGGTATGGTTTTTCATTACTGGTTACAGTGCATCCAATCCCCTTGACCCATACACACACTCATACATAGAACCTACATGGTGCAGCTCTTAAACTATTGAGTGATCCTCTTTCCTTTGTAAAAATTCACATAATACGCCGCCCATGCCACACTAATACACTCAGGGTTGTGACATGATATGTATCACTTAGCCACAACCAGCTCCCAGGACACCTCTATCCTTATCTTCCAACCACTCAAGTACCCGAACAACAAAGTCCCAATCCAAGTCATATATCATTTTATAGAGATGATATCATTCTTATATTTTCAATTCGAATCCTACTTCAAAGAATTACCCCTTCTCAAGATAAAAAATAAAATTCCCTAAAAATTTCACAACCCAAAACAACATGGCTCTTTACGTGGGTTTTATAATAGGATTCTATTCCACAGCTAGTGGATAATGCTCATCATCACCCTCCTAGAAGTCTACTGGATCCTATCGAGGTGGAATAATACTAAAATTATAAATGCATGGATCGGTATAAATATACTATAGTTATTTTTATTTTATTTCTAGAAAATATTTAATAGGAATTACATCTCTTTAATCAATACACACCTAATCCATGCAAGGGTCATATACCACTACAGAGCTCTCTAGAATATCTGAACTTTTCTTAGGGTTATGTATACTAAATATATAGGATATACATAATCAATAATCTAATAACCATAATAAACTAATCATTTTCCTTGGTGTTAATTATGTAAAGTAACAAAAATAAATTATATAGGATAACACTATATAATATGGTGGTGATACATTAAATAACAAAACCCCTTCTCATAACAAAGTCATCAATCAATTATATGCATATAAATTTTCTATGAATCCAAGGTTCCTAATATGATGCATCAAAATATTCACTCTTTCAGACGTAGGATAAGAGTAAATATATAAGTAATAAATCACTCACCATATTCTTTTATCTTAGGAAATCATAACATAAAAAAACCATGAACAACCATCTCATACTCTTGTGACTTAGACATTCCTCATACATGTGATACATATACACAATAATAGCTATTGTCCCAATTTTTAACCACTCCTATATCCATATACCCATTCAAAAAATATTAAAATAAATAAAAATAGTGATAAGATGTCACTTTATAGTATCACCCTATACTGGTTATCCCAAACATTATTGAGTTTAGTGAACCACATAACCTCGAAAATTCTTCCCCATACTCCCGAGACTCATGAATAATGTTGAGAGTATATAAAGACCATAGATAATTTATACCATTTATCAGATAACCATATATAATAGTTAATGAAAATATAAAGTATCAGTCTCGATAATAAAGAAATGTGGAAATTATATTTCTATACCCATTATACCCAACATTTCACTAATAATTACAAAATGTTAACCAAGTATAATTTTTTTACAAACTGTACATATATAATAGGAATTCATAACGAGTTCAATCACATATAATTTTATATTAAATAAACAAATATTTTTTATTTAAAATAGAAACTATGTTTGAATCATGATCTGATCTCATCCCCTAATCCAACCATCCAATATGTTCAATTATCCATCATCATGTAATTTCCCTTACCTACATCATTGGATGTAATTTCTTGGTTCCCACAGTATTGAACATGTAAGTTGTGAAAAAAATACTCATTATTCAGCCACCAATGATGTCATAAATATATCTAGAATATATTTGTGCATGTAAAATGAGATATGAAAATACAAAAAAGATATAAAAACAAAGATCACATCATTCGGTGTGAAAAAATATGACCTAGTGAATGTCTAAAACTGAATCATCCACTATTAATGTCAGGTATAATTATATTATCCATAATTGAGTAGTTTAATGCATCATCCTCCCATTATACCATAATAAAACAATATGAGATTATAAGATGAAATGACATGCATCCATACAATAAACCTCAAATCGAAATATTTAGTTGGAATTGCATCAAACATTATAGGATAATAGGTTTCTATATAGTTAGATGGTATAAAAACCATCCTATTTTAAGATTAAATAATTTTATTGGTATAGAATATAATAAATTAGTTGTGATAAGGAATGGAGAGTCATAAAATCCATCCCATCTTCAAAGCCTATATGGATTGGCATGACATCCAACCTCAAAACTATGGTAATGAATGGATTAGCATAGTATCCCACCACACTTCCATGAATAATGTTTATTGGAATAATGTATATATCCATTTAAAATATTCATGAATGAATTTTAATAGTGACCAATTTAATTTCCAAATAAATCATTAGGTTTGTTCTCATACTCATCCCCACATTCCCCTTTCCATCCCAATGTTTCATTTACACTTAACATTCCTATTCATGGGTGAGAATCCCATCACATATCAAATAAATACAATCATACACACAAATTAGAACAATATATAAATCCAATATTAAGGATAAAATCATGTGAAACTCTCATATATACAAATTCCTTATCATATATGGATAATCCAAGGCATATAGCATGCTTAACTAAGCCACACAATATTAAAGGTCTCCCCTCTTAGATTCAAATTCCATGTTCTATTATACCTTCAAATAATGAACATGTTTATAAGGGAACATGTGATCCAAGAATAACACCTCTAGAAACTCACATAGATCGTATGGTCCTTACATGACTCACAACATGCAATAAAACACAATTCAATTACATTATAGAGCATGTTCACACATCTTTCATAACTTGCACATAATAATGCATTTAACACTCATATAAATCGATTGGAAAATATAGAGAACACCTAACACATAGTCATAAGATCTATAATGTCAAAATATATTAAAAAAGTTTATCATTATCAAAATAACATATAAAATAATAGAAAACCCCTAAATCTATGTATTTTTTTATGATGATCAAGGAAACATAGAGAGGGTCCATTAATAGAAAAAAGAGGATTCTTAGATATATACCCAAAAATTGAAATGACTCACAGATCAAATAAAAATATAGTTATATATCACTTGGAAGTGAGAATGAAGTGAGGTAAATGGGTGAGGCCTCATGTGACAGATAAATAAGAAAGGTTCCAAATTTTTTTATAACTTTACTCATTTAATAATTTTAATTAAATTTTAAAAACATGACTAGATGCCATAAGCTACCAAGTTAAATCCACACCAGATACCAATTACTCTACTAGGTACCTATTTAGAGGCTTTATGGTGGAGGGTGGTCCCCAAAGGCTAACACCCTTTCTTTTGTATTCACTAGGTACCCTTTACTCAACAAGGTACACACTCAGAGTCCATCGAGTGGTTGGTCTTCCACCTAGGCCCACACTATTTATATGTTAGCAGTCATGTTTCTTATGAAATTGTATCAGGTGGTTAATTCTATATATCATAATTTTATAGATTTTACTAACATGAATATATCTCTAAATATTAACCGTTTTCCTCTACTAATTACTTCAATAGTATAAAACCACTAAAACATAAATTATTTGACATAAATTGGATATAATTTTCACCTTAGGTTGTGTGTTTTGTCACACTTATTAATTACATGATATATTCATTATAAGTATATTTTATATAAGTTTTAAAAGGATAAATAAAAACATATTTATTTAGGATGCACTTAACATGGAACATGTTCGTATTAATGATTACTGGCCATGAAAAGACTTTAAATTTCATGATGATGTTTGAGTTACGGTTAAGAGATATTCTAATAATTAAAATTAAATAATGTGTTATAATGATGATATATTTAGTAATGACTATATTATAGTTATTCATAAATTAGATCATACCTAAATACTTAGAGCAGAGCACCCTATAAGGATTGGATGAATAGTTATAGAGGAAGTTAGAGATTGATATCACTAGCCTGAATAGAAACTATAATGTGTATATTAGGAAAATACATTAAATGTTATAGTATATAAGATTAAAGGAATTAAATTTTATGTGATTCCACTAAAATCACATGAAAAATATTTGTATCCACATCCTTCTACACCAAATGATACCTCAATTATTAATCTTTCCAGACACTCTTCCCTTCACAATCAATGATGACACTATCTGGTTGATAATTAAATTAATCATTTGATGAAATGTTTATTAAATTGAACTTTTTAATGAAATTTTTAAATTGAATAGTATTTTATGAATCAGTTAAATAAGATTTTATTTTTGAATTTTATTGTTCATTTTTAATAGATATTGGATTAGTTGAAAAAATAAAATGGTTTTTTATCCTTTTCAATTTCTCAATGAATTCTAAAAATTTTGATGGACTATATGTCACATATAAAATTTCATAAAATTGGAGATCCATTTCAATTGTGGAAACTATGTGACTTTTTAAAATGGTATACATCACAAATAAATAACATAATGATGTATTTGAGATGAAAATAAAATTCCTTTTACAATTAATGTTGTGATGGAATTTTGTACAAAACATTGTTCTTAGTGATTTCTAAAAATTTCTAAATGATTAGATAGAATCATTAAACATAGTATGTTATTACAAGTTCCATTATGTGATGAATAATAACATAAATTATAGGTATGTCATATATATCCATGAGTATTTTCTATTAATAATTTCCATAAAATAAATTTCAATTTGATACAATGTATTCTTAAGGGAAAAAAGAGTGAGAATTATCTATTGGAAAAGATTTTTGTCACATGTTTAATACATTTTGCAACAAACTAAAATCATCACTAACACATTTTATAATAGTTAAACATATTTTATAAAATATTAGTATTGTAAAAACATTTTTTACAATTTTTTTTCAGTCACAGCCATAATAACTAATTAGTATTAATGTAAAATCTAATGTTACTTAGAATAAAATCAAATCCTTTCTTGAAAACATTTATTGAGAAAAAAGAATTATTATTAAGAATATAAAATGGTTTAATTCAATAATATTCATTATTTATCTATAATTAGTCATTATAGGGTATATATATATCAAAATACGATAAAAAATGAAAAATACACCCTTTCTCAGGTCTTTTACATATTGTAATTAGAAGGGATCTTTCATTTTAAACCAAGATGTACTAAGAAGGATAATATTTTTTTACATTATATATTATAATTAAATTTTTATAAACCCACCATAGTGTTATTTTATGTTAAATTTTCACATTTTTACATTTTAGAATTAATTTGAGCAGAATTTAACAAAATGACATATTTTCAGATTTTAACTATTTAATTTTATTATATATATTGTCCATAAATTTTCTTATACTAATTTAAATTTTGAAATTAATTTTTTTAGGATTATATAATTATAGGGATTTATTTCATACAACTAGACCCAAATATAAATCCATCATTTAGTGTCCCAAAACTTGCTCACAAAAAGGGCCTCAAAATCTATGAACAGATCTAGATACTTTTAAAGATAAGATTTTATCATGAAGATAGATGTCCCAATTCATCTCCAATTAAACATGGTGATATTGAAAATTTGGTTAGAAAACATCATTAACTACGGTTTTAACTAATTCATCCTTATTCAAAGTCATAAATGAAAGGGAAATTGGAGCCTTGGAATTTGAACAGTCGCCTCGGAAGAATATTTTCTCAAAATAAAACTTCCATAAATACTATATTTGTGGGCCAATTAAGCATAACTCTTCAGGGTTCACAAACAAGAAACAACTAAACAACTTTTTTAAGACCAAATTTCCCAATTTATTTATTTAATGGGTCTAAAATTCACACTCATTTAAATGAATATTATAGATAGAAAATGAACCATCCCCTCTCTATAAATATGCACTTCACATCTTTTGTAATGGGTTGGAAATATTGTGGAAATGTTTTAGACTATTTTTTTTATTTTATGTTTTAGTATATTTTTATAAAATATATTATTATTATTATTATTCTTCAAAACTTATTCTCCCATTTTTACTGTTTTTTGTACCTCCCACTGTGCTACATTCTCAACTCTATTAAAATTGGAGAAATAACTTTAGCATTTGTGTTCGGGATAAAATGGTGGTTTGATTGAGTTATATTGTGATTAATTTTCAATATATTTATACAATTGTGGTAATTTAAGTGGCAGTTAAAGTGATTATAGTGATCAATCTACCTTTTTTATCTTCCATTGAATTATTATCCTCATTTATCATTTTTCTTCACATAACTATTTGTGTCATGCATATGGTGGAGCATGGCATAGATTGTGATGGTCAGTGAAGAGGTATCCAAGATGATGTTCAGAAGAGAATTTTACCATATGTAAAGGTCTCAATATGGCATGATTACATTCTAAATGAGGAGTTGGGGGGTCATAGGTCTTGAAATTCTCATTGAATTTAATATCAATAATCATTTTTAACAATGATTTCAAACACCATAACCTCCCAAGAACAATTTTCTTCTTCATTTTCATTTTATTTAATTTTTTTCCATTGAATTTATATTTAAATGTATATATATATATATATATATATTTATTTATTTATATTTAATTAATTTAAAACCTTCATCCCCAATTATATTAGTCTATTTGTTTTATATTTGTTAAAATTTATAATTTTGATAAAAGAAAATTTAGGAAGTATAAGTGGTCTCCATGAGATCAACCCTATGTTGTGTCTATATGGTACACTCTAAAAAAATAACAATTTAATTGATTAGGAAACTATGAAAAATCCAAGTGTATCAATTTTTCACCTTTTTGGTATGATGTGATGAAATTTCAAATGATAATGTGAGGTGTGATAGGTCTTAATCACCTCATTGAATTGAATAACGAAAGCCATTTTTAATAATGTTTTCAATCACCATAACCTCCAAATAACAATTTTTTTCTTTTTTTCTTTTTAACATTATTTTTTATTACATTTAATTTATATACATATTCATTTATATTTATATTTCATGTATTTAAAACTTTGACCCCATTTATATTAGTTTATTAGTTTTATATAAGTTATAATGTATAATAGTGATAATAGAAAATCCAATATGTGTAATCAACCTCCAAGAGATATACCCAAGGTTATGCCACTATGGTATACTCTTAGGAAAATATGAATTTAATTAACTAGTAATCCTAAAAAAATCTTCATGTATCAATTTGGTGGTGTTTTTGGGGAGTCCAAGCACTTATGCACACTTTTTTTCATAAAAACTCAAAAGGAAAATAATTTCAAACACTAAAAAAAGATATTTATTTCATATTTATTATTTCATGGGATTAGGATAGATTATTTCATTGATTTTTCTTATTCTTGTCCCAGTGATGAATAATCCAGCCGGTAAGAGACTATAACGATTCAAATATAACAAGATTCTAAGATGATTTAAGAAAATTTAAAAATTCTCAATAGATAAAGAAAGTTGGCTATATATTTGTCTAAAATTTTAGAAGAGTTAAAATTTCTATAGAGGAATGGAAACTGTAAAAAATATAAGGAGAATGTAATTCCTATTACACCTATATTTGAAGTTTAAAAACTATGGGAGACTTGAATATTCAAATTGATGATCTATTAAACTATCATTTCCCATTACTTGAATAGATTATTATTGATTTCATTCAAACTAATACAATTGTGGGAGTGCAACAACATTCCAAAGAAAATTGGTTAGATTTAATTGAAGATAAAAAGGTAAGTGATTCTACTATCATTTAAAATGATAAATCTCACCTCTTTACCTCTCTCTTACTTTGGAAGATGATGAATATTTTCATGTTGAGATAGAGTTTCCAATGTTCCTTCCAAAATAGATCAATTTCCAAAATGGCTTACCTTAAAGAGAATAATTGTATACTTATTTAAAATGTTTTAATATTATTGAAGCTAATTTTTTTTCGGACATCTCCTTTTCTAAAATTTTGGTACATTAAAAATGGAGTACGCCTTGGACAAATATATTAATCAAGAATTCATTCAACTATTGTCTGAATAATAAGTACTGTAGAATCATGTGGTGATGTGACTACATCCTCTATAGTAATTTTTATACCACATAGAAGAGGACACCACAACTGTCAGTAGGGAGCACCACTCATTTATTTTCTCTCCAACTCTAGACCTTGAATTCTATCATTCTACTATCTTAGGGGTTGGAAACTTTATTATATTTTTTGAAGGTGTCCATTAACAGTTTCTATCTATAAACACTAAGAAAAGTCACATGTCGTAGTTCATGAAAAATAAATACCATCCACTGTTGGATTGGGGTTAAACCACTAAAACTTCATGACTAGGGAAAATAAAAACCTATCACCTTCTTGGGGGTCAATCCAAGAATTATCCCTCTTCATTACCCTCTCTATTTATTTTTCTTTATTATTATCATATTTTTTCTTTTGTTTTATTTATATTTAAAGTGGAAGCTTCTAGTAACTTAACATGAGTTTTCTACTTATAAATAAATCAGGTTGTGTATTTCCATTTTTTATATTTTTTCTACCAATTTAAAATTATGTATGAAAATATTTTTTGATCAGATTTGAACAATAAAATGTTATTAAATTGAATAATTGTGTGGGAGGGATGTAAATTTTTTTTAGGAACTTTTTTTGTTCCTCCATTTTATTTTTCATTTTTCATTCAAATTACTCATGTTTTTTTCATTTATGGTGTGTTTTTTAGATTCTTGATATGAATTTAATACTTTTTAAAATAAAAAATATCATCATGTTTTTTCAATATTTCTTTATTTGAATATTTTATGAATTAAATGATTTCTAAATGAATTTTTTCATAATTTCAAAAAAAATTAATTTGATGAAGTTTGAATGATTGTGAAACTCATGTGAACTAGTGCTATCCAAATTGAAATTTTTTCCCAAACTAAGAGGATTATAAACCATTTTGACATATTATTTGAGTTTATATTATTCTTAATAGACTTGAGACATGTTATGTTTTTTTATAAATTTCCAATTTTCTATTTTTTAAAGATTTTAGAGTTCATAGAATGTGTTAAGTATGATTTAAGCACCAATATGAAATATTTATTTATTTTTAACTCTCATTATATCCCTCATTTACATCTAAACTTCATTAAAACATTAGAATCCATGAAATAAATTGTTATTTAGTCACATTACAAGCCATTTATCTCTTTCCTACCTGTTATAGAGGTTAAATTCATGATTATTAATGACCTTAAGTGTGGGGTAAGGTAAATATGGGATGTATTTTACTGATTTGAAGAAATTTTTTGAGATGAATTAAAAGTGACTCCATATTTATTGCTACATTAGTGGGAAAACATTTTGATGAAATAACGTATGGTTGATCCAAATATCATTACAATTGTAAGAACCCGGATCTTTGTTTCAGGTATGTTTCTCCTTTTATGGTCATTTTTTAGAAAAGAGACGTTCTGTAAAATTTTAAAGTACACGCCATGTACTTTCTGAGTACACGCCGTGTACTCCCTTGTCGCGCCAGGCCATGTGCTGGCCGTGTATGGGCCACACACATGGTGTGTGGGGATAAAGTGGAGGCCGCTTTAAGCGGAGTATGGAAAAATAGAGTACACGTCGTGTACTCAAGAAGTACACGATGTGTATTTTATTTCTTTAATTAAATGGACCAGGGTCACGCCTAATCGACAGAATCGTCTTCTTCTATGTCTCGTTCGACTGAGAGACGCCGTACGACCGTGGAAATTCTTCAAATTCCTAATCCTTCATTCATTCTCTGAATTGACCATCGTCGACTGCGTTGGAACCATAGCAGAGATTTCTTCTTTCTCCTAGAGCCTTTTTTTAAAATTCCTCCTATTTCGTAAGTTATCATGCGTTGACCATTTTGTCCATTTTCATAGATTTATGTCGTTCTGAGGAGAATCAATCCTCATGGTTCACATATATCAATCTCTAAGGATCTAGGTAGGTGGTTTGTGCCTTACCTTTCGATGTCTCTGAGTTTTATGTGCAAATTCCACCAATACCTGTGAACGGGGTGTTGCATGTTTAGCTTTTTACCCTTGTGGATGTTCCTGCCTTGCTTGCATGCCTGTGTAGAGGTAAATTGATCATGTTTGTGGGTAATTGTCATGATTGGATGTTTTTCCCATGATTTTTTCTTGTTTTAACCTTTGGTCCTTTTTAGTCTTTGGTCGTTGCACCTGTTTTCATGCCTTGTGATCGTAGGACAGAATGATGTTGTTAACATGCTTGTTGCTTGTAGACTGTTTATCCAAGTAGCTCTATAAGTGTACTTTGGTTAGCCAAGTAGCTCTATAGGTGTACTCTGGCCTTATAGCATTAATATACACTGACTGGCATGGGACCGTGAGAACCCGGTGCTATAGACTATAAGGGATAGATTGAATGAGCTTCCTAGAGAGTCTTAGATATTATAGAATATACGGGGATAGACCGAGTGAGCTTCCTCAGAGAGTCTTAGACATTATAGACTATAGGGGATAGAACGAGTGAGATTCCCAGAGAGTCTTAGTTATTATAGACTACAGGAGGGTAGAGCGAGTGAGCTTCTTCAGAGAGCCTTTTCCTTGTTTGAATGTCTTTAAAACATTCTCAGGCTCACATGAGGAATTGATCGAGTGATCTTCCTCAGAGGGTTTGTGGTATACCTAAGGCTATAGGATGAATGACCGGGTGAGATTCCATAGAGAGTCTCCAGACCTTGGGGCCAAGAGGGTTAGACCGCGTGATCTCCCTTAGAGAGTCCCTGAATACACTAGACTATAAGGGGAATTGACCGACTAAGCTTCCCCAGAGATTCTTATAATTTTCGTATGGCCAAAAGAGAGGGGTTAGTCTGAGTGCACTGCCCAGAGGGTTGTGTTACTTATTGGATAGGACCATAGGAGATGGCTGCGAGTACTTCCTAGAGGTTTTCCTATTTGTGTTAGCTGTTGCTTCACCGCTACTTGTTGTATATTATCATATTTACTGCTTACTAATTGCTGCCTGTTATTGCTGCTACTGTTTACAATTTTTGTACTATTACCTGTCATATACTCACTGACTATTAGGCATAGATCTTCAGGTGGTTTCCTACTGGTATTTAGTCTCACACCCTGTTTGGGTCATGTTTTTGGGCCGAAATAGACTATGTTGTTGCAAGTATAGACTAGGGAAAGCACCCTTCGACTTCTAGTACTTGATTGCTTTAGAGCAGGGGAGCACGAGACCAAGCTTTGGCTTGCGATGCTGATGAGCTGTTTACTTTCTTTTGTACTTGTTTTGGTACTATTGTATTTTTCAGCATTGTGACTTGTGTGGCTGCTTTCCTAGATATGTATCATGCATCATTTCATATATATACATATGAGCTCTAGTTGTTTTCTAATTTAGTCATTCCATTGTTTATTATTGTTGGTTATTTACTGCTTCCACTCTTACATGTTTAATTACTTCCGTTGTGTACTATGCCAATGAGGACATAGTTTTCCCACTATCACACCCAAGGCCCTCGCTTCTAGTTGGTAGCCTCTAGAGTTTTGGGAAATGCGCTTGAGGCCATGTGACCAACCGGGTACGGGGCACCTCTGGGTGGATTTTGGAACCGGGATGTTACAAAGTGGTATCAGAGGATTATTTTCTCTTGATTTACTGTTTGGAGCCTTTAGCTAGGGCTAGGATGGATTTGGTACTTGGTAATAAGATGTGCCCGGGAGTAGCTAACCCGTGTATAGGGAAAATTCATACTTCCTCATTTATTGCAGTTTTCTGGGTTTAAGATTTTATAGTTGATATGATTTTTCCTAGAGTAATTCATTTGACTTGTGTTGTTATTGTTGTTTCTATTATGGTTCAATTTCTGTCGCAACCCAATGAGATGATGGTATTCCATCTCATGCATCATATAGTCACTTGTTATAAATCACATGCCATGCATTCTTTCCATGCCATCTAGGGTGCATTAGTGATTGTTTGTTGTTGTGATAGACTGTGTGTAGATTATGCATTCTGTTGTGATATATGCTTTGGTAGAATCTCAATTGTTTGATATAGGATTGTTTGTGTTGTACTTTGATTAAAATGAACGCCAAATTTTGGTTCTTGAGGTGTAATGGGCCCTCTTGAATCGTACATTTTTGAATCATTGACCTGTTTTTCATTATATAAGATTGTACTAGATGCCATTCTTTGATTCACAGGGAGTATGGGCCATCACGAATTGGAATTTGGCACCTTTATGCCTTGTTTTTTGTGTTTTCTGGGCTTCAGTGCAGTTTCTGAGCTACTTCCTAGAGAAACCCAGAATACATGGCATGTACTTTATTACTACACGCCATGTAGTTTCAGACCATGTCACTGACTATGTGAGGAGGATCACAGTATTGAGGAAATGTCTTTAGTAACACACTGTGTATGGTAGGTTCATGTCGTGTAGTATAGAGTCGTGTACCCGGCCATGTCACTAACAACACGAGCCGGGGAAGCTTGAGTAGAACACACCGTGTTGGTAAAGAACACACCGTGTAGTATTGTTCCAGGTACCCGGCCTTGTCATGAATAACACAGGTTGGTGTTATCTTCTCCTATACACGTCGTGTTTGTTCAGAACACGCTGTGTAAGGGTCATCCATGTAGTCGGCCGTGTAACTAACAACATGGGTTGTCGAAACCTTGTCTAGTACACGTTTTGTCCTTAGTGAACATGCCGTGCAGTCTAGGGTAAAGAGGACCGTGTGGGTTAGCCGTGTAAGGAGACTCAGGCAGGGTAATAGAGTTCAAGTACACATTGTGTGTGGGTACAACACACCGTGTAGTTGGGGTGTTACACGACCAGAGGTGGCAGGAGTACACGCCTTTGTCTTTTTTTTAAGTGATCACGCTGTGTAATTTTTATACTTTTCGAGTAGTCATGTTTTGTATACTCGAATGTTTCTTTCTCTTGTTCTCGTTTTGTACTCTTGTGTTCTAAGCCTTTGATAATCCTGATCTGAGGTGTGATTTTGATCTTTCGAGAGCTATTCCTCCGAGACGTCCTCTGATTGTACGTTAGTTGTCCAAAAGTGATTAGAAACCAGATATGGCCGACCAGGGACCTCCTGCAGATCGTCCTGTTGTTCCAACCTTGGCACCAGCAGTCATACTCATCACAGGCGCCAATACGCGGTTCAGGGAGGACTTCCTGAGGATGATGCAGACTTTTCAGGGAGCACCGCCTCCTTCTCCATCGATGGCCAAATTGACGCAGGTCTTTCAGCAGCAGCATCCTCCTACTTTCTCAGGGGATGGAGGACCCCAGGCTGCAGAGTCGTGGTTAGAGGCCACACTGACGATCTTTGAGCATCTAGATATGCCCCCAAATAAAAGGGTAAAGCTGGCCACCTATATACCTCAAGGCACTGCCAAGAGGTGGTGGGAGGTGATCTCACAGTCAGGGTGCCAGCAGAGTATGTCTTGGGAAGAGTTTCACCACACCTTCTATAACAACTTTTACCCAGAGACCTTGAGGACTGACCGAGTCCGGGATTTTATGAGTTTGCAGCAGCGTACTCTTTCTATTATGGTGTACTCGTCCAGCTTTACCGAGCTGCAACGCTTCACGCCGATCCTAGTAGGTGATGAGTTGTTCCTTACTAGGAAGTTCGAGGACGGTCTCAGGCAGGAGATCCATTCCCAGGTGAATATCTTCATGTTGACTTCGATATCCTCTATTGTCAACCAAGCGTTGATCACTGAGCGCAACCTGAGGGATTATGGAGCTGTGAGCCAGGGAAGTTCGACATCCAGAGCTGGTGTTCCTCCTACGAATAGTAGGAAGTGCCTCAGAGAGTCTCCTCAAGGAGATCAGGGCAGGCGGGATGTATCTTCTGGCGGCCAGGTTTTATGCTACAAGTGCATTAGGAGTTGGCATACTTGGCCCCAGTGTCAGCGAGATCTGATGGAATGCTGATCTTGCGGCAAGATGGGCCATCTTCAGTGCTTTTTTCAGATCTTCTCACCTTCAGCTGCTGGTAGGGGTTCTTCTATGACCTCGTGTTCAAGAGATGCTTCGCCAGTTTCTCACCAGTCTGGGAACTGGAGTTATTTCGGCCATTTGGAACAAGGTGAAGGTCGTAGCCATGGTGGTCAGTCACTAGGTTACCAGCGACAGCAGAGTGGGTTAGCTTAGAGTGGTCAGCCCGGGGCGTAGGGCTGCGGTATAGGCCAGACCTTCACCATGGAGCGGACCTATTAGGAGCAGGATCCCAGCCCTTCTAAACTTTGAGGTACGATCTTAGTAGCCTCAGTTTTATCTTCACACCTTTTCGATACTGGTGCTTCACATAGTTTTATCTCTATTGTTGTTGTGGAGATCCGTGGGCTCTGTATCTTTTTGTCTGCCAACTTTTTGACTCTTGACACGCCATTGGGAACGAGGAAATCTAGCGTACGTTAGTGCAGAGAGAGCCCTCTTGAGGTTTCAGGGTGTCTTTTCTTATGGGAACTCTATGTCCTGGAGATGACGGGCTATGACATCATTCTTGGGATGGAATGGTTGGTTCCCTTCCAAGAAGTAATTGATTGCTATCACCGCAGGGTGAGTTTTGTATCACCTGAGGACGGATCTTTCCTTCATAGAGGCGAGTGGGATGTCCAGGCGGGTAGAGCTAGACCAAAGCATCATGGGCTAGGGGGGGTTACAGCCTAGATTTCCAGTCTTTATCTGGATGACCAGGGGCTTCACAGTTAGAATTTCCTCCAGTGGTGGATCGTTTCAGGGATGTCTTTCCAAAGGACTTTTCAGGATTTCCGTCGGTGTGTGAGGTAGACTTCTTGATTGAGCTCATTCCAGGAGTAACACCGTTGTCCATTACTCCTTATAGGTAGGCTACACCTGAGTGGAAGGAGCTCAAAAGGCAGTTGGAGGAGTTGTTGGCAAAGGGTTGCATCTGACCTAGTACTTCTCCTTGGGGTTCGCCTGTCTTTTTTGCAAATAAGGCAGACGGCACTCTCCGGATTTTTGTGGATTATCGGAAGCTGAACCAGTTGACGGTAAAGAACCGATATCCCTTGCTGAGGATCGATGACCTCTTTGATCAGCTTCGAGGATCCTGGGTGTTCTCGAAGATTGATTTGAGGTCTGGTTATCATCAGTTGCGTGTTAGACCATCAGATATACCTCTTAAAACCTTTATGAGTAGGTATGGTCTATACGAGTATACGGTCATGCCGTTTGGTCTCACGAACGCGCTAGCAGTTTTTATGGAACTGATGAACCGAGTGTTCCATCCGTACTTGGATTCCTTTGTGGTAGTGTCCGTGGACGACATCTTGGTGTACTCTCACACTCGACATGACCATGCCACCTATATTGAGATCATTATTAGTACACTGAGAAAGCATCAGTTACATGCTAAGCTCTCAAAATGCCACTTTTGGATGGATCAGATTCACTTTTTGGGTCATTTTATCTCAGAGACAAGAGTATCAGTGGACCCAGAGAAAGTGAGATCTGTTGTTTCGTGGGAGAATCTAAAGAATGTATTCAAGGTGTGGAGTTTCCTAGGGCTGGATAGATACTACAGGCATTTCACACAGGACTTTTCACGCCTAGCAGCACCACTGACAGGTCTGACCAAGAAGGGGGCGAAGTTTTTATAGTTTGATTCTTGTGAGTCATACTTTTAGGAGCTAAAGGGGAGGTTGATGTCAGCACCGATACTGGTCTTTCCAGAGCTGGGATAGGGCTATACTATTTACTATTATGCTTCAGGTATCAGGCTGGGAATTGTGCTTATGTAGGGAGATGGGGTCGTTGCTTACAGGACTCGGCAGTTGAGGCCACATGAGAGGAACTACCCAACGCATGATCTGGAGTTGGAAGGTGTTGTTAATGCCTTACGTTGTTGGAGACACTACCTTCTAGGAGAGCACTTTGTGGTTTTCACCGACCACAAGAGTCTCAAGTATATCTTCACTCAGCGTGATCTGAATCTGAGACAGCACAGGTGGGTCGAGTATCTTCAGTCTTTCGACTTTGATCTCGCCTATATATCGGGAAAGGGCAATGCAGTGGCAGATGCGTTGAGCAGGAGAACTCATATTCAG
This sequence comes from Viscum album, assembly GCA_963277665.1. NCBI lineage: Eukaryota > Viridiplantae > Streptophyta > Magnoliopsida > Santalales > Viscaceae > Viscum > Viscum album. The sequence goes on from OY728150.1 coordinate 1,539,289,734, forward strand.
GCAGTTCAGGAGGCCAGCAGTGAGTGTCAGCTTATGGATCTATTCTCTGAGATGCACTTGGAGGTGCACAATAGACAGGGACATACTTTTATATCTTTTAGAGCTATTACCTCTTCACTTCTTGATCGGGTACGGATGAGGCAGCTATCAGACTCATAAGGATTAGTCTTGCAGGAGAGTGTGTCAGGAGAGGAACCTCTTCCTAGATGGACAGTGGGCGAGGATAAGGTCTAGCATTTCCAGGGATACGTATGGGTTCAAAAAGACATACGCAAGGAGATGATGCGGGATTTTCATTCCTCAGTTTGGGCAGTTCATCCTAGCGTCACCAAGATGTATTTTGATCTACATCGCCAGTACTGGTGGCTAGGTATGAAGAGAGATGTTGTTGGTTTTGTCATGAGATGTTTTACTTTCCAGTAGCTGAAAGTAGAGCATCAGCGACTAGCAGGGCTTTTACAGCAGTTAACCATTCCCGAATGGAAGTGTAATAATGTCGCGATGGACTTCGTGACCGGGTTACCGAGGTCACCTCGATGGAGTGATGTTGTTTGGGTTATCGTCAATAGGCTTACGAAGGTTGCTCACTTCTTTCCGATCAAGGAGACCATAAGTGTTGATGATATGGGATAGTTGTACATCTGATAGATTGTAAGTCTACATGGAGTTCCACACTCCATTGTTTTAGACAAGTATGTGCTCTTTACTTCTCGGTTCTGGCAGGGACTTCAGAAAGATTCGTGTACACAGGTACTTTTGAGTACAACATACCATCCCCAGACTGATGGCCAGTCTGAGCGCACGATCCAGGTGATTGAGTATATGCTCCGATCTATTATTCTAGACTTTGTCGGTTCTTGGGAGAATCATATTCCTCTGGTGGAGTTTTCCTATAACAACAGTTTCTAGGAAACTATTTAGATGGCACCTTACGAGGCCTTGTACGTTAGGTCATGCTGATCACCCTTATGCAGGATGGAGGCTAGAGAGGTAGATTTTTTGGGACCTCATCTTGTTTAGAAGATCTCAGAGCAGATATAGTTTATTCAGAAGAGGATGGCTACAGCACAGTCTCGGCAGAAGTCTTATGCTGATCAGCGGAAACGACCTTTGGAGTTCGAGGTCGGGGATCAGGTTTTCTTGTGTGTCGCACTAAGGTTGTGACACAAGAGGATTCAGAGACAGGGTAAGCTTTCACCACGGTACGTCGGGCCATTTGAGGTGTTTGAGAGATTTGGGCTGGTTTTATATCGGTTGTAGTTACCTCAGAGGTACTGGGCTATGCACGACATCTTCCACATTTCCTAGCTCCGACGTTACTTTTCAGACCCATCTCATGTCTTTCAACCTGAGGAGGTTGAGCTTGAAGTGAATGTGTCATTTGTGGAGCATCCCATCCAGATTGTCGATCGTAGTACGAAGGTCCTTCATGGCTAGTCTGTTCCTATAGTATGGTTGTTAGGGCAGCACGAGCGAGTGCAGGATGAGACTTGGGAGAGGGAGGCCGATGTACGATCGTAGTGGCCGGAGATGTTCGGGGTTTCTTCTTCTACACCTCGCTAGGGAAATTTGGGGACAAATTTCTTTAAGGGGGAAAGTTTGTAAGAACCTGAATCTTCGTTTCAGGTATGTTTCTCCTTTTCTGGTCGTTTTTGAGAAAAGAGGAGTTCTGTAAATTTTTTAAGTACACGTCGTGTACTCCCTTATCGTGCCAGGCCATGTGCTGGCCATGATCGGGCCACACACACGGTGTGTAGGGATGAAGTGGAGGCCTCTTAAAGAGGAGAATGTAAAAATAGAGTACATGCCATGTACTCAAGAAGTACAGACCGTCGATTTTATTTTTTTCATTAAACAGATCGGGGTCACGCCTAATCGACCGAATCGTCTTCTTCTAGGTCTCGTTCGACCGAGAGATGCCGTACGGCCGCCGAACTTCTCCGAATCCCCGAGCCTTCATCCATTCTCCGAATTGACCGTCGTCAATAGCATTGGAATCGCAGTGGTGAGTTCTTACTTCTCCTAGAGCCTTGTTTTCCAATTCCTCCTCTTTATTAGGTTATCTTGGGTTGAACATTTTGTGTGTTTTCATTGATCTACGTCCTTCTGAGGAGAATCAAGCCTCGTGGTTCAAGTATATCAATCTCCTAGGATTGAGGTAGGTGGTTTTGCCTTACCTTTTGATGTATTGGAGTTTTATGTGAAAATTCCACCAATACCCATGAACGGGGTGTTGCGTGTTTACCTTTTTTCCCTTGTGGTTGTTCTTTCCTTGCTTACATTCCTGTGTAGTGGTAAAGTGATCATGTTTGTGGATAATTTTCATGCTTGGATGTTTTTCTGATGCTTTGTTATTGATTTAACCTTTCGTTCTTGTTATCCTTTGGTCATTGCACCTATTTTCATGCCTTGTGATCATAGGATGGAATGATGTTGTTTACATGCTTGTTACTTGTATACTATTTATCCAAGTAGCTCTATAGGTGTACTTTGGTTATACATGTAGCTCTATAGGTGTACTCTGGCCTTATAGCATTAATATACACTAACTGGAACGGGATCCAGAGAACACGGTGCTATAGACTATAAGGGATAGACCGAGTGAGCTTCACAGAGAGTCTTAGATATTATAGACTGTACGGGGATAGACCGAGTGAGCTTCCTCAGAGAGTCTTCGACATTATAGACTATAGGGGATAAAGAGAGTTAGCTTCCCAGAGAGTCTTAGTTGTTATATACTACGGGAGGGTAGACCGAGTGAGCATCCTCATAGAGTCTTTACCTTCTTTGAATGTATTTAAAACCTTCCCAAGCTAGAGGAGGAATTGACCGAGAGAGCTTCCTCAGAGAGTCTGTGATATACTTGAGGCTATAGGAGGATTGACCGAGTGAGCTTCCTCAAAGAGCCTCTAGACCTTGGGGTCATGAGGGTTAGACCGCGTGATCTCCCTCAGAGAGTCCCTGACTACCCTAGACTATAATGGGAATTGACTGAGTGAGCTTCCCCATAGAGTCTTATAATTTTTGTATGACCAAACCAGAGGGGTTAGGCTGAGTGCACTACCCAGAGGTTGTGGTACTTCTTGGATAGGACCAGAGGGGATGGATGTGAGTACTTACCATAGGGTTTCCTGTTTGGGTTAGATGTTTCTTCACCACTACTTTTTGTATATCATCATTTTTACTACTTATTGATTGCTTCCTACTATTGCTGCTACTATTTACTATTTTTGTACTATTACCTGCCATATACTCACTAACTGTTAGGCACAGATCATCGGGTGGTTGCCTACTGGGATTTAGTCTCACACCCTGTTTGGGTCATGTTTTTGGGCCCAAACAGACTATGTTGTTGTAGGTATGGACAAGGTAAAGTACCCTTCGACTTCTGGTACTTGATTGTTTTGGAGCAGGGGAGCACGGGACCAAGCTTTGGCTTGCAATGCGGAGGATCTGTTTACTTTATTTTGTACTTGTTTTGGTACTATTGTATTTTTCAGCATTGTGACTTGTTTGGATACTTTCCTAGATATGTATCATGCATCATTTCATATATATACATATGAGCTCCAGTTGTTTGCTGATTTATTTGTTCCACTATTTTTTATTGTTCGTGATTTACTACTTCTGGTCTTGCATGTTTAATTACTTCCGCTGTGTACTCTTCCAATGAGGGCATAGTTTCCCCACTATCACACCCAAGGCCCTCACTGCTAGTTGGCAGCCTCTGGAGTTTGGGGAAATGCGTTTGAGGACATGTGACCAACTGGGTACGGAGCACCTCTGGGTGGCTTCCGGAACCGGGACGTTACAACAATGTTGGGTAGGTATTTCACCAATATTTTAAGAGAAAAATATTCTTTTATTTTTCCTTAGAAAAAAATTCTAAAGAGAATTTACATACCCAAATTCAAGATTATAGTGTTAAAAAAAGGGTAAAAATGGAAGAAATTTATAATTTATGCTGGTATTTCTAGTACGAACATAAATATAAAATCAAGAGGTGTTTGTAGGTGATTTTTTTCAAGTTGATCGAGGATAACACCATTCATGATCATAAGTGTTTTCATGCATCTACATCACTTTAGAGACTAACCCTTATCATTTTTCATATAATATTTTTACATTTAAAATATGCCAAACCTTAGCCTCAGAACATCCTAAGAAATATCCCTCAAGATTAGAACATTTTATACACTTTTAGGTGGAGATATTAGGAGTACATGAAGGCTATAGAGATCACACATGTTCTTGGGAATGAGAAAAATTCCAAAAAAATCCTTGAGTAAAGAGTGAAATATTTTACCAAAGAGGTAGGTACGACATCCACATGAGGATTAAAATGAGACAGAATAAATCTTTATGATGTTTTATGATTTAGGGAATTTTTATACATGTAAGAGGCATGATATTTTTTTTATATATATAAAATGATCTATGTTTTCATTTATACTTTGGGAAGTTGTTTTTGACCTTGGTATTAATTGATTGGTTGAGAGTGTAATTGTTAAGTGTTGGGGAGTGATGAAGATAATATTTTCCTAAATTTTATATTTTAATTAAATTTTTATACAACCACCATAGAGTTATTTTATGGAAAATTGTCACATTTTTAGTTTTTAGAAGTTAGTTGAGATTAATTATAAAAATACCCTATTTTGGATTTTAACTATTTTAATTTTATTCTTAATTTCATCTATAACATTTTATAAACTAATTTAAAATGTGAAATTCATTTTCTATATATTTTTAAAATTTTTGGATTCATTTCAGGTGACCGAACCCAAAGCTCAATCCGTATTTTGTAGGCCCAAAACAAAGTCACAATCTGGGACGTAAAATCTATGAATAGGTATGGATACCTTTAAAGATTTGATTATATCTCGAATAGGACTAGCCAAATTGAGATCCATTTTGACATGGATATATAGAACATTGGGAGGAAAAACATAATTGGCTATCATCCTACCATATTCAGCCTACAAAAAGGTCATAAATTCATGGGAAATTAGAGCCTTGGAATTCCAACAGTCACCTGGGAAGAATTTTTTTCAGATTAAAACAACCATACACCTACATTAAGTATATAATTAAGCATAAATTTTTTATGTTTCATGCACAATATAATATGAAGAGATTTTATGAAGACCAAATAACCAAATTTGGACATTTAATGGGTCTTAAATGTGCAAGAATTCAGATGAAAATTTTAGAGAGAATATGATCCACCCTCTCCCAATACGTTTTTACATCACCTCCTTTTAAAGGGGTGGGGAATATAGTATCCATTTCATGTAGATTTGGGTTTTTTATTGTAGTATATTTTTATTATTTATATGAGTATTTTTCTTTATATTTCATTTTCTCATTTTTACTTTTATGTGTATCTCTTATAGTATTCCCTTCTCAACTCAACTAAAAATTGTAAACTATCCTCCACATTTGTTCAATGTACGGAATGGTGGTTTGTTTGAGTTTTATTTTGATCATTTAGTATATATTTATTCAATTTTGGTAAATTAAATTGTGATTAAATTTATTATAGTGATTTTTTCCTTGTTTTCTCTTCCATTGAATTATTCTTCTCATTTATCATTTTCTTTCCTTTCGCTATTTGTTTTGTGGATATAGTGGATCATGGAATAGATTGCGATAGTCAAAAAATAGGTATCCTAGATTATTTTCAAAACATAATTCCTTCATATACTGAGGTATAAGTATGGGGTGATTATATTTTAAATTAGGAGGTTAGGTGTGATAGGTCTTGATCACCTCATTGAATTGAATATCGAAGAACCATTTTGAATAATGATTTAAATCACCACAACCTCCCAATAATAAGTCTCTTCCTTCTTTGTGTTTAACTACATTTTTTATTTCATTGAATATATATATATATATATATATATATATATATATATATATATATATTTGTTTCATATAAAACCCTCACCCCTATTTATAATATTTTATTAGTTTTATATTAGTTATAAATTATTATAGTGACATTACAAATTTCAGTGAATATAAGAGGCCTCTACAAAATTTACACTAATTTGTTCCACCATGGTACACTCTAAGGAAAATAAAAAATAATAATTGAATGGGGATCTTCTAAAATTCCCCAGTATCAATTTGGCATCATTTTGGTATGGGGTGATGACATTTTACATGAGAAGGTGATGTATGATACGTCTTGATCACCTCATTGAATTGATTATTAAGAACCATTTTGAATAATGGTTTCAATCACCACAATCTCCCAAGAAAAATTACCTTCCTTATTTCTATTTAATTTCATTTTTTTTGCATTTAATTTATATATTTACATTTATTTTTATTTTTATTTTTAAATTTATATTTATATCTGTATTTATATTTATATTTATATTTATATTTATATTTATATTTATATTTATAATTATATTTTTATTTTTATTTTTATTTTTATTTTTATTTTTATTTTTATTTTTATTTTTATTTTTATTTTTATTTTTATTTTTATTTTTATTTTTATTTTTATTTTTATTTTTATTTATATTTATATTTATATTTATATTTATATTTATGTTTATATCTATGTTTATATGTATGCTTATATTTATGTTTATATTTATGTTTATATTTATGTTTATATTTATGTTTATATTTATGTTTATATTTATGTTTATATTTATGTTTATATTTATGTTTATATTTATGTTTATATTTGTGTTTATATTTATGTTTATATTTATGTTTATATTTATGTTTATATTTCTGTTTAAATTTATATTTATCTTTATATTTATCTTTATATTTATCTTTATATTTATCTTTATATTTATATTTATATTTATATTTATATTTATATTTATATTTATATTTATATTTATATTTATATTTATATTTATATTTATATTTATATTTATATTTATATTTATATTTATATTTATATTTATATTTATATTTATATTTATATTTATATTTATATTTATATTTATATTTATATTTATATTTATATTTATATTTATATTTATATTTATATTTATATTTATATTTATATTTATATTTATATTTATATTTATATTTATATTTATATTTATATTTATATTTATATTTATATTTATATTTATATTTATATTTATATTTATATTTATATTTATATTTATATTTATATTTATATTTATATTTATATTTATATTTATATTTATATTTATATTTATATTTATATTTATATTTATATTTATATTTATATTTATATTTGCATTTATATTTATATTTATATTTATATTTATATTTCTTTTTATATTTATATTTATATTTGTATTTATATTTGCATTTATATTTATATTTATATTTATATTTATATTTATATTTCATAAATTTAAAACTGCCACCATATTTATGTGAGTTTAGTAGTTTTATATTAGTTGGAATTTTTAATAGTAATAATATAAAATTCAACGTCCGTAAGCGGACCTAATGAGATCAACTATAGTTAGTACCACTATTGTAAACTCTTAAAAAAATAATGATTTATTTGATCAGGGATCTTCGAAAAATCCCTATTTATCAAGAACCCCTTCTTCATCCCTTTTTATACCTCAAACAGACAATCTCACAAGGTTGTTCAAATTTTTAGTTGTTACATTGTCAAACTATTGTTTCTTTATACTAATAAATATTAAATCCATTATATGTGATTTTAAATTAATTTTTTATACCAGTGAACTTTTTTTTAATTCAAACACATTATTTTTTTCATTTTTTATTCATTATTCATTATTATTCATCAATAGTATTCATTCAAGTCACACACATCCACATAGATAAAAATATATTTTTAAATATATATATATATATATATATATATATTCTAATTTATATACATATGTATAACGTATTTTTAGTATTTGTGTGTTATTTTTTTACTTTATTTATATATGTTATAGTTTATATGTTTATAAAACATGTGTGTGTGTGTGTGTTTTATATTATGTGTGTGTGTGTGGCCTTTTATGCATGCACACACACACACATATTTTCATAATTTTTATGTGCATATATTATTTATCTAATAATTTTATAAATTTCATATATATAAATATGAATTGTATATCTATTTTTAAGAATATTATATATATACTTATATTTATAAATATTTTTTATAATGTGGTTGTGTGTGTTGATGCATGTGTTTACATTAATTAAATATATATATATCATCTATATAGTAATTTTTTTATATCATTATAAATAAATTAGTTATATGTATATAAGTTTTATATTGTGTGTTCTTGTGTCATTTATATAGTACATATGTTGGTGTTGTGTTTTTTTTTTCAATCAAATTTTTCTTGGTATAATGTTTTGTCGATATTTAGAATAGGAATGAGAAGTTTGGAGTTGATTTTGTGATAGAAGACAAAATCTGGGAACAACAATGATGGTCAAGTCGTCACAAATGAATTTAATAAAGTGAAATCAATCAGTCATGCGACAATAATGATGTGGTTTTATAATAGAAGAGTTTGTGGTATGATGAATATATTATGGTGATTTTTATAGGAATGTTTAGGTTGGTGAAAGATACCACGCCATAATTATGTATACCTTGTTGTAATGATTATCCTCTAAAAAATAGGAAGTCTCCATCCTAACCCAAAGATTGGATGTGAATTAGTGATACTCTGGATAATCATATCAAAGGTTCCACACCTGATGGATTAATATCATTCCACATAGATAATATGTTCGATTACATATCATGCTACAATATTGGTTCACGTAATCATGGTTTCGATCTAGATTGAATTTATAATAATATATCACACTGTAATATAGATAATCACACCACAATAGCTCTGAGACACATGAATATTTAATATTTCATTCCATGGATTTAACAGTTATGCGCTTAAATCAGCTACGTTAGTTTCAATGAATCATCTAAATTAATAAAATAGATTTTTCATTTCAATCGACTACATAAAATTCATCTATGTGAATTCAAATCTTACATGATTTAATTTCTCTACGTGAAGGAAAATTAGCTACGTGGATTCGAATCTTAAAATTGATTATATGGATTTACCTATATAAATCAAATACACTATGCAAAAAGTTGATATTTTTTACCATTGAATAACTCGAGTTAGATTTTTAATGATGTTTTATAATTCATAAATGATTGATTATCACATTATGGGAAAATTGATTATAAAAATATATGAGTTATAAGATAGTAAACAATAATAATGATATTTTATTTTCTCTACTATTGTTGAGATATTTTAAAGAAAAATGACATTTCATTGATACCTTTTTTCCTATGGCACAACTGTATTTCATTTAAATATAAAATTAGTGTATGTAATTAAAATAGTGGTGAAAATGTAGATATTTTCATGTGAATTGATGTTTATAAAAAAATACAGAGAACTCATTCTCAAATATCATTGAAAAAAAACTATTTTCTATGAAAATAAGTAAGAATAAGTCATGTTTCATTTGATGTGATTATTAACAGTCCTTACTAATTTCAAAAGACTCTCCTTGAGTTGTTTATTATTCATTCCATCTCTCTTGGATATCAAACTTTTTCTATTGGTTGTATCTTATAATTTTGATATAAAAAATAAAAAAAACATTCATTTAATATCATTCATTATATTTCATCCCTTTATAAATAACATTTGATGCCAATAGATTCTAAATCCTTTCTAGATCCCAGTTGAAATCTCCCATAATTTTACCAAGTTTCAACTACTTTTACTCAATCATGTAGTCATTGGAAAAGAGACTAGAAGCCCTTGGAAAAAGGATAAAAATTTCTTGGAAAATGGACTAGAAGCCCTTGGAAAAAAGAATAGAATCCCTTGGAAAAAGAACTAGAAGTCCTTTGAAAAAGGGATGGTATTCCTTGGTAAAAGGATTTTTCTAGTATAAATCATCACACTCATGATGAAGAGTGGTTCTAACATGGACTAGGAGGCATCTATTACCCAACCCACTATAAATCACTATGTTTATTTGACTTTTTGTATGGTTTTTATTTTTTATGCATGAGCTTTTAAAGAAAATAAATAAATCATTCACAAACAATAGAGGGTGGATTTTCTAAGTGAAGAATAATTTTTAAGAACTCAATTCAACCACTCGCTATCTTGAGTCTTAATATTTCTAATCTTCAAAAACAATAGTGGCCCCACAACTCGCAGGCTTCTCCAACCGAGAACTCAATCCCTTCTTCGGCCTCATTGAAAATTCCTCATCACTCACATTACCACTTCCTAGAGATCATCCAAATATATCCTAATCTAATCCCCTAGGATAGATGATAAAATATCTAAAACAATTCCCATGACATGTTCTTCTGTCCTATATCACATCTTCTATGAGATGTTTCTCAACCCACCACTTGGAGGAAAAACCACCCTTTCACACACATCAAGTTGAAGTTGAATTTCCCCACTCATCCCACACACCATGACTCTGGTCTATACTCGGTAGGGATTTCCTTATCACTCGCAAGATTTACAACTATATCACCCAACATCGCTCAAACTTGAGCCTCTCATGCCTACCCAACTATCCTAAGGAACTCATCAAAGGATACCCAGGCCAAGTAACTTAACTTGAGACCTACGTAAGGCCACACAGTAACATTACTAGTGTTGTCTCCCCATAGAGACATAGTCACTGTTCGATCCTAATTCACCTAAGTGAAAAATATAACTTAATCAGAGTAATGTATGCCCATCTCCATCATACTTCTTCTACTGAAAGAAATATCAATCCCTAAACCTTATACCAAAATGCATTTAATTATATAGGCAGAAACACTTAAAAATAAACATTCTTTTGGGTATTTATCATAGGATACACCTACTTAGATACTAGATTTTACCATTTTTGAGCTCCATTGTACCTCTACCAAGATCATCCATGATTTCAGGAAACTACTCCATACAAAGAAACAGAAATAATTACTTATAAAAATTTATAATTAATTATTTGAAAAAAATTAAATATACATTTTTTTAAACCTCTCCCTATATCCTCAAAAAAAATAGAAACTTCTTATGATGTAACATGGTTAACCTTATGAGACATTTTATACCCATGCCACTTAGAAACCCAACATTCTCGCCAAATTCCACCATGATCTGGTTGAATCAACATAAAAACAATATTCTAGTATCCACTAAAATCGTTAAGAATCATAGAGAAGAAAAAAAAAGTGATGGTAATGAGGTTTTTACCATAAATCTCTCAAAAACAATTATAACCATCCCTCGACTATAGGGGTTTAAATGAATGGAACAAGAGGGATGTGTTAGCCAAAATGGACCTACCTGAGTGTCTCTTCCCTTTAAAAATTAGCGGGTATAAATAGTAAATTTCAAATATTATCATGCATACAAAAACATGGTTGTGTAGTTTTCTACTAAGGACTTTGGGGATACTGTGTAAGCCTCTCAACTGAGGCTACCTTGTAGTGGAAATGTCTATCCCAGGCCTCCAACTACAGCTTGGAACATGACTCCATGACACAACCCACCGTGGGGGCATATCGATGGCATACCTCCTGAGGTCCCTCTTTATAATATCCCTGTATATCAATTTTTTGACCTCACTCAACCATATCTATGGCTAGGGTATGGTTTTTCATTCCTAGTTATAGTGCATCCAATTCCCCTAACCCATACACACACTCATACATAGAACCTCAATGGTGCAGCACTTAAACTATTGAGTGATCCTCTTTCCTTTGTAAACATTCACATAATACGCCACCCATGCCACACTAATACACTCAGGGTTGTGACATGATATTTTTCATGTAGCCACAACCAGCTCCCAGGACACTTCTATCCTTATCTTCCAACCACTCAAGTACCCGAACAACAAAGTCCCAATCCAAGTCATATACCATTTTATAGAGATGATATCATTATTATATTGTCAATTCAAATCCTACTTCAAAAAATTCTCCCTTCTCTAGATTAAAAAATAAAATTCCCTAAAATTTTCACAACCCAAAACAACATGGCTCTTTATGTGGGTTTTATAATAGGTTTCTATGCCACAGCTAGTGGATAATGCTCATCATCACCCTCCTATAATTCTACTAGATCCTATCGAGGTAGAATAACACTAAAATTCTAAATGCATGGATTAGTATAAATATACTATAGTTATTTTTATTTTATTTCTAGATAATTTGTAATAGGAATTACATCTCTTTAATCAATACACACCTAATCCAAGAAAGGGTCATATACCACTACAGAACTCTCTCGAATATCTGAACTTTTCTAAGTGTTATGTATACTATATATATAGGATCTACATAATCAATAATCTAATAAACATAATAAACTAAACATTTTCCTTGGTTTTAATTATGTAAATTCACACAAATAAATTATATAGGATAACACTATATAATGTGTTGGTGATATATTAAATAATAAAACCCCTTCTCATAACAAAGTCATCAATCACTTATATGCATATAAATTTTCTATAAATCCAAGGTTCCAAATATGATGCATCAAAATATTCCCCCTTTCAAACATAGGATAAGAGTAAAGATATAAGTAATAAATCACTCACCATATTATTTTATCTCATGAAATCATAACATACAAAAACCATGAACAACCATCTCATACTCTTGTGACTTAGACATTTCCCATACATGTGATACCTATACACAATAATAGGTCTTGTACCAATTTTTAACCACTCCTCTATCCATATACCATTTCAAAAAATATTAAAATAAATAAAAACAATGATAAGATATCACTTTATAGTATCACCCTATACTTGTAATCCCAAACACTATCGAGTTTAGTGAACCACATATCCTCAAACTTTCTTCCCCATACTCCCGAGACGCATGAATAATGTTGAGAGTACATAAAAACCATAGATAATTTATACCCTTTATCAGATAACCATATATAATAGTTTATGAAAATATAAACTAACAGTCTCTATAATAAAGAAATATGGACATTATATTTCTATACCCATTGTACCCAACATTTCACTTATTATTACAAAATGTTAACCAAGTATAATTTTTTTACGAACTATACATATATAATAGGAATTCATAACGAGTTCAATCACATATAATTTTATATTAAATAAACAAATATTACTTATTTTAACTAGAAACTGTGTTTGAATCTTGATCTAATATCATCCCCTAATCCAACCATCCAATATGTTCAATTATCCATAATCATGTAATTTCCCTTACCTACATCATTGGATGTAAATTCTTGGTTCCCACAGTAGTGAACATGTAAGTTGTGAAAAAATACTCATTATTCAACCACCAATGATGTCATAAATATATCTAGAATATATTTGTGCATGTAAAATGAGATATGAAAATACAAAAAAGATATAAAAACAAAGATCACATAATTTGGTGTGAAAAAATATGACTGAGTGAATGTCTAAAACTGAATCATCTACTATTAATGTTAGGTATAATTATATTACCCATAATTGAGTAATTTGATGCATTATCCTCCCATTATACTATAATAAAAAAATATGATATTATAAGATAAAATGACATGCATCCATACAATAAACCTCAAATCAAAAGATTTAGTTGGAATTGCATCAAACATTACAGGTTAATAGGTTTCTATATAGTTGAATGGTATAAAAACCATCCTATTTTAAAATTAAATAATTTTATTAGTTTATAATATAATACATTAGTTGTGATAAGGAATGGATAGTCATAAAATCCATTCCATCTTCAAAGACTATGTGGATTGGCATGACATCCAACCTCAAAACTATGTTAATGAATGGATTACCATAGTATCCCACCACACTTCCATGAATAATGTTTATTGGAATAATGTATATATCCATTTAAAATATTAAATAATGAATTTTAATACTGACCAATTTCATTTCCAAATAAATCATTAGGTTTTTTCTCATACTCATCCCCACATTCCCCTTTCCATCCCAATGTTTCATTTACACTTAACATTACCATTCATGGGTGAGAATCCCATCACATATCAAATAAATAAAATCATACACACAAATTCAAACAATATATAAATCCAATATTAAGGATAAAATCATGTGAACCTCTCATATATACAAATTCCTTATCATATATGGATAATCCAAGGCATATACCATGCTTAACTAAGACACACAATATTAAAGGTCACCCATCTTAGATTCAAATTCCATGTTCTATTATACCTTCAAATAATGAACAAGTTTATAAGGGAACATGTGATCAAAGAATTATACCTCTAGAAACTCACATAGATCGTATGGTCCTTACATGACTCACAACATGCAATAAAATACAATTCAATTACATTATAGAGCATGTTCACACATCTTTCGTAACTTGCACATAATAATTCATTTAACACTCACATAAATTGATTGAAAAATATAGAGAACACCTAACACATAGTCATAAGATCTATAATGTCAAATTGTATTAAAAAAATTTATCATTATCAAAATAAAATATAAAAGAATAGAAAACCCCTAAATCTATGTATTTTTTTATGATGATCAAAGAAACATAGAGAGGTTCCATTAAAAGGAAAAGGAGGATTCATAGATATATCTCCAAAAATCACAATGACTCACAGATAAAATAAAAAACTAGGTATATATCACTTGGAAGTGAGAATGAAGTGAGGTAAAGGGGTGAGGCCTCATGTGACAGATAAATAAGAAAGGTTCCAAAATTTTTTATAACTTTCTTCATTTAATAATTTTAATTAAATTTTAAAAACAAGACTAGATGCCATAATCTACCAAGTTAACTTCACACAAGATACCTAGTACTCTACTAGGTACCTATTTAGAGGTTTTATGGTGGAAGGTGGTCCATCGAGTGGTTGGTGTCCCACCTAGGCCCACACTATTTATATGTTAACAGTCAAGTTTCTTATGAAATTGTATCAAGTGCGTAATTCTATATATCATAATTTTATAGATTTTTCTAACATTACCATATCCTTAAATATTAACCATTTTCCTCTACTAATTACTTCAATAGTATAAAACCACTAAAACATATATTATTTGAAATAAATTCAATATAATTTGCACCTTATGTTCTGTGTTTTGTCACACTTATTAATTACATGATATATTCATTATAATTATATTTTCTATAAGTTTTAAAAGGATAAATAAACACATATTTATTTAGGATTCACTTAACATGTAACATGTTCATATTACTGATTACTGACCATGAAAATCCTTTAAATTTCATGATGAAGTTTGAGTTACGGTTAAGAGATATTCTAATAAATAAAATTAAATAATGTGTTATAATGATGATATATTTAGTAATGACTATAGTATAGTTATTCATAAAGTGTATCATACCTAAATACATAGAGCATGAGCACCCTATAAGGATTGGATGAATAGTCAAAGAGGAAGTTAGAGATTGATATCACTAGCCTGAATAGAAACTATAATGCGTATATTAGGAAAATACATTAAATGATATAGAATATAAGATTAAAGGAATTAAAGTTTATATTATTCCACTAAAATTACATGAAAAATATTTTTATCCACATCCTTCTACACCAAATTTTACCTCAATTATTCATATTTCCAAACACTATTCCCTTCACAATCAATGATGACACTATGTGGTTGACAATTAAAATTAATCATTTGATGAAATGTTTATTAAATTGAACTTTTTAATAAAATTTATAAATTGAATAGTATTTTATGAATTAGTTAAATAAGATTTTATTTTTTAATTTTATTGTTCATTTTTTATAGATATTGGATTAATTGAAAAAATAAAATGTTGTTTTATCCTTTTCAATTTCTCAATGAATTCTAAAAAATTTGATGGACTGTATGTCACATATAAAAATTAATAGAATTGGAGATCCATTTCAATTATGGAAACTATGTGACTTTTTAAAATGTTATAAATCACAAATAAATAACATATTGATGTATTTGAGATGAAAATAAAATTCCTTTTACAATTAATGTGGTGATGTAATTTAGTACCAAACATTGTTCTTAGTAAATTTTAAAATTTTCTAAATGATCAGATAGAATAATTAAAGATAGTATGTCATTAAAAGTTCCATTATGAGATGAATAATATCATAAATTATAGTTGTGTTGTATATATCCATGAGTATTTTCTATTAAGAATTTCCATAAAATAAATTTCAATTTGATACAATGTATTCTTAATGGAAAAAAGAGTAAGAATTATCTATTGGAAAAGATTTGTGTCACATGTTTAATACATTTTTCAATAAACTTCAATCATCACAAAATCATTTTATAATAGTGGAATATCTTTTATAAAATATTAGTATTGTAAAAAAAATTTACTATTTTTTTTCATTCACAACCATAATAAATAATTAGTATTAAGGTAAAATATAATGTTACTTAGAATAAAATCAAATCCTTTCTTGAAATAATTTATTAAGAAAAAAAGAATTATTATTAAGAATATAAAATGTTTGAATTCAATAATATTCATTATTTATCTATAATTAGGCCTTATGGGATATAGATATCAAAATACGATAATAAATGAAAAAAACACCCTTTCTCAGGTCTTTTACATATTACAATTCCAAGGGATCTTTCATTTTAAACCAAGATGTACTAAGAAAGATAATATTTTTTAAATTCTATATTATATTTAAATTTTTATAAACCCACCATAGTGTTATTTTATGTTAAATTTTCACATTTTTACGTTTCAGAATTAATTTGAGCATGATTTAACAAAATGAAATATTTTCGGATTTTAACTATTTTAGTTTTATTATATATATTTGCCATAAATTTTCCTATAATAATTTAAATTTTGAAATTAATTTTTTTAGAATTATAAAATATTGGGATTCATTTCATACAACTAGACACAAATATAAATCCATCATTTAGTATCCAAAAACTTTCTCACAATAAGGGCCTCAAAATCTATGAACAGATCTGGATACTTTTAAAGATAAGATCTTATCATGAAGATAGATGGCCCAATTGAGCTCCAATTCAACATGGTGATATTGAAAATTCAGTTAGAAAACATCATTAACTATGGTTTTAACTAATTCATCCTCATTTAAATTCATAAATGAAAGGGAAGTTGGACCCTTGGAATTTGAACAGTCACCTTGAAAGAATATTTTCTCAAAATAAAACTTCCATAAATGCTATATATGTGGGCCAATTAATCATAACTCTTCAGGGTTCAAAAACAGGAAACATCTAAACAACTTTTTTAAGACCTGATTTCCTAATTTAGTAATTTAATGGGTCTAAAATGAACACTCATTTAAATGAAAATTATGGATAGAAAATGAACCATCCTCTCTCTATAAATCTTCACTTAAACTCTTTTGGAATGGGTTGGAAATATTGTGGAAATGTTTTAGACTATTTTTTTTATTTTATGTTTTAGTATATTTTTATAAATTATATTTATATTATTATTATTCTTCAAAACTTATTCTCCTATTTTTATCGTTTTTTGTACCTCCCACTGTGCTACATTCTTTACTCAATTAAAAATGGAGAACTAACTTTAGCGTTTGTGTTGGGGATAAAATGGTGGTTTGATTGAGTTGTATTGTGATTAATTTTCAATATATTTATACAATTTTGGTAATTTAAGAGGAGGTTAAAGTGATTGTAGTGATAAATCTACCTTTTTTATCTTCAATTGAATTATTCTCCTCATTTATCATTTTTCTTCACATAACTATTTCTGTCATGCATATGGTGGTGCATGGCATAGATTGTGATGGTCAGTGAATAGGTATTCTAGATGATGTTCAGAAGAGAATTTCACCATATTTAAAGGTCTCAATATGGCGTGATTACATTATAAATGAGGAGTTCGGGTGTCACAGTTCTTGAACTTCTCATTGAAGTTAATATCAATAATCATTTTTAACAATGATTTCAAACACCAAAACCTCCCAAGAACAATTTTCTTCTTCATTTTCATTTAATTTAATTTCTTTTCCATTGAATTTATATATACATGTATATATATATATATTTAATTATTTATATTTAATTAATTTAAAACCTCCATCCTAATTTATATTATTCAATTTGTTTTATATTTTTTAAAATTCATAATTTTGATAATAGAAAGTTCAGGGAGTGTAAGTGGTCTCAATGAGAATGACCCAATGTTGTGTATATATGGTACACTCTAAGGAAAATAACAATTTAATTGATTAGGAAACTATGAAAACTCCATGTGTATCAATTTGTCACCTTTTTGGTATGATGTGATGACATTTCAAATGAGAATGTGAGGTGTGATAGGCCTTAATCACCTAATTGAATTGAATACCGAAAACCGTTTTTAATAATGTTTTCAATCACCATAACCTCCAAATAATAAATTTTTTCTTTTTCCAATTTAACTTCATTTTTTATTACATTTAATTTATATACATATTCATTTATATTTATATTTCATGTATTTAAAACTTCGAACCCATTTATATTAGTTTATTAGTTTTATATAAGTTATAATGTATAATAGTGATAATATAAAATCTAATATGTGTAATCAGCCTCCAAGAGAAATACCCAAGGTTATGGCACTATTGTATACTCTTAGGAAAATATGAATTTAATTAACTAGGAATCCTCAAAAAATCTTCATGTATCAATTTGGTGATGTTTTTGGGGAGGCCAAGCGCTTATGCTCACTATTTTTCAAAAAAAATCAAAAGGCAAAATATTTCAAACACTAAAAAAAGAATATATTTATTTCATATTTATTATTTCATGGGATTAAGATAGATTATTTCATTGATTTTTATTATTCTTGTCTTAGTGATGAATAATCTAGTTGGTAGAGACAATAATGATTCAAATATAACAAGATTCTAAGATAATTTAGGAGAATTTCAAAATTATCAATAGATAAAGAAAGTTGGCTATATATTTGTCTAAAAATTTTGAAGAGGTTAAATTTCTATAGATGGAATGGAAACTGTAAAAAATATAAGGAGAATGCAATGCCTATTACAACTATATTTGAAGTTTAAGAACTATGGGAGACTTGAATATTCAACTTGATGATCTATTCACCTATCATTTCCAATTACTTGAACAGATTCCTAAAGATTTCATTCAAACTAATAAAACTGTGGGAGTGCAACTATATTCCAAAGAAAATTGGTTAGATTTAATTGAAGATAAAAAGGTAAGTGATTCTACTATCTTTTAAAATGATAAATCTCACCTCTTTACCACTCTATTAATTTGGTAGAAAATGAAGATTTTCATGTGGAGAAAGAGTTTCCAATGTTCCTTCCAAAATAGATCAATTTCCAAAATGACTTACCTTAAAGAGAATAATTGTATACTTATTTAAAATGTTTTAATATTATTCAATCTAAATTGTTTTCTGACATCTCCTTTTCTGAAATTTTTGGTACATTAAAAATGGAGTATGCCTTGGACAATGATGTTAAACAATAATTCATTCAACTATTCTCTGAAGAATAAGTACTGGAGAATCATGTGGTGATGTGAAAACATCCTCTATAGTAATTTCTATACCACATGGAAGAGGACACCACAACTGTCAGTAGGGATCACCACTCATTTATTTTCTCTCTAACTCTAGACCTTGAATTCTATCATTCTAATATCTTAGGGTTTGGAAACTAAATTATATTTTTTGGGGGTGTCCATTAATAGTTTCTATCCATAAACACTAAGAAAAGTCACATGTCTTAGTTCATGAGAAATAAATATCATCAACTATTGGATTGGGGTTAAACCACTAAAACTCCATGACTAGGGGAAATAAAAACCTATCACCTTCTTGGGGGTCAAACCAAGAATTATCCATTTTTGTTACCCTCTCTATTTATTTTTCTTTATTATTATCATATTTTTCTCCTTTTTTATTTTATATTTAAAGTGTAATATTCTATTAGCTTAACAT
This sequence comes from Viscum album, assembly GCA_963277665.1. NCBI lineage: Eukaryota > Viridiplantae > Streptophyta > Magnoliopsida > Santalales > Viscaceae > Viscum > Viscum album. The sequence goes on from OY728150.1 coordinate 1,539,309,730, forward strand.
AAGGTTTCTACTAAAAATAAATCAGGTTGTGTCTTTCCATTTTTTATATTTTTTCTACCAATTTAAAATTATTTATGAAAATATTTTTTGATTAGATTTGAACTAAAAAATGGTATTAAACAGAATAATTGTGTGGGAGGGATGTAAATTTGTTTTTAGGAATTTTTTTTGTTCCACCATTTTATTTTTCATTTTTCATTCAATTACTCATGTTTTTTTCATTTATGGTGTGTTTTTTAGATTCTGGATATGAATTGAATACTTTTGAAAATACAAAATATCATCATGTTTTTTCAATATTTCTTTATTTTAATATTTTATGACTTAAATTATTTCTGAATGTATTTTTTTTCATAATTTCAAAAAAATTAATTTGATGAAGTTTTAATGATTGTGAAACTCATGTGAACTAGTTCTATCCAAATTGAAAATTATTCCTAACCTAAGAAGATTATAAACCATTTTGACATATTATTTAAGTTTATATTATTATATATAGTCTTGAGACATCTTATGTTTTTTTATAAATTTCCAATTTTCTAATTTTTAATGATTTTAGAGTTCATAGAATGTGTTAAGTATGATTTAAGCACCACCATGAAAGATTTATTTATATTTCACTCTCATTTTATCCTTTACATATAAACTTCATTAAAACACTATAATCTAGGAAATAAATTGTTATTTAGTCACATTATAAGCCATTTATCTATTTCCTACCTGTTATAGAGGTTTAATTCATGATTATTGATGACCTTAAGTGTGGGGCAGGGTAAAGATGGGATGTATTTTACTGATTTGAAGAAATTTTTTGAGATGAATTGAAAGTGACTCCATATTTATTGCTACTTTGGTGGGAAAACGTTTTGATGAAATAATGTATGGTTGATCCAAATATCATTACAATTGTAAAAACACAAATCTTCGTTTCAGGAATGTTTCTCCTTTTTCCAGTCATTTTTTAGAAAAGAGGAGTTCTGTAAATTTTTAAAGTACACGTCGTGTACTCCCTTTCCACTCTAGGCCGTGTGTTGGCCGTGTCTGGGCTACAAAAACGGTGTGTAGGGATGAAGTGGAGGCCGCTTAAATCGGAGTACGGAAAAATAGATTACACGCCGTGTACTCAAGAAGTACACGCTGTGTTTTTTTTTAATTAAATGGTCTTGTGTCACGCCTAATCGACAGAATCATCTTCTTCTATGTCCCGTTCGACTGAGAGATGTCATACAGCCGCGGAACTTCTCTGAATCCCCGAGCCTTCATTCGTTCTCTGAATTGACCGTCGTTGATTGCATTGGAACCGTAGCGGTGAGTTCTTCCTTCTCCTAGAGCCTTGTTTTCCAATTCCCCCTCTTTTGTAAGTTATCAAGGGTTGAACGTTTTGTTCATTTTCATAGATTTATGTCGTTCTGAGGAGAATCAAGATTCATGGTTCAAGTATATCGATCTCCTAGGATCTAGGTAGGTGTTTTGTGCCTTACCTTTCGATGCCTTTGAGTTTTATGTGCAAATTCCACCAATACCTGTGAACGGGGTGTTGTGTGTTTACCTTTTTTCCCTTGTGGTTGTTCCTGCCTTGCTTGTATGCCTGTGTAGAGGTAAATTGATCATTTTTGTGGATAATTTTCGTGCTTGGATGTTATTCCCATGCTTTTTTCTTGTTTTAACCTTTGTGTATTGTTATCCTTTGGTCGTTGCACCTGTTTTCATGCCTTGTGATCATAGGATGGAATGATGTTGTTAACAAGCTCGTTGCTTGTAGACTGTTTATCCAAGTAGCTCTATAGGTGTACTTTTGTTATCCAAGTATCTCTATAGGTGTACTCTGGACTTATAGCATTAATATGCACTGACTGGCACGGGACCGTGAGAACCCGATGCTATAGACTATAAGGGATAGACTGAGTGAGCTTCCCAGAGAGTCTTAGATATTATAGACTATACAAGGATAGACCAAGTGAGCTTCCTCAGAGAGTCTTAGACATTATAGACTACATGGGATAGACCGAGTGAGCTTCCCAGAGAGTCTTAGTTATTATAGACTACAGAAGGGTAGACCGAGTGAGCTTCCTCGGAGAGTCTTTTCCTTGTTTGAATGTCTTTAAAACCTTCCCAGGATAGACGAGGAATTGACCGAGTGAGCTTCCTCAGAGAGTTCGTGGTATACCTGAGGCTATAGAAGGAATGACTGGGTGAGCTTCCTTAGAGAGTCTCTATACCTTGGGGCCAGGAGGGTTAGACCGCGTGATCTCCCTCAGAGAGTCCCTGACTACCCTAGACTATAAGGGGAATTGACCGAGTGAGCTTCCCCAGAGAGTCTTATAATTTTCGTATGACCAAAACAGAGGGGTTAGGCTGAGTGTACTACACATAGGGTTGTGTTACTTCTTGGATAGGACCATAGGGGATGGGTGTGAGTACTTCCCATACGGATTCGGTACTTGGTAATAAGTTGTGCCTGGGAGTAGCTAACCTGTGTATAGGGAAAATCATACTACCTTGTTTATTGCAGTTTTTTGGTTTTGAGATTTTACAGTTAATATGATTTTACCTAGAGTGATTCACGTGACTTGTGTTGTTATTGTTGTTTCTATTATGGTTCAATTTCTGTCGCAACCCAATGAGATGAGGGTATTCCATCTCATGCATCATATAGGAACTTTTTAGAAATCACATGCCATGCATTCTTTCCATGCCATCTAGAGTGCATTAGTGATTGCATGTTGTTGTGATAGACTATGTGTAGATTATGCATGATTTTTTGATAAATGCTTTGGTGGAATCTCTCTTGTTTGATAGAGGACTGTTTGTATTGTACTTTGATTAAAATGAATGCCAAATTTTGGTTCTTGAGGTGTTATGGTCCCTATTGTATCGGAAATTTGTGAATAATTGACCTTTTTTTTCTTATATATGACTGTATTGGATGCCAATCATTGATTCGCAGGGATTATTGGCCCTCATGGATCAGAATTTGTCACCTTTATGCCTTGTTTTCTAGGTTTTCTGGGCTTCAGTGCAGTTTCTGAGCTACTGCCCAGAGAAACCTAGAATACACAGCGTGTACTTTATTACTACACACCATGTAGTTTCAGACCCTGTCACTGACTGTGTGAGCAAGAGCACAGTATTGAGGAAATGTCTTCAGTAACACACTGTGTTTGGTAGGTGCATGTCGTGTAGTATAGAGCCGTGTACCTGGCCATGTCACTGACAACACGGGCCGGGGAAGCTCGAGTAGAACATGCCGTGTTGGTAAAGAACACATCGTGTATTCTTGTTTCAGGTACCCAGGTGTGTCACGAACAACACGGGTTAGTGTTATCTTCTCCTATACACGTCGTGTTTGTTCAGAACACGTCATGTAAGGGTCAGCCATGTACCTGTCCGTGTAACTAACAACACGGGTTGTCTAAACCTTGTCTAGTACACATCGTGCCCTTAGTGAAAATGATGTGTAGTCTTGGGTTAAGAGGACCGTGTGGGTTAGGTGTGTAAGGAGACTCGGGCAGGGGAATAGAGTTCAAGTACACGCCGTGTGTGGCTACAACACGCCGTGTAGTTGGGGTGTTACACGACCAGAGGTGATAGGAGTACACGCCCTTGTCTTTTGTTTAAGTGATCACGCCATGTAATTTTTATACACGCCGTGTATTCATGTTTTGTAAACTCGAATGTTTCCTTCTCTTGTTCCTGTTTTGTACTCTTGTGTTCTAAGTCTTTGATAATCATGATCTAAGATGTGCTTTTGTTCTTTCCAGAGTTATGCCTCTGAGACGTCCTCCGGTTGTACATTAGTTGTCAGATGGTGATCAGACACCGGATATGGCCGACCAGGGACCTCCTTTAGATCCTCCTGCTGTTCCAGCCTTGGAACCAGCAGTCATACTCGTCGTAGGTACCGATATGTAGTTCAGTGAGGAATTCCTGAGGATGATGCAGACTTTTCAAGGAGCATCGCCTCTTGCCCCATCAATGTCCTAATTGACGCGGGTATTTCAGCAGCATCATCCTCTTACATTCTCAGGGGATGGAGGACCCCAGACAGCAGAGTCGTGGTTAGAGGCCACACTGACGATCTTTGAGCATCTGGAGATACCCCCAATGAAAAGGGTAGATCTGGCCACCTATATGCTCTGAGACACCGCCAAGAGGTGGTGGGAGGTGATCTCACAGTCAGGGTGCCAGCAGAGTATGTCTTGGGATGATTTTCACCGCACCTTCTATGAAAACTTTTACCCAGAGACCTTGAGGGCTGACCGAGTCCATTAGTTTATGAGTCTGCAACAGGGCACTCTTTCTGTTATGGAGTACTCGTCCTGCTTTACTGAGCTGCAGCGCTTCATGCCGATCCCAGCTGGTGATGAGTTGTTCCTTGCTAGGAAGTTCGAGGATGGTCCCAGGTAGGAGATCTGTTCCCAGGTGAATATTTTCAGGTTGACTTCGATATCCTTTATTGTCAACCAAGCGATGATCATTGAGCGCACCTTGAGGGATTATGGAGCTGTGATCCAGGGCGGTTTGACATCCAGAGCTGGTGTTCCTCCTATGGATAGTAGGAAGCACCATAGAGAGTCTTCTCTAGGAGATCAGGCCAGGCGGGATGTATCTTCTGGCGGCCAGGTTGTATGATACCAGTGCAGTAGGAGTGGGCATACTAGGCCCCAGTGTCAGTGATGTCTAATGGAGTGCCGATCTTGCGGCAATATGGGCCATCTTCAGCGCTTTTTTCAGATCTTCTCAGCTTCATCTAGTGGTAGGGGTTATTCTATGACCCCGCGTTCAAGAGATGCTTCCCCAGTTTCTCACCAGTCTGGGAACTAGAGTTCATTCCGCCATTCGGGCTGAGGTGGAGGTCGTGGCCATGGTGGTCAATCACCAGGTTTCCAGCAACAGCAGAGTGGGTCAGCTCAGAGTGGTCAGCCAGGGGTGTAGGGCTGCGGTATAGGCCAGACCTTCACCGTGGATCAGACCTATCAGGATTAGGATACATGCCCTTCTACAGTTTGAGGTACGATCTTAGTAGCCTTAGTTTTATCTTCATCCCTTTTCGATACTGGTGCTTCGCATAGTTTTATCTCTGTTTCTGTTGTGAAGAGCTTTGGGCTCTGTATCTTTTCGTCTACAGACTTTTTTACTCTTGAAACGTCATTGGGAACGAGAACATCTAGCGTACGTCAATGCAGAGAGTTCCCTCTTGAGGTTGCATGGTGTCCTTTCTTATGGGACCTCTATGTCCTGGAGATGACGGGTTATGACGTCATTCATAGGATGGACTGGTCGGTTCCCTTCCAAGGAGTCATTGATTGCTATCGCCACAGGGTGAGTTTCGTATCACCGGAGGGTGGATCTTTCCTTCATAGAGGTGAGTGGGATGTCCAGGCAGGTAGAGCTAGACCAAAGCATCATGGGCTAGGGGGAGTTACGTCCCAGATTTCCAGTCTTTATCTGGATGACCAGGGGACTTCACAGTTAGACTTTCCTCTAGTGGTGGATCTTTTTAGGGATGTCTTTCCAAAGGACTTTTTAGGATTTCCTTCGGAGCATGAGGTAGACTTCTCAATTGAGCTCATGTCAGGAGCGGCACCGGTGTCAATTCCTCCTTATAGGATGGCTACACCTGAGTTACAAGAGCTCAAGAAGTAGTTGGAGGAGTTGCAGGAAAAGGGTTTCATCTGACCTAGTACTTCTCCTTGGGGTTCGCATGTCCTGTTTACAAAGAAGGCAGATGGAACCATCAAACTTTGTGTTGATTATCAGAAGCTGAACTAGTTGATGGTCAAGAACCGATATCCCTTGTCGAGGATCGATGACCTCTTTTATCAGATTCGAGGATCCTGGGTGTTCTCAAATATCTATTTGAGGTCTGGTTATCATCAGTTGCATGTTAGACCATCAGATATACCTCTTATAGCCTTTAGGAGCGGGTATGGTCTATACGAGTATACGGTCACGCCATTCGGTCTCACGAATGCAGCAGCAGTTTTTATGGCACTGATGAACCGATTATTCCATCCGTACTTGGATTCCTTTGTGGTAGTGTTCATCGACGACATATTTGTGTACTCTCACACTCGACACGACCATGCCACCCATCTTGAGATCGTTATGAGTACACTGAGAGAGAATCAGTTACATGATAAGCGATCAAAATTCCACTTTTGGATGGATCAGATTCACTTTTTGGGTCATGTTATCTCAGAGACAAGAGTATCAGTGGACCTAGAGAAAGTGAGAGATGTAGTTTCCTGGGAGAATCTGAAGAATGTCTTTGAGGTGTGGAGTTTTCTAGGTCTGGATGGATACTACAGGCATTTCATACAGAAATTTTCACGCCTAGAAGCATCGCTGACAGGTCTGACCAAGAAGGGGGCAAAGTTTTTATGGTCAGATTCTTGTGAGTCATCCTTTCAGGAGATAAATGGGATGCTGATGTCAGCATCGATACTGGTATTTCCAGAGCTAGGATAGGGATATACTGTTTACTGTGATGCTTCAGGTATCAGGCTGGGAGTTGTGCTTATGTAGGGAGATGGGTTCGGTGCTTACGGGACTTAGCAGTTGAGGCCACATGAGAGGAACTACCCGATGCACGATCTGGAGTTGAAAGCTATTGTTCATGCCTTACACTGTTGGAGACACTACCTTCTGGGAGAGAACTTTGTGGTTTTCACCGACCACAAGATTTTAGAGTATATATTCACTCAACGTGATCTAAATCAGAGACAGCACAGGTGGGTCAAGTATCTTTAGTCTTTCGACTTTGAGCTCGCCTATATGCCGGGAAAGGGCAACGCAGTGGCAGATGCATTGAGCAGGAGAACTCAGATTCAGGCAGTTTTGGAGGCTAGCAGTGAGTGGAAGCTTATGGATCTATTCTCTGAGATTCACTTGGAGGTGCACAACAGACAGGGACAGACTTTTCTATCTTCTATAGCTATTACCTCTTCACTTCTTGATCGGGTATGGATGAAGCAACTATCAGACTCAGAAGGCTTAGTCCTATGGGAGAGTGTGTCAGGAGAAGACCCTATTCCTGGATGGAAAGTGGGCAAGGATGAGATCTTTCATTTCTAGGGATGCGTATGGGTTCCAACATACATACGCCAGGAGATGATATGGGATTTTCATTCCTCAGTTTGGGCAGTTCATCCTGGCGTCACCAAGATGTATCGTGATCTACACCGCCAGTAATGGTGGCCAGGTATGAAGAGAGATGTTGATGGTTTCTTCATGAGATGTTCTACTTGCCAGTAGGTGAAATTAGAGCATCAGCGACCAGCATGTCTTTTACAGTAGTTAACCATTCCCGAATGGAAGTGGAATTATGTCGCGATGGACTTCGTGACCGGGTTACCGAGGTCACCTCAAGGGAGTGATATTGCTTGGGTTGTCATCGATAGGCTTACAATGGTTTCTCACTTATTTCCAATCAAGGAGACCATAAGTATTAATGATATGGGACAATTGTACATCTGAGAGATTGTAAGTATACATGGAGTTCCACACTCCATTGTTTCAGACAGGTATACGCGCTTTACTTCTCGGTTCTGGTAGGGACATCATAAGGATTCGGGTACACAGGTACTTTTGAGTACAGCATACCATCCCCGGACTGATGGCCAGTCTGAGTGCACGGTCCGGGTGCTTGAGGATATGCTCTGATATTTCATTCTAGAATTTAGAGGTTCTTGGGAGAAGAATATTTCTCTAGTGGAGTTTTTTCTATAACAACAGTTTCCAGGCGACTATTTAGATGGCACCTTACGAGGCTTTGTATGGTAGGCCATGCTGATCACCCTTATGCTTGCTGGAGGCAGGAGAGGCAGCTTTGTTGGGACCTCGTCTTGTTCAGGAGACCTCAGAGCAGATATATTTGATTCAGAAGAGGATGGCTACAGCACAGTCTCGGGAGAAGTCTAATGCTGATCAGCGGAGACGACCTCTAGAGTTCGAGGTCGGTGATTAGGTTTTCTTGTGTGTCACACTGAGTTTGGGATAGAAGAGGATTCGGAGATAGCGTAAGCTTTCACCACAGTACGTTGGTCTGTTTGAGGTATTAGAGAGAGTTGAGCTGGTTTTCTATTGGTTCCAGTTACCTCAGAGGTACCGGGCTATGCACGACGTCTTCCACGTTTCCTAGCTCCGATGTTACTTTTCAGACCCATCTCATGTCTTTCAACCCGAGGAGGTTGAGCTTGAAGTGAATGCGTCATTTGAGGAGCATCCCATCTAGATTGTCAATCACAGTACAAAGGTCCTTTATGGATGGTCTATTCCTATAGTATGGTTGTTATGGCAGCACGGGCAAGTACAGGACGAGACTTGGGAGAGGGAGGCTGATGTACGATCGCAGTGGCCGGAGCTGTTCGGGGTTTCTTCTTTTACACCTTTCTAGGGAAATTCAGGGATGAATTTCTTTAAGGGGGGGAATTTTTTAAGAACCTGGATCTTTGTTTCAGGTATGTTTCTCCTTTTCTGGTCATTTTTGAGAAAAGAGGAGTTCTGTAAATTTTTGAAGTACACGCCGTTTACTTTCTGAGTACATGTTGTGTACTCCCTTGCCACGCCAGGCCATGTGCTGGTCGTGTCCGGGCCACACACACGGTGTGTAGGGATTAAGTGGAGGCCGCTTAAAGTGGAGTACGGAAAAATATATTACACGCCGTGTAATCAAGAATTACACGTAGTTGACTCAAGAAGTACATGCCATCTATTTTCTTTTTTTCATTAAACAGACTGGGGTCGCGCCTAATCGACAGAATCGTCTTCTTCTAGGTATTGTTCAACCGAGAGATGCCGTATGGCCACAGAACTTCTCTGAATCTCCGATCCTTCGTCCGTTCTCCAAATTGACCATCGTTGATTGTGTTGGAACCACAGCTGTGAGTTCTTCCTTCTCCTAGAGCCTTGTTTTCCAATTCTTCCTCTTTCTTAAGTTATATTTGGTTGACCATTTTGTGCGTTTTCATATATCTACGTCGTTATGAGGAGAATCATGCCTCTTGGTTCAATTATATTGATCTCTTAGGATCGAGGTAAGTGGTTTGTGCCTTACCTTTCGATGACTTTGATTTTTATGTGCAAATTCCACCAATACCCATGAACTGGGTGTTGTGTGTTTACCTTTTTGCCCTTGTGGTTGTCCCTGCCTTGCTTACATGCTTGTGTAGAAATAAATTGATCATGTTTGTGGATAATTTTCGTGCTTGGATGTTCTTCAGATGCTTTGTTCTTTTTGTAACCTTTGGGTCTTCTTAGCCTTTGGTCGTTGCACCTGTTTTCATACCTTATAATCATATTATGGAATGATGTTGTTAACATGCTTGTTTCTTGTAGACTGTTTAGCCAAGTAGCTCTATAGGTGTACATTGATTATCCAAGTAGCTCTATAGGTGTACTCTGGCCTTATAACATTAATATGTACTCACTGGCATGGGACCGTGAGAACTTGGTGTTATACACTATAAGGGATATACCGGGTGAGCTTCCTAGAGAGTCTTAGATATTATAGACTATACGGGGATAGACCGAGTGAGCTTCCTCAGAGAGTCTTGGACATTATAGACTATAGAGGATAGACTGAGTCACCTTCCTAGAGATTCTAAGTTATTATAGACTACAGGAGGGTAGATCGATTGAGTTCCTTAGAGAGTCATTACCTTGTCTGAATGTCTTTAAAACCTTCATAGGCTAGAGGAGGAATTGACCGAGTGAGATTCCTCAGAGATTCTGTGGTATACCTGAGGCTATAGGAGGATTGACCGAGTGTGCTTCCTCAGAGAGTCTCTAGACCTTGGGTCCAAGAGGGTTAGACCATGTGATCTCCCTCAGAGAGTCCCTGACTACCCTAGACTATATGGGGAATTGACTGAGTGAGCTTACCCAGAGAGTCTTATAATTTTCATATGACCAAACCAGAGGGGTTAGGCTGAGTGAACTTCCTAGAGGGTTGTGTTACTTCTTGGATAGGACCATAGGGGATGGCTGCGAGTACTTCCCAAAGGGTTTCATGTTTGTGTTATATGTTGCTTCATAGCTACTTGTTGTATATCATCATGTTTACTGCTTACTGATTGCTGCCTGATATTGCCGCTACTGTTTACTATTTTTGAACTATTATGTGCCATATACTCACTGATTGTCAGGAACAGATCTTCGAGTGGTTACCTACTGGGATTTAGTCTCACACCCTGTTTGGGTCATGTTTTCAGGCCCAAACCGCCTTTGTTGTTGCAGGTATAGACAAGGGCAAGTGCCCTTCGACTTCTGGTACTTGATTGCTTTGGAGCAGGGGAGCATAGGACCAAGCTTTGGCTTGCGATGCGGAGGAGCTATTTACTTTATTTTGTACTTGTTTTGGTACTATTTTATTTTTCAGCATTGTGACTTGTTTGGCTGCTTTCCTCGATATGTATCATGCATCATTTCATATATATACATATGAGTTTCAGTTGTTTTCTGATTTAGTCGTTTCGCTGTTTTTTATTGATGGTGATTTACTGCATCCACTCTTGCATGATTAATTACTTCCGTAGTGTACTCTTCCAATGAGTGCATAGTTTCTCCACTATCACACCCAAGGCCCACGTTGCTAGTCAGCAGCCACTGGCATTTGGGGAAATGCGCTTGAGGCCATGTGACCAACTGGGTACAGAGAACCTCTGGGTGGGTTCCGGAACCGGGATGTTACAACAATGTTGGGTAGGTATTTCACCAATATTTTAAGAGAAAAATATTCTTTTATTTTTCCTCAGAAAAAAAATTATAAAGAGAATTTACATACCCAAATTCAAGATGATATAGTGTTAAAAAGGGTAAAAATGGAAGAAATTTATAATTTATGCTGATATTTCTAGTACGAACATCCAAATAAAATCAAGAGGTGTTTGTAGGTGATTTTTTTTCAAGTTGATCGAGGATAACACCATTCTTGATCATAAGTGTTTTCATGCATCTACATCACTTTAGAGACTAACCCTTATCATTTTTCCTATAATATTTTTACATTTAAAATATGCCAAACCTTAGCCTCAGAACATCCCATGAAATATCCATCAAGATTAGAACATTTTATACTCTTTTAGGTGGAGATATTAAGAGTACATGAAGGCTATAGACACCACACATGTTCTTGGGAATGAGAAAAATTCCAAAAAAATCCTTGAGTAAAGAGTGAAATATTTTACCAAGGAGGTAGGTACGACATCCACATGAGGATTAAAATGAGCTAGAATAAATTTTTATGATGTTTTAGGATTTATGGAATTTTTATCCATGTAGGAGGCATGATATTTATATATATATATATATAATGATCTATGTTTTCATTTATACATTGGGGTGTTTTACTTGACCTTGGTATTAATTGATTGCCCGAGAGTGTAATTGTTAAGTGAGGGGGAGTGATGAAGATAATATTTTCAAACATTTTATATTGTAATTAAATTTTTATAAAACCACCATAGAGTTATTTTATGGTAAATTGTCACATTTTTAGTTTTTAGAAGTTAGTTGGGATTAATTATAAAAATACCATATTTTAGATTTTAACTATTTTAATTTTATTCTTCATTTCATCTATAACATTTTCTAAACTAATTTAAAATGTGAAATTACTTTTCTATATATTTTTTAAATATTTTGATTCATTTTAGGTGACCTAAACCAAAGCTCAATCCATATTTTGTAAGCCCAAAACAAAGTCACAATCTGGGACGTAAAATCTATGAATAGGTATGGATACCTTTAAAGACATGATTATATCTCGAATAGGACTAGCCCAATTGGGATCCATTTTGACATGGATATATAGAACATTGGGAGGAAAAACATAATTGGCTATCATCCCACCATATTCGGCCTACAAAAAGGTCATAAATTCATGTGAAATTGGAGCCTTGGAATTCCAACAGTCACCTGGGAAAAATATTTTTCAGATTAAAACAACCATACTCTTACATTGAGTAAATAATTAAGCATAAATTTTTTATGTTTCATGCACAATATAATATGAAGAGATTTTATGAAGACCAAATAACCAAATTTGGACATTTAATGGGTCTTAAATGTGTAAGCATTCAGATGAAAATTCTAGAGAGAAAATGATCCACCCTCTCCCAATACGTTTTTACATATCCTCATTTTGAAGGGGTGGGGAATATAGTATCCATTTCATGTAGATTTGAGTTTTTTATTTTATTATATTTTTATTATTTATAAGAGTCTTTTTCTTCATATTTCATTTTCTCATTTTTACTTTTATGTCTATTTCTTATAGTATTCCCTTCTCAACTCAACTAAAAATTGTAAACTAACCTTGACATTTGTTCAATGTATGGAATGGTGGTTTTTTTGAGTTTTTTTGTGATCATTTAGTTTATATTTATTCATTTTTGGTAAATTAAATGGTGATTATATTTATTATAGTGACTTTTTTCCTTGTTTTCTCTTCCATTGAATTGTTCTTCTCATTTATCATTTTCTTTCCCTTCGCTATTTGTTTTGTGGATATAGTGGATCATGGAATAGATTGTGATAGTCAAAAAAGATGTATCTTGGATGATTTTCGAAACATAATTTCTTCATATACTGAGGTATAAGTATGGGGTGATTATATTTTAAATGATGAGGTTAGGTTTAATAGGTCTTGATCACCTCACTGAATTGAATATCGAGAACTATTTTGAATATTGATTTAAATCACCACAACCTCCCAATAATAATTGTCTTCCTTCTTTGTGTTTAACTACATTTTGTATTTCATTGAATATATATATTTATTTATTTATTTATTTATTTTTATTTACTTCATATAAAACGCTCCCCCCTATTTATAATATTTTATTAGTTTTATATTAGTTATAAATTATTATAGTGACATTACAAAATTCAGTGAATATAAGAGGCCTCCACAAAATGTACACTAATTTGTTCTACCATGGTACACTCAGGAAAATAAAAAATTTAATTGAATTGGGATCTGTTAAAATTCCCCACGTATCAATTTGGCATCATTTTGGTATGGGGTAATGACATTTCAAATGAGAAGGTGATGTATGATAAGTCTTGATCACCTCATTGAATTGATTATTAAGAACCATTTTGAATAATGGTTTCAATCACCACAATCTCCCAAGAAAAATTACCTTCCTTATTTCTATTTAATTTCATATTTTGCATTTAATTTATATATTTACATTTATTTTTATTTTTATTTTTAAATTTATATTTATAACTATATTTATATCTATATTTTTATTTTTATTTTTATTTTTATTTTTATTTTTATTTTTATTTATATTTTTTTATATTTATATTTATATTTATATTTATATTTATATTTATATTTATATTTATATTTATATTTATATTTATATTTATATTTATATTTATATTTATATTTATATTTATATTTATATTTATATTTATATTTATTTATATATTTATATTTATATTTATATTTATATTTATATTTATATTTATATTTATATTTATATTTATATTTATATTTATATTTATATTTATATTTATATTTATATTTATATTTATAATTATATTTTTATTTTTATTTTTATTTTTATTTTTATTTTTATTTTTATTTTTATTTTTATTTTTATTTTTATTTTTATTTTTATTTTTATTTTTATTTTTATTTATTTTTATTTTTATTTTTATTTTTATTTTTATTTTTATTTTTATTTTTATATTTATATTTATATTTATATTTATATTTATATTTATATTTATATTTATATTTATATTTATATTTATATTTATATTTATATTTATATTTATATTTATATATATATTTATATTTATATTTATATTTATATTTATATTTATATTTATATTTATATTTATATTTGCATTTATATTTATATTTATATTTATATTTATATTTGCATTTATATTTATATTTATATTTATATTTATATTTATATTTCATGCATTTAAAACTGCCACCATATTTATGTGTGTTTAGTAGTTTTATATTAGTTGGAATTTCTAATAGTAACAATAGAAAATTCAACGTCTGTAAGCGGACCCAATGAGATCAACTATAGTTAGTACCACTATGGTAAACTCTTAAGAAAATAATAATTTATTTGATTTGGGATCTTCGAAAAATCCCTATGTATCAAGAACCCCTTCTTCATCCCTTTTTATACCCCAAAGAGACAATCTCACCATGTTGTTCTAATTTTCAGTTGATGCATTGTCAAACTATTGTTTCTTTATACTAATCAATATTAAATCCATTATAAGTGATTTTAAATTAATTTTTTATACTAGTGAACTTTTTTTTAATTCAAACACGTTATTTTTTCATTTTTTTCATTATTCATTATTATTCATCAATAGTCTTCATTCAAGTCACACACATCCACATAGTTAAAAATATATTTTTAAATATATATATATATATATATATTCTAATTTATATACATATGTATAACTTATTTTTAGTATGTGTGTGTTTTTTGTTTACTTTATTTATAAATGTTATAGTTTTAATGTTTATAAAACATGTGTGTGTGTGTGTGTTTTATATTATGTGTGTGTGTGTGGCATTTTATGCATGCACACACACACACATATATTTTCATAATGTTTATGTACATATATTATTTATTTAATAATTATATAAATTTCATATATGTAAATATGAATTGTATATCTATTTTTAAAAATATTATATATATACTTATATTTATATATATTTTTTATAATGTGTTTATGTGTGTTGATGTGTGTGTTTACATTAATTAAATATATATATATATATATCATCTATATAGTATTTTTATATCATTATAAATAAATTAGTTAAATGTATATAAGTTTTATATTGTGTGTGTTTGTGTCATTTATATAGTACATATGTTGGTGTTGTGTTTTTTGTCAATAAAAATTTTCTTGGTATAATGTTTTGTAGATATTTATAATAAGAATAAGATGTTTGGAGTTTATTTTTTGATAGAAGACAAAATCAGGGAACAAAAATGATGGTCATATCGTCACATATGAATTTAATAAAGTGAAATCAATCAGTCATACAACAATGGTGATGTAGACCAATAATAGAAGAGTTTGTGATATGATGAATATATTATGGTGATTTTTATAGGAATGTTTAGGTTGATGAAAGATACCACACCATAATTATGTATACCTTGCTGTAATGATTATCCTCTAAAAAATAGGAAGTCTCTATCCTAACACAAAGATTTGATGTGAATTAGTGATACTCTAGATAATTATATCAAAGGTTCCACACCTGATAGATTAATATCATTCCATAGAGATCATATGTTCGATTACATATCATGCTACAATATTGGTTCACGTAATCATGGTTTCGATCTAGATTGGATTTATAATAATATATCACACTGTAATATAGATAATCACACCACAATAGTTCTGAGACACATGAAAATTTAATAGATCATTCCATGGTTTTAACAGATATTTAAATTTTATTTTGGTGGATTTTATGGATATATAGTTGAAAATAAATCATGTCATACTATATTTTTGTAATGTTTTGAGATTGTTCAAGTTGAATTTCATCACAATTTAACCATTACCAGTAAGTAGTAAATGATACTATTCAAGACTACTTACAAAATTCAAATATTTTTTGAATTAAAAGAAGTATAACATCCTTTTGAGTGTTTAATTAAAAGATTAAGGATGATTCTGATCCCAAATCCACTAGTGACCATTGAAAAATAAAAAGGGATATATTTTGAAATATTGAGTTGTTATATTATAGTAAAAATATGATAAAAATGGAGAATATGGACAATAATGGATAAATCTAGAATTTAAGTGGTGTGAAATGAAAACTATGGAAGAACTACATTGATGATCTAGATTTAATAGAAGCTATTATAGCATAATGAAAATAATCACACTAATTTGGAACTTTTTTATCTCATATATATTTATTATAAACAACTTTAGCATAAATATATCGTGTATTTTGTATCTCAATGTATTGTATAGAGAGATATGTAGAGACAGTGGCCCTAGAATCAATATTTATCTCTACCCAATCTTCTAATCATGAAAGTGCATAGTGATTTTGGTACATCAACACATCATTGATGAATGATCCTTAAAATATATCCTTTAATAGTGAACTAATTAAAGCCTTTATGTCATTATGTCTGTTTATGTAAATGCCCCGACCACAGCTACCCAGAGCCGGTACGTTACTTCGTAACATTGGCATGATCACAAAAGATCAAGTCTCGAAAGACCGATTAGTTTAGTAGCCTTGGAAACACTAGATACATTCTTAAACGTTACATTACATCATAAAGTGAAAAACTACAATAACAAAGTCTCCATAGTCCACACTCATATCCTCTTCTCACAATCCCTGTAGGTCATTCATAAAATACTTCTTCACATCCTGGAAAATATTAAAACATTGAAAGGGGTGAGCTCAGATGCTCAGTAAGGATAACAATATTGCGGAAGCTTTCATAAATAAAAATAAAAATGTAAGGCAATGTATAACTAAAACAAAAGCCTTTTAAACTTGAACATAAACATAATATGGCAAAAGTAAAATGAGATAATGCCATTCACTTCTTCACATGGATATTCTACTGGTCGAATAATCACATGCAATATCAATAACCACTTTCGTAATGAGGGAATGTATAATGCCAGACATTCTGAAACATTTTGTCAAGGCCTCGGCCAAGACGTCTAAAATGATTAAGGCCTCGGCCAAAACCATAAATCAAATTGGGAAAGGGCCTCGGCCAATTCCACGTCTAGTTGTCTCATGAGACCTACCGATGCAATTTCTTTTAGAAGATACTTACGTTTAAAATTGCTCAAATATACTCCAGTGTTTTTCTGAAAACATTATGCAAGCTTCTGAAAACAAAATAACTAATTCTGAGACTGCTCGACTAATTACAGGCCATGATGGGTCCACGCCCAATCCCTTCCTGTCTAACACACTCGAGAGTCGGGTTTTCTGAAAACATTTTTAAGCTTGCATTAAGTACATATACATTTGCACTGGATTTTCATATATTGGAGAGAAATATATCTTTTTTGAAATCATTTAAAAATCACATAGTTATAAAATAAAACCTTTTGAATAAACCTAAAAGTCAAAGGGGTTTATACACCGTATAAAAGAAATTTGTGTATAAAACCAAATGTGCCTCAATGAAAGGAGATTGAGACGAAGTCCTTACAAAGATCATTTTTTTAAAATAAAATAGATATATTATGTGTATTCACTATAGGTACACATAAATAAAGTAAAAATACTAAATAAGACATAATAATATCATGACATAATTTGAAAGTAGGAGATTAACTCAAAGAATGGAAGTTGGGTTAAGAAGTTCCCTTACCTTGCGTCTTGTCCTGACTCGACCGTTCTTTAACCTCCTGAATAATAAACTAGAGTTATTTTCTATTTACTTAAGAACCTTTTTTATGTTCATTATTCCATTTATATCACTTATTACCATGTTATGAACATTATTTAATTATTTAATTTAATAACGGTCGTTTTGTCGATCTTTGGTACTTGAGTCAACAATAACCTTCTTATAATTACAAGTTGTTCATGTGGTGAAATATACATTATATCCAGAATTATATTAATGATGTAGATATAATATATATCATATATATCCAGTATATACATTCATTCATAATATTACGTAACATCTAGAGGTAAGAAATGCAATGCACCGTTCATGGAGACGGTAAGCCGTACGTACGCATGAACGCTACTTTTATTTCTATTTCATATTTAATGTAGTGAAATCATAAATTATATAAAGGTATAATATAGTTCCAGTATAATATCATATATAATATCATTTACTCCATCCTTTATACATCCCACATATGGCATTAACGATTCACATCACTTTGAGGGGGCGGTAGTCCGCACTTCCTAAAATGAAATTATCGCGTTTTACCCATAATGGAAATCATAAATTATGCCATAAATGAGAAATACAGAAGCATAAGTAAAACATAAACATATTATATATCATATATAAAAATAGTGACATCTTAATGGCCACATTTGAAGGTGTTATATGAGTGTTGAACAATCATCGTTTCGTGAGGCAGAAATTCGCCATCCACAGAAACCGTATGTTCTTTAACCATTAGATGTAGGTGTGTGTAAGTGTATCTATAATCATTCTTATAAAAACATCCTAGTATATTGAGGATACTGTTTCTGTTACAAAAGAAATGAATAAAAATATTTTAGGGGGTTGGAGAAGAAAAATAAAACAAAACAACATTAGAGAAGACATTACCTCAAAATCGGGTAACTCTTTTTGATTTGATCCAAAGGCTTCCTTGGGAAGAGTTATTCCCAAATTTATTCTTCTAGGAGTAATAGAGGGATGTTGGGAGAGTGTTTGGGCAGAGGTTGGCCGAGCCAAATGGCTTGAAGGTGTGAATAAGGTGGGAGAGGTGGGGGCCTTTTATAAGTGGAGAGGAGGGGCACTCTTGGAAAGTAAAGAAAAGTCACTTTATTATAAAATGATTTTCGGATTTAAGAGGTCCCACACTTATATAATTCTAGGATAAGGTGATAAGGGTTCGAAATATCATCATCCAATTGTCTTTGGACAAGTGTAAGCCTTAAATTTTGCATTATCTTCCCATTTTATTTAAATCGTTAAATAATGAGGTCATCGCTGGATCATCATGATGTCATAAATAATTTAATTTATTTAATGTATAAAAATTATAAAAAAACTACTATGATATAGGAAATCTTTTTAGCTTTCTAATGAATATTTATAATCAAAATTTGGACTTGTTTAACCCCACTTAAAAACTATTTTAGTAAAACAACTCATGTTTGTGTCAATTTAATTTTAACATTAAATAAATATATATTAATGTCATTTTCCAACCAAAGTGGCTCCATGGGGTCCCAAAGTAGACCCATGGGTTTTCTTGGTCGGCCATGACTCATCCAATAGGAGTAGGACAAGTGTCAAGCTCATATCATATTATTAAAACATTATTTGTACCTTAAACTACACTAATTACCTCTAATCGCGATTAAGAACTTAAAAGTTACTATTCACCAAAAAATTATTTTAATCTCATTGAACCACATTTTACTTCTTAATGACAACCATGTATGTTGGATTTTTGAAAATCAAATCACATAAGTGGTAATATTTTGTTTAAACGAAAAATCAGTTATTTAACTACCACTTGGTGGTTTCACTATTCATCAAAAATTGAAGTTTTTCAGAACAATGCCAAAATTTCACCCTAAGCTATAATTGATATTCCGAATTCAAAAATGATGTCTATTTTACAAAATTCAAAACATATAAGTTGCATTAATTAATTTTATAATTAATTTCCGCTGTCACAACAAATAGCGTGTTTTTAATAAACAATTTATATCAAAAGATTGGAAATTGTTTATGTCCAATTTCAATGTTAAATTAATTCTAATGACCACCATTGGATAAAATGGTAAAAATATATTCTAATTATACTTCAAAACCACTAAATAGTATAATTTATCACTATAAATTATTTTGATTAAAAAAGTTGTTTTTAAGTATTTTTCACTATTCATAAAAAATTAGAAGTTCTCAGAAAAATAACAAAATTTCAACATAGGCTAATTTCGATATTCCGAATACAAAAATGAAGTCCATTTTGAAATATAAAATTTCTATAATTTTAAAAGGTGGTTATTACTATTCATAACAGCTACTTTGATTAGTCGCGATGTTTTAGAACTCGAACTTGCGTACAATGCAAGCTATTGCATTATTAAAAGAGAAGCGTATCGTGGAAGCTCGGGGTGTTACATTCTCCCCTCCTTCAATAAATTGCGTCCTCGCAATTTGAAATTTTTCTTTGAAAATAAAAGGTTGAAAAGAGAAAATACCTTTGAGGAAAACCCACATCGGAAATAAGGTTAATAAATATATAACATTAAAAGAAAGCAAGATAAGTACAAAGGTCACCTGATATAGCCCATTCTAGGATTCTATGAAAATATGGATATGGAGGAGAAACAAACCATCAAGGTCTGATGGAGAGTTATAGAAAACAGGATTAGGAGAAAGTTTAACCACAAGAAAATCACAAACTTGTGATTGGTTAAACGGTCATTGAATCTCCAGTTGGAAAAGTTAACCGACAACATTTTTGTTTTAAGTTACCTTTTATAATGTTGAGGAATTTATTTAGGAGATTTACTAAGAACGTAAGGGAATATACATACTTGTTATGTATACTTTCATTCGTTAATAAATTTTTACCACAAACCCAACTTTTACTCCAAATGGTAACGGAACTCAAAAATATTCTATTTATCCTAATTGTATAAGGTTACAAATGTTAACACATAGCATTTAGATTAGTAAAACTATTTTGTAATAACCAGGGACTTCCTGTAGGCTAGTGGTAGGAAATAAAGGCCTGTCGTACTATGGTTGTGGGTTCGATTCCTGCAGCTTTGTCCGACGCGATGGGTTGTCAACCTTTATAGTTATCCAAAATACTTCTTTCCAACTCACAGTCCAGATTTTATGAGGAAGGTAAACATAATAAAGCTCTTTTTTTTTCTGCGTAACAACATGTGAACACCTTCATCATGTATTCTTTTAAAACACTGCAACATACTGAATTACCATAAATCCTTATTGATTACATTCATGATCCCTTATTCCTTATAGAAAACTAGATATACTCCTTCTATCCAAAAATGTATACAAATCATTAATCAGTTTCAAGGATGTTAAGAATATCCAACATAATTTATCCGAATCAA
Source organism: Viscum album (assembly GCA_963277665.1). NCBI lineage: Eukaryota > Viridiplantae > Streptophyta > Magnoliopsida > Santalales > Viscaceae > Viscum > Viscum album. The sequence continues at coordinate 1,539,330,554 of OY728150.1, forward strand.
TCATGTCTTATTTCAAAATCACTATCTCGGTATCAGAACCATATTATGGTTTATATTTCTCTCAACCATATATTTTCCAAAAATTTAACCTACTGTGGAGTCACTTTTCTTGGTTCCACACAATCTCAAGTCCTAGATGAAATAGTACTGCAGTACAATCCTTATATACTCCATAATTATTATAACCAGTACATCATTGATCCAACACTCAAATTACAAAATTCTTTAATAACAACATAAGAACACTAATCATTCCTCCTCATCTGTGGTAGTATCATAACTTGACTATTATCCAATAACATCATTTGGGGCATACTCTGATGATTTGAACATTGGTTTGCGTAGTGTCCCCACTCCTTCCAGATGAAGCATTGTACATTTGAAACCTTTTTCTTAACCTTGCAGTCACGCACTTGGTGTCCTTTTTCTCCACACTTATAACAAACCCCCATTCCCTTCAGGCAAATTCCAAGGTGTTTCTTCCCACAGTTATCACATATTGGAAAATTCTTCATTCCCCTCATTCCTTTATCCATCATTCTCTCTTCCATCCCTTTCATCTCTTTCTTCTCTTCAAAGCCATAGGACTCAGAGAATTCTTTACTTATCTTATTAACACATGATAAAATTTCTTCATATGTTGATAACACATGAGAGACTATTTCCCTTAGAAATGTTGGCTTAATACCGTGAAAGATACGATACTTCTTACTCTTTGGATCATACGTATTGCTGGAGTTCACATTCCTTCTACTGGGCGCAATTTCTATACAATGGCATAAACTATATTAGTTTATGAATAAAAATACATAATTCCATACTTATAAAATACTTAACATAAATTGAACTATTTATGGATATAATCCATAATCATAAAAAGGTTTTCTTTGAGGAAGTATATACTCATAACCCTTCATAGTGGTTTGTAAATAAAATGAGAATTATCCTAAGCATATCCCCCGGGAGTGTCGTAACCAAGAGTGCAGCAAGGCTCGTTGTCGTGCACCAGTTCCCGTTCGAGTCTAGCTCAAAGCGGTGTTTTTGGGTTTTACCCCTAGGTACATCTGTGCCAGAGCCGCCTCTACCTGCTCGTATCCAGACAGGGATGTATTGCTTGGAAAACTCATAACATCTCTATAATACCAAAATTCTAGGAAGTTCTTCTATACTAATCCTCAAAGTCTATCTTTGGGCTATGTGCTCTAATCAGAGTTTATCTAAATCTAGCTTCCAAGGTTAGTACTAAACTGCCTCTGATACCAACTGTAAACGCCCCGAACCCAGCTACCCAGAGCCGGTGCGTTACTTCGTAACATTGGCATGATCACAAAAGATCAAGTCTCGAAAGACCGATTAGTTTAGTAGCCTTGGAAACACTAGATACATTCTTAAACGTTACATTACATCATAAAGTGGAAAACTACAATAACAAAGTCTCCATAGTCCACACTCATATCCTCTTCTCACAATCCCTTCAGGTCATTCATAAAATACTTCTTCACATCCTGGAAAATATTAAAACATTGAAAGGGGTGAGCTCAGATGCTCAGTAAGGATAACAATATTGGGGAAGCTTTCATAAATAAACATAAAAATTTAAGGCAATTTATAACTAAAACAAAAGCCTTTTAAACTTGAACATCAACATAATATGGCAAAAGTAAAATGAGATAATGCCATTCACTTCTTCACATGGATATTCTACTGGTCGAATAATCACATGCAATATCAATAACCACTTTCATAATGAGGGAATATATAATGCCAGACATTCTGAAACATTTTGTCAAGGTCTCGGCCAAGACGTCTAAAATGATTAAGGCCTCGGCCAAAACCATAAATCAAATTGGGAAAGGGCCTCGGCCAATTCCACGTCTAGTTGTCTCATGAGACCTACCGATGCAATTTTTTTTTAGAAGATACTTACGTTTAAAATTGCTCAAATATACTCCAGTGTTTTTCTGAAAACATTATGCAAGCTTCTGAAAACAAAATAACTAATTCTGAGACTGCTCGACTAATTACAGGCCATGATGGGTCCACGCCCAATCCCTTCCTGTCTAACACACTCGAGAGTCGGGTTTTCTGAAAACATTTTTAAGCTTGCATTAAGTACATATACATTTGCACTGGATTTTCATATATTGGAGAGAAATATATCTTTTTTGAAATCATTTAAAAATCACATAGTTATAAAATAAAACCTTTTGAATAAACGTAAAAGTCAAAGGGGTTTATACACCGTATAAAAGAAATTTGTATATAAAACCAAATATGCCTCAATGAAAGGAGATTTAGACGAAGTCCTTACAAAGATCATTTTTTTAAAATAAAATAGATATATTATGTGTATTCACTATAGGTACACATAAATAAAGTAAAAATACCAAATAAGACATAATAATATCATGACATAATTTGAAAGTAGGAGATTAACCCAAAGAATGGAAGTTGGGTTAAGAAGTTCCCTTACCTTGCGTCTTGTCCTGACTCGACCGTTCTTTAACCTCCTGAATAATAAACTAGAGTTAATTTCTATTTACTTAAGAACCTTTTTCATGTTCATTATTCCATTTATATCACTTATTACCATGTTATGAACATTATTTAATTATTTAAGTTAATAACGGTCGTTTTGTCGATCTTTGGTACTTGAGTCAACAATAACCTTCTTATAATTACAAGTTGTTCATGTGGTGAAATATCTATTATATCCAGAATTATATTAATGATGTAGATATCATATATATCATATATATCCAGTATATACATTCATTCATAATATTACGTAACATCTAGAGGTAAGAAATGAAATGCACCGTTCATGGAGACGGTAAGCCGTACGTACGCTTGAACGCTACTTTCATTTCTATTTCATATTTAATGTAGTGAAATCATAATTATATAAAGGTATAATATAGTTCCAGTATAATATAATATATAATATCATTTACTCCATCCTTTATACATCCCACATATGGCATTAACGATTCACATCACTTTGAGGGGGCGGTAGTCCGCACTTCCTAAAATGAAATTATCGCGTTTTACCCATAATGGAAATAATAAAGTATGCCATAAATGAGAAATACAGAAGCATAAGTAAAACATAAACATATTATATATCATATATAAAAATAGTGACATCTTAATGACCACCTTTGAAGGTGTTATATGAGTGTTGAACAATCATCGTTTCGTGAGGCAGAAATTCGCCATCCACAGAAACTGTATGTTCTTTAACCATTAGATGTAGGTGTGTGTATGTGTAGCTCGAATCCTTCTTATAAAAACATCCTAGTATATTGAGGATACTTTTGTTTTTACAAAAGAAATTAATAAAAAGTGTTTAGGGGGTTGGAGAAGAAAAATAAAACAAAACAACATTAGAGAAGACATTACCTCAAAATCGGGTAACTCTTTTTGATTTGAGCCAAAGGCTTCCTTGGGAAGAGTTCTTCCCAAAGTGAGGCTTCTATGAGTAATAGAGGGATGTTGGGAGAGTATTTGGGCAGAGTTTGGCCGAGCCAAATGGCTTGAATGTGTGAATAAGGTGGGAGAGGTGGGGTCCTTTTATAAGTGGAGAGGAGGGGCACTCTTGGAAAGTAAAGAAAATTCACTTTATTATAAAATGAGTTTCGGATTTCAGAAGTCCCACACTTATATAATTCGAGGCTAAGGTGATAAGGGTTCGAAATATCATCATCCAATTGGCTTTGGACAAGTGTAAGCCTTGGATTTTGCATTATCTTCCCATTTTATTTAAATCGTTAAATAATGAGGTCATCGCTGCATCATCATGATGTCATAAATAATTTAATTTATTTAATGTCTAAAAATTATAAAAAAAATACTATGATGTAGGAAAGCGTTTTATCTTTCTAATGAATATTTATAATCAAAATTTGGACTTGTTTAACCCCACTTAAAAACTGTTTTAGTAAAACAACTCATGTTTGTGTCAATTTAATTTTAACATTAAATAAATATATATTAATGTCATTTTCCAACCAAAGTGGCTCCATGGGGTCCCCAAGTTGACCCATGGGTTGTCTTGGTCGGCCTTGACTCATCCAATAGGAGTAGGACAAGTGTCAAGCTCATATCATATTATTAAAACATTATTTGTACCTTAAACTACACTAATTACCTCTAATCGCGATTAAGAACTTAAAAGTTACTATTCACCAAAAAATTATTTTAATCTCATTGAACCACATTTTACTTATTAATGACAACCATGTATGTCGGATTTTTTAAAATCAAATCACAGAAGTGGTAATATTTCATTTAAACGAAAAATCAGTTATTTAACTACCACTTAGTGGTTTCACTATTCATCAAAAATTGAAGTTTTTCATAACAATGCCAAAATTTCACCCTAAGATATAATTGATATTCCGAATTCAAAAATGATGTCTATTTTAAAAAATTCAAAACATATAAGTTGCATTAATTAATTTTATAATTAATTCCCGTTGTCACAACAAATAGCGTGTTTTTAAGAAACAATTTATATCAAAAGATTGGCAATTGTTTATGTCCAATTTCAATGTTAAATTAATTCTAATGACCACCATTGGATAAAATGGTAAAAATATATTCTAATTATACTTCAAAACCACTAAATAGTATAATTTATCACTATAAATTATTTTGATTAAAAAAGTTGTTTTTAAGTATTTTTCACTATTCATAAAAAATTAGAAGTTCTCAGAAAAATACCAAAATTTCAACATAGGCTAATTTCGATATTCCGAATACAAAAATGAAGTCCATTTTGAAATATAAAATTTCTATAATTTTAAAAGGTGGTTATTACTATTAATAACGGCTACTTTGATTAGTCGCGGTGTTTTAGAACTCGAACTTGCGTACAATGCAAGCTATTGCATTATTGAAAGAGAAGCGTATCGTGGAAGCTCGGGGTGTTACAGTTTAGGGCATTGTATTTTCAATAATACATTTGTGTGTGTCATATTTGTGTGTGTGTTATTATTTATTCATAAATAATATCAATATAATAATTGTTTATATATCATATTATATATATATATATATTATTTTTAATTATGTATATCAATGTATGTTTTTTATATATAAATGTTTTATACTTCATTGAATTATATAGGACTAATATGAATAAAAAATCAATGTATACTAATTTTATGACCATATTTAATGGGAAAGTTTCAAATAGTTTTATAAAATTGAAATGGATCATTTGAACAACCCTTATAAAATTATATATTACTTCCTCATATATTGTTGTTCAAATGGAATTATTATTGATGAATTATAAGAACACTTGATCTATTATGTAATTGATTGAATTTATAAATATTACATGGAATAAAAAATGTATCTTGAAAGTGGAATGGTAATACATTTTATGAATCATCTTATACTGGTACAAGGGTATACAATGATATAGATTGTATTAAGGAATTGATAAGATGGTTGCGGAAGTACTTAATGATTGTCAAAATATGTTTAATAGTTTTAATAAATGTGTTGATATACCATTATATGATAGTTTTATGAAATATATAACTCTAAAAATATTAGTAAATCTAAATAACATGAAATAAGAAAACATATAGAGTGATTATAGTTTTATAGAGTTACGTTTCTATTGAAATATATTCTTTCAGATAGCAATAATCTTCCTTATCGGACATTATATTATAAATGAGTGATATGTTTCATGGGTATTATCTATGAATAATACATATTTTCCTTATGACTATAAATTATTTTTTAAAATAGTATAAATTCTTATAGAAATTACCCAAGTGCGGTGTATCTCGATACAAGAAAAGTAAATAAATTTCATCAACAATTATGTGGTGATTTTAAATAATTCAACAATTTCAATGATAATATAGAATTTTGGATACTATAATTCATTTGATATGCGACATGGTTACATGAATTTAATATATAAAACTATGACATCATGATAATTCTCCTAAGTGAATGAAAATTAAAAATGAGTATCCTAAATTTGGGAATGAGTGCCAAAATAATCGTTTTGCATTATCTATAAATAGAAATAATATACATGGGGTACTAAGAATGACTTAAATCACTTGGTCTGTTATGTTGTTTTCTTTTAATTTATCTACAACATGTTTATTTTATTTTATTATTTTATTTTTGATCAGTATGTGTGATTTGCATGATCAATTATAATAAAACTAACCCAATTAATTAGGATATTATATAAAAATAATCATTTATTCATTCTTGACCTATATAAATAAACCTCAAATCCTTCTAACAGATGGTGTAGTCTAAATTACATAAAGTATGTTTTTTAATTTTAAGTGTTAAATAATTTTGGAACTCAAATTAAATTCTAAATAATTATAATAATTATTCATTTTTATAAACACTTAAAAAATAATTTATGTTGTTTAGGAATGAATCACACATCATTCCACTTTGTTGTGTGGTTAGTATGACATTAAGTGCATGTTGTCATTTTCAAAGTGATATTTTAGTTAAAAGTTTGTAGCATATTCTTAGAATTAAGAAACATTTATTGGTTTTTTCATGAATACTATAAAATGATCATAGATATATTTATGACATATAATAATGAATTGTATGTCATTTCATTGTGTGGTGATATTATTATGGTTGAAAGTGTGTTTTTCTAGTTAAAATTAATATTTCAGTTCAAAACATTTGTTTCATACTCAAAACAAAGAAAATAATCATATTTTTGTGAAACTCTAGAGAAATTATCAAGGATTACTTATTTATATATAGTAATAAAACATGAAACATTATGACATGTGATGTGGTTGAAATGAATTAAAGTGTATTTCTCTATTAAAAATGTTAATGAAGTTAAAATGCATGTAACATATTCAAGAATGAGTGTATCTTGGGTGGTGTCCAAGTGTTATGGAATCCCCATCACATTAAAGGTGGTCGATAGTTCGACCCTTGATGGTCCCAAATTTTGGGGGATTTCAATGGGTTCATGGGGAGATGGTGGGGGTGATATCATTGGTGCTGTGATTGGGGTGGCATGGGCGATATGACCTTAAATAGACCTTTAGTATGATCCTCTATGTCAGAACTATTGAGGATAAGGTGGCATGATAAGGGAAAATAGATGAATATCTCGACACATTAGCAAGGTTGTGCGAAAAGGCACTACCGGGTGGGTGATGTTTGTATTTAATTCATATGTTTTATGTAATTTTAATTTATTGATTTCAATATTTAATTGACTATTCTTCCAATTTTGTGAACATTTAACTTATTTTCTATTTTATGGTATGATACAACCTATCTTTGTAAAATGAGTGAAAATTGGTGAAAATATGAGCATAAAGTCGCTTCTCTCTATGAAAAAATTTCGCGGTGTACCACCTGATTTTTGAGGATTTAGAGAATCTATGGAACTAGAGAAAATAATTTACACATTTTTTATTACATTACATGACAGGAATTTTTCGATAAAAGTTATTTTGTAACTTATATGCTGAAATTCATGATGCCTTCTCATGTAATGAAAATTAAAAAATTACACATTGTGTAAGATTTATACATCGTATATATTTCATAGGAAAAAAAATAATGATGAGTGACTGAGGGATTGATGGAAAACCTAATTAAATAATCCCATAATCTATATAGAATCGATCTTCTTAGACTATAGGAAGCCAATGAATGAATTACAGATTATTGAGTGATAATATGGATCCATGTTTTGCTACCGTTCTTCACCACCATTCTTCCTTGGTTATCCATGATTATTATTCTTGTCATGCCAAGAATGAGGGAGTAGTTTTCATTTTTTTGGGTGATGTGATTGTATGGGAAAGTTCCCTTAGGTATTATTTCTATCTATTATTCTTATTTTAGATTTTTTAAATTCCATTTATCAATTCCAATCTTTTTCGTTTATCAATTTCATGATAATTTCTTATGATTCAAGGATTATTATTTTACCACATTAATTAATTGGTCTATTTTTTATAACCATTATGTAATCTAGGTTGGTTGTGTTTCAATAGGTATTTTGGTCACCTAGTTTTGTGTTTTGACCAAGTATATGACCTTTTCAGTATTGAGATCATAGTATTAGGGTTGGATACCCACACCAAGGATCCTTTATAACCTAATTTCGACACCAAACCTGAATAACTCCATTATAAATTGTGTTCCTTGCACATGAACCTAAAAAAATGAACTTGGAATTTGTCTCTCTTGATTTCAAACCCAATATTTACTTCATTATTTCTATTTCTCTAAATCAATCATGTAATTTCAATTTCAATTATTTTAATTAATTTAGAACATACAATCCATTCATATGGGCTGAACACTCGAACTTTCCAAGTAATATATTTTTAATTTTATTGTCTGTATTTTATAAATTAATAAGTTTGTGTATCTCCATAAGAATTACTAATTCCTTGAGGGATGTCAGTGGGAAACCTCAATTAGAGAGACAGTTGTTTTGATGTATATCATACCTTATTTCATCCCATTGGATAGCCAATGTGGGGTGGAGGGGTAAATATCTATTTAACTTCCTTATCTTGTTTCTAGTCTGAGGATGTAGATCAATAGGTAGGTGGTGCATACATGGGCCACGCAAACATCACTAGGTGGGAGATTCAAAATTGAGATGGGTGAGCTAACAGCCATCATCCAATGCTCCTCCCACAAAGTTGATGGAGGGGTTACCTACCATATAGTGTTATCCCAAATTGATGAATTAGTTAATGATAGGGGACAATGAATGTTTCATACTAGGATTATGGTGAGATTATTACTAATAGGGGTGGAAAGACATTTTAATGGTGACATTCCATGATTAAAACCACTCACTTTGTTCCTTAGGACCATGTACTAGGATTGTGGGCCATAAGACCTCTCGGTTATATAAGGTTTTCCTCTCAATACTATTAAATAAAGGGTTTATTTAATGCTAAAAATAGACCTTGGCCCAAAAATATTTAAAGAAACTGAGAAAACTATTTGAGATAATCATAAAAATTTAGAATTGGAAAATTAAATCATTTTTTACATATAGAAATAAATTGAACATCATTTTGATATATAGTAAACTCATAATGACTAAAAGAGCATGTTTCTAAATTAAAAGTTAAATATTAGTTGAAAATGTGTTTCATATTCTCAAAGTTGGGAGAATCACTTCATATTACAATGAAAATCTAGGTAAAAATAGTTTATTAATTTAGACTATATAAATTTCCTCACATCATTATAAAATATGATTTTATTATAATGATGTAAAATGGGTTCTAAATTTAATGTGTTAAAAAATTAAAAACTTGTGTCACAATATCAAAAATATGAAAATTCACTTTTTTTTCATGAAACTCAAGGAGAATAATTCTTTATTCAGGTAGTGCATGTGGGGATAAAAATACATCATTCTAGAATGTGGTTAATTTGAATTGATCTAAAAAATTAAAAAATTAAATGATATAAATAAGTTAAAAAATCACATATTATAATTAAAGAAAACAATCTTGGATTATCAATGAAATTTATAAAAGAGATTATGGATTCAATATTTTAATTTATAAATTACACACACATCATAATAATGTATATTCTAGTTGTAATGTCATAAAATATTTTCTGTGTTAAGTGTTTTTGAAGTTAAAAATTCATATCACATGTTCAATACCAAAACATGGTCTTAGTTTGTTAGTAAACTATAATAAATTTATCCAAGATTAATTTATGATATATAATAATGGACCAAACATCATTAAAATTCATGTTGTAGTATGTATGATGAAAAATTCATGTTTTGTTTATAAAATTTATAAAGAAGATTGTAACATGCATTGATGTGTCAGAAACCTCATGTTTGGGATATTTTCTTCTAGAACCTCAGTTGGAGAAAATGTTTCATACGCTATATAATAGACAACACCTAATTTCAATGTCTAGAAAAATAAAAAAAATTATCCAATGTATCATTAATAATCGCATTGACCTCAATATAACTTCTAGATTATAACATGAATAAACAGAAGAACAAAAATCACACTCACTTAGAATAAAAACAAAAGAATCTATAGGGTTAGGATATATCCCTAATTCTTGGGAGAAACAATACTACATAGAAATTGATGAATAAGGATAAATCATATTCTATTGAACATGTGAAAACCACTTTCCTATAAATAGATAGGTCCTACTAGTTAATCCTTTGTATTTTCCTTCTGATCTTCATGGCCATCCCCCGCTTGACCATGGCCAAGGCCAACTACAAACCACTCACATCACCTAAACTTATGATCCTTGTTGAATAATGAAATAAATTTAATTTAATCTATTCCATTTAATGGTATTTATAAATAATTTGAAAACTCTATATTATTCCTACATATCTATTGAGTTACTCTTACACATGTCCAATAACTTGTTCCTCACTTCAATCATCTAGATTTATCCATCATCATTATTTCCACATAAAGGTGTGGACTTCCATAGTTTTGGTGAACAATATCCATCCAATTTTGTAATATAATTTTATGAATTACTCATTCAGGAAGATATATTAATTTATCTAAAAAATAGTTTTCACATATATTAACCTAACAATCTCTCACTTGGATACTGTTTTTAAGGATTTACTACCATATCCTTTATATCACATACATTCTTCCATTATCAAAAAATAATGAATCTCTATCCTTTTTTTCAAGTCACCCAAGCCTCACTAAGTCACATCAGGTCCTTCTAATTTCTTATTTATAACTTTTTTCATCATATAATTAATATTTTAACATCCAAAAATAATTCACAGTTCTATGTTTATTTCTTTTACATGATTTTGGATAAAGATAAACTTCAATCATATTTGTTTCATCCATGAGTGAAATAATGGATACCTTGAAATGCATATTTCACACTAAAAATTATATAATGGTGTTTTATTCCTTTACTTACTTCTAAGTTCATCCAAAAAACTATTCATCCAAATCATCTCATTCTCTACTTTCACTACTAAAAATTACTCTATGAACGAGGTAGATAGTGAAACTACCAGCTGAAGTCTAGACATCCAATATATAGTGGTTACTTTATAGGATAACATAAATATAGTTGTAATTATATATATATATCCCCTAAATTATATATCAAAAAATCAATATAATGGATTCTATATTCAAAATCATAAGGATGGACATTCTAATCATTTGAGATAATAAAGTATCAACTTTAACAATTCTCGTTGCACCTTTCCAATATTTTCTATAAACCAACCAAGAATTCCTATAACTTGAGAAAATTTTACCCTTTTAAAAAAAAGTAATACATCAATATTCTATACATTGAATCATTTGGAGCCTTCTCCAATGTGCTTATCCACATATTATATTCATGGTTCTTTCACTTTGGATAGTTTGAAATTTCCAACTAATGTGTCAAAGAGAGGTTTATATATGAATATTTGAAACCTTTCAAATATCTTCCAGGTGTACTCTAATTAAGTAAAAAATAGTGTTTCGTTATTTTAATCCATCAATACTCTCATCCCTAAATATATTTTTCCTCCCTATGATCCTTCACCTTGAACATTATAGAAAAGTCTTCCTTTATCACTTTAATTGGTTTCTTTTTTAGACTATCCAAAGGCATGTTATATGTATACAAGATATGTATGATGATGCTTATATTAGATACCACCTTTTGTTAAAATCAATAACCTTCATTTAACTAGATTATATTCTGTTAATCAATTAAATCATTATACATTTGTTTTCACTATATGGTTACGTGAGTCTACTTACAAAACCTCCTTTTGATCTTGCACACCAGATTACTTCCATATTCCATAAATATTTCATATTTCTCCATAAATATTTCATCCTCAAAATATATATGAAGTAAATTTATTTTCACATATAATTTTACATTATTTTTACCTTCATATACACCCATTACATGAACTAACTGGATTAATTTATTCTTAATAACTAGAAAAAATATTTCCAAACAACCGCTCACTCATTTTATTGAAATACTTTCAAAACTAGACTTTTCTTTTACCACTTCCAAACAACCACTTATTCCTTTAACCGGTATACCCATTTTTTATATAGTACTATTTTCCCATTATGAAGATTCATTAACTCCCATTTTTATTAAACATGCAAGGATTCTATCTCCTCCTCCCTCGACAATTCCCATTTTCTCGAGTTACTAAAACTTGTACCCTATTCCATGATTTTAGGTTCTCCACCATCTATAAGAAATAGATAGTATAGAAAAAATAAAAACCTATTCATTGATCATATGACTCTAGTGAGACACCTTAATTATCAAAGTACTGATTCTTATAGGACTATATCCTCTAGAACTCTTCCTTGATCTTTCACTAACCATAAGATTTCTTGTACATATATCCTTAGGAACAACCCTAAAACACGATATCCATCCAAAAATTATCTTTTCAAACAGTAGTCTTTTATATTATTTCATTTATACCTGAAGTAATTGTATGTTCTAAAAATATCTTAAATACAACATTTGAATGCTCTTATAGTTATTTGTTTTCAATTATATCTTCCAACATGTTCTAATCCTTTCATAAAATTATTTTATTAGGGTAAACATTCTATCAGTGGATGACCATGTATGGATCATTTTCCTATATCCAAAATAAAAATTCCTTACCATCATACAAGTAAAGAAATATTCTAGGGAGTTACATTCAAACATTCACTCTCCCTATAATAAGCATCGACATGGGGGATTCTAACTAAGACAATAATCTGAGATATATATAACATTTTCCTTTACTATATTTATATCAAAATATGTCTCCCCAATGGTGAGGAAAGACTTTGTTTCATGATGTATGTCATGAAATGGACTAATTATTCCCAATATTACTTTATAATCCTAGAATTTATCCTCATTCTCCTGAATCTCTCATTCAACATATAATTCATCCACTCCGCCACAAAAAAATTTTCCATAATTCTGGGCACAATTTTCACCATGGAAATTTTATTATTCCTATTAAAAACATTTTAAATCGCAACTTTTGTATTCCCCACTGTTATCAAGCCTTTAGAACTTAATCTTTAAAATATCTTCCTTTTCTAGAATATTCTATATTTTAATTAATCATTAAACCCACTTTTGTTTATAAATCACTTGTATTTTTATCTGAACAGTTAATTATTCAATATAATTCACCCTTACTTTTGTTTTATGTCTTTAGATAAGGGAAACATTATGTTAGTGTAATAGCTCTATTTTTTAATTATAACACTTTTGAATTTTTTTTGTCAAATATTTTTTGATTTTGTCTTAGAGTCATCATGGGATTCCTAGGACCATAGATCCTTAGTTTTGATATTAATAAATTGTTAAATATATTATATCATGTTAAAATATTTTCTCATATATAATGAAATTATTTCTAAAAAATGTTTTAGGTGGTAAATATGAGACTTTCAATAAATCTGGAATTTGTGTTTTTCCCTGGGTGTGACATAACCTTCATGTGTGTCGAGTATTTTTTTTAATTTCATGCTCATTCATAAGGGTAACATTTTTTCTTTCTTAATTTATTTTTTTACTCCTTTCATTCCTTTATCCTCCACATTCCATTTTAACCACATTCTTCAAATTCTTTCTATCCAAAAAATCACATAATCACTGGTTTTGAATTTTTTAATTTTGAAACTTCTTAATATGATGAAATTAAACACTCCACAATCAATTCTTGGTTGAATCAAAAATTAAAACAATATTTTTAATTTTAAGTTTTTGAAATGCCAAACATATATGTGTTTTGGGTTCTCGATTACTGCACCATTCAACTTCTGGTATTGGATGATTTTTTTTGTCCAAGCAACCATGGATCTCAATACATGTGATTGGTAAGCCTCCTTTAAAAAAATTTGGGTTCCCTTTTATAGTTCTATGTGTGCTAACTAATTCTTCTCTTTCCCATGTGTACTACACCTAAGGGTTAAGTGTTTTGTTTTATTTTAATTTATTTTCTCCCTTTTTTACATCTTCTCAAATTCTGTAAAAATGGTTGAATTTAATATAAGATGATAAAACCTAAATTATCAAAGCATAATTCAAAAAAAATTACATAATTATGTTAAATTATAAAAATATAATGATAATGATAATGAATTATCAAAATATAATTTAAAATTTTATCAAAGTATAATTACATGAAATTATTGAAAGATAGTGATAATTAAGAAAGGATAATAATATCAAATTGATGAATGATAATTTACAGAAAATATCAAAGGATAATCATGAAAATTTGTCAAAGGATAATTATATTGAACTACAAAAGAATAAGTATAAAGAACTACCACATATGTTCTTAGTTTAATATATATGTTTATTTATTATAAATATTGGTCTTATAATTATTCTTGAGGGAAATATTTCTAACACGTGATTTTGCCTAAAATGATAATTTAGAAATTATCCAAGTAAGAGAAAGCATCATTGCATGGGATATTTATTTCCTTTTGAAATAAAATAGTATGTTTTGGTTCTAGGAACCCTTAATGAACCTCAAGAACTTACATGTAGAAAACTATAATTATATAGCACATGAGAGGGAATTATTTCCTTTTGAGGATATTGTTCATGTTTTTGAAACACATAGGGTGGTTTATCCTTTTTTTACTATGACAACCTTGAGGTAAGAAGTTCCTTAACTTTTGGAACTCTTGTATACACACGTTTCCATAGTATGTATCTTATGTTAGCATGATTTTGTTTCCATTGATGGTTATTTCATGTGGGAGCCTTAATTTTCATGATACCAATGTATATCTCATATTTCAGTGATAATTTATAGAATATCTAGATTCCATGTTTGATGTTGATTTGTATGATGATTCATAGGGCTATTATTTATCTCAGGATGTTGTGTTATGTTTTTTATCATGATATGCCTTGTTGTGTATTATTTTTACTTTGTAGGATTGGTTTTTGGTATATATGAAATGTGACCATTGTGGTATTGTTGTCCCATAGAGTTGTAGTTTTATTGATGTGAGATGATGGAGATGGTTGAGAACGATAGCATTATGGTAAGATAAAACTCGATGCCTTGAGGATTCTGAGGAACAAACTAAAACTTGATACTCTGTTGATTCTGAGTATCATGTTAACTCGATGCCTTGTGGAATATGAGTAACATGACCACTATATTCCTTGCGGATACCAAGTTACAAGTTTATATCTTTATGTCTAGTCATTGGGCATTTCTGACGACTCTTGGCCATTAATATGGTATAGAGACGAAGAAGTTATAACCAAGGGTCGGTGATGTCTTGGCTAGCATACAATCTCTCGGTATGTGAGTATGTATTTTTATATTTAATTTCTATTTATATAATCATTTCATAAACTTTTTATACATGTGCGCAATTATTAGGGATGAATTTTTAGTGTTGTACTAAGTCATTTAATCACACCCTACGTAAGAATATTTGTGCACATATAGATTTTATGGATATATATTTGGTAAAGGGAAAGGGACCTATGGTGGATGGCTTAGCGCTATATAATATAGATAGTGAAAGAATATGAAAAACTCTAGAGGACCCCAATGTTTATTTATCAATTTATCTACTACTTTGTACACTATAAAAGCTTTCCTTATTAATAGACACTTATTATTGTATGACATGTATTCCATCAATTAGTTTCTGTATGTTTACTGTGGTTTTTTTATTATGTTATATTTTTTTACAGATCATATGATATAATATTGAGGGTATAGTATCCCCCCTAAAAAACTCATTCCCTCACTACTATTCGGTATCCTCTTTCATACGGGGAGACACGTATGTGGTCATGTGGCATCCAAGATCATATCCAGTGGTTTGTGTTGAGAAGTTACATAATGTAATCAAAGTAAATCATTCTAATTGTCTTTTTTTATTGAACTCAAATATGGAATAAATAAGATAGTTGTGTGGGACATAGGTAGGAAAGATTCACTGTTCCTAGAAACCATATGTGTAATGGACATTAGAGTTACATTATATGAGATTAATATTACTGATTTATGATATTTTTGGTATGTTCATGCATCATGATTATGCATGTAGGTTCACATTCCATATATATACCTTTTGTTTTATTATATAGTCATTCTTAAATTAAATTCATTGAATTATTCTATCTATTCAAGATATTCTCTTTGTGTTTTGGTATATCTATATATTCATGTTGTTATAATAGATATTTATTGGAATTAATTAATTCAATAGAGAATACCATTGTGTTAGAATATCTTTAATGATGGTGAATAACATGTAGGGATAGAGATCAGGTTAGTTCTAGGAGGGTTATAACTTGGATTATGGGTCGACTCTTGGGAAACCTTGTGTAATCTCATAGATTGGTTATGATCTATTTATGTTCCTAATGTTTACTTAATTATAGATATTCCACCTCATAGTAATTTTATAGGATGATCAGTTGTGGTAGCTTAGGATGTTCATGGGCCACCACACATTGTGCAGGAGGATATACCCCAACACGCTCTTTTACTGGCATTACTGATTCAGGATGCATATGTCGGTCATCTGAGACACTTATGGATTGTTCCCATCTAATGTAGAACCATTTATAGGTCCATAATTTATCATTCTTAGGATTTTTATCTCTAAAATCCTCTATAATTATAGGTTACTAGTGTCCTAAATCATTAAAGGGATTGGTTGAACTTTATCTAGATAATTTTTGAGCTGGTACAGACTCCTAAGGAGGGGTGAGTGATTCTAGTGATCTTCATGTTCCAGGGACCTTACAAGATATCATAGAGTGTCATGATTCAAGTTGGGAGATGATGGGGTCTTACTTGGGTGAACTTCAAGGATATTGTTCTTGAGAAATAATTTCTCATCATGATAAATATTGACAGTTTCTAGGACTTTATCGAGTTACATCTAGGGTTCCATGACTATTTCTTTATATTATTCTCAATTTATAGAGTTACTTCACTTTTTATCCTTTTATATATGATAAATATGAACATTTAGAAAGGAAGTTTGAGATAGTACTTTAACCATATATCATACACTATGTTAGAGGCTTTTATCTAACAACATACACGTAGGTTCTTCACAAGACCCTTACCTTTGAGAAGGGGTAGAGGATAAAAGGGCAGCAGACTTACTTCCATCCCATTACGAGCCAGTGACTAATCATTATCTCACTATTAGTTGGGTTTCTTATGATAGTATGAAGAGGAAGTAATATAAATCACATCAGAGTAATAGAAAAAAAATTGAGAATATAATAGCTTCATCAACCCCCTCTAAAGGTGTTCCATAATGATTCAACTATAGAATGTTTCGACACTACCATGGGTTCTATTAATCACATTAGAGGACCTGTTAATAGTTCATATATCTATGGAATATATCTAATTTTTTTCCAAGGAATTGAGTATGAGTTTTTGTAGAGTTAGAGGACATATAAGATCTTTGACTTAGGTATATGGATTGGGTCATATGCAATAGACATGGGTGATGAATCATACTAGTAATAAATTCCAAGGATAGGGTTGTGGACCTAAGTAAAGTTGTATCTATGTGGTGTATCAGACTCAAGAAGATATTTTTGAGGGTCTATCTTCTATTCGAGAAAATTTTCTGATCATTTCTATATTATCTACCACCTTGTTAGATAATGGTGCTTCCCATTATTTCATATCTTCACAAGTAGAAGTTGGTCTTAACATGTTGGTAAAGTTGTCCTTTGAGTTATTGTCCCTTGATATAACATTTGGAAATAAATTGGTCCATATCTAATGACTCCCAAAGGGTCCTATAGTCTTTACTAGTTATATAAATATATGTTAATTAATGGTTTTAGAGATTATGATATTTGATGTGATCCTCAACATGGACTGGAATACAATCTTCTAAGGTCACGTTAATTACTTTTAGATAAGGTTGTTGTTTTATTGATAGAAGGTAGATATTTTGTTGATGAATGGAGAATAGGAATTGGGAACAAGAAGAGTTTGAATAGATTTGAGTTATATTGGGATGATCATAGTGTAGATGCGGGATTGGATATTTTGGAAGTAATGATGATGGCCCCCTCAATTTTAATACTTCTTGTGGATCTCTATTAAGAAATTTTCCTAGATTAATTTACAGGAACTGCCTATAATATGGGATTTGAATTTGAGATTGAGCTCATGCGGGGAGATTAGCCCATTTTAAAACCCCTTTATCGTATGGTACCAGCTGAGCTGAAGGATCTCAATTTATAGCATGAAGACTTGTATTAGAAGGGGTTTATAAGACTAATGACATCACTATGCGGTGAACCTGTGTTGTTTTCCATGAAGGTGGGTGGTATTATTCGACTCAACATTGATTAATGGATGTTTAACCAAGTGATTGTGTAGTGAAAATAACCATTTCCTTGTATTGATTTTCTTTTTGATCAATTACAGGGATTTGGGCGGTTCTCTAAGATTTATCTTGAATCGGGATACCACCGTCTATGAGTTAGATAGTAGGACATTTTAAAGAATATAATTTAGTATAGGAATGGGTTGTATTAGTACATTGTGATGCCATTAAGACTAAAAACCATGTAAAATGATCATATTCCTCATGAACAAGATCTTCAACCCATATCTGGACTCATTCATCATGGTGCTCATTGATGACATCCTCATCTACTCACTTACACTATAGTATAATTCAAAACACATCAAGATAGTTCTAAGTACACTTTGAGTGCATTAAAATTATTACAAACTATTAAAGTCTGTTTTTTATATTCAAGAGGTTATGTTATATGGGAATGTGATTTTTGATATTGGTATATCTGTGGACCTAGAGAAATTGGAAGTAGCAATTTTCGAGACATTTCCATAAAATGTGTTAAATATTAAGAGATTATTAGGTTTATTATTAAATTAATACCATTTTATGTAGGAATTATTCTGATTATTAGCACCCATGAATATATAGACAAATAGAGGAATGAAGTTTCCGTTTATGGATAGGTTTGAATAATCCTTTCTTGAGATGAAGAGGAGGTTTACTATATCTCCAGTGTTGATGCAACCCAATCCAGGGATCTGATATGTCATATACTTTGATCAATCATGTGTTGTTTTATGATAATTATCAATGTAAAAGAACATTTTTTATCTTATAGGCCATATCAAATATTAAACCACTAGTGTAACTACCCAACTCACAACTTATAGATATAATTCACGGTTCACACTATGAGGTTTTTGCGACACCATCTCATTAGAGAGAGGTTTTTTGTTTACATGAACCATAATAGCCTCTGTTACATCTTCACATGGAGGGACCATAATATGAGATAGAGGTACTAGGTTGAGTATCTATATAGTTTTTACTTCAATATTGAGTATATAACATGGAAAGCTAATTTCATTATTGATTCTATTAGTTGTAATATTCTATTTGAGCATAAGCCTAGTGAGAAACCTTCCAAATAGCAGTGGTGATTCATAAGCTAATTGGTTGGTTATATAAATGATGATTTTAAGGATTAGGGATCAATGAATTGTTCAAATTTGGTGATCACATCCTACCTTATGGATCAGGTGAATATTTTTCATGATTTAGACCCAAAGTGTGTAGTGATGATGGAACCGCTAACTGGAGGTCACCAAATACCCCAATGGTCGATGGAAAATGATAATGTGATCATGGAATGTAGGAGTGTAGTGGTCCATAAATATATCAAAGTGGATATGATGACATATTTCTATACCTCCAGATGGTTGGTACATTATGGTGTGATGGGGATGTACCATAACATTAGAAGGTAGTTCTAGTATCAAGTGATGAAGAGAGATATCACTAGTTTTCAATCCCAATTCCTTACCTACCAAAGGGTAATGGATGATCACCACTGTCCCGATGGGTTTCTTTAGCCACTTCCAGTGCTTATGTGAAAGTGGGAGGACATCATGATGTAATTTTTGATGGGGTTACCCAAGACCCCAAGGAGTCACGATGTTTTTTGGTTCATTTTTGATCAGCTAAAGAAAGCTTCTCACTTTATACCAATATGATAGCTCACTCAGTAGAAGATATGAAAATGATTAATTTACATGAGATCATATTATTACATGGAGTTATAATGATAATTATATCATATATATATATATGCATGTTTCATTTTTTGATTTTTGTAGGGATTGTATAAATCCCTAGTGACTTGGGTGAGGTTAATCACAACATAACATCCTCTGATAAATGGGAAGTATGAATAGATGATTTGAATATTAGATGATATTATTTGATCATGAATCATATAATTCAATGGATATGGGATGATCACATATGCTTTGTTGAGTTCATGTACCAAAGTACTAATGGGGCTTTGATTCAGATGGCACCCTATGAGGATCTTTACAGAAGGTCTTTTTTTCCACCGCTTGGTTGGCCTAAGGTAGGTGAGGAAATGGATTTGGCCCTTAGTTTGGTTCAATAGACCTATGATAGAGTTAAAATTATTTAGAATAGGTTGATCGCCACTTATATTAGGTAGTGATCAAATGCAAACCGGAGGAGTTGACTGGTGTGCTTCACAATTGATGATCAAGTTTTCTTGAGAGTGTCACCTCGGTTCATGAATTTTCATTTATGGTAATAATTAAAGTGGATACTATGGTATATCTGACCCCTTATGATCATATAAGGGGTTTTTAAAATAGAATATCATCTAGATATTTCAACTCGCTAGTGAGGTATGCATGATTTGTTTCACATGTCATGGATTTGGAGGTACACGGATGATACTATGCATGTTATAGACTAAACAGATGTGGAGTTGAAATAAAATTCATTTTATGAGGATCTTCTACTATGAATTATAGACGGGAGTGAGAAATATTATCGAGGTAAAGTTGTAAAACTTGTTTGAATCCTATGGTGGCATAGATGGATCTATGAGGAGATGTGGGAGTGAAAATTAAATTTCCAAACATGGTGGCATGATTTTTTTGAACAAGTCCAATTGATATATTTCTCAAGGAATTGAATTCATTGGAGAGGTAGGATTTTAATATTCTAAATTTTAACAAATACCTAAACCATATTTTGTTTATAAATGTCATTTTTTATGTGAAAATTATATTTTTAAATAAAAATCACCTTTGTTTTTTAAGTATTTTTGTAAAGGTAAAATCCAATTAAAGTCAAGACTCCATTTTCTTCTTGTGACACGTTGTATTTTTTCGATATAATATTTTCGGATTTAGGTGTGGTGTCAGCACAGGATTATAGGGCTCATAGAGCCTCAGTGTTGATATAAGAAAAATATTAAACATATTGTATCATGTGCATACAATTTTTCTAAATAAAATAGTATCATATGAATGATGTTTCAGATGGTAAATGCAAGACTTACATTAAATCCAAAATTTGGGTTTTACCCTAGGTGTGATACAACCATTGTGTGCATCAGTTATTTTGTTTAAGATCATGCTTGTGTGTAAGGGTAAAATTTTTAATTTTTTAATTTTTTTCCATCTATATTCCTCCACATGAAACTAGTATCCCCTTTTTCACATGTCTTATATCAAAAACTAACAAATCACTCTTTTTGAGTTTTTTAATTTTGAAACACCTTAATGGGATGAAATTAAACACTCTATAGTCAATTTTTTGTTGAATAAAAACTAAATAACTATTTTAAATTTTCATTATTGAAAATTACGAAAGTATATGTGGTTTAGGTTCTAAATTGTTGAATGATTTGTCTTCTAGTGCTGGTAGATTTTATTGAGATTTAGTAACCATAGATCTCCTTGTGTGTGATTAGGAAGCCTCTATTAAACCGATTCTGGTTCCCTTTTCCAACTATAGGTGTGGTGTCTTGTTCTTCCTCTTCCATTATATGTTGCACCTTATAGTTAAGATGTTTTTTATTTTAGTTATTTTCTTCCCTTTTCCCTTTTTCCCAAATTTTAAAAAAATATTGGAATTTAATATAAGATAATAAAACATAAAATTTCAAAGGATAATTCTTAAGTACATTATCAAAGGAAAATTACACCAAATTATCAGTAAATAATAAAGAAGAATTATAAAGGAATAATTTTATATTTTATGAAAGGGTAATTAAATAAAATTATCATAATATAAAGATGATTATGAAAAGATAATAATATTGACTGATCAAAAGATAATTTACAAAAAAAATGTCAAAGGATAATAATGAAAATTTATAAAAATATAATTATATAGAACTATTAAATAATGATTATAAATAAATACCACATTTTTTCTTAGTTTAATCAAGAGATATATTTTTTATCGATTATGGTTTTATAATTATTTTGGAGGATAATATTTCTAAAAAAATCATTGGTGTAAAATGATAAATTATAAATTATCTAGGGGAGATAAAGTTTCATCCCAGGTGATATTTATTCCTTTTTTAAATAAAATAGTTGGATTTGGTTATAGGAAACTTTGATGAAACTCGAGCATTAATGCATCGACAACTACAATAATAAGGCCCATGGGGGTGTTCTTGACTATTGAGGTTTTTTATATATCTTTGAAACTACACATGGTGGTATATATTTATCACTAATTTCAATGACTTTGAGGTAGGAAGTTCTTTATCATTTGGTGCTCTCATATGTAGTAATTTTCATGGTATTGATATTTTGTTAGCATGGTTGTGTTTCAATTGATATTGATTTCATGTGGGTGTGGGTGTTTTCATGATACCCATATTCATCACTTGTTTCCCTAATAATTTATAGAACATTCAGATGATATGTTTTATGTTGATTCTTGGTGTTATTATTAGTCTCATGAAATCATGCTATGTTTACTATCACGATATGTATTTTTGTATATTATATTGTCTGTGGGGGATTGGTTCATGGTAAACATGGAATGTTACCTTCGTGGAATGGTTTTACCTTGGAGGGAGAGTGTGCATGATGTGTGATGTTGGTGGTGGTGGATCATGATAGACTTGTCTCTGGATATAACTTAATGCTTTTGGGATTCTGAGGAGTGTTCTAGAATATGAAAACTTGTTCATTATATGCAGCATGTCAACTATATACCTTGTGGACACTATGTATCCTTCCCA
The DNA here is from genome assembly GCA_963277665.1 of Viscum album. Classification (NCBI taxonomy): domain Eukaryota; kingdom Viridiplantae; phylum Streptophyta; class Magnoliopsida; order Santalales; family Viscaceae; genus Viscum; species Viscum album. Next base: position 1,539,353,696 of record OY728150.1, read on the forward strand.
CTCAATTCCTTGTGGATTTTGAGTGAAATTTTTATAACCTTTTGGCTAGGCATTCACCACTTCTCAAGACTCTTCATCATTATTCCTACATAGAGACAAAGCTGGTAGGACTGGTAGTTGGTGTTCAATTGGTTAGAACACAATCTCTTGGTACATAATTCTGCATTGTTATATTCCTTTTATATTATTTAGAATCATAGAATACACTAGTTATACATGTTCTCAATTGTTAAATATTTTTCTGTGGTGTCCTTATGAGTCTTTTACTCAAAACCTACTCATGAAATCTGGTGTGCTTATAGATTTCAAGACTTGAGATCCAATAAGGGAAAGGGACCTATGTTGGAAGGTTGAGTAGAGGAGTACAGAGTATATAGAAGACCAGAACAGACTGTCACGACCCGTCCTCGGGGCCCGTGCCGTGACTACCCCAAGCCCGCCTTCCATAGGCCAGGGGCTGGCGACTAGAACCAAGGCATAAATCCCGGTCAAAAGGGAAGGCATTGCCTTTTTAAAGTAAACAAAAACCACAGAGAAAGCAAGCAGTAGAAGTAAACACTAAGTAAAAACTGAGTACAACAGTAAGTGCAGAAAAGTAAGTGGGCCAGAATACAAACCCAAACTGAAAGTAAAGTACAACTGGAAAGGGAAAACAGCAACTGAGAAGTAAATCCGCAACGTCGAGCCATCCACCGGAAGTCCCACCGGAAGGGTGAGTACAGATAGCCTCCACAGCTCCTCGGGTCCAGCCGTCCACTCCGAGTTTGTCCCACCTAGTGGTCCACCTTCGGGTACCGACCTGCTCCGCAAGCCTCAACCGCGATCAGCACTGTCCGTCATCTGCAACCAACACAATGCAGTGCAAACATAGCCCATGCAGGGGTGAGTATAAGCTACTCAGTAGGGACCCCGAGACCCCCGAGGGTCTCCCAGAATCCACAAAGGATAATCCACAAAGGAAAGATACAATCACGAAGTAACATCCGAAAATTATTAGTTATATGGCCATACATATACCTAAGTCATCAATTCTCATTCGGTTCCTACATATGAGCCCAAGTACAACCCAGTCCACACAGGAAAGCAAAACGTAAATCCACACAGGATAGCACAACACAATCCACATAGGAAAGCAAAACGGGATTAAGCTCACACAGGAATACTTTTTTGTATGACGATAGAGATGATCAGATATTGCCACTGATTCATCTAAGCTGTCGGAACCACAAAGGATCAATAGGTACTAACCCCCGCAATGACCCACACTGGATCTGACCCACACAGGATCGATAGGTAACTAACCCCCGCAATGACCCACATAGGATCAGACCCACATAGGATCTGTAGGCGCTGGCCCACACAGGACCCCTGAGCGCTGACCCACACAGGATAGGACCCACACAGGATCTGTAGCACTGATCCACATAGGATCGCTGAGTGTTGTAGTCGTTGCCGTCGAATCCACTAAGGATCTCTGTACAGTCGTCGTCGTCATCACAGTCGCAGCCAGCTCTAGGGTTCCCGCACACAGAAAGCTCGTTCAAGAGGGTCCCCTCCACGAGCCGAGAGGCTGATACATCAACTGACACATAGTCCAGAGTTGATGTATCCAAAAGTTCTGTATCGTCAACAGGAACTCAACGTCGCAGACGGCGCGTCAATCGGACGCCCGGTCTGAGAGTTATTGGCTTTTTCGCTCCAGGGGCCCGGTTGGTTTTTAAGGAAAAACCAACCCAACTGTACTCCACTTGCGTCCAAACCTCGAGAAGAGTAAGCCAAAAGATCCGTCTCACTTAGAGAAATCCATCAAAGTCGACGGCAAGTCAATTGGATGTCCGGAGCTTAAGATATAAGTGTTTCTGCTCCGAGGGCCCGGTTGGTTTTGTGTACGAACCAACCCAGTCAAACCCAAAGTAATCCAAAACCTTGAGTGGGATATACCAAAATGGTCGTCTTGATCCAAGGATCACATTGTCACTGACGGTGCGTCGATCGGAGGCCCGTATCTCAAGTTATGAGAAAAAAGAACGAAAACGGTCCGAAAACGGGGGGGTCTGGGCCCGGACCGACCCGACCCAACCCCTCCTAGGACGGCCCGAACCGGGTCGACCTGACCCAGGTCCAGGTCTGACCCAGCCGGCGCGAGCGCGGCCCGGTCGCCAGGCGGGTCGGCTCGGCCGGTTACGGCCGAACGGAGCGGGGGGCGTGCTGCCCCCGCATGAGGGAACGGCGGCCCCGCGTGGGTCTGCCCTTGCCAGCGGATGCGGCCGGGCTGCCACGTCCCGTTCCCCTCCGATCCCAAGTAGTCGCGGGACCGTGTGCTGCCGTCGCGGCTTCAGCCGCGGTGGTTCCTTCCGGCGGTGCGTCGGGCGCCACCGCCTCCTGCCGTCGGCGCCGCCGTGCTGGCGAGGCGCGCCGGCGGGCTGCTCTGCGGACCACCGGACGAGTTCCGGTGGTCGGAATTTTACGTATTCTTCACCAAAGGCCCTCTCGGGGTCCCTCCTTCACTTAGAGGACCTATCATCGCCCGTGCGGCTTTTTTTGTTGATGTCCGCCGTTTCACACACCAAGAACGAAAGGGGCGGTGGGTTCGGACTTGTTCGTTAGTCCGCACCCACCGCGTTAGCGGTTTTAAAAGACTCACAACACTTTTAATCATTCGCCGCGGGTATAAATCACAATGATTTAAAAGAATCAACCCCTACCTCAATGTAGTCGTCGAACATGAGTTCTTCGCGGAATTTACTGTCGCGGAAGAATAGGATCGTCGCGTCGCGGAAGGGGCGTCGCGTTGTCGCGGTGCACGGCATCGCGTCGATGATCTCTGAAGGTTAAAAACACAGAGATTTAATTGTACCAATTAAACCCATGTTGAGGATAAAATCCACAAAGGAAATTAAAAGAACCGCAATCCCCTACCTTAATCGATTGTTGATCGAAGATTGTCGCGGAAAAGAAACGTCTCAGAAGAACGTCGCGGAAGGAGAATCGTCAGCGTCGTCGCGTTACACGGCGTCGCGTCGTTGATCACTGAGGGTTCAGTGTTATTCGTCGCCTTTCGTCGAAGGCAAGAGTTCTTCATCGGCGACGATGCGTTCTTCGCATTCTTCGCGTTCTTCACGAAGGAGGATGAAGATAGTGTTTCTCTAAATCCTCTCAACAAGCCACACCCAAGAAAAACATGTGTTGGTCTTATTTTATTCTTATGCCAACAATTTGAAATTCAAAGTTAAGAAACGAACCATTAATTCGATGAATTAATGGTAACGACTTAACTACCCAATTAATAGGGGCGTAAAGAATTTAAGAAAATGCACCGGTTGACTTTCATTAAAAAGGGGTTTTTGCGGGTGCATTACATAGAGGAAAAGAAACGGTGGGGCTTGTGTGGGACCCACCTCACAAATATCCTACCAAGAGGGTAGGATATTTTGAGTTCCACCCTATCCACTTCAACTTAGCTTAAGTGGATTTATGTGGCTTAAGTGAAATAAAATAAATTTGTCGCACCACTTTATTTTATTTCTTAACTTAACCCCAAAAATTAAAAACCACACCCGAGAAAACGCAACACCGGAAATGGAGTTTCTAAGCAAATACCGGTGTTGTGATTCCATCGGTGCCCTCAGAATTTGATTCCGAGCACCGGTTCAAAAGTTAGAAAAACTTTCTCATTCGTTCACTGAACGTACCCGAGCCAAACTTCGGAAAATGATTCCAGGCACACCGGGCCTCGGAATCAGGTGCCATCAGAAACTGCGTTCTTTTAAAATTCCAAAGAAAATTAAGAAAAAGATTTCCTTGAATTTTACGGGTCTTTACATCACTCCCACCTCAGAGATTTACGTCCTTGTAAAGATACATCATAAAATAGGGAAACAAAAGTGGGTACTGAGCACGCATCTGAGCCTCTCGCTCCCAAGTGCTCTCCTGGAGGTTCCTGTGCTACCATCTGATGCACACTAGAGGAATCGATCGTCCACATAGGACCCGCTCCTGTTGATCTTCGATCTCCACTAGGACCTCTACAAAAGTCGCTGAATCATCAACGTCCATCTCCCCATGGTCAATGATATGTGTCAGGTCATGCACGTATCTCCTCAACTGGGATACGTGGAAGACGTCGTGCACCCGGTGCAACTGAGGTGGTAGAGCTAGGCGATAAGCCACCTTGCCAATCCTATTGAGGACCTAGAATAGTCCGATGAAGCGTGGAAACAACTTTCCACCTTGGCCAAATCTTCGTAATCCACATCGAGGTGAGACACGCAAGAAGATGTTGTCGCCATCCTCGAACTCTAGTGGCCTCCGCCTTCTGTCCTCATAAGACTTCTGCCAGCTCTGAGCTGTCCTCATCCGCTCCTGGATGACCTGGACCTTCTCTGTCGTGGCTTGGACCATCTCCGGTCCCCAAGTGCTGACTCCCCAGGGTCTGTCCAGCACAAAGGAGATCTATAAGGTCAGTCGTACAATGCCTCGTATGGTTCCATCCTGATGGTGGAGTGGTGGCTGTTTTTGTACGCAAACTCCACCAAGGGTAGGTGGTCCTCCCAGCTGCGACCAAAGTCGAGGACACATGCGCGGAGCATGTCCCTGAGAGTCTGAATGGTCCTCTCCGTCTGACCATCCGTATGAGGGTGAAAGGCGGTGCTCAGACGTAGCTACGTCCTGAACACCTCCTGCAACCCCTTCCAAAGCCGGGAAGTAAAGCGAGAATCTCGATCGAAGACGATAGATGATAGCACACCGTGAAGTCGTGAAATCTCCTGAATGTAGAGAAATCCCAAGCTCTCCATTGAGCCCTGCTCTCAGATGGGTAAGAAGTGAGCCGACTTGGTGAGTCAGTCAACAATCACCCAAATGGAGTCGTGACCTCTGGAAGTGCGTGGAAGTCCAGTCACGAAGTCCATGGATATCTCGTCCCACTTCCACTACGGGACCTCCAAGTGCTGTACCAAGACTGCTGGTACCTGATGCTCTGCATTCACCTACTGGCAGGTGAGGCATCGAGAAATGAACTCTGCCACAGCCTTCTTCATGCCCGGCCACCAGTGCTGTTATCTGAGGTCCTGGTACATCTTCGCCACTCCAGGATGTACCGCCAAGGGAGAAGTGTGAAACTCACTCAGCACCTCCTCCCATAAAGCAAATGCTACCAAGGTACGTCCTCTAAAAAGGACTTCGTGCTCTGCTCCAAAGGAGAAACCATCAGGTGCCTGTCCTGAGGATATCTGTGCACGCCGTGTCTCACAGTCAGCGTCCCCACTCTGTGCCTCTCTGACCCGCTGCAGTAGTGGAGGGGTGACTGTAAGAGACTGAAGGAAGGCTTCTCCATCACTATCCACGAAGGATATCTGCAAAGCGGCTAGCTGCTCTGTTGGATCCTCAAGTAGCTGAATGCACGTCCTCCTACTGAGATCATCGGCTACTATGTTCCCCTTCCCAGGAGTATAGACTATCTCAAAGTCATAGTCCTGGAGGAACTTGATCCATAGCCACTATCTCAGGTTCAGGTCCTTCTGAGAGAAGATATACCTGAGACTCTGATGGTCAGAAAAGACTTTAAAGTGCTCACCCATCAGGTAGTGCCGCCATGTCATCAGAGTGAAGACCACTACTGATAACTCCAGGTCATGGGTATCATAGTTCTTCTCATGCGGTCTCAACTGACGTGATCCATAGGCGATCACCGCCCTCTCCTGCATCAGGACACATCCGAGTCCGGTCCCTGATGCATCGCAGTAGACTACGTACCCTACCCCCTCCTCCGGCAATCTCAAGATAGGTGCGCTGGTCAATCTCTGTCTCAGCTTCTGGAAGCTCTGCTGACATAGTTCTGACCACACAAAGGGTTTCCCCTTCTTCGTCAAAGCTGAGAGTGGTGCTGCAACTCTGGAGAAGTCTGGCACAAATCTCTGGTAGTATCCAGCTAGTCCCAAGAAACTCCGCACCTCCGTCACGCTCCTGGGTGGCTCCTAAGATAGCACTGCCTCGATCTTCGCAGGATCCGCCGCAACTCCCGCCTCAGAGATGACGTGCCCCAAGAAGTGGACCTCACTTATCCAAAACTGACACTTTGAGAACTTTCAATAAATCTGGTGCTCTCAGAGTGTTTCTACTTCAACACACAAATGGTAGGCGTGCTCCTCCTCAGTCGTCGAGTATATCAAAATTTCATCGATGAAGACCACGACAAATCGATCGAGGTATGGCGGAAAGATCATGTTCATGAGGCCCATGAACACCACTGGAGCATTGGTTATGTCGAATGGCATAACCAAGAACTCATAGTGGTCATACTGACATCTGAAGGCCGTCTTCTGCACGTCCTCTTCCCGAACTCTGAGCTGATGATATCCTGACCTGAGGTTTATCTTTGAGAACCACCATTCTCCCTTGAGCTGATCGCAGAGGCCATCAATCCTCGGTATCGGATACTTGTTCCTCATTGTCACCTAGTTTAGGCGATGATAGTCGACACAAAGTCGTAAGCTCTCGTCCGCCTTCTTGGCGAACAATATCGGGGAAGCCTATGGTGAAACACTAGGTCGGATAAATCCCTTGCCCTGCAAGTCCTCTAACTGTACCCGTAGCTCTCGAAGCTCAGTGGGGGACATCTGATATGCTGGAGTCGATATCGAGGTTTTCCCGAGTTATAGGTCAATATAAAAGTCTACCTCTCTGTGAGGAGATAGTCCTGGAACGTTGTCGGGAAAGACGTCCGTATACTGATCCACCACTGCAGGAAAACTAGGACTCCGCACGTCAACTGCTCCTAGGATGAGGCTAGCCAACTGATGAGTGATGGGATGTCCTCTCCTCTGCGGAAGTCCATCCTATGCTATGAAGGCTCCCTTCTCGCTGGTGAAGGTGAACCTGCTCCCGTCGGTGTGTACACATCGCACCTTGCGCCTAATACAGTCAATCTGAGCATGGACTGTAGATAACCAATCCATGCCCAAGATGACGTCGTAAGGCCTCGACGCCGCTACAAGAAGATCCCAGCTGAAGCTCTCGCCTCCTAGAGTAAGCTCACACTATCGGAACCAGCGTGTAATCGTCGAGTCTGCACTCGTATGAGTCTCTAGCCGTAAGAATCGATCCAACAGCTCTGTCGGAATCTCCGAGCTCTGAACAAGGGCAGCGGCTATGAACGAGTGACTCCCTCCTGTGTCTATAAGAACTGCAGCAAGGGTGGAATAGACACAGATAGTAACTTGAATCATCTCGGGCGCACCATGGTCATAGGCCTCTACTGCCTGGAGTTGTGCATGTCTCTGCCCACCAGCTCCCTGTGGCCGGGGTGGACCTCCTAGTGGTGGTGGTGGTAGAGCCTCAAAGCGTCTCCCACCACCTGTTACTCGGCCAGCTCCTCTGCCTCATCCGCCTACCCCCTGCGGACCGCCACGGTCGACCCTCTGCCTCTGCCTGGGTGGCCCCTCAACCGGCTGCTGCTCCTCAGCATGGCGGGTTGGGAAGTCACGAGCCATGTGGCCCTGCCCGTCGCACGTGTAGCACTGTCTGCCTCTCGAAAGACTAGCCCCACGCTGCGTGCCCCGCATAGCTGAGCCAGTGTCTTGAGGTCGTCTGCCTGAGGGTCTGGTCTGCCTGGACCCATGAGTCATCTGTCGACTGCCTTCTGCAGAAGACTCTGCTACATGCCGCCCCGCGGTAGGCCTCACTGCTGAAGAGGACTCAGTAAGAAAGCTCTCGATCCAAAGGGCTCTCTACAGTACTCCTGCCTGAGTCGGAATGCTGAGGGAGATCAGTGATGCCCTGATCTCATGTCTCAATCCCTGCTCAAAGGTTCGGGCCCAGAAGAATGGGTCTCGTTCCATGTCTGTCGAGTAACGTGAGAGATCGGTAAATCTCGCCGAGTACTAGGCGACCGACAAGTTGCCCTACCACAGCTGAAGAAGCTCCTGGATGCGCACCGCACGGAGGGTGGCTGGGACGAACTCTGAGCGGAAGAGGATCTCAAATTCTATCCAGAGGAGAGATGCCTCATCGTGCACCTGGAGCATCAAGCTCCACTGTCGGCCCGCTGTCGCGTGTAGTAGGCTCGCTGCGAGGATCACCATGAGGTCTGCTGGTGTCCTCACTAACCGGAAAACTCGTACCACTACCTCCAGCCAGTCCTCGGCTGCCTGGGGGTCCGTCTCCCCATGGAACCTGGGCGGTCGCTGGCGCTGGAACTCATGCAGTGCACTAAGGCGACGTGCATCATCAGCGGCTGGGGCTGGAAGCATCGGTGGCTCAGCGAGTAGAGGTACCGCTGGTGCCTCAGCTGTCAAAGGGCCATGTACCGAGGCCTCGTCGCTCGGTGGGCTGTCGTCATCCTCAACTCTCAGAACCCTAGCCGGCTGCCATTGTGGGGCCATCCTGAAAAGGAAACAGGTGCGCCATGGTTAGAACAGTATACCTGGTGAGCTGACACAAATTAATCACAAAGAAAACTTGAAACACACATGCAATCAATGTTTTCGTGCATTAAGTCGGAAATCAGAAGTCAGGGTCCTGGTGTACGGATACGTAGGCCGCCGCACCAACACTGGACTCCCTGGACTGATAACCACACCCAATACGCTTAAAACTATAGCTTCACATAGAAAAAGATCAGAGTCCAAAGTTCTGTGGTATAACCGAACTCCTCTGATACCAATTTGTCACGACCCGTCCTCGGGGCCCGTGCCATGACTACCCCAAGCCCACCTTCCATAGGCCAGGGGCTGGCGACTAGCACCAAGGCATAAATCCTAGTAAAAAGGGAAGACATTGCCTTTGTAAAGTAAACAAACACCACAGAGCAAGCAAGCAGTAGAAGTAAACACTAAGTAAGAACTGAGTACAACAGTAAGTGCGGAAAAGTAAGTGGGCCAGAATACAAACCCAAACTGAAAGTAAAGTACAACTGGAAAGGGAAACAGCAACTGAAAAGTAAATCTGCAACGTCGAGCCATCCACTGGAAGTCCCACCTGAAGGGTGAGTACATATATCCTCCACAGCTCCTCGGGTCCAGCCGTCCGCTCCGAGTATGTCCCGCCCAGTGGTCCACCTCCGGGTACTGACCTGCTCCGCAAGCCTCAACCGCGATCAGCGTTGTCCGTTGTCTACAACCAATACAACATAGTGCGGGCATAGCCCGTGTAGGGGTGAGTATAAGCTACTCAGTAGGGACCCCGAGACCCCCAAGGACCTCCCAGAATCCACAAAGGATAATCCACAAAGGAAAGATACAATCACGAAGTAACATCCGACACTGCTTAGGTATATGGCCATACATATATCTAAGTCATCAATTCTCGTTCGGCTCCAACATCCGAGCCCAAGTACAACCAAGTCCACACAGGAAAGAAAAACGTAAATCCACACAGGATAGCACAACACAATCCACATAGGAAAGAAAAACGGGATTCAGCTCACACAGGAATACTTCTTTGTATGATGATAGAGATGATCAGATATTTCCACTGATTCATCTAAGCCGTCGGACCCACAAAGGATCAATAGGTACTAACCCCCGCAATGACTCACATAGGATCTAACCCACACAGGATCGATAGGTAACTAACCCCCTCAATGACCCACACAGGATGGGACCCACACAGGATCTGTAGGCGCTGGCCCACACAGGACCGCTGAGCGCTGACCCACACAGGATCGGACCCACACAGGATCTGTAGCACTGATCCACGTAGGATCGCTAAGTGTTGTAGTCGTCACCATCGAATCCACTAAGGATCTCTGTACAGTCATCATCGTCGTCGCAGTCGCAGCCAGCTCTAGGGTTCCCGCACACAGCAAGCTCGTTCGGGAGGGTCCACTCCACAAGCCGAGAGGCTGATATATCAACTAACACATACTCTAGAGTTGATGTATCCAAAAGTTCTGTATCGTCAACAGGAACTCAACGTCGCAGACGGCACGTCAATCGGACACTCGGTCTGAGAGTTATTTGCTTTTTCGCTCTAGGGGCCCGGTTGGTTTTTAAGGAAAAACCAACCCGACTGTACTCCACCTACGTCCAAACCTCGGGCGAAGTAAGCCAAAAGATCTTTCTCACTTAGAGGAATCTATCAAAGTCAACGGCACGTCAATCGGACGTCCAGAGCTTAAGATATAAGTGTTTACGCTCCGAGGGCCCGGTTGGTTTCGTGTACGAACCAACCCGGTCAAACCCAAAGTACTCTGAAACCATGAGTGCGATATACCGAAATGATCATCTCGATCCAAGGATCACATCCCCGCTGAAGGTGCTTTGGTCGGAGGCCCTTAGCTAAAGTTATGATCAAAAGACCGAAAATGGTCCGAAAATGGGGGGTCTGGGCCCGGCCCGACCCGGCTGGGGCGGCCCGGGCGCCAGGAGGGTCGGCTCGGCCGGTTACGGTCGAGCGGAGTGGGGGCGTGCTGCCCCCACGTGAGGGAACCGCGGCCCCGCGTGGGGCCGCCCTTGCCAGCGGACGCGTCCGGGCTGCCGCGTCCCGTTCCCCTCCGGTCCCGCGCGGTCGCGGGACCGCGTGCTGCCGCCGCGGCTTCAGCCGCGGCGATTCCTTCCGGCGGCGCACTGGGTGCCGCTGCCTCCTGCCGTCGGCGCCACCGTGCCGGTGTGGCGCACCGGCGGGCTGTTCCACAGACCACCGGATGAGTTCTGGTGGTCATAATTTCACGTTGTCTTCGCCAAAGGCCCTCCCGGGGTCCGTCCTTCACTGAGAGGACCTCTCATCGCCCGTGCGGCTTTTTTTGTTGATGTCCGCCGTTTCACACACCAAGAACGAAATGGGCAGTGGGTTCGAACTTGTTCGTTAGTCCGCACCCACCGCGTTAGCGGTTTTAAAAGACTCACAACACTTTTAATCATTCGCCGCGGGTATAAATCACAAAGATTTAAAAGAATCAACCCATACCTCAACATAGTCGTCGAACGTGAGTTCTTCGCGGAATTTACCATCATGAAAGAAGAGGATCGTCGCGTCGCGGAAGGGGCGTCGCGTCATCGCGGTACACGGCGTCGCGTCGATGATATCTGAAGGTTAAAAACACACAGATTTAATTGTACCAATTAAACCCATGTTGAGGATAAAAATACACAAAGGAAATTAAAATAACCTCAATCCCCTACCTCAATCGATTGTTGATCGAAGATTGTCACGGAAAAGAAACGTCGCGGAAGAACGTCGCGGAAGGAGAATCTTCGGCGTCGTTGCGGTACACGGCGTCGTGTCGTTGATCTCCGAGGGTTCAGCGTTCTTCTTCGCCTTTCGTCGAAGGCCGGCGTTCTTCGTCGGCAATGATGCGTTCTTCGCGTTCTTCGCGTTCTTCGCGTTCTTCACGAAGGAGGATGAAGATAGAGTTTCTCCAAATCCTCTCAACAAGCCACACCCCAGAAAAACATGTGTTGGTCTTATTTTATTCTTATGCCAAAAATTTGAAATTAAATGTTAAGAAACGAACCATTAATTCGATGAATTAATGGTAACGACTTAACTTCCCAATTAATAGGGGCGTTAAGAATTTAAGAAAACGCACTGGTTGACTTTCATTAAAAAGGGATTTTTGCGGGTGCGCTACTTAGAGGAAAAGAAACAGTGCGGCTCATGCGGGCCCCACCTCACAAATATCCTACCAAGAGGGTAGGATATTTTGAGTTCCACCCTATCCGCTTCAACTTAGCTTAAGTGGCTTTAAGTGGCTTAAGTGAAATAAAATAAAGTTGTCGCACCACTTTATTTTATTTCTTAACTTAACCCCAAAAATTAAAAACCACACCCGAGCAAATGAAACTCCGGAAATGGAATTTCTAAGAAAATATCGGCTCTTTGATTCCATTGGTTCCCTCAGAATTCGATTCTGATCACCGGTTCAAAAGTTAGAAAAACTCGCTCGTTCGTTCACTGAATGTACCCGAGCCAAACTTCGGAAAATGATTCTGGGCACACCGGGCCTCGGAATCAGGTTCCGTCAGAAACTATGTTCTTGTAAAATTTCAAAGAAAATTAAGAAAAAAAGTTCCTTGAATTTTATAGGTCATTACACAGACCATGGAGGACCTGCTATTTATTTAATTATTTATTTTCTACTTTATACATTGGGCATGCTTGCCACATTGGGAGCCACTTATTATTATATGATGTGTGTTCCATTCATTAATTTTAACATGTTTACTACCATTATTTATTATTTTATTTATTATTTATTATAGATCCTATGACATGATATTTAGGTTATAGTCTCCCCACTAATAGACTCTGACCCTCACTACTAGTTAGTAGCCTCTTGCATATAGGGATATTTACATGATGTCATATAGAATCTAGGATCATATCTGATGGTTTGGGTTAGGGAGTTTCATTTTCTATCACAGATTTCCATCGAATAAAATATATGAAAACTTAAAAATTGTTTTTAAGAAACAATACTCACACATTCTAGATTGCATCATCAATGAACGTATGATGGTATAATGACACTCAGTGAGAAATAACTAATTCTGGTCCCCATACATTCATATAAATCATCTACAACTTTTGTTTCATTGGTGTATTTCTATCCATATTTAAGGAAACCTTCCATTTCCTCCCAATGATACATTATTCCCATGTACAATATGTGATTGAGTTTCAGTATACATTTATCATCTAATACATTCATCTCTTTCTCACTCATATGGATGAGATGGTCATGCATCAACTTCATAATTCCAAAACTTTCTTTTATAGAAAGTGTTACACCATCCAAACTCTTAGTATGGCATAACACATATTCTTTCTCACCTTTATCCACCATGACAAATCCCTATATGATCATCCACAATCTTTTGGAAATTTTTTTAATGAAACCTACATAATATTGCTAACCAACCAAAAATAAAATTCTTTCATAACTCTAGTATGTGCCTCACCCATTACAACCTTAAAAGGTAACATATCCTAGTTTAGATATCCACTACACCCTTTCCAACAATCTCAAGGGTATCATTATTCAGAAATTGAACCATTAAAAATCTAATAGATACAACATTATTCATGATATACTTGTTGAATGTTGAGTAAAATGAATCTCCAAAATCAATGATCTATGTCTCTAATGAATTAGAGACACATAGAAATAAATTTCTCTCCAAGGCTATAGTGTGTGAATAAGAAATTATGATAGAAAAAAATTAGGTATTAGATCTTCTATATTTGTAATCCTTCTTTGGGTTACTTTTATTTCCATATTGTGATTATGTGAGTTTAAGATCAGTCGATTTTACAAGAAATATATATATTTTTCCCAAACTCTTATTTTAACCTTCTCACTAAGTGGAATTTTTACAGGGTTCTATGCTAAATTTGGTTATGGTAAATGAACAGATCTTCTTATACCTAATGTCTTCATTCATAATGAGACCAAAACATTCCTAAAAAAGTGATTTATTACATCATGAGTTATTCACCTTGGTAAATATTATATCCCATGATTCCAAAAGTGATGAAAAGTGAATAAATCTATACATGTTCCCTATAAAATTAACACTTATCGATTCGAACTACCTCAATATCATAATGAATTCATTGACATTATTCGCTACTTAATTTTCACTTTTTATATTTTTCTTGATGTGTATCTTTATCAAAAAAAATATTCTTCATTTTGATAAGATTCTCATACATGTCTATAAGTGTAAAAAATAATTTTCAAGTGGTTTTCTCCTCTAGAATATTAAATGTGATTTCCTACCACCTGAGACCTCTAATCAATGCATGGACTTGTGGTCTCTAAATAACATCATGTGTGCCACCCTATATGCAAGTGGTTACCTACTAGTGGAAAGGTCATATGAAAACACCATGGGAATATTATTCCTTCATATTAGTTCCAAACAATAGAAGAAAATAGAAAATTAAACAGATAAAAAACCAGGTAGAATTGCAGTGAGGGGTGGAGCCTATTAATAAATACAAAAAAAATTGATAATAATTTAATGTTATTAATATAGGGTCACCCATTTTTGGATCATACACAAGAAGTAAAAAATGAAATAAAATTAAAATTGGGGTTATAATCCCATCTCTGACTGGTCTCGAGCCCTTTTTTCTCCCATTATCGACCATCGACCTCATACAATTAATGACACAGTCACTAATCCATGCCTCGAACCTAGTTCCAGTGACAAATAATAGTGTCTTATCAGGTACCCAAATACCATATAGGATTGATTAGGGTGTGATAATCACTCAAAAATCCACCACCAATGGATTCCCTAAAATAAATAGTCTGAGAAGCAGTGCATGAAGAAGTTATATAATTCAGATAATACAAAATATTTAAATTAAAAAAATTAAAAAGTCCTCATGTTCCATTGTGACACTCGGGGTCAGTCCTGCCTAATTTGGATAGTTCTAGGGTGTCTTTCATCACATCATGATGAAAAAAACTCTATAAGTAACCACACAAGAATCTGGACACTCATCTTGGCTTTCCCCAGTAACATCAAGTATCACATAGAATCTTAGTCCTCATAAAAGATTTACCCTATAATCTAAATCCATTTCTAGAATTATCAAAATATCATGTATCATGTGAAAACACACCACTCAACCCAATCATCCCAATAATTTGATGACTTGTGTAATCCATAGAGATCATCCGGAAATTCCTAGTCATGTAGAACATAGAATCTAATGTTTACATATTAGAATTCCCACCCATCAATTTTCACATGGAATTCAGGTGTTCATACCATCATTCCCAAAAAATCATGCATCACATGGAATCCATATTCCCATATAATAATTCCCCAAATATTATGCATCATTTTAAACATTTGATTAATTAACCATTAATTCCATTTTATTATAATTAATCCTAGGGCTTCCACTTTCTATAATAAATTTCATCACATCTTAGGTTCTATTTCAAACTTCAATATAATGAATTAATGTTTTTTACAAAACCAAATCATTTTATAAAACATGAATCCCAACTATAAGTAACATTGGTCATAAAAAGGAATAAAGTTCCAACTTACATCAATCATATAATTTACCATTTTACCTCATCAAAATCTATATGTATATCCATTAATATATCCCAATACATCATGTAATTACAATTCCCATTTTATAAGGACTTTATTAATTTTCTTACTATGATAGGTTTGATTAATTTTAATGGTCAAAAACATTCTATATTTATTTGTGGATGTAAAATTCCATTTCAAAAATAACAATTTAAACCGAGTTTTCTCATAAATATTTTAAAACGTTTTTAAGAACTTAAAGACACCAATTAATTTTATGATTTTGTTCCCCCACTAATAAATTCATTTATAATCAATATTCCTTGAGGTATAATATATAATAAATGGGTATTTAAACTAGGTCAACTCAAACTAAAACATTTAAAATAAAATTAGTAACAACAATGTGTAGATGTAATGACTTCACCACACATGTAATTAGAAAATTCAGTAAGACTATGGGTTAAATGGATGGGACCAAAAACCATAGACTTATAAGGGAAAACACTTCAGATATAGACCCCTAGATCAAGAAAAAATGGAATATATAGAGAAATCATAAAATCACCCTGAAAATATATCATAACACACATGAATGATGAGGACCTAAAGGTACTGAAGAATGATAATAAAAGAATAAAGAGGGGGTACAGACTAAATCAAATCCCTTAATCATAAGTGAAATCAAGTGAAGTGAAAAATAATCAGAGGAGAACCATGACGAAAGTGGATAAGGCGAATGGGGGAGGTGTTTCCATGGCTCTTTGATGAATGGGGGAAGAAAAAATCTTAAAACCATTTTAAAATTGAAAGTAAATATGGTCATCTTTCACTTTTTAAATGGAAAATAGTTTGATTACATGGTTTAAAAAACTGTACACCAACCTTGCTTCCCTCACTATCCAAAACTGACCACCTCTCATGGTTACATTGCATGATTTCAAAAATTGGGCACCAACCATGGGAATAATATTTGTATTTTACCTTCATAATTTTTAAGGTATCATGGACCCCTGGACATTGTTAAAAAATCATACAAAATTTAGGGTGCACAGCTGGGGTACATAGTTAACACTAACAATTTTCTAATCATGTTCCCTAAGATATGACTCCCAAAACCAAAACTCCATGAAATAAACTTCTGGGACACTATTGAGACAACCAAACCCCCTAGATAACTTCATTAAAATTCCAAAGTGGGTTATTTGAGGGTTTTTTCCATTAAAATCGTGTTCTAATTCCCAGTTTAAAAACTAGTCCATCAACCAATTTAAAATTAAAACCATATGTCAAATTCTGATAACTCGTATGGAGCTGAGGCCTTATATTAAAGGCCATGATCTAGGTGTTATAGAAATTTATGGATTAATAAATTATCAATAACTCACAAAATAAGAGTAATAGGGAAAGTAGAACATGACGAATATCATGATACATCGAGATTTATGTGATTCTTGAAATGATCCCTATGTCTTCACTGAGGTAAAAATATCACTATGTTCATGGGACAATTATGGGGAAATATCCAAATTATGGTGAACTTAGAAAGAATAACTTGAATGAGGTTATAAAAAATAAAATTCTATAGTTCCACCAACCACACAGTAAGTCTATTATGGTACAGTAACCAATGGTTGGAAGCCTATGGTTCTACTATATTTTTTCCCTCAAAGCCTGAGAATCTATAATAATAATGTCAATGTATGCGCTATTATAGTGACTTATTGATGTTGTCGGTTAGAATATCTAAATTCTGATCAAAGATGACATAATGACTAAAATATTAGTTCAGTGACTTCATCCACCATACCCATGAACAGTGGTAATCTACCCCCTATAACCCCCAATGGCCTCACCATAAATATTAAATAATGGCAGTTACAGTTTTTTGTAGTCAAGGATACTATAATTTGACCAAAATTAATTTAAATAATCGGGCCACAATATTTCAAAACTTGTCCAACAACATCCTAAAAATCCTAAGTTATTTCTATTTGAGCCATTCTTTGTCTATGTTTTTATTTTTTTGGGTTTATTCCATATAACATACCTCTAGATTTATTTGAAAAAATTAATCTTAATGATAAAAAATTGACCCATTGAATTTATAAATTTAGGATTTTACTTCTTATAAGATCATTCCATTATAAATAGTAAATTAAAATTAAAAAAGGAAAGGATAAAATAAAATTAACACAATATATGTTTTCTTCCAAGCTCTAATACCACTTATTATGTTAAAAAACTGACATCACATAACTTGTCTTCTAGAAGCTCAAATTTGGAATATGGTTCCAACATTTAAAAATATATAGTAACTAATGTCAAATTATAATACTTAAAAAACTTATACCATATTTCCTTGACATTAATAGGTCTTCTTGAATTTAACACACATAAATGGAAGAGAAAAACACACAGCCACTTAGGAAAAAAACAATAAAATTTATATTGTTTATACATAGTTCTACTTGATGGAAGAAAAACTATTGATTTTATAAGAAACTGGAGAAAAATATACAATTATATTCTATAGAACATATGACCCCCACCCTTATATGAATAGATAATTCCAGTTGATTCATTTGGTTCTATTTCTTTTTGATCATTGGGGTCATCATCGGCTTAACCAAGACCAATGTTAGTTACATAGAACATGCATCACCTCAACTTCTAATGCCCAATGAAAAATTAATGAAATTTAAATAACCCTTATACAACTCTCTAAATAAATTTATACATCGTTTCAAAAATTCAAGTTATTATAACACATTGACATTGTTATTCTTATGCAAGTTCAATCAATTCCTTCATAATTCCATTATCTGAAATTAGTTGTTGTAAAATTTAATTCTTGATGTTATAGAATTTTCAAGTTCTTTTGAACTATAGCCATCCAGTTTTGTATCACTTCATACAAAACCACTCATTCATAAGATATATTTTTATAGTCATAAAATATTTTCCACATGTATTAACCATTCTTTCATCACATACTCAAATCTGAGAAAATGAGCTCATGTTTTTATGAAATAATAGGAAAATGATTTTTGATTAATTTGGATATGTATACTTGAACTAATTTTAATTTTTAAGTGTGGTGTTGTTGTTATGACTGATAGTGCTCAGTTTTAATTCAAATGTGATGTATTAGTTCAAACATGCATCTCATTCCCAAAATTGAGAAAACATGATCAAATTTTCATCAAATTATAGATATGTTATTATTGATTTATTTTTTATCTTTTTAAATAAATGCATAACATTCTAAATCTTGGTGTGGTTGATATTAAATACAGTGCATTTTTTCAATTTAAAAGTGATATTTAATCTCGAAATGAGTGTCAAATGATCAAAAATGAGAAAGTGATATCAGGTTGTTTTAAAACTGTAAGAAAATAGTCGATGATCTATTTTATAACCTGAAGGAATAAAATATATTTAATTTATATTCATGGTATGTTCGGTATGAGTGGAAGTTATTATTTTCAATTTAAAAGTGATATCAATATTCAAAATTTGTTTCACATGCTAAAAAATACGATATTATATTTGGTTTGTCATTGTAATCTATGAAGATAATCATTAATTAATTTTTTACATTTTTAAATGAACTAAACATTTAATTAAGGTTGTCATAGATATGACTTAAAGTGCGTGTATTTAATTAAAAATTGATCTTGTAGTTTAAAATGTGGACCACTAGCTCAAAACCAGTAAAACAAGTTTGTATTATCCAGAAACTTTAGAATAATGATCTTTGATTCTTTTATGATATGTAAAAATGAACTAAAAATCATTCTAATTTGTCATGTTCTTGAAATGACCTAAAATATATTTTTTAATATGTAATTTGTTATAAAACTTTTATGTGTTATTAATATTTATTTTTGTTCTTATAGGTAATAATAAACAAACACACTCACACACCCCTAGACTTGTAAGGTAAAATCACGCCCCATTTAATGGTTGACCAACTACAAATATAATCTTTTCAAATTTTAATAACTTTAATTCCACACATTTGATGGCTCGAATGCCAATTAGTTATGTGATTTCATCACCTTCTACATCAGCATTACCTGGTTCTATACCTCTACTTTTGTCATTAGACATATATGGCCTTATATATCCCCCCAAGGGAGGATTAATATATTTTAAACCTGTTTATATTTATTTTTTAGGTTAAAAATAGAAGTATTTTTTATTCTCTAGTAAACTCTTATTCATGTTTTTTGTATGTAAATGTTTTATTTTTAATTTTTGCAAAAAAACTGATGGTTTTACTATATAAATATATTATTAAATAATGAAATACATTTATTATTTGATTTTTTTCAATTCTGATATATATTATTCTGATTCAGGTGATAATTATTCAAAAACATTTAGTGGGTTTTGATATTTGGGTGTCCACTACATTAAATTGAGTTTGCAACATTTCTAGGATTAATGCCCACATACCAGATCTCTTAGACTAAGCTAGTAGAGCATAAATAACCTCATATGTACCTAAATATATGAAAGATAATATCAACTAGTGGTAAGGTCCTATGAAGGGATGTGGGGAGATTTTTTCACTTATAACAGATATCAAAATCAGAGTAAGAAATCACAGAACAATAATCAAAATAATAAATGGAACTAAAATGAAAAATAATAATAACATCAAACCAGGAAACAAAATATGATATATAAGTAAAAAAAATCACTAGATATCCCCCACATGAATCTGTTCTATATAAGATAAACAAGGGAAAAAATAAATAAAATACATCTCTATAAGTATCCCATGGTTTGTCATAAATTCACCTTATCCAACTTGCTCCTCCAACACAACATTTTTAAATATGATCCATGGCCTCATTTACAACATTAGACCCACAAAGGTTATAAACACACTGAGATAACCATGTTGTGTGTGATTATAAATAAATTAATACACCACCAATGAATCCTTATCATAAATTAATTGGGTCATATAAAAGAGTATGTGATGATAGAAAATAAATACATAAATAAACAAACATCATGTCAGGTCACCATGTTCTAATCAGGCCACCAAGAACCTTAGCCCTACCTAATTCATCTCGTATACAGATGGAATGTATGTTAGAACCCACATGTACATTTAACCCATGTTCCATGCATGATCATAGGTCACAAACTCATCAAGGACCTTAATCCATCCCCAAAGACTCGGGTGAGGTCAATCATGCACACTGTCCCATCCCCATTAGTTTTAGGGAGGCCAATAAATCTTAGTGGCTCATCTTGAAGGCTCTTGGGAGGCTCAACCATCACACCATCCCATCATGAGGGTTATTGGGAGTTCAAACATTCACATTGTTCTATCCCCACATGGTCAAGGGAGGCCACACATATGCATAAGTATAATAATCAACATGAAAATGTAAGGGAAATACCCCCTCATAAACCAATTCCAACATATCACATAAGAGCTTAATCATCACAACTAAACCAAACCTCCCAAATCATGGTCATCCAGAAAATACATGTCATTTAAGGGAAAACACCATCCTAAATCATATGTAATTCACTTATTTCATTCCAACTCATTCTACGTGCAAACTGAACTTTAGAAAACTATTTAACCAAGAGTGCATCCCATCTTATATACACCATTTCAAACTCCTAGTCACTTATTCAAGTCACATGACCATGATAATTTACCACCTAAATGTCAATACCATTTATCCAAGTCATCCTAGCCCTTTATAAACCATAACGACACCTTCTATGTTAGTTTACCAATGCAGATATCCCAAGATGTATTGTTGGCATGCAGAACTCATCCATCCTTTACAAAGCACACGTTTAAAGGTATTCACTCCATAAACCCCTACGTTTACATTCCCAACCACCCTAGACTCAACTGAACCCAAAAAGATCATTATGATACTAAAATAATAAATAGATATCTCTAAATTTATTCCTTGTACAAGAATCATTTTAGTCATTCTAAACTCTCATAACTCATAGTCCCCCTTTAAAGATCCTCCTATAATGATACGAACCTCACCTTCTCATGTTAACATAAAAAGAAAAGGTCTCACATGTCTATGCACACAAACTCTTAAAATTCAATTCATACAATTATAAATGAATTCAATGGAAAGGACTTCCAACCTCAATCATGATGAAGTGAAATTTCCATGAATGGATGGTAGAATCGATCATGATACACTGGTTATATAAAAAAATCCTTAATACATCATATTAGGGTTTTAGTAATTGGAAATTAAGAAAATGTGGGTTCAATGGAAGGATGAGGTTATACTAAGACATAAGAATCCACTACAATGAATGAAAATTGAAATGACTAAGGAATGATCTTAGTAGATCTAAAACCACCAAGAATGAATCCCCCGTCATCACCTAGTTTGAGTGATATCAGGGGATAATACAGGAGGGGTAATAATGGGTCCTCATGTGAAAATATAGGGTCAGTCCCACTTAAAATTACCCATCATTCCCAACGGAAAGCCACTGAGTGTCCATCAGTGAGATAGTGGCTCACAAGCTAACTGGTGAAGGGACATCGATGGGCTGGTGAACCGAGGAATCCTATCAAGCTACTTCCCATCCCACCAGTGAGCTGGTGGTGGCCCATTGATTGGAATGTGGCTAATTTAGAATTTGTGATATCTCTTCCTTCTTCAATTGGTTCTCCCGAAAATCTAGTTCACCACCAGGTCCTTGATCCCCATTCAAAAATGTATCTTTTGGACATTCAAATTCTTTAACACTCGTTACAAGCCTCAATACTCAAAATAATGTATCCATTAATAAAAATATCAAAATACCATAGGAATTTTTCCAACATGTAATGACGCAAGTTATTAAATACTCCCCATTTAATGACTTATCATCCTTGATAGGTACCTCCATGAGTCTCCCTCAAAAAACCAGACCTCTCAGCTAGTATTATAACTCCCACATCAACCCCACCTCCCAAATATGTTCATGTGATAACACATTCAAATGATAATTACTACCTTTCTTCATGGCCATCTCCTCATTTCCAAACCACAACATGCACTTGATACTCCTAGAAATTCATACCTATCTCAAAAATGTATCTTACTAAAGACCCAATGTATGGGTCCAACCTACATCCATGAGTCACAACAACATTGCAGGATCCCGCTATTGATCTTATCCAATAGTCTCTCTCTCACTCCACTATCCTATGCCACCAGTTCACTTCCATCTACCACTATTGATGCCTGCACATGGGCATATTTCTTTTATAGTTTTAATTCGGTTGTTAGGAAACAAGAACCTCCATTAGAAGCCTCTATCCATGGATTGGGTTCACCAACACATCACTCCCAACATGCACCACCAATTCCATCTCCATCAGTCTATAGGCATGAACCTGACCCATTGTCAGCCGAACACCCATAATAACGAGCACACTAACCTTCCCAAGCATGTTCACTTACCCAAATACCAATATATTAAACATAATTTCTAACCATTTCTAAACATCACACTAAGTTGACAACTCGATAAGTGTTTTCACAAAATCTACCAACCACTAGAACCAATGTTTACTACCACCTGCATTACTTACCATCAACCATGACATACCTTATGGAATCATCATGCATTAGATTAAATCCAACCATAGCTTCACATATCATGATTTAGACTTCCTCCCCTCTTAAAAAATTGTCACCATCCACCATACCTCCTTATATAATGAGATTTATGTACCCACATACTATTAAACCTTATTCATCTCCAAAATCCAAACATGTTGTCCCTCTGCAACTCCAATCACCATTCTTATACACAATGACTTCCTCCAAAAACCCTGGTTCGGTCTCGAAACCACATCAGTCATGTTCAAAATGACATTCCTAATGCAGCAGCTATCTAACTGTATATATTTGATAAAAAAACACTAGTCAGTGCTTCTCTGGATGAATTTACCTGAAGAAACTCAACCTCACCTGTTTATGTGCTATCACATCCCAACCAAGATACCTTAATACTCAATAATTGTAAAAATTATCATAACCAACACCAAAATTAGAACCCATATCTTAGTTCAAATTCATGACCAAACCCTTGATTGGACTATTTAATCACCACACTTTCCTCATGAGTGATAACGTGTCTCAAACATAAAATTCCCTCTTATCGCATTGTCACACACCTATATGAAAATGATCCATTGAGAAGTTTAG
Source organism: Viscum album (assembly GCA_963277665.1). NCBI lineage: Eukaryota > Viridiplantae > Streptophyta > Magnoliopsida > Santalales > Viscaceae > Viscum > Viscum album. Next base: position 1,539,376,917 of record OY728150.1, read on the forward strand.
GAATTAATAACATACCCACTCTTGTGGTATTTTAAAAAATAACAACCCATTTGAAATATTCCCAATAAACTTGAAACTGTAAAATCTACTAACTCCCAAAATTATAGACCAAAATCAACTACACACATAAGTTTCTATGCTAATGACCCTTCTAAAATACCTAGGTTCCTCAAACCCTAATTCCTAAATATCCAGGGAATTCCTACATTCTTCTACAAGAATACCACCTCTCATCATGATCATAGTCTACCATCACTTGTATAGTATGTGAGACTCTATGGAAAATCAATTTCCTCACCTCCTTTAAAGGCTCAATATTGGTTATCAAATTGAAACTATAATCTAACCTTCTTCCTTCTATACCAACCCTCTTATGTAAATTCTCATTATCCCATCCATGGCCTTAATAGTCGGTTTATGTTGTAAACCACCATAGGAAACAAAATCCCTACTATTAGCAGGTATAACTTCTTAAAATTCACTCTCAATCTTCTCCCAAGAAACTAAAACTCTTACTCAGATCATACTCTCTAAAACCAAATCATCGCCTAAAAAAACAATTTCTAGGTCCACGCTGAATGATAATTGTCACTGAATGGTCTCTACAACATAGGTCACACACTATTGTTCACCTAGAGTCATAAACATCACACCCACTTACCACACAAGGAAAAGAAAAAGACCCACTTTCACCACTCTTGAGGCCTAAGAAACTGCTCATCCCACTAACCAATATATAACCAATGACCACCATATACAAAAATCATAATACATTGTTACTAACATGGATCTCACACATAGGTCCACATCTTAAAAATCTATTCTATAACCCAAAACAGCCATCTAAATCATGGATCTCTGCCCCAAATAATACCCTACTATCCCAACCACTAATGTTTCCACTTCTAACTCAGAGCTCACACAACCACCCTCTTTTCTAAAAACCCTACTCTACTCAATATAGGGATAGTCACACTGCTATAAATGGAATACCACAAGATAACCAATCCCTTCCAATATTCCATCTTCAACCATGCACATCAATCCTAAACCATCCCACCACCTTTGTTGCATCCCCTTAGGGAGGCTATTCATTGAACCTCACATATATATCACTTCTACTCAATACAAGAATAAAAAAAACCTTCCCCTCATGATATAATCTACATAATACACAATAATAAATAGGATCCCAAGGGATCTAACATGTAAATCACAAAAACCTAGTTTAGGAGTTCTAAATGGGCCTCACTAGAATCCCAGATTGACAAGACAACCCATTTACACCTTTTGAAATCCTATTTCAAACCACATTTTTGTGACCAAATATTTTAGACACCATTTCCAAACTATTTGAAAACCATTAAAATAAAAATGTCATCTTCATTTAAAACCACCATAGGAAAACCAATTTTAAGTACTTTGCCTTAAATAGTACATATTCTTGTGTCATTACACCAGAATTCACCTTCTTTCATTATCAGCGATCATATAGGTTTATAGCTTTATATACTTTTTTTATATATCTTATATAATAATATCATAAATTAAAATGGGACACTTATAATCAATATCCATTTTTTCCACAATATAAAACTTTTAAAATAAAATATGTATTTTCTCAAGACTCTCAACTTGAATTATTCTTTGTTCTTACCAATATATAAACCCTATAAAGTGTGATGAGCATAAATAGATTAGTAGGGGAAAAAATAATAAATCTGTTAGTTTAGTAAAAAAATGAAAAAGTGTAAAATACATATTATGAAATATATCATTTCCACATGAAAATCACAAAAAAAATTCTCAATTAAAATTTTAGAACTCATAGTTAGAAAATAGAAACATTTTTCAGAAAACTTAGAGAATCATATTCAAAACACGTTTTAAACTTGTGTTAGAAATAAATAGATCCCCAATGTATCCATATAATAAACCACAACTATTAACTTTATCTTTATCTCATTTCATGCAAAGGAACATTACCCAATGCATTGGAGGGATATATTGAGGATCACCCTTCGTATAAGCTATATCAGGCTCACTTGTATTCATGAGTTATAATGGGGATCAACCCATCATAAAATTTATATCGGGAACACATGTTTCTCATATATAATGTTCAAGTACCATAACATGAATAAAACATTGTATTCTTGTAGTTTTTCATCATAAATATTTTGAAAACTCTTTTAAACCCATATGCAAAAAACACTTTTGGATATTGAAATACAGTTTCTTTCTAAAACCTATTTTCGAAATTAAAAATTAATACCTTGAATAGTGGGAAAGGGTTTTATCATTAAATAAAACATGAAATATTTTAAATTATTTCAATAATAGAATAATTTTTATGGTGGCATGAGATGTTTTTTACGCCATATATTTTAGAATAGAACGTTCATTTTTTCTTTTTTAAAAGAAAGTAAAACATTTTTGAAAAAATATTACTTTTGAAAACCTTCAAAAGAGAGTCAAAAAGGACATAAAATTTTCTTTATAATTATTTTATGTACATTTAAATTCATTAATAAGATAAATTTTTCAAAAAAATATATATAATAAAGAAACATATTTTTAAGGGGAACTTTAAATTAAGATTTATTAAATAATAACCCTTACATGGAGTTTGACTTAACACTTATTCTTTTTAACATACTAAAAAATAAAATTTTGTTAGTTATTTACTTTCTTAATTAATATTTTCAAGTAAATTATTCATTTTATTTTATTTATTATCATGTTATATTTAATTACTTAATCAATTAATTTTATATTTAATGCTTTGACGATACTCATCTCATATGTCCAAAATGACTTTGGTAAGTGGAATGTGGTCAAAAAGTTAATTATCACATCATATAAAGAATAATAATAATGAAATAATTATCTTTTTTATACATAAATTATACTTTTAAAACAACTCATTAAATATGATTATGAAAAATGAATTACATTACAAACAAGGAGATGGTAGTTCATACGTACCGAGGAGTAAGGTTTCCATTTTTCAATGATCATTATGGAGAGAATGTAAGTATTATATTATCATTAAATACTGATTATTATATCATTAACACCATATTATGTCTATAAATACACTTATATATACAATATATGTGATGTTGTGATGAAAAAATAATCACATTGCTTAATCAATGTGGTAGTCCACACATTCCTATGAATGAAATTATCATTTTTAAATGAATTAAAAGGTGAGAAATTAAATGATATATAATCTTATAAAAATGAAAAATGTGTTATTAATATCATATATATATATATTAAATCAATCATTATAACTGTACTTAATAGGAGGTTGTAGAGAACAAATTATATAGGTTTATGATGTGGTAGTTCGCTATACACACGAATGGAATTTTCATTTACCATTTGATAGAAGAGAAGTTAAATTTAGGTGATTTATTTTAAAAAATAACATATATGTATTTATAAGATATTTATGTTATTATTTCATCCAATTTGTATAATATTTTAAGTCATTGTAAGAATAAATAAAACGAAAATGATTGGTTAAGAATTGTACCTCTTCTTTGGGGAGCCTCTTAAAATTAATACCAAGAGATTTATAGGATGGTTTTTTTATCCAACCAAAGACTCTAAGAAATTATTATTCATTTGAGAAAAGTATTTGGGTAAGTAACTTCTAAACCAAATGGTTCTTGAAGTGTGAATAAAGGATATCAAGAGTTTTTATATTATAAAAGAGGCGAGGGAACTCCTAAAATTTCTTAAATTATTAAATTAGTATAAATTAATTTTTAATTTAAAATGTTTATAAATTGATAATATTAATAAATAATATTTTTAAAAGTAAAAATAATCTTATTAAATAAAATTTTGAGAATTTCAGATCATATTTATACACTTTTCTTTTTGTTTTAACATGTGTTAACATTTGTTTACAATTTTTTTGGTATTAAAGATTTTACTATTTAGGGGTTAAGAAAGTTACTATAAATGGGAATTTGGACCGTAAATTACCATGGTAGATATTTTTTACCATATATAAATAAATTGGACAAAAAAATTCAATCATTTAATAAAATATTATTTAATATAAAATAACATTAATGTCAATTTTAGAACTACTCATTTAATTTGAAATTTAAAACTAAAAGACAAAAATGGAATTCAAATATAGGACCTTAAACCCACTATAATATGTTATTTTTATCTAAAAAATCATGCAAAATAATTATTTATTCAAATAATGTTTCTTTTAACATTTTTAAAATCATTTATTTTATTTTTATATACATTGAATAAATATTGTATCTATGTTGCATAGTCATTTAAGGTCATTATTTCATCACTAATTATTAGAAAAAAAAATTACCATGATATTTAAGAACAATTAATATTTAAAATAAATATTTATAACAAACGTTTCCTTCTTTTTATCATTATATAAATAATTTATAGATAATAAAACAAAGGGAATGACTTTTTTTACTTTTATTTACATAAAATTTTATAAAGGTAACAATCAAGGACATATAGAAACAAAAGGTAATATATTAAAATTTTAGATTAATATTGATGAAATATACTCATATAATAAAATTAATTCAGGTTGTATGATTAATTTATAGTCATTACCACATTATTTTAACCCTTAATGTGATTATTTTACATTTACCTTTATAAAAAGATTTATTATGATTATAATTCATTATGAATAAAAATAAAGGGGACCCATTTACTAAATTTATACCTCTTGATTCAAAATATAGTCTCAATTTTTCAATATTCAAAACATATATATTGAATAATTTTTGTTAAAATTAAATAGGAAAACGTGACTGGAAAGGGGATTCATAAAAATGTCTTCACATAAAAAAATTTATGAGTTCAAGTACAAAATTGATTCAAAAGAATATTATTGGATTATATTTTTAAAAAAGGATAAAATGAAATTTTAATCCAATATATAATTTTACTTTGTAAAAACTTGAAAAGAAAATACATTTTTAATAAAAATAAGTATTTTTTACTATTCATTAAAAATCAAAATTTTCAAAAAATGTAAATATTTAAATCTAATATAATTATTTCATGATGACTTCAAAATTCATATAATTTTTATAAAATAATATTTATAAGAGATTCTTAAATTAATTATAATATTCTTTCACAAAAATAAATATAAACCATTTATGGGAAAAAAAATTTGAATCATAAGGTGAATTTATTAAAAATTGAGTGACTATTTCATAAGTATAAAAAAATTAAATTGTATTTATTAGGAAATTTTTATGTATATTTTATAATTATTTTAATCTTATTTATACCCTCTAATTTAATATCTAGGTCATAATGGTCACATTTAAATAATAATATTTTGTGGTTCATTTAAGCTCGGTGTTGTGTGTCATGTAGTCTATCAAATATAATTTCCTTCTTTAAAAATATTTAGTTATTACATTCTCCCCTATTTATTAAATTAATTCCAAAAAAATTTAACTTAAACTTGATAATCAAAGGTTTTCCATTGGAAAATACATTTATTGAAATCCCACATCATAAAAATGGTTAATAAAACTTCCTCTTGAAAATATGGAAATGAAAATATAGAAGTTATCTAGAATAACACATAACTAGGTTTAAAAATAAAATTACATTTGTGGAAAGTGAATATATGGATATGGATAAGAAATTTAATATCTAAAAAATTATGGAGAATTATAATGATCATTGATAATAAGAAATTGAATGATCAATAGAAAGTTAATGACCACAAAAATATAAACTAAAGAGGTTTGAAAAGGACATTAAATTCATTGGAAATAAAAGTATTAGTATATCATTGTTATTTTAATAAATTTTACCTATATTTTATGAATTCTTTTACCATATAGACTAATAATAAAAGGAAATATACTAAAATGATAAGTTTAATTTCATCCTTCAATCAATTTCCACCACAATTTCATATTTTCCTCCAAAAAATTGGTATTTAAGATTCATTTTTTATTCTTGATGCTCTAAAATAAAATTTAATTTGATCATATACTTCTAAAAATTGATAATGAGGTATTTATCCTTTCATTAGTAACTGAAAAAAACCCAAATTGTTAGAACAATATAATAAATTTTCAAAATAAATAAAACATTATACGAATAAATAATACATTAAACTCTAAAATTCAATAGAAATGTCTAATGTTAAAAATAAATCATTTTTTAAATAAATATCCTTAAAATCATTCAATATAACCCTTATTATTTAAACCTAATGGTAAAAATGATTTGATCACATATTCTTCTATGATAAATTCAAAATTTATCTCCAAATAACATCAATCACTCTTAAATACTCATACAAAAAATGTATGTGACATATTCATATAATCTCCAAGATATGATAATCATTTCCATAAATGACTTGATTCACCAAAATTCCACATTAAAATCATATATTATACCAAAATATAATTCAACCTTAAATCCTCAAATAAAATCCCATAAAATTGTGTTTACCTTAATCATATAATGTTCCCCATGATAGTGAACTTATAATAAAATAACGTTAATTACTAAATCACCAAATAACTTTTAAAGATCCTAGTTATTTATAACATAAAACATAGGTTCAAAAAATTAACATAATATTTATCTATGAAATCATTTTATGTAAAAATAATATCATACTGGCCAGTACATCAGGTAGTACAGTGTTAGGCATTGCACCCTTTTCTCCCTTAGGTTGTGGGTTCATGTCCTATGACCTTACTGGATGCAACGGGTTGTCACCCAGTATATAGTTCATCCTTTTTATAAAACTATACTAATATAATTCTTATAAAATTCCATTAATTATGTTGAACATCCAAAAAAATAACCTTAAACAATAGGGATCATGTAAACCCTGAAGGTTATTAATTCCTTTAAACTTAATAAAATAGAATTATTCCTAAAGTAACACTTCGTGTTGAACCTAAGGGTTACATATACCTCAACCTAATAAAATTTATCCCAAAATTTCATTTTTCACATTAAAATATCATCAATTAAAACCTCAAAATGGGTTTCTAACAATTTTAACTTATGATCAACACTAAACTCATAAACTCATGATGGTATCCATAACTCTTAAGATAAACTCGCATGGAAAAATCTTAATCTCAAAGTTTTTCAAAACATATAACTGATAAAAACTATAAGGACCATACTTTAAACATTATATATTGTGGTGTATTTAAACAATAATTCACATTCTTTCATTCCCAAAGATAATTTTGGTTTCTAGTTTTAGATAGCTAGGTCAAAACTCTTACATAATAAACCATAAATTATAAGATGAAAACATCTACTCAATATCCTATTTTTATAAAATATAAAAGTTTTAAAATAAATCAAGTTTTTATCATAATTAATATTCATGAATTTCACCTTTATTACTTCTTTTTTCTTACCCATTCATAAACCCTCTGAAAAAAATTTAAAAAATATGGATGATCACAAAAAGCTCTGTAAGAGAAATAAAAGTAAAAATATGTTAGTTTAGTGAAAAATGTGAAAACCCATAAAATAATTCTTATGAAATAAATCACTTCCACATGAAAAAAATGAACTTTTTTCTCAAATAAAACATTAAAAATCATCACAAGAAAATAATAACCCATTTTTGGAAACTTAGATCATCATATTCATAACTCATTTTAAACACATGTAAAAAAAACTGGATCCTAGAAAAATATAGAAGAAACCCCACATTGGTCAAATCCATCCATCTTTTCTTTCAAGTTTAGGAACATTACACAATGTATTGGAGAGATATAATGGGGCTAACCCTTCATATAATCTATAATGGGCTTACCCATATTCATGAGATATAACAGGGAATAACCCATATTATTAGATATATTAGGTTTACCCGTTTATCATATATAATTATCAAGTACTATATCATGAATAAAATATTTTATTCTTTCACTTTTTCATTATAACCCTTTGAAAAAAAATTTAAAACCCATATTCAAAACACTATGGGATATTGAAATACCCTTTCTTTTCAAAACCCAATTTCAAAATTAAAATAACCAAAATAAAGGTAAATTTATTTTTATTTAATAAAACAAGGGAGATAGTAATGGAATTCAAAAATAATATAATGGTTAATACTATGGTAAATTTTATTGATGGTGTATATGTTAAAATAGAACATTAATTTTTCCTTTTAGTAAAGAAAGTAAAAACATTCCATAAAATGATTCCTTTTGAAAACCTTTGAATAAAGGTAAAAAGAGACATAATTTGTTTTTTAAAATTCATTTAAATCCATTAAAATACATTTATATGATATGTTTTTTTAATTATGGATATGTAATAGAAAGAGTTAGAAGGGAAACTTTAAAAAGGGATTTTTTTTTAAAGAAAGTCTCTTACATTGAGTTAGAATCATCAAGTACATTCATTATCATCCTGAATAATAAAATTATGTTAATTATTTAAATTCTTAAGAATATTTTCCATGATTATTATTCCTTTTATTATATTTATTATCATGTTATATTTAATTACTTAATCAATTAATTTCAATTTGAATGCTTTGATGATATTTAGCCCATATGTCAAAAATGACTTCTGTATGTTGAATATGGTTATATAGGTCATTATTACATAATATCTAGAATAATAATCATGAAATAATTATCAATTATATACATAAATTATTATTTTAAAACCAATCGTGAAATATGGTTATGAAAAATGAACTATGTTACAATTATGGAGATGGTAGGTCATATGTACGCATGAGTAACGTTTCCATTTTTCAATGATCATTATGGAAAGTAGGTAAGTATTATTTAATCTTTAAAAAATAATAATTATTTCATTATTAATATATTATTTCTTAAAATATGATTATATATACCATCCATGTGATTTGGTCATGAAAAACAAATCACATTGCTCTGTGGAGCTGGAAGTCCACATGTACGCAAGAACAACGTTATGATTTTTCAGTGAATATAAAGGTAATAAATTAAATGATTCATTATATTTTACGAATGGTAAATATTTAGTTAACATAATATATATACATGAAATCCATCATTACAACCATCCATAAGAGGAGATGGTGGAAAACAAATTTTATCAGTTCTTGAGGCGTTAGTCCACCATACACCCAAATAACATTTTCATTTCTCATTTGAAAGAAGAGGATAGAGATGTGGATGATTTAATTTATATATTAACAACTTAGTAAATTTAAGATACTATTTTTATTATTTCATCTGTTTTAATAAAAATTTATTTTGGTATAAGAATAAATAAAAAGAAAGACTTGGTTAAGAACTATACCTCTTCTTTGAACAACCTCTTAAGGTTTACACCAAATTCATTCCTAGGATAGTTTTATAATCCAAAAAATGACTCTATAAAATTAATAGGGATGTGGGGGATGAATTTGGGAAGTTTTTATATAAATAAAATTATTCTTTAGGTTTTAAAAAAGGTTAAAAATAGGCACCCTTTTATAAGAGAGTAGAGGGTTATTTAAGGAATATCATAAAGTATTAAATTAATATAAATTAATTTTCACATAAAATACAACCAAATTGGTAATATTATAATATTATATTATAAATAGGAAAAATATTCTCATCCAATAAAAATTGGACAAGATTATATTTTATTTGTACCCTTGTATTTTTTTTAACCTCTGTTAACCATTTTTGACAATTAGCACAGTATTAATGATTTTACTCTTTATGGGTCATGAAAGTTAATATAAAAAGAAAATTTCAACCATAAATGGATAATGGTTTATATTTAAAATAACATCCCAATTAAATGGCTTAACATAATATTTTTTTAATTTTTATATCATTTAATAAAATATTATTTATTATAAAATAAATATGATGTCAATTTCAGAACTATTCATTTAATTTGACATTTAAAAATATATTATAATAACATAATTCAAATCAAAGGCATTAAAATCTATCCAATTTTTCATTTTTATCTTCAAAATTCATGAATCAAAATAATTAATTAATATTATTTTACTTTAAATATTTTTAAGTCATTGATTTTATTTTTTTGTAAATTGAAAAAAAATATTTCAGTGTTGCTTGGGAATTTAAGATAATTACTTTATCACTAAAAAATAAAAATAAATTACCATACTAAATAATAATCATTTATCTTAAAACAATATTTAGAAGTAAACATACCTTATTTTTATCCATATTTCAAATATTTATAGAAAATAATACAAAGAGAATAAAATTCATAACATTTTTCTACATAAAATATTTTAAAGTTCAAAATCATGGCCATATGGAAAATATGTCATATATTCAAATTGTGGATTATTATGGACAAAATAAACTCATCTAATAAAATTAATTCCACTATTATGGTTATGTTCTAGTACTTATCACATTATTATTACCATTAATTTACATATTTTTCCTTTATTTTGAAAACAAAGTTTACTATGATTATAATTCATAATATCTAAAAATAAAAGTATTCATAAAAAATCCTTCAAATTAACTTTGATTTATTTTTTGGGTGATTTTTTTTGTTGACAAAAAAGACTTCCATGTTCATTTATGGAGTTTCAAATAGATTTTTGACAAGTTATGTTGATAAATTTACAAGACAAAAGAATGGATTCTATTGAGGTAGTATAAAAAATGTATATATAAGGTGTCTCCATTTCAGAGTGTTTTCTAATTTTTTGGGGTCCAAGATTTGTAGGATGACTCAAGAATTTAAAATTTTGTATTTCCATTATTTCCTCATAAAAATATGGAAGAATCCTTAATTTTGTGAAGGTTTTGTGTTTAGAAAATGTCTTATGATTCATGAAAGTTATGTATTTCTTGATGGTGTGGAGCTTCAAAAAAGGATGGTTGACTCGTGAAGGAAATATGATACTCTATATGGCTATGAGAAACTTCACAAATGGTAAAATTTCCATGATATTTTCATAAAGTAGGGAGGTTAAAAAATAATAATGGATGGCTTTATAGAAAGGAAGTAAATGGATTGAAATCTTTACGAAGGAGAGTCAATGTCTCTAAATATGAGGATACCACCCTTATTTGATGTAAGGAAGCCTTAACACTAATCCAAAGTCTCTGAATTGGGGAAGATTATTTGAGAAGTATTTTTCTTGCTTCAGGGATTTTATAAGATCGTTTTATTTTACAAAGGGGGTTAACAAAGGTTATATAAGATTCAAAAAGGTTCTTAGCTTCATGAAAGTAAAATGATATTAATGAAAGGTATGATCTTCATGAAAGGATTGAGAGTTGTGAAGTCAATGAGCATTACGAAGTCAATGATATTGTTAAATGAATTGAGCTTCGCTAACTAGAAACAATTTCCTATTAATTATATGGTAATGTATTATTCAAAAATTAGATGAAAGTGGAACATAATGATGCACCAAATGAGGTTTAAATCATATTTATTCAATTTACCAATAGAAGCTTCATCTGAAGAAGAAGTGATCAAACATTAGTTAAGAGATCAATGAGCTTTCACATTTTGATTGGTTGTAAACTATGAGTGATAGTGATTCCAATACAAAATTTTTAATAGTATTTTTCTTTAGTGGATTTGGTATATAGTTGCATTTCCCTTATATGCTCCTTGGACATATCCCAGTGCTTCTGAACCAAGTAATTTTTTCCCCATGCATGCTTTCATTTCTGCTCATTCATTGTTACATAAAAGGGAGGTAAGAGGGGGTTTTTTAACATAAAAATGTATTAAAGGGAATTTTTTTAATCTATAATACCCTTATTCCACCCCCCCCCCCCCCTCTTCATACAGTATTTATCCTAGTTGGGATAACTGTTGGAATGAGAGATAATAATTAATATCAGTGTTTCTCACTCAAGGACTTCAATAGATGTTATAAATCATAAAGGGATTATGATCGTTGATGAACACAATTCTCAATTATAGAAGAATAGGATGAAGTACTTTTTTAGATCTTTAAGTATGGATGTCCTCCCTGTAGCAATTCATGTTATTTTGGAAATTGTAGAAAGTGGTGCTATATCAGAAGATAGTTAAAGGGAATTAGATGATGATGCCAAGGGAATCAATGCATTTGGGGGATCATTTTCCAATTAAATCTAAAAAAAGGTGATTTTATATAAGTTAATAAATTCCATGTGTAAAAAATATTTTATTATCTATAAAGGTGATTCAAAATCCAGAGATGAAAAATTAATTTTTTAGAATAAATACATAGACCATAGAATGAAACCAAATAAGTTTGTGGATCCATTATTTGACTAGGTGATTATTTTTTGTAAAGACATGTGTGGTGTTGAAGAAACTATTGAATATGTAAAGATCATTATGCTCATCTTTAAAATACTTTCACCTTAGTTCAATAAAAAATTTCTATACTTGGGGATAAATATCAAAAGGATATGACATTGGATAGCTTGTACAGTACTCTTGTTAAATTTAATAAGAGAAATGAAGATATCGAGTCCATGGAAAAGGGAATTCTAAAGAGGTGGAATTCAAGGTCATAAAATATCTCACTATTGAAGACATCCTCGAAAAAGAAGAGATAGATGAGATCATGTCATTCTATTTTACAAATCTATAAAGAGGAAAAAAGAAATTTCAAAGGAAAACTCCAACTCGGTTCCTTTAAATGTGGAAAGCTTAGACATCTTTCAAAATGGTTCCCCAAGAAGATTCAATATGATGATTAGGATGAAGTAATAATTCCTATAAATAAGTATTTAGCCTATGTGAAAGGTAAGAAAAATTTTAAGAGAGTTGTCTTCAAAAAGAAATGTTTTATTTCATTAGAAAATGATAGCTTATGAGAATATAAGGTTGAAGGGATGTAGAACTCTAACAATAATGGAGTAAACACTACTGTATGAGTTTTAGGTAGCTCAAAAACAAAGGAAGAAAGTGAAAATGATCAGTAATAAGTCAAAGGAAGAGTTAATATTCAACACTAATTAGAATATTCTCTAGAGGAGATTGATGTTTGGAGATCCAAAAAAAGAAATAAAATAGAGTGGTTTATAATTACAAATTTTATACACATTAGTAAGAAGAAGAAAAGTTTGATCTTATGGAATAAATTGAAAATATTAAGTCCTCAGTGTTAGAGAACTCAGAAAAATTAGTTGAGTATAAGAATAAATTTGAAAAATGAAAAATATTGATCGATGTTTTGGAAATAACATAAAATGATAAAATCAAACGTATTTAAGAACTGGAAGAAATAATTTTTTGACCTATCAAGAAAATTAAAAGATGAGAAGAAACTATAGACCTTGTATATAAAATTAAAAAAGAAGACTAATCAAACAATAGAATATATGAAATTGGATCATAAAAATCTAGGAAAATATAAAGATGTGGTAACTGATTTCAAAATTCTAGCACCCACTTTGAAGTTAAAAATTTATTTGGGTACAAATTAGAATTATGAGGTTCATAGAAACCATGGAACAAGTGATTGTGCGGTAAAAAACTCATTGTAATACACCTCGTATCATCTATTATTACTATGGAAAAAATAAACATTCTCAAAATGTATGTTTCATATCCAAAAGATACTAAAGGGAATAATGGATATAAAGGAATTCACACAGAGTTCAATATTTAAATAATGAATTTGATGGTAACTATTTTTGGTGTCGATGAGTCTGACACATGTCTAGATATTTCTCATCAATAATGTATTGGAATGTCTTGAGAATAACCAAAATTTGTTGTAAGTTGAAGATCAATGAATCATCGAATGAGTTAAAAACACAAAATCAATTTTCAAATCTTCAAGATGATGATAGTCCATCATACTATACGTATTACCAATATTATCAATCTATAATGGGTGTTAAGTCCAATACATGTATGCAAAATATATGAGTAGGTAGTGGTTATTGAGATTACCCTTAAATCATCAGATCATGTTGGTGTATGTATTATTTAAAGTGGATGAAAATACCATATGAGGGGAAAAATCTTATTTTTATAGAAATAAAGTATGAAAAGGTAGGTATTTTAAAAATTTTAAATAATGATGGCCTGAAGATTATTGGCTCGAGAAAAGAAAAATTTAGAGGAAAAGATGTGAGGTGTACTGATGTCTTGTTTTTTAAAGGTCTCAATCATAATTTTCTAAGTGTTAGTCAACTATGTGACTCAAGATATATTATAAGAGCTACCAAGAAATTATTTATCATCGAGGTAAAAGATAATAATGTCGTGCTATTGGAAAGCAGGCGAAGGGAAATCTCTACCTTGTGAGTGGAGAACATATGTGCTTTCTATCTAGAGAGGAAGAAAACGGGTTGTGGATTAAAGGTCTTGGCCATTTATATCATTTATACCTAGAATATTTGGTCAAATGTGGTGTAGATCAAGTTCACCTCAAGCAATAATTTCATCATACTCAGACGTGTGGTACTTTTCAACAAAGGAATATTATTATAAATACATACAATGAAGAGGAACAAAATTCAACTAGAGTGCTTGAATTGGTGCATGCAGATGTGTATGGACCTATCTCACTAAGAACAATTGATGGGAATAGGTATTATTTTCTTTTCCTTTATTATTTTAGTAGGATGGAATCGGTATTTTTCATTTCCCACAAGTATTTCATGTTTAGTTGCGTAAAACAATATCAAAGGGAATTTGTAAGGATTCTTGGACATAAGAATTGGATGTTTCATATTGATAATGGTATATAATTAAAAGAAATACAAGTTTAAGATGATCTTTATAATCACTGGATAAGGCATCAAGTTTTGGAAGTGATAACTCCTCAATGAAATGGAGTGGCTAAGAGGAGAAATTGGATCATAAAAAACATGTCCAAAATAATTCTTATTGAAAAAAAACCTACCAAAGAATGGAAGGAAGCATTTATGAAATAATTCTACATATCCAATAGGTATTTATTGTGTCTGAGAGAAAATAATAATATTAATGAGTTGTGGTATGGAAATAATCCAACATTGACATACTTTTGAATATTTGGATGTAAGTTTTTTATTCTCAATAAGTAGAAACACAAGAAATTTTAATCTCACGGAGATGAGGGGACATTCATTGGATATTCAAGAAAAAACCAAGATTATAACTGTTTTAATAAGAGGTTGGGAAATTTAGTTGAAAGAAATGATGTAACTATAGTAGAGAATTAATAGAATATTTAACTACATAGTTTATAGTTCTCAGATGATATCAATGAGGAGGTGAGAAACATAGGGTAAGTAGAAGTTGAAAATAATTATTTAAAAGAATATATTGACGATGAGTAAGAGTAAGTGAAATCTATACCTACACAAAATTAAAATATTCAAGCTAAAATTGATATTAAAAATATCATTGGTGATCAGGAAACCCCAGTTCAAACTTGGAGAATGAATTCTTTACAAAAAGTATCCTTCATATCTCAAGTATAACTTAAATTTTTTTAGGAAGTAACTAGAGATAAAAACTGGGTTCAGGATATGAATGAATAGCTTGACCAACTTGATTAGAATAAGACATGGGAGATTGTTTTGAGGCCAATAAATAATATTTTCATTGAGAACAAACAGGTCTTTTGCAACAATATGAATGAAGGTGGTACAATGATTTGAAACAAACCATGACTAATGTGAAAAGGATACTTCTAGATAGATGGTATCAATGTTGATAAAATATTTCCACCTATTGCGAGTCAAGAGATAATCATATTATTCTTATTCATAGAACACTATTAAAAAATTGGGTTTATCCCACACAAGAGATTTAAAATTACCAGCTAAAAGTTCTCTTAAATATCATTTTTGTTAGAGGTAAAAAATCTTCTATTAAAGGTGGTCTTTAACTACACTTTTTTTAGCGTTGTTAAAGGGGTTCATTAACCGTGCTAAAAAGGAATTTTCAAAGAGGGATATTTATCGATGCTTTTTTACAATTCCTAATAAAGTTCATCCCTTTATCAATTCTTTTTTACAAGAGATGATAAAGTTAAAACCAATATCAGTGCTCTGAAAAAAGTGCAAATAAATGTGGTATTTTATGAGCACTTGTAAAAAAGTGCTGATAAAGGGGGTGTTTATCAATGATTTTTTAGAAGTGCTGATAAAGAACCCCTTTATCAGGGCTTTTTTAGTAGCACTGCTAAAGGGTATATTTAAAAATTCATTGAAAATAATATATTTATATATAAATATATTTATATATAAATATATTTATATTGATATAAATATAATATATATTTTTTAAATATGGTTTAGATAAGATAAATAAGAATTTCCACTTAATATGAAAGTTATTTAGTGAACATGACTTATAAAATAAATAAATAAACGTTTTTGATCAATAATTTTCTAATTGATATCGATTAATAGTCATTTAATATCAATTAGAAGATAAAAAATGAAAATATTAATAAAAGATCTAAAATTTGTTGAAAACGTAACTCAAACTTCAAAAAGCCATAACATTTAATATGGGTGCCTATTTGAACTTTACCAAATATTAAATCAAAGACTGAGATGATTTTTATACCCTATTAACTTGCGGAAAACCCTTTTTTACATTTTTGATGGCCAAAAAAGACACTAAAGGCCTCCAAAATTGAGTTTTTAGTTGGGGAACCTTATTTTTTTTACATTCTATGGATATTTAGCCTCATTTAGGGGGGTATTTTTCTATTTTTCAGTGGATACTGAATTTATTCCTAGGTATTACATTAATATTAATATTATGGATTTAAAATTTTACAATTTTTCATAATTTAGTTTTATTTATAATTAAATATATGCATATTTTATTATATTTACTAATAATAAATCACTCGTATAAATACATATATCAACAAATTTACATAAAAATTTATATTATAATATATTTAAATTAATATATATTATAAAAATTTATTTAAAACAATATCAAACAACTTTTTAAATTATACAAATATATTTATAATATTTTTATATACATATATATGTGTATTAATAAATAGATATAAATTTATATTATATTCTAGTATATGAAAATGAATATAATATATAATATATTTAAAAAATATAAGTATATATATATCACACACATGAATATATTTTATTAATGTATTTAAAAACATTTATATAAATATATGAATAAAAAATATATATGTAAATATATATATAAATAAACACAAATATCAATAAACAGACAACAAAACCACATGGTGTAGTGGTAAAGGCATTCTATCTTTAAAGGAAAGGTACAGGGTTCGAATCCAGGCTGGCGTGCTTGTGGATAGAAATTTGAAAATCACAGATAAAAGGGTTGGTGGGGTGAAAAGCGGTAATAAAATTCCTTTTGGGGTGAAAATGCTGATAAAGGTTGGTGATTGTTGTTAAAGGTGTATTAGAATCTCTAATAAAGGGTTTTGGGCTAATGGATTTCTAAAAAAATATAATTTTAATCCTTTAATAGAACTGTCTTAATCTACACAAAATAATCGTTGTTAAATTCCCCTTTAATAGTGTTAAAAACGCTGTTAAAAGGTATCTTTAACAGAACTAAAACATTGTTCAAGGACCCTTTTAAAAATGTTTTTTAGCACTGTTAAAGGGGTCCTTTAACAATGCTTTTTTAGCACTGATAAAATCTTTGGGATTTTAACTTCGCTCAAATTGTCAATGCTTTTTTAACACTGATAAATGCATATTCTATCACTATTATAGACCATTTTTGTAGTAGTGGAAGTGAAACAAAAAAGTTCCAAATTTTCCATATATACATTAAGACTTCATTTCTAAATGCGGTTCTAGAAAAATAAGTGTATATCAAGTAAAGAGATAGTTTTCCCATTCATGAAGATGAGAACATATTTTGTTGGCTAAGAAAGGCACTATATGAAGTAAAGAGATGGATTTATCATTCATATAATGGGATTTCATGCCCACTAGGCCTATAGTCCATGTTATGGGCTTTATGCCCACTGGGTCTATAGGCCATGTACTGAATAAATAAGGCTTAATGAATGGGTTATCCTTTGGGGGGCTATGACCTGCCTTTCCGACATGTGTGTAAGGTGTTTGTGTGTGCGTGTGTTTAAATGTAATTGTATCCTCAAGCACTTAATATATATAATTAAATAATTATAAAATTATAATAAATATATTTATTATATATAATTATAAAATTATAAATATAATAAATAGATTTATTATGATTTCATAGTTATAAATAAATATTTATTTATATATAGTTATAATTATAAATAATAATAAAATTATAATAAATATATTAATATATATATATATATAATATAAATATATTTAGAAGTAGTTGGGGCTTGGCATAGTGTTAAGAACCCTGTAACACTACATCAAAAATGGGGATCAAAACTCATTAAGCGTAGGTACTGTAGTGTACTGTAGCAGTGGCTGAACTGTTGACCGGAAGCACTGTAGCGGCAGCAGGTACGGTTATAGGTACTGTAGCGGCCGTACTATAGCAGGTACTGTAGTGGTACTGTAGTAACTAGGTTGCTATTTATAGAATGGGCATTAGGCTAAAAAATTTGGGCCTACGAGCCATGTAATGGGCTGCATGCCCACTGGGCCTTCGGGCCAAAAATATATTATATAATAAAGTGGCTAGTTGGGTTGGTTATTCTTTGGGGGGGATATGACCTACCTTTTATGCTTGTGCATGTGTGGTGTGTGTGTGTGTTTAATATAATTGTACCCCCAAACACCTAGTATATATTTAAATATATTTAGTATATTTTTAATTATATATAAATAATTCTTAAATATATTTATTTATAATTATAATTATATATAAATAAATACATATTTAAATAATTATAAAATTATAATAAATATTTTTAAATAATAAATATATTTAGTATATTTATAATTATATATGAATACTTATAAATATATTTTTTAAAATAATTATAAAATTATAATAAATATATTTAAATAATAAATATTGTTATTATATTTAAATAATAAATATATTTATAATATTTATAATTATGTATTTTTATACATTGATATAAGTATATGTATTTATATAAATATTACAAAGCATTACGAGCCATGATATATTATTATATAAATATATTTATAATTATATTGAAATATTTTTAAATATATTTATTTATAATTATAATTAAGAATAAATATATATATAAATAATTATAAAATTAAAATTAATATATTTAAATGATAAAAATATTTACTATAATTTAATAAATATATATATATATATATTCTTATATTTTAATAAATGTATATTTTCATATAAATATATTTATAATTATACAAAAAAATTATAAAATATTAATTAATATATTTATGTAATAGATTTATTTGTTATATTTATAATTATATAAATATATATATTAATATAAAAATATATAAATATATAAATATATTTATAAAATTATAATAAATATTTTTAAAAAATAAATATACTTAATTATTCAAATCTTTATCTGTGATTTTTTAGCACTGATAAACCCTTTTTTTATCAGCACTAGAATTTTAGCACTAATAAAGACTTGTTTTATCTGTGTTTTTTAGTGCTAATAAAGGGGTATCTTTATTAGTGCTAAAAAGTTGATAGATAGTAGTTTTTGTAGGTTCTGGGTGCATTGGAAGCGTGCGATGGGCGGTGCACAGCTTTTCTTTTTTCCATAATCGATGATCAATCCAAGATCTATACGATAATGAATTTAATGACACATGAAATTGAATCAAAGAAATAGAAAATGGATAATAACACCAAAACTAGAGAGAGGACCATCACTTGTTATTTATAACTAATTTAATTAAATAAATTAATACCTTTAAGGAATTCTTTCTTTGTTGATGAATTCAGTGAAAAATCTATGGTCCACCGTCATTACACTGTAGAAACTAAATGTATATTTTCCCAAGTGGTGATCCACATGTGTTCCATGAATCTTTATATGTCACTAAAGGAATCTCTAGGTGATAGCATGGTAGATCATTGTGCTTGCATCTTCTGCCTTTGATCACTTTAAGAACCACTTCCAAAATGTTATCCTTGATCCGATGGAGGAGGATTTCTCTCTGTTCTTGGGATAGTTCATGTAGAAGGGATCCCTCTAGTCTTGAGAGGATTCTACAAATCTATTGCACAAAACCAAGACAAATGAATTGACTCTATTGATAAAATAACATAATTGGGTATTTATATTGCTATGGTTGAAATAAAATAATTTCACAAGTGACCTTAATAATTTATTTAATCCTAAAAACCCCCATGTCAAATAATAATATTATTATTATTATCATTTTTCGACATGCGCTTAACTTTTAAATTAAAATTAAATTTTATTTAATTAAATAATATTCAATATTTATTATTTCTCACCAGACCATTAAACTCGGTCTGTCATTCTTCCACAATATTTATCGAGCCTTGAATAATATCTATTTATTTATTAAAGAAATATCACTACATTATTAGCCAATAAATAAATAAATATTATATTCACTAAATAGAAAATAAATATTTATATGTGATCAAGCTTACATGAATAATTATTAAATCATGTTTGTGAATAATACTTATTCAACCTATTAAATAATAAATAAAAATATATTATTTAACTAAGATCCGGGTCAAACTTAGTGTGTGATCTTCTAGGCCTTTTTCTTAGTGGCAATACATGAAGCATCCTGAAGTCCAAGGTTAGCATCTAGAAACACTCCAAGGAACCCATAAAAAAGAAGTTAATGCCCAATGACATGTTACCTCATATGTATGATTATTGTGTAATATAATCCCTTTATCTTAATATCTCTAATATGGAAGGTTGCATGTTGGGGCTATAAACCTTTGTGCTCGATGTTACTTTCTTTGACTTCCTACAAAATAAAATTTCTTTTAGAACACCATGTCCATGGATTTATTTAGGCTATAACATTTCTATCAAAGGGCCTTAGATGTCATCTTCTATTAATAAGCACAAGGGAAAATCCTTTCTCACATTATTCATTAATTCAATATTACTCATGATGCACCCAACATATCCTACTTCGCCGTTAACATCGGTATTCAGGGTATTTTTCAATACATATAAGTGTGTAACTCAAAATACTCATTTATAATAATCTTAAAGTCTAAGGACTAATACACCGATCCACAGATAAGAACATCCAATGACACCTATAAATGTGTATTTCTTAGTCGTAGGTATCATTCTCATAATATCCTACTAGATATTTCCAAGGGCATAAACTGGGGGACGTCTAGGTGGCATGACTCTACATGGTCAAGTGCACACCTCAACACAAGATTAAGGAAAAAACAACTTAAAAGTGAAAATGGAATAGAGAAAGAAAAATCATTCATGTTTTTCAAAACAGGGTTACACTGCATGTATTAAACCTACAAGGTTTGTTACCTTAATCCTTTACATGGGTGTGTACTTCTACCAACCCTGTTCGTGTAACACCCCATACCCACGGTGTTTTCTCCTTGAGACACAGTGTGTAATTGAATGTTCCCTCCGGCCCAAGTACCTCTACTTGGCTAGAAATACACGGTTCTCTTAGAACAAAACTACACAAAGTGTATATGCATTAAACGACATGTACTAGAAGATATTAACCTACCTGTGTCGTTGGTCAAATGGCTAGATACACGGATTATCGAAACATGGTGTATATTCCTAGTACACAGAGTGTTCCGGAAAATATTTTTCCAACCCATGTCTTTGCTGACATGGTTGGTCACACGGTAAATGGATACATGGAATGTTCATTACATACACGGAGTGTCCTACAAAAGGTTCCCCACTCTTATGCCTCTGCTCACACGGTCAGTCACACGGTCATTATTTACATGACGTGTAGAAAAAGTATATGACGTTTAGTTAAGAAAAACATTTTCTTCCTGAACAGAAGGGTATATGGTGTGTATTTATCATCACACACCATGCATTCTAGGTTTTTACAGATATTAAGCCTCTTAAAATACTCTGAAACCCACAAAAATACCGAAACAAGCATTAAAGTGTCAAATTACGATCCTTTGGGGCCCATACTATTTAAAAATCAAATATTGGCATCATATTCATGTCATGTCATCGCAGAATTCAGTAAAAGTTCAATATGATCCACAAAGTTCTGATCCAAGAGGAGCCATAGCACCTTAGGGTCCAAATTTTGGTTCCCATTCAAATTAAACATTAAATTTACCAATACCCTATCAAAATAGTATGTATTAAATCGTGGAATCTATCACAACAACATGAATATCTAGCACAACATCTATCTCAACAACATGCAATCAGTACTGCAGGCTAAATGGCATGACAAGATTGCATGACATGTGATCCCTATCAAGTTCCTATATGATGCATGAGACGGAATACCCTCATCTCATCGGGTTTCAATAGAAATAGAACCTCAATGATATAAATCATAATGGCACAAATCATGTGAATCGCCCAACATTGAAATAAAATCAACTGTAAGAATTTTAAAACCAAAAAAAATTGAAAAAATTGAGTTAAATTGGCTTTTACCTATACTTGGGTTAGCTACTTTCAGGAATAGGATATTAAAAACTACCTATTCATTCTTATCACTGTCTATAGGATCCAAACATTAATACAAAGCATAAAAAAACCTCCTCTGATACCACTTTGTAATGTCCTGATTTCTGGTGCCACCCAAAGGTTCCCCATACCCGGTTGGTCAGTGAAAGCGTAGCTAATTGTCACCTATCATCCGTTCAAAGTTATAATGCTCTGCTAATGTGTATAGAAGCACATGGGTCGAATCCTCAACGATGATACTTTTTTAATAGTCGACTGTTTTTAGTTGATTGTATTTTTATTGGGGGGTTGTTTGCAGAGCTTAAATAAAGTGATTTATGATTGGTGTTTAATTTAACAATTTGATAATGATTGGGGTGAGTTTATTTTTATGGAGTTAATCTTGTGATATCCTTGTGCTTTGATTTATATTGCGTTTAAATTAACTCCCACTTCACAGGATAAAGTTGATTGGAATTCCTAAGTGTTAAGGCTTTAAACCAAGACTTAACTTATCTTAGGATTCTAATCTCAATTAGAGCTTGTTTATGGTAGTGTATTTATAGTTCCAATAATCCATGAAAACTACACATTAAAAAATTTATTTCATTAATCACGACATTCTAAGTTTCACATACACAATGTTAATTTAAAGAATATCCATCGAGAAAATGCTCTCAATCACTTAACATCTCTAAATTATGACTCACCCCAATGGTATATTTACTCATACATTGTTTTGGTTAATAATATGGTTGTAATGTTTATGATTATGAATTATTAATAGAATAAAAATAAATGGATAATAAAAGATTTGTGCGTCGAACACACACAAAAAAATAGTGAAGGGAATTAAATACTAACTTTAGATTGAAAGAGAAAGCATAATAAGGGAAGGATATTCAACTATGTTAAAACTATTTTAAGACCAATAATATTATTTAACAGAAGGTGTATTATAATAATAGATGAAGAAGAAGAAACATTCATTAAACTAGAATTACAAAAACCAAGACTTACAAGATTACAAACGAAGAACAACAAAAAATTAAAAGGAAACAAAGAGATGAGGAAGGGTGTATCAAGTGAAAAATTGAGTATAGAAAGTCCACCCACGCCCTATTCAAGCCTTTGGTCATGCCAATATGTTCTACTCTCTTCTGAAAGGTCATCCACTATTATAGAGAGTGGGGAATGTATTTATAGCCCAAGGATGTGGACTATTTTCATTCCCAGTCTGTCCCTCCACTTGAATCAATGATTTTGACATTCAGACAGCCTAATCTAGAGATATCTCCTTCTTAAAATTTTTATATAATAATGTTGGCCAACTACTATTAAAAGTTTGAGGCATTTGGATTTATGGAACCAAAGCTATGGCGGTTTCAGTAAACAAAGTTAAATTGTCTATTTCAATCCATAATTTTTAGAAGGTCGAAATGTGAATAGGTTCATCAATATGCATATACTTTAAAATTCGAACACTTTATTCAACACAGTTGGCCTCATATATCTCTTATTTCACACTGAAAAATCTCATATTGATTGGATGATTACATCATGAGATATGTCTTGAATACTGTACTGATATTATTTCCTGGCCATAATGGAGGGCTAAGTTTAAATGAATCATTTGGGCCCCTTGTCTTCCGATTTGGGCACTGAAATTTTTATCCAAGACTCCTTACATTTTCCCCCGAACTTTGGAGGATAATAAAGTAATTTGGACTTCTTAATGGAACTCAGAAATTTAATCTTCATGGATGAGCCAGTTTCTTCACAGATTCTGTGGGTCTTCTTGTGTGGTCCATATGACCATTCAAATGGAAAAATGGCCCAATGATTCCTTATAATGATATGTGGTAAATTGAATAATTAATCCTAAAAAACAATAATCAAAAAAATTTAATCAATAGGGTGAGATTTATAAAAAAATATTAAACTGACTCAATTGGACTACTTCTAAAAATGCTCAAAAATTATACTTAGTATTAAAACATTACAAGATTACAAACGAAGAACAACACAAAAGTAAAATGAAACAAAGAGAGGAGGAAGGGTATATCAAGGTAAAACATGAGTACTTCAGGTCATCCCAATCCCTTTTCAAGGCTTTGGTCGTGCCAATATGTGCTCCTCTCTTCTAAAATGTCAACCCCTTTGAAGGAGATGAGGGTGATGTATTTATAGCCCAAGGATGTGGACTGTTTGCATTCCCAATATATCCCTCCACTTGGATCAACTATTTTGTCACGACCCGCCTTCACCAAAAGGAGGGAAGGGTCAGCAGACTTCCAGGCCCTTCCTTCTTTAAGTTGAAGGAGAGATAATGACCCCCGAAACCCACCTTCAATAGGTCCCGGAGTGGCGACTAGCACCAAGGGTATAGAATCACACACTAAATGGAAGGCATTACCCTTTTTCTATTTTACAAGATCGGGAGATAAGATGATGGAACCCAACAACTCCAAAACTAAAAGAAAAGTAAATCCAAAAGTAAATCATTCCAACATGAATGTTTCAAAATTAAAATCCACAAAGTACAAAAGGTGACTACAATGGTAAGTACCAAAGAAAGAAAAACAGCTACTACAACTCCCCCAAAGGTCCGAGCTAGTATGGTCCCGTGCGATCCCCGAAGTCCTCCTGGAAACCTGAAAGCAGTTTTATATACGTAGGGTGAGCATACAAGTACACTCAGTAGGGAAAATCAAAGACTCTCGTGCACAAGTGGGGGAACGTACTAAAGTCCCGTGAGAAAAAGGAGTAAACCAAACACCTTTCAAGGTAAACTATCCACCCAAGCCTCACCAAGGCACACTCCCCAAATAACGCAAGTCAAGTAATATATATAATAAGAGCACATCAATGTTTGGGTACCCCGTGCCACTTTCCCACTGGTTATTGAGACATCCTACGCATTGAACCAATCCCGCCATTCTCACCGCAGTCCCACTGCCACACCCGCCCGCACACACCTGGGCCACAACCGCACGCAGTCCCACTGCCGAATCCCACCCGCAAACACCTGGGCCACAACTGTCACACGTAACCATGCCTACAAACACCTAGGACAGAACAACTACGACCACGCCCGAAGACACCTAGGCTAGAAGATCCACTACCATGCCCGAAGACACCTGGGCCTCGTCCCGAAGACACTTGGGAAGCCACCTGCTGCACACACCTGGACAACCATCACACTACCCCGCCCGAAGGTTCTTGGGCTAATAATGGACCTCAGTCCATCAATGCCTGCCCGAAGATACTTGGGCTATCCGGGAAAGGGAGCAGAAAAGGAGCTAATAACCATCCACTAAGAATAGTGTTGGTAAAAACACCCTCCCCCATGAAATGGGGGTGTTCGGCACTAAGTGCTCAACTTGGGTGGGGCGTGAATAAGAAACACAAAGTTACAAGTATATATATAGGTAACAAGCACTCACCCAAGCTAGGTTTTTCTTCAGACAGCCTACAGATCACAATAGCACTCAAGTCTGAGTCACAACTCTTGCCAACAAAACCCATTTGTCTCATTCTTGTTTTCATGTTCAGTAATAATGTTCAAATAAGTTGATCCACTACTAGGAAACTAACACCATAATCATAACCAAGGAAAAGAATCCAGCCAAATGTTAATTCAAACATTCACACTCGGTTCTCTTGTAAAGTTACAACAACAAGGAAAAGCGAGAACTCTCGAAGTCCTGGAACCAGACAACCCTGAGACACTACCCTGTGTCCCCCAAAATGGTTTCTCATCAACAAAGGATCCCACCCCAATTCATGATATAAACAAGTAACCACGGGGTCTTAAAACTCATAACCATCGAATCCATAACAACAGGGGATCCCATCCCTGATTCCACAACCATCGAGAGTATAAAAACAGGGGATCTCATCCCCTCCCACATCTCCAGCAATCGGCATGTGAAAGAAAACAACCAAATCACTTCCACCAACACTAAGCAGGGCCATGCCTGTATTTTCAGATTTAAAAGATTTTACATGATCCATGATTTCAATTCTGTATTTTGACCGGGGTTAGCATAGAAGGGATTGATCCTGGTGCTTTTAATTTATTCAGCCGAGTATACATGATTAACCAATTTACTTTTCACAGCAGGAGTTTACAATTAGAAACAAGCCATTTAAAACACCATGAGGGTTCATTAGTGCACAGACAATGACCACCAATGGCCTCAATTTTCAGAAGGTGCAAGCCGGCACAAATCAGAAAGATGATCATAATTTAAACAACATCAATGATCACAGCCCCCCCCCCCCTTCTTTATTTATAGAATCTGTTCATTATCTTTATTAGGTCTTGCTTATCCAATTCTACAGAAACAAAAGCATGCCCACCCCGCATGATACACAAAAGAGAGAGACGAAGGAGAAATTCCCCACTTTTTGGATCAACGATCTATGATGAGGCTGGGGGAGGAACTTCATAGATAGCGATGCGGCTCACCTGAACGAGAATCACTTCGTCTATCAATTCTTAGGCCAGGCACGGAACTCTACACATAATTATGCGGCTCGCCCGATGCACGAGAAGCTGTTCGTGAAAAGCCACGATCGAGAAAAGAAGAAACCACGGCTAACCCTTAGTTTATAAGAGCCGCGGACGGTTGAGTTGAGAACGTGAAACCGCGTAAGGAGCGAGGGTCGTGGGCTGACCATGTGGTTGGACAGTTACGCACGGAGGTCTCTCAGGATTTTTAAGAATTAATTATGGGCTTTAAACGGTTTTAAAAGAGTAAAAGAATTAATTTACGTCGAAACTTATGTTGCGGGAGCGGAAAATTTAGGTACTGGAAAAAGAACGAAAGGCTCGCGGGGACACGGTGCCACCGTCACGGTTCCACCGTCATGGTGTCACCCTCACGGTGCCACCGTTTTGGTGGAACCTCACTTTGGAAATGTAATAGGCCAGGAGGGTCCGGGCCATTACATTAGATACCTCTTAAATGATTCTTGCCCTCGAGAATCAATACAACCCAAGAAAGAAGGAGAGGGTCCAAACAACCACCTCGAAAGATACCTCTTAGAAGTGAACCCATGCTAACCAAAAACACTTCCCTATCAAGAACCAAGCAACATACCATGCCAAACTGCCTGGGCATGTGGGTTGGGGAGTCCCCTCCCCCATGTCAATATATTATCCTCTTTGGGCGGCACTGACTCGCCCGCACGGGTTTAATCGCATCCACCTTAATGAATTTTGATTAAGGGTCGGGTTCTCTCCTCCCCCATAGCCAGGGATTTTTTTTTTACACACAATCAGAGGAAGGAAAACCAGTATGTTTCATAGCCAAAAGACAAAACGTTCTACCACAACAGGTACAGAAAAGAACAAAACTTAAAACAACTCTGGGTACTGGGTACGCATTTGTGCTTCCCTCTCCCACGTACTCTCCTAAAGCCCACCATGTCTCCACAACACATGAACCAATGGAATGGTTCGCCCACGAACACCTTCTCCTTGCGATCCTCGATCATCACTGGTCTCTCCACAAAGGTCACGTCGTCCTCAATGTCCAGCTCACCCCAATCAAGGACGTGTGAATCGTCGTGCAGATACCGACGGAGCTGAGACACATGAAAGACCTCATGTACCCTCAGTAGCGGCGGTGGTAATGCTAGCTGATAAGCCACTTCGCCATCCCGCCGCAACACTTTGAAGGGTCTGATGAACCTGGAAGAAAGATTACTCCCCTTGCCAAACCTCCGCTGCCCACGCCGAGGTGAGACCTTCAAGAACACGTGGTCTCCAACCTCAAACTCCAAGGGCCTCCTCCTGGTATCAGCATACAACTTCTGTCAGTCCCGGGCCGCCTTCATCCTTTCCCGTATGAGCTGAACCTTCTATGTCGTGTTCTGCACCACCTTCGGGCCAAGGATTCATGCCTCTCCTACTTCGGCCCAACACATAGGTGAATGGCAGGGCCTCCCATACAAGGCTTCAAACGGGGCCATACCGATGGTAGAGTGATAACTATTATTGTAGGCGAACTCTACCAGGGGAAAGTGTCGTACCCATGATCCTCCTAAGTCCAGAACACATGCCCGCAGCATATCCTCCAAGGTCTGGATGGTGCGCTCTGTTTTTTCATTTGTCTGGGGATGGAAAGTAGTGCTAAGGCGTAACTGGGTGGCAAAATCATGCTTCAATCCTCTCCAGACTCGCGAGGTAAACCGTGCATCCCTATCCGAGACTATAGACCTTGGAACTCCATGCAACCACACCTCCTCATCCACATACCTTCGTGCCAAAGTATCCACTACACTCGACTCCCTGATCGCCAGAAATTGAGCCGATTTTGTCAACATGTCCACTACCACCCAGATGGCGTCATATCCCCCTTGGACCTTGGGTAGTCCCATGACGAAATCCATCGATATGTCGTCTCACTTCCACTCGGGGACATCTAGAGACTGTAGTAGGCCTCCTGGAACTCGGTGTTTAGCCTTCACTTGCTGACACACTAAGCAATTGGCCACAAACTCTGCCACTACTCGCTTCACTCCGGGCCACCAAAATTGTCCCTTCAGTCCCTGGTACATCTTGGAAACTCCTGGGTGTACCTCCAGGGGTGAGTTGTGGAACTCACTGAGAACCTTGTCGTGCATCACTCCCGAAACAAACAACCTTTTCTGGAAAAGCATCCGGTTCTGACCAACCTCTGCCCATCCTTCTAGAGCATTGCCCTGGTCAACTCAGTCATGCATCACTTCGCACTCCGGGTCTCCCCACTGAGACTCCTCCACTTGCTAAAATAGAGATGACTGCACTGTCATCTGATATAGGCAGCCTCTACTGCTATCCATCCTCTCATCCAGGTGTAAAGTATCAAAATCCTACATCGCCTTCCAGGCATCCGCCGACTCTTAGACCGCATCCTTCTACGTCCTCCTGCTCAAGGCATTGGCCACTATATCTCCCTTGCCCTCAGAATAAGAGATCTCAAAGTCATAATCCTGGAGTAACTCCACCCATCTCCGATGTCGCAAGTTTAGGTCCCGCTGGGAGAAGATATACCTCAAGCTTTTGTGATCCGTGAAGACCACAAAGCGTTCTCCAATGAGGTAGTGCCGCCATAACTTTAGCGAAAAAACGACTGTTGCAAGCTCCAGGTCGTGGGTGGTGTAATTACGCTCATGAGGGCGTAGTTGTCTAGACCCATAAGAGATCACCCCTTGTCGCTGCATCAACACACATCCCAGGTTCTGTCTTGAAGCATCACAGAACACCTCATAGGCCGCCCCTTCTTCTAGTAATCTCAGCACTGGGGCACTAACCAACTTCTCTTTCAGATAGTTGATGGCTCACTCGCACTGCTCACTCCACCTGAAAACCTAGTCCTTCATGGTAAGGGTTGTCAAAGGGGCTGTTACTCGGGAGAAGTTGGGTACGAACCTCCGATAGTAACCTGTTAGCCTAAGGAAACTATGGACCTCTGCCACATTCTTGGGTGCTTCCCAAAAAACAACCGCCTAAACTTTTTATGGGTCCACCGCTACCCCCTGCTCGGACACCATGTGCCCGAGGAAGTGCACTTCTCGTGTCCAGAACTTACATTTCGAAAAATTCCCATAGAGATGATGATGTCGGAGGACCTCCAAAACTGTCCTTAGGTTCTCTACATGGTCCTCTTCCAACCTCGAATAGATCAGGATATCGTCGATGAACACAACCACGAACCGATCCAAGTACTCCCGGAAGATGGAGTTCATAAGCCCCATGAACACAGTCGGGGCGTTCGTAACACCGAAGGGCATGACTGCGAACTCGAAGTGTCCATATATGCACCTGAAGGCCGTCTTTGGGATGTCGCTCTCCTTCACTCTCAACTGGTGGTACCCAGACCGCAGATCGATATTTGAGAACCATCCTGCCCCTTTCAGCTGGTCGAAAAGATCATCTATCCTCAGAAGAGGGTAGCGATTCTTGATCGTCACCTGATTCAGCCTCCTATAGTATATGCACAACCTGAGACCACCATCTTACTTCTTTGCAAACAAGACTGGAGCACCCCCACGATGACGCACTCGGCCAAACATAACCCCTCTTCATCAGATCGTCAATCTGAATCCGCAACTCCCGTAACTCTGAAGGTGCCATCCGGTAAAGAGCCATCGAGATCGGACGAGCGTCAGGCTGCAGGTCTATCCCGAACTCGATATCACGTCGAGGGGGTAGAGTCGTCACCTCCTCAGGAAAGATGTCCATAAACTCACGGACAACCTATGGCACCCCCACCATCTCAGCATCTACTGACTCTACTGACAGCTCGGCTACCAAGGAGAGGAGGGGTTCCTCTCGCCTGCTGCCCTTTTGACCGCTCTTCTTGCCATTGAAGGTAACACGTCGGCCGCCCAAGTCCAAGAACATGACCCTTCTTCGGAAACAGTCAATGAAGGAACACACAGAGAATAGCCAGTCGATGCCTAGGATGACATCATATGGTTGTATCTGTAGCAGAAGAAGATCCCTAACCGACGGATGTGGCCCCATCATCAGTCTACATTCTCGACAAACAAACGACAAGTCGATCTAACCTCCGACTGGTGTGCTCAACACCAGGGGAACTGGAAGTCTCTCGGAATCTAGACCCAAGGCACGGGCTAGACTGGGTGCAAAAAAGGAGTGCGAATCTCCGGTATCGAACAAGGCATAAGCAAGAGTGCTAAACAAACAGATCGTACCTCAAAAAACCTCTGGCCCTACAGGAACTGCTTCCTCCGCGGCGTGTAGCTGTCCATGCCCGGCTTCTCTGCCCCTCGGCTGTCAACCACACCCTAGTCGGGGTCCCTGAGGAGCGCCTTGAGGTCTGCCCCCTACTCCCACGTCTGTCCTCAGAGGAGCGGGAGCTCGCTGTCCCTGTTGCTGCTGCTGGAAGGGCCTGGCCAGAAGCTGCTGCTGGGGAGGGTGCTGGGGATGTCCACCACCACCATACTGCACCCGGTCCGGGAACTGACTCCGGAGATGTCCAGGGCTCCCACAGACAAATCACCACAGTCCTGGGCCTGAGGAAAAAGGGCGAGGACCAGGGGATCGAAACTGAAACTGCTGCGGCCTGCTCCCTGCGGGTCGGAACCTGGAGGGTCCTGACGCTGGAGGCCTGGTGCTGACGGCCTTCCCCTTCGATGGTCCCAGCTGGATCCCCTCTCATGACACACCTCCTAGAGCATGCATCCTCTCCACCACTTCGGCCTTCTTCTGGACTTCCAAGTACGTCGTCAGGGTAAAGGGGGTAACAGCATACTGGAGGGAGGGTTTGAGCACCTCCTCCAAACGTCTTGCCTGAGGCTCCTCGTCGGGAAAGAGGTCTGGAGAAAAACATAGGAGGTCCTTGAACTTGATCCCTAGCTCCCTCATGGACATACTCCCCTGTTGGAGGTAGATTAGCTATTTTCACTTTTCCACCTTCATCGTCGAAGAGATGAATTCCGCCCTGAACTCCCTCTCGAAATCTGCCCAAGCCACCTCAGCCTCTCTCCTATCCCCTAGGTAAAGCATCCACCACTGACGCGCCACTCCCCGCATCTGGCTAATGGCCAGAGGAACCCAGTATTCATTCGAGGCCCGAATCAGACCGAAAGATATAACTAGCTCCTCTAGCTAGCCTTCCACCTTCATGTCAGAGGTGCTGCCCTCGTACTTCTCGAGGGTCTATCGCTAGAAGGCCTGAAGATTCTTACGCCACTGGTCGTCCTCTTCCTCTCGATCATCTCTCTGCCAATCGGCCAAAGTAGTCTCTGGGCCTCGATCGCCTGTACCACACGTGGTCACCTTCTAAGTTCCATAGCTGCAAAGTAAACAAGGAATTCCTAAGCCCAATTAGTGCAGAATATCATTCTTAAAACATCTTAAAATTTTAATTTATTCTTAATTCCCAAGACATCCCAGAAACACAAGAACGCAAGTCATTATGATGCATGTACCTTTCCTAAGGTCTCTAGCCTGCAATCAGCGTGGCCTCACTTGGTCGTTCGGTAGGTCCAGAGTCCTTGCATCGGATCATGGGGGCCCTAAAATCCTGTGTTATAGCCGGTCTTCCCTGGCCTAATTCACGCACCAAGGTCACCCAACACTGTTTCCTTACCATCCCATGCAATCCTCACTGTTCCTAACTTCAGACTCCATCCTATCTCTCAGCCATTACCTCTGATACCATTCTGTCACGACCTTCCTTCACCAAAAGGAGGGAAGGGTCAGCAGACTGCCAGGCCCTTCCGTCTTTAAGTTGAAGGAGAGATAATGACCCCCGAAACCCGCCTTCAATAGGTCCCGAAGTGGTGACTAGCACCAAGGGTATAGAATCGCACACTAAATGGAAGGCATTACCCTTTTTCTGTTTTACATGATCGGGAGATAAGATGATGGAACCCAACAACTCCAAAACTAAATGAAAAGTAAATCTAAAAGTAAATCATTCCCACATGAATGTTTCAAAAGTAAAATCCAAAAAGTACAAAAGGTGACTACAAAGATAAGTACCAAAGAAAAAAAACAGCAACTGCAACTGCCCCAAAGGTCCGAGATAGTATGGTCCCGCGCGATCCCCGAAGTCCTCCTGGAAATCTGAAAGCAGTTTTATATACGTAGGGTGAGCATACAAGTACACTCAGTAGGGAAAAAAAGACTCTCATGTACAAGTGGGGGAACGTACTAAAGTCCCGTGAGAAAATAGAGTAAACCAAACACCTTTCAAGGTAAACTATCCACCCAAGCCTCACCAAGGCACACTCCCCAAATAACGCAAGTCAAGTAATATATATAATAAGAGCACATCGATGTTTGGGTACCCCGCACCACTTTCCCACTAGTTATTGAGACATCCTACGCATCGAACCAATCCCGCCATTCTCACCGCAGTCCCACTACCACACCCGCCCGCACACACCTGGGCCACAACCACACGCAGTCCCACTGCCGAATCCCGCCCGCAAACACCTGGGCCACAACTGTAACACGTAACCATGCCTGCAAACACCTAGGCCAGAACAACTACCACCACGCCCGAGGACACCTGGGCTAGAAGATCCACTGCCACGCCCGAAGACACCTGGGCCTCATCCCGAAGACACTTGGGAAACCACCTGCCGCACACACCTGGCCAACCATCACACTACCCCGCCCGAAGGTTCTTGGGATAATAATGGACCTCAAGCCATCACAGTGTGACCTAAGATACTTGGGCTATCCGGGAAAGGGAGCAGAAAAGGAGCTAATAACAATCCACTAAAAATAGTGTTGGGAAAAACACCCTCCCCCATGAAATGGGGGTGTTCGACACTAAGTGTTCAACTTGGGTGGGGCGCGAATAAGAAACACAAAGCTACATGTATATATATAGGTAACAATCACTCACCCAAGCTAGGTTTTTCTTCAGACAGCCTACAGATCACAACAGCACTCAAGTCTGAGTCACAACTCTTGCCAACAAAACCCATTTGTCCCATTCTTGTTTTCATGTTCAGTAATAATGTTCAAATAAGTTTATGCACTACTGGGAAACTAACACCATAAGCATAACCAAGGAAAAGAAACCAGCCAAATGTCAATTCAAACATTCACACTCAGTTCTCTTGTAAAGTTACAACAACAAGGAAAAGCGAGAACTCTCAAAGTCCTGGAACCAGACAACCCTGAGACACTACCCCGTGTCCCCCGAAATGGTTTCTCATCAACAGAGGATCCCACCCCAATTTCTGATATAAACAAGTAACCAAGGGGTCTTAAAACTCACAACCACCGAATCCATAACAACAGGGGATCCCATCCCCGATTCCACAACCATAGAGAGTATAAAAACAAGGGATCTCATCCCCTCCCACATCTCTAGCGATCGGCCCGTGAAAGAAAACAACCAAACCACTTCCACCAACACTAATCAGGGACATGCCTGTATTTTCAGATTTAAAAGATTTTATACGCTCCATGATTTCAATTCCGTGTTTTGACCGAGGTTAGCACAGAAGGGATTGATCCTGGTGCTTTCAATTTATTCAGCCGGGTATACGTGATTAACCAATTTACTTTTCACAGCAGGATTTTACAATTAGGAACAAGCCATTTAAAACACCACGATGGTTCATTAGTGCACATACAACAACCACCAACTGCCTCAATTTTCAGAAGGCGCAAGCCGGCACAAATCAGAAAGATGATCATAATTTAAACAAAATCAATGATCACAGCCCCCCACCCTTCTTTATTTATAGAATCGGTTCATTATCTTTATTAGGTATGGTTTATCCAATTCTACAGAAACAAAAGCACGCCCACCCCGCATGATACACAAAAGAGAGAGACAAAGGACAAATTCCCTACTTGTTGGATCAACGATCTATGCTGACGCCAGGGGAGGAACTTCACGGATAGTGATGCGGCTCGCCTGAATGACAATCACTTCGTCTATAAATGCTTAGGCCGGGTGCAGAACTCTACGCATAACGATGTGGCTTGCCCGATGCACAAGAAGATGTTCGTGAAAATCCGTGATTGAGAAAAGAATAAACCACGGCTAACCCTTAGTTTATAAGAGTCGCGGACGGTTGAGGTGAGAACGTGAAACCGCGTAAGGAGCAGGGGTCGTGGGTTGACCACGCGGTTGGGCAGTTACACACGGAGGTCTCTCGGGATTTTTAGGAATTAATTATGGGCTTTAAATGGTTTTAAAAGAGTAAAAGAATTAATTTACGTCGAAACTTACGTTGTGGGAGCGAAAAAGTCAGGTATTGGAAAAATAACGAAAGGATCGCGGGGATACGGTGCCACCGTCACGGTGCCACCCTCACGGTGCCACCATTACGGTTCCACCCTCATGGTGTCACCGTGATCGGTGTCACCCTCACGGTGCCACTGTTTTGGTGGAACCTCACGTTGGCAAAGTAATGGGCCCGGAGGGTCCGGGCCATTACATATTTTGACATCTAGAAAGTTTAATCTCGAAATATATCCTTCTTAAAAGTTTAGATAAATACATTGGCCGACTACTCTCAAGATTTGGATGCATTTGGACTTATAGATCCAAAGTTATGGCAGTTTGATTAAACAAAGTTAAACTGTCCATTTCAATCCATACTTTTTAGAAGGATAAAATATGAATGGGTGTATCAATTGTAATATGCCTTAAAATCTGAACACCTTCTCAAATAAAGTCGGCCACCTATATCTTTTATTTAACACTGAAAAATATCGGCTTTATTGGATGATTACATCATGAGATATGTCATAAATACTGTACTGATTTTATTTCCCGACCAAAATGGTGGGATGAGTTTAAATGAATAATTTGGGCCTATTGTATTTGAATTTGGGACTTGAAATTTTTAACCAAGACTCGTTACATCGTCCCTCGAAATTTTGAGGAGAATAAAGGAATTTGGACTTCATGATGATGCCAAAAAATTAAATCTTTATGGATGGGCCAGTTTCTTCACAGATTCTGTGGGTCTTCTTGTGTGGTCCATATGACCATTCAAATGGCAGAATGGGCCAATGATTACTTCTAATGATATGTGGGAAATGGAATAAGGAATCTTAGAAATCAAAAACAACACAATTTGGATAAGTAAGGTGAGATTTATAAATAAAATAGTAAACTAGATCAATTGGACTACTTCTAAAAATGCTCAAAAATTATACTTAGTATTAAAACATTAATATTTCACACAAATTATGCACATTTCATATAAAATCAGTAAATTGAGTATATAATAAGTCATGAAACTATTAATAACATCAGTAAAATGGCCTCAAGCACATTTCCCTGAATGCTAGAGGCTGCTGGCAAGCAGCGAGGGCCATGGGTGTGATTGTGGGAAAACTATGCCCTCATTGGTAGAGTATGTATAGTGGAATAACAAATAATAAGCAGTAGTGGAAGAAAAATATCATACAACAAGTAAACAATGGAAAACTGAATGTAAATAACAATTGGATCATATATATAAATGATTCATGTCACATATGTATAGTAAAATATTCAACCAGGTCACAATTCTAGAAATACAGTACTAAACCAAAGTACAAAGGAAAATAATTAAAGTCCAGCAGCATCGCAAGCCTCAGCTAGGTCCCATGATCTCTAGCTCCACAGAAATCAAGTATCTGATGATTAATGGTGATTTCCCTTATCTATACCAGTAACTATATAATCTGTTTGGGTCCAAAATCATGACCCAAACAAGGTGGGAGACGAATCCCAGTAGGCAACCACCATAAG
This sequence comes from Viscum album, assembly GCA_963277665.1. Taxonomy (NCBI): domain Eukaryota; kingdom Viridiplantae; phylum Streptophyta; class Magnoliopsida; order Santalales; family Viscaceae; genus Viscum; species Viscum album. The sequence goes on from OY728150.1 coordinate 1,539,413,715, forward strand.
ACATGTGCCTAAATGTCAGTGAGTATATATATATAGCATGAAATAATGGAAATGTAGAAAAGAAACTAGGACTGCCTAAAAGTAAACAATCCTACAGTTTCAATTGATATAAATTAGCATTTAATGTTCACCATTTAATCAAGTAAATATCACAAACAGGTATCTTAGAAGACTACCTAACAGTACCAAATCGAAGATTGTGATTTGGCTTGAAAGATGCATCACAAAATTCAATATTTATATTAACCATCTAGGTATCTCACATAGTCTAACCCTCTTTCCAAAAATATAATAAAAAGTAAAATACACTCTGAGGAAGAACTCACTATCAATTCCCCCTATGGTCTTCCCAGAAAACTACAGATTCTTTAGGGAAGAACTCAATGCCAATTCCCCCTATGGTCTCATAACATAAAATATATACACTATGAGGGAGAACTTTCCATCAATCCCCCTTGTGGTCTTTTAGAGAAATATAAAATACACTCTAAGGAAGCACTCAACGTCAATTCCCCCTATGGTGTAACTACACTAGGTTCTCACAGCCCTGTGCAATTCAATTTTGCATAAACAATATCAATAATCCCAAAGTAATCTCAACTACCACATGGCTAAACAATTCCACTACATATCACAAGAATTTAACAAGAAAAAAAAGATAATCAGTTCTATCCTATCAATAAATGTAAGGAAATGAGGGTTTCCTCATTCGTAACATCAACCAAACGGCCCAAAACATTTAGACAATAAAACACACCTAAGGGGTGTTTCATAAACATTATTTTCTAAATAATATCAAATCAATAACCCTTAAGCCAACAATAAATCTAAGGAAGATAGAATAAGGATCAATTTCCTTAACCCGATATACCTGAAGCATGGGTAATCAGCACATTGGCATATAAAACTCAAAGAGAAACTACGAAAGGCAACAAACCACCTACCTCGACATTGTACGAAGAACACTCTCAAACGTCGGCCCTTGAATCGGCCTAGAATGTCATATATCTACTAAAAGGTCAAAAATTTCAATTTTTAATAACTCACTAAAGAAGAGGAATTAAGAGTAGAGTCTCTAGAAGAATGAAGAACTCACCAGTTGGATTCCAATGCACCCACCGAAGATTGAATCAAAACCTAGATGGAGAAACATTTTCTCGAAGAAGATTCATCACTCTCGATTTCTCCTGGACGAAACAAGGCCTAAAGAAGATAAATCTATGGATTAGATGCATCCCCATTCCAATTAAACAAATAAAAAGAAAATTACATGACATGTACTATTAATGAACATTCCATGTATTTGCCTTAACCGGCCCCCTACATTAGCAATCTACCACGTCACCCCACATGGCCATGTCTTGGCTGTTACACGCCCAAGAAACGGTTGTACTCGGTAACTGGGTACACGATGTATACTTAAAAGTATATGGTCTGTACTTATAAATTTTCCAAAACCTTCCCTTCTTCTCAAAAACACCTGAAATCAAGATTCATACCTAAAATGATGATCTGGGTTCTTACACTACAAACTAAATGTGGTCAAATTTTTTGCTATATACCAGAACCACTGAAGGGTCAAATGAAAATTACATTGAGGATTACCCTTTCATTGGGACACCACAATAATTTTAAAAATTTCCCAATTTAGAAGGGGTTATATACGTTAGAGGAGACAACAATGAAAGGATTTTAATACTCTATAGAGGGGTCAAGTCCCTTCAAACATTAATAAATAGATTTAAAAAATCAGGTTATATATTTTTTGTAATATACATTGTGTTACCTCATGGTATTATCTTTTCACTACTATATTTATGTAACATAAATAAAATGTTAAACCACTTCTACAGATAATGAATTCTGCACATGTTGATGCTCCCAATCTTGAGGAACGACAAGTTTCTCAATCTGCTTCTGATCCCAGTGCAGATGAATAATGACCTTCTACACAGGTTGATGCTACCAATATAAAGTAAAAACATATTGATGTTATTAAATTTGATTAAATGGTATACAGTGAATAATTGATGTTGTGGAAAAAAGAGTATCACCATAGTGTGATGAAGTTAGAAAAAATTACTAAGGAAAAAATAAAAGGAATCTGATTTGAGGTCAGATGGAATGCACATGGCCATTCTATTAACCCTAAAAATCCATGTTAAGTATTTACATTAGGCTCATCACTTAGAAATGCATGTCAATTGATGTAGATTTTTGGAACCATGTTGTTCTCACGCTTAAGGAAGTGATTTGGGAAGGTATTATGGTATCATTATGATATCCTGCCTTTATTTTTCTAAAAAATAAAATAATTAAACATTGAATTACTCTTCAACATTCCTTTCAGAGTAAATTTACAGTAGATGAGTCCCATAGGAAATATGTATTAATTCTTGTTGTAAGGATTCATAGTGGATTTCACACAATTTTAACAAGGTTTCACATTAAATATTCAAAGGGGAAAATAAAATTACACCCAACATTTATGTAGGCACACTGATAAGATAAGAATTATTGGAATCATTTACTATTCATCATGGATATATTCCTTTCCAGGTACATTGTGTCTCTTAATGCACTGTTTGATAATAAGTGTATTCATCACTTTGATTGAAAATTTTTATTTATGAAATAGAAATTTTCCACTAAAAATAATGAATGGGTAGAAAAACCAACATACCCCTACCATAATTCAAGTATGGGGTATGATTTACTTGAAAAAAAATGGTACTTATTTTAAATCCACAGAAATAATTTTATGCGACATGAGACAAAAACATAATTAAGTTATTTTGTGTATCTGAAAATTATTGAATCCAAATACAAAGACACTTCTATCGCATTTTGTAATTCCCCGACCCCAGTTACCCAGAGCCGGTGCATTATTTTAATACATTGGCATGGTTACAAGGAATCAAGTCCCGAAGGACCGATCAGTTTAGTAGTCTTGGAAAATAGATTACATACATTAACTTTACATTAAAATTTGAAACATAAAACACATCATAGATAGTTCTTTGAGAATTACATTTTTTTCCTTTATCTTAACCCTACATATCAATCATAATACACTTCTTGGAATCCTGGTAAAATAAAACATAAGAAAGGGATGAGCTCAGATGCTCAGTAAGGGTAAATAATTTAGTGGAAGCTATAAAATTTTTAGGCAATATGTGTAATAAAAAAAATCCTTTTAAACTTGAACTTCAGCATAATATGGAAAAAATAAAATGAAATAATTCCATTTACTTATTCACATAGATATTCTAATAGTCGAATAATCACAAGTAATAACTAATTTTACAATGATGGAATCCCTAATACCGGACATCATTACTACATAGTCAAGGCCTCGTGCCAAGACTACAAATAAAATTTTTGTCAAGTCCTTGTGCCAAGACACTAGTTTGTCTCATGAGACCTACTGATGCATCGAGTAGTTATAGTGGGCTCCACTCGTCACTTACTAAGTCCACTGCATTCCTCATATGAATAGTTGAGACATAATATAAACATTCGTATTAAAACTAGCATACAAAATGTCAATACATTAACCATAAACCATGAATGGTATAAAAATAGAACATCCATAGTCAAACATATCATAAATCATTCAATACAATTTGGAATATTGTATTATAATAAATCAACCTCAATTAAAAATAATATCCAGTAAAGGATGCTGACATAGTTGAAAATGATGAGTAAAACTTTTTGAGAGAAATATCTTTTTTGTAAAATCATTTAAAAGTCACACATTTATAAAGGAAGTAATTTAAAATATATTTTTGTATCAAAGTGTCCCATACCACTTTGAAACTTTTGAAAATAATTTTCATTTCAAAACATTCATGTCCATATAAATAAATCCTTAACATCATTTTGAAAACATGGACATTAATTTAAAAGATTTAGAAATATAAATCTTTAAAACATTTAAAATTATGATCTTGGTAAATATTACCTTTCAAAAATCATTACAATATTCATTTTGAAATAATTTTTATGAAAAATGAACATGGATGATAAAAATGTCCCAGTAAATACTTACACATAAACAATCTCGGATAATAATGAGATTGAAGAATTAACCCTTACCTTGAACATTCCTTTAGTCGAGGGTACATTTAACCTACTGTATGAAGATATTAGTATGTTATTAAATTATACTACAACAATATTAATATTTATTATGCCATACATGATTCATTTATGACTTTATACTACCCATTTAATAATAATTTCCATGTTAAATTAACATTTCGAGTAATAATCGCATTCTTTATCTTACGTGTTTTAACTTGTTTCTCTTGATTGTATCACTTAGATAAAGATTTAAATACTTCCAGAATATAAAACATGATTTATATATCAGATATATTGAGAAAATAAATATGTATAATAGACATATATATGAAATGAAAAACACTGTTTATGGAGATGGTAGTCCGTACGTACGCATAAACGTTGTTTCCATTTTCATATCGTTTTGAACGGAACTAAATGAATAAGATATATGTAAGTACATATATATATATATATATCTCCAGTATAATTATTATTTCATATATTACATACTTATTAGTAATATATATTTTTATAATCGTCGGTGAATGGTGAACGTGGAAATGAATCTCATCGCGTCGTGGAGACGGTAATCCGTACGTACGCACGAGCGACAATATCATTTCCTTAAAGGTGTGGAATTGGATGGTATATTAATTTTATAGAGACATTATCATGTTTTTTTCATTATTTATATACATATTACTCATCATTATACTCATCCAAATAACATAGTGTTGAATAAAAAATTACACCACGACGTGGAGACGGTATGTCGTACGTACGCACGCATGGTGACATTATCATTCATAATATGGATAGAATAATGAATATAGTTGTTCCATATTTATAATAATATCACAGTATATATAAGATACTATATTTATTATTTTATAATGGAAACAACAAAGAAAGAGTAAGTGGAAGAATAAGAGAACTTGAAAGAGGGTGGTGAAATCATTACCTCTTCTTCGAGTTATTCCTTTTGAATTGATCAAAAGGGCTCCTTAAGTTATATTTATGATAAATATAAGGTCTCTACGATCAAGTTAGGGAATTTGGTAGGATATTTGGGCAGGTTTTGGCCGATCCAAATGGCTTTGGAGGTGTGGATTTGAGAGAAGAGGAAGTTCCCTTTTATTAGAGGGGTGAGGGTCACTTTTGGAAAAGATTAAAGTATTAATTTATTATACAATAATATTCGGTTTATAATGGTTAAAAATGAATTTATTTCTATCCTTAGGTGGTTATGGGTTGAAATACTCTCAACCAATAGGTTTTAGACAATTTTAGTTTACCATTTTAACCTTATCGTTTAGATTTAACTCTTAGTTAAATAGATTAACTTTTACTGTGTCTTCTTGTATTATTACTCTATATGGTTAATAAACTTACTCTAAACATCCAAGAGAACCTCAAGTGGATCATTAATGACATATATAATATTATTTTATCCCTTTTTTTGAACCTTACATATTTAGGAATATTATATCAACCAATAATATAGTATTTTTTTTAAATATTAATTTATGTCAAATTTTGACACTATTTGGTATTTTGTTTTTTTTAAGTCATAACAACTTTATAACTTCAAAAAAGATACATTTAATCATCCCTATCATGTCATATTCACCTAGAAAATTAGTGGATGTCATAAAAACTTTTAAATTATATTTATTTTAATATTTATAATACAATTTATTTGATTCTTTCATGAATAAGGTAATTGTTTCATCATCATTGTGTCATAAATAAAGTTATTTATTTAATATCTAAAAATTATAAATAAAATAACATGATGTAGGAAATATTTTTATATTTTTAGTGAATATTTATAATCGAATTTATCATATTAATAACCCTATATTAAAAATGTTTTAGTTATTAAACTTTTATTTTAACTCTTTTAACTCTTCTTTGAATTAAATAATAAAAAATGTCCTAATCTAATCCAAGTGGACCTAAATGATAATATTTTATTCCTAAGTTTGTTTTTGGTCGAGATAAACTTGTCCAATAGAATTGGGACATGTGTTAGGGTAATATTAATATTATTTTTACCCTTAATTACCCTATTTACTTTTAACCGTGGTAAATAAAAGTAAAAAGTTACTATTCACAAAATATTATTTTTATCTTATTGAACCGCATTTTACTACTTGATATTAATTGTGTCTCTTTGATTTTATAAATTCCATTCATAGAAGCGGTAAAATTATGTTTTATGTGAATTTTCAAATTCTCCTAGGAGATGGGTAGAAGACGGTGAAAAGTTCAATAAAACTTTTATATATCTAAAATTATTATAAACTAACTCCAATGAATTACATTGAACTTATTTAGGAATTATGTATCTATTTTGACCTAAAATAAATTTAAATAAAATAAATAAATAAATAAGTCACTTTTAACCAATAACTCGGTGTTTTTCACTATCCATCAAAAATTGAAAGTTTTCAGAAAAATACCAAAAATTAACCCTAAGCTAATTTTGATATTCTGAATCCAAAAATGAATTCTATTTTACCAAATTTAAAACATAGAATTTGAATTAATTAATTTAAAATTAATTGCCGTTGTCAAAACAAATAGTGTGTTTTTAAGAAACAATAACTATCAAAAGATTAACACTTGTTTATGTATAATTTCAATGTGAAATTAACTCCAATGACCAACATAGGATTAGAGGGTAAAAATATAATCTTATTATAGTTCCAAAAAATTAAAATGTATAATTCAAAACAATAAATTATTTTGATTAAAAAAGTTGTTTTTAGTTAAAATATAGTATTTTCACTATTCACCCAAATATGAAAGTTATCAGAAAAACAGCAAAAATTTATTGAAACTAAATTCTTATGTCCCGATTCTAAAGAAGAGGTTTATTTTTTCAAATTTAATGTATATAAGTTTAAAATATTTGATTTAAAATGGGTTCACCATTAAAAGTCGGTAAAAGTGCCTTTTTTGAAAAATACTTCTTTTATCTGAAAAAAATGAATTATGTCTAAGAAACTCATAATATGGATTCTAAAATTATAAGGATTATATATAGTTCAAAATTAAGTTAATACTATTCATAACCACTTTTGAACGGCTAGTTTGGTAAGTTGTGGTATGCTTGAACTCGGTGTTGCGTGTAGTGAAACTTATTGAATTATTTTGAAGAAATAACATACTTTGAAATCTTGACACATTTCATGTGCTATGGAAGGAATAATGTGTAAATAAATATGGTATAATAATATATTATAACACAAAAAAAGTGTGTGATACATGTCTAAGAAAGAAATAATAGAAAACTGTTTTATTTTAAATCACTATTACATAATAGAGATTACTTATTTTTCTATATTTTATATCTGACTTATACATAGGAATCATCAATACCTATACTGTATGAACACCTACTATCTGTGGGCTTAAAGCAGCCAGAATAGTATGTCCGCGTTAGAGGTTCATGTTTTGGGGTGACACCCCAAACATATTTTGAGAAAAAAATAGGTGGATAAAGATAAATAAATGGAAGAGATGGAATCAAGATTAAATTCCCTTGAAGAAAAATTTCATTGGAAAGTCAAGTTGTTATAAAATTTTATGGGGGGAAGAAAATAGAAGAAAAAAATCAAAAAAACCCATTATGTGAAGATACCTCCCCACCCCACAAGCTTTGAGGCGATCCATTCCCCTCAAAGATCTATTTTAGATGATCTATTCAATATTTTAATAATGGTTTCTGTGAAATGTGAATCAGACATAAAATTATTCCTTTTCTTTTACTAATATTCTACAGGGTGAAAATTATTGTGATTTATATCTATCAGCACCCACCCATCAACTTTTTGTGAGGGATACCATGTTTAATATCTTAGAAAAAAATCAATATAACATATCACTTCCAACAGGTCACGTGAGAGTGGGCATTACTGTGGCTCATGAGTCGAGCATAGAACTACCTATTCCACTTGATGATTCATATATTTATATTATTGACTTTGTTTTTTCAACATTCATATCATTTCCATCAAATATTTTAAAAAACATGTCGAGAAGAAGGTATTAATTCCCATTTTTTCCATGAAAAACCTTTAACAACTAACTAAAGAAGGTCTAAATCGATGAGTGTTGTTATAGATGAACAATGGGAAAGGGTGAAATGAAAAATCAAATCACACTATCTAAAGGATCAACCAAATGATCAAAAATATCTTTCTACAAAACCACTACCCCGCCCAATTAACATCTATATTTACTAACATTTAAGGTTCATGCGCATAAACAGTTACAAAATAATAGTAATCACATAGTTGATTTTCAAGAATAAATATACGGAGAGGGTGTTATAGAATATATTTCTTTTGAGAATGAAAATTAAATCCTCAGGTATGAATGGATAGGATACTCAGTTGGAAATGTATACCTGAGGTGTGTTTTTCATGCTTTGTTTTTCCAATAGCTGATATACTATGCTAGTTATGAATAAAAACATTTCATATTTTTTCTAGGCATATATATGAATACCAATTGAAGGGATTTCCCAATGAACATAAATTTTGACTCTTTTTTCCTCAGGTCACTTCTATAGAATAGAAAAAATAAAATAAAAAAATTGATGAAATAGTGTAAAAACTGGCCAAATTGTTTAAAAGAAAACTTACGAGTGATAGACTCTTCTTAATACCAATGACGCAGTGGTAAAAATATACAATTTAATAATATAAAATATATTTTAATTTCATTCATTACTTATTCCTTTTTGTGTTTTTAGGTAACATTGGTACTCATTATGATAAATTTGGATACACCAAAGTTTTATTTCCTGGATTCACTACATGGATACCCAACAAAATGACCACACATGATGGTGTTTTTCAATTTGTAATACAATACATCCAATTTTTTATAAATAAACTTGATGTTATATATTTTACATTATGATTTAATGGGAATTCTATTATGATGGGGTGGTGTTTAAATATCATGAAACTCATGGAATGGGGACATCCCAAGTGCACAAGGAGCCTGACAAGTTCTATAAGTGGACAAGTATTGGGATATATATAATAATATTTCACTATACAAACTAATATCAAAACAAATTACTTATTTTTTTCAAAATATATGAAGTGTCTAAAAAAATTGAAAAGATTAGGGTTTTTATGTTTGTAAATTTATGAGAGAGATCATATTCCATCAACAAACTAAAAACCGTAAAGAATTGTAGTTGAAGATAATTACTATTTCATTGAAAATATTTATTAATTATTTGTTTATTTATATTTTTATAGTACTACTATGACATTATAAAATACTCATATTCATGAGACGATATAGATTATCCTATAAATGGATAGGAAGCATACCTGATGTCATAGTGTAACATTTAACCTGAAGATGTGAATTCCATATAAGTAATGGATTGTTTCATATTTATGATTAATTTTTTTTATTACTCACAAATTAATTTTTTTATTATAGAGGTGGGAACCTCTGTTTGAGTTAGGGTGGTTTTTTTGAAGCTTCTCATGCCCGTGAGATATTTGAATTTGAGGTTTCAACTGAGAGTTCAATGAGAAGGTAAAGGTGTTATTTAATATACTATGTTTTTCTCATAATATTATATGTTCTCTACTAAATTAAAATAATTTAAATTAAATGTTTTACTACTCATGTATACAATGTCTTCTACACATGATGATGTTACCAATCCTGTGGAAGAACATACTATAATGAAACAAACCCTTTTAAAAGATGTAAAGGAAATGTTCACTCAAATATCACTTCATTTTATTAAAATCATGAAAAGGAGAATAAGAAGAATCAACAAGGTTCATGGGAGAAAAATGGTTAAGTCCCAACGCATCACCACAAATAATGGATTTTTAGGTCAAATGGAATGAGTCCAATAAGTGATGAATGATAAACCTCTCATTAGAGCTCTCACTTCTATCCAGGGAATCTGCAATAGCATTACCCTCTCTCAAAGTGTGTTTGATGACAATGCCATGACCAAGAAGAATATTTCAATATCAAAGGAGGTAAAAAATATCCCAAGGAGATGAGGTATTGGAGCTGAAAAAGCTAACCATAGAAGATGAGTTAGACTCATCCACGTAAATCCTAAACAAAAATAAATCGTATAGCTCCAAGCCACTCTGAAAATCCTGGACTTCAACTTCCAAAGGAGTACTAGGACTATGGAAAAACTAAATAAAATAAGAATTGTACTCCCATAACCTCTCAATAGCCCATCTCCATGCATTATTCCATGCAAACAGGATCTGTCACCATTCATCTTTAGACCCTACGTCAGGGGAGTCCACTTGACCCACCAGCCCCTGCCCAAGCTACCACTTCCACCATGGCTTGGGGACATGGCCAGACTCATGTCCCTTACTACACCCCATCCAATTCCTTCTCCCATAAAAGATACTATCATGACTATTAGGGAAAAAATCACCTTCAAACCCATCGTATAGACCTTATCACCATTACATGAAGAGTTCTTGGACTCCCATATGATCCAGCACACCGCCACTAAAAGAACCACTCTTCCCTTTAGAGAATATCAAGACATATGATCAACCAGAATCTACTTAACCAAAAAAACCTCCATTGTCTCCCCTTGTAAAGAATCACCCACAAGCTGACTAGAACAACCCCAAAAAAAGCTACCGAGTTGCTCCTGAATAATAGGTTCCAAGTAGATTCCACTGAAGGCAAGGAGCAGCACCAACAACATGAATATATCTGAATCCATCTCCTTTTCACATTATCTTCAGTTGGAATGGAATTATTACTTAGAATAAAAATTAGAAAATTGAACTTCACTGGAATCATATTGCACCAAATATTTGGGTCCAGCATATTAGAGGCAGTAAGAAGGTGATGCCCCTCATGAAAGGCTCTACAGTTGAAATTCTTAGATGAATAGGTAGTGAAAGCACACGTATCAGGTTCAATCTCCAAGGATATACTCACATGAAGAATAAGCTGCTCAAGATCTAGTGTTGCTTTAATAAATCTCGACAAGAAAATCTTATCCCTCAATGAGATGTCTGGAATAGGACATCCAGGAAATCACAACATATTAAGGCCAGCCCAGTTGTCCTTCCAAAAGTGAATATCGTTGCCTACAACCACCCATCTGACCTTATCTTTCAAAATGTCCAATAGATCAAACATGCACCATGCTAGACACGATAACCTCTTGGAATCCTCTCCCCATGCTTTCTAGTTTTCTCTGTACTTTTCATACACAAATTTATCTCAGAGTGACTTCCCCTCAATGACTTACACACTAGCTTAGCTTGCAGGTATTTCATATTTTTTTGAACACTTTGTAATCCAATGTCTCTCACTTCCAAATTCATTGATAACCTCTCCCAAGATGAACAACATCATCTATTAGACTTATTATCATCCCATATGAAGTGGGATAGGATTTGATCTATGAAAAAGATAGTTCCCTTGGGTGGCTAATAACCGCAAGCACCTGCATTGGCATTAAAGACATGTCTTAATTCACCAATGTGATCCTACCCCCAAAACAGAAAAAAAAGGTTCATCCAATTAAGGATAAATCTAGTAATTTTGTTGATGATTCCACCGAACATCAATTTTTTAACACGACCATTCGATAAAGGAACCCCTAGATAAACCATAGGAAGAGATCCCATAGACATCCCTAGTCTCTTCTATATATATCTACTATTATTGGTAGAGAAATATCTGGGCATGAACACATTACATTTACTCTTGTTAATCCACTGCCCACTCCAAGATGCATAAGACCCTAAAATTTTGATAAAATTTTTCAGGGATCTAATTCGACCATTTAAAAAAACAAGGAGTCATCATCAAACATTAAGTGAGATGTGCTTGGAGGGCCTTCCCTACACCTGAACAGAAGTATCCTACCATCCTCCATATAGCTATGAAGATTCTTGGATAGCACATATTGAGATAAAATAAAGATATTTTGGGACATCAGGTCACCCTTTCTTAGGCCCCTCATACTCTCAAATAAGCAAAACACATTTACCATAAAAGATATTGACACCTACGGAGAGGCAAAGAATCTGAACAATAGATCACACAACCAAATATAGAATCCAAACTATTTCATGAACATAAGTAGGTAACTCCATTCCAGCCTATCATAGGATTTATACATGTCCACCTAGACCACAATATTATTCCCCATGGTCTTCTTATTTAGATCAGAAACCAGTTCACTAGCAACACGATGGCCCCTTGAATGCATCTTTCCAAAACTAACCCGGATGTTCTGCAGAATAAAGGTAATGTTACAATATACATTCAATATTATACCAAAAAATATATATTTAAACATTGATTTAATTTTCATTATTCCCTATATATTTCATTTATTTCTGAATATTTCTTTAAATATTTCATGCCTTTCTACACCAAAACTTTCACAGACTTAATCTCTCTCAAACCCTCTTCACGCTTATAACGTTGGCATTTATCACTTTGCTTCAATTTCCCTCCACTACCTTTTTAGGAAGAGAAACAATGATGAATATTATAAACCATAATGTTAATATTTATGATTTTCATAGTAAATTCATTGACCATAGAATTAATATATTGTTTCAGACTGATATACTATGTGACAGTTAACTAAAATTATCTTAATAACTAAGAAAATATATTCATAATTCATTTATGATGTGTGTTAATTAGTCTCATGTCAGACTGATATACTATGTGACAGTTATCACTCAAAGTGCATATTTCTAGTTTAAAATGACATTTTAGTAAAAATGAGAAGTGACATGCTAAAAACCAATAAAACTCATTAGAATTGTTTTTATAATTTTGGTAAATGATCAATATGTCATTTGGAATGTGTAGGAATCATCTTCACCACAATATGATCCAGGGTGTGACCGGTATGACTCCAAGTGCGACTTTTTATTTAAAATTCACATTAATTTTAGAAAAAAGTCAACTAACATACTTAAAACCAATAAAATACATTTATATTGTTTATATAATTTAATAAAATGATTTATAAGTCATTTTTTAAGTGTATTAATCAATATCACCTCAATCGGATACATGATGTTCCCAATATGAATCAAAGTGTTCATTATAATTTTAAAATTGACATTTTAGTTCAAAAAGTTTCACTCACTAAATACCCAGAAAACACGCTTAGGTTGTCTTGATAATTTATTAATAAAATCATAACTGGTTTTTTGTGTGTATGAATTTGTCTCACATCAAACTAACACACGATGTGACTGATATGACACAAAGTTTTGGTTTCTGGTTTTTAAATGACATTTTAGTAAAATAGACAAGTGATGTACTCAAAACTGAGAAAATTCATTAGTATTATTTTGATACTATATGAAATAAAATCTATAAGTTTATTGAGACATGTAGGAATCATTCACACCTTAATACAATGTATGGTGTTATTGGTATGATTCCAAGTGTGTATTTTTATTTAAAATTGACATTAATTTTAGTAAAAAAATTTATATACACAAAATCTATAGAACAAATTTGGATTTTTTTATAATTTATATAAACTGTCCATAATTCGTTTTTTATGTATAGGAATTAACCTCACCTCAATCTAATACATTATGTTCCTGGTATGACTCAAAGTTCCTGTTATCAATTTAAAATTGATATTTTAGTTCAAAAAGTCTCACTCAATGAAAACCAAGAAAACACACTTAAATTGTCTTGATAATTTAGGAAAATGATTCAAAATTATTTTTTGACATGTAGGAATCGATCTCATGTAAAACTAACACATGATGTGATTGGTATGACTCAATGTGCATATCTTAATTTAAAAATACATTTAGTAAAAAATAAAAGTTATGTACTCAAATCCAAGAAAATGCAATCATATTGTTCTAAAACTTTATTAAAATGATCTATATGTCATTTAAGACTTCTGGAATCATCCTCACCACACTCCACTGCATTATGTGACTGGTATGACTTGATGTGTGGCTTTTTATTTTAAATTCACATTAATTTTAGTAAAAAAGACAACTGACGTACTCAAAACCAAGAAAATTCATTTAGATTGTTTTTATACTTTATGAAAATGATACATAAGTCATTTATATGTGTAGGAATCATCCTCACCTAGATATGATACACAATGTTCCTAGTATGACTCAAAGTGTATGTTATCAGTTTAAAATTGACATTGCAGTTAAAAAAGTGTCACTCACTGAAAACCAAGAAAATGCCCTCAGATTGTATTAATAATTTATTAAAATGATTAATAATTAATTTTTTGATATGTAGTAAGTATTATCATTTCAAATTTATACACGATATGACTGATATGACTCAAAGTACATGTTTCTAGTTTCAAATTATATTTTAATAAAAAATGCAACTGATATCCTTAAAACTGATAGAATTCATTCGTATTATTTTAATATTTTATTATAATTATCAATAAGTCATTATCAATGTTTAGGAATCAGTCTCACCTCAATATGACACATATTGTGAACGATATGTAACACCCCGAGCTTCCACGATACGCTTCTCATTCAATAATGCAATAGCTTGCATTGTACGCAACTTCGAGTGGTAAAACACCGCGACTAATCAATGTAGCCGTTATGAATAGTAATAACCACTTTTTAAAATTATAGAAATTTTATATTTCAAAATGGACTTCATTTTTGTATTTGTAATATCGAAATTATCCTAAGTTGAATTTTTTGTAACTTTCTGAGAACTTCTAATTTTTTATGAATAGTGAAAAATACTTAAAAACAACTTTTTTAATCAAAATAATTTATAGTGATAAATTATACTGTTTAGTGGTTTTAAAGTATAATTATAATATATTTTTATCATTTTATCCAATGGTGGTCATTAGAATTAATTTAACATTGAAATTGGACATAAACAATTGTCAATCTTTTGATATAAATTGTTTCTTAAAAACATGCTATTTGTTGTAACAGCGGGAATTAATTATAAAATTAATTAATGCAACTTATATGTTTGTAATTTTTTAAAATAGACATCATTTTTGAATTCGGAATATCAATTATAGCTTAGGGTGAAATTTTGGCATTGTTCTGAAAAACTTCAATTTTTGATGAATAGTGAAACCACTAAGTGGAAGTTAAATAACTGATTTTTCGTTTAAATGAAATATTATCACTTCTGTGATTTGATTTTCAAAAATCTGACATACATGGTTGTCATTAAGAAGTAAAATGTGGTTCAATTAGATCAAAATAATTTTTTGGTGAATAGTAACTTTTAAGTTCTTAATCGCGATTAGAGGTAATTAGTGTAGTTTAAGGTAAAAATAATGTTTTAATAATATGAGATGGGCTTGACACTTGTCCTACTCCTATTGGATGAGTCATGGCCGACCAAGACAACCCATGGGTCAACTTGGGGACCCCATTGAGCCACTTTAGTTAGAAAATGACATAAATACCTTTTATTTAATGTTAAAGTGAAAAATGACACAAACATAAAATATTTTACTAAAACAATTTTTACATGGGGTTATAAAAGTCATATTTTTGACTATAAATATTCATTGGAAAGATAAAAAGATTTCCTACATTATAGTATTTTTTTTATAATTTTTAGACATTAAATAAATTAAATTATTTATGACATCATGATGATGCAGCGATGACCTCATTATTTAACGATTTTAATAAAATGAAAAGATAATGTAAAATACAAGGCTTACACTTGTCCAAAGACTATTGGATGGGTAGATTTAGAACCCTTATCACCTTAGCCACGAATTATATAAGTGTGGGACCTTTATAATCCGAAAATCATTGTGTAATAATGTAACATTTCAATCTTTCCAAAAGAGCCCCTCCTCTCCACTTATAAAAGGCCCCCACCTCTCCCACCACATTTACACTTTCAAGCCATTTTTCTTGGCCAAACTCTACCCAAATACTCTCCCAACTTCCCCCTCTTACTCCTAGAAGCCTCACTTTGGGCAGAACTCTTCCCAAGGAAGCCTTTGGCTCAAATCAAAAAGAGTTACCCGATTTTGAGGTAATGTCTTCTCTAATGTTGTTTTGTATTATTTTTCTTCTCCAACCCCCTAAACTCTTTTTATTCATTTCTTTTGTAACAACACCAGTATCCTAAATATACTAGGATGTTGTTATAATAAGTATTCGAGCTACACTTACACACACCTACATCTAATGGTTAAAGAACATACGGTTTCTGTGGATGGCGAATTTCTGCCTCACGAAACGATGATTATTAAACACTCATATAACACCTTCAAAGGTGGCCATTAAGATGTCACTATATTTATATATGATATATAATATGTTTATGTTTTACTTATGCTTCTGTATTTCTCGTTTATGGCATACTTTATGATTTCCATTATGGGTAAAACGCGATAATTTCATTTTAGGAAGTGCGGACTACCGCCCCCTTAAAGTGATTTGAATCGTTAATGCCATATGTGGGATGTATAAAGGATGGAGTAAATGGTATTATACACTATATTATACTGGAATTATATTATACATTTATATCATTATGATTTAATTCCATTAAATATGAAATAGAAATGAAAGTAGCGTTCATGCGTACGTACGGCTTACCGTCTCCATGAACGGTGCATTTCATTTAATACCTCTAAATGTTACGTAATATTATAAATGAATGTATATACTGGATATATATGATATATATGACATCTAAATAATGAATATAATTCTGGAGATAATGGATATTCTACCACATAAACAACTTGTAATTATAAGAAATTTATTGTTGACTCAAGTACCAAAGATCGAAAAAACGACCGTTATTAACTTAAATAATTACATAATGTTCATAACAATGTAATAAGTGATATAAAAAGGATAATGAAATTAAAAATGGTTCTTAATAAGGTATATATTAACTCTAGTTTATTATTCAGGAGGTTAAAGAATGGTTGAGTCAAGTCAGACACGAGGTAAGGGAACTTCTTAACCCAACTTCCATTCTTTGGGTTAATCTCCTACTTTCAAAATTATGTCATGATGTTATTATGTCCTATTTTGTATTTTTACTTTCTTCATGTGTACCTATAGTGAATACACATAATAGATCTATTTTATTTTAAAAATGATCTTTTTAAGGACTTCGTCTCAATCCCCTTTCATTAAGGCATATTTGGTTTTATACACAACTTTCTTTTATACAGTGTATAAACCCCTTTGACTTTTACGTTTATTCAAGAGGAATCTTTTTTATACGAAGCGTTTTGATAAATGACAAAAGGGAATGTTTTTCTTTTCGTACGTATGCGGCGACAACGACTTCTCCGCCACCATGACCACTATTTGAGTTTCGGCTTCCTCTACAAGCCATACCCTTTTTTTTAATGAAGAATAAATACCATGTTATACTTTTCTTTTATTTTGGTATTGAAAATGGTTTTGAAAGCGTTTTTATTATATCAATGTATTGTATTGATATCTTGTGATTGAAATGTGGAAATGTTATGTTTCCTTTATGCATGTTTTATGTGATACGATTATGTTATGGTTTATGAGATGTTTAAACATGTTCATATGAGGAATGTATTGGACTTAATAAGTGACGGGTGGAGCCCGCTATAGCTCCTCGATGCATCGGTAGGTCTCATGAGACAACTAGATGTGGAATTGGTCGAGGCCCTTTCCCAATTTGATTTATGGTTTTGGCCGAGGCCTTAATCATTTTAGACGTCTTGGCCGAGGCCTTGACAAAATGTTTCAGAATGTCTGGCATTATACATTCCCTCATTATGAAAGTGGTTATTGATATTGCATGTGATTATTCGACCAGTAGAATATCCATGTGAAGAAGTGAATGGCATTATCTCATTTTACTTTTTCCATATTATTTTGAAGTTCAAGTTTAAAAGGCTTTTGTTTTAGTTATACATTGCCTTAAATTTTTATGTTTATTTATGAAAGATTCCGCAATATTGTTATCCTTACTGAGCATCTGAGCTCACCCCTTTCAATGTTTTAATATTTTCCAGGATGTGAAGAAGTATTTTAGGAATGACCTGCAGGGATAGTCAGAAGAGGATATGAGTGTGGACTATGAAGACTTTGTTATTAGTTTTTTTCTTTATGATTTAATGTAAGACTTATGAATGTATCTAGTGTTTCCAAGGCTGCTAAACTAATCGGTCTTTCGAGACTTGATCTTTTGTGATCATGCCAATGTTACGAAGTAATGCACCGGCTCTGGGTAGCTGGGGTCGGGGCGTTACAGTTGGTATCAGAGGCAGTTTAGTACTAACCTTGGAAGCTAGATTTAGATAAACTCTGATTAGAGCACATAGCCTAAAGATAGACTTTGAGGATTAGTATAGAAGAACTTCCTTGAATTTTGGTATTATAGAGATTTTGTGATTTTTCCGAGAAATACATCCATGTCTGGATACGAGCAGGTAGAGGCGGCTCTGGCACAGATGTACCTAGGGGTAATACCCAAAAACACCGCTTTGAGCTAGACTCAAACGGGAACTGGTGCACGACAACGGGCCTTGCTGCACTCTTGGTTACGACACTCCCGGGGGATTTTCTTAGGATGATTCTCATTTTCTTTACAAACCATTATGTAGGGTTTATGAGTATATACTTCCTCAAATAAAACATTCTTATGATTATGGATTATATCCATAAACCGTTCAATTTACATTAAGTATTTTAAAAGTTTGGAATTATTCATTGTAATTCATAAACTAAACTAGTTTATGCCATTGTATAGAAATGGCGCCCAGTAGAAGGAATGTGAACTCCAGCAATACGTATGATCCAAAGAGTAAGAAGGATCGTATCTTTCATGGTATTAAGCCAACATTTCGAAGGGAAATAGTCTCCCATGTGTTCTCAACATATGAAGAAATAGTATCATGTGTTAATAAGATAAGTAAAGAATTCTCTGAGTCCTATGGATTTGAAGCGAAGCAAGAGACGAAAGGGATGGAAGAGAGAATGATGGATAAAGGGATGAGGGGAAAGAAGAATTTTCCAATATGTGGTAATTTTGGGAAGAAACATCATGGAACTTGCCTAAAGGGAATGGGAGTTTTTTATAAGTGTAGAGAAAAAGGACACAAAGTGCGTGACTGCAAGGGTAAGAAAAAGGTTTCAAATGTACAATGCTTCATCTGCAAGGAGTGGGGACACTACGCAAACCAATGTCCAAATCATCAGAGTATGCCCCAAATGATGTTGTTGGATAATAATCAAGTTATGATACTACCACAGATGAGGAGGAATGACTAGTGTTCTCATTTTGTTATTAAAGAATTTTGTCATTTGAGCGTTGTATCAATGATGTACTGGTTATAATGATTATGGAGTATATAAGGATTGTATTGTAGTACTATTTCATCAAGGACTTGAGATTGTGTGGAACCGAGAAAAGTAACTCCACAGTAGGTTAAATTTTTGGAAAATATATGGTTGAGAAAAAGATAAACCATAATATGGTTCTGATACCAAGATAGTTATTTTGGAATAAGACGTGATTGATTTGGATAAATTATATTGGATATTCTTAACTTCCTTGAAACTGATTGATGATTTGTATACATTTTTGGATAGAAGGATTATATCTAGTATTCTATAAGGAATAAGGGATCATGGTAATTCAGTATGTTTAAAAAGAATACATGATGAAGGTGTTCACATGTTGTTATGTGGAAAAAAGGATCTTCATTATGCTTACCTTCCTTATAAAATTTGGACTGTGAGTTGGACAGAAGTATTTTGGATAACTATAAAGGTTGGAGTGGATTAAGTTGATCATTGGATATTATTGTTTAAGGTTAAAAAAATTTATAAAGATTATTTTTGGAATACTATAATACTATATTTTTAGAAAAAGGACAACCTGCAGGGTGGGGCATAACCCGTCGCGTCGGACAAAGCTGCAGGAATCGAACCCACAACCATAGTGCGACAAGCCTTTATTACCTACCACTAGCCTACAGGAAGCCCCTGGTTATTACAAAATAGTTTTACTAATCTAAATGGTATATGTTAATATTTGGAACCTTATACAATTAGGATAAATAGAATATTTTTGAGTTGTATTACATTTTAGAGTGAAAGGTGGGTTTGTGGTAAAAATTTATTAAATAATGAAAGTATACATAAAAAGTATGTATATTCCCTTACGTTCTTAGTAAATCTCCTAAATAAATTCCTCAACTTTATAAAAGGTAACTTAAAACAAAAACGTTGTCGGTTAACTTTTCCTACTAGGGGATCAATGATCGTTTAACCAATCACAAGTTTGTTAAACGTTCTCCTAATCCTGTTTTCTATAACTCTCCATCAGACCTTGATGGTTTGTTTCTCCTCCATATCCATATTTTCATAGAATCCTAGAATGGGCTATATCGGGTGACCTTTGTACATATCTTGATTTCTTTTAATGTTATATATTTATTAACCTTATTTCCGATGTGGGTTTTCCACAAAGGTATTTTCTCTTTTCAACCTTTTATTTTCAAAGAAAAAAATTTTCAAATTGCGAGGACGCAATTTATTGAAGTAGGGGAGAATGTAACACCCCGAGCTTCCACGATACGCTTCTCATTCAATAATGCAATAGCTTGCATTGTACGCAACTTCGAGTTCTAAAACACCGCGACTAATCAAAGTAGCCGTTATGAATAGTAATAACCACTTTTTAAAATTATAGAAATTTTATATTTCAAAATGGACTTCATTTTTGTATTTGTAATATCGAAATTATCCTAAGTTGAATTTTTTGTAACTTTCTGAGAACTTCTAATTTTTTATGAATAGTGAAAAATACTTAAAAACAACTTTTTTAATCCAAATAATTTATAGTGATAAATTATACTGTTTAGTGGTTTTAAAGTATAATTAGAATATATTTTTATCATTTTATCCAATGGTGGTCATTAGAATTAATTTAACATTGAAATTGGACATAAACAATTGCTAATCTTTTGATATAAATTGTTTCTTAAAAACACGCTATTTGTTGTAACAGCGGGAATTAATTATAAAATTAATTAATGCAACATATATGTTTGTAATTTTGTAAAATAGACATCATTTTTGAATTCGGAATATCAATTATAGCTTAGGGTGAAATTTTGGCATTGTTCTGAAAAACTTCAATTTTTGATGAATAGTGAAACCACTAAGTGGAAGTTAAATAACTGATTTTTCGTTTAAATGAAATATTACCACTTCTGTGATTTGATTTTCAAAAATCTGACATACATGGTTGTCATTAAGAAGTAAAATGTGGTTCAATGAGATCAAAATAATTTTTTGGTGAATAGTAACTTTTATGTTCTTAATCGCGATTAGAGGTAATTAGTGTAGTTTAAGGTAAAAATAATGTTTTAATAATATGAGATGGGCTTGAAACTTGTCCTACTCCTATTGGATGAGTCATGGCCGGCCAAGACAACACATGGGTCAACTTGGGGACCCCATGGAGCCACTTTAGTTAGAAAATGACATAAATACCTTTTATTTAATGTTAAAGTAAAAAATGACACAAACATAAAATGTTTTACTAAAACAATTTTTACATGTGGTTATACAAGTCATATTTTTGACTATAAATATTCATTGGAAAGATAAAAATATTTCCTACATCATAGTATTTTTTTTATAATTTTTAGACATTAAATAAATTAAATTATTTATGACATCATGATGATGCAGCGATGACCTCATTATTTAACGATTTTAATAAAATGAAAAGATAATGTAAAATCCAAGGCTTAAACTTGTCCAAAGACTATTGTATGGGTAGATTTAGAACCCTTATCACCTTATACACGAATTATATAAGTGTGGGACCTTTAGAATCCGAAAATCATTGTGTAATAATGTAACATTTCAATCTTTCCAAAAGAGCCCCTCCTCTCCACTTATAAAAGGCCCCCACCTCTCCCACCTCATTTACACTATCAAGCCATTTGGCTTGGCCAACCTCTTCCCAAATACTCTCCCAACTTCCCCCTCTTACTCCTAGAAGCCTCACATTGGGCAGAACTCTTCCCAAGGAAGCCTTTGGCTCAAATCAAAAAGAGTTACCCGATTTTGAGGTAATGTCTTCTCTAATGTTGTTCTATTTTATTTTTCTTCTTCAACCCCCTAAACTCTTTTTATTAATTTCTTTTGTAACAAGAACAGTATCCTAAATATACTAGGATTTTTTTATAAGAAGGATTCGAGCTACACTTACACACACCTACATCTAATGGTTAAAGAACATACGGTTTCTGTGGATGGCGAATTTCTGCCTCACAAAACGATGATTGTTAAACACTCATATAACACCTTAAAAGGTGGCCATTAAGATGTCACTATATTTATATATGATATATAATATGTTTATGTTTTACTTATTCTTCTGTATTTCTCATTTATGGCATACTTTATGATTTCCATTATGGGTAAAACGTGATAATTTCATTTTAGGAAGAGCGGACTACCGCCCCATCAAAGTGATTTGAATCGTTAATGCCATATGTGGGATGTATAAAGGATGGAGTAAATGGTATTATACACTATATTATACTGGAATTATATTATACATTTATATCATTATGATTTCATTCCATTAAATACGAAATATAAATGAAAGTAGCGTTCATGCGTACGTACGGCTTACCGTCTCCATGAACGGTGCATTTCATTTCTTACCTCTAAATGTTACGTAATATTATAAATGAATGTATATACTGGATATATATGATATATATGACATCTAAATCATGAATATAATTCTGGAGATAATGGATATTCTACCACATAAACAACTTGTAATTATAAGAAATTTATTGTTGACTCAAGTTCCAAAGATCGACAAAACGACCGTTATTAACTTAAATAATTACATAATGTTCATAACAATGTAATAAGTGATATAAAAAGGATAATGAAATTAAAAATGGTTCTTAATAAGGTATATATTAACTCTAGTTTATTATTCAGGAGGTTAAATAACGGTTGAGTCAAGTCAGACACGAGGTAAGGGAACTTCTTAACCCAACTTCCATTCTTTGGGTTAATCTCCTACTTTCAAAATTATGTCATGATGTTATTATGTCCTATTTTGTATTTTTACTTTCTTCATGTGTACCTATAGTGAATACACATAATAGATCTATTTTATTTTAAAAATTATCTTTTTAAGGACTTCGTCTCAATCTCCTTTCATTAATGCATATTTGGTTTTATACACAACTTTCTTTTATACAGTGTATAAACCCCTTTGACTTTTACGTTTATTCAAGAGGAATCTTTTTTATACGAAGCGTTTTGCTAAACGACAAAAGGGAATGTTTTTCTTTTCGTACGTATGCGGGGACAACGACTTCTCCGCCACCATGACCACTATTTGAGTTTCGGCTTCCTCTACAGGCCATACCCTTTTTTAATGAAGAATAAATACCATGTTATACTTTTCTTTTATTTTGGTATTGAAAATGGTTTTGAAAGAGTTTTTATTATATCAATGTATTGTATTGATATCTTGTGATTGAAATGTGGAAATTTTATGTTTCCTTTATGCATTTTTTATGTGATACGATTATGTTATGGTTTATGAGATGTTTAAACCTGTTCATATGAGGAATGTATTGGACTTAATAAGTGACGGGTGGAGCCCGCTATAGCTCCTCGATGCATCGGTAGGTCTAATGAGACAACTAGACGTGGAATTGGCCGAGGCCCTTTCCCAATTTGATTTATGGTTTTGGCCGAGGCCTTAATCATTTTAGACGTCTTGGCCGAGGCCTTGACAAAATGTTTCAGAATGTCTGGCATTATACATTCCCTCATTATGAAAGTGGTTATTGATATTGCATGTGATTATTCGACCAGTAGAATATCCATGTGAAGAAGTGAATGGCATTATCTCATTTTACTTTTTCCATATTATGTTTAAG
This sequence comes from Viscum album, assembly GCA_963277665.1. Lineage (NCBI taxonomy): Eukaryota > Viridiplantae > Streptophyta > Magnoliopsida > Santalales > Viscaceae > Viscum > Viscum album. Next base: position 1,539,437,752 of record OY728150.1, read on the forward strand.
TTCAAGTTTAAAAGGCTTTTGTTTTAGTTATACATTGCCTTAAATTTTTATGTTTATTTATGAAAGATTCCGCAATATTGTTATCCTTACTGAGCATCTGAGCTCACCCCTTTCAATGTTTTAATATTTTCCAGGATGTGAAGAAGTATTTTAGGAATGACCTACAGGGATAGTCAGAAGAGGATATGAGTGTGGACTATGAAGACTTTGTTATTAGTTTTTTTCTTTATGATGTAATGTAAGACTTATGAATGTATCTAGTGTTTCCAAGGCTACTAAACTAATCGGTCTTTCGAGACTTGATCTTTTGTGATCATGCCAATGTTACGAAGTAATGCACCGGCTCTGGGTAGCTGGGGTCGGGGCGTTACACGATATAATTCCAATTGTGTCTATTTATTTAAAATTGACATTAATTTCAGTAAAAAGAATATGTGACATACTTAAAACCAATAAAATGGATGTTTTTTGTTTTCATAATTTATTAAAATGATACATATTTCATTTATAATGTGTAGTAATCAACACAACATCAATACGACGCATTGTGTGATCAGTATAAATCTAAGTGTGTATTTTTATTTAAAATTGACATTAATTTTTGTAAAAAGAACAAGTGACATACTAAAAACAGAGCAAACACTTTTAGATTATTTTTATACTTTAGAAAAATTATCCATATGTCAATTGTGACATGTAGGAATCAATTGAATCTCAATATGATGAATGGTGTGACCTGCATTACTCCAAGTGTCTCTTTTTATTTAAAATTGACATTACTTTTAGTATAAATAGTAATTTACAAACTGAAAACCAACAAAAATTATTCAAATTATTTTGAAAATTTATGAAAATAATACATAAATCATTTTTGATGTGAAGTAATGAACCGCACCTCAATCCAATGTATGGTGTGATCGATAGGACTCCAAGTGTGACTTTATTTAAAATTGATATTAATTTAAAAAAATAACAAGTGACATACTAAAAACCAAGTGAATGCAATCGAATTGTTTTGATACTTTATAAAAATTATTCATGAGTCATTTGTGATATTTAGAAATCAACCAAATATCAATCTGATGCATGGTGTGACCCATATGACTCAAAGTGTCTGTTCTCAGTTTAAAATTGACATTTTAGTTCAAAATGTTATCACTCACTGAAAACCAAGAAAATATGATTTGATTTTCTTGATAATTTAGTAAAATGATTGATAAGTCATTTCACGACCCGTCCTCGGGGCCCGTTCCGTGACTACCCCAAGCCCGCCTTTCATAGGCCAGGGGCTGGCGACTAGCACCAAGGCGTGATTCCCGATAAAAAGGGAAGGCATTGCCTTTGTAAAGTGAACAAACACATAGATTAATCAAGTGAAAGTAAACACTAAGTAAAAACTTGGTACAACAGTAAGTGCGGAAAAGTAAATGGGCCAAAATATAAACCCAAACTGAAAGTAAAGTACAACTAAAAAAGGGAGTACATCAACTGAAAAGTAAAGCCGCAGCGTCGAGCCATCCACTAGAAGTCCCACCTGAAGGGTGGGTACAGATTGCCTCCACAGCTCCTCGGGTCCAGCCATCCGCTCCAAGTACGTCCCGCCCAGTGGTCCACCTCTAGGTACCGACCTGCTCCGCAAGCCTCAACCACGATCAGTGTTGTCTGTCGTCTGCAACCACAACAACGTAGTGCAGGCATAACCCGTGCAGGGGTGAGTATAAGCTACTCAGTAGGGACCCCGAGACCCCCGAAGGTCTCCCAGAATCCACAAAGTAAAATCCACAAAGGAAAGATACAATCACAAAGTAACATCCGAAACTACTTAGGTATATGCCCATACATATACCTAAGTCATCAATTCCAGTTCGGCTTCAAAATCCGAGCCCAAGTTCGATCACGTCCACACAGGATAGCACAACACAATCCACGTAGGAAAGAAAGTCAATCATATCGAAGATAATGATTGAAATTCAAGATTCAGCTCACACAGGTATACTTCTTCGTAAGATGATAGAGATGATCAGATGTAGCCACTGATTCATCTAAGCCATCGGACCCACACAGGATCGATAGGTAACTAACCCCTGCAATGACCCACACAGGATCTGTAGGTGCTGGCCCACACAGGACCGTTGAGCGCTGACCCACACAGGATCTGACCCACACAGGATCGGTAGCACGGATCCACTTAAGATCACTGAGTGCTGTAGTCATCGTCGTCGAATCCACGGAGGATTTCTGTACAGTCGTCATCGTCGTCGCAGTCGCAGCCAGCTCTAGGGTTCCCGCACACAGCAAGCTCATTCAGGAGGGTCCTCTCCACAAGCCGAGGGGATGATACATCAACTGACACATATTCTGGAGTTGATGTATCCAAAAGTTCTGTATCGTCAACAGGAACTCAACGTCACAGACGGCGCATCAATCGGACGCCCGGTCTGAGAGTTATTGGATTTTTCGTCCCAGGGGCCCGGTTGGTTATTAAATCAAAACCAACTCGACCATAATCCAGCTACATCCAAACCTCGAGCGGAGTAAGCCAAAAGGTCTGTCTCACTAAGAGGAATCCATCAAAGTCGACGGCACGTCAATCGGACGTCCGGAACTCAAGTTATAAGTGTTTCCGCTCCGAGGGCCCGGTGGGTTTCGTGTACGAACCAACCCGGCCGAACCCAAAGTTTTCTGAAACCTTGAGTGTAATATACTGAAACGACCGTCTCGATCCAAGGATCACATCACAGCTGACGGTGCATCGATCGGAGGTCTGCAACCCAAGTTATGGGCAAAAGACCGTGAGAGGTCCGGTATTAGGGGGTTCGGGCCTGGTCCGACCCAGCCCGGCCCAGCCTGGCCAGGTGGCTCAGCCGTAACGGTTGAGCATAGGGGGTGCGGGGGGGTGCACTGACCCCCTCCAGTTCGAAACCGCGGCCCCCATGAGGGGGGTTACGACCCCCGGCGGTTCTCGGAAGTCGGTCAGCCCGGCTGGCCAGCCGTGCTGCTGCCGCGGGACCCCCCGGTCTCGTCCTCCTGCTCCGGCGCCGGCGGCCAGCAACCGGCCACCGCTCCCTGCTCCGCCGCAGCCTATGGTCGCGGCCTTGGTTTGTCCGGAACGGTTCGACGGTGCCTCGCCCCTCCGCCGCGGCCCCACTCCGGCCGCGGTGCTTTTGTGGTTCTCCGGTGCGGCGCGACAGCTCCGCGACTTGTTCGTCTTCAATGGCGCGACGCGACGGCGCCGTGCTTCTTCGCCCAAACTCATAGCTTCCGTGCGGTGCAACGACACTACGCCACCTTACACGTGCCACAACAAAACCAAACAACCAAGGGGGAGGAGGGTCGGCCGTGTTCGTGCGGTCCAACCTCCTCTCATTATTGCGATAACAGGCGGCCCAGATAAGACGATAAATCAGCGATGAAAGTAAACAGGAACAAAAAAGCAATAATCCCCCTACATCGAGTTTAGTCGTCAAATGAGGTTTGTTGCGGAAAGGGACATTGCGGAATTGATCGTCGCGGAAGATGGTTCCGTACGCGTTGACGGAGATCGTCCGAGGAGGAACAGTGTCTCCCTTCCTTTGACGCAGGAAGAAGGAACGAAAGGATGAGCATCGGGCCGTCGATCTCCATGGAAGGCATCTCTTACTGTCATCCGTCGTCGGAGGTCGGCGTTCTTAGTGTTCTTAGTTGAGGAAGAATAACTTCAAGAACCTGAGCAAATTCTCCCAAGCCTTCACGCACAACGAAAACCCCTTAATAAAATATGACTTGTCTTATTTTATTAACACACAAGCCAACCTCTTTGAAATTCAAAAATTGAAACAACCAATTAATTGAATTAATTGAAATGTTTAAACTGCCAAATTAATAGAGCGTTTCATAAAAGTTTAAACGCAAGAGTTGACTTCCAATTAAAGGGGGGGTGCGGGTGTGTTACTTTTTAAAGGAGGGGGTTTAAGAAGAAAAGAAACGGTGGGGCTCGAGTGGGACCCACCTCACAAATATCCTACCTAGTGGGTAGGATATTGTGGGTCCCACTTCATCCACTTAGTTTAGGTTAAACAAAATAAAATAAAATTGGTTGCACCACTTTTATTTTATTCATTTACTTAACCCAAAAATTTAAAAACCACACCTGAGAAAACGCAACTTTGGAAAAAGTGTTTGTTGATGCTCCTTTTTCGTCATAGAGTCCAAAGGAATGTAAAGGGAAATGACTTAGCACAAATTGATCTATCCTTTGAAGAAAATATCAGAAATCGAAAGGCATGAACAAAGTATCAAAAGCACATGCGCCGCGCATGTTCTATCACTGTCGCGCAAGTCCACTTGCGCGACGCCTAGTGGTCAAACAAGTGACTTGCACAACCTAAGTGGTAACCACCTAGAATCTTCTCCTGCCTATAAATAGAACCTTTGGGCCCCCCATTTCGAGGGAGGATTTTTTTCCAAAAACTCAGATTTTATCTCCCGGTGCCCTAGTCTCTTCTCAAAGCTTCCGAAACACTTCTAATGTAATTTCTTACCTAGAACATAAGATCTAAAGAGGGGAAGGAAGGCCTTAGTGTTGAAACTCATCAACCCTTGCGCACCTGAGTGGCAATCCCTTAAGGGAAAAGGGCCACACTTGCGCGCCGCCTTACTCCTTCAATAGATCTTGCGCGCCCCTCTTCTGGAAGATCCTCAAGAGGATTCTAAAGGCTTTAATGAAGAGTCGCTCAAGTATTACCCTGATGGTTAACCGTCGCACAAGTACACCATGTGTCGCGCAGGCATTACTGTGCGACCAGGACTTGCGCACCCATGCAGTACCTGTGCGCCTTCCAGGACTTGCGCGCCCCTGCCTTTTTGGGTACCTTTCTTGCCCATTTCACCCCTCTTAAGCCATTACACCTTTCCTATTCAAGATTCAGTCTTCAACACACTCTTCAAATCCATTTATGGCATGATTTCTTGATTTGAATTCCTTATCTGAAAGGAATTCTGTGGAATATCTCTCAAAACCTAGTGATTTACACATCTTTATGTCACTAAAGATTGAGATTTCATTCATTCAACCTCATCCTTTACGATGAGAGAATCCTTAACCTGGGTCTCCTTTTCAGGAATAATCCCCAGTCATAAGTCCTCTAATTTGAGAATCCTCTTAGGAGTATGCCCTAGATCCCCTAACTTGGGCCTCCTTTTTAGGAGTAATCCCCAGACATAATTCTTAACTTGGGCATCTTCCTTAGGAGTAAGCCCCAATTCTTAAAGTTCCCAAATCTGGGCATCCTCCTTAGAAGTAAGCCCCAGTCCCCTAATTTGGGCATCCTCCTCAGGAGTAAACCCCAAGTCCCTTAATTTTTCAAATCTCTTAACCTGGGATTCCTTTTCAGGAATAAGCCGCAGTCTTAATTTCTCTTAACCAGTCCTAATTTACCTTTGATCTGGGATTCCTTTTCAGGAGTAAAACCCAATAATAAGTATTCTCCTTATTTGGGCCTCCTTTTCAAGAGTAAGCCCCAAGTTAGAGTATTCAAAAATCTCCATGAAGCACATATACCTTTATGGACCCTGTTCCTGGATTTCTTCCCTAAAGTAAATCCTAACCTTTATTTATCTGGGTAGTCATACATACATAAGCCCCACATTATTTCTTATGATTGCATCTTTCATGGCACAATTGTCTAAATTTTTACCAATACCTCTTGTTTCTCACACCGAGCATGACTCACCTGAGCTTAGAGTGTAAAATTAATTGTGACATCCTTCTTTGAGCCATCAATCATAAACATCATACTCATTTACTCGAACTACATGGGTTCTGATTCCTTTTCTAAACAAAGGATACGTAGGTAGCCCGTCTACGGGTTCGATCCCAACTCTAAAATAATCAATGTCCTTCTAAATGACAATAAACTTCAAGTGCCCCACTGAGTGGCTTTAAAACCACCATGGTCATCATAATGACCAAGAGACTTCTGTATAAATGTTTCGAAAGGTACCATTGAACAAGAATCTCTAATAAATACAGATGATTCTCTATCGATGAAGAACCTCAAATACATACAAAATATTCTCTAAATTTCCTAAATATTTAATCGTTGATTGCCAGATCTGAAGGAAATCTCATTTTATACTTGGTAATGTAATAAGGATTCACGAACATAACTTAGATCTATAAAGAGAGTCCCGGAGTAGACAATAATTCCCCTCAAAAAGGTGTGATGAGTCTGACCTCCCATCCTCTCGACCAATGGAAATTCTTAAGCCTCTTCAGTCCACAAACTAATGAGCACCTACCTTTGGAAAGTAGGTCCGAATAGATGTGGAATCATTGGATGTTTTCAGTTCTACGAACAAACCTGTTAGAAACCGATCTGAATGTTTGAACCTCCCATCAAGGTGGTCATCCCCGGATTCCGAGGGAAACAAAAATGGTGAACCCGACATGAATCCTTAACCAAGTTAAAATGATGTTTCACCTATTTGTTAGGCCCTTATTTAAAACTCAATTAGAGGGCCAAAAAAACAATCATTGACATATGTGCTCATCCAAAAGATGTAGTGGCTAAATTTATCTTGATTACGTCTGTTATATCAAACATGCACTCTTTTCCCAAGATCTGCTGAATTTCTAGAATGGATGCTCTCAGTTTTACACCTGTGAATACTGCTGCTGCAAATGCCACTACTGCTACTCCTGCTGGATCGTCATCCGCTCTTAGGATGATATCACCTACTCAGCATCTTCAACGCTGGGTATCAAACGCACTGGTTAAGGAGTACCGTCAACATGGTACCATACCAACTCTGGAGGCTTCCCAACAAGCCCTCCAAGTAAACAACTCACATAGGTCGTCCGGACAACGACGACCAGTGATCAAGAAGCAGACGGTGCTGACTACCGTCTCAAACCGTTTCGGGTCGTTATCCCCAGAACGCAATCACTATTCGCTCCCTTATTCTGGGGAGGTGAATGAGCAGGTCCCTCAGGACCTTAATTCAAACAGATAGGAGTCCTTCCAGAGGGCTCCCACCAACAATCACCGCCAGACTCGTGTGGCAGTGCGCCCTCAACATGATGAGGGTACCGACTCCAGGCGTTCGGCTCAGGTTCCTCGAACCCGAGATAGCAAGACGAACCACCAGAGGCGGAATCCGGTCAACAGTGAGCAGGTTCTCATCTCTTCCATCTCCGAAGAAGTCCACCAACCTAACTTGGTGGCAAGCAACGAGCAGGCACAAACACCTTCCCGTTTTAAACCCGCTGTCCAACAGACTCGTCTGGCAGCGTCACGCCAATCCCGCCTGGCAATTCTGGCAGAGTACTATAGGCAGGAACATACACATGTTTATACATCATCAGCTAGTCATCAGGCTCGTCTGACTACATATGATGGATCTCGTCAACCACATTTGGCGAAGTGAAATCAGCAGGCACATACACCTGCTAGTATTAATCGAGCCTACCAACAGTCTTGCTTGGTAGCATTCAGAGAAGTTAGTCGGAAAGCCCCGACAACAAATAGGAGGTAGACTCAACTCTCTGCCCCCACACTTGAGTACTGTCAGGATTCACTGACAGGAAAAGGAGGACAGGAGCAGGCACATACACATACTCCAAGCCCGGAATGGACATATATTCCCGTTCCGGCAGCTGAAGTCACCAAGCATATTCTATCAATGGTGAAAGAGCAGAATCGAATCCCTTGTCATATTCTGGATGCCTTCTAGGATATTATAACAACTTCAGCAGCATCTCAGGGAAAGACACATTAATCTATCCCTACCAGTGGAGTGATACATCAATAATTCACTCCGGAACAGTCACACATATCTGTTCCAGTACAAGAGGGTTGTGGGGCATACTCCCCAATATCATACAGACAACCAAGTCAGGCACATACACCTGATTTGAGAGGAGATCGTCAGCCTAACCTGGCCATCTTTCCTGATCAGGCACATATACCTACTCAGAGCAGCCACTTTCGTCAACAAGTGGTTTCCAAGTAGAGTAAAAAGGCATCTAAGAAAAAGACCCACCCAGCACAGTCAGGAGATCAAGTGCCAATTTGTAACAAGGCCTTTCTCGATGCTGGAGTTCATGAAGCCCTCAGACAATTATCTGTTGGAATTTAAGATTCTACTCCCTTAGTTCCCAATAGTGGGAACATTAATTCTGAAGGTCTTCAATAGACACTTCCTCATGAAGGCTTGCTTCATGACAATTCAGTCGATCTCGAAGTTTCATCTTTAGATGAGAGCCACAGGAACCCTCTGTGTGGTCAGAAGACCAAGGAGCAAGAGATCTCATCTTTTATTGTAACCCATTATGGTGGTCCTCCCCATGATGATGAATTTCTCTATGAAAGTCCTCTCCGCAGTAGTGATGCACATTGCCCGAAAAATGCTCCAGTGGACAATGTAGTGCCAAGAAAGCCCTCTTATCTTAAGGCACTTGCAAATGAGAAACCAGTCATGTCTAAAGCTTCATCGCTAGCAGGTGAAATACTTTCTCAATCAGAAGATAGCCCAGGGTGTAGGTCATTCTCTAAACCACCCCTAAGTCATGCATCTTCTAGTTTGATCAATGATTTATCTTCCAATCCTATTGAATCCAATTAAGAAACAAGGAAACACCAACTCTGGTCAAATCAGGTAGAATAATCTTCATCAAATGATAGAGAGGAAATGCTGAATATGAGAAAAACAACTGGCGAAAGGTGAAGTGCCAGTCATGTTTTGGCCTCTGGCTGACTCTCAGTATAATATTCCAGAAATGTTGACGAAAGATGAAATTCATGATATTCATCTCAACATATGGAAAACTCTTTTTCAGTTGAAAAATAAATTATTATCTTATGATTAATATGAAAATCATCTTAAGATAATAGAATGGTTACAACGTCAGATTGATTTGGCGTCTCTATCAGTCTCTCGATATCCGAAGGCTGAAAAGCAGTAGAGAGCCCTTCAACGTTCATGCTTCGGCGCACTAAGAAGATTACGTTAGTTAATTTCCAATGCCCCATCTGGTATTCATGTCAGAGGATGGGGTGTTCATGGAGCACTGCATTTCACGGTTCTCTCCAGTCAGTGAAGCCCGCCGAAAATGGTCTCATGCAATGTTATTGCCCATGGCCAGCCACAGTCAATGGGCTTTGTCTGTAATCAAAATATTTCCCAAGAACAGGCTTCAACTAGTTCCTCTCAAAATCAAGAATACAGAGAAAAATTTGTTGAATTACTCTTGCATCAAGCAAATGAGAATATTTAACAGGCCTCTCGTTTGGAGCAAGCACGTCACCAAGTGACAGAAGTGTCGGAAATCATCTAACGGTCTTTTGAACCGGGTGATAAAAGCGGATACAGATTAATGAATCCAGCTAATTTCCGGACTAAGGTTTGCAAGATCAGGAGGAATTTCAAGAAAGTCTCATACATATCATGTCAAGAACCACCCCAACTTGCCAGAATAGGGACTCTTTTAAACCAACGCTCAAAATCAACAAAAAGGATTTGGGGAGTTGAGCGAGAACAGCAGGAACAACCCCAATCCACTGGACTGTGGACTTTTTCAAATCATCAATCCCCTCCTCAGAGAAAGTCGATCTTTTCTCGATTGGGGAGGAAACCTCAAGAGGAACGAAGAGCCAAATTATCAGGAGATTCCCTCCAAATTACGATTCATCAAGAATTTCCTGAGGGATTGAATCAACAAAAGGAAATGTCTCATCAAAGACATGGAAGAAGACAATATCACAGAAATGATGACAGAAGGTATGCGATGAGTTATGCATCTATTAATGTCATCAATGCCGTTGTTGCTGATCCACCAGATGAGGCTCACTCAGGGGACTCAGATGAAGAGGTTCCTACTCAAGAATATGTATACACCAACACAAATGAAGAAGGTGTGCGTACACGAAGTCAAAGGATTACTCAGAACATAAGTAATCCTTTGAGTAACCCACTTCCCCCTCTCCGAAAAGGATCCAACAAAGGGAAGGGAAAGAACCAGGTTACATATCCTTCCTCTGGAGAAGGTCAATCGCTCTCACTAGAGCAGACGTTTGCACAACAGGAGGAAGAAATGAAGTACTTAATAAGGTTGAATGCAGAACTACTTCAGATTAGTCTTCTTCTGAAGCATGCTGGAGTCAGTCAGCCAAAGAAATTTTTTACAGCTAATGAGATGGATCGATAATATCCTCCTCTATCAGTACACCCTCACAGTTTTAATCCTACGGGTCAAGTGAAACAACAATTGGCAGTGCTACCATCAGTTGCAGTGCTAATCGCCACATCTGTCCAAGCTCCAGTCATTGCACCTACCCAAATCCAAGTTCAACCGGATGTTTCTCAAAAGTTAATAACTACTATTGAGTCATTAACAGCACGGTTAGAAACTATGGAAGGGAAGCGTGCGCAAGTTCAACCAGAAAAGAAATTTTACCCTGAATGGGTAGATTCAATTTCTCCTCCATCCAGTTTTGGGAACCCCATATTCCCTATTTTCAATGGATCAGACGATCCTGAACAACATTTGACACATTACGTGTCTTTTTTCGATCCTATGATGGGAACTCCATAGCAGCAAGAAGCAGTGAAACTCATATGCTTCGTGCGAACCTTAGAAGGACCAGCTTTTGTTTGGTATACAAGCTTGCAATCCCGGTCAATTACCGGATGGGAGGATCTTCGCAAAAAATTCCTCCTTCAGTTCAGCTCAACTTTTCCAAAGACAACAGTTTCCGATCTTACAAACTATAAGCAAAGGGAGAATGAAAGGGTCTCTGATTTCATTGCTCGCTGGAAGGGATTAACATATTCCTTGAGTTTAGCACTCCCTCAAGAAGAATTGTTGCCAATCTGCGTGGCAAATCTGCATGACAAATTACGCACTCCGTTAATCCCTATGAAATACACAGGAGGGTTTCGATACCTTACTTCAATCGCTCAGCAAATTGAATATTCCCTTATATAGGCTAAGTCTAAATCTTGTGTAATTCCATCAGCTCCAGGAAGGAGAATGGGAAAGTAGAAACTACTACAGTTATGCTTAAACAAGCACCTGTACCTATTTCTACCTCAAAACCTTCATCTTCTCGAAGGGCCCACCTTCTAAGTGCCAACAACAAAGGCCTTTTCGTCCAGATGATCAAAAAGATCAAATATGAAAACAATTTGAGGATCTGAAGAGCAAAACATACTTTTTCCGAAATGAACAAGTTCCTGGTTATTTCATTTCGGCTCTGGAAAACAACTTGGTTCAATTTCCAATACCCAAGAGGCCAAACAAGAAAGGAGATAAATACCGTCCTAATTATTGCCCTTTTTATCAAATGTTGAGGCATCCCATCCAAGAATGTTTTGTCCTCAAAGACCTACTGAAAAAGATGGTCGACTCGGGACAGGTCACATTGAAAGGCTCCTCAGCCCAGGTAGCATGTGTCACTGCTACAGTTCCAGAGGAGGAAGATGAATGGAAGGAATTCAAAAGCAAAAATGCACAAAAGTATGCTGATTGGATGGTCAGAAAGACAATCAATCGAACTCATGCTACTTTGCGAACAGAATTAAGGAAACCAATTGTGTCTTCTGCCATGAATGTTGCGGCAAAACCCTCTTCGTCAGAGGGAAATCCCTCAAATAAACGGCATGATTCAAAGAAAGAAAAAGAATCCGAAGAAGATGAGTATGTGTCAAAGCCTAAGTTGTCTTTGACTTTGGCAGACTTCATGCCATATACTTCAAAACCACGGGCACCGCCCCACCAAACGGCAAAGTCTAAATAGGATAATCAGACATAGTATTCATCAGATAAAGAGTTAATCTTTGGCTATGTTAATATGATTCAATTAACAGATCCATATGCCAGTCGCAGTTTCAATTTCAATGAGCCTAAATTCCCTGTATCAAACAGAGGAATCAGAGGAAGTTCCAGGGGCTTAGGATATAGGGGAAGACGTGGATCTTTCAGAAGCCACTATTCCAATTCTACCCCTGCTAGAAATGTGTACGCAGCAGAAACTCGTGGTAGAGCCCTTCAGCGAGCTCATCAAGAACAACCAAGTTCTTCTACCAATAGAAAATTCAGTCCTGGCATAGTTATTTTGGAAGACCGGTTGAAGGTTCCATCTTCTTCCTCTCAGCAAGTAAATGGATCTAATCGGTCTAATCTTCCAAAACCAGGAATATTACCAACTCCTATCCCAATACAAGATGCATCAACTTCCAAAACATCTTCTTCCAAGGTACCTTCTAAACCACATATTTCTATTGAGAAACGCAGACCTCTGGATCAAAAGTATGATATATTGAAACACTTGGCCCAAGTACCAGCCAAGTTATCAATTCTGGATGCTCTGAATCTGTCAAAAGATCTTCGGGAAGCACTCATCGAGGCTTTGTCAAGTCCTCAGGAGTTTGAAACTGAAATTGCTGCAGCTGAAGTCTATCACATAGAGAATAATCCTGCAGAATTCCATGAAATAATATCCTTTACTGATGAAGATGAATATGATGTTGTGCATGGACATATTAGACCATTGTACTTGTCTAGAAAGGTCAATGGAATGGATGTTCGAAGAGATTTCATTGACAATGGTTTAGGAGTCAACCTCATGCACATTCGTACACTTCGTCGATTGGGCATCACGGAATCTGATTTATCTCCTTCCACCATGATGCTACAGGGATATGATAAAAATGAACAAGAAACACTGGGTGAATTTACACTCAGAACTCAGTTTGGAGATCTTGTATCCAATTCAGATTTCATGATTGTTGATCAAGACTCAGCCTTCAACATTTTTCTTGGAAGACCCTAGCTACATCAACATGCGGTTATCCCTTCATCATACCATCAATGTCTCAAATATTGTTTCGATGGTCAATTTGGGACATTGTATGGTGATAAGGCCCCGTTCAAGACATGTGAGTCTCAATACATTGAGGCGGAATTCTATCACATGAAGCAAAGGGAGAAATCCATAACAAAGGAGATTACTAAAGTTAATGCTCCATATGGTTTGGAAAAAAATCCAGTAAATCCATTTACACATGTGAGTACAGATTATGTGTTGCCTATCAGTAAAATTGACAAGATAGACCCAAATCAAAATACTCTTATGGAAATATCCATAATGTCAATTACGGCAATCGAGCCAGACAACATGGTAGAAATTGGTAATCTACCAAGCAGTGATGAAAGCACAAATGGTGACGTCTTCATTTCATCTGCTGAAATCCAACAAGTCTATGCTTCGCCAATTAGGCCAGAAGAAGTTATAGCAACATTGGAGGTGAACAATGATGTCGATTCTCAATCCATCATCTCCTCTTTATTACCCAAAGAAGACCCTTCATCATCAATCGGGTTGGAAATGGAAACTTCTTCTTCAAAATATGAAAATTTTGACATCTCTTCAGATCATGAGAATTCTACTTTATCATCTACTATGAAAGTAGAAATGGAAGAAATAACACATGATGAAGAAGAAGAGGAAGATCTCATAGATGCTCCTCCATCATTTGAAGAGGGTATCTCTGTCACTTTGGATGAACTCAGAGAAATAAATCTGGGTACAAAAGGAGATCCACTCCCCACTTTAATCAATGCAGCCATGACTCTTGAAGAGCAAGAGATGTATATTTCTTTTCTAAAGAAAAATAAATATATACTAGAAATGCCCGGGCTTGATCCTGATGTTGCTACTCATCATTTGGGTTTACCAGAAGAACATCGAGGATTTAAGCACGCCGTGAGAAGAACACACCCAACTTATGCTTCCAAAATTGAAGCTGAAGTGGATAAGCTTATCAAAGCTAACTTCGTCAGAGAAGTTCAATATCCCAAATGGTTGGATAATATTGTCCCTGTAAAGAAAAAGAACGGACAAATTAGTGTTTGCATCGATTTCAGAGATCTTAATCGGCATTGTCCTAAGGATGATTTCCCAGTTCCGATTACAGAACTTCTAATTGATGCACTAGTTGGTTATGAAGCACTTTCCTTCATGGATGGATATTATGGATATAATCAGATCTGAAAGGCCCCAAAAGATGAGGAATCTACAGCCTTCAGAGCCCCTTAGGGTGTGTTTTGATACCGGGTAATGCCCTTTGGCTTAAAGAATGAAGGTGCAACTTATCAGCATGCCATGCATCATATCTTCAAACCCTTCTTAGGGAAGTTTGTTTAATGCTATGTAGACGATTTGGTAGTTAAATCCAAACAATGTTCTAATCACTTGGCTGATTTGGAAGTCATATTCTTCAATCTTCGACAACATAATTTGAAGATGAACCCCTTAAAATGTGCTTTTGGGGTAACCTCAAGAAAATTTATTGGCTTTGTTTTATGCCATCGTGGTATTGAAGTCGATCCTGAGAAGACCAAGTCAATACTTGGTATGTCACCTCCTCAAAATTTTAAATAATTAAGAGGTATTCAAGGACACTTAGCCTATATTCGGCGTTTCATCGCCAATTTAGCAGGAAAAAGTTTACCCTTCACCAAATAGATGAAGAAGGGAGGCACTTAACAGAGGACTGAAGAATGTCAAGAAGCATTCGATATTCTCATGAAATACCTCTTGAGTCCACCGGTAATCATGCCACCTATTGAAGGAAGACCACTTATCCTCTATGTGACAGGTCTAGAGTGATCATTGGGTGCCTTTCTTGCTCAAAAGAATGATGTTGGGAATGAAAACAGTCTCTACTATCTTAGTCGAACCATGATTGATGAAGAAACCCGATATTCAAGTATTGAGAGGTGCTGCCTGGCATTAATCTTTTCAGTTTAGAATTTGAGACACTACCTGCAACATCACGATGTCCAATTGGTATCTCACAATAACCCGCTCAAATTTATCCTAGTTCGTCCAATGCTTACAGGACGTCTGGAAAGGTGGGCAGTTATTTTGCAGCAATTCGACATTCAGTATGTGTCTCAAAAGGTGATAAAGGGCCAAGCTCTAGCTGATTTCTTAGCTGAACACCCTTCAGTGGAAGACACATCTTCAGATATTGAACTCCCTGATGAGGAAGTCTTCTCTATTCAAGAAAGTCCTCAGTCATGGGAAATGTATTTTGATGGTGCTTCGAGAAGTCTAACAGGGAGGAAAATGGAAAATCCTAAATTCAACAAAGTTGGATTAGGAATTGTGCTCACTTCTCCAGAAAAGGCAGTGTTACCTTATTCCTTCTTATTGTGGGAATGTGGTACCAATAATAAAGTAGAATACCAAGCTCTCATCGTAGGTTTGGAGTTATCACTTCAAGCACAAGTGAATCACTTAAAGGTGAAAGTTGATTCAGACCTGGTAATCAAACAAGTCAATGGGGATTATGCCATCAGAAAAGAAGAACTAATCCCTTTGTATGATTACGTCAGAGAGTTAATGGCGGAATTCCCTTTGGAACCGACATTTTCTTATTTCCCAAGATCACAGAATGCTCAAGCTGATGCATTGGCTAATATAGCCACAGCTCTGGCAGATCCAAATCAGGACAAGACAACCATCAGTGTTGCCCACCGTCATGCAATTTCACCTTATGTTTGAATCAGAACAGAGGAAATTAATGAAATTTGTCCCATCCCTGAACTGTATGGTCATACTACAGGATAGATGTCACCTATCAGGGAATACCTTCAAAATGGAACACTTCCACCTGATAGAGCTGAGAAAGAACAAATCTGGTGATGTGTGGTTAATTTTACTCTTTATGATAGCCCAGATCACCTAGAGAATATTCTCTACAAACATGGTTTTGATGGAGTTCTCTTCAGATGCATTGATGGTCAAGAGACAATGGATGTCATGAAAGAAGTGCATGCAGGAGTCTGTGGTGACCACCAGTCTGGACATAGACTGTCTTATCAGATTCTAAGGCTTGGATACTTTTGGCCTTCAATGATACGAGATTGTGTCGATTTCACAAAGAAGTGTCATTCATGCCAAGTACATGCCAACATCATTCATCAGCCTCCAGAGTTGCTTCATACAGCTAAATACTCATGGCCATTTTCCACATGGGGAATGGATGTGGTGGGACCTTACCCTTCGGCTACGGCCAAGCAGTTTAAGTATATTCTTACTGCTACCGACTTCTTTTCCAAATGGGAAGAGGAAATACCTTTCAAGTAAGTCAATTCTAAATTCATTGTTAGACTTATCAATTCTAACATCATTACCAGATTTGGTGTCCCTTATACCATATTGACGGACAATGGCACCAGTTTCTGTTCATCCGAAATGAAGAAGTTTTATCAAGAATACAACATCAAATCCAACCATTCATCTCGGTATCATGCAGTGGCCAACGGACAAATAGAAGCCTTTAACAAGACTCTTTCAAATATACTACAAAAAATGGTGGATAAAGATAAGAGGTCATGGCTTGATAAACTCTTTCGTGCTTTATGGGATTATCGGACTACCACCCGCACTGCAACTCGGTCAACTCCATATTCATTGGTATATGGAACGGAAGTCGTCTTTCCCATTGAAGTTCAACTACCCTCACTCAGAGTTGCCATTTGTGATCAATCATCTACAGATAAAAAATCTCAAAAGCGATTGAATGAATTGGAACGGTTAGATGAGAAAATATTTTGCACTTTGCACCACTTGGAAGTCTATCAGAATCGAATAGCATGAGCTTTAAACAAAAAAGTTCGTCTTCGTTCGTTCACTCAGAGAGAATTGTTATTAGTTCTCAGAACTCCAATGATACTAGGAAATAAACCTCCCAAGATTGAGCCAAAATGGGAAGGACCTTATTCAATACATAGGGTCTACTCTAATGGAACTTATTCATTAATCTCAATGGATGGAGAACTTATCACTACTCCAACCAATGCCAGATTTTTGAAGAAGTATTTTTTATAAACTGCAAAGTACCTCTTTCGTCCTTGCTATATGATGTTAAACTATACAGTAACGGTCCATACATATGACCTTAAACTATTTGTACTTTCGTCCCATATGATGCTAAACTGTGAAAATGTTCCCTAAATGGCCACGTATGACCTTAAACTGCAAATAGGTCCTGTATGACCTTAAAATGCATCATCAATGGTCCATGCATATGACCCTAAACTATTTGCAAGTCCCTTACGTCCAGCAAGACGTTAAACTGTGACGTCCTAACTACATGATGCTAAACTGTATAAAAGTCCCTTATGTCCAGAAAGACGTTAAACTACATAATCATCAAAGGTCCTGTATGACCTTAAACTACACCACCGTCCAGCATGACATTAAACTGCACCATCCACGGTCCATGCATATGACCTTAAACTATTTGCACTTTCTTCCAACATGACGCTAAAATTTATCATCCCTTTTTCGTCCAACGTGACGTTAAACTGTGAAAAAGTCCCTAATGCGTCCAACATGACGTTAAATGGTATACTCTTTTGTCCTCCCTGCATGACATTAAACTGCATAGTCCCCCTTTCGTCCAACATGACGTTAAACTCTATTGTCCCCATGATCCTAACTACATGACGCTAAACTGTAGAGAAAGTCTGTGATATGTCCTACATGACATTAAACTATATTTTTTCCCTGCTACATGACACTAAACTGTGCAGCACCAATAGTCCTAACTGCAAGACTTTAAACTGCATAGTCCCTTTATATGTCCTACATGACATTAAACTATGCATCGTTAAGGTTTTTGTTACCTCTTGTTTCTCACACCGAGTATGACTCACGTGATCTTAGAACAAACCACAACCATAACACTCTCTCTGGGCCGCTAACCATGTGTAAGTCCCAACATCATTTAATAGGTTGTTGTCCCCAAGAACAACTTAATCATTAATTCATTCTTTAATTGAACTACACGGACTTTGATCCTTGCCTTCTAGGAGAGGTATGTAGGCAACCTCCCAAGGTTCAAGCCCAAAACCAATCTCTTCACATCGGTTCATCTCCATCTCATACGATGTTAATTCATGAAACTGCCCTTAGAATCAATATCTTTACATTGGTTCACTTTTGTCCTTGTTATAGGATGTTAAACTATACAACACTTTTGTCCAGTATGACAATAAACTACAAATTTCTTTGATACCCTCACCTGAGAGGGAACCATTATTTTCATTGATTTTTCAATCATGTTTCATTTCAAAGACTATGTGCATACATGGAAATGGCCAAACCTTTTATCTTGGGTTAAACCATCATTTCACTAAATTCCCCTTTCACCCTTCTCATGTACGAACCAAATTTGTACAGAGGGTATTTCTAGAACTACGTGGGCTTGATTCCCATACTTATGGGATACATAGGAACGTTCGAGTGTCCCTCGAATCCAGCCCCAATCCTTTGGGCCTAACCCCAAATTCCATTTTCAATCCCTTGGCTGAAAAGTCCCCATGAAAACACACACTGTGTATTTCTTACAATGGTCCAAGATCTATGACCCTAAAATAAGATCTCTAATCCTTTTTTCCCACACGATGTTAAACTGTAGTTTAAGAACTACGTATGGCTTGATTATCATCCTTATGGGATACGTAGTGAAGTCCAACATTTCAATTCAGGACCCAGCCATAACATGATTACGGTTAGCATTGATCTATGTATCTTTGTATACATTGAACAATACCCATCTTTATGTGTCATAATCCTAACCTTAAATATTTTCAGATCCTCATAACCCTTTTCATGACTTCTAGTCACAAAAATGTCAAACTTCTGAGAGTTCTTTTGTCTGACTATGCAGCATGTTCCCATAGGCGGCCTTGCATAAACAGTCTACATAACAAACTTGTTAGCCAAAAGATACTATTATTTGACTATGCAGCCAATGCCCTTAGGTGGCCCTGCATAATTCAACCCCCTAACGGGTTTTTCGGATAGTGGTAACTTCATTCTTGGGAAGAATGCCTCTTTTGTCCTTATTTTTCTTAAACGACAGTATGTAGGGATCCGCAAAAAAATATCCATCCTTAATATATTTTTTCTATATCCTTTTTCATGATCTGGAAGTATTCAAGTCTATGGTTTATATTCTTCTTCCCTACGTTTGGGTCAGACCTTCGTAGGAGTGATATCCATCCAGTTCTTAGATAATCTTGTCTGGAAATATCTTCTCCATATCAATTACCTCTTTCCATACAAAAAACTCTATACTTTGGAAGATTTGAATCTCCATAAACTTTCACTGGCTTTTAGCACTAGGAAAGTAAATTTTGGAGAGTTCTTTTTCCTGACTATGCAGCATGTGCCCATAGGTGGCCTTGCATAAACAGTCTACATAACAGACTTGTTAGCCAAAAGATACTATTTTATTTAACTATACAGCCAATGCCCTTAGGTGGCCCTGCATAATTCAACCCCCTAACGAGTTTGTTAAATAATGGTAACTTCATTCTTGGAAACTACTTCTTATAATGCCTTTTAGCTCTTTTTCATATCATTCCTCAGATTAAAATATTCTTAAGTCATAGCTTACATATTTTCCCTCATACTTGAGTATGGTAATATGTTTTCAGATGAATTTTCAAGGAATTGAGTCAATTCTAATCCATTTCGGTCAAAGCTATTTTGACCTTAAACATTAGCCTTTTTTTGTCCGATGTGCATGACTCTAAACTGCCCACAAAAGACAAGGGAACTTTGAATAAAAGTCAATTTCCCAGCTCACTAAACATACATTTTTTATGATTTAGGTAACATTGAGCAATTAAAAGGTTTTAAGTTTATAGGGTTATTTACATTAATCCTAGTAAAAATCAAACTTTGTTTACTAGGCCCATTGGCTTAGGTAAAATCTAAAGCATGTAGCAAAAGAGAATGCAAGTACAAATGATTGAAGATGAAAGTGTTTTTCATTGATGCACAATAATTAGAAGGACATCCACAGACTGGAGTCTATTCTCTTTTTCAATAATTAAAAGAGACTTTCAAAATAAGTCTTCAATTGATAAACCACATCCAGAGCTTCATCAGTAGCTACTTGAAGCTCATGCACTCGACCAACTTCAATCTTTTCAGCCTGATGGAGTGCTTTATTGGAATCCTCAATGGTCTTCATACCATTTTTTGAACTCCCTCCAATGAATTATTGAGTTGGTCAAGTTCCCCAGTAACAGCATCCAACTGTTGCTAAAGGTGCATCTACTGGACGACTTTTTATTTGATTTTATGCTTCAGCTCCTTCATCTTGGCAGTATAATCAGCCTCAGCTTGGGATACCACAACCTCAAATTCGCTGATGTTAACTGAAAATTCCACCCTGGTCAGATCTTCACGGCACTTTTGCTCCTGCTCCCTCCTGAATATGATCTGTTTCACTGTGGTATGGATCTTTTCATATCCAAAACCGCGCAAGTCCTATTACCTTGACAGCAGCGCGACGGTGAGGAAACAGTGGAAAGAAGATGACTTGCACGGCGAGAGATTGAGAATTTGGAATCAGATGTGAAGCATGGCCAATGACCACATATTTAAAGGCCAGGCGGCCGATCTGTGCCCCTACACCCAGTGCGCCCAGGCCCTGCGCGATGCGCACTTGCGCGCCGCCCTCTGCGCCATCAACACTTGCGCGCCACCTTTCCTTTGGATGTCTTTGATTTCCGCAGAGTCAAATCCTCATTTCTTTCGGATCCAACTCTGAGGGGGGACTTTTGTTGATGCTCCTTTTTTGTCACAGAGTCCAAAGGAATGTAAAGGGAAATGAATTAGCACAAATTGATCCATCCTTTGAAGAAAATATCAAAAATCGACAAAAGCATGAACAAAGGATCAAAATCACAAGCGTCGCGAAAGTTCGATCATTGTCACGCAAGTCCACTTGCGCGACGCCTAGTGGTCGCACAAGTGACTTGCGTGACCTAAGTGGTAACCGCTCAGGGTCTTCTCCTGCCAATAAATAGACCATGTGGGCCCCCGATTTCGAGGGAGGATTTTTTTCCAGAAACTCAGATTTGAGCTCCCGGAGCCCTAGTCTCTTCTCAATGCTTCTGAAACACTTCTAAGGTAATTTCTTACCTAGAACAAAAGATCTAAAGAGCGGAAGGAAGGTCTAAGTGTCGAAACTCATCAACACTTGCACGCCTGAGTGGCCAGCCCTTAAGGGAAAAGAGCCACACTTTCGTGCCGCCTTACTCCTTCAATAGATCTTGCGCGCCCCTCTTCTGGAAGAACCTCAAGAGGATTCTAAAGGCTTTAATGAAGATTCGCTCAATTATTACCCTGCTGGTTAACCGTCACACAAGTACACCATGTGTCGTGCTAGCATACCTGCGCGACCAGGACTTGTGCGCCCACGCAGTACCTGCGCGCCTACGAGGACTTGTGTGCCCCTGCCTTTTTGGGTGCCTTTCTTGCCTATTTCACCCCTCTTAAGCCATTACACCTTTCCTATTCAAGATTCAGTCTTCAAGACACTCTTCAAATCCATTTATGGCATGATTTCTTAATTTGACTTCCTTATCTGAAAGGAATTCTGTGGAATATCTCTCAAAACCTAGTGATTTACACATATTTATGTCACTAAAGATTGAGATTTCATTCATTCAACCTCATCCTTTAAGATGAGAGAATCCTTAACCTAGGTCTCCTTTTCAGGAATTATCCCCAGTCATAAGTCCTCTAATTTGGGCATCCTCTTAGGATTAATCCCTAGATCCCCTAACCTGGGCCTCCTTTTTAGGAGTAAGCCCCAGTCATAATTCTTAACTTGGGCATCTTCCTTAGGAGTAAGCCCCAATTCTTAAATTTCCCAAGTCTGGGCATCCTCCTTAAGAGTAAGCCCCAATCCCCTAATTTGGGCATCCTCCTTAGGAGTAAACCCCAAGTCCCTTAATTTTTCAAATCTCTTAACCTGGGATTCCTTTTCAGGAATAAGCCGTAGTCTTAATTTCTCTTAACCAGTCCTAATTTACCTTTGATCTGGGATTCATTTTTAGGAGTAAAACCCAATCATAATTCTTCTCCTAATTTGGGCCTCCTTTTCAGGAGTAATCCCGAAGTTAGAGTATTCAAAAATCTCCATGAAGCACATAAACCTTTATGGACCCTGTTCCTAGATTTCTTCCCTTAAGTAAATCCTAACCTTAATTTATATGGGCAGTCATACATACATAAGCCCCACATTATTTCTTATGATTGCATCTTTCATGGCACAATTGTCTAAATTTTTACCAATACCTCTTGTTTCTCACACCGAGCATGACTCACGTGAGCTTAGAGTGTAAAAGTAATTGTGACATCCTTTTTTGAGCCATCAATCATAAACATCATACTCCCTTACTCGAACTACGTGGGTTATGATTCCTTTTCTAAAAAAAGGATTTGTAGGTAGCTCGTCTACGGGTACGATCCCAACTCTAAAATAATCCATGTCCTTCTGAATGACAATAAACTTCAAGTGCCCCACTGAGTGGCTTTAAAACCAGCATGGTCATCATAATGACCAAGGGACTTCTGTATAAATGTGTCGAAGGGTACCATTGACCAAGAATATCTAATAAATACAGATGATTCTCTATCAATGAAGAACCTCTAATACATACAAAGATTCTCTAAGTTTCCTACATATTTAATCATTGATTTCCAGATCTAAAGGAAATCTCATTTTATACTTGGTAATGTAATAAGGATTCACGAACATAACTTAGATCTATAAAGAGAGTCCCGGAGTAGAAAATAATTCCCCTCAAAAAGGTGTGATGATTCCGACCTCCATTCCTCTCGACCAATGCAAATTCCTAAGCCTCATCAGTCCACAAACTAATGAGCACCTACCTTTGGAAAGTAGGTCCGAATGGATGTGGAATCATTGGATGTTTCCGGTTCTATGAACAGACCTGTTAGAAACCGATCGGAATGTTTGAACCTCCCATCAAGGTGGTCATCCCCGGATTTCGAGGGAAATAGTGTTTCTAAGCAATTACTGGCGCTGCGATCCCATCGGTGCCCTAGGAATTTGATTCCGAGCACCGGTTCAAAAGTTATGAAAACCCGCTCGTTCGTTCACTGAACGTACCCGAGATAAACTTTGGAAAATGATTCCGGGCACACTGGGCCTCAGAATCAGGTGGCGTCAGAAACTGCCTTCTTGAAAAATCCCAAAAAAAATTAAGAAAAAAATTTCCCTTCAATTTTACGGGTCTTTACATTACTCCCACCTCAGGGCTTTACGTCCCTATAAAGATACATCAAAAACTAGGGAAAAAAAGTGGGTACTGTGCACGCATCTGAGCCTCCCGCTACCTGGTGCTCTCCTGGAGGTTCCCGTGCTGCCATCTGATGCACACTTGAGGAATTGACCGTCCACGTAGGACCCGCTCCTGTCGATCCTCAATCTCCACCGGGACCTCCGAAAAAGTCTCCTCATCATCGATGTCCAGCTCCCCGTGGTCAATGATATACGTCTGGTCGTGCACATATCTCCTCAACTGAGATACGTGGAAGATTTTGTGCACCCGGTGCAACTGAGGTGGTAGAGCCAGGCGATAAGCCACCTCACCAATCCTGCTGAGGATCTGGAATGGTCCGATGAAGTGTGGAGACAACTTGCTGCCTCGGCCAAATCTCCGTAATCCACGTCTAGGTGAGACACGTAAGAAAACGTGGTCGCCATCGTCGAACTCCAGTGGCCTCCGCCTCCTGTCAGCATAAGACTTCTGCCGGCTCTGAGTTGTCCTCATCCGCTCCTGGATGACCTGGACCATCTCCGGTCCCACAAGTGCTGACTCCCCAGGGTCTGTCCAGTACAGAGGAGATCTGCACGGTTGGTCGTACAACGCCTCGTATGGTGTCATCCCGATGGTGGAGTGGTAGCTGTTATTGTACGCGAACTCCACCAAGGGTAGGTGGTCCTCCCAGCTGTGACCAAAGTCGAGGACACATGCGCGGACCATGTCCCCGAGTGTCTGAATGGTCCTCTCCGTCTGACCATCCGTTTGAGGGTGAAAGGCGGTGCTCAGACGTATTTGTGTCCTGAACACCTCCTGCAACCCCTTCCAAAGCCGAGAAGTAAAGCGAGCATCTCGATTGGAGACGATAAATGATGGAACACCATGAAGCCATAAAATCTTCTGAACGTAGAGACGTCCCAAGCTCTCCACTGATCCCTGCTCTCTGATGGGTAAGAAGTGATCCGACTTGGTGAGTCGGTCGACAATCACGCAAATGGAGTCGTGACCTCTGGAAGTGCGTGGAAGTCCAGTCACGAAGTCCATAGATATATCGTCCCACTTCCACTCTGGGATCTCCAGGGGTTGCACCAAGCCTGCTGGTACCCGATGCTCTACCTTCACCTACTGGCAGGTGAGGCATTGAGAAACGAACTCAGCCACAGCCTTCTTCATGCCCGGCCACCAGTGCTGTCGTCTGAGATCCTGGTACATCTTCTCCACTCCAGAATGTACCACCAAAGGGGAATTGTGAAACTCTCTCATCACCTCCTCCCGTAAAGAAACTGGTACCAAGGTACGTCCTCTGAAAAGGACGTCGTGCCATCCTCCTAAAGAGAAACCATCAGGTGCCTGTCCTGAGGATATCTGCGCACACCGCGTCTCAATGTCAGGGTCCCCACACTGTGCCTCTCTGACCCGCTGTAGTAGCAGAGGAGCGACTATGAGTGATTGTAGAAAGGCTGCTCCATC
The DNA here is from genome assembly GCA_963277665.1 of Viscum album. Classification (NCBI taxonomy): domain Eukaryota; kingdom Viridiplantae; phylum Streptophyta; class Magnoliopsida; order Santalales; family Viscaceae; genus Viscum; species Viscum album. The sequence goes on from OY728150.1 coordinate 1,539,462,371, forward strand.
ACTATCCATGAAGGATATCTGCAAAGCTGCAAAGATTTATCCTTTACAAAAAAGAGATATCTGGTCTCATCCCCTGTATGAACCACGTTCCTTGCCTAATACTGTCAATCCTATCATGATCAGTTAAATCATGCCATGGATGATGTCGTAAGGCCTCGACGCTGCTACCAAGAGATCCAACCGTTACTCTTGCCTCCAATGTTGAGTCACACTGTCGGCATTAGTGTGTGGTCACTAGGTCTCCTCCAGTAGGAATCTCGTATGTGAGGGTCTAGTCAATAGTTTTTAACCGGAACCTCTTAGTATTAACATACAAAAGACAAGAAAGAAAATGTCACTATTGCAAGAGTCTTATATTACTTCAACTCAAAGTACAAGGATGCAAAGAAGCACAAACAATGAAGCTAGAGGCATTATGGGAAAAGGCCTCCATGCCTGGAGCTAGTCCCGCACTTGTCCACCCACTTCCGGAGCTCCATGATCGTAAGCTTCAGCTGCCTGAAGCTGTGCTCTCCCCTATGGTCGGGGTGGACCACCTGGTGGTGGTGGTGGTAGAGCCTGAAAGCGTCGCCCACAACCTGCGGCTCGGGCAGCTCCTCTGCCTCGTCCGCATGCTCCCTGCGGACCACCACGGTCGAACCTCTGCCTCTGCATGAGTGGTTCCTCAACCGTCTGCTGCCCCTCTGCATGGCGGGTCGGGCAGTCACGAGCCAAGTGGCCCTGCCCGCCACATGCATAGCACTATCTTCCACTCGTAAGATTGGTTCTACTGCGTGTGCCCCACACCTCCGAGCCAGTATCCTGTGGTCGTCCGCCTGATGGCCTGGTCCTCTGGGACCTCTGTGACATCTGTCTACTGCCGGCTGCAGAAGACTCTGCTACGTGCCGCCCTACGGTAGGTCTCGTCGCAGGTGTAGACTCAGCAAGAAATCTCTCGATGAGAAGGGCTCGCTCCAGTACCCCTTCCTATGTCGGAATGCTAAGGGAGATCAGCGATTCCCTAATCTCATGCCTCAATCCCTACTCGAAGGTCCAGGCCCGGAAGAATGGGTCTCGTACCATGTCCGTTGAGTAGCGCGAGAGATCGGTAAATCTCGCCGAGTACTGGGCGACCGTCAAGCTGCCATGCCGCAGCTGTAGAAGCTCCTGGATGCACACCGCACGAAGGGTGGCTGGGACGAACTCCAAGATGAAGAGGCTCTCAAAGTCCGTCCAGAAGAGAGATGCCTCGTTGTGCACCTGGAGCATCAAGCCCCACCATCTGCCTGCTGCCGCGTGCAGGAGTCTCGCTGCGAGCACCACCATGATGTATGCTGGTGTCCTCACTAACCTGAAAACTCGTACAACTGCCTCCATCCAATCCTTGGTTGCCTGAGGGTCCGTCTCCCCGTGGAACCTGGGCAGTCGTTGACGCTGAAACTCGTGCAGTGCACTAAGGTGACGTGCACCGTCAACGGCTGGGGATGGTAGCATCGGTGGCTCGACAGGTAGAGGTATCGTCGGTGCCTCTTCTTTCAAAGGGCCTTGTACCGAGGCCTCGTCGCTCGGGGGGCTGTCATCACGTACAATGCTAGGAACCCTAGCTGCTTGCCTTCTTGGGGCCATCCTGAAAAGAGACAGGTGCGCCACAGTCAAAACAGTATACCTGGTGATCTGACACAAAGTAATCACAAAGAAAACTTGAAACACACATGCAATCAATGTTTTCATGCATTAAGTCGAAAATCAGAAGTCAGGGTCATGGTGTACGGATACGTCGGCCGCCGCACCAACACTACACTCCCTGGACTGATAACCACACTCAATACTCTTAACACTATTGCTTCACATAGAAAAAGACTAGAGTCCTGAGTTCTGCGGTAGAACCGAACTCCTCTAATACCAATTTGTCATGTCCCGTCCTCGGGGCCCATGTCGTCACTACCCCAAGCCCGCCTTCCATAGGCCAGGGGATGGAAACTAGAACCAAGGCGTGATTCCCGATAAAAAGGGAAGGCATTGCCTTTGTAAAGTGAACAAATACACAGAGTAAACAAGTGGAAGTAAACACTAAGTAAAAACTGGGAACAATAGTAAGTGCGGAAAAGTAAATGGGCCAGAATACAAACCCAAACTGAAAGTAAAGTACAACTGAAAAAGGGAGTATAGCAACTGAAAAGTAAATCTGCAGCATCGAGTCATCCACTGGAAGTCCCACCTGAAGGGTGGGTACAGATAGCCTCCACAGCTCCTCGGGTCCAGCCGTCCGCTCCGAGTACGTCCCGCCCAGTGGTCCACCTTCAGGTACCGACCTGCTCCGCAAGCCTCAACCACGATCATCATTGTCCGTCGTCTGCAACCAACACAATGTAGTGCGGGCATATCCCATGCTGGGGTGAGTATAAGATAATCAGTAGGGACCCTGAGACCCCCGAAGGTCTCCCAGAATCCACAAAGGAAAATCCACAAAGGAAAGATACAATCACGAATTAACATCCGACACTACTTAGGTATATGCCCATACATATACCTAAGTCATCAATTCCAGTTCGGCTCCAACATCCAAGGCCAAGTTCGATCACGTCCACACAGGATAGCACAACACAATCCACACAGGAAAGCAAGTCAATCATATCCAAGATAATGATTGAAAGTCATGATTCAGCTCACACAGGTATACTTATTCGTAAGACGATAGAGATGATCAGATGTAGCCACTGATTCATCTAAGTTGTCGGACCCACACAGGATCGATATGTACTAACCCCCGCAATGTCCCACACAGGATCAATAGGTAACTAATCCCCGCAATGACCCACACATGATCGATAGATAACTAACCCCCGCAATGACCCACACAGGATCGATAGGTAACTAACCCCCGCAATGACCCACACAGGATCGGACCCACACAGGATCTGTAGGCGCTGGCCCACATAAGACCGTTGAGCGATGACCCACACAGGATCTGACCCACACAGGATCGGTAGCACTGATCCATGTAGGATCTCTAAGTATTGTAGTCTTCACTGTCGAATCCACGGAGGATTTCTGTACAGTCGTCATCGTCGTCGCAGTCGCATCCAGCTCTAGGGTTCCCGCACATAGCAAGCTCGTTCAGGAGGGTCCGCTCCATGAGCCGAGGGGCTGATACATCAACTGACACATAGTCTGTAGTTGATGTATCCAAAGGTTCTGTATCGTCAACAGGAACTCAACGTCACAGACGATGCGTCAATCGGACACTCGGTCTGAGAGTTATTGGATTTTTCGTCCTAGGGGCCCGGTTGGTTTTTAAGTCAAAACCAACCTGACCATATTCCATCTGTGTCCAAACCTCAAGAGGAGTAATCCAAAAGGTCCGTCTCACTAAGAGGAATCCATCAAAGTCGATGTCACGTCAATCGGACGTCCGGAACTCAAGTTATAAGTGTTTCCGCTCCGAGGGCCCGGTTGGTTTCGTGTACGAACCAACCCAGTCGAACCTAAAGTTCTTAGAAACCTTGAGTGTAATATACCGAAATGACCGTCTCGATCCAAGGATCACATCACAGCTGACAGTGCGTCGATCGGAGGTCCTTATCCCATGTTATGGGAAAAAGACCATGAGAGGTCCGGTATTAGGGGGTTCGGGCCCGGTCCGACCCGGACCGGTTCCCCCTGGGTCGGCCCGAACCGGTCCGACCCGGCCCGGTACCCCCTGGGTCGGCCCGAACTGGGTCGACCCGACCCAAGTCCGGGTTTGGCCCATTAGGGGACGGCCTGGCCCGGTGGGCGTGGCCCGGCCCGGCAGGTGCGGCCCGGCCCGGCCTGGGCGTGCTCGGCCTGGCCCAGTGGCCAGGCGGCCAGGTGGCTCGGCCGTAACGACTGAGCGTAGAGGGTGCGGGGGGGGGGGGGGGGGGGGGGGGGGGCGCTGCCCCCCGCTAGTTCAAAACCGCGGCCCCCATGAGGGGGGCCGCTCCTGCTGGCCAGCCGGGGGTTACGACCCCCGGCGCTTCTCGGAAGCCGGTCGGCCCGGCTGGCCGGCCGTGCTGCTGCCGCGGGACTCCACGGTCTCGTCCTCCTGCTCCGACGCCGGCGGCCAGAAACCGGCTGCCGCTCCCTGCTCCGCCACGGCCTATGGTCGCGGCCTTGGTCTGTGCAGCGCGGCGCGACAGCGCCGCACCCCTCTGCCGCGGCCCTACTCCGGCCACGGTGCTTTTATGGTTCTCCAGCGCGGCGCGACGGCGCCGCGACTTTTTCGTCTTCAATGGTGCGGCGCGATGGCACCGCGCTTCTTCACCCAAACTCATAGCTTCCGTGCGGTGCAATGGCACCGCTCCGCCTTACACATGCCGCAACAAAACCAAACAACCAAGGGGGAGGAGGGTCGGCCGTGTTCGTGCCGTCCGACCTCCTCCCGTTATTGCGATAACAGGTGGCCCAGATAAGATGATAAATTAGCAATGAAAGTAAACAGGAACAAAAAGCAATAATCCCCCTACCTTGAGCATAGTCGTCGAACGAGGTTTTTTGGGGAAAGGGACGTCGCATAATTGATCCTCGCGGAAGATGGTTATATACACGTTGATGGAGATCGTCCAAGGAGGAACGGTATCTCCCTTCCTTTGACGTGGGAAAAAGGAACGAAAGGATGAGCGTCGGGTCGTCGATCTCCGAGGAAGTCCTCTCTTACTGTCATCCATCGTCAGAGGTCAGCGTTCTTTGTGTTCTTCGTCGAGGAAGAAGAACTTCAAGAACTTGAGGAAATTCTCCCAAGCCTTCACGCACAATGAAAACCCATTAATAAAATAAGACTTGTCTTATTTTATTAACACACAAGCCAACCTCTTTGAAATTCCAAAATTGAAACAACCAATTAATTGAATTAATTGAAATGTTTAAACCGCCAAATTAATAGACGCGTTTCATACAAGATTAAATGCAAGAGTTGACTTCCAATTAAAGTGGGGGTGCGGGTGTGTTACCTTATTAAAGGAGGGGGTTTAAAAAGAAAAGAAACGGTGGGGCTCATGTGGGACCCACCTCAAAAATATCCTACCTAGTGGGTAGGATATTGTGGTTCCCACTTCATCCACTTAGTTTAGGTTAAACAAAAGAAAATAAAATTGGTTGCACCACTTTTATTTTATTCCTTTAGTTAACCCAAAAATTTAAAAACCACACCCGAGAAAATGCAACTCTGAAAAAGGTGTTTCTAATCAATTACCGGAACTACGATTCCATCGGTGCCCTCAGAATTCGATTTCGAGCACCGGTTCAAAAGTTAGGAAAACCCGCTCGTTCGTTCACTGAACGTACCGGAGCTAAACTTTGGAAAATGATTCCGGGAACACCGGGCCTCGGAATCAGGTGCCGTCAGAAACTGAGTTCTTGTAAAATCACAAAGAAAATTAAGAAAAAAAATTCCTTTGAATTTTATGGGTCTTTACAAGTCATTTTTGTGTGGAGGATGCAGTCTCAGGTCAAACCAACACATGATGAAACTGCTATAACTCAAAGTGTGTGTTTCCAATTTGAAATGACATTTTAGAAAAAACACAAGTGACATACTAAAAACCAAGAAAACACTTTTGGATTATTTTTATGTAAGGACCCAACCCAGTTTGTCTAGAGTATTTTCATTAATTAATTACATTGGAATTATCATAATAAATTTTTATCCCAAAAGAACAAATATTTTAGTAGCTTTGGAAAACCAGATACATACATAAGTTCAACATTACAACTTTAATGAAAATACCAAATAGAAATTCCTTTGATAACATTCATAAATCCTTGGTTATCCTTGCATGTAATTCATAATATACCTCTTCATGTCCTGGGAAAATGAAACATAAGAAAGGAGTGGTCTCAAATTCTCATTAAGGGAAATCAATACAGTGGAAGATATCATAAACATAAACATTACGCTTGGTGAATAACTAAAATTGCATGCCTTTAATAATAAATTTGAACACATTATGGCGTGAATAAGAGATGAATAAATAATTCCATAATAATGAATAATCATGGTTATTCTACTAGTTTAATAACCACATGAACTTTTTATTACTAGTTTCATAATTAGGTAATTCACAATGCATGGCATCATAACCATACCGTCAAGACCTTGTTCCAAGACCATAAATAACCATGTTGCCAAGGCCTCATGACAAGACCACAGTTTGTCTCATGAGACCTACCGATGCATCGAGGGGATATAGAGGGCCACACCCAACACTTAATAAGTCTAATTCATCCCTCCTATTAAATGGGGTAAACATTAATAAAATATACACTCATATTGAAACTAACATATGAAATGTAAATAAATTTTCCCTAACAGTAAGCATGAACACTAACCCTTCGGAGTAAATTGGTGAATGGTTTTAAGATAGCACATCTACATTCAAACTAAACCAAGACCATTTAATTAAATATGGTATATGATATTATAAAATATTAATCCTAATAATACATAATAATCAACAAGAGTGTTGAAATAGATGAGGATACTGTTATAAAATCATCAAGTAATTCTTGAGATAAATACTATTTTATTTTGAATAGAAGTGTTATTTTGAGAAAAATCCTTGTATAAAACCAGAAGTTAAGTAAGATAGTATTTTTAAAAATAAATTTCTTTATTTTAAAAAGTTAATTTTTTCTAAAAATAGATTATATAGTTCTCTTGAAAATTGGTAATAATTTGAGAAATTCCCTTGAATCGGGATTTTATTTCGGGAGTAATTTTTTAAATATCCTTTTCAAACATACAACTCCATACAAATTAAAGTAGGATTATAGTTTGTACACATATCTAGAACATTTAAATATAATTTATGAATACTAAATTTGAATAAATATGAATTTAATTGAGGTGAGTAGAGAATAATATTAACCCGAATGAAAATGGAGGTTCGGGTAGAAAACCCTTACCTTATGTTCAATGGTGTTCTTCACTTGATCTTAGTGTCCTGGATAAAAAAATTAAATTCATTAATTACTATTTATATAACCTATTCTTTATATAATTTATTTACTATGTCCTTATTAAGTTCATTTTTGACCTTCTTGATGAGTTTAAGATGTTCAATTTTATTGTTTGGGAGCATTTTCTTCCTTGGTATTCATGACCAGTTTACTTATATACATGTAAGGATAAACATTTAAGATTAGAATGGTTATCCAGGATAGAATATGTAATTTATTTTTTAACATCCATAATATTACATGTTTATAAAATTCATTTGGTTATTGGGAGTGAAGATGAATTACTATATAAAACTTTAATGATAATTGTTGGGGTTAATTGGAGTCTTTTGATTACAACAAACTTATTTTGATTTATAAATTAATATAATATGTAAAAAAAGATTTCAGAACCTTAAATAATTTATAATACATATATTATAGTCTGTTTAAACCATCAAAGTGGTTTCATGACCAGAATTGAAGATGGTAATAGAAATTTAAAACCCGTCGTCCTTGAATGTGATAAATTAACACATCTTGAATGGAGTTTTCATTTCTAGTATAAAAAGGGGGGAATGAGAGATTATGATGAATTAAGACACTATCATAACAAAATTTTAGTACATTTAAGTTATTTTATTTATAATATCATTTGGATGAAATGAGTTTAGGAAAGAAAAATAAATTAAATGAACCTGAAATAAAAGAAAATTTTAGAAATCCCTTATGAATATTTAGCAGCCTAACAGCATCACTTAAAATTTTATAAAATAATTTGATGAGATAAAAAGGGGTATCTCATAATTATTTCATAATATGGATATTATTTGGGATATGTAATGACATATCCCAATATAATCCAATTTAAATTAAAAGATAAAAATATAAAAAATTGTGCTTGAGAAAGAGGAGGGTAGTAGATTCCCTTACCTTGTAAAGTAACTCCTAAAACGTGATGATTGGGACCTTGAGGGCTTGAGGACACCTTGGGAGGACTCTTAGGTAGGACTCCTAGTGAGGTAAAACTACCATATCTTCTAGTATGATGAATTTTGATTGAAATAAAATGAATGAATGAGTGGGTATTTATATAAAAAGAGAGGGAGTTTTTTATTAATATCAAAGGACACATCATTAGTGGTATTTAAAAAAGCATGGCATTGACCATGGTATTTTCCCATGGTATTTGGCCACTTGGGACACCTCCTATCATATTTTAATGTACATAAGTCGACCAGAATTTTATATTAATTATTACATCATTATGATTTCATTAATCTTACTGAAGACTCAAAACTGTATTTTTATTATTCATGAAAATATAAAGCATTTTATAAAATAATCATAAATTCAGTGTAACTTAATATTGACGTTATGAATTTAAAAACTAAAACTTTTTCTTGAAAATAGTTTTTTTAAATATGATTAATTTAATTTTTAAATAAAAAACATAATTTATTTGAAAAATAAATATTTTAAAACTATAATTCGTTTTATATCACCTTGAAAAATCAATCAAGATCTCATTATCTTATAACCCTAAGACAAAAAAATAATAATATGATTTACAATTCCTAAGGGTAATATTACTATTCATATTACTATTTATAAAGATATGTTATTGTTCACCAAAAATTAATTTTGACTTATAAAACTCTAAATATCTTATGGAATGCAACCGGCTATATCAGTTTTTTGAAATTCAAATCATAGTTGTGAAAATTTTGTGTTTACTGGACAGGTTATAAAAAAGTTTTATTTTGTGAAGACTCTGTTTTTCATGCATTCAATATTAACTTTATTTATAAATCTGTGGGGTGTTACAATCTCCCCCCCCCCCCTTTAAAAAAAATCATCCTCAAAATTCCCAGAATGTTACCTCACAAAAAGATTTGGGTAGTTCTTCATCATAATCTCCTCAGGATCTCATGTTTCTTCTTCAATTCTATGATTTTTATAAAGTACCTTTAACATTTGTGTCATCCAATTCCTCAACACCTGTTCCATAGTGTCAATAATCAAGATAGGTTCTTCATAGTAAGATAAGTCAGGTTTAATTTTTATACCTTCAAAAGTGAGGACATGCATTTGGTCTGGCATGTACATTCTCAACAATGACACATGGAACACATTGTGTGCCTATGAAAGGCTATGAATAATTTTTAAATGATTATCCACAACTCCAATTCTTTCCATAATTTGCAAAGTGAAAATGTACCAAGGTCTAGGTTTCTATTTCTTCTCATATATTATAACACCTTTCCATAGAGATACTTTTAAGAAAACATGATCTCCCACTAGAAATTCTAAATCCTTCCTTCAATTATCATCATAACTCTTTTTTATGCTTTGAGATGCTTTGATATGGGTTTGAATAGTCCTTACCTTTACTATTGTTTTCTCTACAAGCTTTGGACCCACAAGCTTCTTTCCACTGACTTCATCCCAACATGTTGGTGTACGACATCTCTTTCCATACAATGCTACATATGGTTCCATTTGAATGATTTAATGGAAACTATAATTTTATTAAAATGCCACCAGAGTTAAATAATGTTCCCACATACCTTGAAAATCAAGTGATCATGATCTTAACATTTCTTCTAAAGTTTTGATTGTCCTTTTTAATTGCCTGTCAGTTTGAGGGTGATAAGCAGTACTCAATAGAAGCTCAGTATATAGGGATTTCTAAATACTTTTCTAGAATTTTGATGTAAATCGTGGATCACGACTAGAAACCGTTGAGAGAGGTTCTCCATGAAGTCTTACAAATTCATTGTTATAGAGTCATGGAAGGCGCTCTAGTGGTAAATCCTCCCTTATAACGAGGAAATGTGCATATTTCACAAGTTGATCCACAATTACCCATATTGCATCATTATTTCTTGGAGTATTGGGAAATCCAGTGAAAAAATCCATGGTTATGTCATCCCATGTCCATGTACTAATAGGTAGAGGTTTCATGAATCCTCTATGATGTTGTTTTTTGTTCTACACTTGTTGACAGACTAAACATCTTGAAACATAATCAGTAATTTCCCACTTCATGTTGTCCTACTAGAAATGTTCCTTCAAATATCTATACATTTTAGTGATACTAGGGTGTATAGAGAAATTACAATGATGGGAATCAACCAATAACTCCATTTTTAGCTCCAGTATAGCTGGAACAAAATGCCTCTTCCTCAATTTCAGAATTCCATCTTTATATATGAAGTCTTTAAACTTCCCATAATCTATAGCACTAATTTTTTTTGAAGATTATTGTCATCAGGTTAAGAAAATTTTATTATTTTCAATAATGATGGTTGGGAAACCAATTGAAAAATTAATTATGTTTCACCTTCTTTGATAATTCCCATGTCCATCCTTACTATATCCATGAATATAGGATCCCTTTCAATCCTCGTTTTGTATAAAACTACATGATTTTTCCTACTCAATGGATCAGCTACCTTATTTTCCTTTCCTAGGTGGCAGTGTATGGAACAATCATAATCTATGAGTAGATCAAGCCATCTCAGTTTCCTCATGTTGAGTTCTTTCTGTGAAAAGATATATTTTAGAATCTTGGGATCCATATATATCTCACATCTTTCAACATAGAGATAGTTTCTTCATATTTTAAGAGAAAATATCATAGCAGCTAACTCAATATCATGAGTAGTATTTTTTAGTTCATGGATATTTAACTACTTTGATGCATATAAAATAACTCTATGATTCTTCATAAACACACAACCAAGTCTTTTCTATGATGTGTCACTATAGATCACAAACCCATCATTCCCTGATGGTAGAGTTAAGATCAGAGCATTCACTAATCTCCTCTTTAATTCTTATATTCATTCCTCACATTATTTTTTCCAATCATACTTAACCTCTTTATGTGTAATCTCGGTCATTAGGTTGGCTAAACGGGGGAAGTTCTGAACGAAATTTCAATAATAACCTATTAAACCAATAAAACTACATGACTCGGTTATGTTCATTAGTGTAGTCCATTCTTGAAAGCCTTTTTCTTCATAGGATCAAGGGATATTCCATCCTTAGAGACAATGTTTCCATGAAAAAAAATTATATAATCCAAAATTCACACTTTCTAAACATCCCATATATTCATTTCTTATAAGAGTCTTCATAATAGTGCGTAAGTTATTTTCATGATCTTCATGTCTTTTAGAGTGTACCAAAAAATCATCAATAAATACCACAAAAAATTCATCAAGATGTTCCTTGAAATCTCTATTCATTAGATCTAAGAAAATAGAGTGTGCATTAGTCAGTCCAAAATGCATTACCATAAACTCATAATGCCCATACCTAGTTCAAAATGCCTTTTTTGGAATATCTTCTTTCCTCACATGCAACTAATGATATCCATATCGAAGTTAAATCTTTGAAAAATATTGGCCTCTATGAAGTTGATCAAATTAATCATCAATGTCGGGTAGGGGATACTTTTTCTTTATTGTTGCAGCATTGATCTCCCTATAGTCAATACACAACCTCATAGATCAATCTTTATTTTTGATGAAAAGAATAAGGGCTCCCCATGGAGAAACACTGAGGCAAATAAATCCTTTACCACTAAATTCCTCTAGTTTTTTCTTCATTTATAATAATTCCATAGTGGCCATTCCATAAGGATTTTTTTATATAGGTCTTGAACTGGGAATTAAATCAATTGAGAATTTACCTTCAAACTCTATAGGATGTCCAGGTAAATCCTCTAGAAAAACATAAATATACTTTTGCACAATAGGTACATCCTCGATTTGAACATTTATTTCCCCACTCATAGATATCGAGTTCTCATCCTCCCCAATAATTGACTTTAGTAGAGCTACTAAGGGTGGATCAAGATGACAATCAGAGGGTGATGTTTCTGCCCTTAAGATAAGAGATTCTACATTGTCCTAAAAAATTGAAACTTCCTTATTCTTATAATATATATTTTCATCATAATTTAAAATCCAATCCATACTGAGGATTATATAAAAGTCAATCATGGGTATAATGATAAAATCGGTAGATAAAGCACATTCATATGTCATAATGGGGACTATTTGACACATCTTTTTACAATAATAATTCCCTTAAAAGTTTTGACTAACAACTCAATTATTAAATCAAATTGAAAATATCTAATTTTAATACAAAACTAGGATGATATAAAATAATGTGATGATCCTGATTAAAATAAATTAATGGCTAATTTTGAGTAAATAATTAAATTACCTTCCACCACATCAGTAGGGACTTCAATATTAGCGTTTTTTATTGTATAATCTTGACCTTGATCCCTTGGACTTCTTTGGGGAACATTTTCTTGACTCCTAGGAAAATCATTTGAATAATGTCCCCTCTCCCTGTAATTTTACCATTCAATATTGGTAGATTATTTCTTCCCCTTACAATCTAGTGATAGGTGGCCTTCTTCTCCACCCCTGTAACCAACACCCATACCCTTCAGGAAAGTACCAGGGTGTCTCTTCCAAAAATTATCATAGGGTGGAAGGTCAACTATTCCCTTCTTCACCATTTCATTATTTCCTTTTCTATAGTTTTCAACAGCCCTCTTCTTCTCTTTCTTTACCTTAAAATCATAAGACTTATAGAATTCCTTTTCTATCTTGGTATCACATGATACTATATATTCATTTGATGAGAAAATTTGGCATACTAGAGTCCTTTAAAGGAATTTTTTTAAACCATCAAATAATTTATCAATCTTACTCCTAGGATTACTTATATAGTCCACACCATGTCCTGATAACTTTATGATGTTAGCTTCATACATTGAAACATTATTATCCTATTTCTACCTCAAATCAAAAAACTTTATTTCTATATATGCTCGTTTTTTATGAGGGAATTATTTTTCTATGAATATTTACTTAAAATCCCTCAATTCCATTTCTTCTATTTTTTTCTCATCCTTTTTTTTGAATTAAATACCACCATTGGTCTAATTCCCCTGATAAATGCTAAACTTCCACGACAACCTTCTCTCTTTCATTACATCCCAAAGTGAGAAATATCTTCTCTAATGAACTTATCCATTACTCTGCTATGAATCAGTTTTTAGTCCCATTAAATGATGGAGGATCTTGTTGCATAAAGTTGTCTAACATATCTCATTCACATTGTGGATCTAGATACTCCATACAGGTAATGTTATTATTCATAACCTCAATCAGATGTCCTAGTATAGTTATAAGTTTCTCAGCACCTATCGCAGTACCATATCCAACATCATAATCTTACATTAGAAGGAGATCCCTATATAGAACACGCACATTCATACGGGTTCCATTCTTTCCACTAGTCACCATTTCTAAATAATGGAATACACTAGATTAGGTTATGAATCATAATGTATAAACTCGACGTAGAAAAATACTTACCATAAATTGAATTTCTACACATAGCTAATCTCATAATCATAAAAATGGTTTCTTTGAGGAAACAATTTACATTTAAATCCTTCATAATGGTTTGTAAAGAAAATGTGAATTATCTTAAGAATATCCCACAGGAGTGTCAAACTAGGTGCTTAGTAAGGCCCATTGTTGTGTACCAGGATACCTTGGTTCAAGCCCGAAACTCTTTGTCAGACTTGTTAATCCTAGGTATATATGTAACAGAACCACGTCCACGTGTAGTATCCAGACAGGGATGTATTTTTTAGAATGATTCACATAATATATTCTGTACCAAAATTCAAGGATGTTCATTTAGTTTTATCCTCAAAGTATGTCTTAGGTTTTTGTTCCCTAATCTACATTTTCTAGTTTCCATGTTTTATACTAAACTTCCTATGATACCAACTGTAAAGACCCAACCCCAGTTGCCCAGAGATGGTGCCTTAATTCATTACATTGGAATGATTACAAGAAATCTGTATCCTGAAGGAATGAGTAATTTAGTAGTTTTGAATAACCGTATACATGTATAAGTTCAACATTACAAATTGAAAGGAAATAAAATATAGATGTTCATTTGACAACATTCATAACTCTTTGGTTGTCCCTGCATGTCATTAATAATATACCTCTTCATGTCTTGAGAAAATGAAAAATAAGAAAGTGGTGAGCTCAAATTATTAGTAAGGTTAATCAATAAATTAGAAGATGTTCTAAACATAAACATTAGGCATGGTTAATAACTAGAAACATTTTCCTTTAAAAATAATCTTGAACACATTATGGAAGGAATAAGAGCTTTATAAATAATACCATAATAAAGCATAATCATGGGTATTCTACAACTCTAATAAACACATGAACTTTCAATTACTTGTTTCTTATTGAGGGAATTCATAATTCCATACATCATAACCAGACCATTATGGCCGCATTCTAAGACTATAAATAACCATTTTTTCAAGGCATCATGAAAAAAATGTAGTTTGTCCCATGAGACCTACCGATGCATCGAGGGGATATATCGGGACACACTCATCATTTAATAAATACAATTAATTTCTCATATGAATGAGGATAATCATAAACAACATATACATTCATATTGAAACTAACATATGAAATGTAAATAACTTTCCCTGAATATAGCATCCCTCCTTTTTTTCACATAAACTTTCATTACATTAAAAAAACTGAGGATCTTTAAGGTTTAGTGTCTTGGAAACCAGAAACTTAATACATGAAACAAAAAAAACATTCTTCTAAAACACTTTAAAGGCTTATCCTTATGTTCATCTTAGGTTCATAACTGCATCTCATAACCTGGGGACATACATAAAAAGAAAGGGTGAGTAGAAGGCCCAGTAAGGGAAACAAGAGAAACATTTTACATGTGAACTTGATATACTTCAATAAGGTTATGAAAAGAACTTTAAGGCATGAGAAAAAAATCATGAGGCATATCATAATAAAAATAACATTTTTCATAACTTGAAGATGTGGCTACAACATTTAACATAGAAAATCATGAACATATCACCAAGGTCCATCCCCAAGGTGTCATTTGAAAATTACCAAGGTTATTCACCAAGATATCGTGAAAATTGTAATCTCTAGTGGTTACATCATTACCCAATGCATTGGAGCACTATCAGGGATCACACTTAAATTTGCCTTTATTATCATGTGATCCACATATATCATCATAAATCATTTCATAAACAACCCATATAGCATAAAAGAAATGGGTTTCATTTCATAATCATAACATTTTAAAAACTGCTTTAAAGACATGATCTTTACGTCACTTTAAACCCACGGAAGGGGAGAGCGGGTCTCATGTATGTAAATCCCAGATTTTAAAATAAAAAAATTTGGTATATATGTGAATACCCCTTTTGAAGAAAGATCTTTGAGTATTCACTTAATAAAATAAAAGTACTTTAGAAAAAGAGATAGACATTTTGAGATGGAAATTCTATAGCAAACGGCTATGTTTTGGGGTTTTAGAAAACATTGAAAAGAGAGGGGACATGGGTCAAACACTCATAAATGACCCATAAAACAGTAGAGGGACAGAATATAAAGGATTTAAGAACATGGTAATTAAATTTGAAAGATATACCATATGAAATGAAGAACATGAAAGGAAGACAAAAATAATATTTCTCTTATGAAAATTTGGCAGCCCAACGGCGTCACTTAAACTTCAACAAAAATGAATTGACGAGATCAAATAGGGTCTCTCATAATATGAACATAAAAGATCAGTATGATAGTTATAGAGGTAATACCCCAACATAATACAAAAGTAACTTGAAATACTTGACATGAAAGTAGATCTTTGAAAAATGAGAAAGGCGAACAAATCCCTTAAAAATTCGGCAGCCTAACGGCGTCACTTAAACATCAACCAAAAATGAATTGACAAGATAAAAATAAAGTCTCTCATCATATGAACATAAGGGTTAAGTATGATAGATATATAGATCATACCCCAACATAATAAAAAGGAACTTGAAAGACTTGACATGAAAATAGATCTTGAAAACGAGAAGGGTGAAAGAATCCCTTAAACATTCGACAGCCTAACGACGCCACTTAAAACTTCAAAATACTGAATTGAAGGGATCAAATGGGGTATCTAATAATATGATCATAGAAGATCAGTATTATAGATATAGAGCTCATACCCCAACATAATAAAAAGGAACTTGAATGACTTGACAAGAAAATAGAACTTGAAAATGAGAAGGGTGAAAGAATCTGTTACAAAAATTTCGGCAGCCTAACGACGCCACTTAAACTTTCATAAAATGAAATCATGAGAGTAAGAGGGGGTATCTCATCATATGAACATAAAAATGACAGTATAATGAATATAAAATAACATCCTAAAACATAAGAACATGGAACATAAACGGAATGACATAAAAGAGATTACTTGAAAAGAAAGAGAGAGGTCGGGTCCCTTACCTTAAAACGTAACTCTTAAAACTCAAAGGTTGGGACCTTGAGGGCTTGGGGCACCTTGTGAGGACTCCTAGGGAGATAATGAGACCATAACGTCGTTTGGGGAGAGTGGGGAGTCGAATGGATGAGAGGATGGCTTGGTATTTATAGGGAAAGTGAGGGGACAAGGCATTAATGGCCAAGGGACACCTCATTAGTGGTTTTGGAAAAACCATGGGCTTAACCATGGTATTTGCCCATGGTATTGGCCACTTGGGACACCTCATACCTTATCTTACTATTCATAAGTCGACAAAATTGATTACATACTTAATACATAATTTAATGATGTCATTAAACACCCGTAACTTAAAAACTGTATTTTCACTATTCATCGAAAATTCAACTTTCTCAGAAAAATCCCAAAATTTCACCTTAACCAAATATGAATGCTCTGATTTCAAAAATGAACTCCATTTTATGAAAATAATTTTCTAAATATTTTTAATTTAATTTTTAAATAAATACACTATTCACCGAAAATTCATTTTTTTCAGAAAAATCCCCAAAAATTACCTTAACATAATATCGATGCTCCGAGTTCAAAAATGATATCCATTTTATAAAAATAATTTTCTAAATACTTTTAATTAAATTTTTAATTAAAAACACTATTCACCCGAAAAAACTAATACTTGACTAATAATTTATGAAACCGTTATTTAACCATTTTATTGAATCACATTACTTAATCAAGGTGCCTAGATTATTTTGATGCTTTATTTAAGTGAGATTACTAATCCATTTGGTCACATTACTAATTCTCAGCATAAAATCACTATTCATAAAAAATCATGTTGATCTTATTAGACTATAAATTTCTGTACTGGACATAATTGTAGAAGACCATTTTTCGAATATCATTACACGTTTTTAATTATTTAAGGTTTACATAAACTTTTTTAAAATATCCTTTTTCTAAAATTCATCATAAATATGCATACTATATTTATCCGGTCATTTGAAAATTCAAAAACTTCATCATAAGAAGAAATCCCAATTTTTATTTAAAACAAGGGGTTACACAAGGCAGTTACGGTCTCCTTACATAGCCCCTTATCACACCAGCATAGGACCTAAGTGTAAGGTGTTCTAAGGTGAGAGAATCCGAGGGAGGCTCGGCCAACATCGCATGAGTAGTAATTTATATTAGTTTGAACTTCTCGTGAAGGCGATTCCGTTATAGCTTCACACGATGAATTTCGGATTGGGTTTGGTCCAGAAAAAAGCTCAGTGGTGCTACCTCCTTCCCAAGTTCTGTTAGATGGGCTTCGATCGGTCCAAGACTACTGGGTGAGGCCATCGAATCTTCTTTCGATATTAATTAAACAAGATTACTTGTATTTAGAGAAAATAATCAAAACGTTTAGTTTCCAGCGGTCATATTGACCAATGGTCATATAACAGTCAAAATCCAACGGTCTCATTTTAATTATACTCATGTTATAAAATGAAACAGTTTTGTTGAGTATAAAAAGCAAAATAACACACAAAATTAGGAAACAATATTTATTCAAAATTTCGGGTCGTTACAATCTTCCCCCCTTAAAAAATTGCGTCCTCGCAATTTTTAAAATTGGGTTTTGAAATTTCATTGAAAGTCCCACATCGGAAAAAGAGTCAGTAACACTATTACTTTAAAAGAAAGAAAAGTAAGTACAAAGGCCACCCGAGTTAACCCACACTAGGATTCCATGTAGGAAAACATGGACATGGAGGAGAAAACTAAGAGTCAAGTTCTG
The DNA here is from genome assembly GCA_963277665.1 of Viscum album. Classification (NCBI taxonomy): domain Eukaryota; kingdom Viridiplantae; phylum Streptophyta; class Magnoliopsida; order Santalales; family Viscaceae; genus Viscum; species Viscum album. Next base: position 1,539,480,489 of record OY728150.1, read on the forward strand.
AGGGAGAGTGATAGAAAACATGATTAGGAGAAAGTTAACCACGAGAAAATCCCAAACTTATGATGTGTGTAAATGGTCTTTGATTACCCAGTAGGAAGCTTAAACCAACAACGTTTTTGTTTTACGTTCCTTTTAATAATTTTGAGGAATTAATTTACTACATAGAATAAAAACAAAAGGAAATATACCTACCTTCCAGTAGAGTTTCATCCTTTAATCAGTTTCTACCAAAACTAATCTTTTCTCCAAATGATGAGCATTCAAAACTACTTGGTCTCATCAAAACACAAGAATCATCTTCTTGAGAGTCACTTAATCCACAAAAGATTAACTATCAATTTCTTCTATCTTTAAACATTATCCCAAAAACATAAAGGGTAAGATAAAACAACTCTTCAAAAAGAAAGAATCCCATAGGAAGTGAAACTAATTTTAAATCTTCAAAGTTCCATGGTACTACCAAAAGTTCATCATAGACCATTCCATAAATAACTTTCCTTAAAATTCCTCAAAATAAACCAAACTAAGATTGAAACCCAAATACAAGAAGTATTTGATAACATAGTCTTCCAAGGTAAACTTTATCATTCATCTCCAAACAACATCAACCACTCCTAACATCTTATAACAAAGGTAACTAACCTAAACATATTTACCCCAATATAGGTTAATCATTTACATAAGTAACCTAAATTACTATAAGTCCACCTTAAATTCTTCGATTCTTCAAAATATAATTCAACCTTAATCCTCAAAAAAAATACCGTAGTAATCTATTTACCTCGATCAAATAGGGTTCCCAAAATAGTGAACATCTTCCAAAATAATAATCATCTTTTAATCCCCTAATCATCTCTATTATATTAATACGGAAATCATCACATTTCCTATCTCATTGGTTGCTGGGACATGTTCTTCCATTTCCCGCCATTAACTAAGAAAATAAAGTACAATTAGGGGCTTAAATACTTAGCCAATAATCATGAAAAGGAGCTTAAATCATAGAAGGATAACTTGTAGAAGAAAATTATACCCTAACTTGTGATCACCTAGGATCTAAACTAGGTTATCCATGATCATATATTCTTATGTGAATCTTTATTTTATTTTATCTTTGTTCCTTTAATAATGGTTCATACTAAGATTATGAATTTACCAAAGCATATCCCCCGGGAGTGCAGCAAGGCTCGTTGTCGTGTACCAGTTCTAGTTCGAGTCTAGCTCAAAGCGGTGTTTTCGGGTTTTACTCCTATGTACATCTATTCCAGAGCCACCTCTACCTGCTCGTACCTGCTCGTATCCAGACAGGGATGTATTTGCTTGGCCACCCCTTACTCAATACTCACCAAAATACCAGGAAAATTTCCTATATTTATACTTTTCTATAGGGTTCTTCCTAGATTTTTCATATCCTAATTTCCACAAATAACTAAACCATCCTTTGATACCAACTATAGCATCCCGCCTTTTTGTCACATAAACTTTCATTAAATTAAAAAAAATTGAGGATCTTTAAGGTTTAGTGTCTTGGAAACCAGGAAGTTAATACATTAAACAAAAAAACATTATTCTTAAACACTTGAAAGGCTTCTCCTTATGTTCATATTAGGTTTATTACTGCATCTCATAACCTGGGGACATACATCAAAAGAAAGGGTGAGTATAAGGCCCAGTAAGGGAAACAAGAGAAACATTTTACATGTGAACTTGAGATACTTCAATAAGGTCATGAAAAGAACTTTAAGGAATGAGAAAAAAATCATGAGGCATATCATAATAAAAATAACATTTTTCAAAACATGAAGATGTGGCTACAACATTTAACATAGACAATCATGAACATATCACCAAGGTCCATCCCCATGGTGTCATTTGAAAATTACCAAGGTTATTCACCAAGATATCATGAAAATTTTAATCTCTAGTGGTTACATCATTACCCAATGCATTGGAGCGCTATTAGGGAAAACCCTTAAATTTGCCTTTATTATCATTTGATCCACATATATCATCATAAATCATTTCATAAACAACCCATATAGCATAAAAGAAATGGGTTTCATTTCATAATCATAACATTTTAAAAACTGCTTTAAAGACATGATCTTTACGTCACTTTAAACCCACGGAAGGGGAGAGAGGGTCTCATGTATGTAAATCCCAGAATTTAAATAAAACATTTTGGTATATATTTTAATACCCCTTTTGAAGAAATATATTTGAGTATTCTCTTAATAAAATAAAAGTACTTTAGAAAAAGAGAGAGACATTTTGAGATGGAAATTCTGCAGCATAACGGCTATGTTTCGGGGTTTTAGAAAACATTGAAAAGAGAGGGGACATGGGTCAAACACTCATAAATGACCCATAAAACAGTAGAGGGACAGAATATAAACTATTTGAGAATATGGTAATGAAATTTGAAAGATATACCATATGAAATGAAGAACATGAAAGGAAGACAAAAATAATATTTCTCTTATGAAAATTCGGCAGCCCAACGGCGTCACTTAAACTTCAACAAAAATGAATTGATGAGATCAAATAGGTTCTCTCATCATATGAACATAAAATATCAGTATGATAAATATAGATATCATACCCCAAAATAATACAAAAGTAACTTGAAATACTTTACATGAAAGTAGATCTTTGAAAAATGAGAAAGGTGAACGAATCCCTTAAAAATTCGGCAGCCTAACGGTGTCACTTAAACTTCAACCAAAAATGAATTGACAAGATAAAAATAGGGTCTATCATAATATGAACATAAGGGTTCAGTATGATAGATATAGAGATCATACCCCAACATAATAAAAAGGAACTTGAAAGACTTGACATGAAAAATAGATCTTGAAAACGAGAAGGGTGAAAGAATCCCTTAAAAATTCGGTAGCCTAACAGCGCCACTTAAAACTTCAAAATACTGAATTGAAGAGATCAAATGGGTTATATCATAATATGATCATAAAATATCAGTATTATAGATATCGAGATCATACCCCAACATAATAAAAAGTAACTTTAAAGACATGACAAGAAAATAGAACTTGAAAATGAGAAGGGTGAAAGAATCTGTTACAAAAAGTTCGGCAGCCTAACGGTGCCACTTAAACTTTCATAAAATGAAATGATGAGAGTAAGAGGGGGTCTCTCATCATATGAAAATAAAAAGGACAGTATAATTAATATAAAATAACATCCTCCAACATAATAACATGGAGCATAAAAGGAATGACATAAAAGAGATTACTTGAAAAGAAAGAGAGAGGTCAGATCTCTTACCTTAAAACGTAACTCTTAAAACTCAAAGGTTGGGACCTTGAGGGCTTGGGGGCACCTTGGGAGGACTCCTTGGGAGGTAATGAGACCATAACATTGTTGGGGGAGAGTTGGGAGTCTAATGGATGAGAGGATGGCTTGGTATTTATAGGGAAAGTGAGGGGACAAGGCATTAATGGCCAAGGGACACCTCATTAGTGGTTTTGGAAAAACCATGGGCTTGACCATGGTATTTGACCATGGTATTGGCCAATTGGGACACCTCAAACCTTATCTTACTATTCATAAGTCTACCAAATTGATTACATACTTAATACATCATTTAATGATGTCATTAAACACCCGTAACTTAAAAACTGTATTTTCACTATTCATCGAGAATTCAACTTTCTCAGAAAAATCCCAAAATTTTACCTTAACCAAATATCAATGCTCTGATTTCAAAAATGAACTCCATTTTATAAAAATAATTTTCTAAATATTTTTAATTTAATTTTTAAATAAATACGCTATTCACCGAAAATTCATTTTTTTTAGAAAAATCCCAAAGAATTACCTTAACATAATATCGATGCTCCGAGTTCAAAAATGATATCCATTTTATAAAAATAATTTTCTAAATATTTTTAATTAAATTTTTAATTAAAAACACAATTCACCTGAAAAAAACTAATACTTGACTAATAATTTATGAAACCGTTATTTAACCATTTTATTGAATCACATTACTTAATCAAGGTGCCTAGATTATTTTAATGCTTTATTTAAGTGATATTACTAATCCATTTGGTCACATTACTAATTCTAAGCATAAAATAACTATTCATAATTTACTATTCATCAAAAATCAAGTTGATCATATTAGACTCTAAATTTCGTACTGGACATAATTGTAGAAAACTATTTTTTGAATATCATTACATGTTTTTAATTATTTAAGGTTTACATAAAAATTTTTAAAATGTCCTTTTTCTAAAATTCATCAAAATTATGCATACTATATTTATCCGGTCATTTGAAAATTCAAAAACTTCATCATAAGAAGAAATCCAAATTTTTATTTAAAACAATGGATTACACAAGGCAGTTACGGTCTCCTTACATAGCCCCTTATCACACCCGCATAGGACCTAAGTGTAAGGTGTGCTAAGGTGAGAGAATCTGAGGGAGGCTCGTCCAACATCAGACGAGTAGTAATTTCTATCAGTTTGAACTTCTCGCGAAGGCGATTCCGTTCTAGCTTCACACGATGAAGTTCGACTTGGGTTTGGTCCAGAGCAAAGCCCAGTGGTGCTACCTCCTTCCCAAGTTCTGTTAGATGGGATTAGATCGGTCCAAGACTAATGGGTGAGGCTATCGAATCTTCTTTATATATTAATTAAACAATATTACTTGTATTTAGAGACAATAATCGAAACGTTTAGTTTCCAGGGGTCATATTAACCAATGGTCATATAACAGTCAAAATCCAATGGTCTCATTTTAATTATACTCATGTTATCAAATGAAACAATTTTGTTGAGTATAAAAAATAAAATAACACACAAAATTAGGAAACAAGATTTATTCAAAATTTCGGGTCGTTACACTGAACATTAAGCATAAACACTAATCATTCAGAGTAAATTTGTGAATGGTTTTAAGATAGAACATCCATATTCAAACTAATCATAAAACATTAAATTAAATATGGTATATTATAACTTAAAATATTAATCCCAATAATACATAATAATCAACAAGAGTATTGAAAAGAATGAAGATACTCTTATAAAATCATCGAGTAATTCTTGAGATAAATACTCTTTTATTTTGAAAAGAAGAGTTATTTTAGAAAAAAATATTTGTATAAAACTAGATGTGAAGTAATATATTATTTTCATAATAAAATTAGTGATTTTACAAAGATAATTGTTGCTAAAAATAGATTATAGAGTGCCCTTAAAAATAGGTAATAATTTGATAAATTCCCTTGAATCGGGCTTGTATTTCAGGTGGGATTTTTTAAAGATCCTTTTAAAACATATAACTCCCCATAAATGAAAGTACAATCCTGGTTGGTACACATATATATATAATTAACATGTAATTTATGAGGAGTAAATTTGAATAAATAATAATTTAATTTAGGTAAGTAAAGAATAAGAGTAACCCAAATGAAAATGGAGGTTCGGGTAGAAAACCCTTAACTTAAGTCTGATGATGTTCTTCACTTGATATTAGTGTCCAGTATAACCAAATTAAATTAATTAACTAATATTTCTAGAACCAATTATTTTTTTAATTGATTTATTATGTCCTTATTAAGTTCATTTGTGGCCTTTTTGATGGGTTTAAGAGGTTCAATTTTGTTGTTTGGGGGTGTTTCCTTCCTTGGTATTCATAACGGGTTTACTTATATACATGTATGTATAAACATGTAAGTTGAGAATGGTTGTACATAATAGAAGTTTTATTTTATTTTTTAACATCTGGAAGATTTCATGGTTATAAAATTCATTTGGTTATTATGGTTGATGATGAATCACTATATAAAACTTTAATGATAATTGTTTGGGTTAACTGGCGGTTTTTTATCACAACAAACTTATTTTGATTTATAAATTAATGTCAAGTATAAAAAAAGATTAAAGAGCCTTAAATAGTTTATAATACATATATTATAGTCTTTTACAACCATAAAAATTGTTTCATGACTGGAATTGAATATGGAAATAAAAATTGAAAACCTGCCATCCTTGAATGTGATAAATTAACACAACTCAGATGGTGTTTTCATTTATATTATAAAATAAGGGGAAAGGAGAGATGATGATGAATTATTACATTATCATAAAAAAATTAAATTACATGAAAGTTACTAGTGTTATCATCACATTTGGAAGAAATGAGGTGAGGAATTAAAAATAAAAGAAACGAACTTGAAATAAAAAAACTTGACAAATCCCTAACGAAAATTTGGTAACCTAACGGCATCACTTAAAACTCAAAAAATAATTATGAGATAAAAATGGGTATCTCATCATTATTACATAATATGTACAGTAAGTGGGTATATAATTACATATCCCAACATAATATTATTTAAATTAAAAGAGAATAACATAAAAAGAGTGCTTGAAAAAGAGAATGGTGGTAGATTCCTTTACCTTGTAGTGTAACTCCTAATACATGAAGGTTGGGACCTTGGGGGTTGAGGACACCTTGAGAGGACTCATAGAGAAGTAAAACTACCAGATATTATACTATTATGAATTTTTAATGAAATAAAATTAAGGACTGAGTGGGTATTTATAGTAAAAGAGAGGGAGTTTTTTATTAATTTCAAAGGAAACTTCAATAGTTGTATTTGAAAAACCATGGGCTTTCCCATGGTATTTTCCCATGGTATTTTCCCATGGTATTTGGCCACATGGGACACATCATATCATATTTTAATGTACACAAGTTGAACATAATTTTATATTAATTATTACATCGTTATGATGTCATTAATCATACTGAAAACTCAAAACTGTATTTTTACTATTCACAGAAAACTAAAGTATTTTATAAAATTCTCATAAATTCAGCATAGCCTAATATAGACTTTATGAATTCAAAAATTAAATCCATTTTATGAAAATAATTTTAGAAATATGATTCATTTAATTTTTAAACAAAGTCATAATTTATTGGAAAAATAACAATTTTACAACTGTAATTCATTTTATATCACCTTGAAAAAATAAATGAAGATATCATTATCTTATAACCTTAATAAAATAAAATAATAATATGATTTATTATTCATAAGTTTCATATTACTATTTATAATGGTATGATATTATTCACCAAAAATTTCTTTTGTCTTATCATACACCAAATATATTACTGAACACAACCGTGTATCTCAGTTTTTCGATGTTCAAATCACAGTGGTGGAAAAATTATGTTTTCTAGATAGGTTATAAAAAAGTGTTGGTCTGTGGAGACTCAGTGTTTCATGAATTCAACATTAAATTTATTTATAAATCCTTGGGGTGTTATATTTTATACTTTAGTAAAATGATCCATAAGTAATTTTTGATAGGTAGGAATCAATTACACCTTAATTTGACGCACGATGTGACTGGTATAACTCCAAGTGTGTCATTATTTAAAATTGGCAATAATTTTAGTAAAAAGAACAGTTGACATGCTCAAAACTGATAAAATTCCTTCATGTTGTCTTTATAATTTATTAAAATTATCCATGAAACATTTTTTATGTATAGGAATAAACCACTCCTCAATACGACACACGATGTGACTGATATAACTCCAAGTGTGTATTTTTATTAAAAATTGACATTTTATTAATGAATTTTTTAATATTAATGTTTATTTTATTTATTTATATTATTAATAACATAATTTTTTTTTTCTCATATTGGGGAATTATTTTTCACAGGTTGAGGTTATTTTTTCAGCAACTGATACCTTGGGAAGAATTTTTTTAGGGTATTACAGGTTCCAAAGATGATGAAACATTAATGTTTTTAAATTTTTGTGGATAGAAATTATAAATCTAATTATACAAAACATTTTTTAAAATGTATATAGTGGTGTCTTTTTTTATCCATTTTGTAATATTTATTTCAATTAAATTATATATTTTTCAAACAGGTTACAGGTATGTGATTCAGTGTTCTGTTATAAAATTAGCACATTAAAAGTAGGTTGGGTCATTATCAGCACTATAAATACTACTGATAAAGGGGGCCCTTTATCAATGCTAAAATAGAGCTAATAAATGGGGCCTTTATTGACACTTTTTACAATGAGGATAAAGGCCCCCCTTTATCAGTTCATTTCTAGTGCTGATAAAGGGGAACCCCTTTTAATAGCATTGAGATAAATAGTGGGTTTTTTACCACTATTAAAATACTTTTTTGTGTGCTATTAAAGGGAATATATATATTAGTGAAATTCCTAAACCAATAATTCATTTGAGTGGAATCGACTAGCTCTTGGAGTTCAGTCAACTCCCCGCACTTAAATGAGTGTGGATGTGGGACCCCCTTACCCCAATGTATGGTGTATTTTATCTTTATATGCTGATGTGTGTTCTTTTCAATATTTCAGTAACAAAAGAGTGACCTTTGGGTTTATTTAAAAAGCGAGATAAAATATCTTGATCAAGAAAGGGGAGAAGCAGATAGGTGGAGTAGAGAAATAGGGGGAGCTTTAAATCTGAAAATTATAAAGATGATCGATAAAAGGATAAATATCATGATAGATGAGGTTCATTATGAAACAAGTTGGCTATTTGTGGAATGAATTGATTCCCTTGATGAACTTTTCATGCTAATCTTGTTTCTCATGTCGTACATGGGTCATGTGGGTATAGATTGTGTGTTGAGTAAATCTTTGATCATTATCTAAAATGTATGAATAAATTTTTAGTACAATATAGAAGGATCTTTAATGTGGTATCAAAATGGGAATATTTTTTAAAAACACAAAGGGGATATTTTTGGGCAAAAATCCCTCAAGGTAAATTTGAAGTGTTTTTCAGGTGATTGTATTTATTGACAAAATAGGTTTCCAATTTCCGTTTTTTAGTTCCAAAGATATTTTTGACAAGGTAAGTTGAAAAATATCCAAGAAAAATGAATGGATTCTCTAGAGGCAATAAAATAAATTCTGTATACAAGGTCGTGCAATTTCCCAATTTTTATCAAATATTTGGGGTCCAAAATTTGGGGGATAACTCAAGCTTTTTAAAAGTTAGATTTTCATGATTGCCTCATAAAATATGGCAAAGGAAATATTTTTATGAGGGTTTGGTGTTTTGTGAAGGTTTTTTGATTCAGGAAAGTTTAGTGTTTTTCTATTATGTAGAGCTTTATTAAGGATGATTTAGTTCTAAAGGGAAGACGATAATCAATGCAACAATGAGAAGCTTTAAAAATTGGAAAATTTTCATAATGTTTTGTGATGGTGGGGAGGTTCGTGAACAAGAATATAGAAATACAAGAAAAACATAGTGGAGATATTGAAAACACAATGAAGGGAAGGAAATGTATATAAATAGGTGGATACCCTCTTATTTTATTTAAATAAGTATTTATAAAAATATAAGGTCTCTGAATTCCTGAAGGTAATTTGAAAAGGATTTTTTTGCATCATGGTTTTCATAAAATAATTTTTTTTTGTAGAGAAAGGGACTTAGTGAATGTTATGTAAGATTTTAAATGGTTTTCAAATTCATGAAAGTGGAATAATATTCATGAATGGTTTGAGACTTGTGAAGGGAGTTAGCATCGTTAAACTAGTCAGCTTCATGAAGGAAGTGATCTTTGTGAACCAGAAGGAATTGCCCAGTAATTCTGTGATAAATTGGTATTCATCAAGGGTATGAAAGTGGAACTTAATTATTCATCAAATGTGGTGTAAATAATAATGATTCAAGTGATCAATAGAATATTCATACGATGGAGCTATGATAATTCTATATTTGAGAGAGCAGTGATCTTTCACATTGTGATTGGTTATAAACCAAGAGGGAAAGTGAGTCTGCTCTGAAAATTTTAACAATAATTAAATTTAGTGGATTTGGTACATAGGAAAATTTACTTTGTATACTCCTTGTAAATTTACTAGTGTGTGAGATCCAATTAAAATTGTTGTGTCTTGTGTATTCTATCATTTCTTGTAATATATTACTATAGGAAAGGGAGGCAAGTGTACTTTGTTTAATGGAAAAATAAGATCTGAAGGGGTAGTAGTTTCAATATATCATACCCTAATTCACCCCCCCCCCCAATCTCATGGTATTTAATTTTCTTAGGATAATAAAAAGGGACCTATTTATCAAATTTGGATAACATTATTCTAAATATAGAATCAATTTTTAATGATTCAAAATATAGAAGTGTTAGTATTTAATTTAAAAATAAACCACAAAAACATGATAGAAAATGGAAACATTTTAAGTATTAAAAAAATTTATACCAAATTCAACTATATAATTAATTCAAAAATAAATTAATTGGATTATTTATATTAAAATGAATAAATGAAATTTTAATTCAGACAATAATTTGACTTTATAAATACTTGAAAAGAAAATACAATTTTCAATAAAAATCTGTATTTTTCACCATTCATTAAAAAAACATTTTACAAAAATCTCAAAAAATCCTTCTAAACTAATTTTGAAATTATAAGTTCAAAAATAATATTCCTTTTATCAAATAAAATTTATAAAATATTCATAAATTATCTATAATACTCTCTCAAAAAAATAAACCTTTTTGAATAAAATGTGCTTTTGAGTCATAAAATGACATTACTAAAAATTGATTGATTATTCCTTAAGAATTAATCAATAAATATGTATTGATTAGGTCCTTTATATATATTTATTTAATAATGTGGTTAATCTTATTCATACCACCAATTTAATGGATATGTTATAATAGTCACATTTAAATAATAATATTATGTGGTTTGTTTAAGCTTATTTTTGTGTTTTGTATACAATATCGAATATAATTTCCTTATTTAAAAATATTAGGGTGTTACACCAAACATATTCCCACTTTAAACCATTCAATAAAAGTCAAAATTTTACCAAATTTAAAACCCAAATGTAGACAAAACCACTTAAAATATGAATTCTATTTCAAAAAATCCATCAAAATCACCATAACCACTTGGAATTTAAAATCCCAGTTTTCAATGAAAATCCCTTGAAATAAATTTATAAACTCTTATGCTAAGTGAATTTTCCATTTTCAAAAAAAATTATAACTCAACAACACACGCCATACCCAAGGAATTAAAACACATAAAAATCATACTCACTTTCTTACATGTGGTTAAATTCCATGTCTTTAAGATTAACACGTTAGTCATAGTCATGCATAACAAAATATAACATGATCTGGGTAAATTAATTGAATTTCATCAATAATATACTTAATAAAGAACCAAATATATTAATTTGTAAATTGATTAATTTAAAACTTTATCAACCATAGTCAAAAGGGGAATGACGTGTGAACCTATATGCCAATCCATGATGCATGAACTCACCCTCCCTTATCAATCGGGAAAATAAAAAATCCCAAAAATTGTAAACATCAGATCATTAGGACCAAAAATCATGTGTACCACTCAAGGTGAAATCAGTCATGTATAATAGAAAAAAATAAGAACATCAATTCCATCCCTGAAAACATATTCTTTCCCTCATACATGGGTTAATAATCATGGGAATGAGTTCCTTCCTAAGTTCTGAAAATATCCTATCACATATCTATCATGTCAAAAATATTAACACAAATAATATATATATATATATATATATATGATACCGTTTTGTAATTCCCACTGACCTGTATCACCAGGTTTGAGTCGACGGAGTGTCACATAACCACATGTGTGCCTCCTCATATAGAAGAGGCTACTGAGAAATTGTAAGGGCCTAAGTGATAACACAGGGAGACTATGTCATCAGTAAAATATATACAAATTAAAGTATTCATTCACATATCAATTAGCAGGTTAATCAATGGAGATAAATTGTAAAACAATAATAAAATTAACCCATCTTGAAACATATGTCATACAAGTTATAGAACATTCAATATGACCCTGACAAGTTATAGGTCAATAAACCATGGGAAAAAATAAATAAAATAATTATCTACAAGAATCATGGAGTATGTCCCAACATCGCATCATCCCACCTACTCCTTCAATATAATTTCCCTAAATCGGGTCCCTATCATATTCTATAATTCCTAAAAAACAAAGGTTGCATGTAAAATGAGATACCTGTGTGGGGTGTGAATATAAAAACGGTGGGATTTTGAATAGACTTATGTTGTTCCAACATATCTCAGTTTCTTATGTGTTTCGATGATTAACAAAATAACAATTTTTTATTCAAACAAAATTGGCTTACGTGTTTCATATTATATCTATATAATAAAATTATATTAATTTGATTCTATAAATGACTATCTTATGATGTATGAATTATTTATTTGATAAAAAATCATTTCATCTTACGAGAATCAAAGATTGTCTTATATATACTCAGAATCATAAAAATCCATGTTGAAAGTTTATCTTACTACATAAGATATTATCTTATGAAGAGTATGGTTGATTTATTGTTCGATTATATTTATGTTTTAGACAGAATGAAGTTATGAGAAGTTTTTTCTTATGAGAATATATTCATAAGAAATTTTCTTATGAATTCCCGAAGGAATTGTTCAACCTAAGTATCTCACTACGGGGACATATTTATCATATGCTAAGGAATTATCCTATGAAATATTGAATTCAGTTTATCTTATGACTCAAGGAAGATAAATATCTATTTTATCTTATGAAATCTCTTAGGAAGTTATCTTATGATGAATAGTAATATCAGTTAAATATATTATAAATAAATTATATATTATGCATAATTTCATGATTAAATTGATAATATCTTGATAAGCCACTTCATGCCTTTGAAGCATATCAAAAAAAGGGATAGTCCAATTATGGAAAGATTGACCTATAATAAGTGTTGTGTTTATAAGAATATAAATATCCAAAGAAAAATATCTTTGATAGTGCTACTAGAGAAGCTTATTTCATATTTGGAAAGAATAGAGGCATGTCATTAATGGACTTTCATATCAACTTTTCAATTGATTATCAAATTATCCATTATGATTATCTCATGATTAAGTTCAAAATCAAAGAAGAGGTATAAAAGGAAGATATAGACAATTCATAAAGATGGATGGATGAAAATAATGAGTAGAACTCATGTACATACATATGAATACTCTAAAAACCTATAAATAAAAAATACCAAATAAAAATTCTTTTGATGCGCTTATAAGTTTATCAGTTGCACTGAAGATCATTCTGAGCTACACCTTGAAGACTATCATATTCACTGGATGTATCTTCAACTACTGTCAGTTGATACTTCTAAATATTCACTAGAATTTTTCTTTCAAAATTTTACTTATTATATTTTTTACACTCATTGTAAGAGTTTTTATTGATACTGAGGATAGTTCTTATAAAGGGAGATGTTGGTGGAAATCTCTTCGACCTTTTTATTAAGTAATATCTACTTGTACTCAGTTGGGATCCCCTAGTAAAATGGTTGTTATTGTGAAAAACACCAAACTCATGGAGTATAGTGTTTTTTGAGTGGACTATGATATTTTTTTCCCTAGACAACTCAAAATATCATAGTCTCAATCTATTTCCATTTCGTTTTTATACTTCTACTACTTTTTCATTTTAAGGGAAAAAAATTATTGATCATACCGGAAGAGGGAGGTTTTCTGCAATGAAAATTTAAATAAATCAATTAACCCCCTGTTGAGTTTCCAGTTAGCCATTATCTTGGAAAAAAATGGTATTAGGTATTGTGACTCTTGAGTTCACAACATTTAAATATTGAATTCCTAATATCTATATTCAAATGGATACTATGGATGATAACCAAGAAGGTATTTCAATGGTTAGAGCTCTGTACTTTAATAGTGATAATTATGGTGGATGGGAGGATCTTATGACCATCTATATAATGAATCTTGGATTGAAATATTATCTCAAAGTAGTAAATCCCTATGAAATTCATAATATAGAACCAAAATCATGGGACCCTACAACTAAACAAAATTTTGATCTATAATCCAATGATATGAATGTTATAATCTGTGGATTATGACCAGATGAATGCAATAGAGTTTCTCAGTGTCAAAAAACTCATGAAATGTGGACCACTATCCTAGTTTCATATAAAGGTAAAAAAAATTGAAGGCTCTTAGAAATGATACATCCAACCTTAAGTTATACACATTCAAAATGGATGAAGGATAAAGAATTACTTTGCTTAATTAAAGGATCATTGAGATTGTTAACAATATTGTTTCTCTAGGAACACTTATCACTGAATCTAAAAAAGCATTGAAATCCGTCAAAGTATTACCACCCAAGTGGAGTGGAGTCTCAGATGCTATTAGAAAATATAAAAATGTCAAAAGTTTCAAGATAAAATATCTCATTGGAACTCTTATTATGTGTAAATATAAAATGTAATATGGAGTTGGAGAACCTGGAATGATCAAAAAAATGCCTTGAAGGTTTCAACTTCTAAGGATGATAGGAAGTAAAAAATCATATAAATCTCTAAAATGTTAGAAGAAGAAGAATTTTCAAGAAATTATGGATTAAATGATGAGTTTGCCCAATTTTCTTGAAAGTTAAAAAAGTTATATAACAAGAAGAGATGCTTAAGAATAAATTTAAATAATTACAGGAAGCATGGTAATAATTCTAAAGAATGAAGATTTAATGAGTTCAAGAAGATATGACACATCAAGCCTAATTTTCCATAGCTTAAGGATGACAGAGAGATAAAAAATAAATACTTCAAGAAATATGGTTTTAAGAAGAATTTTAATAAGGAGATAAAGACCTCCTAGAGTGCTTCTGAATATTATATAAAGTGTGTAAAATTATAATCAGAAGCTAAAACTCTTAATAAAAATTCCAACATATTCATTATGGTGGATTTAGATGAGTTTCATTCTTATTAAACGTCTAATTTTGAGTATGAATTAGAAAATGAAAACTTCTAATATGAAAAATTAAATAAATACTGTACCATATTGGAAAAAAAGAATGAAATATTACAAAAATTAAGAATAAGGGACTCAAAAATTCCAACAATAAATTTTTTAATGAAGAGTAGGATTTAAGTAATCAGATTTTATATTTACAAAATCATTTAGAAAAATATACTTCCTTATATACTGAATCATTTAATACAATTGAAAATTTACAAAATGGGGTTAAAATTTTTAAATATTCCAAAAAAAAATTTACTAAAGGATAATATTATGTAAAAAAAATCCTTGGTCAAAATCAATTTAAGAAATAAAATTTCAGAAAAATGAAGTCTGAGTAAAAATCCAAAATTTTATAAAAACTATTTTGTGCCTAGTTATAAAATTAAAAACCTCTCTAAATAAACCTATTTTCTTTTTTAAAAAATAATAATTATATTAATATCTATGATTTTAAAACCCCCCAATTCTATGGAATCAAAAATGATTATATTATAAAATATTTTTCAAAATAGGTTTCTAAATTTTATGAAAAAAAAATAACAAACGGATCCCTAAACATATTATATCTAACATTTATGTACCCAAAAGAGTTTGGGTACTAAAAAATTATGTTGTTTTATTTTTCATGATAGGAAATAAATTACCTGAAAAAAAATTTAAAAAATATGTATAGTGTTTTTTGAAGACATATTAGTGGATATTTATCAAACATTCACTCACTATCCATAATTGATGGATGTTATGTCACATTTGGCGAAAATGAAAAAGTAGAAAAAAAATTATCACTGGATCTATTGGAAATAATCAATCAACTATCCTCCAAAAAGTTATTTATGTTTATGTCTTGAAGCACAAACTGATAAGTATCTCTCAACTATGTGATAATGGTTATTCAGTTGATTTTTCTAATAATGTATGTTTATTTTTCAAAGATGAATATATGAAGTTTAAAGAACCTAAAACTAATATTGTATATACATTAGATCTTAACTCTTTCCATAGATAGAAGGTAAATTGTTTTAATGCTGGAATTTATGAATTATG
Organism: Viscum album; assembly: GCA_963277665.1. Classification (NCBI taxonomy): domain Eukaryota; kingdom Viridiplantae; phylum Streptophyta; class Magnoliopsida; order Santalales; family Viscaceae; genus Viscum; species Viscum album. Next base: position 1,539,496,442 of record OY728150.1, read on the forward strand.
GATTTGGCATATAAGGCTTAGACATTATAATGCTCAATGTCTAAAAAACTATCTAAGAAACATCTGATTTAAAACTTTCCTATCCTTAAAAAGAAACTTTGTTATGAATGTAAAATGTACAAGAAACAAAAGTCGTATTTTAAATCAATCAAATCTGTTTCTATATTTTGACCTATAGAGTTTCTCCCTATAGATCTGTTCAGATATACTAGAATTTTAATTATTTCTACAAAGTCATTTTTTTATGTTTGTTGATGATTTCTAAAGATTTACATGGGATTAATTTTTAATACTTAAGAGTGGATCTTATTCCATTTTTATTAATTTCTTTAAGATTGTGAAAAATGAAAAATGTGTCAAAAATTGTGTCTTTGATAAGTGAGCATGGAGGAGAATTTTAGAATTATGAATTTAATTCATATTACTCAAACCAAGGAATTAAACATACATTCTCTACCACTAGTACACCTCAATATAATTATGTTGTTGAAATAAAAAATAGAACTTTTCAAGAAATATCTAGAACTATGTTATGTAAATATAATATTCCCACTCATTTTAGGGATGAAATAGTTAATACACCATGTTTTTTCATTAAGAGAGTTCTAATAAGACTTATGTTAAATAAAACACCCTATAAGTTATGAAGTAATAGAAACCCCAAGGTATTATAGTTCAAAGTATTAAGATGAAAGGTTTATATCTAAAATACCAAGGATAATCCTAGTAAATTTTAACCAAATTCTGATGAAGGTATCTTCTCAGGTTACTCTAAAACTTACAAAGCCTATATATTTTCCAACAAAAGGTTACGGTTTTTTGAAAAATCAAATCATGTGATGTTTTATGAAAGTAATCCTTTTAATCAAAAAATGGTTCAAACTAATGAACAAAGTGATTCTCTAAAGGATATGAGACCTTACCCCCTCTTTAAAAAAATAACAAGGATGATGATTTAGAACTCAATTACCTTAAACCAAATCCAATAAGAGTTTATACTAGATAACCATAAATTTTATTACCTATATTACCTAGAAATAATAAATACTATCTGCTAGAAATAATTATAGGGATCCTATATGAATGAGTAAGAAATATAAGAAATATAGGAAACATAGAAAAATTCCCTTTCTTTCTATCTCAACTAGAACCTAAATCTATAAAAGAAACTATATAAAATGAAAGTTGGTTCTTGGAAATGACAGAAGAGTTAAATCCATTAAAAAGGAACAAAGTATGAAAATTAATTGATAGACCCAATGACTATCTATTAACTAGAAAAAGTAGGTTTGTGGAAACAAACAATATGATCATGGTGTGATAACTAAAAACAAATATAGATTAGTTTAAAAATGTTACAATCAAAAATATGGGATATATTATGAAGAAACTTTTTCCCCCATAGATAGGTTATAAGAATTTAGGATTTTTCTAGAATATACATATTATATGAATTTTTATTTATATCATATTGATGTTAAATCTACTTTTATAAATGGATTTTTAATGTAGGAAATCAATGTAGAAAAACCTCATGGTTTTGAAGATCCTCACTTTCAAAATTCGGTATTTAAACTTACCAAATATCTATATAGACTTAAACAAACACCAAGAGCATGGTATGAAACGTTAAGAAATTTTATTTTATCAAACAGTTTTACAATAGGAATAGAAAACCCTACAATATTTATAAAAACTCTATCCTAAGATATTTTTTTAGTATAAATATATGTTGATGATATTATTTTTGAATAAAAAAATAAAAATTTATGTAATGATTTTTCAAAAATCCTGAAAAAATAATTTTAAATGAGTATGATGGGTGAGTTAAACTATTTTATCGAATTTTAAATTTATCAAAAATATTTTAGAAAAATTTAAAACCAAATAAAATGCATACTTGATTTAATTAAGAAGTTTAGACTTTAAAATAATATGACTTACTCAAATCCTATGAGATCTAATATTAAACATGAGATGGATGAAACTAGAAAACATGTTGAAAATAATTTATATAGGAAATCATTGTGATTTTATTGTATCTTATTGAAAGTAGAATAGACATTATGTTTTCATTATATCTTTATACAATATTTCAAGCTAATCCAAAAGATTCTCATTTAAACGATGCCAACATAGTTTTAAGATAATTAAAAACAACTATGTATCGATCTATTATCTTTCCAAAAACTTATAATGTTAATTTAATTTCATATTTAAATGATTATTTTATTAGATGTAGATTATATAGAAAAATCACCTCAAGAACCCTCCATTTTATTGAAAAATCTATTGTATCTTTATCAAGTAAGAAACTGAACTCTATAGCATTATCAACTTATGAAGTTGATTATATTGAAACATAAAGTTTTTTTGAACAATTTTTTCAGATTAAACACACATTAATGGATTTTGAATTTAATTTCAAATTTTTTTTAATCAAATGTGATAACACTAGTGTTATTAATATTTCAAAAAATCTGATAAACCATTCAAGAACAAAGCACATTGAAAACATTTCTTAAGAGATCATGAACAAAATAACGATATCACATTAGAATTAATTTTCCTAGAAAATAAATTAGTGCCCGCTTTTACAAAACCCTTTCTTACTGACATATTTGATTTTATTAAATTGGAATTTTTTTTATTTTAATTGATATTATTCTAAATATTAAATTTTCTATTTGAATAAATACATTATTTACTTTATTTTTTAAAAAAAATATTGTCTCTATTTTGAGTATTAGGCATATAAAAATAGTACACATCACCTAGATTTTGTAATGATTACCCTTCACATCATTGTGTGAACCCTTGATCACCGCAAAACAAAAGGAATTGTGTTATCTCTTCACATGAAAGGTTATTATAATCCTTTTAACCATATCTTTCTCTATTATACCCAAACCTTATTACCATAACCCTATAATATTCTAAATCTAGTAAAAAATGGAGAAAATGAAAAGAACCGATGGAGCTTCCTCAAGAAGAGTTAAGTGGTAAATAACATCAAGAAATGTTCTCAGTGGATGAGCAATCAATTTTTCTTAGATTGATGTAACTGATATAATTCCTAGGAAACTCATAAATCTATAGGGATGGTAATATTTGTTTGAAGAAAAAATAATCAAGTGTTTATTTTAAAGATAAGTGTGTGAGTTATATGAAACTAATTTGTTTCATTTCAGTGATAATGATGACCTCATCACCACAATCGTGAACCAAGAATGTTTTTCATCAACCTCATTGGTAATGGATAATGTTTTCAAGTGGCCACATAAAGTCTATATAGATTTAATTACCTATCTTCACACCATATATGAAGTTAGTCTACTAGAGATTATTAAGTCTCTATTTCTCTCTACTGATGTAGAGAAGAGTTTAGTGAAGGATTTAGAACCTAAAACAAAAGTCCTCATCATGTTCTTCCAATACTCCATCACTCGGTGAAATGGTGAGTTTGAAAAAGTTTTATTTCAAGATTTTATATTTTTATATTATTTTATGATTGAATATTTTATTAATTTAGTATAGTATATTATGAGGTACATGTGGAATGTGCAAAAATAGTATGTGAATTTCTTTCTATTTGGAAAAATGTTAACCTTGGTATTTCAAAATTTTGGTATTTTTTGGATGTGATTACCACCACTCATTTCTATGGATTGACAACATTAAGTAAAAGTATTTTGAGAGGAAGTGTTCTTTATTGGAACTCCCCATTGAAAAATTTAACATTCTATAACTTTAGAATTAGATATTGAAATTGACCCTGTTTCAAATCAGGGGGATTCATCAAGAATTTGTTTTTCCCGAGGTCTTGAAGTGCCTCTAATTGTTCCCAATTTGGTAGATAGTTCAGTCCAATATCTTTATTTAAGATATGTTCTCAACAATTATACCCTCGTGGAAAGAAGAAGATATTTTATAATAGTTGTATAATCAATAAGAAAATATGATCTTGTATTTAGTTCAACCTCTACACCTATATTATTAGTACCTAATATCATTACAGTTTCTTCTAGTAGACAAGAATTGGTCTCTAGAATCATTGGATTTGTATGTCTTAGTCAAGGAATAATATCAACTGTATTGGGTGGAATGCTATTAATTAAAATATAATCTACCAGCGACACGAGTGTTAGAATCCGACCAGAATCAATTGACCTTAATAGTCAAAATTTCTTTGGTGATGGAGGATAACAAGAATAATGAAATGCAACTCAATCATTTGAAAGTGAAAGAGTTAGATCAATCTCTAAAGAACTTTCACGAAAAGAGAGACCTAATGTTGATGAAAATCAATAAGTTGATGATGTGAGTACATAAGTTCAACAAAACACATTCTATCAAATTCATGAATAGCATACATGATCATAAATCCATATAATTTAGTTTGATATAGATTATTAAAGAGATATAGAAATCTAGTTGAAGTTTATTTCGGAATCAGAATTTTTAAAAATTTAGTTTCTAGAGTCTAGGAACAAAATTCAGTCTCTATATGATCATTTTGTATCATGAGATGATTTTAAATAAGCGAAGTTGTTAATTTAGTATGTGGTTGAGAAAATGTCAGTTGAAACCTTTGTGGAAACCCAAAATCAAGAGAATGTATGATCATAATTAGAATGAGTTTCTGTAAATGTATACATAATGAATTCTATAATTGCCTCTATGTAGTGTGACCTGCTACCCAAGTAAGTAATTCGGGATCTTCAAAGGGACTTGATATGTAAAATAAATAGGATTCTTGTGTTTCCTCAAAATTATATCATATCAATTGATCAATATAAGAATGAAATTAGTACCTTATTATATAATAAGATCCCTACAGTTCAACAGTTGATGTAGCAAGTGAGAAAATATGTTAGAATCATTTTTACTAATTTACAGAATATGTATGGATCCCTAGAAAATAACTTCAAAGTATTAGAGAATAAATTTTAATATTTACATCAAATTGTTCAAAGAAGTATAAATCCAGAATCATCATGAGATGAAAAAAGAAGAAGTGTTTAATGCTTTTGTTGAGCCTATAAAACATATAATATCATTAAAAGGAAATCATATTGATTTAGTTGATCATTAGATATAAATGTTAGATAATCTGTTTGAAACCTTGAAGTAGTTGGTATAAAATTGTGAACATAAAGGATATATTCAAAACCTTTTTTGAAATTTCTCACAGAGTATTTCTAATAGATTTATAATGATTTTAGACTCTTTCAAGCACGACATCGTGAAAATGATTTATTATTTTGTAGATTCCTTGTCTCTTATTAGAGGGATATGGATTCTAAGACCTCTCATCATCAATTGCTATGTATCCCCTTCACAAATAACAAAATAAATCATTGATACTATTGATCTTTATCAAAGGTAAAATCTATGGTTTTCTTAGGAAATATCTTTCCTTGTTCCAGAACATTTTTATAAACTATAATTTTTACCTACAAATAAAATTTATATGGTGAGATCTTGAAATATTTTTTCTAACATCGAATTCACTTCAATAAGGATATCTTAGAGTGATCTATCAGGGCTAAGATAATCAAAAAGGGGAATATTTTTTGATAGACTTATGTTTTTTCAACAAATCTCAGTTTTTTATACTTTGATGATTCAAAAAATCCATATTTTTATTCTAAATAGTTTGTCTTAAGTGTTTTAGATTACATCTATCAAGATAATTAATCATATGTTGATTCTATAAATGATTATCCTAAGATGTGTAAATTATTTTTTTATGAAAAATCATTTAATCTTATGATAATCAAATATTATATTTTTTGTCTACTAAGAATCAAAAAACATCAGGTAAATTTTTTATCTTACTACATAAGATATTGTCTTATAGAGAGTATGGTTGACTTGTTTTTTGATCATATTCATGTTTCAAATAGACTAAGTTATGATAATTTTTTATCAAATGAAAAGGATACTCATAAAATATTGTCTTACAAATCCTGGAAGAAATTTTTAAATCTATATATCTCACATGAGTGACATATTTATCTTACACTGAAGAATTATCCTATGTAATATTGAATTTAGTTTATCTTACGAATAAAAGAAGACAAATATATATTTTATCTTACAAAGTATCTTAGGATGTTATCTTACAATGAATAGTACAATTAGTTAAGTATCTTATGAAGAAATAAGATGTCATGTAGAATGTCATTATTACTATTCTAATCTCTTGATAAGTCACTTCATGCCTTTAAAGAAAATCAGAAAATGGATAGTCCAATTAAAAAAATAATGACCTTTACAAAGTTTCATGTTTCCAAGAATGGAATGATCTTGAGAATAAGATCTCTGATAGTGTTATTGTAGAAGCTTATTTTATATTTGGAAATAATGGGTTCATTCCTTTAATGTCCTACCATATAAAATTTTAAATGGATTATAAACTTGACCATTCTTAAGTTCAAAATCAAAGAATATATATAAAAGGAGAGTTATCTGTTGTATGAAGATAGATGGATGAGATTAATGAGTAGAATGCACGTACATACATATGAATACTTTGAATGTCTATACATAGACAAGATCAAATAAATGATTGTGTTTTGATAACAATTTTATCAATTGCACTAAATATAATTCTAATATACACCTTAAAACTATCATATTCTTAGGATGTATCTTCAACTACTGTCAGTTTCTACATACAACTATGCGCTGAAATTGTTCATTAAAAAGTTTACTTATTATATTTTTTTACACTCATTGTAAAAGTTTTTATTTAAAATATGGATTTTTCTTGTACGGGGAGATCCTGGTTGAAAGATTTTGGACCGTTATATTATGTTAAAGTTGCTTTTACTCAGCTGGGATCCCACAAAAAAGGGGTTGTTATAGTGAAAATCATAAAACTCGTGGAGTAGAGTGTTGGTGATGTGGATTATGGGATTTTTTTTCTCAAATAACTATAAATATATTGTGATAAATATATTTTATTTATGTTTTTATATTTCTGATATTGTTTCATATTATGGAAAAAGATTTTATTGAACATACATAAAGAGGGGGTCTTTTTGTAAAGAAAATATTAAGAACTCGGTTCACCCCTATATCGACCCTCACTTTACATAATTTAACATTACAACACTTTTTTACAATACTTAGAACATGGTAAAAATATACACCCAAATATTGTATTATTCTGTTGACTTTGGAAACATGGAAACATAAAAACTGGTACATAATTGAGCTACATTATCTTCCACTAGGTTCTTCTTGACTATAACCCTTCTTAGAAACATCAGATATAATACAAATCTTCATAACCTGGGGAAGGAAACACAAAAAAGGGGTGAGATCAAATTTTTATTTAGGTTAAATAAGGGAGATATATAATCAAAATCATGAGCATAAGGGTATGAGAACATGATCTAAAAAATAGAAGATCATACCCTGCAAATCATAGATCATATACATGAATCATGGCATAAATCATGGTAGTTTGTAAGACATTCTAAAATCCATATTTTTGTATTTTCTACTGACACTTTTAAGGGGTAAGTGTAAACCCTAACACAAAATACCGGAAACAACCCAACAAGAAAATTACAGCATACAACATTCAAATTTCAAAATTAAAAACATTGCAGATCCCATACCGCCATTAATTCCTTACAAAACTCCACAACATTCAAAATTCAAAAAATAAACAGATCCACCACGTGTCACATGCCTTCCTCTATCCACATATCGACTAACATCATGAATCCACCCTACCAAAGTGGCCTCGAACTGTGAGCACCACATCAGCCGGTCACTTCGCCACTTTCCGCCATCAATATTGTCAGTAACCCACATTTGTTGTTGCCACTGTACATCACCGCCGAAGCCGATTATCGGAACACATAGCACCGATACACCACCATCGTCGGCCTCCCCTCACCGCCAACACCGATCAACACCTCTGTCGCCGAGAAAGTCACCATCATACAAAACTCCATCTGGGAACTTCATCGTTGTCGTTGTAAACCAGAACATCACAAACACTGAAATTCACCATCGACGATTCTGACACCGTCGTCGTCATCCTCATATTTTCAACACCATCGTCTTCATCCAAGTTTATTCAACACCGTCGTCATCAACTCCATCAAAAATCACCACCAGATCCAAACAAACAACCACCAACGTCTCCGAATGATATCGTCGAGGAAAAATAAAAAAATCGCCATCAAGAAAGAAGATAAAGAAGAAAGGAACCCAGATGAAGACCACAGAAAAACCCAAAAGGAACCTCAACTACCGCAAATCGTATGACCTAAAACCCTATGTACCCATTGCTCCTGCTCCTACCTAGAGAGAAGCGGTGGTACCCTAGGTCAGAACGGGTTTCGGCAGCTGGGGATGAAAGACCGACTTGGGTAGCATCTGGAAACCCAACGACCACCAAAACACAATCCCAAAGTCTTAGAAAAACTCCAAAACATCCCCAACCTGAAGAGGAACGAATAAAATTAAGACCAGAGCAAGTTAAGGTGGTGGAGGGCGACCAAAACATAAAACTTCGATGGAAGAAACAAGAGAACCACGGAAGAAAGTCCACAGCTGAACTGAGTTCACTCCTCATTCCAAAATAATGATACTGAACCGATTAAATTTTACATTTCGTCCATGTCTATATCATGTGGTATAAATCATTACTCAATGCATTGGAGGGATATATAGGTCCCACCCATATCATAATGAAATCATATATAACTATACCACAAGATCATAAATAATCATGTCATAAACCATGAAATGAAATGAGTATTATAAATATGTAATCATATCATAACATATAGAAATATATAGGTTTTATAATCATTTAATCATAAACATAACTTGTGAAAATAATCAGGTTTCAAAAGCATATAACCCATGAAACAGAAATAGGTTTCATAAACATCATTCCATCAAAACATAGTCCATTTAGAGAAATAATATGAATGGAAAAATTGAATAATTTCCCCATAAAGTCATCATTAACACCATTTGATGTTATCTGATATGGAAAATAATTTTCATATATCTTTGAAAAAAAATCTTGATGAAAATATCCTTCCTTTATTGAAAAATTCTTTTTAAAACATAAAACCTTTGAAAAACATTTTTCTGTGAAAACTTATAAAGGAATAATTGAAAACCATAAAACTTTTTTAGAATCCTTTTTCATTGAAAATGTGATTTAAATATATTTTAAAAATAGTTTTTAAACCAATTTTGGAAATATGGTTTTTGAAAAACAAAGATTTCCGACTAAAGAGAGTGATAGACATATTTTACTTAAAAACATTATCTTGAGTACCAAATAGTGGAAAAAATGGTACTAATACAGGATTATATATTGAATAACCATAGTATAAGAAAATTTATAGTTTTCTTGATAGATTGATCATAATATTTCATCAAAGAATCATAATTATTAACAATTTTGATAAATGATGAGATTGTTTCAATAAACTCTTACCACTTGGTTACTTGAGACCATACTCTCCATGTAAGAAAAGGAAGTTAAATTAAGGTTAAAATATCATGAAAATAATTATATTCATGAAATATATTGTCAAATTTAAGTATCTACACCTTGAAAAATAATTTAGGTGCATAACAAAACATGCATCTCCAAGAAGGCAAATTGATACAAAACTATTTTACCGATTTGGTAACTTTTGAAACCTAAATACCATGAAATAAATATCATAAAATTGATATGTAAATACACATAAATTTAAATAAAAGAATAATTCAATACATAAATGGTATGTATACATAGAACAAACAAGGAATGGGTGGTGAATAAATCATGTATCTCATGAAAATAAAAAGTGAGATGAAATCCCCTTACCTTGTGTATTGACTCTCGTAGTACGAGTTCAAAACCACTGGTATAATAAATATAAATTTATTTTAAATATTTTATAGAACAATATTATTATATCTAATACCATTTATGGTTTTATCATGACCTTATATTACCCTCTTGTTAATAATCTTGTGTTAAGGATTCACTTAGGGTAATATTCTCTTTATTGTTCGCATGTGTCTTAATTTATTGTATCTTTAGTCCTTATAATTATATCATGATTCTAGAATTTAAAACATGGTATAAATATAATTTATATTCATCATATTTTTATTATAAAAATATATAGAATATAGAAGTATGAAATAGAATACACTTTCCATGGAGATGATAAGTCATACGTACGCATGAATGTTGTTTCCGTTTTTATTGTCGTATTGAGAGAAGGAAGGTAAATGAAATATGTTTATATATATGTCTATATATAATTATTCAAGTATAATTATTATATAATATCTATCATATAATTTTACTAAACCCACCCTTAATACATTTCATGTAGTGTGTGAAAGAATCACGTCTCTTTGAGGGGGCAGTAGTCCACACTTCCTCAAACAAATTTATTGTATTTACACCAAATGGAAAGTAAAAAATATATGAATTGAAAAAGGAATAAATAAACTTAAATATACAATAAATATATTATATAATATATAAAAACATATTTTCCATCATAATTTTCACTATGAGAGGCGGTAGAGGAAAAATGAACAATCGTCGTTTCATGTGGTGGTAGTTCACCGTACACGTAAACAGTGTGTCTGTTACCCATTAAATGGATGTTTGTGTAATTATAGGTAGAAACATTAGCATAAAATCATCCTAGTATATTGAGGATAATGGTTTTTTTATACAATCATGTAATAAATATATTGTAGGGGTGTAGAAATAAAATAAAATAAAGGATCTTGAGAGAAGACATTACCTCTTAATCAGGTAACTCCTTTTGGTTTATGCCAAAAGGATTCTTTGGGTTTTTTTCTATCCAAGGTGAGGCTTCTAGGAGGAAATTATGGATTTAGAGAATTTTATTGGGTATATATTTTCATAACCTAATTTTTTGGGAGGTTTTAAGAAGAGGGAGATGCGGTTTCCTTTTATAGGGAAAGGAAATGACACACTTCACATTTTGTAAAACTAGTTAAGTGTACCCAAGTTTTTACCTAAAAAATCATACCAAACCAAAAAAATCAATAATGGAAGATTTATGTCTTATTCATGGCTAGAAAAAGGGTTTTGTACAATTTTATAAGTTGTTTTGGGTCTTAAATTTAAGGTTTAGTCCTTAGTTAAGCTTAATTTTACCTTAATCGATGTAATTAATTTTAATTAATTACACTAATATTTTACATCAAAAACTAAGTGGACCTTATAATAAATTATAAATTTTTTTATTAAAAATATATAATCCATTTTTAAAAATTATAATCAAATAAGTTTTAGAAATTAATTTAAAATTAATCCCGCAATCGGGTCGACAATGCGGGTTTTTAAAGTAAAAACATTCAAAATTTTACTAAATCTATATCCAATTTAAATGTGAAATTGATCTCAATGGAATAAATAGTATTAAATTGATAAAATATTATCTAATGAAACTTTGAAACCAATTTAAAATAGAATTTATGCTTATAAATAAATTAGATGAAAAAATGGTTTTGAATTAAAATCCGATATTTTTCACTTTTCATCCAAAAATAAAGTTTCTCATAAAAATAAAAAAAATTAAACCTAAGACAATTTAAAAATTATAAATTAAAAAATGGATTTTATTTTTTCATATTAAATTTATGAATTTGTCTAAATTTAATTTTATTATTTTCATAAAAAGTTCATGAAGAGTAGTTTGTTTGAGTAAATTGTATTTTTAAACATATAAGGACTTTTCAAAAAATTATATCTTTCATTATCAATATTTTTTATTAATATAAAACCATTATAAAAAATATTTGAAAATTATTTATTACTATTCATATTTCTATGTTTAATGGCTAGGTTATAATTATATCATTAAAATAGTTATAATAACAAAATGATGTTTCGTGGAAACATTGAAGTTGCATGTAACATACGCCAAGTCATTATTTCATGTAACATATGCCAATTTGATGTTCCGTGTAACATATACTAAGTCCATTCTGTGTGAATGTAATTTTTGAATTAGTGAATTTCAATACATATATGAAAATTTAATTTATTCAAAAGAAAAGAATGGTCCATAAAAACTTGGGGTGATACATTCTACCCCTATTAAAATGAATTTCACCCTCAAAAATCTTCACCTCGGTAAAAAAAATGAGGATAAATTTGTATCAACATATCCTCAAGTTCTTGGGTATCTTCCTCTAACTAGTGATTTCTCCACCAAACTTTGACCAGCTCAGTGGCCTTTTTTTTAGAATATTCTCTAATCAGTCCATAATTTCAACAGGTTGTTCCTCATAAAAGATTCTACTCCTGCAGTGTGACCTATGATTTTAGTACATGTGAATATTTAGGTATGTACTTCATCAGAAGAGATACATGGAACACATCATTGACTTTAGAGATATTTTTCGGAAGTTCCAAGTGATAAGCTACTATCCTGATGCGATCAATAATTTCAAAGGGATCAATATACCTAGGGCTTAGTTTACCTTTCTTCATAAATCTCATAACCTTATTCCAAGGAGAGATTCATAGAAACACCTTTTCACCAACTTCAAATTCCAGATCATGCTGATGGTTAACAACGTAACATTTATGCCATCTTTGAGCTAACTTTATATACTATTGAATGGTTCTCACCTTCACAACCATTTCTTCAGCGATCTCAAAACCCAAAAGCTTTCTTTATCCAACCACATCCTAGAATGTTGGATCCCTATATTTCTTCCCATATAGGTCTTTATAAGTTTCCATCTGAATGCTTGAGTGAAATATATTGTTGTAAGAAAACAAAACTAGAGAAAGGTGTTGATCCCAACCACCATTTAAATCCAGAGAACAAGATCTCAACATATCCACTTGGGTTTGAATTATTATTTCAGACTAAAAATATGTCTGAGCATGATAAGCAGTGCTAAAACACAATTCTATGTCAAGTTCTCGCTGAATATTTCACCAGAACATTGAGGTGAACCTTAGATCCTGATCCGATATAATGGAATGTGGTACTCTATATAACCTTACCACATCTTTAATGTATATCTTGGAAATCTGATCTAGAGATAAATCTTCTTTTAAAGCGGTGAAGTGTGATGAATTAGTAAGGAAATCGATTACCGTCCATATAGAATTAAAACCTTTAGAGGTTTTGGGTAGTCCAATAACAAAATTCAAAGTGATATTCTCCCATTTACATTCTGGAATGGGTAATGGATGCAACATCCCTTTATACTTTTTTCATTCATATTTAACTTTTTGTAATACCAAGTACTGAGATACAAACTATGTGATATCCCTCCTTATGCCATCCCACCAAAATTATTATTTCAAGTCCCTATACATATTTGTACTTCCAAGATGAATAGAGGATGAATAAATATGAGATTAATCTAACAACTCCTTCAAAATTAGTATGGAATGGACACATACATGGTTCCTAAACAATATCATTCCATCTTGATCAAGGTTAATCTTAGGAACATTTCTGAATTTCATTTATATCTCTTCATCTTCCTTTTGTCCCTCCTTAATATTCAATTGGATAGAGGGTTGAACATTCATTTGAGAACGATAATATTTTTCCCCTTCCTTCAGTATTTCTAGATCCATCCTTTTAAAATTGAGAAATATTGGATCTTTTTTTGTCCTCATCATGGATAAGTTAGCACGGTCCTTCTGACTCAAATCATTGGCCACCTTGTTCACTTTCCCAGGGTTGTAATGTATTGATCTATCATAATCCTTTATCAACTCTAACCATATTCTAGGATTCATGTTTAACTCCTTTTGTGTGAATATATATTTCATACTTTTATGATCAGTAAATATATATATATATATATATATATCACACTTTTCTCTATAAACATAATTCCTCTATATCTTTAATGAAAAAATTAACACTACTAACTCCAAATCACGAGTTGGGTAATTTTTCTCATGAATCTTCAACTATCATGAGTCATAGGCTATTACTATGTTATACTTCACAATATCACATCCAAATATTTTCTTGAATACATCACTAAATATTAAAAACCCTTGTCCACTACAAGGTAATGTAAGCATAGGTGCATTGACTAATATTCTCTTCGGTTCCTTGAAATTTTCATCACATTCATCTGTCTAGAAGAACTTAACACCATTATAAGTTAACTTATTCATAGGATTAGATAGTCCTGAAAAATTTTCCACAAATTGTCAATAATATCTAGCTAAACCAAGAAATCTATGAATCTTAGTCACCGTGGTTGGTCTAGGCCAGCATTCAATAGCCTCTGTCATTGATGGATATACTCTTATACCATCTCTTGAGATTATATAACCCAAAAATGAAACCTTTTGCAGCCAAAATTCACACTTTGTAAATTTTTCATATATATTCTTATTCATGAGGGTCTTTAGTACAGTTATAAAGTGGTTTTCATGCACTTTATTGATCTTTTAATAGAGAAGAATATCATCTATAAAGACTACCACAAACTGGTCGAGGTAATCTCTTAAGACTCTATTCATTAAATCCATGAAGATAGTAGGGGAATTTGTAAGACCAAAAGGAATAACTATATATTCATAGTGAACATACCTTTAATGGAATGTCATCTTGGTAATATCCTCCTTCTTGACCCTTAATTGGTGATATTTAGAACGAAGGTCGATCTTGGAAATGTATTGAGCTCTACACAGTTGATCAAAAAAGTCATTAATACAAGGAAGAAGATACTTTTTCCTGATTTTGATCTTGTTCAACTATCGATAATTAATGCAGAGTCTCATTGATCTACATTTCTTTTTCACAAAAAGAATGGGTTCATCCCATGGTGACACACTTGGCCGAATGAATAACTTTTTAGGGTTTTCTTGGAGTTACTTCTTTAATTCCTGCAACTCGATCAGAACCATTCTATAAGGATCTGTTGAAATTGGTGTGTAAAAAATCATGAGTTATATTGAGAACTAAACTCTAGGTTTTGGTAAAAGGCTAGAAAACTATTCCGGAAAGACATCCACAAAATCCCAAAAATTATTTATATCATTGATGTTGATTTTCTCCCCAACCATTTGAGATAAACAACCCTTTTTAATGAGAATTAAGATCCATACACTGGATTTAATCTCCACGTGTAGTTCATACTTATATTCACATTGATGGATTCTCATATAAGGGTTTTAAATATCAAACATAACTTCCGTTCCTTGACAATTTATGTGGGATTTATACTGAGAAATTCAATTCATGCCTAG
Source organism: Viscum album (assembly GCA_963277665.1). NCBI lineage: Eukaryota > Viridiplantae > Streptophyta > Magnoliopsida > Santalales > Viscaceae > Viscum > Viscum album. Next base: position 1,539,511,713 of record OY728150.1, read on the forward strand.
TATGACATCAAATTCAACCAAAATAAAAATGACATGATTTTTAGAGAGCACATTCCCAAAAATTGCAACCAGAGAGAAATCATAGACTTGGGATGCAATCATCATACCATTAGGGGTTTCCACTAATAATTCCACATCTACTTATTTTGGTGGAATCTTAAGACCCATATAAAATTCTTTATATATGAAAGAGTGGGTAGATCGAGAATCAAATATGGCATTAGTAGTTCTAGAGTGAATGGTAAGTGTACCTTTCATCACTTCGTTATCACACCCCTTATTAGAAATAGAAATTGCATGATATTTCCCCTTATCCCTTGGCTTAATATGTTATTGATGTCGATCATCATCACCACCCCATGGGTTTGGGTAGTGGTTAGCATAATTATCATTCTCCTTACACTTATCGCATTGAATCGTGGGAAGTGCATTCTGTGCAGCTTTCTCTCCATTAGAATTTTGAGCTAACTTATTTCCATCATTTAGAAAATCAATTGCCTAGTTACCTTCCCTTCCACACATAAAACATTTAATAAACCCCTTAAGACAAATTCTTCAATGCTTATTCCCACATTTAGAGAATAAAGTAAAAAATCATATTCTTTTCTCTATGGTTTTTAGAGTTTATTTTGAACTCAATCTTCCTTTTCTTGTCAAACCCATGAGGTTGATATGTGACTCTAACATCTATTTAAAACATTATTTCACAATAAAAAATTTCTTCCTAGATACTAAAGTATCTTATGGCCAGTTCCCTTATAATACGTGGCTTTAATCCAATGAAGAACCTATCAACTTAACTTTTGGGTTGGATGATAATTCTAGAAGTATACCTCACAAGTCTCATTAATTTAGCCTCTTAAGTACAAAAAGATTCATCATCACTTTACTTAAAATCAATGAAATGTTTCTCCATCTTGGTAAAAATAATATAAAGAAAGTAATTTTTAAAAAATAAGTTATTGAAATCATCCTAATCCATGGATTCAATCTCATATTATGGCCTCATATTCTTGATTAGATTCCACTATTGATGTACTTCTCCTTATAACCAATAAATAGAGATCATGACTTTATCATGATCCAAACACTAAATAATGGAGAATATATTTTCAGTAGTATGGATCCTTTGTTTAGTAACAAGTGGATCTAAAGACCGTCTGAAATAAGGTGTTCATTGCCTCATGAAAGACTCGACAAAATATTGATCCCTCCTTTGCTCATTTGGAAATCCACCATAACTCATATCTTGATAAATTTTTGTGATCATAACAAAATGGTTTCTCATTCTATATCCTATAGTATTTGATTGCTCAGGAGGAAAATCATTGCATTTTTCATCACAATAACCATTAACATGGTTCCTTCAGGTTCTATCCATTGACTACAACCAAAACCATATAGTAAGAAATAATTATCATATTGAGGAACCACATAATAATGAAAATTCACTTATAGGATGTCTAAATTATGACACCTTCCTTAATCTATGATACTTTAGGTTTATCCTAGGTTATTCATATCCAAAATATATTAAAATCCTTAATGATGATTCAGGAAGAGTTTTTGAATTACCAAATAATATCCCCCAAGAGTGTCAAACTAGGTGTGAAACAAGGCTTCTAATTGTGTACCATATTACACTGAGTTAGGCTCGAAAAATCTTTTAGGAGTTGTTACCCATAGGTATATATGTCCCATATCCACATACACTTTTAGTATCTAGATAAGGATGTATTTTTAGGAAACTAATCACTCTATCCTTTAACAAAATTACAGGAAAATTTTATATACCTTATCTTATCCTTAAACATATCCTTAGACATGTACTTAGGGTTCTCACTAAGGTTTTCTTATACTAGAATCCAAAGGTTAACTAAAACTTCCTTTAATAACAACTACAGTGACCCTCACTTTACATACTTTAACATTACAACACTTTTGTGGAATGCTTAAAACATTGTACAAATAGACGCCCAAAGATTGTAATAGTCTCCTGCCTTTGGTGACATGGAAACATAAACACTGGTACATAAATGATCTACATTATCTCTCACTAGGTTTTTTCAGACTATCACCCTTATTATACACATCAAAAATAATACATATCTTCATTAACTAGGGAAGGTAACATAAAAAGGGGTGATATCAAATTATTATTAAGGGTAAATAAGGGATATATGTAAGCATAATCATGAGCATTAGGGTATGAGAACATGATCATAAAAATATAAGATCATGCCCTGCAAATAAAATATCATATACATGAATCGTGGAATAATGATTTGAAGTTCATAAGAAATGAATCATAATGAAATAAATAACATAATACAAGAAATCATAACATAGTAATAAAACATGGAATCGTAGCATACACAGAAGTATATATAGTGATTTCTATAGTAGTCAAGGCATTTATGTCAAGACCATATTAGTGGGTAAAGTCCTTTACTAAAGTAGTTTCACACCCCATTCCATCCCTATATCATTGAACTAAGTTCACTCCTCATTCAAGCCCTATAATACTAAATCTATTTCATTTCCTATTCCATTCATATCTATCTTCTGAGATATAAATTTTTACCCAATGCATTGGAGGGAGATATAGGTCACACCAATCTCATAATGAAATAATACATACATGTACCACGAGATCATAAATAATCATATCATAAACCATGAAATGAAATATGTACTATAAACATGTAATCATATCATAACCTATGGAAATATACAGGTTTCATAATTATTTCATCATAAACATAACTCGTGAAAAGAAGCTAGTTTCAAAAGCATATAACCTATGAAACAGAAACTGGTTTCATAAAAATCATGTCATCAAAACATAATTTATTTAGAGAAATATTATAAATGTAAACATTGAATAATTTCCCCATAAATTCATGAGTAACACCAATGTCTTATATGGGACCTAATTTTGAATGATCTTTTAAAAAACATTTCTTGATGAAAATATCCTTTCTGCATTGAAAATTTATTTTTAAAATATAAAACATTTTGAAAACATTTTTCTTTGAAAACAGCTTTGAAAATTTATGAAGGAATAATTTAAAATCATAAAACGTTTTTAAAATCATTTTTCCTTGAAAATGGGCTTCAAATATCTTTTGAAAACATTTTTGAAAACATTTTTGAAAACATGGTTTTTGAATAAAAAAGATTTCTGACCAAAGAGAAAGATAGTTAGATTTTACTTAAAAACATTATCTTAAGTACCAAAGAGTGGGAAAATGGTACTAATACATGAGGATAAGATGAATATACATAGGAGAAGAAAATTCATGATTTTTATTAAGATATGGATCCTAATATTGCATCAAATAATCATAATCATTAACAATCTTGAAAAGCGATGTGATTGTTCCAATAAACTCTTACCACTTGGTTAATTGGGATCTTACTCTCCATGTAAGATAAGGAAATTAAATAAATCTTAAAATATCATGAAAAAAATTATATTCATGATATAACATTTAAAATGGAAGTTTATACACCTTCAAAAAAATAGGTTCATAACAAAACATGAGTCTCAAAGAAAGAAAATTGAGATAAAACTATTTTACCGATTTGGTAACTTTTGAAACCTAAACCCCATGAAATAAAGATCATAAAATGGATATTTAAATACCTATAAATTTAATTATAATAATATTTTAATACATACATGGTCATTATAAACACCACACAAATGTAATGGGTGGTGACTAAATCATATATCTCACATAAATAAAAAAGTGAGATGAAATCTCATTACCTTGTGTCTTGACTCTGGTCTTACTCGTTCAAAACACCTGTACAATAAATATAAATTTATTATATATCTTTTACAGAACCATATTATTATATCTAATACCATATATGTTATTTTCATGACCTTATATTACCCTCTTGTTAACAATCTTATTTTAAGGTTTTACTTCACGTAATATTCACTTTATTCTTTGCATTTGTCTTAATTTATTATATCTTTGATACTTATACTTATATCATGATTTCATAATGTAAAACATGGTATAAATATCATTTATATTCAGTATATTTTTATTATAAAAATATATAGAATATATAAGTATGAAATGGAATGCACCATTCATGGAGACGGTAAGTCGTACGTATGCATTACGATGTTTCCATTTTTATTGTCGTATTGAAAGAAATAAGGTAAATAAAATATATATATATATATAATTATTAATATATAATTATTATATCATATATATCATATAAGTTCACCAAATTTATCTTTAATACATTCCATGCAGTGTGTGAATGAATCACATCGCTTTGAGGGGAAGTAGTCCACACTTCCTCAAACAAAATTATCATATTTACACCAAATGAAAATTAAAAAAGATAAGTGTTTTAAAAGGAATAAATAATATTACATATATAATAAATATAATATATAGTATATAAAAACATAGTGTCCATCATAATTACCACCATGAGAGGCGGTAAAGGAAAAATGAACAATCATCATTTTTTGAGCTGGTAGTTTTTCGTACACAAAAATAGTATGTTGGTTACCAATTAGATGGAGGTGTGTGTAATTTTAGGTCAAAAACATAGAATAAAAATATCCTAGTATATTTAGGATAATATTTTTTTATAAAATAATGTAATAAAAATATTTCATGGGTGGAGATAGAAAATAAAATATAGGAGCTTAAGAGGAGATGTTACCTCTTAATCGGGTAACTCCTTTTGGTTTGTGTCAAAAGGATTCCTTGGTTTGATTTCTATCCAAGTTGAGGGATATAATAGTAAGGGAGTGATGTTTTAAAGTTTATTGGGAAGATATTATTCTAACCTAATTGGTTTGAGAGTTGTGAAGAAGAGGGATAGGTGGTGGACTTTTATAGGGAAAGGAAAGGACACACATGGCATTTTTTTAATAAGTTATGTGTGCCAAAGTTTTTTCCTCAAAAAAGTAATTCCATACCAAAGTAACTAAATAATTTAAGTTTAATAGACTAATAATTTCCATATAATATGTTTTTTACAATTTTTTAAATTTTTTTGTGTCTTAAATTTAAGGTTTAGTCCTTAGTTAAGCTTAATTTTACCTTAATCAGTGTAATTAATTTTAATTACTTTCACTAATATTTTTTGTAAAAAACTAATTTGAACTTATTAAAAAATATAAATTAATATGATTAAAAATATGGAATAAATTTTTCCAAATTATAATAACATAATTGGAAGAAATTAATTTAAAATTAATCCCATAGTCAGGTCGACAATGCAGGTTTTTAATGTAATAGCATTCAAAAGATTACTAATTTTTTATATCCAATTTCAATGTGAAATTGATCTAAATGTCCTAATTTTTATTAATTTTTAAAAATATTATCTAAATAAACTTTGAAACTAATTTAAAATTTAATTTAACCTTATAAATAAATTAGATGAAAATACAATTTTGAATTAAAATCCAGTGCTTTTCACTATTCATCCAAAAAATAAAGTTTCTCAGAATAATCCCAAAATTTTACCCTAAGATAATTTTGACATTATAAATTCAAAATTTATATTTATTTTGTCAAATCCTATTTCTAAATTTTTCTAAAATTAATTTTATTATTTTTCAATAAAGGACATGAAAAGTGGTTTGTTTAAGAAAATAGTATTTTTAATCATGTAAGGACTTTAACAAAATTTAAATCTTTCATTATCAATATGTTTTAGTTATATAAAACCGTTATAAAAAATATTTTAAAATTAGTTATTACTATTCATATTAATAATTTTAACACCTTGGTTATAATTATCACATTTAAATAATTATAATAATAAAATGATATTTCGTAGAATCATTAGTGTTGTGTGTAACGTACACCAAGTCGTTGCTATGTGTAACATACGCTAGGTCAATCTTCCATGTAACATACTCCAAGTCCATGTTGTATGAAAGTAATATTTTAATTAGTTCATTATAATACATAAATGAAAATTTAATTTACTTGAAAGAAAAAAGTCCATAAAAACTTAGGGTGTTACAATCCCCCCCCCCCCTCTTGAGTTTTTAGTTATACATTATATAGGAAAGCATAGGAAACCACTAGTGTGTACTTATAATAAATGTATTATGTCATATAAAAGTGTATGAAATTATAGAAAATGAATATGTAAATAAATATACACCATGTCGGGTCATCATGCACTAACCTAGCCACCATGAACCTCGTCCCAACCTTATTTGGCTCATAGATTGATGGAATGTCTATAAAAACTCACAAGAACATATAACACATAGCCCACTCCTGATCACAGATCATAACCACATAAAGTACCTCAACTCATCTCTGAAGACTTTGGGGGTTTAATCATGCACATTGGTTCATCCCTAAAGGTTCTGGGGAGGACAATTGATAAGATGAATTCATATATATATATGTATATATTGGATACATTTCTTTAAGATCTATTTATGATTTATTAGATAATGCATTGTGTTTTTATGGTCTTCTCAGGAAATATGAACTCAATTATCAAAATATGATATATTTTAACATCATCAATTTTGGATATTACACATCATGAAACAAGTTCACGACGTGAATTCCTCAAGCACAGAAAACCTAAAGACTAAAGGCTAACCTATGATACCAATTCAAGTTTTGAATCCTCAAGGCCAAAAATATACATGATAGTAAATCATTAAATGATATGAAAGTTTAAAATTCTAAACCCATCAATGATTCAAGTCTTGAAATTCTATGAGATGCATGATTTCCATATATTTTTTTGGATCTGAGTACATGGAATAAATTTATATTACACGTCATTAAAGCTTTGAATAAAAACTCATTTAAATAAATCGCATGATGTGAAACCTTTACACATCATGGTATGTTCGGACTTGTATATATACTAGTGCCGATATAGGAAAACAGTAGGGCTGCACTTTCTTCTTTCATCTACACATTCTTCCTTACACCTTTCCATACATTCCTTTTTCTCTGTTTATTTATTTCTTTGATATTAATTTTTTTGTTTCACATCATTCCAAGACTTGTGGATTTCATGTTTTTTTTCAAACTGTTGTTCAATTACAACTATTTTTTCAACACTATTTGTTGTATTCCCTTTCTTATTCCTTTATTAAAGTAATTTTTTGATTGTTTTTTAATTTCTATAATCATTGATTTATCTAATCTTAATATCTTAATAAACATTTCAAGTGTTCTCTTGGTTTATATTTTGATTAATACCATTGATATCATGCACAACTAATCTACTATGGTTAGGGGTTGAGAGTAGGGGTGCATTAAACCTAATGAATCCTTAAATAAAAACACAGTTAACACTTTGGATAGTAATTAGGTTAATAATTCTTTTCAATCACATTTTTTTGCACAACCCTGTTCTAGGGAACAATGATATAAGGACCTTGACCTAGTTGGAGTTCAGCATGTTGGGAAAAATAGCCTATAACATTTTATGTGATTGAAGCTAATATAAGTTCACCTTATTTACTACCTCTAGAGAAAAGAGTATTTTCTATATTAGGTAGATCTAATTATATTTACCAAAACCATTTGGTGACCTTTGTACTACTTCAAAACCTCTAATATAGGAATATTTTAAGAGATATTTTGGAATACCTTTTTTCTAAGACCTAAAATTGACCTTAATACCTCTATTTCTTCTAAATTAAAAATCTACTACATAATTATTAAAAAACCAAACCCACGAGAGTTACATGAGAAATCTATCTTTCATTTTCTAATCACTAGGTTACCAGCTTTTCCAACTAGTCCCTATGGGTTCGACCTCATGTTTCCACTCTGTTTCACTTTTTATAGCTAGTGTAGTTTGGGACTTATAAATTTCAAATCTGATCAATGGCTGTGAAAAATCAATGACATTGTATGGGTTGGTCAAATTTTGGAAATGTTGTTAGAGATAGATATTTCTTAGGAACATTGACCTTCGGTGCAAACCTAGGATTACTTCACACCCACTTTTCTATTTCCCCTTTCCTTTTAAAATTTTTTCACATGGACTAGAACCTACATCCACTTTTTTTATTATTCAAGTCTCAGTGCCCTATAAATCATTCAAGGATTCTTAATGCTCAATAACTTCTTACTTTAAATCATGAGATTAAAATATACATTTCCACATGTCTTTGTTATATTATGAATGAACGCAACACCCTTGTTCCACCTAACCCTTAAAATCATCAATACGACCAACTTGAACATTAGGGATAGTGATCAGCACTTCATGAGCACACCATTATGAACTATGGAATGTTATCTGTTAGTGGTGTTATGAGAAACATTTTTCTCCCTCCTATCTAGGTTATTAATTTTGAAATTAAATTTGGAATTATCCACATTTTCTAGAATAATGTAAAACTTATTTTACTTCAGATAAAAGATCCACAAGAACATATTTTAAGTTTTCTAGAAGTTTTTGACAGATTAAAAAGTCAATTTGTGACATCTAATTTGATAAAACTTATAGTTTTTACCTTTTAATTACATGATAGAGTGAAGGATTCACTCAAAATTTATTCTCTCAAGTTCATAATGAATTGGTAGTTATTAGAAAAAAAGGTTTTAGACAAATATTTTCTACCTATACAAACTTAGAAACTTTCAAATTAGATCTATAACTTTTCCAAGAAGATGGGGAATCAGATTGGGAAGAATAGGATCACTTCAAAGAGTGGAATAAAAAGTACACACATCATGGACTTGATGTGTGCCTAAAACATAATTTTTTTACCAAGGATTGTAACTAGTTGCACGTACTATATTAGACACCACCGCTAATGGTGGACTCTTGCTCAAAATTCTAGAAGTTATCATAGAAATTTTAGATGAAATATCCCACAATTATAGTATGTGGTAGAGTGATTGAAGTTTGTCTCAATTTTAAATTCAATAGGTGGAAGATAATACCTACCTTTCATCTGAAGTTGATACCCTCAAAAAAAAGCTAGAATATTTTCATCTACCTTCTCTACTAATTCCACCTCCTACCCCTGTTATGGAAATTCATGTCTGTGAAATGTGTGGAGGCCCACAACCATACCATGAAAATAGAGAAAGAATATAAAAACAACATAATAAGGATTTTAATTATATAAATTACAATCATCAAAATAAATAATTTCAACAACCCTAGCAATACCAACAGCTATATTATCAACAAATACTGGGTCAAAATACATTGAAAATCAATCAAGGTTACTTACAATAATGGAGTGGCCAAAAAACACCACCAAATCAGGGACCACCTGGGTACCCACCTCATAATATATATACTTAACCTCAATAACCTTTTACTACTAGATCCAAACAATTTACATATCAATACTAGTTTTATCAAGATCCACTGAGGCTCCCACAACAAGATCCACCTCAAAAATCAAATACCAAAAACCTGCTCACAGTATTTGTTCATATGGATGATGATAGGATTATTATCAAGAAAATAAGATGAAAAATGAAATTTTTTCCCTATAAAATATTGAGGAACAAGTGGGAAAAATATCTAATACACTATCAGATAGATTATTGGGTACGTTTCTTGGTAATACTGAGACACATCTGAGAGAGAAGGATAAGGCTGAGGTCTTTTGAATTGGAAAAATACTAACTTTGCAATAGCCATGAATAGTTTAGTATAATAATTTATAAGAACTTTAAATACATGTGGAAATCATTATCAAGCATTATGATGATAGAATATATTAAATTAGTAATGAAAAAAATCTGGAATCAGAGCCAACTAAAGAAGATCGTATACAAGAGTGGCCTAAAAATAAAGTTGTTTATGTAGAACTTCCACCATAAAAACAACCTCTTCTTTTTCTAGATAGAATTAGAAAATGAAATATAGAGGGAAAATATAAAAAAAATAGAGACGTTTAAGAAAATACACATCAATATCCCCTTTACATAGGTCATCACTCAGATGTCTACTTATTCAAAATTCATAAAGGAGTTTCTCTCTAATAAAAGAAAAATATAAGATCAATGATTCATATTATTGAATTAATAATTGTCTAAATTAGTTAAATAGAAGATCCCATCAAATATTCAAGGCTTTAGAAGCTTCTTGATTCACTACACTATCCGAACGTGTGAATTAGAAAAATCCTTGTGAGACCTCAGCAAATGTCTCTATATCATTACTATAAGTGTATTCTAAAAGTTAGGGATTAGATATTTGAAACCAATAAGAGTTTAACATAAACTAGATGACCGATTAGTTAAGTACCCTTGAGGACTTCTTGAGTACTTTTTAGTCAAGGTTTCTAAATCCATTTTTATTATTGATTTTCTTATCTTAGATATGGAGGAAGAAGGAGATGTCCTCATCCTTCAATGGATACCATTTCTTTCCAATATAAAGGAATTTATTGATGTGAATAAATGAAGGATTATTTATAGAGTTGGTGATGAAAAATTAGTGTTCAATTTAGTGAAATATTCTAAATAGGGTGGCGATTCATTTGACTTTCAAGCCATCTTCTTGACCGATGAGAAAGGTGATTTCATGGCCATTTAAAACAACAGAGAGAGCCTTTATTATAATTAATATGTTTTCAGTGATTATAAGGATGTAAATTATAGTAAACCTCTAATTAGGGGTACCATTTTTTCATTCATACCCTTAGTCATCAAGCCACCAATGTTAAAATTGAAGCCTCTACCATTCACATTAAAGTACTCATTATTTGAAACTACAACCACACTTATAGTTATCATTAGTTTAGAGATGAATCAAGTGAAATAAGAAAAAATAATTGAAGATATAAAAAGGTATAAAAAATAAATTACTTGTGGTGTGGCTGATGTTAAGGAAGATTGGTCCCACGATTTTCACCTATAGAACTTTTTTATAAAAAGGTGATAAACCAAAACATCAACCCCATAGGTGACTCAATCTACTAATGAATGAAGTATTAAATAAGGTTATATTGAATCTCCTTGAAAATAGTATAATATCTTCCATATGTGAAAGTTTGTGGGTGATTATTTTGTAATTCATATTGAAGAAGGGAAGCTTTATTGTTATTAAAAACAATGAAGATGATTTAATCTCAACTCGAACCATTACAAGATGTTGAGTATGTGTTGACTATAGAAATATCAACATGGTGACTAAAAAATACCATTTTAGGCTCCCATTCATGGATCATATGTTGTAGATATTATCTTGGAATGAATTATATTGTTTTCTAGGTGGATATTATGGATACAATCAAATAGCATTCAACCTAGCAGATTTCTAAAAAAATTATTCACGCATCCTTTTGGAACCTTATCATATTCAAGGATTTCATTTGGAATGTGAAACACAATAAATAAATTTCATTGGTTCATGACACACTTTTTCCATTATATGGTGGTGGAATATTTAGATATTTTCATGAATGATTTCTATGTATATGATGATCTTTTGGAAGTATGCCTAAGTAATCTGGAGTTATTTTTGTAGCATTTTGAAGAAAATTTTCCAATGATAAACTAGAAAAAATGTCAATTTATGGTAAATGAGGAATAGTGAATTAATATAAAATACCAAATAATGTTATGGAAGTCAATCTGAGAAAAATTAAAATAATTAAGGATTTACCTGAACCCACATCAGCGAAAGGTATAAGGAGTTTTCTGGGCCATGTGGTATTTTATCGCCACTTCATCCAAGATTTATAAAAAAATATCCCACCCACTAAAACACCTATTTTCAAAAAAAACCCATTTAATTTAACTAAAGTGTGTTGGTAAAATAGCCTTATAAATGCTCATTCCATAGTTTCACCTAGTTGGGATAATGATTTTGAACTGATGTGAGATGCCATTGATTTTTCTATGGGTGTTGTTTTAGGATAGTGGGTTGGACACATCTTCTACCACACATATTATTCCAAGAATACCCTAAATGAAGATAAGGTCAATTATACAGCCACCTAAAAGGATATTCTGGGAGTGGTCTTTTATTTTGAAAATTTTTGGTCATACAGCATTCTTTTTAAAGTGGTAGTGTATATAGATCATGTAGCACTAAAATACCTTTGGAGAAAAAAAGATTCCAAAATGTGGCCAATATGGTGGATCCTATTGCTAGAATAATTTAACATAGACATTAAATACATGAAGGGGAATTAAAAATGTCATTATTGACCTCTAATATAGACTTCTACTACCAAGTATTAAGGATGATGAAAATCTGAGTATTGAGGATGATTTTCTTAATGAAACACATTTTAATATAAATACACAAGAATTACTATAGTTTTTTTATATTCTAAACTATCATTCCAATAGATCTCTTAACCAAAACTTCTCCAATAAATAGAGGAAGAGTTTCTTGGTCAATGATTCATGCCATTAAAATATGAGATACTATTATATATGAATTTTTCTAATGTATTGATAAAATGTTTCACCCTAGAGGATGAATTTCAAAGCATGCTCAAAATTTTCCACGCATCACCAAATAGATGATATCATTGGCTCAAACGCATTGTGAATATAAACCACTATAGCATAATATTATAGCCTACACTCCATCAGGATGTGAGGAACTTTTTATAGAGTTTTGATTGATTCCAGCAGACGAGCACCTTGGAAAACAAATTGAAATACCCTAGAACCATATCCTTGAAGTTGAAATCTACGATGTATGGGGAATTGATTTCATGAAACCATTCCCTAATTCCAATAGGAAGTATTAAATCATAGTCATCATGGACTAAATTATGATGTTAGTAGAAACTAAATCCACCAATCATGATATAGCCAAGGTGGTCATAGATTTTTTATGAAAAAACAATTTCACCAGATTTGGGTTTCCTTGATTACTCGGTAGTGATCGGGGAACATACTTTAAAAATTCTACCAATTATGAACTTGAATGAAAAATATATAATTTGATATAACACTGGAACTCCCTAACTCCCATAGACTAATGGTAAAGTTGAATTGTCTAATTAAGAGATCAAACAAACTCTATAAAAGACAGTAAGTACAAGTAGAAAATATTGGAGTCTTAAATTGGATACATACTTTTGGCATACCACACAATGTATAATTCACCAATCAGAACTAGTTTATTTTGAATTGTTTATGGGAATCCACGTCATTTTTTATTCAAACTATAACACTGATCATATTTGAAAATTAAAAAACTAATCGTGTATACTCAAAAATCAAGGAAACAAATATTACTAAAAATGGATAATATGGAAGAGGATAGAATGGAAGATAAATGTATAAATTTATAAAGAAAAACAAATAAATGGAATGAAAAAAATAATTTTGGGATGTTTATTCATGAAAGAGGATAAGGATATACTCTTAAATTCTTATATGATGTTAGTCCATGGGAAATTAAATGCTAGATGGTTGGTCCCTTTTGATTTTGCCAAAATTTTACCCTATGGTTTGATTGAAATACAAAGAGGTGAAAGAACCATCCTTTAAGGTAAATGGTCAAAGATTAAAAATTAATCAAGAACTATTTCAAGATGGGTGTGTCCTTTATTTAAAATTAAATTGAACCAAAGTCACTTTTATACATTAAAAAAAGTGCTGACTGGGAGGAAAACCCGAATAGGATCCATATGTTTGAGTAGGTTTTTTGAAGTTTATGAATACTCTGAAAAGCTGGTAGTAGGTCAGAGTCTCCTAAAAAAATATCAAATGGGATAATTAACTTTATGTAAATTATAGACAAAATGAATATGTCAGGGTTAATAAGAATACAATATCCTCTTTACACATCATGAATGAGATACATGACATGAAAAACACGGTCCATTTTTATAAGTCATGTGTATAGGGATCATGGGTTTCCCCCACTCCTGTGAGCCCCCCCCCCCCTCCTGTGTGAGAAACCACTATATTCATCCTCCCATATTCCCCCTATTCCTATCCCAATTGAGCCTCCATCCCATTATCCTCCCTTCCCTATTCATTCCTCCTTTCCATAATGGCCCCCACAAAATCCATCAGTGTCTTATCCTCTAATCATGTAGCCCATAAAACCAAACCTCCTCCACCCAAGTATCTAACACATGCTCCTCCATCTCTACCTGCATATCCTTCCCATTAATCATCCACATCTGGTTTTTATACTTCCATAGACTCCAGACATTCCCACTCTTCTTCCATCCAGTCCTAGGGTGCTACCTAGCACCCACAGTGACACCACTACTTCCACTTTTCTAAGCCTGAGCATCAGGTTTACTTGGTCCATCTTCAGGACAAGCCCATGAGGATCAAAAATACCCTAGACATGGCCATTATTTAGATTATCCTCATGTATGAGGAGGTCCTAGATCTCATTGCATAGATTCACCTATCAAGAATTGTGGAGGTATGTGAGGAGACGTATTGGGATCAATTCTTCGAGTTTCTGACCATGTTGGATCTTGATGTTGCATACATCACCTTTTGTCTTGATGGAAGGCCTTGGGAGCTTACATTGGTATACTTTAGCATCTAGATAGGTATTTATATCGTGAATTTTATTGCTCCTCTAACTTATGTTTCTTTATGGATTGATAAAAATAATGAAGATACTCTATAGAGATGGGATTTGATAGCTCGTGACCCACGTAGATTTCATGAACCACGTATGGAGAAGAGCACCCAACTGCAAGGTGATGACTTACAGATAGTGAATTGGTATATTTCCCATGATTGAATGTCCATAAGAGATTCTCATAGGATAATTAGTCAGATCGAGGAGATCATTATAGACTCTATTATGGGTAGACTATCCATCAACATGGCCCATCAATTCACACTCTACTACAAGGCCTAGGCACAGAGGACTCATTATACCTTTATAAGAGGTAGCTTCATCACTCATATAGTGTGTCATCTCATCCTTTTTTATGCTACTCATCCCCATTACTATCTGGGGAATATAGAGTCCACTGATATCCTATTTCTCTAGAAGATAAGAATTTTGTAGAAGATAGGGGTGTTACACTTGGGCCCCCGAGTATGATGTGGCTACATATTCACAGCCATATCTTAGTGCTCCAGCTCCTAATACCACTAACCTAGCTTCCACCTATGCCACCCACCCAACTGCTCCTGCTCTAACTTCCCTAACTCATACCACCGCACCATCCCACCCATTTGTACCTCTTGTCCATTATGAACCTACCCCACCATTGTCCTCATACATCTGGGATATTCTCCAGTGTATTTTGGAGAAAAAGAGGTGGTTATGCCACTATTTTAGTTTCCCTTGCATAGATCCCTCCCAGTTTACCACCACATCCCTACCACCAGCAACTCCATCTACCAGTCCACCACTTTCTTCCACAGACACTATTTTGACCACCATACCCCCTCCATCCACTTTAGTCTCATCACCTACCCATGTAGACCATCCTCTAGATGATACAGATCTAGCTTCCCATTAATATTTTTTCATAGATAAGTCTTGATGGGGAAAGGGCCCCACCCTAACTTTTATATTTGAGGTTCCATACATAAATCTGACTATCATATATTTGGCCCCAATATAGATCAGCACCTATCCTACACTTATGATGAACTAGCCCACTTTCATCACCGTGACACCTTCTATGGTGGATAATATACTAGCCTCCACCTCCATATCATACATATATATGGTAGGTCACATCAAGATACCCACTATTTAGGAGGGGAAATCTGATGCTTATAGTGGTGATTTTTCATGCACTGTTTAGTTTTTTTCCATGTATACCCCTCCCCCTTTGTACTTTATTTTGGGTGTATTTTTTACTCTCTGTATTCCTTGTTCCTGGTTGTATCATTTATTTTATCTAATGTATAGGATATTATTTTTGATTTCATATCTTTCTTATATTCTCATTCTTACATATGCATCAATTTAGGAATGTCTCGATCTACTACATCTACCACGGTTTTTGATTAGTCTATTAAACTACCATATGGCCTCCCATAATAGGTATTTGACTTATAGTGATGTCTTCAAGTTCTCTATCTCTATACTATAAAAGAGTCTCCTCCGCAGCCTACACTAATGCTCCAAATCCTACATGAGATCTTTGCTTGGCCTATTCTCAGGGTGGTAAACCCCACCAAGTGCTCCCATGATCTTGGGGATACAGATACCAATTCCTAGAAGAGATATAGGATAGATGAGTTGATGGACCCCTACACTAGATCTTTTTCCATCTATCAAGATGAAGACGTCCAATTTTCACTTCATGTGAGGCATCCATTTTTTTACTGCAACTTTGGGATTTCTCATTTCTTTTTACATATTTTTTCATAGTTTGTTTATTACACTATTATAATATTTTCTTCTAACTGTGTTATTCACTACACATCATTTCAGACTGTTGTGTACACCTACTACATTAGTTCCTTCATTTTGGTCATATTGTACGTTTTAATTGATTATCTAGTGTAGGTATGTTTCTTTTCTAACACATTTTATAGTAATCCAATATTTCCTTTGAAATCCACCATTTCTTCCTCATGGAATGACCTTTATTATTGGGATCTCTCGATTCCCTACTTCAAATTTCTAATTTCCATCTCCAGTCTATCTATGCTATTATTTCCTTCTCTCCCATGTCACTTTCCAAAATAGTGTGGATATTGTTTCATTTTTAGTTTGAGGGAGACATTATTCATATTTATTGTGTTTATGCCTGAATTATTGCTTGTTTCTATTAGCCTAAGAGACATTTTTCATTGAAGGCGTGCTTTAACTTGAAATCCCATTACACCCATTTAAATAAATGAAATCTTTTGGTTAAAAAATATTGAAATCTATTTTTTTCCTACTTATAATTTTAGAATAATTACTGAGTTGATTAATATAATTCTAATTCTTGTTTATTACAATTTCTCTTGATAAAATTATTTTTGGTTGTTATTCCCTAAGTGATTTCCCTTTTTTTATTCCCATTTCTGAGAGAATTATTGAAATATATTTCCATATTTTTTTTGAGAAAATACATTAAGAAATACTTGAGGAATGTAAACCCACAAAAACATGCATTACAATATTATTGTGGTTGTTAATGAATAAATACAATGTTAAAATGATTAAGGAAATATTTTTTGACACATTTATTTTGAAATTAACCTATATATTTATCCTTTTTAAGACCATAAAAACCATGAATAATTTGTTAGGATTGAGCCATGTTACAAGACCATTTTATCTGTAACGTCCCGAGTCCGGAGCCCTTCCACTGGTGCCCCGTACCCGATTCTCCACATGACCTCAAGCGCGTTTCCCCGAACACCAGAGGCTGTTGACTAGCAGAGAGGGACTTGGTGAGTCGGTGGGGAAACTATGCCCTCATTCAGTAAGGTATACAAGGTAAGAAAACAACAATAAACAGCAACAGCAGTAAAAAACATGCATAACAACAGAAACCAAACAGCGGAAACAATGTAGATATATAACTATGATGACAATGATGCAGTAGGTACAAGTATCTAAGGAAAATAGCAAACACAACAACGTGCTGAAATACAACTGAAACCAAGTGCAAATGAAAAACAAAGTAAGCTTCTCACCATCGCGAGCCACGGCTCGGTCCCATCCTCCCCAGCTCCTGGTGCAGTCAAGATCCTGAAGAAGAAGGGCGCTTGCCCTTGTCTATACCTTCAGAAACATAGTCTGCTTGGGCCTAAAAGCATGGCCCAAATAGGGTGTGAGATACAATCCTAGTAGGAAATCACCCAAAGATTTGTGCCTAACAGTCAATGAATACATGGCAGTAATAAAACAAGAATCAGTAAATAGAAAAGCACAAGCAGCTACAATCCACAGTTCTAACAAGTAAAGCACACAAGAAAGCAGTCAGAAACAAGAAGAAAACAGGTAACCCTCTGGGTAGCTCTCACAGTCTAACCCCTATGGTTTAACCTCTAAGTACTAGCAACCCTCTGGGAGGCACACACAATCTCACCCCTCTGGTTCAGCTACGTAATTAAGCAGACTCTCTAGGGAAGCACTCACCGTTAATTCCCCCTATAGTCTCGTATCGTTCTAAAGGATCTCTGGGGAAGCACTCAACATAAATTCCCCCTGTGGACCGCATCGTAATTAAAGACACTCTGGAGAAACCCTTCCATCAAGTCTCCCCTTGTTCTCGCATCGCGATTAAAAGACACTCCGGAGAATCCCTTTCATCAATTCCCCCTTTGGTCTACTGCTCTAGGTTCTCACAGTCCTGAGAGAAAGGTAAAACATGCTCAGCGCACATGTACATCATCCAAGTAAACCTTAATAACTACTTGGCTATCAACTAAGGCTCAACAGAAAAACAAGGCAATAGTACCCAATCCTACAACTAGGCATGGCAACTGGATAAACTCCAAACAGGAAGAACAAGTAAGGCAAAACAACTTGAGAACAAAAAAACTACTCTAATCACAAGAAATAACCTCTACTAAAGCAATCAAGCAAAGCATGCAAGCAACAAGGGAAAAACAGAAAACACGCAATACCTCGTTCAGGGTTATTGGTGGAAATTGAACAGAATATTCATCAACTTTCTACAGAAAGGCACAAACCACCTACCTCGATCCTAAGAGATTGATATACGTGAACCTCGACGACAGATTCCTCTTAGAATGATGTAGATCTGAGAAAATGCACAAAACGTTCATCTCACGATAACTTGAAAATAAGGAGGAATCAAGAAACAAGGCTCAAGAAGAAGGAAGAACTCACCGCTGCGATTCCAACGCAACTGACCGTGCTCGAAATGAAGAACGGACGGCGAGGCGGAATCTCGGAGAAGATTCGGTCGTACGGACGCTCTCAGGCGGTCGAAAACTGAAGAAGAAGATGAATATGAGGGTTAGGTGCGACCCCGGTCCGTTTAATGAAAAAAAAAGTACACTGCGTGTACTTCTAGAGTACATGGCGTGTACTTAAATTTTTTTCCGTACTCCGAAAAACCGGCCTCCACCTCAGCCTTACACATCGTGTGTGTGGCCTGGACACGGCCAGCACACGGCTTCGAGCCGAAACAGAGTACACGGCGTGTACTCAGAAAGTAGATGGTGTGTACTTTGAAAATTTCCAGAAAAACCATTTTTCTTAAAAACTCCAGAAAAAATGAAAAGCATACCTGAACGAAGATCCGGGTTCTTACAAACTTCCCCACTTAAATAAATTCGTCCCCGAATTTCCCTAACGAGGTGGAGAAGAAGAATCCCCGAACAGCTCCGTCCACTACGATCGTACATCGGCCTCCCTCTCCCAGGTCTCGTCCTGTACATTCCCGTGCTGCCATAGCACTCGTACCAGAGGAACAGACCGCCCGGGGAGAACCTTCGTACCACAATCGACAATCCGGATAGGATGCTCCTCGAATGATGCATCCGCTTCAAGCTCGACTTACTCAGGCTGAAAGACGTCAGACGGGTCTGAAAAGTAACTTTAGAGCTAAGAGACGTGGAAGACGTCATGCATGTCCCGATACCTCTGAGGTAGCTGCAACCGATAGGCGACTGGCCCCACTCTCTCCAAAACCTCAAATGGCCCGACGTACCATGGCGAAAACTTACCCTGTCTCTGAATCCTCTTGTGTCCCAACCTCGGTGCGACACGTAGGAAAACCCAATCACCGACCTCGAACTCCAGAGGTTATCTCCACTTATCAGCATAAGACTTCTTCCGAGACTGTGCTATAGCCATCCTCTTCCAAATCAGCTCTATATGCTCTGAAGTCTCCTGTACAAGACGAGGTCCCAGCAAAGATGCCTCTCCTGCCTCCAGCCAGCATAAGGGTGATCGCCATGGCCTACCGTACAAAGCCTCGTATGGAGCCATCTGCATGGTCGCCTGTAAACTATTGTTTTAGGTGAACTCCACCAGAGAGATATGTTTCTCCCAATAACTGCCAAAGTCAATGATTCAAGCTCAGAGCATATCCTCAAGCACCTGGATCATGCGCTCGGACTGGCCATCAGTCTGGGGATGGTATACTGTACTCAAAAGTACCTGTGTACCCAAGGACTTCTGAATTCCCTGCCAGAACCGAGAGGTAAAGCATACATCTCTGTCTGAAACAATATAGCGTGGAACTCCATGCAGACGCACAATCTCTCTGATGTAAAGTCATCCCAGATCATCGACACTAAAGGTCTCCTTGATCGGAAAAAAGTGAGAAACATTCGAAAGTCTGTCGACGACAACCCAAACAGCATCGTTCCCTCGCGGTGACCTCGGCAACCCAGTCACGAAGTCCATCGCAACATTGTTCCACTTCCACTCCGGAATGGGTAGCTGTTGTAAAAGGCATGTTGGTCGCTGATGCTCTGCTTTCACCTACTGACAAGTAGAACATATAATGACAAAACTAGAAACATCCTTCTTCATACCTGGCCACCAGTACTGGTGATGAAGATCCCGATACATCTTGGTGACGCCAGGATGAACTGCCCAAACTGAGGAATGAAAATCCTGCATCAGCTCCTCGCGTATGTCTACTGAAACCCATAGGCGTCCCCGGAAACGCAAGATCTCATCCTCACCCACTGTCCATCCATGAAGAGGGTCCTCTCCTGACACACTCTCCCGCAGTACTAAGCCTTCCGAGTCTGATAGCTACCTCATCTATACCCGATCAAGTAGTGTGGAGGTAACAGCTACAGAAGATAGAAAAGTCTGTCCCTGTTTGTCGTGCACATCTAGATGCATCTCAGAGAACAGAGCCATCAGCTGCCACTCACTACTAGCCTCCTGAACTGCCTAAATCTGAGTTCTTCTACTCAACTCATCTGCCACGGCATTGCCCTTCCCTAGCGTATAGGAAAGATCAAAGTCAAAAGACTGTAGATACTCAACCCACCTACGCTGCCTCAGATTCAGATCACGCTGAGTGAAGATATACTTGAGACTCTTGTGGTCAGTGAAGACCACAAAGTGCTCTCCCAGAAGATAGTGTCTCCAACAGCGTAAGGCATGAACAACAGCTGCCAACTCCAGATTGTGCGTAGGGTAGTTCCTCTCATGTGGCCTCAGCTACCGAGACCCATACGCAACAACTCCATCTCCCTGCATAAGCACAGCTCCCAGCCCGATTCCTAAAGCATCACAGTAAATAGTGTAGCTCTTTCCTGGATCTGGAAAGACTAGTATTGGTGCTGACGTCAACCTCCCTTTCATATCCTGAAAGGCTGACTCACAAGAGTCTGACCATAAGAACCTCACCCCCTTCTTGTTCAGACCTGTCAAGGGTGCTTCTAGATGAGAAAAGTCTTGAATGAAGCATCTGTAGTATCCAGCCAACCCTAGAAAGCTCTGTAACTCAAAAACGTTCTTCAGCTGCTCCCAGGAAACTAAAGCTCTAACTTTCTCTGGGTCCACAGATACTCCTTCCTCTGAGATGATGTGACCCAAGAAGTGAATCGGATCCATCCAGAAATGGAACTTCGAGAGTTTAGGATAAATCCAATGCTCACTCAGTGTACTCAGAACGATCTCAAGATGTGTGGCACGGTCATGTCGATTGTGATAGTACACCAAGATATCATCCACGAAGACCACGACGAAGGAATCCAAGTAAGGATGGAATACTCGGTTCATCAGTTCCATAAAAACTACAGGTGCGTTCATGAGTCCGAAGGGCATGACCGTATACTCGTAAAGACTGTACCTGCTCCTGAAGGCTTTCAGAGGTATATCTTATGGTCTAACGCGCAACTGATGATAACCGGACCTCAAGTTGATCTTTGAGAACACCCGGGCTCCTCGAAGCTGATCGAAAAGGTCATTAATACATGGCAAGGAATATCGGTTCTTGACCGTCAACTGGTTCAGCTTCCGATAATCCACACAAAGCCGAAGGGTACCGTCTTCCTTCTTCGCAAACAGAATAGGAAAACCCCAAGGAGAATTACTGGGTCGGATGAAACCCTTAGCATGTAACTCCTCCAACTACTTCTTGAGATCCTGCAACTCAGGTGTGGACATCCTATAGGGAGGAATGGACATCGGTGCCGCTCCTGGCACAAGATCAATAGAGAAGTCTACCTCACTCTCCAGAGGCAAACCCAAAAAGTCCACTGGAAAGACATCCCTGAAGCGATCCACCACTGGAGGAAAGTCCAACTGTGGAGTCCCCTGATCATCCAGGTAAAGGCTAGCAATCTGGGTTGACACCCCTCCTAGCCCAAGATGCTCGAGTCCTGCCCGACTCGCCTGAACGTCCCATTCCCCTCTATGAAGGAAGGATTCACCCTCTGGTGAAATAAAACTGACTCTGCAGCGATAGCAGTCGACGAATGCCCATAAGGGAATCAACCAGTCCATGCCAAGGATGACATCATAGCCTGTCATCTCTAGGACATAGAGGTCCCATAAGAAGTTATACCATGCAACCTAGAGAGGGAACTCTCTACACTGGCGTACACTAGATGTCCTCATTCCCAAAGGTGTTTCTAGTGTCAACGAGTCGGTAGAAGAAAATACACAGAGTCCAACGCTCTCCAGAATAGCAACAGAGATAAAGCTATGAGTAGAACTAGTATCGAAAAGGGCTGAAGATAAAACTGAGGCTACTAAAATTGTACCTCGAACAGTAGAAGGGTTGGGATTCTGCTCATGATGAGTCTGCTCCACGGTGAAAGACTGGCCTGCACCGCGGCCCTGCGCCCCTAACTGAGCACTCTGAGCTGAACCTCCCTGCTGGTACTGAGGGGATGGTGGCTGACCGCCACGACCTCGACCTCCACCTCGGCCCGAACAGCCGGAAGAACTCCAGTTCCCTGACTGGTGAGACTGGTGGGGCTTCTCCTGAACGAGGAGTCATGAAAGAACCCCAGTCACCTGCTGCTGGTGAGAAATACTGGCAGAAACACTGAAGGTGACCCATCTTGCCGCAAGATCGGCACTCCACAGGGTCTCTCGGGCACTGCGGCCTCATGTGCCATGTCCGGCCACACTGGTAGCATGTCACCTGGCTGCCTGATGATGTGTCTCGCTTCCTCGAATCACCATGCGTAAGCTCCCTACGGCGCTTCTTGTTGTCATCTAAAGGAAAGATAGCTCTGGAAGCAGAACCGCCCAGACTCGCAGCTCCAGAGTCTCTCAGATTGCGCTTTACAATCAGTGCCTGGTTGACGATTGAAGTAATGGAAGTTAGCTGGAAGATGTTCACCTGTGAGTGAATCTCCCACCTGAGTCCATCCTCAAACTTCCTCACCAAAAACACCCCACTCCCATCTCGAAGGGGTGTAAAATGTTGCAGCTCAGTGAAACGAGAGGAATACTCCAATACAGATAGAGTACCCTGCTCTAAGATCATGAACTCCCGGGCTCGATCGGCCCTCAGGGTCTCCAGGTAAAATTAGTTGTAGAACACGCGCTGGAACTCCTCCCAAGTCATAGCCTGTTGCTGAACCGCCTGTGAGATCACGTCCCACCACCTCTTGGAGGAGTCTCGGAGCATGTACATGGTGAGCTTGACCCGCCTCTCTGGAGGCGTCTCCAGATGCTCGAATATAGTTAGCATGGCTTCCAGCCATGACTCTGCATCCTGAGGTCCTCCCTCCCTCGAGAACGTGGGAGGATGCTGCTGCTAAAAGACCCGCGTCAAGTCTTCCATAGATGAGGCAGGAGGCGGTCCTCATGAAACCCTCCCTGAACTGCACATCGGCGCCTGCAACTGGTACAATAACCGGTGCCAAGGCTGGCTCGGCTGGGGGATTGACATGAAGTCCCTGATCAGCCCTGTCTGGCGTCTGATCACTGCCTGACGACAAACGTACAACCGGAGGACGTCTCGGAGGCATAGCTCTGAAGGATCAAAAGCACACCTTAGATCAGGAAAACAAGGACAAGAAACACAAGAGTACAAAACAGGAACATGGGAATAAAAACACACAAGATTGCAAAACACGACTACACGGCGTGTATAAAACTACACGACGTGTCTTCTTAAACCACTGACATGGGCGTATACTCCTGCCCTACCAGTCGTGTAAACTTCAAACTAAACGGCGTGTTGACCCCCACACACGGCGTGTACTAGAAAACTATTCCCCTATCCGAGTCTCCTTACACGACTAACCCACACGTTCCGACTCAACCCGATCCTACACAGCGTGTGCGAAACAAACACGGCGTGCACTAGACAAGGATTCGGCGGTCCGTGTTGTTGAGTACACGGTCGTCTACACGGCTGGACTATACACGGCGTGCTCCGAACAAGCACGGCGTGAATAGGCGAAGGTGACACCATCCCGTGTTGTTCGTGACACGGTCGGGTTCCTGGGCAAGACTACACAGTGTGTTCCGAACAAACATGGCGTGCAGAAAAGAAGGTCACGCCGGCCCGTGTTGTTCGTGACACGGCCGGGTACCTAGACAGGACTACACGGCGTGTTCCCAACGGACATGTCGTGCGGAAAATAAGTTAACATCGGCCTGTGTTTTTCGTGACACGGTCAGGTACCTGGACAGGACTACACGGCGTGTTCCCTACAGACACGGCGTGTTCTACCCGAGCTTCCCTGGCCCGTGTTGTTAGTGACACGGCCGGGTACACGGCTCCGAACTCACATGGCGTGTACTAATGGTACACAGCGTGTTCCCGAAGTTACTCCTACGACACCATGTTCTGCTCACACGGTCAGTGACACGGTCTAAAAACTACATTGCATGTATCTAAAAAGTACACACCGTGTATTCTGGGTTTTTCTGGGCAGTAGCTTAGAAACTGCACGGAATTCTAGAAACACAAAAAAAACAAGGGAAAAGATGCCAAATTCCGATCCGGGAAGGCCCATAAAACCTCAAGAACCAAAATTTGGCATTCATTTTAAGCAAGGAACAAAGAAATAGATTTTTAACACAACAGCAAAGAATCTCTCAAACAACTATCACAACAGCATGCATAATCTACACAAAGTCTATCACAACAGCATGAAATCGCTAATGCACCCTAGATGGCATGGTAAGAATGCATGACATGTGATTTCTACAAGTGCCTATATGATGCAGGAGATGGAATAACCTCATCTCATCGGGTTGTGACAGAAATAGAACCAAAATATCAAAACAATAACCGCACAAGTCATACGAATCACTCTAGGTGAAAACATCCCAACCATAAAATCTCAAAACCAGAAAACTACAATTAATGAGGTAGTATGGCTTTTCCCTGTACATGGGTTAGAAACTCCTGAGAATAACTTAATGCCAAGTACCGAATCCATCCTATCCCTGGCTAAGGTCTCCAACAGTAATACAAGAGAAAATAACTCCTCTGATACCACTTTGTAACGTCCCAAGTCCGGAGCCCTTCCACTGGTGCCCTGTACCCGGTTCGCCACATGACCTCAAGCGTGTTTCCCCAAACGCCAGAGGATGCCGACTAGCAGCGAGGGACTTGGTGAGTCGGTGGAGAAACTATGCCCTCATTCAGTAAGGTATAAAAGGTAGGAAAACAATAATAAATAGCAGAAGCAGTAAACAACATGCATAACAACAGAAACCAAACAGCGGAAACAATGTAGATATATAACTATGATGACAATGATTCAGCAGGTACAAGTATCTAAGGAAAATAGAAAACACAACAACATGCTGAAATACAACTGAAACCAAGTGCAAAAGAAAAATAAAGTAAGCTCCTCAGCATCGCGAGCCATGGCTCGGTCCCATGCTCCCCAGCTCCTGGTGCAGTCAAGATCCTGAAAAAGAAAGGCGCTTGCCCTTGTCTATACCTGCATCAACATAGTCTACTTGGGCCCAAAATCTTGGCCCAAACAGGGTGTGAGATACAATCCCAGTATGAAATCACCCAAAGATTTGTTCCTAACAGTCAATGAATACATGGCTATAATAAAACAGGAAGCAATAAACAGAAAAGCACAAGCAGCTACAATCCACAGTTCTAACAAGTAAAGAAAACAAACAAGCAGTCAGCAACAAGAAGAAAACAGGTAACCCTCTGTGTATCTCTCACAGTCTAACCCCTGTGGTTTAACCTCTAAGTACTAGAAACCCTCTGGGAGGCACACACAGTCTCACCCCTCTAGTTCAGCTACGTAATTAAGCAGACTCTCTGGGGAAGCACTTGCTGTCAATTCCCCCTATAGTCTCGTATCGTGCTAAAGGCTCTCTGGGGAAGCACTCAACTTCAATTCCCCCTGTGGCCCGCGTTGTAATTAAAGACACTCTGGAGAATCCCTTACGTCAATTCTCCCCTTGGTCTCGCATCGCGATTAAAAGACACTCTGGAGAAGCCCTTCCATAAATTCCCCCTTTGGTCTACTACTCTAGGTTCTCACAGTCCTGAGAGAAAGGTAAAACATGCTCATCGCGTGTGTACATCGTCCAAGTAAACCTCAAGAACTAATTGGCTATCAACTAAGGCTCAACAGCAAAACAAGGAAACAGTCCACAATCCTACAACTTGGCATGCCAACTGGCTAAACATCAAACAGGCAGAAAAAGTAAGTCAAAACAATTTGAGCACAAACAAACTACTCTAATCACAAGCAATAAACTCTACTAAAGAAATCAAGAAAAGTAGGCAAGCAACAAGGGCAGAATAGAAAACACGCAATACCCCGTTCAGGGTTATTGGTGGAAATTGCACAAAATATTCATCAACTTTCTACAGAAAGGAACATACCACCTACCTCGATCCTAGGAGATCGATATACGTGAACCTCAACGACAGATTCCTCTTAAAATGACGTAGATCTGAGAAAACGCACAAAACGTTCATCCCATGATAACTTGAAAACATGTAGGAATCAATAAACAAGGCCCAAGTAGAAGGAAGAACTCACCGCTACGATTCCAACACAACTGACCGTGCTCGAAACAGATAACGGACGGCGAGGCGGAAGCTCGGAGAAGATTCAGCCGTACGGACGCTCTCAGGTGGTCGAAAACTGAAGAAGAAGACGAATATGAGGGGTAGGAGCGACCCCAATACATTTAATGAAAAAAAATTACACGGCGTGTACTTCTAGAGTACACGGCGTGTACTGCAATTTTTTTCCGTACTCCGAAAAACCGGCCTCCACCTCAGCCTTAAACACCGTGTTTGTGGCCTGGACACGGCCAGCACACGGCTTCGAGCCAGAACAGAGTACACGGCGTGTACTCAGAAAGTACATGGTGTGTACTTTAAAAATTTCCAGAAAAACCATTTTTCTTAAAAACTCCAAAAAAAAGG
This sequence comes from Viscum album, assembly GCA_963277665.1. Lineage (NCBI taxonomy): Eukaryota > Viridiplantae > Streptophyta > Magnoliopsida > Santalales > Viscaceae > Viscum > Viscum album. Next base: position 1,539,538,903 of record OY728150.1, read on the forward strand.
AAAAGCATACCTGAACGAAGATCCGGGTTCTTACAGTATCCCTTTCTACCATGTTCTGGATATAATTTTATAATTATCACTTGAATAAGTGTGGGGGAGTGGTCAATATTGATGGATGTGGGGTGATTACTACTGAGGATATGTATGGTGAACTTTTCACATGATCTTTGGAGAGTTTCCATGGTTATTCTGATATACCATTCATTATTATCCTATTTTAAAAAAGTATGGGTTGTGTATTAGTAATTTAAAAAGTCACCATTACTATATCGATTAATCTTATGATGAATCATATGTGGTTTAATGATGGATTTAAGATCTGGAATGGACATGCCTTTCAGTAAAAAAATGGGATACTTTCATTTTACTTTTATGATACATCCATAAACCTACCCTGATCTTTTAAGAGTGTGGAGATGCCACTTTCTAGGGGATATTTTTCATTGCATTATTCCTCATGATCATGTATTATACTTGAGATTTTACCCTCCTTTTTATCATTATTTTTATCATTTATTCACCTACCCTCGTCCATAGAGTCATTTAAAACTTATTGATGAAGCCATCGGGATTAATTGTGTGTTTGTCTTCATATAGTGGAGATATTAAAAACAATGAAAGCTTATGGTTAGGAACAAGTATTCAAGGTAGGATAATAACTCCATTTTTATTTTCCTTGAGTGATAAGAGAAAATTAATGGTGAGGTAAATTTCAAGATGGGTATATATTCTATAGAACATTTGAGAAATTGACATAAAATGGAGAAAGTATCTAAATAAATAACTTAACTATGTGGTGTGACTAATTTTCTCTGCATGGGTGATTATAGAGAAATATATTTTCCCCTAACACTTAGTTTTATATTTTTAGTTATAATGAACAATTTCTGTTTATAATGTTTACGTTTGGAATCCTTATTGAGATGATTTTTTTCTTGAGGAAAAGAAATTGTTCAAGTGTAATATAATTTGATTAGATGAATTCATATATATATATATATATATATATATATATATATTGGTTACATTTATTTAAGATATAATCATGTTTTATTTTATAATGAATTGTGTTTTTACTGGTTGTTATAGGAAATATGAACTCAATTATCAAAAGAGGAGCTTTTATAATTGCATCAATTTTAGATATTACATGTCTTAAGACATGTTTATGGTGTGAATTTCTCGAGCACAGGAAACTTGCACACTAAATCCCAACCCATGAAACCAGTACAAGTCGTGAATCCCCTAGGCCAAAGAAATACACAACATACAATCATTACATGACATGAATGTAACACCCCAATATCTTATGGTATGTACCTTTTAAGATTTATCATCCTTGATAGTTTATACTTCACGCTACACTATGTTTAAAACCATAAAATACTGTTAAATATGACCATTGGAATAGTAATGTGACTATTATAAATAGTAATATGACTAATAGAATAGTAAACATACCCATTAAAGTATAAATAAAATTTAGGTATCATATAAATGAAAATATGGTATATTTATATCATGGAATAAGTAAATAAATATTTTAAAAATGATAAATTAAGTGTTTTTATTTTTGTAAGTCATAAATATTTAATTACAATTTTATAATTGATATAATGATATAATATATAATATATTTTCATAAAATATACTCATGATTTAATATTTTGTTTACTTATAATTATAATATAATTTTATGAGACCTTAATTAATTTTTCAAAGTATCATAAAAACAGTTATAATATTAAAATCAGTATTTTTCTAGTAAATGATAGTTTTATTTAAAAATTAATTTCTCATATTTAAAAAATTATTTTAATAAAATGGATTTCATTTTTAAATTATACACATTGATAAATTTTTAGTGTGATTTTTTGGTATTTTTCTAAAATACATGAATTTTTTGTGAATAGTGAAATACGATAATTTACCGTATCTAATAAATGCAAAATTATTGAGTCATAGATGATGTGTGGATGATGTAAGCCTATAATATCAAAATATCCTTCATTATTTCAATATATTTAGTGATAATTACCAAACTATTCATAATCTTTCTCCAAAATAATAAACAAATGAATAAAATATTCAAAAAACACTCCTCTCCTCCCACTATAAATACCACCTCTCACAAAATTTTCTCCTAACTCTTCCAAAGACTTCAATATTTCTTATATTATACCCATTTACTCTATAAAACGTCTCCCCCATGTTCTGGTCTCACTGTTTTTACCAAAATACTGTTTCAATTTTCCTTAAAGAAGTTCTCAAGGAGAAGAACTCAAGAAGTAAATCTTTTTTCATTCTCTTTAAATTTATTTTAATTTACTTCGTATTATTCTATCCTTAAATATTCTTTAAAATGTTTCTTTATAAATCTATTATCTTATATATAATATAATTTTATTATGCTAATGGAAGGTCCATTATCAATCCTCTTCTCTTAAACCCTATTATTCTAAAAATAAAAACATCACCTGTGATGTGTCGATTTACTGCCATCATGGACGATGAAACTTAATTTTACATTACCTTCATAAAGTAAGGTTATAAAACCATAATTATGGTTAAACCAAATTTTACTATACATATTATAAGTTATTTAGTATTCTATAACCAGTATATATACATGATCTAAATTAATAAGATAAAACTAGTACGTGCCGATCAAAAAACTGCCAAAATGATCTAAGCGATTATAATTAAAGTTATATAGAATGAATCATATTAATATCTGGAAAAAATATATATAGTACCATTAAATATTCTATATGTTCATTTATAAAATATAATTTTAATTCTGAATAATTGTTTCCTTTTTTCATGATCTTCTATATAAATGTAAAGTAAGCCGATCATGAAAACCAAGGAAAAGAACACTCTTAAATGATGAAATTGAATCTCACAACTCATCAAAAATCCCATAAATGAACTTAATAAAATCATAATAAATCAATTACATATTTATGAGGTTATTAATTAATTTATTAATGAATCTAATTTCATTATCTAAGACATTAAGTACAATTTCAAAACACTTTCAGACATAAGGTAAGGGTTTCTTCCCCAACCTCCATTTTCATTCAGGTTATGATTTCTCCCTCTTTACAATAATGTAAATATTCCTTATTTATATATAATTCTTCTAAAATTTGATTATATGTTCCAAAATCATGTATCCAAATTATTTCATCTTTCTTTTATGGGGAAATACATGTTTTATAAGGTTCCCTTGTCAATTCTTCCCAATACGCAAGCCCGATTAAAGGCAACTTCTTGATTTATTACCCATTTAAAAGTATCATACATAATATATTTTAAGAAAAAATTATTCTTATAAAATCACTACTTTTTTCATGAAAAACTATATATTTTCATTTATGGTTTTATACAAACAATTATGATAAATACAAATAATTTTTCCAAAAGAACTCTTCTATGCAAAGTAAAAAAAGGGTATTTCTCTCAAGGATTGCTCGATGATTTTATTAGATTGTTTTAATATATTTTAAAACCTATACTGAATATTATGATTTATTAATATTTATATCTTATTATTATCATCTAACATATTTTATTAAATGGTTTATGATAAGTTTGATTGTAGATGTTCTATCTTGATACCATTCACTATTTTACTCAGATTGGTTAGTGATTATGTTTACAGATTGGGGAAATTTATTTACATTTCATATTTATATGTTGGTTATGTTTAAACTCATTTATATGATGAATTAATTGGACTTAGTAAGTGATTGGTGGGACCCACTATATCCCCTCTATGCATCGGTAGGTCTCATGAGACAAAAAAAGGAAATGGATTTTGCTGAGGCCCTAACCATTTATTTTCAAATGTCTTAGATGAGGCCTCGATGGTATGTTATAATTTCTTTCATTATTAATTACCTCATTATGATGTTATTAATTGATAATACATGTGATTATTCTACTAGTATAATATATATGGTTAAGATTCATTATCATGTGATTATTTATATGTCATTATTTATTCAGCTTTTATTCAGTCTATATTATGCTCAATATTATATTATATTGGTATGTGTTTTTAGTTATTCATCATGCCTTATTGTTTATATTAGCTTTCATTTTATTACTTACCCTTACTGAGCATCTTATCTCACCCCTTTATTATGTTTTATTTTTCCCCATGATGTGAATGTGTATATTATGAATGACTTGTAGGGATAATATATGAGCTTATTGATGTTTCAAATAGAGTTGCTTTGTTTCTTTTACCTTCAATTTATAATGTAACAATTATGTTTGTATATAGTTTTTCAAAGATACTAAATTATTCGGTCCTTAGGAATGCGACTTCCTTGATTATTATTCCAATGTAATAAAGTAAGGAACCAGCTTTGAGCAACTAGGGTCGGGGACTTTCTATTTGGTATGAAAGGAAGTTTAGTAGAAACCTTTTAAACTAGATTTAGAAAACATATATTATGGGTCAAAACTCTCAGATATACTTTGAGGATAATAATATAAGAACATCATATAATTTTGTTCAGGTAGAGATTATGTGGGTCTTCCTAGAAATACATCCTTGTATGGATACTACAAGTGGATGTGGTTCCAGAACAGATGTGCCTAAGGGAAACAACCCCAACAATGTGTGTCAGGCCAGACTCGTTGTAACCTAGTACATGACAATGAGCCTTACTACGCACCTAGTTTGACACTCTCAAAGAATATTCTTAGGATAATTAACATTTTATTTACAAATCATTATTAAGGATTTAAAAGTAAATATGTCCCCAAAGAAACTAGGTTTATGATTATGATATTATCTATGCATAAATTTAAAATTTATGTTAAGTGTTTTTCTAGTTCAAAATTATGCATTGTGATTCATAACCTAATTTAGTGTATTTTGTTATTTATAAATGGATCCTAGTGAAAGGAATGAAAATAATATCAATGTGTGTATACCATGTAGGTATTTCCCTCCTTTGCAAGATAATGATGTTATTACTGGAGTTGTGAATGGTGTTGAGAAACCTATAACTATATTGGGATAGATAACTTAGGTTAGGAACAATAACCTTACCGATATGAATCATCTAGATCCACAATGTGGAGGATCAATGTTAGACTTCTTTATGTGACAATAGCCTCCATCATTCAATGGGACTAAAAACCCATTTGTATTGAATCAGTGGATAAATTCATTATAGAATAAATTTCTCTCTTTTGGTGAAAGGGATAAGGTTATCATGGTGGTTTATAATCTCTCGAGATATGATGATCAATGGTGCTTGTTGATTCAAAACAAAAATGAGGAGGAAGAAATTTAAAATATAGAATGGATATATAATAATGAAATTTTTCTAGAAAGAAATTTTCTTCATGAATAGTGAGCGGATATGGAGAGTCAATTCTTGATTCTAAAAAAATAGTATTAAAACATTGAGAAGTATGAAGCCAAATTTACAAGGTTGGAAAGGAATTTCATGGACTACATATGTAATCCAATGAGAAAGATTGATCGATGCTTTTATGGTTTTAAACAACTCCTTCTAAGGGCACTGGTCTCCCAAATTTTCTCATCATATAAGCATATAGTCTCATGTGTTATTAATACATAGAAACAATTCTCAAAGTATTATGAATTTAATAGAAAACAAGAGAAGAAGATGGTGGTGGAGTAATTAATGGACAAAGGGAATAATAAAAAATACAATTTTCTAACGTGTTATACTTTTGGAAGGAAGCATCCTAATGCCTACATAAAAGGAAAAGGATTATGTTACAAGTGTGGATAAAAAGGCCACTGAACCCATGATTGTAATGAAAATAAATAATCTACCAATGTTCAATACTAGAACTGTAGAAATATGGGACACTATGCAAATGATTTCCCTAATTGTCAAGGAAACTTTCCCCAGAAAGGCCAAGGGAGAAAGACCAATCTTATGTGATAAAAACTACATAGTTTGAGGTTACTAATGGTTTGGTGGTAGGTACTTTAATCATTTCTTCAGACTTAGTCAATGATTTATATGATTCTATATCATTAAATTATTTTATATCCTCCTATTTTTCCAAGAAAATTATACATTTACCTATCGATCTAATAAAGGAGTTTTCAGTCAAAACTCTTAAGGGAAGTATCATTGCAAAAAATATGTGTCGGTCAGTCCCTATTATGATACATAAACACATTTTAGTTGTAAAACTTATCATCATACCTATGGTTGATTTTGATATAATCCATGGTATGTAGTGGCTTTCAAAATATGATGCGAAAATATATTGCAAGAAGAAGGATGTTAAAATTTGTGAGGAAGATATAGAATCCCTTATATTTAGAGAAAAAACTCCATCTTCTAGTTCTTATCCAGATCCACCTCTGGTAGCACATCTAAATAAAATTATTGGGGGGATAAAACATCATTTATGGATGAGAAAATAAATATTAAAATTAAATATGTACCAATTTTACAATAATACATTGATGTATTTCTAGAGGATTTACATGGACATACTTCACAGTGGGAAGTTGAGTTCTCTATTGATTTAATTCTTGGTGAAAGACCTATATCAAATACTCTTTATATAATAGATAATGTGGGATTAATAGAGTCAAATAACCAACTAGATAAATTTAGTGATAAGGGATTTATTTTCCCTAGTGTTTCTCCATGGGTATCCCTTGTTCTATTTGTCAAGAAGAAATATGGATCCATGAGGATGCGCATTGATTATAGAGAAATCAATGCTATTATAATAAATAAAAAGTATCATCTACCTTTTATTTATGATTTATTAGACCAAATTCATTGATATCAGTATTTTTAGAATATTAACCTTCGATATGGATACCATCAATTGCATTTAAGGAAGGAAAATATTCCAAAGACAACTTTTCGAACTAGGTATGGACATTATAAGTTTACAGTGATTCAATTTAGACTGACTAATGAACTCTCTATTTTTATGGATCTAATGAATGAAGTGTTCAATGAATATCTTGATGATTTTTTATGGTATTTATTGATGATATATTTATATATTTAAAAATCTATGAGGACCATGAGAACCACTCATGGGTTGTTCTAGAGACCCTTAAAATAAAAGTGTTATATGGGACGTTAATCAAGTGTGAATTATAGCTTGAAACGGTTTATTTTCTTGGTGATATTGACTCTAAGGATAGAATCTCATTTGATCCTATAAAGACAAAAGTATACCAGGAATGTTCTACACCAATGAACATAACTGAGGTATGTAGTTTCATCAAATTTGTTGGTTACTATCGGTGTTTCATTCAGAATTTCTTCAGATTAGCTAACCAGTTAACCAAGATTACTCATAAAGGTATTAAGATCATATGGACAAAATAATGTGAAGAATTTTTTGAATAATTTAATATTATACTAGTGAATTCTCTGATATTGACTCTACAATTGGGAAATGGTATATTTGTTATTTATAGTGATGCATCAAATAAAGGACTTGGTTGTTTCTTTATGAAGAATGATTGTCACACCCATAACTTTTTTTAAATTAATTACTCATTTAATTTCCATTCCCGATTTGTTTTGGGGGTTTACCACTCATTTTGGTGAAAATGGTGGGTTTTGAAAATTTGGGCCAAACCGTGAGCCCAAATCCAGATTTAAAAACAAATTTTGATTCTTCTATAACTCCTTCAATTTTTAATATTTTATACTCATTCCACTTCCCAATTGTCATACCCTAATATATTAAAATCACCATATCCCTTAGAACCACATAGAAATCCCAAATCATGATGGATTTGGGTTTTTAATTAAGGTAATGGGCCTGCCCGTAATCCCATTTCCTGCTTTAAATTATTGTTTTAAAATTTCAATATCTCATTCGTTTTTTACTTTTTTTCGGTGATTCAACCTGCCACTCGAAGCCAAAAACCTCATCCTCACCCCCTATATCGCGTGTTCCTCTTTGGAGCTCATATACCCTGCGGATTTGGACGATCTTTCTCAATCTTTCTCAAATCGACCAGATTTGATGAGGTAAAATGAAGCTTTCATAACTCCTTCAATTTTCATCCTTTTTCCCCCATTTCAGTCCCCACATGACCTAATATGACTTATTAGGACCTCCATATCAGTTTTGGGTACTTGGAGATTCATATATTGGTGCATTGGGGCTGATTTCTTCAAGATATTTCAAGTAAGGGAATTTCTTCTTGGTTCCTTCCATCCTCTTTTAGTTTTTATTCCTCTTTATTGAATTTCCTCATGTCCATAAGTTGGGGTTAGATCCTAAGGTCTGATTTGGTATATTTTGGGTCAATTTTTGGTGGTATAGGTATGTATTGATATTTCTTATGGTGCGGCGGTGGTGCGCTTAAGGTTTCGCACCAAGTTTTGAGGGTTTCGACTCAAAAGGTAGGTGATTCCATGTGTAACCATTTTGTGATGAGTTAGATTGCTTGGATTATAAATTAAGTGTGTTTATAATCTTTTTTTTGTGGTTTGAAAACTGTTTTTGATGAATTTGGTTAAACATTTAATTTTTAGTTGTATTTTAGCTTGAAATTGGGTACTTTTCATGTCTGGCTCTTGGGGTAATGTTTGAGTTTAGTTTATAACATATGAAAGTGATTTATTAGTATTGAAAGGGGCTGAAAATCCTGTTTTGTTAATTCCTTATTGTCATGTGGGCCTTGAAAAGAGTTTTTTTAATTAGTTTAAGGTGTAAAATCGTGTTGTACTATTTGAAGGTGATTTATGAAAACGTGTGTTTTCATGTGTATCTTTGTGGTACTATTTGATGTATTTTTATAACATTTGGGGGTGGTTTAATAATTGTTTTAGGGCTGAAAAATTCTGTTTTGGATTGGTATTGGTATGATTTTGGTTTTGAATGAGGGTTTTGCAATGGGTTTAGTGTGCAAACAATGGTTATACCTTTTGGGTTTGTTTTATAAAAAATTGCAAATGTTTTATTTGGTTAAACAAAGTTAGGAAAGGGTGTATATGTACTGTTTGGGTGAGTGTGTTCACCTAATGTGGGTTTTTGAATGGAAAAGTGGTGATTTGAGATGTTAAACATTTTTAGATTTTTTTATAAATTGCTGAAATGTTTTACTAAATTGTGTTTTGTGTGCGAAACACGTGTGTGGGATATTTCGTGTGAGTTTATTTATAAAATGAATTGTGAAGGTGAGAAGGGTATTGTGTGACATGTGTGTGGGCTATTATGTGAGTTGAATATCTGGTAATGGTTTTATAAAAAAATTTAATGGATTTTTTGAAGTGTTAAAGAAATGTGAAAAGTGTTGTAGGCAATTTGGAGTGAGTTTGATTTCAAAATGCATTTGAATGAAAAGTGGAATTTGTGACTTTAGTGATGTACATGGGGCTGTTTGGTTAATGTGTGATGTGGAAGTGATATTTTAATGTGAAAACTATATTTCTTGGATTGTGAACTTGTTTGAGCACAATGGGAAAACCTGGGTATCTAGGTGGGTGGACGTGTACTAGTATGTTAGTGAATCCGTGGGGTTTGGCCTCAGTTTCACTTAGCAAGATTGACGCTTAAAACTCTAACTAAACTATGATGATGGTGATTGGGGACCACTAGGTTATGGGTATGATCCCTACTAGTGGATCGTGCACGAGAACGGATATTTTTTTGTGGTTACTCTCACCGAGATACGAGGTACCTGGGACCCACAGCTAGCTAGTGCCTAGGGGTTATTTCCTATTACTTGTGCTCATTAGATCCTTTGTACTTACCGTCAGTATACAGTATTGTTGGATTGAAAATTCAGTAGCTTTTTTAGTTATTTTAAAATTTTTGGTCCTTTAAAATATGCCAACATGAAAACTGTTTTCATTTATTATTGCATCCTTTAGAAAATTGTGACAAGCATTTCTTATTTACAAAACTTGCAATGCTTTTTGTCATGAAATGTTTATCACATGGAATATCTTAGAGGTGGTATCCTACTGGGATTTATCTAACACCCTACTTACACCTTTGGGTGTAAGTATACTTGCTTATTTTATGTCACAGGTTTGGGTACATGTTTTATGCCTTTGGTTCTGGTTTTTAGTGGTCCATCATGATGCAGTTTCGTGGAGATGGCTTGAGGGTGGTGCCTCTTTCCAGGTGGAGGTTCTTGGGCTGTCTTTTCTTGGGATTGTACCTTTGTAATGATCTTTAAAAATTGTTTAAAATTTTTTAATTCAGTTCTGAATTTTAGTAAAATATGTTTTGCTTTGAAAAATCCAGATTCGATTTCCTGGATTCATTTTTCGTTTTAAGTATACAAACTCGGGTAAATCGTTCCCAATTTTCAGTTTTTGATACCCAGGAACTTGTACCATTCCGTGGGGATCAGGAACGCCCTTCGGGCCTTGTCACGGTCCAGGTTTGGTGCCAGGTTTGGTGGCGATCAGATTCAGTTCGTGACAAAATGGTATCAGAGGAGGTTCAGGTTAACTCTTTGGGTCATGTTATTTGGGGAAGAGTCAGGATAGTCTAGAGTTAGGATTGTTGGGACATGGAATTCCAGTTATGGGTAGTGTTCCTAATCACCACACCTCATAATGGGATTCATGTTTCCAAGAGAAGTCGGGATTTATCTAAGTCCTTTGGTTTTCATGGTTCGATGATGATTAGGGGAAATGAAAAGAGAGTTGGGTTAATGGTCCTAGTGAGCTCGCATGGCCTGTCAAGCCATGTGGAGCCAAGGATATTCCCTAGAACACTCTCTGCGACAGTGATGTGATTGGAATATGGCCGTCAACCATATTTCCAAGTCACCCACTAAAACTAGTTTCCTCTCGCATTGTTTTGTGCTTAGGTTTTGAAATCTTGGCACTTTGGTTTTAAGTAGTGTAAAGTTTTTGTGAAATGATTTTCAAATAAAGAGGGAATGGTTTGATTTATGAAATAGTGGAAGTGAATTTTTAGAATTGTTTTGAAATGGAATATGGTGTTCTTACACCTCTTTTGAAAGAAGGAACTATATTGAAGTTGGTTTTGAAAAGTGTTTCCAATAAATTTTTCTAAACAACCAAAGGGTATTTTAATGGGATGAGATGTTTTGAAGTTGATGTGAATATCTTGAAAGTGAGCTATTTTCTAAATGGTTGTGTCTTTCTAGAAAGTTTTGTAACATGTGAGTTGGGATTTTGATCTTGTGGTTAGCAGTTTTGAGAAAAAGGATGTGTTGGTTGACCTTTTTGGATTTGAAATGTGGAAAGAATGTTTTGTTTTAACATTTGGTATTTCCATGGGCAACCGAATGCATGGGGTTATATGGGATGATGGATGATTGATGTCATGACTGGATGAGTTTCGGGATGGATATGAGGAGGTTGATCAGTGTGGCACATAAACATGCATGTGTAAGGCCCATGGGGTACCATTGGTGGATACGCAAACCGTTGAACCGTTTGTTTTCAAGAAATGTTTTTAAAGAAAAACACGATGTCTTGATGAATTGTTTGTGATGGCTTATATTATGTGTTTTTTGAAAATGTTCATGTTGTGGGAGGTTTTGAGTCTAAGAACCCCTCCTGTTTGAACTATGTTTTGGGTTTATGTTTGGTCGGTAAGCTGGGTAGAAGGACCGTTTAATAGTCTCCTCTGAGATATGTTTCGGGACACCTTTATGGTGGTTCCATTCATGTGTTTGGATCTGGTTTATGGCTTGTTTTGACCAATGGACCAGATTGGTTGGGTCCTTGGGTTCTCTCATTAGATAAGGTACGCCCCCATTAAGGGTTATTGCATAACTGAACTACAATCTGGATTTTTTTGCTATTGGAAAATCCTCCAGTTGATCAATATAAGGAATATTTTATCGATCTTTGTGGATTAATTCTACACCCATTCCTTTATTTGATTTTTAGATCCTCTTGTAGCGGAAGAGTGCTCGTGGAAGGTTGAAAGAGACCTTAGTATCTTAAGTTTCCTAATTCATTGAAGCTGGAAGTGGTCTAGGGTTTTTAGTGGGGATGAGTGTCTCGATGTTGTCTAAGAGGGCCTTTGGGTTCTTCATAGTTTCTTTGAAGCATGGGTTTATGTTAAACCACCATTGTGGTAAATTTGGCCACGAGAGGCTCTTATGGACACTTTCTGGAATGTTGTGATGTTTTTTGGTGTTGTGTAAGGCCCCCTCCTTGAATTATTTCTATCAGTCGCTTTGGTCATGTTCGGTGACGCGATGTGATGTCGCGTGCTCGTTTGATTGTAAAGGTGAAGTTGTACAATATTTTGTGAGTCTATTTTTTTCAGAAGTTTTTCTCCTTTTGGGAGATCTCGACATCCTCTATTTTAGATGAAGGTGTTTATATGTGTCCTATATTTCTATTGTTTATCACCCGAAGAAACAAGGTGTGATGTGAGTGCATCCTCTAAACCCTTATTTCAGTAAATTTCCAAGTTGGGGTAAAGTGAGTTCTGGAGTGTGTTATGTCTTAGTGAACCCATCTGGGATTCCGTGTAGTTTTTTGTAGCATCGAAAGAATAAATTATATTCGGGGGTTTCCAAATCCTAACTGTGAGGCCGAAGATGCTTCAGTCATTCCAGCTCCAGCCATAGGTCCCGGGGAGAAGCTGGCACGTAGTCAAAGGAAATCCTAGTGTATTTTTTAACCTTGTACAAAGAAATATTCTCAGTATTAGAGATGGGAATAGTTTAAACATTTGGTGTTTTTATCTTTATTCTTTTTTTCTTGTTCGGTGGAAAGAGGTGGAGGGCCTCATCCCCATGTTATCTCCCAATGACTTTCTTTTCCCCTTTGGTTTCCTTTGGTTTTGGGGGAAAGGTTTTGGATTTGTATAGACATGTTGAGTGAACATTTAGTAGTAACCATACACCAGAAAACCATGAAGGTATAAGGATCCATATAGTTAGAGCACAGTTTCCCAAACTGTGTGGGCTAACCGTGCGGTTGTCCCAACTCTTTAAGTTTTGGGGTCTTTCTATGTCGGCCCATATTGGTCAGTTAAGATGGTTGGTTCTTATGGTGGGGAGCCCATTTGTGTACCCTTGTACCAGTAACTCACTTTTGTACTTGGTATTGTCTTGGAAGTAGGTGGTCTCGTTCGGAGCTATATAACCACCTACATCTTCCTTGGGTAAACATCGGTATTGGAGAGTTCCCAATGGTTTAGTTATATCAAGGTAAGTGTAACCTTAATCGATGTTCTTGTTTGTTTAGGTAAATTTCTTGATCCTTGTTCAGATAGTGTTTGAAGGGTTTTCTTTTAGGATAAATTTGAATGGTCTTGATCATTTCAGTAAAGATTTTTATGTTTTGGTTGTGAATTATTCCTTCTTTAATTGATCACTGGAGGTGTTTTCGCCTTTGGGGGCAAAGCTTAGCAAACGAGTCCATTTCTGCCTTTCGGTTGGGTTTGGTTTTTTCTTTGTCCGTGATGTGGCTTTACGAGGGCGGAAAGTTTTATGGTGGGGAGAATTGTCACACCCATGACTTTTTTTAAATTCATTACTCATTTAATTTCCATTCCTGATTTTTTTTGGGGTTTACCACTCATTTTGGTGAAAATGGTGGGTTTTGAAAATTTGGGTCAAACCGTGAGCCCAAATCCATATTTAAAAACAAATTTTGATTCTTCTATAACTCGTTCAATTTTTACTATTTTATACTAATTCTACTTCCCAATTGGCATACCCTAATATATTAAAATCACCATATCCCTTTGAACCACATAGAAATCCTAAATCATGCTGGACTTGGGTTTTTAATTAAGGTAATGGGCCTGCCCGTAAGCCCATTTCCTGCTTTAAATTATTGTTTTAAAATTTCAATATCTCATTCGTTTTTTACTGTTTTTCAGTGATTCAACCTCCCACTCAAATCCAAAAACCTCATCCTCACCCCCTGTATCGCGTTTTCCTCTTTGGAGCTCATAAACCCCGCGGATTTGGACAAGCTTTCTCAATCTTTCTCAAATCGACCAGATTTGATGAGGTAAAATGAATCTTTCATAACTCCTTCAATTTTCATCATTTTTCCCACATTTCAGTCCCCACATGACCTAATATGACTCATTCGGACCTCCATATCAGTTTTGGGTACTTGGAGATTCATATATTGGTGAATTAGGGATGATTTCTTCAAGATATTTCAAGTAAGGGAATTCCTTCTTGGTTCCTTCCATCCTCTTTTAGTTTTTATTCCTCTTTATTGAATTTCCTCATGTCCAGAAGTTGGGGTTAGATCGTAAGGTCTGGTTTGGTATCTTTTGGGTCAATGTTTGGTGGTCTAGGTCTGGATTGATATTTCGTATGGTGCGGCGGTGGTGTGCTTAAGGTTTGGCACCAAGTTTTGAGGGTTTCGACTCAAAAGGTAGGTGATTCCATGTGTAACGATTTTCTGATGAGTTAGATTGCTTGGTTTATTAATTAAGTGTGTTTATAATCTGTTTTTTGTGGTTTGAAAACTGTTTTTGATGAATTTGGTTAAACATTTAATTTTTAGTTGTATTTTAGCTTGAAATTGGGTACTTTTCATGTCTGACTCTTGGGGTAATGTTTGAGTTTAGTTTATAACATATGAAAGTGATTTATTAGTCTTGAAAGGGGCTTCCAATTCTGTTTTGTTAATTCCTTATTGTCATGTGGGCCTTGAAAAGAGGTTTTTGAATGATTTTAAGGTGTAAAACTGTGTTGTACTTTTTGAAGGTGATTTATGAAAACGTGTGTTTTTCATGTGTATCTTTGTGGTACTATTTGATGAATTTTTATAACATTTGGGGGTGGTTTAATAATTGTTTTAGGGCTGAAAAATTCTGTTTTGGATTGGTATTGGTATGATTTTGGTTTTGAATGAGGGTTTTGAAATGGGTTTAGTGTGCAAACAATGGTTATACCTCTTGGGTTTGTTTTATAAAAAATTGCAAATGTTTTATTTGGTTAAACAAAGTTAGGAAAGGGTGTATATGTACTGTTTGGGTGAGTGTGTTCACCTAATGTGGGTTTTTTGAATGGAAAAGTGGTAATTTGAGATGTTAAACATTTTTAGATTTTTTTATAAATTGCTGAAATGTTTTACTAAATTGTGTTTTGTGTGCGAAACACGGGTGTGGGATATTTCGTGTGAGTTTATTTATAAAATGAATTGTGAAGGTGAGAAGGGTATTGTGTGACATGTGTGTGGGCTGTTATGTGAGTTGAATATCTGGTAATAGTTTTATAAAATTTTTTAATGGATTTGTGGAAGTGTTAAAGAAATTTGAAAAGTGTTGTAGGCAATTTAGAGTGAGTTTGATTTCAAAATGCATTTGAATGAAAAGTGGAATTTGTGAATTTAGTGATGTACATGGGGTTTTTGGTTAATGTGTGATGTGGAAGTGATATTTGCATGTGAAAACTATATTTCTTGGATTGTGAACTTGTTTGAGCATAATGGGAAAACCCGGGTATCTAGGTGGGTGGACGTGTACTAGTATGCTAGTGAATCTGTGGGGTTTGGCCTCAGTTTCACTTAGCAAGATTGACGCTTACAACTCAAACTAAACTATGATGATGATTATTGGGGACCAATAGGTTATGGTTATGATCCCTACTAGTGGCTCGTGCACAAGAACGGATATTTTTTTGTGGTTACTCTCACCGAGATACGAGGTACCTGGGACCCACAGCTAGCTAGTGCCTAGGGGTTATTTCCTATTACTTGTGCTCATTAGATCCTTTGTACTTACCATCGGTATACGGTATTTTTGGATTGAAAATTCAGTAGCTTTTTTACTTATTTTAAAATTGTTGGTCCTTTAAAATTAGCCCACATGAAAACCGTTTTCATTTATTATTGCATCCTTTAGAAAATTGTAACAAGCATTTCTTATTTACAAAACTTGCAATGCTTTTTGTCATGAAATGTTTATCACATGGAATATCTTAGCGGTGGTATCCTACTTGGATTTATCTCACACCCTACTTACACATTTGGGTGTAAGTAGACTTGCTTATTTTATGTCACAGGTTTGGGTACATGTTTTATGCCTTTGGTTCCGGTTTTTAGTTGTCCATCGTGATGCAGTTTCGTGGAGATGGCTTGAGGGCGGTGCCTCTTTCCATGTGGAAGTTCTTGGTATATCTTTTCTTGGGTTTGTACCTTTGTAATGATATTTAAAAATTGTTTAAAATTGTGTAATTCAGTTCTGAATTTTATTAAAATATGTTTTGGTTTGAAAAATCCAGATTCGATTTCCTTGATTCATTTGTCGTTTTAAGTATACAAACTCGGGTAAATCGTTCCCAATTTTCAGTTTTTGATACCCAGGCACTTGTGCCATCCCGTGGGGATCGGGAATGCCCTTCGGGCCTTCTCACGGGCTGGGTTTGGTGCCAGGTTTGGTGGCGATCAGATTCGGTTCGTGACAATGATAGAGTTATTGTCTATGAATCAAGGTAATGAAAAAATCATGAACATAAATATCCAACTCAGGATATTAAGTTATATGATGTAGTATTTTCTCTGAAAATATGGAGACACTATCTCTATGGTGAAATATTTCAGATATATATAGATCACAATAGTTTTAAATATATATTCTCATATAAATAACTCTTTATGAGGAAAAGGCTATGACTTGAGCTACTCAAGGATTATTATTTTTCAATACACTACTATCCATGGAAGGAAAGTAAGGTATCATATGCATTTAGTTGGAAGGATCATAGAATTATGAACAAGATGAGGATTGATAAGGACCCTATGTACATGGATCTAGAAAATATGGATATGTTAATTATCAAGGAAGGTGAAAAGTAATTAATTTTTCAATTGGTTTCCCAACCATATTTTTTAGAAAGGATTAAAATTTCTCTGACTGATGATGATAATTTTCAAAGGAAAATTAAAGCTGTGAATAATGGAAAGTTGACAGACTTCTTTTATGAGGATAGAATTCTGAAATTTGGGAAGATACTTTCTGTTCCCTCTATACCCAAGATAAAAAGGGAATTATTGCATTGTTTTCATAGATCTAATTTCTCGACACACCCTGGTACCACTAAGATGTATAGATATTTTAAGGAATATTTCTGTTGGGATAATATGATGTGGGAAATTTCTGCTTATGTATCAAGATGTTTAGTCGGACAATAGATGAAGGCTAAAACACAACATCCTAGAGAAGTGTGAAACCTTTTCATATTCCTACATGAAAATGGTATGACATTACTATGGATTCTTTCACTATATTACCCAAAACTCTAATAAATAATGATGCAACATCATTAATTTTTGATTGACTTACCAAATATGCACATTTCCTCGCTATAAGGGAATATTTCCACTAGTGTGACTTACATGAATCTATATTAATGACGTTTTAATACTTTATGGAGAACATATTTCTATTTTATCTGACCATGATCCATAATTTACATCAAAATTCTAGAAACTTCTTCAAAAATATTTGGATACTGAGCTTCATTTGAGTACTTCTCATCAACCTCAAACTGATGGGTAGTCAGAAAGGATGATTGAAACATTATATGACATGTTTAGATCATTATCACTTGACTTTAAAGGTATGTTGGATAATTATTTAACTTTGGTAGACTTTTCTTACAATAATTATTTCCATTCAAGTATACAAATGGCACTATATGAGGCATTGTATAGAAAGAGATATCGTACACCAACTTGTTAGGATGAAGTTAGTGAAAGGAATCTTGTAATCCCAATGATTTTGTAGGAAAAAAGGTAAATAATATTCAAATCCATATCAAATATTCTCAATTTATATAAAAAAGCTATGCTGAAAATGAAAGAAATGATTTGGAGTTTTAAGTGGGAGACCATGTTTTTCTAAAAGTATCTCCATGAAAGGGTGTTATAATATTTTGAAAGAAAGGGAAACTAATTCCCATGTACATTAAACCTTTTAAAATCCTGTAGATAATTGGAGTTATGCCTTATCTTTTTCTAATGCCACCTAGCCAAATTACACAATTTGTTCGACATCTCTTTGTTATGGAAGTACATACCAGACCCAATGCATGTCCTCACTTCAGAAGGAATAGAATTAGAACCTATTTTATCTTACTGTGAAGAGCTTATTCGAATTCTAGACACTAGGTAGAATGGTTGGAGGAATCATACAACTTATCTGGTTAAGGTACTTTAGAAAAATCATAAAATTGAAGAGGTGATGTGGGAACCGAAGGAATTTATTATGGAGAACTACCCAGATCTTTTTAGGAGGTTTTATTCTATAAATTTCAAGAATGAAATTTTTGTAGGAGGAGAGAATGTATCACACCAAGATCTTACGGTATGTCCCTTTTAAAATTTATAATCCTTGATAGTTTATTCTTCCAAAAACACCGAGTTTAAAACTGTAATATACTATTAAATATGACCATTTGAATAGTATTGTAACCATTAAGAATAGAAATATGACCAATAAAATTGTAAACTCATCCATTAAAGTATAAATAAAATATATGTATCTTATAAATGAAAATGAGGTATATTTATATCAGGTATTAAGTAAATAAATGTTTTAAAAATGATAAATTAAGTGTTTGTATTTTTGTAAGTCGTAAATATTTAATTACAATTTTATAATTAATATAATAATTTAATAGAAAATATATTTTCATAAAATAGACTCATAAATTAATTATTTTATTATCTTATTATTATAATATAATTTTTTGAGACATTAATTATTTTTTCAAAGTTTCATAAAAACAGTTATAATATTAAAATTAGTATTTTTTTAAAAATGATTATTTTATTTAAAAATTAAATGTATCATATTTAGAAAATTGTTTATATAAAATGGAGTTCATTTTTTAATTCTACATGTCAAAAAAATTATTAGGGTTAATTTTTGGTATTTTTCTAAAATACTTAAATTTTGTGAATAGTGAAACACATTAATTTACCATATTTAATAAATACATGAATTATTGATTCATAGATAGTTTATGGATGATGTAATTGTAAGGACCTGAACCCAGTTGCCTAGATCCAGTGCCTTATTTTATTACATTATCATATAAACAAGAAATATGCATCTGGAAGGACCAAGTAGTTTAGTATCGTTGGAAACATGATACATACATAAGTTCAACATTACAACTTGAAACGGAAAACAATTTAGAAACTCCTTTGAAAACATCCATAAATCATAGGTTATTTCTGTATGTCATTCATAATATACCACTTCATGTACTAGGAAAATAAAACATAAGAAAGGGGTTAGCTCAAATTCTTAGTAAGGGTAATAAATACAGTGGAAGATATTATTAACATAAACATTAGGCATGGTGAATAACTAAAAAACACATGCCTTTAAGAATAAACTTGAACACATTATGGCAGGAATAAGAGCTAAATAAAAAATTCTATAATAAAGCATAATCATGGGTATTCTACTATTTAAATAACCTCATGAACTTTAAACTACAATTTTCATAATGATGGAATGCATAATGTCAAACATTATAACCATACCGTCAAGGCCTTGTACCAAGACCATAAATATTCATTTTGTCAAGGCCTTGTGCCAAGATCGTAGTTTTTCTCATGAGACCTACTGATGCATTGAGGGTCAATAGTGGGAACCACTATTCTCTTAATAAGTCCAATGCATTCCTCATATGAATGGTGATAAACATAAACAACAAATATATTCATATTGAAGCTAACATATGAAATGTCAATAACATTCCCTGAACATTAAGCATAAACACTAACTATTCAAAGTAAATTGGTGAATGGTTTTAAGATATCACATCCAAATTCAAACTAATTATAAACCATTAAATTAAATATTTTATATTTTATCATAAAATATTGATCCCAATAATACATAATTATCAACAATAGTGTTGAAACAGATGAATATACTCTTGTAAAATCATTGAGTAATTCTTGAGATAAATAATCTTTTACTTTGAAAAGAATAGTTCTTTTGGAAAATCCATTTTATAAAACTAGAAATTAAGTAAGATATTATTTTCATAATAACATTAGTTATTTTAGAAAAATAATGGCTGTTATAAACTTATTATAGATTACCCTTGAAAATAGGTAAGAATTTGAGAAATTCCCTTGAATTGGGCTTGGATTTTGAAAATAATTTTTGAAAGATATTTTTATAAAATATTACTCCCCATGAATGAAAGTAGGATTATGGTTGGTAAACATAAATAGAAAATTATCAAATAATATATTAGTATTGCATATGAATAAATAATAATTTAATTGAGGTAAGTATAGTATAAGATTAACCCGAATGAAAATGGAGGTTCGGGTAGAAAACTCTTACCTTAAGTTCGAAGGTGTTTCTCGCATGATCTTAATGACCTGAATAATAAAATATAGGTTTATAAGTTAATGATTCCAGAACCTCATTTAAATTTAATTGAATTAGTATAACATTATTAGGTTCATTCGTGGCCATTTAATGGGTTAAGAGATTCAATTTCATTGCTTTGAAGCGTTTTCTTCCTTGGTTTTCATGATTTGTTTACTTATATTAATGTACGAATAAACATGTATAATGAGAATGGTTTCCCATAATATAAGTTTTATATTATTAGTGAACAAAAAAATAGTACATGGTCATAAAATTATTTTGGTTATTGGGAGTGAAGATGAATCATTATATAAAACTTTAATGATAATTTTTTGGGTTAATTGGCGGTTCTTGATCACAATGAACTCATTTTGATTTATAAATTAATATCATGTATAAAAAAGGATTTAAGAACCTTAAATAAGTTATAATAGATATATTAAATTCTGGTTAAACCATCAAAATGGTTTCATGACCATAATCGAAGACGGTAATAGAAATTGAAAACTCGTCGTTCTTGAATGTGATAAATTCACACATCTCAGATGGTGTTTTCATTTCTAGTATCAAAAAAGGGGAAAGGATAGATAATGAAGAATTATTCCTTTATAATAAAAAAATACAGTACATGTAAGGTACTGGAGTCATCACATCATTTGTATGAAATGAGGTGAGGAAAGAAAAGGAGAATAAAGGAACTTGGAATAAAAGAAATGAAAAAAGAGTAATTTACCTCTTGAAGTAATCTTCCTTGAGAGCCTCTTTAAGGGAGAGGTTTTCATCTATTTATGAGACCATGGGCTGAAAAATGTGGGAGAGGATCTTGGAAGGATATTTGATTAGAATTTATACGAGGAACAAGGCCTGATATGAGTGAAGAGAAGAGGAAGTAAGGGGGGTTTATAGTGGAAGAGAGGGGTGATTTTGGAGTATCTTATTCATTATTTAATTATTTCCCTCAATACAACCAATAGTGTTAATTAATGTGACCCATAATTGTAATAATTGCATGTTGGATTGAACCAAGTGTTCTTACATCATCAATGATGCTAGTAATAGTGAATTTAATAGATAATGTATATATACTGTAAATTACCATATTTTACTAGTTATCAAAAATTTGAATATTTCTGAAAAATATCAAAAATTAACCCTGCCCATTTTTCGACATGTAGAATTAAAAAAATGAACTACATATTTTGAAAATAATTTTCTATATATTATTAATTTAATTTGTAAATAAAATCATGATTTATTTGAAAAAATAATAAATTTAAAACTATTCGTCATTTTGTATCACCTTAAAAAAATTAATCAATATCCCATTATCTTATAACATTAAGACAATAAAATAATAATATGATTTACTATTCATAAGGGTCATATTACTATTCATATTACTATTCATAATTCTATGTTACTATTCACCAAAAATTAATTTTTTCTTATCAGACTCTAAATATCTTACTGAACGCAACCATGTATGTCAGTTTTTAGAAATTCAAATCGTAAAGGTGGTAAAATTATGTTTACTGACTAGGTTATAACAAAGTGGTGTTTTGTAGAGACTCAGTGTTTCATGCAATCAATATTAAATTTATTTGTAAAATCTTGGGGTGTTACATTCTCCCCTCCTTACAAATATTTTTTCCTCGAAATTACCAGGATGTTACCTCTCAAAAAGATTTGTGTATTTATTCATCATAATCTCCTCAGGCTCCAATGTTTCCTATTTGATTTTATGATTCTTCCAAAGTATATTTACTATTTGAGTCATTTAATTCCACAACACATGTTCATTAGTGTCTAGAATACATATAGGCTCTTCACAGTAAGATAGGTCAGGTTTTAATCCTATACCATTAGAAGTGAGGACATGTGTTGGGTTTGAAATGTACTTTCTCATCAATGAGACATGGAACACATTGTGTACTTTAGATGGACTAGGTGTAATATCCAAATTATATGAAACAGCTCCAATTTTATCCATAATTTCAAAAGGTCCTATGTACCTATGGATCAGTTTACCTTTCTACCAGAATCTTATAACACCCTTCCATGTAGATAATTTTAAGAAAACATGATCTCCCACTTGAAAGTCCAAATCCTTCCTTCAATTATGAGCATAGATTTATTTCCTATTTTGAGATGCTTTGATACGTCCTTCAATAGTCTTTACCTCACTGTTGTTTCCTCCACAAGCTCTAGGCCCACTAGCTTCCTTTCACCAACTTCATCCCAAAATGTTGCTGTATGAAATCTCTTTCCATACAATGATTCATATGGCTCCATTTAAATGCTTGAATGGAAACCATTATTGTAGGAAAACTCCTCCAAAGGTAAATACTGATCCCACATACCTTGAAAATCAAGTGAGCATGATCTCAACATGACTTCTATAGTTTGGATCATCCTTTATAATTTCCCATCAGTTTGAGGATGATAAAAATTACTCAACAAAGCTCATTATCCAAAGAATTTTGAATAATTTTTCATAATTTTGATGTAAATCGAGTATCGAGATCAAACACTATTGAAAGAGGTTCTCCATAAAGTCTTACAAATTCCTTGATATAGAGTCGTTCAAGCCGCTCCAGTGGAAAATCCTCCCTTATAGCGATGAAATGTGCATATTTTTTATGTATATCTACAATTACCCATATTTTATCATTATTTCATGGATTTTTGGGTAATAAATTAACAAGATAAATGGTTATTTCATCCCATTTCCGTGTAGTAATAGGTAGAGGTTTCAAGACTCCTCTATAATGTTATCGTTCGGCCTTCACTTATTGACAAACTAAAAATCTTGATACATAATCATCAATTTACCACTTCATGTTGTCCCACCAAAAATATTCCTTCAAATCTCTATACATCTTTGTGCCACCAGGATGTATAGAGAAATTCAAACAATGTGCATTATCCAATAACTCCCTTTTTAGCTCGGGTATAGTTCGAAAACAATACCTCTTCCCAAATTTAATTATTCCATCTTCATGCATGAAGTCATCCAACTTCCTATCATTCACACCATTAATTTTATTTTTCAGATTCTCATTATCATACTGAGAAGTTTTAATCCTTTCCAATAAATATGATTGGGAAATCAAATGAAAAATTAGTGATGTTTCACCTTCTTTGATAATTCCCATATCCATCTTTACTAGATCCATAAACACAAGATACCTTTCAATCCTCATTTTGATCAGGACCCCAGGATCCTTCCTGATCAATGCATCAGCTACCTTATTTTCCTTTCCTGGGTGGTAGTGTATGGAAAAATCATAATCCTTGAGTAGTTAAATCCATCACATTTTCCTCTTATTTATGAAAAGATATATTTCAAGCTCTTATGATCTGTATATATCTCAAATCTTTCAGTATAGAGATAATGTCTTCATATCTTTAGATAAAATATTATAGCTACTAACTCAAGTTCATGAGTAGGATAGTTTTTTTCATGAATTTTTAACTTCCTTGATGTATAGAAAATAAATCTATCATTTTTCATAAGGATATAACTAAGTCATTTCTTTGATGAGTCATTATAGATCACAAACCCATCATTCCCTAATGGTAGATTCAGGATCAGAGTATTCACTAATATCCTCTTTAATTCTTTGAAACAGTTCTCACATTCGTTTGTCTATAGAGACTTAACCCCTTTACGTGTAATATTGTTCATTATGTTGGATAAACTAGTGATGTTATGAAGAAAACACTGATAATAACCTACTAAACCAATAAAGCTATGTACCTCAGTTATGTTCGTTGGAGTTGGCCATTCTTGAAAATCCTTTGTCTTTGTAGGATCAACAGATATTCCGTACTTAGAGACAATGTGTCCAAGAAAGGAAACTGATTGAATCCAAAATTCACACTTGCTAAACTTCCCAAACAATTCATTTCTTTTATGAGTCTTCAGAATAGTGTGCAAGTGATTTTCATGATCTTCATTGCTTTTGGAGTATACCAAGATATCGTCAATAAATACCCCCATAAATCCATCAAGATTTTCCTTCAAAACCCTATTCATTAGATCCATGAAGACATAGGGTGCATTAGTTAGTTAAAAAGTGATTATTGTAAACTCGTAATTCCCATACCTAGTTCAAAACGTTGTCTTTGGAATATCTTCCTTCCTTAATCACAACTAAATATATCCAGATTGAAGGCCAATATTTGAAAAATATTGGGCTCTATGAAGTTTATCAAATAAATCATCAATGCAAGTTAGGGGATACTTGTTCTTTATTGTTATAGCAATGATCTCCTTTTAGTCAATGTACAACATCATAGATCCATCTTTCTTCTTAACGAAAAGAACAGGGGCTCCCCATGAAGAGATACTAGGGAGAATAAATCTTTTACCACTCAATTCCTCTAGTGGTTTCTTAAATTCTACTAATTCCATAATGGCCATTCTATATGGGGTCTTTGATATGGGCCTTGAATCAGGAATTATGTCAATGGAAAACTCAATTTCCCGCTCTGGAGGATGTCTAGGTAAATCCTCTGAAAATACACCAACATGTTCGTGCACAATAGGTACGTAAGCTATTTGAACATTTTTTTCCTCACCCATATTTATTGCATTCCCTTCCTCCCTAATAATTTAATTTAGTATATCTACTAGGGGTGGATCCAGATAAGAATCAACTGGAGAGGTTTTTACTCTATAAATAAGGAATTCAACACCATTTTCAAAAATCATAATATCCCTCTTCTTGAAATATATCTTTACATAATAATGTGAAAGCCAACTCATTCCAAGTATTATAACAAATTCAATCATGGGTATGATTGTAAGGTTAGAAACTAATGCACATTTATGTGTCATGAGGGGGACTGATCGACACATCATGGTTGCAATAATACATCCCCTAGGAGTTTTGACTAACAACACCTTTATTAAATCAAATTGAACATGCCTAATTTTCTCGTAAAACTGGGAAGATATAATAGAATTTGATGATCCATAATCAAATAATGAATTGGCTAAGTTTGAGGAAATGATTAAAGTACCTACCACCACATTATTAGGAACTTCAACCTCCATAGTTGTGACTGCATAAGCTTGGCCTTGATTCCTTGGCCTTATTTAGGGAATGTTTCCTTAATTCTTAGGAAAATATTTTTCCTAATGTCCCTCTCCCTTCAATTGTATCATTGAACATTGGTAGCTTCTTTCTTCCCCTTACAATCTCGGGATAGGTGGCATTTTTCTCCACACTTGTAACAAACACTCATACCCTTCAGGAAATTACCAAGGTGTCTATTCCCAAAATTATTATTGGGTGAAAGGATAACTCTTTCCTTCTTACCCATTTCATTATTTCCTTTACTAGAGTTTTCAGCTGCCCTCTTCTTCTCTTTCTTTCCTTAAAATCATAAGACTTAGAGAATTCCTTTTCTATCTTGGTAGCACTTGAGACTATATCTTCATATGATGAGAAACTTTAAGAGACTATATACCATTAGAGGAATGGTTTTAAACCATAAAATAATTAATAAATAATGATATTTTGATTACTTATATAGTTTGTGTTATATATTTCTAACCTTGTAAAGTTAGCTTCATACTTTGCAACATTCTCATCCTCTTTTTTCCTCAGATTCCAAAACTGCCTTTCCATATCTTCTCGATGTTCATGGGGGAAGTATTTTTCTAAGAATATTTCCTTAAAATCCATCCATTCTGTTTCTTCTATTTATTCCCCTTATTTTTGTTTTAAATTAAAGACCATCGCGGATACGCATATCCCGATAGATGATAAACCACCATGAAAACCTTCCCTCTTTTGTTACATCCCAAAGAGAGAGATATCTTCTCTAATAAACTTATCCATTGCTCCGCTATGAATGGGTTTGTAGCCCCATTAATTGTTGGAGGCTATTGTCGCATTAAGTGGTCTAACATATCTCCCCCACATTGTGGATCTGAATGCTCTGCATGGGTAAGGTTATTATTCATAACCTAAGTTAGTTGTTCCTATATAGTTATAAGTTGATCATCACCAGTCATAGCACCAGATCCAACATCATTATCTTGAATTTGAGATAAATCCATATATGAGACACATGCATTCATTTGGTTTACATTCCTTCCACTAGGCTCCATTTCTAAATAATTTCATATACTTGATTAGGTTATGAATCATAGTTTATAAACTAAATATAGAAAAATACTTAACAAAAATTGAAATTCTATACATAAATAATTTTATAATCATAAACATGGTTTCTTTGAGGAAAATTTTTTATTTAAATCCTTTATAATAGATTTTAAATAAAATGTAAATTATTCCAAGAATATCCCCCATGAGTGTCAAACTAGGTGTGCAGTAAGGCCTATTTTTTTGTACCAGGATACCCCGGGTCAAGCCCGAAACACCTTGTCGGAGTTTTCACTCCTAGGTACATCTGTGACAGAACCACATCCATTTGTAGTATCCAGATAAGGATTTATTTTCTAGAAGTATCAACATAATCTATTCCTTTCCAAAAAAATCTAGGATGTTTTTGTATGTTTATCCTCAAAGATTGTCTTAGGGTTATGTTTCCTAATCTAGGTTTTCTAAATCTAGTTTCCAAATTTTCTATTAAACTTTATTTGATACCAACTGTAAGGAACCGACCCCATTTTCCTGGTTCTAATGCCTTATTTTATTACATTGTCATATAAACATGGAATATTCATCCCAAAAGACCAAGTAGTTTAGTATCTTTGGAAATAAGATACATACATAAGTTTAATATTATAACTTTAAATGGAAAACAATTTATAAACTCTTTTGACAATATCTATAATTCCTAGGTAATTTTGGCATGTCATTCATAATATACCTCTTCATGTCCTGGGAAAATGAAACATAAGAAGGGGGAAAGATCAAATTCTCAGTAAGGGTAAGAAATACAGTGGAAGATATCATAAACATAATGATTAGGTATGGAAAATAACTAAAAAATACATGCCTTTAAGAAGGAAATTGAACACATTATGGTCGTAATAAGAGGTGAATAAAAAATTCCATAATAAAGCATAATCATGTGTATTCTACTAGTCGAATAACCTCATAAACATTCAATTACTAGTTTCATAATGAGATAATTCATAATATCAGACATCATAACCATACCTTCAAGGCCTTGTTCCAAGACCATAAATAATCATTTTTTCAAGGCATTGTGCCAAGACTGTAGTTTGTCTCCTTAGACCTACTAATGCATAGAAAGGATATAGAGGCACCCACCTATCACTTACTAAGTCCAATTCATTCCTCATATTAGTTGGGATAAATATAAACAACATATACATTAATATTAAATCTAACATATGAATTTTTAATAACATTCCCTGAACATTAAGCATAAACACGAACTTTTCAGAGTACATTGGTGAATGGTTTTAAGATAGAACATCCAAATTGAAACAAATCATAAAACATTAAATTAAATATGGTATATTATATCATAAAATATTAATCCCAATAACATATAATAATAAAAATAGTGTTTAAATAGATGAATATACTCTTATAAAATCATCGAGTAATTCTTGAGATAAATACTCTTCTACTTTGAAAATAAGAGTTCTTTAGGAAAAGTCTCTGTATAAAACCATAAGTGAAGTGAGATAGTATTTTCATAATAAAATGAGTGATTTTAGAAATATAATGGTTTCTAAATTCAGTTTATATAGTACCCTTGAAAATATGTAAGAATTTTAGAAATTCCCTTAAATCAGGCTTGTATTTCGGAAAGAATTTTTGAAAGATCCTTTTATAAAATATAACATCCCATAAATGAAAGTAGGATTATGGTTATTACACATAAATAGAACATTATCATAGAATATATGAGGATTAAATATGAATAAATAATAATTTAATTGAGGAAAGTAGAGTATAAGAGTAACCCGAAGGAAAATGGAGGTTCGGGTAGAAAACCCTTACCTTAAGTCTGAAGGTGTTCCTCACTTGATCTTAATGACCTAAATAATAAAATTTAGGTTTATAAGTTAATGATTCTGGAACCACTTTTACATTTAATTTATTTATTATAACCTTATTAATTTCATTCATGTCCATTTGATGGGTTAGGAGATTCAATTTTATTGCTTTAGAGCGTTTTCTTCATTGGTTTTCAAGATTGGTTTACTTATATTCATGTATGGATAAACATGTAGAATGAGAATGGTTGTCCGGAATAGAATTTTTATATTATTAGTGAACAAACAGAATATTACATGGTCATAAAATTATTTTGGTTATTGGGAGTGAGGATGAATCATTATATAAAACTTTAATGACAATTTTTTGGGTTAATTACCAGATAAATTAATATCATGTGTAAAAAAGGATTCCATAACATTAAATAAGTTATAATACATATATTAAAATCTAGTTAAACCATAAAAATGGTTTCATGGCCATAATGGAAGACGGTAATAGAAATTGAAAACTCGTCGTCCTTGAATGTGATAAATTAACACATCTCGGATGGTGTTTTCATTTCTAGTATAAAAGAAGGGGAAAGGTTGTATGATGAAGAATTATTCCTTTATAATAAAAAAATTCTAGTACATTTAAGTTATTGGAGTCATCATATCATTTGGATGAAATTAGGTGGGGAAAGAAAAAGAAAATAAAGAAACTTGAAATAAAAGAAATGAACAAGAGGAATTTACCTCTTGAAGTAATCTTCATTGAGAGCCACTTTTGGGGAGAAGTTTTCATTTTTTTTTATGAGGATAAGGGGTGATGTATGTGGGGGAGGATCTCAGAAGGATATTTGAGTAGAATTTATACAAGGAACAAATCTTGAGAGGAGTGAAGAGAGGAGGAAGTAATAGAGGGTTATAGTGGAGGAGAGGAGTGATTTTTGAATAACTTGTTCATTATTAAATTATTTCCCTCAAGACAACCAATAGTGTTGATTCATGTGACCCATAATAGTAATAAGTGAATGTAATTTTGAACCAAGTTTTCTTACATCAGCAATGATTCTAGGAATAGTGAATTTAACTGATAATGTATATATACGGTAAATTACTATATTTTACTATTCATCAAAAATTCGAATATTTCAGAAAAAATATCCAAAATTCTTCTTATCCATTTTACAGTGTGTAGAATTAAAAAATGAACTCCATTTTTTAAAAATAATTTTCTAAATATTATTAATTTAATTTTTAAATAAAATAATTATTTATTCGAAAAAATAATAATTTTAAAACTATTCATTGTTTTATGTCACCTTTAAAATTTAATCACGATATCATTATCTTATAACATTAAGACAATAAAATAATAATATGATTTACTATTCATAAGGTTCATATTACTATTCATTTTTCGATTCATAAGGTTGTGTTACTATTTACTAAAAATTAATTTTATCCTATCAGACTCTAAATATCTTACTGAACACAACCGTGTATGTTGGTTTTTTGAAATTCAAATCACAGAAGTGGTAAAATTATGTTTACTGACTAGGTTATAACAAAGTGGTGTTTTGTAGAGACTCGATGTTTCATAAATTTGATATTAAATTTATTTGTAAAATCTTGGGGTGTTACATTCTCTCCTCCTTACAAAAATTTTGTCCTCAAAATTACCAGGATGTTACCTCACAAAAAGATTTGTTTAGTTCTTCATCATAAGCTCTTCAGGATCCCATGTTGCCTCATAGATTTTATAATTTCTCCAAAGTATATTTACTAGTCAAGTCGTTTGATTCCTCAACACGTGTTCTTTATTGTCTAGAATATGGATAGGCTTTTCACAGTAAGATAGGTCAGGTTCCAATATTATACCTTTAGAAGTGAGGACATGCATTGGGTCTGGAATGTACTTTCTCAGCAATGAGACATGGAACACATTGTGTACTTTAGATATGCTAGGTGTAATATCCAAAAAATATGCAACACCTCCAATTATCTCTAGAATTTCAAAAGGTCTTATATACCTAGGGCTCAGTTTCCCTTTCTTCTTGAATCTTATAACACCCTTCCATGGAGATACTTTTAAGAAAACATGATCTCCCACTTGAAAGTACAAATCCTTCCTTCAATTATCAGCATTTATTTGTTATCTGTTTTGAGTTTCTTTGATATGGCCTTGAATAGTATTTACCTTCACAGTTTTTTCCTCCACAAGCTCTGGGCCCACTAGCTTCCTTTCACCAACTTCATCCCAACAAGTTCTTGTACGAAATCTTTTTCCATACAATGCTTCATATAGTTCAATTGAATGCATGAATGGAAACTATTATTGTAGGAAAACTCCACCAAAGGTAAATACTGATCCCACATACCTTGAAAATAAAGTTAGCATGATCTCAACATGTATTCTAAATTTTGGATCGTCCTTTCTGATTTCCCATCAGTTTGAGGATGATAAGAAGTTCTCAAACAAAGCTCAGTATCCAAAGAAGTCTGAATACTTTTCCATAATTTTGATGTAAACCAAGGATTGTGATTAGACACTATTGAAATAGGTTCTCTAGGATGTCTTACAACTTCATTGATATAGATTCGTACAAGCTGCTCTAGGGTAAAATCCTTATAGTGAGGAAATGTGCATATTTTGTAAGTCGATCAACAATTACCCATATTGTATCATTAATTCTTGGAGTTTTGGGTAATTCAGTGACAAAATCCATGGTTATTTCATCCAATTTTTAAATAGGAATAGGTATAGGTTGCAAGACTCCTCTGGGATGTTCTCTGTTATCCTTCACTTGTTGAAAAACTAAACATCTTGATACATAATCAGCAATTTCCCACTTCATGTTGTCCCGCTAGAAATATTCCTTCAATCCTCTATACATCTTTGTGTCACCAAGATGTATAGAGAAATTAGAACTGTGTGCATCATCCAATAACTCCCTTTTTAGCTCAGGTATAGCTATAACACAAAGACTCTTCCCAAATTTCATAATTCCATCTTCACACATGAATTCATACAACTTCCTATCATTCACACCTTTAATTTTCTTTTTTATATTCCCATCATCTTACTGAGAAGTTTTAATCCTTTCCAACATAGATGGTTGGGCATCCAAATGAAAAAGTAGTGATGTTTCACCTTCTTTGATAATTCCCATATACATCTTTACCAGATCTATAAACACAAGATCCTTTTCAATCCTCATTTTTTTAGGACTCTATGATCCTTCATATTCAATGAATCATCTACCTTATTTTCCTTTCCTCGGTGGTAGTGTATGGAAAAATCATAATCCTTGAGCAGTTCAAGCCATCACATTTTCCTCCTATTGATTTATTTCTGTGAGAAGATATATTTCAAGCTCTTATGATCTATATATATCTCACATATTTTAACATATATATAATGTCTCAATATCTTTAGAGAAAATATTATAGTTTCTAACTCAAGATCATGAGTAGGATAGTTTTGTTCAGGAATTTTTAAATTCCTTGTAGTATAGGAAATAACTCTATCATTTTTCATAAGGACACAACCAATCCTTTCTTTGAGGCATCATTATAGATCACAAACCCATCATTCCCAGATGGTAGAGTCAAGATTAGAGCATCCATTAATCTCTTCTTTAATTCCTCAAAACAGTCCTCACATTTGTTTTTCTATAGGAACTTAACCCCTTTACATGTAAGCTTGGTCATTAGGTTGGAAAAACGGGTGAAGTTCTGGAAAAAACGCTGATAATAACCTTCTAAACCAATAAAATTATGTACTTCAGTTATTTTTATTGGAGTAGGCCATTATTGAACAGAATTTATCTTCATAGGATCAATAGATATTCCATCCTCAGAGACAATGTGTCCAAGAAAGGAAACCCATTGAATCCAAAATTCACACGTGCTAAACTACCCATACAATTCATTTCTTCTAAGAGTCTTTAGAATAGTACGCAGGTTATTTTCATGATCTTCATAGCTTTTGGATTATTCCAATATATTGTCAATAAATACCCCCATAAAGTCATCAATATATTCCTTCAAAACTCTATTCATAAGATCCATGAAGACAGAGGGTTCATTAGTCAGTCCAAAAGGCATACTGTAAACTAGTAATTCCCATACCTAGTTCGAAACACTATCTTTGGAATATCTTTCTTATTTACTCACAATTGAATATATCCAGATCAAAGTTCAATCTTTGAAAAATATTGGGCTCCATGAAGTTGATCAAATAAATCATCAATGCGAATTAGGGGATACTTGATCTTTATTGTTGTAGCATTTATCTTCCTATAGTCAATGCACAACCTCATAGATCCATCTTTCTTATTAACAAAAATAATTGGGTATCTCCATGAAGATATACTAGGGAGAATAAATCTTTTATCACTCAATTCCCCTAGTTTTTTTCAGTTCTACTAATTCTATAGTATCCATTCTATAAGGGGTCTTTGATATGGGCCTCTAATCGGAAATAATGTCAATGTAAAACTCAATTTCCCGCTCTGAAGGATGTCTAGGTAAATCCTCTAGAAACACATCAACATATTCTTGAACAATACATACGTAATATATTTTAACAATGTTTTCCTCACCCATAGTTATTACATTCCCTTCCTCCCCAATAATTGAATTCATTATAGCTACTGGGGGTGGATCGAAATAAGAATATACTTGTGAGGTTTCTTCTCTATAAATAAGGGATTCAACACCATTTTAAGAAATCATAAAATCACTCTTCTTGCAATATATATTCACATAATAATGTGAAAACCAACTCATTCCAAGGATTATATAAAATTCAATCCTGGGTATGATGATAATGTTAGAAACTAATGCGTGTTTATGTGTCATAAGGGGGACTGATCGACACACCTTGGTTGAAATGATACATCCCTAGGAGTTTTGACTAACAACTCCTTTATTAAATCAAATTGAACATGCCTAATTTTCTCAAAAAACTAGGAAGATATAAAAGAATGATATGATCCATAATCAAATAAATAATTTGTTAAGTTTGAAAAAATGATTAAAGTACCTACCACCACATCATTAGGAACTTCAACCTCCGTAGTTGTGACCACATAAGCTTGACATTAATCCCTTGGCATTCTTTGGGGAACATTTCCTTGATTCCTAGGAAAATCATTTTCACAATTTCCCTTCTCCCTGCAATTGTATCATTGTACATTGGTAGCTTCTTTCTTCCCCTTACAATCTCAGGATAGGTGGAATTTTTCTCCAAACTTGTAACAAACACCCATACCCTTCAAGAAAGTACCAGGGTGTCTCTTCCCACAATTATCATAGGTTGGAAGGTCAATTATTTCATTCATACCCATCTCTTTATTTCCTTTTCTAGAGTTTTTATTTTCCATCTTCTTCTCATGCTTTCCCTTAAAATCATAAGAATTAGATAATTCATTTTCCATCTTGGTAGCAATTGAGACTATATCTTCATATGATGAGAAACTTTTGGAGACTATATCCCTTTAGAGGAATGCTTTTATACCATCAATAAATCGATCAATATTTATCCTTGGATTACATATGTAGTCTGTGGTATGTCTTTCTAACCTTGTAAAGTTACTTCATACTTTGAAACATTTTCATCCCCTTTTGTCTCAGATTCAGAAATTTCCATTCTATATCTTCTCACTATTTATGAGGGAAGTATTTTTCTAAGAATATTTCCTTAAAATCCCTCTATTCAGTTTCTTATATTTCTTCCCCCTCCTTTTGTTTTTAATTAAATAACACCACGAATCCGCATCTCCCAATAGATGATAAACCACTATAAAAGAATTCTCTCTTTTGTTACATCCCAAAGAATTAAATATCTTCTCTAATAAACTTATCCACCACTCTTCTATGAATGGGTTTTTCATCCCATTAAATGATGGAAGCTGTTGTTGCATAAAGTGGTATAATATAGCTCCCCCTCGTTGTGGATCTGAATGCTCCCTATGGATAAGGTTATTATTCATAACCTAATTCAGATGTCCATGTATAGTTATAAGTTTCCTAGAACTAGTCATAACACCAGAGCCAACATCATTATCTTTCATAGGAGTGAACTCCTTATATGGGACACGTGCATTAATATGGTTTCCATTCCTTCCACTAGGCTCCATTTCTAAATAATGGCATACATTAGATTATGTTATGAATCATAGTGTATAAACTCAATGTAGAAAAATAATTATCAAAAATTGAAATTCTATACATAGATAATCTCATAATCATAAACATGGTTTCTTTGAGGAAAAATTTGAATTTAAATCCTTAATAATGTATTTTAAAGAAAATGTGAATTATTCTAAGCATATCCCAGATGAGTGTCAAACCAAGTGCGTAGTAAGGGTTATTTTTGTGTACCATGTTACCCCAGGTCATGCCCAAAACACCTTGTCGGAGTTTTCACTTCTAGGTACATCTGTGACAGAACCACACTCACTTGTAGTATCCAGATAGGGATTTATTTGCTAAAAGGATCCACATAATCTATTCCTTACCAAAAAATCCAGGATGTTCTTGTATGTTTATCCTCAAATAATATATTAGGGTTATGTTCCCTAATCTATGTTTTCTAAATCTAGTATCCAAGTTTTCTACTAAACATCATTTGATACCAACTGTTGGGACCTGACCCTATTTTCCTAGAGTTGATGCCTTATT
The DNA here is from genome assembly GCA_963277665.1 of Viscum album. Classification (NCBI taxonomy): domain Eukaryota; kingdom Viridiplantae; phylum Streptophyta; class Magnoliopsida; order Santalales; family Viscaceae; genus Viscum; species Viscum album. The sequence continues at coordinate 1,539,573,851 of OY728150.1, forward strand.
TTATTACATTGGAATATAAACAAGTATTATACATACCAATGGACCAAGTAGTTTAGTAGCTTTGTAAAAAAGATACATACATAAGTTCAACATTACATCTTGAAACAAAAAACAATTTAGAAACTCCTTTGACAACATCCATAACTCTTAGGATATTTCTGCATGTCATTTATAATATACCTATTTATATCCTGGGAAAATGAAACATAAGAAAGGTGTGAGATTAAATTCTTAGTAAGGGTAATCAATAAACTGGAAGATATCATAAACATAAACATTGGGTATGGAAAATAAAAAAAACATGCCTTTAAGAATTAACTTGAACACATTAGCGAGGGAATAAGAGATGAATAAAAAATGCCATAATAAAGCATAATCATGGGTATTCTACTAGTCGAATAACCTCATGAACTTTCATTTAATAGTTTCAAAATGAGGTAATGAAAAATTCCGTACATCATAACCATATCGTCAAGGCCTCATTCCAAGACCATAAATAATCATTTTTTCAAGGTATTATTCCAAGACTGTAGTTTGTCTCCTGAGACCAAATGATGCATCGAGGGGATATAGAGGATCCCACCCATAACATAATAAGTCCAATTAATTCCTCATATGAATGGGGATAGACATAAACAACATATAAATTAATATTTAAGCTAACATATGAAATTTCAATAATTTCCCCTAAACATTAAGCATAAACACTAACCATTCGAAGTATATTGGTGAATGGTTTTAAGATAGAACATCCAAATTCAAACTAATAATAATACATTCAATTAAATATGGTAGAAGATATCAGAAAATATTAATCCTAATAATATATAATAATCAAAAATAGTGTTAAATAGATGAATATAATCTTATAAAATCATCGATTAATTCTTGAGATAAATACTCATTTACTTTGAAAAGAAGAGTTCTTTTAGAAAATTATTTGTATAAAATCCAAAGTGAAGTAAGATATTATTTTCATAATAAAATGAGTTATTTTAGAAAAATAATGGTTTATAAATATATATTATAGAGTTCCTTTGAAAATATGTAAGAATTTGAGAAAATCCCTTGAATCGGGCTTATATTTCAGAATGAATTTTTGAAAGATCCTTTTATAACATATAACTTCCCATAAATGAAAGTAAGATTATGGTTGGTACGCATACATAGAACATTATCACAGAATATATGAGGATTAAATATGAATAAATAAGAATTTAATTGAGGTAAGTAGAGTATAAGAGTAACCTGAATGAAAATAAAGGTTCGGGTAGAAAACCCTTACCTTAAGTATGAAGGTGTTCCTCACTTGATCTTAATGACCTGAATAATCAAATTTAGGTTTATAATTTAATGATTACAGAACCTAATTTACATTTAATTGATTTACTAAAACTTTATTAGGTTCATTCTTTTCCATTTAATGGGTTTGGAGATTCAATTTTATTTCTTTGGAGCATTTTCTTTCACGATTTTCATGATTTGTTTACTTGTATCCATGTATGAATAAATATGTAGAATGAGAATGGTTTTCCAGAATAGAAGTTGTATATTATTAGTGAACAAACAGAATATTCCATGGTCATAAATTTCATTTGGTTATTTGGAGTGAAGATAAATCATTATATAAAAGTTTAATGACAATTTTTTTGGTTAATTGGTGGTTCTTGTTCACAACAAACTCATTTTGATTTATAAATTAATATGATGTGTCAAAAAGGATTCCATAACATTATATAAGTTATAATACATATATTACATTCTGGTTCAACCATCAAAATGGTCTCATGACCAGAATCGAAGACGTTAATAGAAATTGAAAACCCGTCATCCTTGAATGTGATAAATTAGCACATATTGGGTGGTGTTTTCATTTCTAGTATAAAAGAAGGGGGAAGGAGAGATGATGAAGAATTATTCCTTTATCATAACAAAATTCTATTACATTTAAGGTACTAGATCCATCACATAATTTGTATGAAATGAGGTGAGGAAAGAAAAATAAAAGAAAGGAACTTGAAATAAAAGAAATGAAAAGAGAAATTTACCTCTTGAAGTAATCTTCCTTGAGAGCCTCTTTTGGGGAGAGGTTTTTGTCTTTTTATGTGACCAAGGGATGATATATGTGGGGTAGGATCATGGGAATATATATTTATCATAATTTAGAAAATTCACTAGTCTTGATAAAAGTGAAGAGAAGAGGAAGTGAGGGGGGTTTATAGTGGAGGAGAGGGGTGGTTTTTCAATATCTTATTTATTATTTAATTATTTACCTCAAGACAACCAATAGTATTGATTCATGTGACCTATAATAGTAATAAGTACATGTGATTTCAAAAAAAGTGATATTAAATCATCCATGATGCTAAGAATAGTGAATTTAACTAATAATGTATATATACGATAAATTACTATATTTTACTATTTATCAAAATTTTGAATATTTTAGAAAACTCCAAAAAATTCACCGTAATAATTTTTCAACGTGTAGAATTAAAAAAATGAACTCCATTTTTTTAAAATAATTTTATAAATATTATTAAAACTAATTTTTAAATAAAATCATAATTTATTTGAAAAAATAAAAATTTTAATACTATAAATTGTTTTGTATCGCCTTGAAAAATTAATCATGATCATTTTATCTTATAACCTTAAGCTAATAAAATAATAATATGATTTAATATTTATAAGTTTTATATTACTATTCATATTACTATTCATAAGGGTATGTTAATATTCAACAAAAAATTTGTTTTTTTATCAGACTCTAAATATCTTACTGAATGCAACTGTGTATGTCAGTTTTTCAAAATTCAAATCACAGAGGTGGTACAATTATGTTTACTGGCTAGGTTATAACAATGTGGTGTTTTGTAGATACTTAGTGTTTCATATATTCAATATTAAATTTATTTTTAAAATCTTTTTTTATTAAAGTAATCCCATAATATTGAACTATACTTCATTATTTTAATATATTTAATGATAATTCTCAAACTATTCATAGTCTTAAGCCAAAATAATAAACAAGTGAATAAAATATTTAAAACAAATTCTCTCTTCCCACTATAAATACCACACCTCACCACGTTTTCTCCTCACACATCCAAATACAAGAAGATTAATTATATTTTTCCTATTTCCTCTCTCAAACCTCTCCCCAATGTTATTTTTATACTAGTCTCACCAAAATACCATTTCAAAGTTCATTAAGGAAGTTCTTAAGGAGAAGAATTCAAGAGATAAATCCTTTTTAATCTCTTTCAATTTATTTTTTTATATCCTTACCTATTTTGTCCAAACATTCCTAATAACTCCAGTATCTTATATATACTATAATTTTATAATTTTAATGGAAGATCCATCATCAATTCACTTATCCGCCCTATTATTCTAAAAATAAAAACATCATCTGTGATGTGCCGATTTACCGTCATCATGGACAATGCGACTTCATTTTCCATTGCCAACTTAAATGCTAGTTATAAACCCATAATTATGGTTAAACCATATTTTATTATAGATATTATAAGTTATTTATTATTATAGAACCATTATATTTACATGATATTAATTAATAAGACAAAACTAGTTCATGGCGATCGAAAACCCGCCAAAATGATCTAAACAATTATCATTAAAGTTATATTTAATGAATAATTCTCATATCTGGAAAAAAATATATAATACAATTAAATATTATGGGTGTTAATTAATAACATATAATTTCAATTATTGAGAATTTTTTCCATTTTACATGTTCTTCCATATACGTGCAAAAGCAAACCACTTATGAAAAGCAAGGAAAATAACACTCCTAAACGATGAAATTGAATCTCACAACTCATCAAAAAGGATATAAATGAACTTAATAAAATTATAATAAAACAAATAATTGTTTAATAGGTTATTAATTAATTTATTAATAAATCTAATTTCATTATATAGGACATTAAGTACAAGTGCAGAACAATTTCATACATAAGGTAAGTTTTTCTTCCCGAACCTCCATTTTCATTCGGATTATTCTTTCTCCCTCCTTACACCAATGTAAATATTCATTATTTTTATATAATTATTATAAATTATATCAATATGTTTCAAACTCATGTATCCATATCATTTCATATTCTTTTTATGGGGAAATACATGTTTTAAAAGTTTCCCTTCTCAATTCTTCCTAGTATGCAATCCCGATTAAAGGGAACTTCTTGATTTCTTACCCATTTTAAAGTATCAACCATAATCTATTTTAAGACACCATTATTTTTCTAAAATAACTAATTTTTTCATAAAAAATTACATATTTTTTTTATTTCTCGTTTTATACAAACAATTATGAAAAATAAAAATGATTTTTCCAAAAGAACACTTATTTGCAAAGTAAAAAGGTATTTCTCTCAAGGATTACTTAATGATTTTATTATAGTATTTTCATTTATTCCAAAACCTCTTTTGAATATTATTATTTATTAATATTGATCTATTATGATTATCATCTACTACATTTTATTAAATAATTTATGATCATTTTGACTATGGATGTGCTATCTTGATACCATTCACTATATTACTCGGAATGGTTAGTGATTAGGTTTAAAGATTAGGGAAAGTTATTTAAATTTCATATTTATATGTTGTTTATTTTTAACCCCATTCATATGAGTAATGAATTGGACTTAGTAAGTGATAGGTGGGGCCTTCTATAGCCCCTCGATGCATCGGTAGGTCTGATGTGACAAAATAGAAATGGATTTGGTTGAGGCCTTAACCATTTATTTTCAGACGTCTTGGTTGAGGCCTCTATGGTATGTTTATGATGTACGGAATTATGCATTTCCATATTATGATATTAGTAATTGATAATCCATGTGATTATTTGAATAGTATAATATCCATGGTTAAACTAAATTCTCATGTGATTATTTATATGGTATTATTTATTTAGATTTTATTCATTCCATATTATGATCAAGATTTTGTTCTAATGGAATGTGTTTTTAGTCATTCAACTTGACTTATTATTTATATTAGCTTCCATTTTATTACTTACCCTTAATGAGAATATGATATCACCCCTTACTTATGTTTTATTTTTCCTTATGATATAAAGATGTGTATTATAAATGAATTCCAAGTAAAATCTTGGACTTTATTAGTGTTTCCAATGGAGTTTCTTTGTTTCTTTTCCTTTAAAGTTGTAATCTACCAATTACATTTGTATCTGGTTTTACAAATCTACTAAACTATTTTTTCCTTCAGGATGTGCCTTCCTTGTTTATTATACCAATGTAATAAAGTAAGTCACTGGATCTGGGAAACTGGGGTTTGGGTATTTATAGTGAATGTTTTGAATTATGAACCCACCGAAGATTCAATCTGTGAAATTTGGGAGATATAAGATTTTTGAAGATTGTTGTGGATCTGAGTACATGATGTAAATTTCCATTATACATCATGAATTTTTTGAAGATAATTCATTTAAATCAATCTCATGACATGAAACCTTTACACATCATGATATGTTTGGGATTATATATGTTCCAGAACCGATGTAGGAGAAATGGAGGGTCACACATTTCTCTTTCTTATACACTTTCTTCCCTACACCTTTCCAGACCTACCTTTTTGTAAGGACCCTGACCCAAGTAGCCCAAAGCTAGTTACTTACTTTACTATATTGATAAGATTACATGGAATCGCATCCTATAGAACTGAATAGTTTAGAATCATTGTAAAACTAGATACACACATAATTTTTACATTACAATATGAAATGAAAAAAATATAGGATTCTATTAGAAACATCCATAACACTTATATTTTCCCTACTAATCATTCATAATATTCATCTTATCATCTTAGGGGAAAATAAAACATAATAAATGAGTGAGATAAGATTCCCAGTAAGGTAAGTAATAAACAAGAAGCTATCACAAACATAAACATTAGGCATTGATAATAACAAAAAACACATGCCTTTAAAAATAAACTTGACCATAATATGGTAGGAATAAAAGATGAGTAAATAAATCTATATAAATGATCATAAGATAATTAACCTTAGTCATAGATATTATACTATTAAAATATCACATGTATTATCAATTGATAATATCATAATGAGGGAATTCATAATGGCATACATCAAAAACATATTGTCAAGTCCTCATCCAAGACATCTGAAAATACTAGGGTAAGGCCTCGGCCAAAACCCTTTTTTTGTCTCATGAGACCTACTGATGCATATAGGGGATATATTGGGCCCCACCTATCACTTTCTAAGTCAAATTCATTCCTAATATGAATGGAGATAAACTTAAACAACATGAACATATGAAATGTAAATAACTTTCCTCAATCTGTAATCATAATCACTAACCAATCTAAGTAGCATGGTGGATGGTATGAAAGTAGCACATCCACAGTCAAACTAGAAATAAACCATTTAATAACATATGTTAAATTAAAATAATAAGATATAAATATAAATAAGTCATAAAATTCAATAGAGATGTTGAAATAGATGAAAAAACTCTAATAAAATCATCGAGGAATTCTTGAGAGAAATACCCCTTTTACTCTGCAAATAAGTCTTCTTTTGGAAAAAAATATTTGACATAATTGTTTTTATAAAACTAGTAATGAAAAAATATTGTTTTTCATGAAAAAATTATTTATTTTAGAAAAATAATGGTGTCTTAAAAAAATTTATTTATGGTACTTGAAAATGGATAGGAATTTGATATGTTCCCTCTAATCGGGCTTACATATCCGGAAGAATTGAAAAGGGAACCTTGAAGAAACATGTATTTATTATAAAATAAATATGGAATGATCTTGAAATGTGATTTATGAATATAAAAATATAATTCATAATAATTTTATAAAAATTATGAAGAATTAAATTTGTGTATAGAAGAAGAAATCATAACCTGAATGAAAATGGAGGTTCGAGAAAAAACCCTTACCATATGTCTGAATATATTCTGCACTTGACCTTAAAATCATGTATAATCAAATTAAATCAATTAATTAATTAATTAAAAACCTTATCTACATTTATTTTATTTATTATAATTTTATTAAGTTGATTTACGACATTTTTATGAGTTATAGGATACAATTTTATTTCTCGGAGGCGTTCGTTTCCTTGGTTTTCACGATCGTTATACTTGTATATAAGTATGGAAGTTCATGTGGAATGAGTATAATTATCACGAATTTAATTTATATGATATTAATGAACATGTATATGATTAAATGGTTATATATTTTTTTTTTATTATATGGTATGAGGATGAATCATTAGATAATACATTTAGTGATAATCTTTTACATTATTACGGTTGTTATTGATCATAACGAACTCATTTTGTTTTATCGTTTAGTATTATGTAAATTTGTTAATTAAAGACCAAAATAAAGGATATAATACATATATTATAGTCTTTTTTAACCATAAAAATGGTTTTATTTCTAAACTTGAAGGATAAATTGAAGAACAAAAATTCTTTATCGGCGAAGGTTGTAAATCAGCACCTCTTGAATGGTGATTTTGTTTTTAAAATAAAAGAGAGTGAGAATGGATTATGAGTAAAAATATTCCATTAAAATGATATAATTCCATTATATAGATGATACTATATCTATCATGATCATTTAGAAATAGGAGGTTAGGATAGGATAAGAAATGAAGATAAATTAAAAAAAAGGAAAGAGGATTTTACCACTTGAATACACATCCTTCAGAACCTCCTTAAGGGGATTGGTTTTGGTATTTTGATGAGACCAATAGCTCATATAAGTGGGGGAGTATCTTGGGAAGAGTATTGGGTAGAAATTTAACAAGTCTAAATTTTTTTAAGGTGTGAGGAGAAGTGGTGGTGAGGGGTGGAATTTATAGTGGAGGAGGGGTGATTTATCATTATTTTATTCATTATTTTATTATTTTTCTAAAGACAACTGTAAAGACCTGTAAATTTCAAGGAAATTTTTTTCTTAATTTTCTTTGAAATTTTACAAGAGCGCAATTTCTGACGGCACCTGATTCCAAGGCCCGGTGTGCCCGGAATCATTTTCCGAAGTTTGTCTCGGGTACGTTCAATAAACGGACGAGCGGGTTTTTCTAACTTTTGAACCGGTGCCCGGAATCGAATTCCGAGGGCACCGATGAAATCGCAGCGCCGATATTCGCTTAGAAACACCTCTTCCGGAGTTGCGTTTTCTCGGGTGTGGTTTTTAATTTTCGGGCTTAAAGTTAAGAAATAAAATAATTTTTCGACAACTTTATTTTATTTCACTTAAGCCACTTGGAAGCCACTTGAAGCCACTTAAAAGTGGCTTAAACTGAGTTGAACCGGATAGGATACTATCTAGAAATATCCTACCCTCTTGGTGGGATATTTGTGAGGTGGGGCCCGCACGAGCCCGCCGTTTCTTTCCGCTAGGTAACGCACCCGCGAAAACCCGTCATTATGAAAGTCAAATGACGCGTTTTCTTAAATTCTTAACAGACCATTTAATTGGGCGGTTTATTTCGTGAATTAAATGAGCTGTTTCTTTCGTTGAATTAATTCAACGAATTGATGGGTCGTTACTTACCCCTTTTTCGTGTGTTGGCATAATAATAAAATAAGACCAACCAGTCTTTTGAAAGTTTGCGCGTTGAGAGGATTTGAAAGAATCCTTGTACCTTCTTTCTCCTTCGCGAAGAACGTGAAGAACGCGAAGAACGCGAAGAACGCCGTCATCTGCGGAAATCGACGACGCTCCAATCCGAGACGTTCTTCCCCGCCCCGATCTCCGATCACCAACCGTTTGAGGTGAGTGATTTCGGGTTTCTTCTAAAAGTTCTTTGTGATTTAAAACGAAACACGGATTTAATTATTTATAATTAAATTCTGTTGTTTCTTGGTCCGTCGAGTTCGTCGACGCTACGCCGGATTCTGCGACGACGCGATGCCCTTCCGCGACGACGCGACGATCTCCACCTTCCGCGATGAGCAATTCCGCGAAGAACGCTCACGCGCGACGACTACGAGGTAGGGATCTTATTTTTGGAATTACCCCTTTTTATTATTCCCGTAAATGTTTCTTTAAAAAGTTAAAGAACCGGATTTGTGAACAATTTAAATTTATTAAAATTGTTGTTTCCTGTGTGGAATAAAAATTCTTCCGTTGTTTATATCTAACGCGGAGGGTGCGGGCCAAACGAACACGGCCCGACGACCCTCCACCGTTCTTCGTTGTTATACGGATTTTCCGGGCGATGACGGAACGTTCCGCAACGGAGGTTTGATGATTCCGCAGTGAAGAACGAGTCCCGGGAGGAGCAACGGCGCAGACAGGAAGAAAATCGGGCCACCGGAGCGACTCCGGCGGCCCGCGGAAGCCGGCGGCGGCGCCCGGCGCGCTGCCGGACGAGACCGCCGCGGCCCCGGCCGCGGCGGCGGCGCTCACGGGACGCGGCTGAAGCCGCGTCCGGCCACCAGGGAGACACCCCGCGGGTGTCGCGGGGGTGTCACGCGGGGGCGGCGGCTCCCCCCCCCCCCCCCCGCGTCACTCGGGACGCGGATTCAGCCGCATCCGGCTGTCTGGCCGACACCCCGCGGGTGCCGCGGGGGTGTCACGCGGGGCGGCGGCTCCCCCCGTGTCGGCCGCTCAGCCGAGCCGGGCCGGGCTGGCCGAGTCAGACCGGTCCAACTGGGTTGGACCGGGTCGCACCGGGTTCGGCCGACCCAGGGGGGGTCGGGCTGGGTTGGCCCGGGCCCGGACCCCCCGTCTTCGGATGGTTTTCGTTCAAATGGACGTATCATGAGCTACGGGCCTCCAAACGACTCGCCGTCAGCGGCAACGCGATCCTTAGATCGAGACGGTCGTTTCGGTATATCGCACTCAAGGTTTCGGAATACTTTGAGTTTGGCCGGGTTGGTTCGTACACGAAACCAACCGGGCCTTCGGAGTGGAAACGCTCATGTCTTGAGCTACGGACGTCTGATTGACGTGCCGTCAGCTTCGTTGAATTCCTCTAAGTGAGAAGAATCTTTTGGATTACTCCACCTGAGGTTTGGTTGCAGGTGGGGTACGGTCGGGTTGGTTTTTCCTTAAAAACCAACCGGGCCCCTGGGACGAAAAAGCCAATAACTCTCAGACCGGGCGTCCGATCGACGCGCCGTCTGCGACGTTGAGTTCCTGTTGACGATACGGAACTTTTGGATACATAAACATTGGACTTTGTGTCAGTTGATGTATCAACCTCTCGGCTCGTGGAGCGGACCCTCCCGAACGAGCTTGCTGTGTGCGGGAACCCTAGTGGTGGCTGTGACTGCTACTTCGACAGCGACGACCGTGTAGAGATCCTCAGTGGACTGCGGCGACGACCGTGCAGAGATCCTCAGTGGACTGTGACGACGACAGTGCAGAGATCCTCAGTGGACTGCGATGACTACTGCACTCAGCGATCCTACGTGGATCAGTGCTACAGGTCCTGTGTGGGCCCGATCCTGTGTGGGTCTGATCATGTGTGGGTCAGTGCTCAGCGGTTCTGTGTGAGCCAGCGCCTACAGGTCCTGTGTGGGCCCGATCCTGTGTGGGTCATTGCGGGGGTTTGTTACCTATCGATCCTTCGTGGGTCCGACGACTTAGATGGATCAGTGATCATCTTTATCGTCATCCGAAGAAGTATACCTGTGAGAGCTGAATCTTGTGTTACTCTCCTTTGTGGATTGTGTTGAGCTATCCTGTGTAGATTTTCTGTTTACTCTCCTTTGTGGATTGTGTTGAGCTATCCTATGTGGATTTACTGTTTACTATCCTTTTTGGATTGTGTTGAGCTATCCTGTGTGGGTATACGTTTTTCTTTCCTGTGTGGACTGGGTTGTGCTTGGGCTCAGACGTTGGAGCCGAACGGGAATTGATGACTTAGGTATATGTATGGGCATATACCTAAGCCGTGTCAGATGTTACTTCGTGATTGTATATTTCCTTTGTGTATTATCCTTTGTGGATTTCGGGAGACCTTCGGGGGTCTCGGGGTCCCTACTGAGTAGCTTATACTCACCCCTGCACGGGCTATGCCCGCACTTCGTGGTGTTGGTTGCAGACGACGGGCAGCGCTGATCGAGGTGGAGGCGTGCGGAGCAGGACGGTACCTGGAGGTGGACCACTGGGCGGGACGTACTCGGAGCGGACGGCTGGACCGAGGAGCTGTGGAGGCTATCTATACCCACCCTTCATGTGGGACTTCCAGAGGACGGCTCAACGCTGCGGCTTTTCTTTTCAGTTGTTGTTTTCCCCTTTCAGTTGTACTTTACAGTTGGGCTTGTATTTCCGACCCCTTTACTTTCAGCACAGCTTGTACAGTTTTTACTTACTGTTTACTTTTCCGCTTGCTTACTCTGTGGTGCTTATTTACTTTTCAAAGGCAATGCCTTCCCTTTTTGTTGGGATTTACGCCTTGGTGCTAGTCGCCAGCCCCTAGCCTATGGAAGGCGGGCTTGGGGTAGTCACGGCACGGGCCCCGAGGACGGGTCGTGGCAAACTGGTATCAGAGGCGGTCAGTTCTACCGCAGACTCTGATCTTTCATCTATGTGAAGAAAAAGTGTTTAGCGTATTGAGTGTGGTTATCAGTCCAGAGAGTCCAGTGTTGTTGCGGCGGCCGACGTATCCGTACACCAGGACCCTGACTTCTGATTCCCGACTTAATGCACGAAAACATTGATTGCATGTGTGTTTCAAGTTTTCTATGTGATTACTTGTGTCTGCTCACCAGGTATACTGTTCTGACCGTGGCACACTTGTTTCCTTTTTAGGATGGCCCCACGATGGCAGCCAGCTAGGGTTCCGAGAGTAGAGCGCGACGACAGCCCGCCAAGCGACGAGGCCTCAGTACAGGGCCCGTTGACAGCAGAGGCACCGGCGGTACCTTTACCCGCTGAGCCCCCGATGCTTCCAGCACTGGCAGCTGACGATGCACGATGCCTCGAAGCTCTGCACGAGTTCCAGCGCCAGCGACCACCCAGGTTCCGTGGGGAGACGGACCCCCAGGCGGCCGAGGACTGGCTGGAGGCGGTCGTCCGAGTTTTCAGGCTAGTGAGGACACCAGCAGACCTCATGGTGATCCACGCGGCGAGCCTACTACACGCAGCAGCAAGACGATGGTGGAGCTTGATGCTCCAGGTACACGATGAGGCCACCCTCATTTGGACGGACTTCGAGAGCCTCTTCCACTCAGAGTTCATCCCGGCCACCCTCCGTGCGGTGTGTATTCAGGAGCTTCTTCAGCTGCGGCAGGGCAGCTTGACGGTCGCCCAGTACGCGGCGAGGTTCACCGATCTTTCTCGCTACTCGACAGACATGGTACGGGACCCCTTCTTCCGGGCCCGGACCTTCGAGCAGGGATTGAGACACGAGATCAGGGCGTCGCTGATCTCCCTCAACATCCCGACCCATGCAAGAGTGCTAGAGCGAGCCCTTCTGATCGAGTGCTTTCTGGCTGAGTCTACAGCGAGACCTACCGCAGGGAGGCAGATAGCGGAGTCTTCGGCAGCAGGTAGCCGACGGATGACTCGGGGTTCCAGGCAGACCAGGCCTTCCGGCAGACGACCTCGGGACACTGGCTCAGCAGTGCGGGGCACACAGCGCGGGGCCAGTCTTTCGAGGGGCAGGCAGTGCTACTCCTGCGGCGGGCAGGGCCACATGGCTCGTGACTGCCCGACCCGCCGTACCGAGGAGTAGCAGATGGTGGAGGGGCCACTCAAGCAGAGGCAGAGGGTCGACCGTGGCGGTCTGTAGGGAGGAGGCGGACGAGGCAGGGGAGCTGGCCGAGCAGCAGGTGGTGGGAGACGCTTTGAGGCTCTGCCACCACCACCACCAGGAGGTCCGCCCCGACCACAGGGAACTGGCGGGCAGAGACAGGCATAGCTCCAGGCAGCGGAGGCCTACGACCACGGCGTGCCAGAGATGATTCGAGGTACGATCTGTGTCTATTCCACCCTTGCTGCAGTTCTTATAGACACAGGAGCGAGTCACTCTTTCATAGCCACTGCCCTTGTTCGGAGCTCGGAGATTCCGACAGAGCCGTTGGCTCGATCCTTACGGCTAGAGACTCCTACGGGAGCAGACTCGACGATTACGCACTGGTGCCGGCAGTGTGAGCTTACTCTAGGAGGCGAGAGCTTCGGCTGGGATCTTCTTGTAGCGGCGTCGAGGCCTTACGACGTCATCTTGGGCATGGATTGGTTATCTACGGTCCATGCACAGATTGACTGTTTTAGGCGCAAGGTGCGATGTGTGCGCACCGATGGGAGCAGGTTCACCTTCACCGGCGAGAAGGGAGCCCTCGCAGCACAAGATGGACTCATGCAGAGGAGAGGGAAGCCCATCACTCATCAGTTGGCTAGCCTCATCCTTGGAGCAGTTGACGTGAGGGGTCCTAGTTTTCCTACAGTGGTGGATCAGTATGCAGACGTCTTCCCCGACGACGTTCCAGGGCTACCTCCTTGCAGAGAGGTAGACTTTTATATTGATCTGTACCCCGGGAAAGCCACGATATCCACTCCAGCATATCAGATGGCCCCCGCTGAGCTTCGAGAGATACGGGTACAGTTGGAGGACTTGCAGGGCAAGGGGTTCATCCGACCCAGTGTTTCACCCTGGGCTTCGCCGATATTGTTCGCCAAAAAGGTGGAAGGGAGCTTACGACTGTGTGTTGATTATCGTCGCCTGAACTAGGTGACAGTGAGGAACAAGTATCCGCTAACGAGGATTGATGACCTCTTCGATCAGCTCAAGGGAGCACGGTGGTTCTCGAAGTTAGACCTCAGGTCAGGCTATCATCAACTCAGAGTTCGAGATGAGGATGTGCAGAAGACGGCCTTCAGGTGTCGGTATGGCCACTATGAGTTCTTGGTTATGCCTTTCGGCATAACCAATGCTCCAGCAGTGTTCATGAGTCTCATGAACAGGATCTTCCAGCCATACCTCGATCGATTTGTCATGGTCTTCATCGACGACATTTTGGTTTACTCGTCCACGGAGGAGGAGCACGCCTACCACTTGCGGGTTGTACTAGACACACTCCGAGAGCACTAGCTTTATGGAAAGCTCTCGAAGTGCCAGTTCTGGTTACATGAGGTCCACTTCTTGGGGCACGTCATTTCTGAGGCGGGAGTTGCAGTGGATCCCACGAAGATCGAGGCAGTGCTAGCTTGGGAGCCACCCAGGAGCGTGACGGAGGTGCGGAGTTTCTTGGGTCCAGCCGGATACTATCGGAGATTCGTGCCGGACTTCTCTAGATTTGCGGCGCCACTCTCAGCTTTGACGAAGAAGGGGAAACCCTTCGTGTGGTCAGAAAGATGTCAGCAGAGCTTCCAGGAGCTGAGACAGAGATTGACCAGCGCACCTATCTTGAGGTTGCCTGAGGAGGGAGTTGGATACGTAGTTTACTGCGATGCATCAGGGACCGGACTCGGGTGTGTCCTGATGTAGGAGCGGGCCGTGATTGCCTATGGATCACGTCAGTTGAGGCCGCATGAGCAGAACTACGCTACCCATGACCTAGAGTTAGCAGCAGTGGTCTTCGCTCTGAAGACATGGCGGCACTATCTGATGGGCGAGCGCTTTACAATCTTTTCTGACCACCAGAGTCTCAGGTACATCTTCTCTCAGAATGACCTGAACCTGAGACCGCGGCGATGGCTCGAGTTCCTCCGGGACTATGACTTTGAGATAGTCTATACTCCTGGGAAGGGGAACGTGGTAGCCGATTCCCTCAGCAGGAGGACGGGCATCCAGCTACTTGAGGAGGCGACAGAGCAGCTAGCCGCTTTGCAGATATACTTCGTGGATAGGGACGGAGCAGCCTTCCTTCAGTCTCTCACCGTCTCTCCTCCACTTCTACAGCATGTCATAGAGTCTCAGCGTGGGGACGCTGACTGTGAGACACGGCATGCACAGATATCCTCGGGACAGGCACCTGATGGTTTCTCCCTTAGAGCAGAGCACGACGTCCTTTTCAGAGGACGTACCTTGGTACCAGTCGCTTTACGAGAGGAGGTTTTGAGAGAGTTTCACACTTCTCCTTTGGTGGTACATCCTGGAGTGGCGAAGATGTACCAGGATCTCAGGGGACAGCACTGGTGGCCGGGCATGAAGAAGGCTGTGGTAGAGTTCGTTTCATGGTGCCTCACCTGCCAGCAGGTTAAGGAAGAGCATCAGGTACCAGCAGGCTTGGTACAGCCCTTGGAGGTCCCGGAGTGGAAGTGGGACGGGATATCTATGGACTTCGTGACTGGACTTCCACGCACATCCAGAGGTCACGACTCCATTTGGGTGATTGTTGACCGACTCACCAAGTCGGCACACTTCTTACCCATCCGAGAGTAGGGCTCAGTGGAGAGCTTGGGGCGTCTCTACGTTCAGGAGATTGTACGGCTTCACGGTGTGCCATCGACTATCGTCTCCGATCGGGACGCTCGCTTTAATTCCCGTATTTGGAAGGGGTTGCAGGAGGCGTTCGGGACGCGGCTACATATGAGCACCGCCTTTCACCTTCAGACGGATGGTCAGATGGAGAGGACCATTCAGACTCTCGAGGACATGCTTCGCGCATGTGTCCTCGACTTTGGTCACAGTTGGGAGGACCACCTACCCTTGGTGGAGTTCACGTACAATAACAGCTACCACTCCACCATCGGGATGGCACCGTACAAGGCATTGTACGGCAGGCCTTGCAGATCTCCTTTGTGCTGGACAGACCCTGGGGAGTCAGCACTTGTGGGACCAGAGATGGTCCGGGCCACGACAGAGAAGGTCCAGGTCATCCAGGAGCGGATGAGGACAGCACAGAGCCGGCAGAAGTCATATGCTGACAGGAGGCGGAGGCAACTAGAGTTCGAGGATGGCGACCACGTCTTCTTGCGGGTCTCACCTCGACGTGGTTTGCGGAGATTTGGCCGAGGCGGCAAGTTGTCTCCATGCTTCATCGGGCCTTTTCAGGTCCTCAGCAGGATTGGCGAGGTGGATTATCGCCTGGCTCTACCACCTTAGTTGCACCGGGTGCACGACGTCTTCCACGTATCTCAGCTGAGGAGATACGTGCACGACCCGACGCACATCATTGACCATGGGGAGCTAGACGTGGATAATGGGGCGACTTTTGCGGAGGTCCCGGTGGAGATAGAGGATCGATAGTAGAGGGTCCTACGTGGGCGATCAATTCCTCTTGTGCACATCAGATGGCAGCACGGGAACCTCCAGGAGAGCACATGGGAGCGGGAGGCTCAGATGCGTGCTCAGTACCCACATTTGTTTCCCTCGTTTATGATGTATCTTTACGGGGACGTAAAGCCCTGAGGTGGGAGTAATGTAAAGACCCGTAAATTTCAAGGAAATTTTTTTCTTAATTTTTTTTGGAATTTTACAAGAGCGCAGTTTCTGACGGCACCTGATTCCGAGGCCTGGTGTGCCCGGAATCATTTTCCGAAGTTTGGCTTGGATACGTTCAGTGAACGGACGAGCGGGTTTTTCTAACTTTTGAACCGGTGCCCAGAATCGAATTCTGAGGGCACCGATGAAATCGCAGCGCCGGTATTCACTTAGAAATTCCTCTTCCGGAGTTGCGTTTGCTCGGATGTGGTTTTTAATTTTCGGGCATAAAGTTAAGAAATAAAATAATTTTTCGACAACTTTATTTTATTTCACTTAAGCCACTTGGAAGCCACTTGAAGCCACTTAAAAGCGGCTTAAACTGAGTTGAACCGGATAGGATACTATCCAGAAATATCCTACCCTCTTGGTAGGATATTTGTGAGGTGGGGCCCGCATGAGCCCGCCGTTTCTTTCCGCTAAGGAACGCACCCGTGAAAACCCGTCATTATGAAAGTCAACTGACACATTTTCTTAAATTCTTAACAGACCATTTAATTGGGCGGTTTATTTCGTGAATTAAATGAGCTGTTTCTTTCGTTGAATTAATTCAATGAATTTATGGGTCGTTACTTACCCCTTTTTCGTGTGTTGTCATAATAATAAAATAACACCAACCAGTCTTTTGAAAGTTTGCGCGTTGAGAGGATTTGACAGAATCCTTGTACCTTCTTTCTCCTTCGCGAAGAACGCGAAGAACGCGAAGAACACGAAGAACGTCGTCATCCGCGGAAATCGACGACGCTCCAATCCGAGACGTTCTTCCCCGCCCCGATCTCCGATCACCAACCGTTTGAGGTGAGTGATTTCGGGTTTCTTCTAAAAGTTCTTTGTGATTTAAAATGAAACACTGATTTAATTATTTATAATTAAAATCTGTTGTTTCTTGGTCCGTCGAGTTCGTCGACGCTACGCCGGATTCTGCGACAACACGACGCCCTTCCACGACGACGTGACGATCTCCACCTTCCGCGACGAGCAATTCCGCGAAGAACGGTCACGCGCGACGACTACGAGGTAGGGATTTTATTTTTGGAATTACCCCTTTTTATTATTCCCGTAAATGTTTCTTTAAAAAGTTAAAGAATTGGATTTGTGAACAATTTTAATTTATTCAAATTGTTGTTTCTTGTGTGGAATAAAAATTCTTCCGTTGTTTATATCTAACGCGGAGGGTGCGGGCCAAACGAACACGGCCCGACGACCCTCCGTCGTTCTTCGTTGTTATGCGGATTTGACGGGCGACGACGGAACGTGCCGCAACGGAGGTTTGATGATTCTGCAGTGAAGAACGAGTCCCGGGAGGAGCAACGGCGCAGACGGGAAGAAAATCGGGCCTCCGGAGTGACTCCGGCGGCCCGCGGAAGCCGGCGGCGGCGCGGGTCACAGGCACGGCGGCGCCGGCGCCCGGCGCGCCGCCGGACGAGACCGCCGCGGCACCGGCCGCGACGGCGGCGCTCGCGGGACGCGGCTGAAGCCGCGTCTGGCCACCAGGGAGACACCCCGCGGGTGTCGCGGGGGTGTCACGCGGGGGCGGTGGCTCCCCCCCCCCCCCCCCCCCGCGTCACTCGGGACGCGGCTTCAGCCGCGTCCGGCTGTCTGGCCCACACCCCGCGGGTGCCGCGGGGGTGTCACGCGGGGCGGCGGCTCCCCCCGCGACGGCCGCTCGGCCGAGCCAGGCCGGGCCGGCCGAGCCAGACCGGGCCGGCCGAGCCAGACCGGTCCGACCGGGTCGGACCGGGTTCGGCCAACCCATGGGGGTCGGGCCGGGTCGGCCCGGGCCCGGACCCCCCGTCTTCGGACGGTTTTCGTTCAATGGACGTATCTTGAGCTACGGGCCTCCAAACGACTCGCCGTCAGCGGAAACGCGATCCTTGGATCGAGACGGTCGTTTTGGTATATCGCACTCATGGTTTCGGAATACTTTGTGTTCGGCCAGGTTGGTTCGTACACGAAACCAACCGGGCCTTCGGAGCGGAAACGCTCATGTCTTGAGCTACGGACGTCCGATTGACGTGCCGTCAGCTTCGTTGAATTCCTCTAAGTGAGACGGATATTTTGGTTTACTCCACCTGATGTTTGGACATAGGTGGAGTACGGTCGGGTTGGTTTTGCCTTAAAAACCAACCGGGGCCCTGGGACGAAAAAGCCAATAACTCTCAGACCGGGCGTCCGATCGACGCGCTGTCTGCGACGTTGAGTTCCTGTTGACGATACAGAACTTTTGGATACATCAACTTCGGACTTTGTGTCAGTTGATGTATCAACCTCTCGGCTCGTGGAGCGGACCCTCCCGAACGAGCTTGCTGTGTGCGGGAACCCTAGTGCTGGCTGCGACTGCTACTTCGACAGCGACGACCGTGTAGAGATCCTCAGTGGACTGCGGCGACGACCATGCAGAGATCCTCAGTGGACTGCGACGACGACTGTGCAGATATCCTCAGTGGACTGCGATGACTACTGCACTCAGCGATCCTACGTGGATCAGTGCTACAGGTCTTGTGTGGGCCCGATCCTGTGTGGGTCCGATCCTGTGTGGGCCAGCGCTCAGCGGTTCTGTGTGAGCCAGCACCTACAGGTCCTGTGTGGGCCCGATCCTGTGTGGGTCATTACGGGGGTTAGTTACCTATCGATCCTTCGTGGGTCCGACGACTTAGATGGATCAGTGATCATCTTTATCGTCATCCGAAGAAGTATACCTGTGTGAGCTGAATCTTGTGTTACTCTCCTTTGTGGATTGTGTTGAGCTATCCTGTGTGGATTTACTGTTTACTCTCCTTTGTGGATTGTGTTGAGCTATCCTGTGTGGATTTACTGTTTACTCTCCTTTGTGGATTGTGTTGAGCTATCTTGTGTGGGTATACGTTTTTCTTTCCTGTGTGGACTGGGTTGTGCTTGGGCTCGGACGTTGGAGCCGAACGGGAATTGATGACTTAGGTATATGTATGGGCATATGCCTAAGCCGTGTCAGATGTTACTTCGTGATTGTATCTTTCCTTTGTGGATTATCCTTTGTGGATTTAGGGAGACCTTCGGGGGTCTCGGGATCCCTACTGAGTAGCTTATACTCACCCCTGCACGGACTATGCCCGCACTTCGTGGTGTTGGTTGCAGACGACGGGCAACGCTGATCGAGGTGGAGGCGTTCGGAGCAGGACGGTACCTAGAGGTGGACCACTGGGCGGGATGTACTCAGAGCGGACGGCTGGACCGGGGAGCTGTGGAGGCTATCTGTACCCACCCTTCAGGTGGGACTTCCAGAGGACGGCTCGACGCTGCGGCTTTTCTTTTCAGTTGTTGTTTTCCCCTTTCAGTTGTACTTTATAGTTGGGCTTGTATTTCCAGCCCCTTTACTTTCAGCACAGCTTGTACAGTTTTTACTTAGTGTTTACTTTTCCGCTTGCTTACTCTGTGGTGCTTATTTACTTTTCAAAGGCAATGCCTTCCCTTTTTGTTGGGATTTACGCCTTGGTGCTAGTCGCCAGCCTCTGGCCTATGGAAGGCGGGAACGGGGTAGTCACGGCACGGGCCCCGAGGACGGGTCGTGACAACAACCAATAGTGTTGATTATTGTGACTAAATACAGTAATAAGTGCATGTGATTTCTAACCAAGGGTTATTATATCATCCAAAAATCACCTATGTCTCAATAAATCATGTATTTATCATTTATCGTAAATTATTGTGTTTTACTATTCACCAACAATTCAAGTATTTTAGAAAAATCTCAAAAATTCACCCAAAATTTTTAATTTTAGTGTATAATTCATAAATGAACTTAATTTTATGAAAATAATTCTCTAAATATTATAATTTTAATTTTTAATTAAAATCAACATGTACTTGAAAAATAATGATTTTAAATCTATAACTGATTTTATAACACTTTCAAAAATTAAGTAAGGTCTCCTAAAATTATTCTAAAATTATAAGACAAAAAGTGTTTATTTTTTAATAAATTTTAAATGAATATATTTTCTTTTAAATAAATTTATTAATTAAAAAATTTCAATTAAATATTTATGACTAAAAAAAATACCAACATTTAAATTAACAATTGTTAAACTATTAAATTACTTATACTATGATATAATTACATGATACATTCATTTATAAGGTTCATAAATTTTATTTATAATTTCATGGGTGATTTTACTATTCATTAGTCTTTTTTACTATTCATAAGAGTCATATTACTATTCATATGGTCAAGTTACTATTTCATCGGTATGGGTTCTTTAACTTCTAAAAGTATTTCTTATTTCATTCATTCTTCATATATAATGTTTGTATTGTGTTTTATAAGTGATTTTAGGTGATCTATATTATATGAAATAAACATAAGAAGAAAATTTTCATTGACAGAGTTATGAGTCATTACATTCTCCCCCCTACAAAAATTGTATCCTCAAAATTTCTATATTATCACCCCACAAAAAAATTTGGGTAATTCTTCATCATAATCTCATCAGGTTACCACATCGCCTCTTCAATTTTATGATTTTTTCAAAGTAATTTTATCAGATGATTCATCCAATTACTCAACACATGTTCTTTAATGTATAGAATCTGGATTGGCTCTTCATAGTAAGATAAGTCAAGTTCCAATTATATTCTTTCAGAAGTGAGTACTTGAGTTGGGTATGGCATGTGCTTCCTTTACAATGAGATATGGAACACATTGTGTACCTCAGAAATTCCAAGAGGCATTTCCAAATGATAATCCATAGCTCCAATTCTCTCCAAATTTTCAAAAGGATAAATGTACCTGGGGCTCAATTTCCCTTTCTTCCCAAATATTATAACACCCTTTCATGGAGATACTTTCAAGAAAACATGATCTCCCACTTGAAATTACAAATCCTTCCTTCAGTTATCAACATATCTCATTTTCATTATTTGATATTATTTAATATGGGATTGAATATTCTTTACCTTTGTTATTGTTTCCTCTATAAGATCTGGGCCTACAAGATTTCTTTCAACAACTTCATCCCAATAAGTTGGTGTATGACATCTCTTTCCATACAATGCTTCATATGGTGACATATGGATACTAGAATGGAAACTATTGTTGTATTAAAAATCATCCAAAGGAAAATATTGATCCCACATACCTTTAAAGTCTAGAGAGAATGATCTCAAAATGTCTTCTAGTGTTTGAATGGTTCTTTCAGACTAACCATTATTTTTATGGTGATAGGAAGTACTCAAACGAAGCTCAATATCTAAATATTTCTGAATAATTTTCCTGAATTTCGATGTAAATCATGGATCGCGGTCAGACACAGTAGAAAGATTTTTGTAACCAAGGGTGTTATTTTTTGTAAATGGAGTATGGTTTGTGTTTTCTATCAATACTTACATTGAATATCAGGAAGTTTTCAAGGAAATGGATCATATAGTTCAAGTAGACAATAATATTGAAGGTGGTGTCATTTCCAAGTGTTTTCCAAATTTTTGGGTCCAAAAAATGAAATTTGAGAAAAATATTTTTGGAAAAGGAAGTTGAATACAATATTTAAGGTATTTTGGAAACTTTCACACAAGTCATGTTTTGGGATCATCTCATCAAAATATGGAAAAGGAAAAAAGTGCGTGAAATATTTGAATGTGCATGAAAGACGAGGTTGCGCGAAAGAGACTTACATGCCCAATGTGATGTTAAAGGGGGTTTTTCATGCTCAGAGAGAATCTTACTCACATGTTCATTGAGGCCTATAAATAGGAGGCTACCCCCACTCAAGACCTAGAATTTTTTAACAAAGATATTGTTCCTCTATCACATGAAAGAGTTATGCATGGAAGAGTTATAGAAAGTAAATATTGTGTGAAAAGTGTTTCTTTAGTCTAAAAAGACCAAGTGAAACTTCTGGTGTGGATGCACAAAAGATAAAGGTTGATCAAAGAATAAGGATTGTGCAGATGTCATCTTGCGTGACAATCCCAATTATTGCATGCAAGAGTAGGTATTGTGTGCAAGTTCCAGTGTATGCTTCTAGCAAGTTTTGAACATCCGGTTCATTTGATCAGTGCTTTCAAGTGCATCAAGTCAAGACAGCGGTCTAAGAAGATTCTCATTCTAGTAAGAGACAAAGACTTCAATGCCAATATGTTGAAGAGACCTTCAAGTTGATAAACTGAGTTATAATTTACCCATGGAAGTAAACTAGAGGAGTCAATGGAAGTGTTCTGAGGGACGTAATATTCTATCCCTAAAACCTTGTAAAGGAAATGTGCCTGGCACAGAGTGACTGTGTCTGAACTCTTGTATTCCACAACTAGTTAATATTTATGGATTTAGGTACGAATGACACACTATCAGCATATGCTCCTTGGACTATCCCTTATTGGTGAACCAAGTAAAATTATTGTGTTATCTATTTTCACGTGATTTCTTAATTACAGTACATTCTAATTAGATGGGTTTAACAAATTTATACCAATGTGGTTACAAGATCAATCACTTTAATAAGAAATATTTGACACCCTGATTCACCCATCCCCTCTAAAGGTGTTCTGGGGTCCTTCAATTGGTATTAGAGATTGGTTAATGGTGTTGAATCTGTCCTTTGATATCATGGAGAATCTAGTAAATTTCAGGAGAGTACCCCTCTTTTATGGAAGCAACTTCCAGATTTTCAAAAAAAACTAGATGAGATCTCATCTAAGATATCTTGGAATAAAATTACTCTTTTCTACTTCACAAGGGATTGAGTTAACTGATGCAACAGTACTGTCTATGACTAAAACAGACAGAAAAATGCTTGATGCAGATTCCAAAGCTCATAATGATCTTACTATTTCATTATCTGATCAAATCTATTTGAAGGTGATGAGTTACACATCATCCAAATCTATGTGGGAAAAACTAGATAACATATATTAAGGAAACAATAAAGTGAAGGAGGCAAAGCTCTAAGTTTTTCATGACAGTTTTGATGATCTAAAAATCCATCCTAATGAAAATGAAGATACCTTTTTTAATTGAATTACTAAAGTTATTGGAGAAATATGGGGAATTTATGAAGAAATCAAATACATTGATATTGTAAATAAAATATTGAGAATACTTACACCTATTTATAATGAAAATGCGTCAGCCTTTTAGGAAAGGGATATATCTAAACTTTCTCCGGATGATCTGCTGAGCAGCCTGGTGGCATATTAGATGAGAGTCAAACCAAATTATGCAATGACTCGATTAAGCAAGTAAATATAACTCAAAGCCATGGAAAAACTGGAAATTTCAGGAGAGAGTGTTGATGAAGATACTTAATAATATGAACTTATTTCTCTCATTACTAAGAAATTTAATAAAGGAAAAAGGAAATTTAAGGGAAAGTTTTCTATGAACTATTTTTGTTGTGGTAGAGTTGGTCACATTGCCTCTCGGTGCTCAAAAAAGTTCAATGAAGAAGAAAGTGAAGCATGAAGCATGTAGAATCCTCAAAAAAAGTTTTCCCAAAAGGGAGACTTCAAATATGAAAGGAAAATATAGAGAAAGAGTTTGTTTTTGTAAAGAAGATGATAATGATGATGAATTATTTGAGGATGAAGAACTAGAGTTTAAATCTGGAACCCAAGTGTCTATGATGGCTATAGTTGAAAAGTCAGAACCATTAAAAGATAAATCTAGAGATAATCAATTTATTGTTGATGTTGATCTCAAGTTTTAACTTAAGTATGATCTTGGTAATCTTGATAATCAAAGTAACATATGAAAAAAGTAGAGATAAGTTGTGGAAGAATCATTTGAATATGTTGATCGTCATGAATATGAAATTGAATGACTGGAATAAGTAGTGAAAGAATAGTCAACAATCTTTGAAATCGCACAAGATGTAGTGGAACTGAAGCTCAG
The DNA here is from genome assembly GCA_963277665.1 of Viscum album. NCBI lineage: Eukaryota > Viridiplantae > Streptophyta > Magnoliopsida > Santalales > Viscaceae > Viscum > Viscum album. The sequence continues at coordinate 1,539,598,147 of OY728150.1, forward strand.
AATTTAAGAACAGGAAAAGTCCATCAATGAACTTACATCAAGATTGTAGGAGAAGTCCAATACTATTGAGGGTATTCAAAAAGAATTTGTTACTCATAGTAGTAAACTTGAAAGTGAATCAAATTCAAAAGAGAAAAAGAAGAAAGTATAGTTTGGAAGATTCTGAGATGCTGAGATACTAGAGAGAGATAAATAGTGTTATGATGGAGTAGAAAAGGTGGTTAATGATCAAATACCCACATGCATGGGAAATAGTGGAATTTTTTGTTATGTTGAAACATCAAAGGAATAACTTAAAATAAACCAAAGAAAAGGGAAATCAAAAATTTAACATATCACAAAGTCAACTGAAGTACTAACAATGAGGGGCCCAAATCAAACTGAAATGAGAATAGAGTCCTATCCACAAGTATTTCTAAATGATAGGTAGTAAAACTATTTTCTTAAGGAAGGACACATGGGGATAAATAGAAGTGATAAGAAATTTCCTATTATGAAATGTCAATTTTGTGGCTATCTGGGACATTCCATGTCATATTATGAAGAGGAAAGGATCTATTCAAATGGAAAAGAGATAGGAAGTCAAAAAAGGAGAGAAAATTCATATCCTACTTCTTATAGAAGAAATAATTTCTATTGATATTGTTTTCATTATTCTAACTTTGTCCATAAATCTATTTATTACAGGAAGGATAAAGGCATGAACAATTCATACATAACACAAAGACAATCCAATACTTGTCAACTAGATTTTGTTGTTCTTACAAAAAAAATTCTCTCTTCTAGAAGAAGAGTATGAGTATGCTGAACCCATTCCCATGAAAAATATATGTGTAATTCCATATTCATACTTCACTCAATTTAATATTTTATGGAAGGAAAAGAAGAATATTGAGAAATCCAATCTTGCTGAACTCTCTCTCAAGGCTACAAAGAATAGTAGCACATAGATTCTTAATAGCAGATTCTCATCCCATATGATGGGAAATGCAGACTTATTGAAGACTGTTAAGAAAATGGTTGATGGAACAGTAAGGTTTGGGAATGATGGTTCTTTGAAGATTAGAGGAAGTTTGAGTACAAAAGTAACAAATAGAAAGCTTAAGAAGCATGATGTTCTTTATGTGGAAGGTTCTCATCACAATCTCCCGAGTGTAATTCAACTTTTTGAATCAGGACATAGAGTGACATTAAATCAAAAGGGGTGCACTATAAAAGGAAAGACATAGAATTTATCATGAAAGGATGCAGAAGAGATGGAAACTTGTATCAGGTTAATAGTAAATAGAAAATTTGATATATGATAGTTGAATAAGAAAATAACTTTTGGAATCAAAGGTTGGTTCACATTAATCAGCTAGACATGGATAAGACATATAAGCTGAAGATAGTCTTGGATATCCCCAATCTCAAGGGTGAATAGTAAGACTTGTAATGCATTCATATGAGGGAAGTTGGTCTGCAGTTCTTATCAGCCAAAGAAAAAAAGGGCATTAAATATCCTTTATCTCATCCACACAGATGTATGTGGACCGATAAATGTGGCCAGAACATATGGAGAGAGGTACTTCATATTATTTATTGATGATTATAGTAGAATATCTTGTGTATTTATTATACACAGGAAATAGAAATTGATTGATTACATGAAAAAATATCGTTGAATAGTCAATAATGATACTGGATGGACAATCAAAGTTTAGTGGTCTGAAAATTGAGGGGAATACACATCCATTGAGTTTAAAAATTACCTAGAGAAACATATAATATAGCATGAGGTGGCTTCTGTGATAACCCCATAGAAAAATGTATTTATTGAGCATAGGAATTGACAGGTGAGAAATATGGCCAGAACTATGCTGATTGAGAGTCTCATCCCTCTCCATTACAAAAAAGAGTTTGTTCAAGTTGTAGTGTATACTAAAAATTGAATAGGGATTTGTATGGGAGAAACGAATACACCATATGAGTTGTGGCAAGGAAGGAATATTTCTTTGAAGCATTTTTTGTTTTCATAAGTAAATGTTTAATCTAAAACAAAGAAGGCAATAAAGTGAAATATGGTGATTCTATAGAAGTAGGAATATTCCTCAAATATTCAATAATGATAAAATACTACAAATTTTTCAATAATCATCTTGGAAAAAATTTGGAATGTAGTGATGTAAAGATCATTGAAGATAAGAACACAAATTCATCAAGGAATTATTATATTGATATGATAGAAGATGAGGAAGAATGTGAACATGGAACAAATTCAAATACAAAAGTAGAGGAAGGTGTTAAAATCATTCAGGGATCAAAACATGATATTGATTCAGAAGAAGAATTTGAAGAGGAAACCATGGCTGGAGAAAATTCTTCTGAACCAAACATGAGAAATCTAAGAGCAGGGATTGATCAATCTAACATCATTGGGGATTGGAAACACCCACACATATAAGGATAATGAGGAATAATTTACAATATTTCATCCTATTAGTTGTGGAACCATCCACATTTGAAGAAGCTACAAAGGATGAACCATGGGTTAAATCCGTGAATGAAGAGTTAGTCATATTGACAAGAACTAGACATGGGATCTTGTTATGAGAACTATAAGTCACAATGTGATTAGTAAGAAGTGTATCTTTAAGAATAAATTCGATGAGCAAGGTAAGGTGATTATAAATAATGTGTGATTGGTGTGTAAAGAATATTCACAAATTAAAGGTGTTGATGTTGATGAAACATTTTCTACAGTAGTGAGACTGGAGTCGATCGTGCTTTTTCATTCCATAGAAATTCAAATAGGATACAAAGTGTATCAAATGGATGTCAAAACATATTTCATGAATTTTTTTTCTTGAAGAAGAAGCCTACATTGAACAACCATTGGGTTTTCTTCTTATTAATGATGAAATGAAGGTTTGCATATTAAAGAAGGCACTATATGGTCTAAAACGGGCACCATGGGCATGGTACTCTTGACTAGATTCTTATCAAAAGAAGCTCTAATTTAAAATAAGAGGATTGGATCACAATATCTATGTGAAGAACTCAAATTAAAATCAATTTATGGTGTTGGTGTATGTGGATTATATTATATTTGGCAGAAGCAGGAAGAGATTAGTGGAATAATTTTCCAATCACATGAAATTATAATTTGAGATATCTATTATTGGGGAACTCACATACTTCTTAGGGTTGTAAGTGATTTAGAAAAAATATTGCACTTTTATATCTCGGGATAAGTATGCAAGAGAATTGCTGAATAAATTTAATATACATGACTCCAAACAATGTTGACTCCGATTAAGGTTTGGAAAAAACTATGAAAGTATGAGAATGGGAAATCTATAGATACCACATTATACATAAGAATAATTGGAATCTTATTGTACCTAATAGAGAAACAACCAAATATTGTATTTGTAACATTCTTAGTGGATCTCTTTCAATGTAATATGAAGGAAAAACATATGGAGACAGTAAACGAAATTATATAGTACATTCAAGGTACTCATAATTATGGATTATACTTTGTTGTAGGAAGAAGTAGTGAACTATCAGTGTTTTCTAATGCTGACTGGGCTGGAGATGTTGGTGGTCAAAAATTTATAAGTGGTGGAACTTTCTTTATTAGTAATAAATTTGTGTGTTGGTTGAGTAAAAAACAAGAAATTACTTCTCTTATTACTACTTAAGCTGACTATATCTCTTCCACAAAGTCTTGCACTCAACTATTGTGGATAAAGAAACAACTGATTGATGTTGGAGATGAAGTAAAATAGCCAATAGTGATTCAGAATGATAATAATAGCGCGATCAATCTTACAAATAATCATGTTTAACATTATCATAAAAAATATATTGAAATCAGGTATCACTTCATCAAAGAAAAAGTTGAACAAGGCATGATTAAAATGGATCATGTTGGAACTGAAGAGAAAGTGGCTAATATTCTAACCAAGCCACTAGCAACGCAATTTTTTGAGAAACATCGATTAAACCTCAGTGTTCAACCATCTCCCAGTGCATGAGGAGGTTACAAAATTTCCCCTCTCCCCAGTTTTGTTAACTATTTTAATCTTTTTGTGGAAGTGGTGTAGGTTTATGGGGGAGATACAATCCAAGGGGAGTATGTTTTGAGTTCTTCAAGTAAAAGTTAGGTTCTTTGGGTTTATTTCCAATGGAGATAGATCGATAAATTCAATCATACAAAGCAGGAGAATGAAATGTTTTTCTAGTTTTAGGATAATGGAGAAATTTAATTAGTTACAAAGGTGGGAAATGAGAATGGATAAAACAATTTAGTGTTATGAGGAAATAGTTTAGGGCATGCAATGCCTATATGACATGATCATAGCTTATCTTGGACATCTTTAAGAATTCCAAAATATGATAACCCAATTTATACTACCCCTCTTGTTTTCTACATTGATAATTGCTCACATAGACTTAGATTATTGGATGATTTTCTTCTCGTGTATTATGTTTTGTTTGTAGTTGGTGCTTCATTGAATTTATTTTCAGATTTTCAACAAACCCAAAGTGGGAGATTATTGAAACAAAGGATGTTATTTTCTAGAAATGGCATATAGTTTGTGTTTTTTGTCAATCCTCACATGGAATATTATGAATTTTTAATGTAAAGTGGTCATATAGTTTAAGAAAACAATAGTAATTAAGGTAGCATCATTTCCTAGTGTTTTGCAAAAAAAAATGGATCCAAAAACTAGATAATGGAATAAATTATTTTTCAAAAAATAATTTGTGTGAAATATTGAAAGTGGTTTGGAAAAAGTCACAAAAGTCATGTTTTGGGATCACCTTATAAAAATATGGAAAAGGAAAAAAGTGCATGAAATATTTAAATGTGCGTGAAAGATGAGGTTGCGCGGAAGAGACTTACGCACCCAATGTGACATCAAAAGTGGGTTTACGCACTCGTAGATAATCTTACATGCATGGTCATCGAGGCTTATAAACAGGAGACTACCCACACTCAAGACTTATAACTTTTTAATGAATATCAAGTTCCTCTACTGTGACAAAGAGTTGCGCGCAGAAGAGTTACAGAAAGTAAATCTTATGTGAAAAGTGTTTCTTTAGTATAAAAAGACCAATTGAAACTTTTGGTGAAGCTATGAAAAAGATAAGGGTTGTGTGAAAAATAATTTTTGTGTGGAAGTCGTCTTGTGGACAATCCCAAATATTGTGTGCAAGAGTAGGTGTTGCACGCAAGTTCTAGTGTGTGATTCTAGCAAGTTTTGAAAATATAGTTTGTTTGATCAGTGATTTCAAGTGCATCAATTCAGGACAATGGGGCAAGCAGATTATCATGAAATTCAGAGACAAAGGCTTCAATTTCAATCTATTGAGGTGAACTTCAAGTCGATAAAATTACTTAGGCTTCACCTAGGGTAGTGAGAAAGGGGGAGTTAATGAAAATGTTCATAGGGATGCAGTGTGTTATCCCAAAAACCTTGTAAAGGCAGTGTGTCTGGCACATAGTGACTGTCTGAACTCTTGTATTCTAAAATTAGTGAAGATTAGTGGATTTAGGTATGACTGACACATTTTGGGTGTATCCTTCTTAGACTATCCCTTAGTAATGAACCAAGTAAAATTGTCGTGTTATCTCTTTGTAAGTGATCACTTATTTACTGCACATTCTTGTTAGATAGGTTTAATAGGTTCATACCAATGTGGGAACAAGATACATCACTTTATGAAGAAAAAGTTGACACCCTCATTCACCCCTTCACTCTTAGGGTGTTCCGAGGACCTTCAAATTTTTTCTCCATGAAGTCTTACAAATTCATTAATATAAAGTCATACAAGTATCTCTAGTGGAAAATCCTCCCTTATAGTGAGGAAATGTGTAGATTTGGTAAGTCGGTCAATAATCACCCATATTGTATCATTATTTATTGGAGATTTTCATAATCCGATGACAAAATCCATAGTGATGTCATCCCATTTCCATGTAGGAATAGGTAGGGGTTGCATGACACCTCTAGGGTGTTGTCTTTCAATCTTCACCTATTGATAGACTAAACATATTAATACATAATCATAAATTTCCCGATTCATATTATCCCACCATAAATTTTCCTTCAGATATATATAAATCTTAGTGATACCAATGTGTATAGAGAAATTTTAGCTATGGGAATCATCCAATATCTCCCTTTTTATCTCAGGTATAGAGGTAACACATAGCCTCCTACCAAATTCTAGAATTCCATCCTCACACACTAAGTCTAGAAACTTGCCATCATTCATAGAATTAATTTTATTTTGAAGATTCTCATTATCACACTAAGAAATTTTAATTCTTTACAATAAAGATGGTTGGGAAACCAATTGAAAAAGTAAGGATGTTTCACCTTCTTTGATAATTTCTATATCAATATTTTCTAGATCCATGTACATAGGGTCCTTTCCAATCCTCATTTTGTTCATAACTCCATTATCCTTCCTACTCAATACATATACTACCTTATTCACCTTCTCAGGGTGGTAGTGTATTAAACAATCATAATCCTTGTGTAGCTCAATCCATAACCTTTTCTTCATGTTGAGTTTTTTCTATGAGAATATATTTTTCAAACTCTTGTGATCCGTATATATATCACATATTTTACCATAGAGATATTTTATCCATATCTTCAGAGAAAAGATTACAGCTGCTAACTTGATATCATGAGTTTGGTATCTCTATTCATTATTTTTTAACTACCTTGATGTATATGTAATAACTATATCATTCTACATAAGGACACATCCAATTCATTCATTTTATGCATCACAATAAATCACAAATCCACCATTTTCCGATGGTATAGTCAAGATTGGAACATTCAGTAACCTCTTATTCAATTCTTAACAACATTCTTCACATTATTTAGTCCATATGAACTTAACCCCTTTATGAGTAAACTTGGTTAATGGGTTAGTTAATCCGGACGAAATGCTGATAATAACCTTCTAAACCAATAAAAATATGTAACTAGAATATATTTGTTGGTATAGTCCATTATTGAACCACCATTATCATCAAAGGATTAACTGAGATTCCATCCTTTAAGACAATATGTCCAAGAAAAAAACTGATTGAATCCAAAATTCACACTTTCTAAACTTCCCATATAATTAATTTCTTCTAAGATTCTTCAGAATAATCTTCAAGTGATTCTCATGGTCTTCATTGATTTTGGAGTATACCAGATATCATCAATAAATACCACAACAAAGTAGTCAAGATATTCCATGAAAACGTTGTTCATTAGATCTATGAAAAAAGAGGGTTTATTATTCAGTCAATATAAAATTACTATAAACTCAAAATGCCTATACCTGGTTCGAAATGTTGTCTTTGGAATATCTTCATTCCTCACATGCAACTGATGATATCCAGATCAAAGGTCAATCTTCAAAAAATATTGAGCTCCATGAAGTTGATCAAATAAATCATCAATATGAGGTAGGGGATATTTTTTATTTATCATAATAACATTGATTTCTTCATATTCAATGCATAACCTCATGGATCCATCTTTCTTATTGACAAAGAAAACAGGGGCTCCCCATAGAGAAACACTTGGGTGGATAAATCCTTTATCACTCAATTCCTCTAGTTTTTTCTTCAGTCCTATTAATTCCATCGTGGACATTCTATAAGGAGTATTTGATATTGTCCTTGAACTAGAAATTAAATTAATAGAGAACTCAACTTCTCGCTCTGGAGGATGTCCATGTAAATCCTCAAGAAATATATCAACATATTCTTTCACAATAGGTGCATACTCAATTTGAATATTTCATTCCTCAACTATATATATTGTGTTCTATTCCTCCCCAAGAATTATATTTCGTAGATCTACTGGAGGTGGATCTAGATAACAATCAGATGGTGATGTTTCTACTCTAAAGATAATGGATTCTACACCTTCCTCACAAATCTTAATTTTCTTCTTATTACAATAGATTTTTTCATCATATTTTGAAATCCAATACATATAGAATATTATTTCAAAGTAGACCATAGGTATGATGATAAAATCAGTAGATAAATCACATTTATATAGAGATGGCGCCGCACTCTCCTGGTGTCCACCTTCGGGCTCCCATATTCTCCTCTCCCTCTTAGGGTTTCATTCCCTCCCCAGCGACACCCATACTTTCTCTTACTTCTCTCTGGTTTCATCTCTCCCGGCTCTCCCCCTCTTGTTATTCCTGGGGTTTACTTCGGGAACCCTTTTCCTCTTGGTTGGTGGATAATTTGAGTGTTGTATTGCTTTTTTCATACACTAAGGTGATGGTGTTCTGGTTCCCTTCTTTTTGACGTCGCCTTCTTTTAAGGAGTCTTCTAAGGCCTGAAGAAGGTTGTTTTCTGGTTAACCCCTTGGATGATTAATTTGTTCTGACATCAAGTTTCTATGAGCCTCTCCTAGTCGGATCTGGCGCAGTGGTAACAATGATGTATTGGGCTCTGTGGTTCAGCTGATGATGGACTTCATGGCGCTGCCTGAGATGGGTTGATTTTGTTTTATTGGATTCTTTTTTTCCACTTCATCGATGTTGTCTTCTTGCAAGGTCCTTGTCCAACTTATTCACTGCTCTGGCTTCTCGTTCCTCTATTCCTCTCTAAGGCGTATTTGTTACAAGGGTAACATTGAAGTTTTGGGATGTGTGTTTAGGTGGATGCTGTTTCAGGCATCAGAACTTTGATGTCGGTGACGCTCTGATTTGGCATCGGCAACATTAATTGATGTTATTAGTTCACAGGACTTTTTTGATGCTTCTCCCTTTTTCTTTCATGAAAGTTATTTGGTTTCTTATACATGTGTTTTCTCTGTTTGTTTCTGGTTCTGTGAGAGGTTATTTTTGTGTCTGGTTTGGGTGAAATTTTTCACGGACTATAGTGGAGGCCATCGGTGGTCTAGATGGTGACAAAAGGATGTTGGTGGCATTTTATCAGTTTGGATCCTCTGTGATGGTTGTCTGGTTTTATGGTGCGACGTTGAATTCTGATCTGTGTTTGGCTCCCACTCTCTATGATCTGGTTATGATGGTGAGTTTTTGATGGTCGTGTTTTGATAAGTTTGGTTCTTCTATGATGGTGTTTGATGAAGCGGGTGAAGGTTTTTTCTGTAATGTTTTTTGAAGCTGCGGCGATGGTGGTGGATGGTTTCTTTCCAGTGATGTCTGACGAAGGTGTTACTGGTGATGAGGAGGTGTTCCCTATTGGGTGAGCAGCTCGAGAAGGCTCGTGGGTTGAGAATCTGTGTCCCGAGGCATCCTGGCTAGTGTGGATTTTGAATTTCGAATCATAGTGGTCTTTGAGTACGGTTTTTTGAATTTGATGTTTTAGTAATTCCATGTAAGGCTCAGTTCCCGCTCACCCATAAAGTGGTTTTAGAAAATCATATAAAAAATATAATTTTCAGTCAGTCAAAGAATGTTTATATGCTATAATGAGAACTGTCCGGCACATCCTTATTGCAATGAGACTTCCCTAAGGGGTTTTGATTGACAACTCCCTTATTAAGAAGAATTAGAAATATCTAATTTTTAATGAAAAATAAGAATATATAAAAGAATGTGATGATCCATAATCAAATAAATCATTGGCTAAGTTTGAAAAAATGATTAAAGTACCTGCCACCACATCATTAAGAACTTCAACCTGAGCAGTTCTGATTGCATAAGATTTTCCTTCCTCTCGTGGCCTTTTCTAAGGAAATTTTCCTTGATGCTTTGGAAAATAATTTTCATAGTGTCCCATATCTATACAATTGTAGCATTGAAAATTGGTAGCTTCTTTCTTTCCATTGCAATAACGGGATTGGTGGCCTTTTAATCCACACTTGTAACTGACTCATTTTCTTTTTAAGCAGGCTTAGGGGTGTTTTCTTCCACAAGTATCACATGTTGGAAAAGTCCATCTATTATTCTTCCATTTATCCATTCTTTCCTCTGCCATCCTCTTATTCTCTTTCTTTCCCTTAAAATCCTTAAACTTAGAGAATTCTTTCTCTGTATTGATAGCACATGAGACTATATCTTCGTATGATGGGAAAGTTTGGGAAACCAATGTCATTTGGAGGAATGGTTTTAAACTATCAAGGAATCAATCAATATTTCTTCTTGGATTATGTATGTAGTCTACTACATGTTTTTATAGCCTTGTAAAGTTGGATTCATACTTAGAAACATTCTTATCCTCCTTTTTCCTCAAATTCAAGAATTTCCTTTCCATATTCGGTCATTGTTCGGGAGGAAAATATTTATCTAGGAAAATTTTCTTAAAATCCCTCCATTCTATATTTTTAATTTCTTCCTCCTCATTTGTGTTTTGGATTAGTGACCATCATTGATCCGCATCTCCCAACAGATGAAAAACTTTCATGACAACCTTCTCCCTTCTGTTACTTCCCAAAGAAAAAAATATCATTTTTATGGAACTTATCAACTGCTCAGTTACAAATGGGTTTTTAGTCCTATTGAATAATGGAGGTTGTTGTCACATAAATTGGTCTAACATTTCACCTCCACGTTTTGGATCAGGATGCTCCATATGAGTAGAGTTACTGTTCATAACCTGAGTAAATTGTCCCAGTAAAGTTATAAGTTTTTCAGCACCAATCGGAGCTCCAATACCTACATCATTATCTGGCATGGGAGAGAAATCTCTACATCGGATAAGTTTATTGATACAGTTTCCATTTCTTCCACTAGGCACCATTTCTAAATAATGGCATACACTAGATTAGGTTATGAATTGTAATGTATAATCTCAAACTAGAAAAACGCTTAATATAAATTTAAGTTTTATTCATAACTAATCCCATAATCATAAAAATGGTTTTTTTGGGGACATATTTGTTGGAACCAGGTTCTTCAAAGCATGATTTGGTGTATGGTTTGTGTTTGTTGTCAATCCTCAGTGGAAGTTCAGGGTGTGAACCAACAAAGCGATCATACCGTTCAGGAAGAAAACAGTAGTGAAGGTGGCGCTGTTTCCCAGTGTTTGCCAAATTTTTGGGCCTGAAAATCCGTAAATAAAGTAAAGTGTTTTTGGAAAAGATACTTGCGCGCCGAGCTCTTGGAGGATGAAAGACTTGCGCGCCATATGTTTTTGAGGATTAGAACATCACAATTTGGCTAAGGAAAGAAGGTCGCGCAAGTGTTGGTTGGGTCGCGCAAGTAACTTGCGCGACAGAGGATCTGGAGACAGGACTTGCGCGCCGTCGAGGGACTTGCGCGCCGCCGCGTAGGGGGTCCAGTTTGCCTATAAATACTGGACCACCCCTCCTCATTTTCAATGGAGTTCAAGGCCGAGAGATTGTTCGAGCTCTCGTCGCACAGGTGGTTGAGTCGCGCAGGTGGTTGTTTTGTCGCGCAAGTAGAGCTTGCGCGCCGGTGTTTGGCTGTTCTCCCAAGGCAGTTTGGAAGAGAAAGGAAGTGGATCGCTCAAGTTTTTAGTTCAAGAAGGCAGTGTCGCGCAGGTACTTCAGTGACACTTGCGCGCCAGTTTAGTCTTGCGCGCCTGATATTTGCGCGCCGCCGGGAGACTTGCGCGCCGGGCTTGAAGAGGAGACCTAGACACTATTGAAGCACGCCTGCCTTACTGGAGCTGCACGAAAGCCGAGAAACTACTCGGTTCATTCGAGGAAAAGTGATATTCTTCTTCTGGTGAGAATCGGACTTCAATAGAGCATCTACATTCAACAAAGGATGCACTCTTATGCAAATGAAGAAGAGACCTACACGTCTATAAACTGAGTGGGACTTCACCAACGGCAGTGAGCCAGGGGGAGTCAACGGGAGTGACCCGAGGGACGCAGTGAGCTATCCCTGAACTATTGTAAAGGCAGTGAGCCTGGGATAGAGTGTCTGTACCCGAACTTTTGTATCCGCAGCTAGTGAAACATAGTGGATTTAGGTACGACCGGCAACCTGTCGGCGTATGCTCCTTGGACGTAGCCCTTAGTGGTGAACCAAGTAAAAATGACTGTGTCTTCTCTGTGCATGTGAATGTTTTCATTTTGATCGTAATCATCATACAGGTTCAACAAGTTCCTACCAACGTGGGAACAAGATCAAACAAATTAAAAGAAAAAGTGGTCACCCTGATTCACCCCTCCCCTCTCAGGGTGTCCCGGGGTCCTTCAAGTGGTATCAGAGCGTAAAGGTTGCTGGCGTTGAATCTGACCTTCTTCGTCATGGAAAACGCGATCAATGTCAGGGGAGTCCCTCACTTCGATGGAAGCAATTTCCAGATCTGGAAGAACAGAATGAGATCTCATCTAAGATCTCTCGGAATGGAAGTTCTTTTTTCTACTGTTCAAGGAATACATGTCAATGATCCAACAGGTCTGGCTATGACTGAAACAGACAGGAAACTTCTTGATGCAGATGCTAAAGCACAGAATGCTCTCACTGCAGCCCTTTCTGATCAGATTTACCTGAAGGTGATGAATTGCACCTCAGCAAAATCTATGTGGGATAAACTTGAGAATATTTATGAAGGTGATAGCAAAGTGAAGGAGGCGAAACTACAAGTGCTACACAATCGGTTTGATGATCTGAAGATGCATCCAGACGAGAATGCAGACTCTTTCTTCAATCGAATTACTGAAGTGGTTGGAGCAATCCGGGGTCTGGGCGAAGAAATCAAAGACATTGATATTGTAAAGAAAATATTAAGAAGACTTCCACCTCTGTATAATGCGAAGGTGTCAGCTCTTGAGGAAAGAGATCTTTCCAAACTTTCTCTAGATGACTTACTGAGCAGTTTGGTAGCTTATGAAATGAGAGTCAAACCAGAAGATGCTACGACTCGGGTGAGCAAGGAAATGGCATTCAAGGCCATGGATAAATTGAAAATCTCAAAGGATAGTAGCGGTGATGATGACGAAGAGAAAGAAATTCTTTCTCTCATTGCAAAGAAGTTCCAGAAGGGGAAAGGGAAATTCAAAGGGAAGTTACCTCTCGCATGTTTCCGTTGTGGAAAAGTTGGGCATATTGCTTCTCAGTGCTTGAAGAATATCAATGATGATGACAGTGAAGATGAAAACTTCAAGAAGCCTCAAAGAAGGTTCTTCAAAAAGGGAGAATTCAAATCTGGTAAGAAAATGCAAAAGAAGAGTTTTGTCTGTGAAGAGGAAGAAGATGACAATGAATTCTGTGATGAAGAAGAACCAGAATTCAAAACAGGGAACCATGCTTCTATGATGGCCACTGTTGAAAAGTCAGAAGATACTGATGGTGAAAAACAACTGAGAACTTGTGTAGATCCTGAGGTGCAACTTAAGGATGCAGTTAGTAAGCTTAAGATTAAATGTAAGAGCTGCAATAAGTGGAAATCAATTGTGGAAGAATCAAATGAATATGTTGATCAACTTGAAGCTGAAATTGAACGACTGGAAGAATTTGTGAAGGTACCGTCTAAAATAATTGAAAGCAATGATGATGCAGTTGATCTGAAGCTGAGAATTGAAGAGCAGGCAAAGGTCATCAATGACCTCACATCCAGACTTGATGAAAAATCCAAGACTGTTGAGGGTCTTGAGGAGGAAGTAGTTACTCTAAGGAGTAAAATGGAGACAGAATCAGTTCCAAAAGAATCGAGGAATAAAATACAGTTCGGAAGATTCTCAGATGCAGAATTACTTGCAAGAGCCAAGTGTGGTTCAGATGGGGTTGGAAAAGTCTTGAGTGATCAAAGACCTGCTTGCATGGGAAAGAGTGGAATTGGCTGTGAGGCTGAGTCATCAACTGCTGGAAGTGAAAAGATCCAAAAGAAAGAAAAGATGAAAGTTGAACATGAAGAAATGTTACCTAGAGTGCTGAAAAAGGGACCCTCAATCCAAACTAAAAGGAGACCTGAAAATTATCCTCAAACATTCAAAAATGACAGACATTCTTACTATTCTCCTAAGGAAGAAGGTATAAGGAGAAATTCAAGTGAGAAGACATTTCCTCTCATGAAGTGTCAGTTCTGTGGCTATCTGGGCCATACCATGTCTTATTGTGAAGAGGCAAGAAGCTATCTGAATGGAGAAGATATAGATGCTCAACAAAGGAGAACAATCTCATATCCTAATTCTCATAGAAGAAATAATTTCTATGGATATTGTTTTTGTTGTTCTAACTTTGGTCATAAGGCCGTTAATTGCAGGCAGAGAAGAGACATAGACACCTCATACCGAAATTCAAGACAAGTCAAGTCTCATCAGCAAGACAGTGTTGCTCTTTTAAACAAGTTCTCACCTCTCACAGAAGACTTTGACTATGAAGAACCTGGGTATGCGGAAGAGATAGTTGAAAGGACATCAGTCCTATATACTCAATCTAATGTCTCATGGAAGGAAAGGAAGAAGATTGAGAAATCGAACCTTGCAGAGGTAGCCCTCAAAGCTACAAAGAACAACAGTACCTGGATTCTGGATAGCGGTTGTTCATCTCATATGACGGGTAATGCCGGCCTACTAACAAATATCATAAAGAATGTTGATGGCACAGTAAGATTTGGTAATGATGGGGCTCTGAAAATCAAAGGAAGTGGAAGTACCCAATTAGCTAATGGAGAACTAAAGAAGACTGAAGTCCTTTACGTAGATGGCCTACGCCATAATCTCCTTAGCGTGAGTCAACTCTGTGACTCAGGACTTATAGTTACTTTTAGTCAGAAAGGCTGCACCATCAAGGGAAAAACCAGCAATTCACTTATGAAAGGATGCAGAACAGAAGGCAACTTGTATCAGGTTGATAGTGAAGAAAATGTATGTTACATGACTGTTGAAGAAGAAAACAATTTTTGGCATCGGAGATTGGGACACATCAATCAACAAGACATGGAGAAAATATCAAAATTGAGAATTGTCATGGACATCCCCAACTTGAAGTGTGAGCGTGAAAAATCATGTGATGCTTGTATTCGTGGGAAGCTGGTCTGCAGTTCATATCGGCCAAAGAAGAAAAAGGCATCTCACCTTCTTGATCTGATTCATACAGATGTTTGTGGTCCAATAAATGTTTCCGGGACTCATGGAGAAAGGTACTTTGTCCTTTTCATAGATGATTACAGTCGAATGGCATGTGTGATGGTCATTCACCGGAAACGACAGGTCCTTGACTGCATGAAAACATATCGGCGAATCGCCGAGAATGATACTGGACTAACAATCAAAGTGTTGTGATCTGACAATGGAGGAGAATACACGTCCATTGAATTTGAAAATTATCTGGAGAAGCATGGGATACAACATGAGGTAGCTGCTGTGAGAACTCCACAACAAAATGGAGTTGTTGAACGAAGGAATCGACAGGTGAACAACATGGCACGAACTATGCTGATTGAGAGTCGTATTCCACGACATTACTGGAAAGAGGCTGTTCAAGCTGCAGTGTACATTCAGAATCGAACAGGACTTTATATGGGTGAGACTAAGACACCATATGAGTTGTGGCATGGACGGAAGCCATCTCTAAAATACTTTCGTGTCTTTGGAAGTAAGTGCTTCATCAGGAACAAAGAAGGAAATCAGGGGAAATATGGTGACAACGCAGATGAAGGAATCTTCCTCGGTTACTCAATGAACAGAAAAGCCTACAAATGTTTCAACAATCGTTTGGGAAGGATTGTGGAAAGCAATGATGTTAAGATAATTGAAGAGAAAACCACAAATGCTTCACGGACTTCATATGCTGATGTGATAGAAAGTCATGAAGAATGTGAACATGAAGAACCTACAAATGCAGAAATAGAGGAAGCTGTTCAAAACACTCATCAATCACATGATGATGTTGACTCAGAAGAAGAATATGAAGAAGAAACTATGGCTGAAGAGAATACTACTGAACCTCGCAGGAGAAATCGAAGAGCTGAGATTGATCCATCCAACATAATTGGGGATAGGAGTGCACCCACTCAAACCAGAAGGATGAGGAATACCACGCAATCTGCATTTCTGTTTGTTGTAGAGCCATCCTCATTCGAAGAAGCTGCAAAAGATGAATCTTGGGTGAAATCCATGAATGATGAATTAGATCAGATTGATAAGAATCAGACATGGGATCTTGTCCAGAGACCCGAAGGTCACAATGTGATTGGTACCAAATGGATCTTCAAAAATAAGTTTGATGAGCATGGAAGTGTCATCAGAAACAAGGCACGACTGGTATGTAAAGGATACTCTCAGATTGAAGGCATTGATGTTGAAGAAACCTTTGCTCCAGTGGCTAGACTGGAGTCAATCAGGCTATTCCTTTCCATGGAACTCCAAAGAGGATATAAAGTATATCAAATGGATGTCAAGACAGCATTCTTGAATGGTGTACTCGAAGAAGAATTCTACATTGAACAACCAGTGGGCTTTGTCTTGGGTACCGATGAAACAAAGGTCTGCAAACTAAAGAAAGCTCTATATGGTTTGAAGCAGGCACCACGGGCGTGGTACTCACGGCTAGATTCATATCTCAAGAAGTTGGAATTCAAAAGAGGAGGAGTTGATCACAATCTCTATGTGAAGAATTCTCCAAAAGATCAATTCATGGTTCTTGTCTACGTTAATGATATCATATTTGGTGGCAGTAGGAAGAAATCAGTGGATAAATTTGCCAACCACATGAAATAAGAATTTGAAATGTCTATGATTGGGGAGCTCACATATTTCTTGGGGCTCCAAGTGATTCAAAAGAAGGAATACACATTCATTTCTCAGGAAAAATATGCAAGAGAGCTGCTGAAGAAGTTCAATATGCAAGACTCCAAACCAATGTCAACTCCGATTGCAGTTGGAACTAAACTTGGAAAGCATGAGGATGGGAACTCTGGTGATCCCACCATGTACAGGAGGATCATTGGCAGCCTACTGTACCTGACAGCGACAATGCCAGATATTGTCTTTGCAACATGCCTTGCGGCCCGCTTTCAGAGTAATCCAAAGGAGGAACATATGGCAGCAGTAAAAAGAATCATGAGGTACATTCAAGGTACACATAACTTCGGGTTATTTTTTGCTGCAGGCAGGGACAGTGAATTATGAGCATTTTCTGATGCTGACTGGGCTGGTGATGTCGTAGATAGAAAGTCCACTAGTGGTGGAGCTTTCTATATTGGGCGGAAATGTGTCGGCTGGTTGAGCAAGAAACAAGAAAGTACTTCTCTTAGTACTGCTGAAGCTGAATATATCTCTGCCACAAAAGCATGCACTCAACTTCTTTGGATGAAGCAGCAGCTAACAGATATTGGTGATAAGGTGCAGCAACCAATGGTGATTTATTATGATAACAAAAGTGCAATTGATCTTACGAAGAATCCGGTTCAGCATTCTCGTACAAAACATATTGAAATACGGTATCATTTTATCAAAGAAAAGGTTGAACAAGGCATGATTAAAATGGATCATGTTGGAACTAATGACCAAGTGGCTGATATCCTAACCAAGCCATTGTCTGCGGCTGTGTTCGAGAAGCATCGGTTGAACCTCGGTGTTCGACCACCTCCTACTGCATAAGGAGGCTCCGGAAGTCCCCTCTCCCTGTGTGTTTTGACTGTTTTTATCTGTTTATGGCTGTGATGCAGGTTTATGGGGGAGATACTATCTAGGGGGAGTATGGCTTGAGCTGAACGTTGAACAAACTTTTCGGTCTTTGGTTTTATTGTCAATGGGGGAGAAAGGAATAAATTCAAGGCAAGAAATTCTTCTGTGATGAGAAGTGTAAGCTTGTGATGAGAAGTTTAATAAGGATGTGATGAGAAGTGTAAGCTTGTGATGAGAAGTTTAATAAGGATAACATCGGGATGGAGAATTTCGTGTACGATTTCAACACACTAAGACCCAATTCAAGCTTTCTCTCTTGTTTTCTACACCGAGCATTGCTCACGTAGACTTAGAGTGTTAGCTGAGTTGATTCTTGCGTTTTGGATTTGCTCATGGTTGGAGACCTATTGAATTTATTCTGATTGCCAACAAACCCAAAGGGGGAGATTGTTGGAACCAGGTTCTTCAAAGCATGATTTGGTGTATGGTTTGTGTTTGTTGTCAATCCTCAGTGGAAGTTCAGGGTGTGAACCAACAAAGTGATCATACCGTTCAGGAAGAAAACAGTAGTGAAGGTGGCGCTGTTTCCCAGTGTTTGACAAATTTTTGGGCCTGAAAATCCGTAAATAAAGTAAAGTGTTTTTGGCAAAGATACTTGCGCGCCGAGCTCTTGGAGGATGAAAGACTTGCGCGCCATATGTTTTTGAGGATCAGAACATCACAATTTTGCTAAGGAAAGAAGGTCGCGCAAGTGTTGGTTGGGTCGCGCAAGTAACTTGCGCGACAGAGGATCTGGAGACAGGACTTGCGCGCCGTCGAGGGACTTGCGCGCCGCCGCGTAGGGGGTCCAGTTTGCCTATAAATACTGGACCACCCCTCCTCATTTTCAATGGAGTTCAAGGCCGAGAGATTGTTCGAGCTCTCGTCGCGCAGGTGGTTGAGTCGCGCAGGTGGTTGTTTTGTCGCGCAAGTAGAGCTTGCGCGCCGGTGTTTGGCTGTTCTCCCAAGGCAGTTTGGAAGAGAAAGGAAGTGGATCGCGCAAGTTTTTAGTTCAAGAAGGCAGTGTCGCGCAGGTACTTCAGTGACACTTGCGCGCCAGTTTAGTCTTGCGCGCCTGATATTTGCGCGCCGCCGGGAGACTTGCGCGCCGGGCTTGAAGAGGAGACCTAGACACTATTGAAGCACGCCTGCCTTACTGGAGCTGCACGAAAGCCGAGAAACTACTCGGTTCATTCGAGGAAAAGTGATATTCTTCTTCTGGTGAGAATCGGACTTCAATAGAGCATCTACATTCAACAAAGGATGCACTCTTATGCAAATGAAGAAGAGACCTACACGTCTATAAACTGAGTGGGACTTCACCAACGGCAGTGAGCCAGGGGGAGTCAACGGGAGTGACCCGAGGGACGCAGTGAGCTATCCCTGAACTATTGTAAAGGCAGTGAGCCTGGGACAGAGTGTCTGTACCCGAACTTTTGTATCCGCATCTAGTGAAGCATAGTGGATTTAGGTACGACCGGCAACCTGTCGGCGTATGCTCCTTGGACGTAGCCCTTAGTGGTGAACCAAGTAAAAATGACTGTGTCTTCTCTGTGCATGTGAATGTTTTCATTTTGATCGTAATCATCATACAGGTTCAACAAGTTCCTACCAACGTGGGAACAAGATCCAACAAATTAAAAGAAAAAGTGGTCACCCTGATTCACCCCTCCCCTCTCAGGGTGTCCCGGGGTCCTTCAATATTTACTTTTAAATTCTTCATAATGGTTTGTAAAGAAAATATGACTTATCTTAACCATATCCCTCAGGAGTGTCAAAACAGGTGCACAATAAGGCTTGTTGTTGTGTACTAGGTTACCCTGAGTCAGGCTCAAGACACATTTTCGAAGTTGTTACCCCTAGGTACATCTTTTCCAGAACCACATCTACTTATAGTATCTAGATAGGGATGTATTTATAGGAAGATACACATAATATCTACATTACCAAAATTCTAGTATGTTCTTTTATTATTATCCTCAATGTATATCTTAGGGTTATGTTCACTAATCTATGTTCTCTAAATCTAGTTTCCAAGGTCTCTACTAAAATTCTTTTGATACCAACTGTAAGGACCCTGACCCCAGTATCTCGAAGTCGGTTACTTTATTACATTGGTAAGATTACAAGGAATTGCATCTCAAAGGACTAGATAGTTTAGTAGAATTGGAAAACTAGATACACACATAATTTTTACATTATAACATGAAATGAAAAACAATATATACATTCCACTGGAAACATCTATAACTCCTATATTATCCCTTCATGTCATTCATAATATTCATCTTTTCATCCTGGGGAAAAATAAAACATAAGAAATGGGTGAGCTCAGATGCTTAGTGAGGGTAAGTAATAAAACGGAAGTTATCATAAACATAATAATTATACATGGTGAATAACAAAAAACACATGCCTTTAAAAATAAACTTGGGCATAATATGGAAAGAATGAAAGCTGAGTAAATAAATACATATAAATGATCATAATAGAATAAACCTTATTCATGGATATTATATAGTTAAATATCACATGTTTTATCAATTTATAATATCATAATTATGTAATTCATAATTCTAGACATCTGAAACATATCATCAAGGCCTCATCCAAGACGTCTGAAAATACTAGGGTAAGGCATCAGCCGAAACCCAAATTCGTTTTGTCTCATAAGATCTATCAATGCATCTAGGGGATATAGAGGGCCCCACCTGTCACTTGATAAGTCCAATGAATTCCTCATATAAATGGGGCTAAACTTAAACAATATGAACATATAAAATGTAGATAACTTTCCCCAATCTGTAATCATAATCACTAACAAATCTGAGTAGCATAGTGAATGGTATCCAGATAGCACATCCATAGTCAAACTAGTCATAAACCATTTAATAACATATTGTAGATGAAAATAATAAGATATTAATCTAAATAAATCCTAAAATTCAATATTAGTGTTAAAATAGGTGAAAATACTCTAATAAAATCACTGAGTAATTCTTGAGAGAAATACCCCTTTTACTTTTCAAAGAAGAGTTCTTTTGAAAAAATCATTTTTATTTTTCATAATTGTTTGTATAAAACTAGTAGTGAAAAAATATAGTTTTTCATGACAAAATTTGTGATTTTAGAGAAATAATGGTGTTTTAAAACATATTATTTATGGTACTTTAAAATGGGTAAGAAATTGAGACGTTCTCTTTAACTGAGCTTGCGTATCACGAAGAATTGAAAAGAGAACCTTGAAAAAACATGTATTTCATAAAAACAAAAGATGGACTATTCTTGAAACATGATTTTGGAATGTATACATATAATTCATAAGAATTATATAAAAATTATGAAGAATTACATTGGTGTATATAGTAAGAAACCATAACTCGAATGAAAATGGAGGTTTGGGAAGAATACTATTACCTTATGTCTGAATATGTTTTGCACTTGACCTTATCATCCTGGATAATTAAATAAAATTAATTAATTAATTAAGAACCTTATATACATTTATTTTATTTATTATAATTTTATTAAGTTCATTTATATCCTTTTTTATGAGTTATAATTGTAATGGCCCGGACCTCTCCGGCCCATTCCTTTGTCAAAAAGAAGGCCACGAAGTGTTCTAGAGGGTAAAATGGACTTTTCCCACACTTTCCAGAATTTTGAAACTACACGCCGTTTAGTTAGAGTACATGCCGTGTAGTTCGAGTACACGTCGTGTACCCCCTTGCCGGGTATACCCCGTGTTGAAGGTTGTGTCCTTGCTGTGTGAAATAAATGGGTACACGATGTGTGTCCAATACTACATGTCGTGTAGTCTCTCTCTGCGTACGCGTTACCATGTTTTGACCAGTCAATGGTCGTGTGCCATGTTGGAGCTGTGTGAAATAAATGAGTACACGTCGTGTGTCCAAACTACACGCCGTGTAGTCCTTCCCCGCGTATGCGTTAACCTCAAACCGTGTGTTGACCAGTCAACGGTCGTGGAGCCGTGTTGGAAGCCGCGTGGAGACCGTGTGAAATAACCGAGTACACTCCGTGTACCATAAAGTACACACCGTGTACTTTTGCTTTCCTCGCCTATAAAATGATGGGTCCCCTCCTCCTTTTCAACTCACCCCTCTCCTCCCCTTTCCTCTGAGCAGAGTTCTCCCAAGAGACTCGAAGGCTCTTTCTTCCATAACTTCTTCGTCCGAGCTCTGATTTACGATCCATCAGCGGCCACGGGATCATAACGACGAGGAGGAACTTCTAAGCTTGGATCTTTTGTATTTCCTTCGGAATTTCCTTTCCAACTTCCACCCGAGGAGGTTTTTCCGGGACTCGACGGAAGTGACGGACGCCGACGGACGTCTTCTAAAGTTGATCCGGGGGAGCGTTGCAATCAAAACCTGTTGAGATAGGGATCTTACCTTCGTCTCTCTAATTTTTGCATCATGTGGGTTGGGTGTCCTTTTTTTTCATGAGAAATAGTTGAACAATTAAATAAAGTTAATAACTGGTTAAAGAACAGGGATGGGGAAAGTTGTTATGTTTATCTTTTTTTATTCTTTTGATATGTTATAAATTGAATAGGCTTATACCTACTGAAAATCACGGTCATTTGGGGCCTTTTCTTGCACAATTAAATGTTGCCCTATCTCTCTAGACCATTTTTGTGGATAGAAACTTTGTGGAATGTGGAAATTGGTTAATCACGTAAAGTTGGCTGTTTAAAATCTGGAACCCTTGTGTGATCACCCCGGTTAAACAAAATGGAATAATGAACATGTGGGTTTTTGGCTTGTTTACTGGTGTGTGAAAGGGAGGGGTGAATCCTGGGTTGTTATGAATAGAACAGGCAGTAGGGCTGCGGTAAATGATGTTAAAGGGGTGATGATGTGGCACGAACTTTTTTTTGTGGGTTGTTGTGGATCGGGTGGGCAGCGGGGCTGCGATAAATGGTATTAAAGGGATAATGATGTACGGTGCAGTTGTGGTTATGGAAGTTGGCAGCGGGGCTGCAGGTATGCGTTTGAATGTGAATGGACTATAGGTTGTGATTAATAAATAAAAAGTGTAAGAGTTAATTAATGGGGGGTAATGGTAATGGAACGGGAATAATAATCAATGGGGCTGTTTGGCTAATAAGAAGGACTTGGTAGTGTTGCTTGTATTTTTCCTAACTTGTTTTGTGGATAGCAGGGATATGTTTTACGAACGATCGATGTGTTTGGTTGTGGATAGTTGCCCAGTAGTTAAGGAACTAAATAAACTAATTCTTCTGAAACCTGAAAACCTAAATGGGGTTGGGGTTGTTTGTTGTATGCATTCTTCGTGGTAGCAGTTCTGAGGCATGTGCTCAGTTTCTCTATTTAGAAGCCATAGGTTGGGCTGAGTGTTTGGTATATATATATATCTGTATCTTTGTGTTTTGACGCACCCCACCCATGTTGAGCACTTAGTGCCGAACACTCCCATTTCATGGGAGAGGGTGTTTTTCCCTTAGTTACTAGCTCCTTCCTGATCCTTCTCCCCTAGGATGTGATGGCTTAAAGTGACCTTACACCTAAGACTCTTCGGGTAGGTTTCGATTGGGGTGGTTTTAGCCCAAGACTCTTCGGGCAGGTTCTACTGTTTCCCAAGAATATTCGGGATGATGCCCAGGTGTGTGCGGGTGGGATACGTGGTTGTGAGGCCTAGGTGTGTGCGGGCAGGATACATGGTTGTGAGGCCCAGGTGTGTGCGGGCGGGATATGTGGTTGTGAGTCCCAGGTGTGTGCGGGTGGGATGCGGGGTTGTGAGGCCCAGGTGTGTACGGGCGGGATGTGCGGTTGTGAGGCCCAGGTGTGTGCGGGCGGGGAGAGTGTGGAAGCGTCAGGACGTTCGCCGTTAGGAAGAGAAGCTAACTAATGGGAAATGGTGCGGCGTACCCAATACTCTTGTTTCTTATATACTACTACCTGTTGTGATTGTGTTATTGGTGAGTGTGGCTGGTGAGGTTGGGTGGATATAATTCCTTACTAGGTTTCTTTTGTTGTTCTCACGGGACATTAGGATGTCTCCCCACTTGTGAACGAGAGCTTTAGGTTTCCCTACTGAGTATACTTGTATGCTCACCCTACATTTACTTTCAGGCTTCCAGGAGGACTACCAGGGTCGTTCGGGACCCTACTAGTCGGACAGTTGGAGTTGTTGCAGTTTCTGTACTCTTTTTTTCTTTTGGTATTGTACTTTGACCTTTATGTACTTGCACCTTGTTATAAAATTGTTTAAACATGCATGTGGGCTTGGTTTGGGTTTATTTATATACACTTGTTCTTTTCCTTTTTGGTGGTTGACTTGTCCTATTTCCCGATCCTAAATAATAAAAAGGGTAATGCCTCCCATATTTGTGAAAACTCATACCCTTGGTGCTAGTCGCCACCCCAGGGCCTACTGGAGGAGGGACTCCGGGGTCATTGTCTCCCTTTCACCATTTCTAGATCAGGAGGGGCATCTTTGGTACGAGGGGTCGTGACAGAATGGTATCAGAGGTGATGGTTGAGAGATAAGATGGAGTCTAGAGTTAGGCACAGTGAGGATTGCATGGGATGGTAGGGCAACAGTGTTAGTTAATCTTGGTGCGTGACATAGGCTAGAGAAGACCGGCTAGGACACGGGATTTTAGGTCCCCCCGTGATCCGATTCAAGGACTCTGAGCCTACCAAACGACCAAGTGAGACTACATTGATTTTAGGGTAGAGACCCTAGGGAAGGTACATGCATCATCATGATTGTGTTTTACTTGATTTGGGTGCTCTGGGAAAGAAATTGAAATGAAAATAATAAAATAAAACCTTGAGAAATTTCATTACTACTTGGGCTTAGGAGATATTTGTTTACCATACAGCTATGGCACCTGGACGTCGTCCCCGGGTGGCTCAGACGGCCGAGGCCCAGCAGATTCAGGCGGTCGATCAGTTGAGGATTAACCGTGAGGAGGAAGATAGCCAGTGGCAGAAGACTCTTCATTCTTTTCAGTGGCAGACCCTCATGAAGTACGAGGGTAGTACTTCAGATACAGAGATAGAGGGGTGGCTTGAGGAGCTAGGGATCTCTTTTACCTTGATTCGTGCTCCGAGGGAGTACTGGGTTCCCCTAGTAATCAGTCAGCTGAGAGGTGCGGCGCGACAGTGGTGGATGCTCTACCTCGGAGAGAGGATAGAGGTAGAGGTTCCATGGGCTGACTTTGAGAAGGAATTCCGAGAGGAATTCATTTCTTCCATGATTAAGGCGGAGAAGCGGTAGGAGTAACTCTCCCTTCAGTAGGGGAGTATGTCGGTACGAGAGCTGGGGATCAAGTTCAAGGATCTCTTGTGCATTTCTCCGGATCTCTTTCCAGATGTGGAGTCTCGGGCGAGATGTTTGGAGGAGGCGCTTTGTCCTTCACTCTAGTATGTTGTCACCCCCTTCACCCTTCCGACGTACTTGGCAGTACAAAAGAAGGAAGAGGTTGTAGAGAGGATGCACTCGCTGGGAGGTGCACCACGAGAGGGGATCCATTCGGGCTCATCGAAGGGGAAGGCAGTCAGCAGCGGGTCTCCTGCGACAGGACCTTCCAGGTTCAGGCCAGTGGGGAGTAGGCCCCAGTAGATCCAGTTCAGATCTTCGGGTCCTCGTCCCTTTTTCACGAGCCTAGGACCGAAGTGTTTTTCTTGTGGAGGTTTCGGGCACATTCAGAGTCAGTGCCCGACCCAAGCTCAGTACGGTGGAGGTGGGAAGGTTCAGTGCCCACCTCAGCAGCACCAGTTGTCGACGAGACCCTTCCAGTAGCAGCAGGACCATGTTCCTCCGAGGGCAGACTTTTCGGGAAGAGGTCGGCCTCAGGGTGCTCCTCAGGGACCTCGACCAGGGCGTGGTCAGGGAGGTGGACGACATCAGAGAGGCAGAGGAGCTGGGCATGGATAGTTTCACGCGGCAGAGTTGACAGCTCCGGCAGGACCAGAGGTGGTGCAAGGTAGAATTTTTTTGTTCAGCACTCTTGTTTCTTCTTTGTTCGATTCGGGAGCTTCGCACTCCTTTGTTGCACCTGGTCTAGCCTATGCTTTGGGACTAGACATAGAGAGAATTTCCGTACCACTGGTGATGACTACACTAGTTGGAGGCCTAACCAGCGTATCTTGTGTTTGTCGGGGATGTGGGATGACGTTGGGACCACATCGATCTAGTGGGGACCTTCTTCTGTTACAGATGCATCCATACGAAGTCATCCTAGTCATTGACTGGTTTTTTTCTGTTAGTGCCATTATCGACTGCTTCCAGAGAAGAGTTGTGTTCTCCAACGTGGATGGGTAGCGCGTATCTTTTGTTGGCGAGAGGAGCTATCAGGTGGGAAGTCGGCATGTGAAGCATCTCCTTTCCTTGTTAGGCGGGTTATCAGTGGTTCCAGCTGATACAGAGATGATGGATGTCCCGGAGGGTGTTGGGGAGTTCCTCTATGTTTTTTCTGAGGAGGTTGTGACTCTACCCACCCACCCCCCCCCCCCCCCCCGAAGTAACGTTGAGTTCAGGATAGACTTAAAGCCTGGTGCCCATCCGATTTAGATGGCCCCTTATTGGATGGAACCTTCAGAGTTGCGGGAGTTGCGGATTCAGATTGATGATCTGATAGAGAAAGGTTTTGTTCGACCCAACGTATAGCCATGGGGTGCTCCAGTTTTGTTTGTAAAGAAGGAAGATGGTGGTCTCAGGCTATGCATAGACAACCGAAGGTTGAACTAGGTAACGGTCAAGAACCGCTACCCCCTTCCAAGGATATATGATCTCTTCGACCAACTGAGGGGAGTAGGTTGGTTTTCCAAGATTTATCTATGATCTGGATATCATCAGCTGAGGGTAAAGGACAGTGACATCTCGAAGACGGCTTTCAAGTGAAGGTATGGGCACTTCGAGTTTGTAGTAATACCATTTGGAGTTACGAATGCACCGGCTGTGTTCATGGGACTTATGAACTTTGTCTTCTGAGAGTTTCTGGACCAGTTCGTCATTGTGTTTATCGATGAAATCCTGATCTACTCAAGATCAGAGGAGGAGCACGTTGAGCATCTCAGGGCAGTCTTGGAATTCCTTCAACACCACCAACTTTACGGGAAATTTTCGAAGTGTATTTTCTTGATGCAAGAAGTACACTTCCTTGGGCACGTGGTGTATCAGCATGGAGTGTTAGTGGACCCGTCGAAGGTGCAGGTAGTTGTTTCTTGGGCAGCACCCAAGAGCATGGCAAAAGTTTGTAGTTTCCTGGGGTTAGCAGGTTACTATCGTAGGTTCGTTTCGGACTTCTCTCGAGTTGCTGCTCCATTGACAGCTTTGACTAGGAAGAACTAGGTCTTCCTATGGAGCGAAAAATGCCAGAAGGCTTTCGACTACCTGAAGGAGAAGTTAGTCAGTGCTCCCGTACTCAGGTTTCCAGAGGAAGGGTTGTTGTATGAGGTGTTTTGTGATGCTTATGGACTTGTTCTGGGGTGCGTGCTAATGCAGGAGAAGGGAGTGATATGTTATGGGTCTAGGAAGTTATGCCCTCACGAGCGTAACTATGCCACCCATGACCTAGAGCTTGCAGCAGTAGTGTTCGCACTGAAGTTGTGGCGACATTACCTCTTTGGGGAGCGCTTTATGGTCTTCTCAGATCACAAGAGCCTGCGTTATATCTTCTCCCAGCGTGACCTGAACCTACGGCAGCGGAGATGGGTTGAGTTTCTCCAAGACTATGACTTTGAGATCTCTTACACTGAAGGTAAGGGCAACATTTTGGCTGATTCCCTAAGCAGGAAATCGCATAAGGAAGTGGTTTGGGAATCCACTGATGATTTGAAGGCGATGGGAGAGTTGGATGCCTTGCACTTGGATGTCAGGGTAGAAGGTGTTAGAGGCTGTTTGTTTCAGATAACGGTGCAGTCCTCCTTGTTGCAGCAGGTGGAAGAGTCTTAGTGGGGGGAATCCGAGGCATAAGTGATGTGGGATCGTGTCAATCAGGGGAACGCTCCAGAAGGATGGTCAGAGGATAGCCAACATCGGATGCTTTTCCATAGAAGGTTGTGTGTCTTGGAGACAATGCGTGAGGGAGTTTTCCGTGAGTTCCATATATCAGCCTTAGTGGTACATCGAGGAGTTTCAAAAATGTACCAAGGCCTAAGGGAATAGTTTTGGTGGTCCGGGGTGAAACGGGCAGTGGTGGAGTTTGTGGCTAAATGCCTAGTGTGTCAGCAAGTGAAGGCTGAACATCGTGTTCCCAATGGATTGTTACATCCTTTAGATGTCCCTGAGTGGAAGTGGGATGACATCTCAATGGACTTCATCACTGGACTACCCAGAGCTCAGGGTGGTTATGATGATATCTGGGTAGTGGTGGATCGACAGACGAAATCATCCCACTTCTTAGCAATTAAGGAGTCCGGCCCGGTGAGTACCTTAGCACAGAGGTAAGTAGATGAGGTGGTGCGTTTTCATGGAGTTCCAAAGACCATCATCTCAGATCGGGATACTTGGTTTACCTCACGAATCTGGAGGGGGTTACAGCATGATTTTGGAACCCAGCTACGCCTTAGCACTGCTTTCCACCACCAGACCGATGGGCAGATAGAGCGGACTATCCAGACGCTAGAGGACATGCTGCGAGCATGCGTTCTGGATTTCGGAGGATCATGGGTACGACACTTGCCTTTAGTAGAGTTCGCCTACAACAACAGCTTCCACTCTACTATTGTCATGGCACCGTTTGAGGCTTTGTATGGAAGACCGTGTCGTTCACCCATTTTCTGGGCATAGGTTAGTGAGACAGGTGCTCTTGGGCCAGAGGTAGTGCAGAGCACCACAGATAATGTCCAGCTTGTACGTGAGAGGATGAAGGCGGCTCAGGACCGATAGAAGTCTTATGATGATCGTCGGAGGAGGCCCTTGGAGTTAGAGGTGGGAGATCATGTGTTCTTGAAGGTTACCCCTTGACGGGGGCAGCGGAGGTTTGGGAAAGGGAGAAAGCTCTCACCTAGGTTCATCGGACCTTTTTAGGTGCTAAGGCGAGTTGGCGAGGTGGCATATCAGCTGGCCCTGCCACCTCAGTTGGAGAAGGTTCATGACGTCTTCCATGTCTCCTAGCTATGTCGATACTTACACGACAAATCTCACGTTATCGACTGGGGAGAGCTAGATATGGTAGATGACGTGACCTTCGAGGAACGACCAATCAGAATCGAGGATCGTAAAGAGAAGGTGCTCTGTGGATGAACCATTCCGTTGGTTCATGTGTTGTGGAGGCATGGCGGTCTCGAGGAGAGCACATGGGAGCGGGAGACCCAGATGCAAGCTCAGTACCCGGAGTTGTTTTGACTTGTGTTTTTTCTTGTTCTTCTGAGCTTTGTGTTGATGTTCTACTCTTTACCTTTGATATATGGAAAGCTTGGCTTGTCGGTTGTGAGACCTTTTGTTTCCTTGTTCTCTGGAAGTGTGTAGCATGTTCAGATGAGTGGGAAAAAGGGGGGAAACCTGATCCTTAATCGAGATGCATTAATGCGGATGCGATTGAACCCGTGTGGGCGAGTCAGTGCCACCTAAAGCGGATAATATCTCGACATAGGAGAAGGAATTTCCCCAAACCACATGTTTGGGCAGTGTGTTGGTTGTGTGGTGTTGGAGGTAGTACGAGTTGAAAAATCCTAATGTATGAAAGTGGGAAGACCCAATTCTTAATCGAGACGCATTAATGAGGATGCGATTAAACCCGTGCAGGCGATTCAGTGCCGCCTAAAGCGGATAATATCTCGACATAGGAGAAGGAATTCTTAACGCATATGATTAGGGTTGTTGGTTGGGTTCCTGTTATAACGAGAACCCTAAGAGGTATCTTGTTGGGTTCCTCTAGGTTGGCTTTTGAATTCTCGAGGATGATTATGTTTTAATAGGTATCTGATGTAATGGCCCGGACCTCTCCGGCCCATTCCTTTGTCAAAAAGAAGGCCACGAAGTGTTCTGGAGGGTGAAATGGAATTTTCCCACACTTTCCAGAATTTCGAAACTACACGCCGTGTAGTTTGAGTACACGCTGTGTACACCCTTGCCGGGTATACCCCGTGTTGAAGGTCGTGTCCTTGCCGTGTGAAATAAATGGGTACACGCCGTGTGTCCAATACTACACGCCGTGTAGTCTCTCTCTGCGTATGCGTTACCATGTGTTGACCAGTCAACGGCCGTGTACCGTGTTGAAGCCGTGTGAAATAAATGAGTATACGCCGTGTGTCCAAACTACACGTCGTGTAGTCCTTCCTCGCGTATGCGTTACCCTCAAACTGTGTGTTGACCAGTCAACGGATGCGAAGCCGTGTTGGAAGCCGCATGGAGACCGTGTGAAATAACGGAGTACACACCCTGTACCATAAAGTACATGTCGTGTACTTTTGCATTTCTCACCTATAAAAGGATGGGTCCCCTCCTCCTTTTCAACTCACCCCTCTCCTCCCCTTTCCTCTGAGCAGAGTTCTCCCAAGAGACTCGAAGGCTCTTTCTTCCATAACTTCTTCGTCCGAGCTCCGATTTACGATCTGTCAGCGGCCATGGGATCGTAACGACGAGGAGGAACTTATAAGCTTGGATCTATTGTCTTTACTTTGGCCTTTCCTTTCCAACTTCCACCTGAGGAGGTTTTTCCGGGACTCGACGGAAGTGATGGACGCCGACGGAGATCTTCTAAAGTTGATCCGGGGGAGCATCGCGATCAGAACCTGTTGAGGTAGGGATCTTACCTTCGTCTCTCTAATTTGTGCATCATGTGGGGTGGGTATCCTTTTGTTTTCATGAGAAATAGTTGAACCATTAAATAAAGTTAATAACTGGTTAAAGAACGGGGATGGGGAAAGTTGTTATGTTTATCTTTGTTTATCCTATTGATATGTTATAAATTGAATAGGCTTATGCCTACTGAAAATCACGGTCGTTGGGGGCCTTTGATTGCGCAATTAAATGTTGCCCTATCTTTCTAGACTGTTTTTGTGGATGGAAACTTTGTGGAATGTGGAAATTGGTTAATCACGTAAAGATGGCTGTTTAAAATCTGGAACCCTTGTGTGATCACCCCGGTTAAACAAAATGGAATAATGAACATGTGGGTTTTTGGATTGGTTACTGGTGTGTGAAATGGAGGGGTGAATCCTGGGTTGTTACGAATAGAACAGGTATTAGGGTTGCGGTAAATGATGTTAAAGGGGCGATGATGTGGCACAAACTTTGTTTTGTGGGTTGTTGTGGATCGGGTGGGCAGTGGGGCTGCGATAAATGGTATTAATGGGATAATGATGTACGGTGCAGTTGTGGTTATGGATGTTGGCAGTAGGGCTGCAGGGATGGGTTTGAATGTGAATGGACTATGGGTTGTGATTAATAAATAAAAAGTGGAAGAGTTAATGAATGGTGGGTCATGGTAATGGAACGGGAATAATAATCAATGGGGTTGTTTGGCTAATAAGAAGGACTTGGTAGTGTTTCTTGTGTTTTTCCTAACTTGTTTTGTGGATGGCAGGGATATGTTTTACGAACGATCGATGTGGTTGGTTGTGGATAGTTTCCTAGTAGTTAAGGAACTAAATAAACTAATTCTTCTGAAACGTGAAAAACTAAATGGGGTTGGGGTTGTTTGTTGTATGCATTCTTCGTGGTAGAAGTTCCGAGGCACGTGCTCAGTTTCTCTGTTTAGAATCCATAGGTTGGGATGAGTGTTTGGTATATATATATATCTGTATATTTTTGTTTTGACGCACCCCACCCATGTTGAGCACTTAGTGCCGAACACTCATATTTCATGGGAGAGGGTGTTTTTCCCTTAGTTACTAGCTCCTTCCTGCTCCTTCTCCCCTAGGCTGTGATGGCTTGAGGCGACCTTACACCTAAGAATCTTTAGCCCAAGACACTTCGGGCAGGTTCTACTGTTTCCCAAGAATCTTTGGGATGAGGCCCAGGTGTGTGTGGGTGGGATATGCAGTTGTGAGGCCCAGGTGTGTGCAGGCGGGATACGTGGTGGTGAGGCCCAAGTGTGTGCGGGCAGGATACGTGGTCGTGAGGTCCAGGTGTGTGTGGGCAGGATACGTGGTTGTGAGGCCCAGGTGTGTACGGGCGGGATGTGCGGTTGTGAGGCCCAGGTGTGTGTAGGTGGGGAGAGTGTGGCAGCGTCAGGACGTTCTCCATTAGGAAGAGCAGCTAACTAATGGGAAATGGTGCGAGGTACCCAATACTCATATTTCTTATATACTACTACCTGTTGTGATTGTGTTTTTGGTGAGTGTGGATGGTGAGGTTGGGTGGATAGAATTACTTGCTAGGTTTCTTCTATTTTTCTCACGGGACATTAGGATGTCTCCCCACTTGTGCATGAGAGATTTAGGTTTCCCTACTGAGTATACTTGTATGATCACCCTACGTTTACTTTCAGGCTTCCAGGAGGACTACTAGGGCTATAAGGGACCCTACTAGTCAGACAGTTGGAGTTGTTGCAGTTGTTGTACTCTTGTTTTCTTTTGGTATTGTACTTTGAGCTTTCTTGTACTTACACCTTGTTATAAAATTATTTAAACATGCATGTGGGATTGGTTTGGGTTTATTTATATACACTTGTTCTTTTCCTTTTTGGTGGTTGACTTGTCCTATTTCCCGATCCTAAATAATAAAAAGGGTAATGCCTCCCATATTTGTGAAAACTCATACCCTTGGTGCTAGTCGCCACCCCGGGGCCTACTGGAGGTGGGACTCGGGGGTCATTATCTCCCTTTCACCATTACCAGCTTAGGAGGGGCATCTTTGGTGGGAGGGGGTCGTGACAATAATATACAATTTTATTGCTCGAGAGCGTTTGTTTCCTTGGTTTTCATGATCGGTATACTTGTATATAAGTATGGAAGTTCATGTGGAATGGGTATAATTCTCCAGAATTTAATTTTTTTGATATTAATGAACATCCAGAGGTGTAAATGGTTATATATATATATATCAATTTATTATATGGTATTATTATGAATCATTATATTATACATTTAGTGATAATCGTTTACATTATTATGGTGGTCATTGATCATAACGAACTCATTTTGTTTTATCGTTTAGTATTATGTAAGTATGTTACTATAAGACTGTAATAAAGGTTTTAATACATATATTATAGTCTTTTTTAACAAAAAATGGTTTCATTTCTATCATTGAAGGAGAAATTGAAGAACAAAAATCCGTCACCCACAAAGGTTGTAAATCAGCACCTCTCGGACGATGATTTCGTTTTTAAAATAAAAGAGAGTGAGAAAGGATTTTGAGTAAGAATATTCCATTAACATGATATAATTATAGAATATAGATTTTAATGAAGTTATCATGCTCATTTTTAAATATGAGTTGAGTAGAGAATAATAAAAGAAAATAAATTGTAATGAAATTAAAAGAAAATGAAAGAGGATTTTACCTCTTGAATACGCCTCCTTGAGAACCTCTTTAAGAGGATTGGTTTTAGTCTTTTTATGATACTGAGATCTCATGAACATGGGGGAGAGTCTTGGGAAGAGTATTGGGTAGAAATTTGACAATGTACAAAGCTTGGATGGTGTGAGGAGAAGTGGGTGTGAGGGGTGACATTTATAATGGAGGAGAGGGGTGATTTCTCATTATTTTATTACTTTCTTCAAGACAACCAATAGTGTTGATTTTGTGACTAAGTAATAAGTGCATGTGATTTTTAACCAAGGGTGCTTACATCATCCAAACATCACTTATGATTCATTAAATCATGTATTTATTATCTATCATAAATTATTGTATTTTACTATTCACCAAAATTCAAGTATTTTAGAAAAATCACAAAAATTCACCTTAAAACTTTTTCAATGTGTAGAATTAAAAAACGAACTCCATTTTATGAAAATAATTTTCTAAATATGAGAAATTTAATTTTTAATTAAAATCATCATTTACTCAAAAAATACAGATTTTAGATCTATAACTGATTTTATAACACTTTCAAAAATTAACTAAGGTCTTGTAAAATTATCCTAAAATCATAAGAAAACAAAAATTTAATTTATGAATACATTTTATATGAATATATTTTCTTTTAAATCATTTTATTAATTATAAAATTTTAATTAAATATTTATGACTTACAAAAATACCAACACTTAATTTAACAATTTTTAAAATATTCATTTACTTATACTATGATATAATTACATGATACTTTCATTTATAAGGAACTTAAATTTTATTTATACTTTCATGGGTGATTTTACTATTCATTACTCCTATTTACTATTCATAATGATCATATTACTATTCTTACGGTCAAGTTATCATTTCATCGATATAGGTTTCTTAACTTCTAGAAATACCTCTTATTTCATCCATTCTTCATTTACGATATTTTTATTGTGTTCTATAAGTGATTTTATATGATTTATACTATATGAAATAAACAGAAGAAGTAAAATTTCATTGATATAGTTCTAGGTTGTTACACTTTTGATCTGTTTCTTTATTTTATTGCTATTCATTTTTCAATTCCACATCATTCCAAGACTTGTGGATTTCTTGTCCATGTTCCAACTGTTGTTCAATTCCAACTAATATTTCAACCCCAATTGTTGCATTCCCTTTATTATTCATTCATTCAATTAAGTGTTTGATTGATTTTTAATTGCTTTAATCATGGATTGATCTAATCTGAATTTCTTAGAGAACATGTCAAGCATGTTGTCAATTTCTATTTTAATTAATATTGTCGATATAATGAATGACTAATCTGCTATGATTATGAGTTGAGAGTAGGAGTAGATTAACCCTAATGAATCATTAAATCAAAACTTGGGTAACACTTTGGCCGGTAACTGGGTTAAGAATTCTTTTCAATCACATTCTGATGCACAACCCTGATCTGGGGAACTACAATAAAAGGTCCCTAACCTAGTTTGAGCTGAGCAGGCTCGGACTAATAGTCTGTGATGCTTTCTACCCTTGAAGCTAAGCTTATTGCACCTAGGTTATTGACTACATCTAGACTAAAGAATAGTTTCTATCTTAGGTAGATCTAACTTGTTTGACCAAAACAAGTTGGTGACCTCTACACTGCTTCACAACCTATTCCATAAGATTATCCCAAGATAGATTTAGGAATAACTTTTTCCTAAGCCCTAAAATTAACCCCAATCCCTCTCTTTCTCCTAAAGTAAAACCCCACTACTTAAATATTAGAAAACCAAACCCATGAGAGTTACATGAGGAATCCATCTGTCAGGTTCTAATCGATAGGTTACCAGCTTTGCCAGTTTGTCATTTTGGGTTTGACCATGTGCTTCCACTATGCTATGCCTTTGTAGCTATTGTAGCTTGGGACATAAAAATTTCTAATCTGATCAACACCTATGAGGAATCAATGATGTTGTGTGGGCTGGTCACCATTCAATCTCGTCAGGCCCACCTGAGGGTTATTGGGAGGCCCAACCATAACACTGGACAATCCCAATGGTTCAGGGGTGGTCAAACATTCACATCAACCCATCCTCACACGATCAAGGGAGGTCACACACATTAACAAGGATAATCATTAACATGCACATGCAATGGAAACACCGCATCATAACCCCAGCTTAACATCCCATACATGAAGGCCATCGTCACAACCAAACTGAACCACCCATTTGTGGTGGTCCTCACATTGAACGTCAAGCAAGGTAAAACACCATCCAAGCATGTATTTCATTCACTCAAGTCATCCCAACTCATATTGAGCCCAACATGCACTTTCCAACTTATTTACCCTAGTGGACAGCCCTACCCATATACCTTGGTACAAACCTCCCGCTCCTCGGTTCAAGTCACACAACCAAGGGAATTTACCACCTGAACCCCTATGCCAATTATCCATGACAACCTAGCCCTTCCCAAATCAAAATGATACCTTTTATGTCTGTTTACCAAAGTTGATAACCCTACTGTTATCATTGGCACTCGACTGTCATCCTTTTTTTCCAAAGTGCATGCTCAAGACGATTCACTCCTTGAACACCTATGTCAACTATATTGGCTACCCTAGTTTCAATCAAGATTGAATGGCTTATTCCGAGCCCAAACACCTAAGCGGTCAGCCTTATACACATTCCCAGTACAAGGCTCATATTCACCGTTCTCAAGGCTCACAACCCGTACTCCTCTAAGGAGTCTCCTATAATGATACAGACCTCGGCTTCCCATGCTCTCATCAAAATCATAGGTTTCAAAGGGCTATGCGCACACGCACATGCAATTCCAGGCATACAATTATATACGAATGTCCAAAAATGGTAATGAGTTCCTACTTCAAGCAAGACGGATCTCAATTGCCATGAATCATCACTCGAATAGAGCCTGATGCACAGATTTCAGGAAGAAAACCCAAAAATCATTGGATTTGGGTTCCAACAAGAGGAAACAAAGCAAAATGGGAGTTAAGTTAAAGATGAGGCTAGAATCACCTGTAGGAATCAATTGCAACGAACGGCACCTGAAATGGCTAACAAATGAGCCTGGTGGAGCCAAAATCATCATGACGGGAGCCTCATTCGTCACCTAGTTTGAGTGAGGTTGGGGGAGAAGGGAGTAGGGGTAACATGGGGGGTCCTTGGTTGA
Source organism: Viscum album (assembly GCA_963277665.1). Taxonomy (NCBI): domain Eukaryota; kingdom Viridiplantae; phylum Streptophyta; class Magnoliopsida; order Santalales; family Viscaceae; genus Viscum; species Viscum album. The sequence continues at coordinate 1,539,634,365 of OY728150.1, forward strand.
AAAGATGGGGTTGCGCTTAATTTAAATCACCATACAGCCCCACCGGCTAGTTGGGAAAGACGGGAAAGCGACGAATGCACAAACAATAGAAAAAGCGAACGCACAGCGGAAATTGATTCTTTCCCCCAAAATAGAAGCGAATGCGCAGTGACAAAATTAAATGTGCAGAAAATAAATTTGACGCTGGAAATTTTTACGTGGAAAACCCGAAAGGGAAAAACCACGAGACCTAGTCCAGAAAGAGGGATCCACTAAAATCAAGAGGTACACGGTAGAGACTCTCAAAAAATGGAAGGGATCTCAAAAGTAATACTCAAGAATAAAAGTGTGGATCAAAAGATGGAGAGTAGTAAATATGATCGTCGAAGAAAGGCGATCACCAAATGGGATTTTCTCTCGGTGTTGTTGCTTCCGGTGATGTTGAAATGCCTTGCCTCTGCCTCCTTATATAAGAAAAAGAATCAGCGTCAAATAATTTTGTCGCGTCAAAAGAGTGTCACCATGTGGATTAATTCACGCGGTCTTGGCCCACATTAAAACACCACATTAAAGGAGAAAACCACGTGATGATCCAATTGAGGAGGCATTACCCAGTGCACCAACCAGGAAGGCGCCCAACGAACTCCCCCTCCGACTCAAGTGGGGATCACCGCCAACCCTGCAATTTGTCGGCATGCCTCAAATTTTTCTCTAGGTAAACTCTTGTTCAACATGTATGACCCGTTGTCATCAGTATGGATCTTCTCAAGCTCTAACTATCTTGAATCAAGAACGTTGTGAATCCAATGATATCGAACATCGATATGTTTCGACCTGCCATGAAAAGTAGAATTCTTTCCCAAACAAATAGTACTCTGACTATCACAAAATAAAACATGCATGTCCTGATTTAAATTGAGCTCTCGAATAAAAGTTTTCATCCACAAAAATTCTTTTCACGCCTCAGTAGCTGCAATAAACTCTGACTTTGTGGTAGATAAAGCAACACATCTCTGCAATCTAGACTACCAAGATACAGCTCCCCCTACAAAAGTGATCAAATAGCATGAAGTAGACTTCCTCGAATCGATATCTCCTTCCATATCAGAATCTATAAAGCCACAAAGCATAGGTTCCCCTTTTCCAAAACACAATCTCAGATCAGAAGTACCACGAAGATAACGAAAAATGTACGTCACTGCTCTCTAATGCTCTCTACCTGGATTTGATAGAAAACGACTGACCACACCAACTGCATGAGCTATATCAGGTCTAGTACATACCATTTCATACATCAAACAACCAATAGAAGATGAATAAGGTATGTGCTGCATTTCCTCTCTCTCTTCATCAGAAGAAGGTGACTGACTCGTACTGAGCTTAAAATGTAAAGCAAGAGGAGTATTAACCACTTTCGCTCTATCCATATAAAATCTCTAAAGAACCTTCTCAATGTATCTCTCCTGAGATAATCACAACTTCATGGCCTTCCGGCCACGGGAGATTGTCATGCCAAGAATCTGTCGTGCTGGCCCCAAGTCTTTCATCGCAAAAGATTAACAAAGATCCTTCTTCAATCTGTCAATTCTAGAAGTATCATGGCCAACAATGAGCATATCATCAACATAAAGCAATAGTATAATAAAATCATCATAAGTAAATCTCTGAACAAAAACACAATGATCATAAGATGTCTTCCTAAAACCCTGATGAGAAATGACAGATTCAAACTTCTTATACAACTGCCTCGGAGCTTGCTTCAAACCGTACAAACTCTTCTTCAACCTGCAGACATGATTTTCTTTACCTGTTTCAACAAAACCCTCTAGTTGCTCCATATAAATCTCCTCCTCTAAATCTCTATGGAGGAAAGTTGTCTTCACATACATCTGCTCAATCTGCAGATCTAAACTGGCAGCCAAACCAAGAACAACCCGAATGGAAGACATTTTGACAACAGGTGAGAAAATCTCATCAAAATCAATACCTTTCTTCTGACGGAAGCCGTTGACAACTAACCTTGCCTTGTATCGTGGAATAGAACTGGATTATTCATTCTTAATCCGATAAATCCACCGATTTTGAAAAGCTCTCTTCCCTGTCGGTAACTTCACCAGCTCAAAAGTGTGGTTTTCGTGTAATGATTTCATCTCGTCATCCATTGCCGCAACCAATTTGTCCTTATGTTCAGTCTCCATTTCCTTATTACAAGATTATGGTTCTCCCCCTTCAGCGAGAAGCACATACTCATCAAGTGAATATCGATTAGAAACGGTGTGATGCCGAGATGATCTCCGGAGTGGAACTGTGGGTTCATTAATAACCCCTGGAACTAGATCATCAGAAACAAAAGGTGCATCGGAAACTTCAACTCCAACCTTTTCACCTTGAGCATCATTCTGTACATCAACATGATCATCAGAATTAACAATATGAGGTAAATGTGAATTAGAACATGGCTCAAGAGTGACAAAACCATCAGAAGTTGGAGAAGCATCTTTTTCTCCCTTATCAATGTCTGCAATAGTCTGATCCTCCTTAAACACTACATCGCGGCTTCTGAAAAGTTTCTTCAAAACAGGATTATAGAACCTGTACCCAAACTCATCGTGTCCATAGCCAATAAAAATACATTGGCGTGTCTTACCATCCAGCTTGGATCTCTCATCTCTAGGCACATGAACAAAAGCCTTGCAACCAAAAACACGCAAGTGATCGTACCTAGTCTCTTTGCCATACCAAAACTTGTCGGGAGTGTATGTCTACAAAGCAACCGCAGGTGATAAATTGATAATATAAGCAGCAGTAAGTAAAGCCTCACCCCAGAAATGTCTAGGCAACTTTACTTCTGAAAGAAAACAATGAACTCTTTCCAGAAAATTCTTGTTCATCCTCTCAGCTACACCATTCAGTTGAGGTGTTTTGGGCGGCGTCTTATGATGCCGAATACCTTCCTGCCTGCAATACTAATCAAATGGACCACAATACTCTCCCACATTATCAGTGAGAATACATTTCAATTTCTTTCCCGATTCTCTCTCAGTAGAAACATGAAATTTCTTAAAAACACTGAGCACCTGACTTTTGGCTTTCAAGACATAAACTCAGAGCTTTCGTGAGTAGTCATTAATAAATGTCACAAAATAAATACTGCCACTAAAGGTCTTCGATTTCAAAGGATCACAAACGTCAGAATGTACAAATTCAAGTACATGTGACTTCCTCTGTGGAGGATGACTGTTGAAACTCACTATGCTCTGTTTCCCAGCCATGTAATGATCACATGTGTCCAATTTGACACTCTTCAAATCTGGAAGAATAATTCTCTTTTCCAAACAAACAAGACTTTTCTCACTGATGTGACTAAGCCTCTTATGCCACAACTTGGACGAAACACTGCACTCAACAACGCAAGCAGTATCACAAGAAATAAAAGCTCTAGTCCAGTACAAACCTGATTGCTTCTTCCCTCGAGCCACAATCAAAGAGCCCTTGGAAAGCTTCCATTGGAAATCACCAAAAGTACTGATAAACCCTTTATCATCAAAAATGCTGGTAGAGATAAGATTAAAACGAACCTCGGGTGCATGTCGGACATTCTTCAAAATCAGATTACTTCCTGTACTGGTCTTTAAACAAACAGTCCTGATGCCTACAACGTCAGCATGGACATCATTTCTCATCTTCAAAATCCCAAAATTACCTGGGCTGTAAGATGTAAAGAACTCCTTCTTCGATGTCACGTGAAAACAGGCACCACTGTCAACAACCCAGCAAGAATCATCAGAAGCAATGTTAATGGAGTCATAAACAATAACAAGATCACCCTCTGTAGTGGCGGCGACATGATCATCTCCATCACCATTTTTCTTCTGTGGATTTTCCTTCATTATGTTCTCTCTTTTCAGCTGATAACAAAACTTCATAACATGCCCCTTCTTACCACAATAATGAAATTCAAAATCTCTCTACTTCGGTCTCGATTTGCTTCTGTCTCTGCTCTTATCTCGATTGCTCTGCCCCCGGTCCTGGCTTCTCCCCCTGTTCTCTGTGACCAAAATCTCAGAAGAAGATTTCTCTTGAGTGCATCTCCTGACCTCTTCATTTAAAATAGCAGACTTGACAAAACTAAATGTCACAACACCATTAGGAGCAGAACCAGTTAGAGTAACATGTAAATTTTCCCATGAATCGGGTAAAGTGTTAAGCAGCAAAAGAGCTAAAACCTCATCTTCAAAATTGATACTCATGTCAGACAACTGGTCAAAACATCCTTGATATTCACTTAAATAATCAGAAATAGATGTACCTTCTCTGTACCTCAAGTTCATCATTTGCTTGAGAAGAAACAGTTTATTGTTTCCCGTCTTCGAAGCGTAGGTCGTCTCAAGCTTCTCCCACAAAGTTCTGGCGTGAGAGATGTTGACAATGTGGTTCATCACGTTGTCTTCAACCCATTGGTGAATAAAGCTGCAAACGATCTCATGCTCGAACGCCCATTCTTCGTCTAACATCCTCTCTGGCTTCTGGGTACTAAACATTGGAAGATGCATTCACTTGACAAAAAGCAGATCCTTCATTTTAAGTCACCACATATGGTAGTTGGTACCATTTAACAAAATCATCCGACTGTAGTTGGCCTCCATAATAAAAATGAAAAAAAAACAAACCCTCTGATACCAGATGTTGGGAAAGACGGGAAAGCGACGAACGCGCAAACAATAGAAAAAGCGAACGCGCAGCGGAAATTGAATCTTTTCCCCCAAATAGAAGCAGATGTGCAGCGACAAAATTAAATGTGCAGAAAATAAATTTGACACCGGAAATTTTTACGTGGAAAACCCGAAAGGGAAAAACAACGGGACCTAGTCCAAAAAGAGGGATCCACTAAAATCATGAGGTACACGGTAGAGACTCCCCAAAAATGGAAGGGATCTCAAAAGTAATACTCAAGAATAAAAGTGTGGGTCAAAAGATTGAGAACAGTAAAGATGATCGTCGAAGAAAGGTGATCACTAAATGAGATTTGCTCTCGGTGTTGTTGTTGTCGGTGATGTTGAAATGCTTTGCCTCTACCTCCTTATATAAGAAAAAGAATCAGCGTCAAATACTTTTGTTGCATCAAAAGAGTGTCACCGCGTGAATTAATTCACACGGTCTTGGTCCGCATTAAAACACCACATTAAAGGAGAAAACCGCGTGATGCTCCAATTGAGGAGGCGTTACCCGGTGCGCCAACCAGGAAGGCGCCCAACATGGCTAGCCGCTAAGGAGCCACCGGCTAGCCGTTGGGGAGCCATAGGCCAGCCTATGAGCCCAGGAAACCTGTTGAGCAACTGCCCAGCCAACTGGCTAGCCGGTGGGTGCTGTTGTAGCCCAACCAGCTCGGCCTTCTTCAGTTGGTTCTCCTGAAACCCTTTGTTGCCACTCGGGCCTTGACCCCCGCCCAAAAACGCCTCTTATGTACGTTTAAAAGCTCGAACCGATGATCCTCAAAATGAACCGTCCAACAAACAAAAGTTAAAATTCCCTCAGGAATTTTCGAGCTCGTAATGACGTGGGTCATTACACACGGGACCCATTCATAGTGCTAAAAAAATACTGATAAATGTTCCCTCTCGCACCACTAAAAAGGTGTTTAGAAATGACTCCACCTTTTATATTGACACCTTTATCAACACTTTTTTGGGATTGAGAAATACTTTTTTTAACGCAGTTAAATCCTTTCTTGTATTAGAGAAAATCCTCGTTAAAAGAAAGAAAATAAGATCCAGTCAAAACAAAGTAAAAGAATCAAAAGTTAATAGGAAAATAAAAGAGTATAATAATAACTCATAGGTAGAACACCAACAAAAATAAGAAAACAAGGGGGGTAGTAAAAGGTAGGTGTGGGCACCTAGGGTTGAGCCCTGGCCTTCTTCTGGTGGCATAGAAACATGGCCATTTAAGTTTAACATCATATGTTAGTGTGGTGTGTCCCAAATATTAACTATGCAAAATAAATGCTTTTTCTCTGAGATAAGAGAGAGAATTGAATCATAATAATCCAAAACATGCTGGCTAAACTTTATCTTATAAAATCTCAATTCTTTAAATTTAGAGATCATTTTTCCTTTCATGGATCCAAGTCTAAGCAGCCTGTTTTTGAATGGAAGAAAATGATGGCTAATTTGCTTTATTCATGTTAATGAGAATAACTACAAACAGACAAAGGGCAATGACATTCCCTTCCATTTCTCAAGGAATAAACCAACTTATAAATACCCATTCCCAGGCAGTGAAAGAAATTATATATGGAAGATAGAAATGCAAGTCTGGCACAGGGTTTTAAAGAAGCATAACAGTGGAAAATTCGTAGCGATGCTTGGGGGTGTGCAGTGAGATTCCAAAGGCACCTTTTAAAGCTTTTATCATTCGCACCACTTTTGCTTGGCCCACTTGCGTTTTTGTCTCTGAATGAATTCATGAATAAAATGAAGGGTAAGATGGGAACCACAATCATTCCTCGCCATGCCACTGCCTTAGCTTTTACCTAACATCTAATCTGCCGAGCCGACTCCTCAGTCTCCCTCTCATGAGTGCTCTTTTCATCTTTCACCCCACTCCATATCCGACTCAACATGCATTGGGCGCACCATTTTGAAGATATCCATTCTTACTGCAATAATAATAATAATATTAATAATAATAAAAAGCAATCCCTTTTGAATTTGAAATGAAATTGAATATATTGTTAGAGTTTCGTCGTAAATTAAAATTGTCTTAAGCGTTCATTTTTTATAACACAAATGAACTGTTTTTTTAATTCCCAAAATTACCCATTATTATTATTTTCTTTTCTGATCTTTATATTATATATTTTATGAAAATACTAAATCAAATCATCTCATATCACCTATATTAAAACTCCTAAACATACTTTTTGAGTCTGAAGCATGTTATAATGAGCCAAACGATCTGTCAAGAGAGGCTTGACAGCACCAAAAACATTGTTTTAAAGTGAAAGGAATCTAAATTGGATTCGTTTGTCGTGACAGCATGACATTTGAAACTTCCCCACCAAAAATAATGAATAAGAAGCATTGTGTTCACATAAGTACCGCCCATCATAATAGGCGCTGTTTAAGGCCCTGTTTGATAAAACATGAAAATTACGATAATGAGAAAAGTCTTCCTCATTTATTTGGTGGGGGTGTAAAGATATAGAAAATGAAAATAGTCCAATTAATGAGTTCATATCACATTTGATGCGAATTAAGTCATTTTCATTAAAGAATTGGTTAAAAAAAACAGAAGGGGATCAATATAATTCATCTCTTCCCTCAAATTCCTCGCATTCGAGGGTGTACGACACCCCCCAAGTTGTTAGGGAACGAATTAAGTTGCCCGATAACTGAAACCCAAGTGCCTCGTACCACTTTACGGCCACATATTGGTGCAAAATCAACGCATGCTTTTATCAGCATTAAACATAAAACGTTGATAAAAGCATCACATTTATCAGTTTTAGATAAAAGCATTGATAATGGTGTAACCTTTATCATTGATTTTTTTAGCGCTGATAAAGGTTGATATTTATCAGTGCTATTCTTAGCGCTAATAATTTTTCTTAATATAAAATATTATTAATATATATATATATATATATATATATATATATATATTATATTTATATTAAAAAATAATGTTGATTTATGTACATTAATTAAAAAACACATGTTTATAATTAATATAAATATGATATGTTAATATATTTTTTTTAATAATTCCAACATATATATATATATAATGTTTAAAAAAAGTATTTATAAGATTATAAATATATACATATATATATTTAAATAATTCTAAAATTATAATAATTTTTTTTAAAATAATAAATATCTTTATTACATTTATTATTATATATTTATAATTATATTTATATAATTACATGTAAATACTTTTTAAATATATTTATTTATAATTAAATAAATATATATAAATATATATTTAAAGAAATATATGTAAAGACCCGAAAATTTCAAGGAATTTTTTTTTCTTAATTCTTTGGAATTTTACGAGTCCGCTTTTTCTGACGGCGCCTGATTCCGAGGCCCGATGTGCCCGGAATCAATTTCTGAAGTTTTGTTCGGGTACGTCCAGTAAACATACGTGCGAGTTTTTCTATCTTTTGAACCGGAGCTCAGAATTTAAATTTGAGGACACCGATGAATTTGCAACGCCGGTTTTCACTTAAGGGGACATTTACCGCACTTCTGTTTTATGCAGGTTGAGAGTTAATTTTTGGGGATTTAGAATAAAATAAATAAAATTTGTTGAACACAATTTTATTTATGGATGTTGGTTATTTCCTCCCAAGGGGAGTTAGAGGTGGGGCCCACACTCACATAACCTCCCATGAGAGGATATTTGTGAGGTGGGTCTCACACGAGCCCTAAACCTTTCACCTTCCCTCAACTCCTCATTAACTCCCCTTCATTAAATGTTGACAACTCCCCACTCTTAATGTCAACTCTTCACCTTCTCTTTTAATGCCAACAATAAGGACAGATTAAATGGTACATTTAAATAATCCTTGATTTCTTTTTGAATTAATTCTAATTGCATGACAATTCTTTTTAATTGAGGAAGTCTTTCTAATAATTTTGCTTGGCAAATATTTGGTGGGGGAGTCTTTGGAGAATTGGAAAAGAGCTACATCGTTCTTCGACACAGAACGACGCCCTCTTCGACGAAGAACGCCGATTCCACCGAAGAATGACAACGAGACTTCATTCCTCCTCCTCCAATGTTGGCGGGACGACACCGTTCTTCCGCGACGCCCGACTACCGCGATGCTCGTCTTCCGCGACTCGGCGACGTGCGACGTCAATTTTGAGGTATGGGGTCGTTTTTGATTAATTTAAATCCTCGTACCTCATCTTTTATTGTGGTACTTTGTTGGCCGAATGTTATCATCTAACGTGGAGGGCACGAGCCGAACAAACACAACCTGACGTCCCTCCGATGGTTTTTAATGGTTGACGATGGCGGTGGCGCAATGGTGCCACCGGTAAAGACAACTGCAGAAGAATCTGGCAGCGTAAATGACACCTGGTCGCTGGAGTTGTGCGAAGAGCGGGACCGTGGCCACCACGGGCCGCGGCAATGCCGGAGGGGCGCGGTGTCACGACTCGCCTCCCCGGGCCATGAACCTTGTCATATGACCCCATGGGTCTCCTTTAATACCTCAGTTGCCTTCCTAGCACACCATAGGCTATTACTCAATAGGGTCGCTTATCAAACTAATGACTATCCCCACAGGCCAACACATGTTCTTTCAGTGCGTTTTGTTCTCACTCACACACACCCTGTGTAACTTTCCAGAAGGTCACCCATCCTGATTAATACTCTAGGTCAAGCATCCTTAACTGAGGAGTTATAATCAGGTAGACTCCCGAAAAGAAAGGTGCACCTTGTTGACATGGGTAGTAACATTTAGCCTTTTAAGTCTCACTTTTCCAGGGGTGTTACATTATCCACCCCTTTAAAGCACAACACCCTCGTTGTGGACCCCAAGCCTGAAACCCATGCAGCGCATAAGCACTTCTGACTGGGTATTGGCTTTGATACCATTTGTCATGACCCGCCTCCCCGGGCCCTGAACCTTGTCATCTGACCCCATGGGTCTCCTGTAATACCTCGGTTGCCTTCCTAGCACACCATAGGTTATTACTCAATAGGGTCGCTTATCAGACTAATGACTATCCTCACAGGCCAAAACATGTTCTTTCAGTGTGTTTTGTCATCACTCACACACACCCTGGGTAACTTCCCAGAAGGTCACTCATCCTGATTACTACTCCAGGCCAAGCATGCTTAACTGGAGAGTTATAATCAGATAGGTTCCCGAAAAGAAAGGTGTACCTTGTTGACATGATTAGTAACATTTAGCCTTTTAAGTGTCACTTTTCAAAGGGTATTACACGTGTTGTCGTTGCACCGCGCCAGAGGAAGAGGGTTGCGGCCAGGAGGGCCGCGACGGTCAGAAGAAAGCGCGTCGCCGGCGCGCCGCGCGGTAGAGGGGTTGCGGACATGCGGGCCGCAATGGTCGGAGAAAGCGCGACACCGTTGCGTCGCGCCATAAGGGGAAGCCGCGGCTGGGCCGCGACGGATAAGCAGGAGGGCGGCCGGCTGGGCGGGCCGCCGTCGAGGGTGCGCCAGGGCGGAACCCGACGGGTTGCATCGAGAGGAACCGACACTTGCCGGTTCCGTTACGGGAGACAGGGGGCGCAAAACCGCCCCCTTGTTTTATTAGGACAGGCCCCACAGGGTGCTGCCTGCCGCCTGGTCAGCGTGACCAGGCGGGCTTCACCGCCCCAGCCACGCGGCTGGGCCACCGCGTCACGTGGGCCGCCGCGCCACGCGGGCCGGGTCGACGCCCTGGGCCGGGCCGAAACCCTGGGCCGGGCCGCGCCCTACCGGTCTGGACCCAGACCCGGGGTCGGGTCGATTCGGTTCGGGCAGACCCAGGGTGGGTTGGGCAGGGTCGGACCGGGCCCAGACCCCCTACTTTCGGACCATATTCGTTAAAACACCCATATCTTGGGCTGCGGACCTCCAATCGACGCACCGTCAGTTGTGTTGGAATCCTTGAAACAAGACGGTCGTTTTGATATATTAAACTCAAGGTTTTGGTGAATTTTGGGTATGACCGAACCGGGCCCTCGGAGCGGAAACACTTATAACTTAAGGATCAGACGTCCAATTGACGTGCCGTCAACTATGTTGGTTTCCTTTTGATGAGACAGTTCCTTTGGAATACTCCAATTGAGGTTCAGATGATATTTGAGTATGGTCTGGTTGGATTGTACCCGAAATCCAACCGGGCCCCTGGAACGGAAAAGCTAATAACTCTCAGACCGGGCGTCCGATTGATGCGCCGTCTGTCGCGTTGGGTTCCTTAATACGAGACACAACTTTTGGATACATCAACTCAGGACTTCGTGATAATTGATATATCTAACTTTGACTCGAGGAGCATGACCTCCTGGAATCGAGCCTGCTATATGCGGGAACCCTAGAGCTGGCTATGACAGCGACGACAACTATACTGGAATCCTCCGTGGGTTCGGCAGCGACGACAATTGTACTGGAATCCTCCGTGGGTTCGGCAGCGATGACAAATGTACTGGAATCCTCCGTGGGTTCGGCAGCCACGACAACTGTACTGGAATCCTCGTGGGTTCTGCAGCGACGACAATTGTACTGGAATCCTCTGCGGGTTTTATAGCTTAGATGAATCAGTGACTACATCTGATCATCTATATCTCTACACGAAAGATGTATACCTATGTGTGCTGAGTCTTGAATTTCAATCAATATCATCAATGTGATTGACTTTACTTCCGGTGTGGATTGGGTTGTTCTTGGGCTCGAGAGTTGGAGCCGAACTGAGATTGTTAACTTAGGTATATGTATGGGCATATACCTAAGTAAAGTTTGTTGATACTTCGTGATTGTATCTTTTATTTTGTGGTTTATCCTTCATGGATTCTGGGAGACCTTTGGGGGTCTCGGGGTCCCTACTGAGTATCGTATACTCACCCCTACACGGGCTATGCCCGCACTACGTTGTGTTGGATGCAGACGACGAACATCACTGATCGAGGTGGAGGCTTGTGGAGCTGGACGGTACCCGGAGGTGGACCACCTGGCGAGACGTACACGGAGCAGAAGGCCGGACCCGAGGTGCTGAGGAGGCCATCCGTACCCACCCTTCAGGTGGGATTCCCGAAGGACGACTCAGTGGTTGCTGTTTTACTTTACTGCAGTTGTACTAGCTTTTCAGTTGTACTGTACTTATTGTTGGGCTTGTATTTCCGGCCCCTTTCCTTTCAGCACTTACTTTTGTATTCAGTATTACTTAATGCTTCCTTCTGTTGTGTACTATGTAGTGTTTCTTTAATTTTATAAGGGCAATGCCTTCCCTTTTTATCGGGATCTACGCCTTTGGTGCTAGTCGCTAGCCCCTGGCCTATGGAAGGTGGGCTTGGGGTAGTCACGGCACGGACCCCGATGACAGGTCGTGACAATATATGTCTCCAATGAATTGAGTCAATGAGTATATATATACATACATATATCGCATGAGATGATGATTATATTCACGAACATGATTGTCATTATTTATGTTTATATATTGATGTGTGAGTATAATTGACACTATATGATCATATGTTTATTTGTAGACATGATGAGTTGTTGTGTTCCAAATGATAAGATTACCAATATTATGTTGACGCATGCATAAGTTATGTATTCATGACCCGTGAATGTTCATTTATACATTGATACCCTTATTATTCATGCTTCCATATATGTGGCGACTCATTTTTTATGATCAATATTTTACTAGGTATGATTCATTCATGTTATACCTATTAACTTATTATGTTCTCACAAATAATTATAAAATTATAATAAATATATTTAAATAGTAAATATATTTATTATATTTATAATTAATTTTTTAAAATTATATATAAATCCTTTTTAAATATATTTATTTATAAATATATATATATATATATATAATAATAAATATATCTAAATAATAAATATAGTTATTATATTTATAATTATATATATTTACATATTGACATAAATATACCAATACGACGCAGATTATGAGTTGAAGCCCATGACCCAAAAATTCATTGAAAAGAAAAGCAAAATACAACGAGGAACTACACTTAAAATCCATGAAAGACCAAAACTCAAAACAAGAAAGAAGATCACAGCCCATAAAAAAGAGACATCATCTTTGAAAGCGGCCACCACCTCCGCCTTGCAGATAACGACCCCTCCTCTAGATTTTAGGCTGCTACCATAACTCATCATCCACTTGTGGATCGGTATTGCCATCCAGTGGGATGGGATCCACAAGTGGCTGAGGAATTTGATCTCCAGCCATGTCTGTCATTGCCTTAATAGCTTCAGTACGTGAGGATTGGCCTTCAACTTGAATGGTCCCATGAACATTTCCAAATTCATCATTGTAGAATTCTCTACTGTCAGACCTATTTAATATATCAATCAAGTGAAGCTTATCAGAATCTAATGCATCCCTTTTAAGTCAAATCTCTCCTTGATTAAAGTTAGAGCCCTTCTTAAGAGGAGTTGTAGCGTCACTTTGAGCCTGAACCAGAGCTTGGAATGCCCCTACTTGATCCTTGGAAGTGCCCATCACCCCCTCTGCTTGCCTGCACACATCCTACATGAATAAGACCAAATTTGATTCACCCACAAAGACACCCATAAATGGTACTTTCCCCTCAGTTCCAAAACTTTTGAGCCTCTCCAACTCACTACAACCATCAGGTTCGGCCTTCAATGTGAGGGGATAATCACATTTCAATTTCCCCTGTTTCTCGAAGAAATCTTCTCTTCCCACACACTACCACAAATGCGGGCAAGGGAAGCGCTCGAGTTTTATCAGCGCTAATCAGAAAGCGCTGATAAGGGGGGGGGGGTTATCAGGATAAAAAAAGCATGGATAAATCTACCATTTATCAGCGCTAACAAAAAGCGTTGATAAAAATCAGACTATCAGCATTAATAATAACCCTGATAAAAGTTTTTAACAGAAAATATTATTAATTTATATAAAAATATTTTAATTATAGTAAAAAGCAATGTATATATGTATACATTAAATAAATAATTCTTGTTTATTATGTTTATGTTTTATTTATGTTTATTATGTTTATTAGTTTTAGTTATATCTTTATTATATATTTATTATACTATATGTTTATAATATTATATATAAATACTTTTTAATATATATATATATACATACATACAAATACTTATTAAATATATATATATATATATATATATAAATTTATGTTTTCAAATGAATGTGTCAATTGATGCGTAATGGACGTTCATAATCATCTCATGAATATGTTCAATGTTTACCCTAATGTTGGCCATATATATTATAGTACTATACTTGGTGCATTCATTCATTTCCTATATATATGAAGCTTTATGTTCCCATAAATACTTAAAATCATGATAAATATATTTAAATAAACAATAAATGTATTTATTATATTTTAAAAAATAAATATCTAGTTATATATAATTATATACTTTTAAATATATTATATATAATTATAATTATATATAACTAATTAAATATAAATATTTTTAGATAATTATAAAATTAAAAAATATTTTTTAAAATAATAAATATACATTTATGAATAGCTTTTGAATATATTTATTTATAAATATATGTCTTTAATGAATATATACGCAGACAAAGACACACACACACACACACATATATTTAAATACTTATTAAAATAAAATGAAAATTAATATATCAATTAATATATTTAGTTATATATATTTAATTATAATTTAAGTTATAAAATTATATATATATTTAATTATAATTTATACACAGACACAGATATATATATATATAATTATAATTTAAATTACTAAATTATAATAAAAATATTAATTATATATATTTATAAAATTATAAATGTAATAAATATATTAGTTATAATTTTTTAATTATGAACAAATGGTATGTTTTATCAGCACTAATTAAAAATCTCTGATAAAACATACATTTATCAGTGTTGTTTTAGCGTTGATAAAGATGGGTCATTATCAGCGCTTATAAAAGCCATCTTTATCAACGCTAAACTTTTAGTGCTGATAAAGAAGACATTTATCCGCATTTTTTAGCGCTGATAAATGTATGTTTTATCAATGCAACGTCTGACGTCTGGCTTCTCCTCTGCCCTTGCAGGTCTACTCTTCACATTCAACTCCATTTTGTTCGAGTTTGATTCGGGATTTGGGCCTAATTGGGATAGTGTTGGAGGGGGGTTGGCAACAGCCTTAGTTTGGGTTCTTCTTCGGCTTTAGACTTGTCTTATCTTCCTCTTGGCTTCATCTATTTACAGTGATTTTTGGGTGTTTTTTTCGCTCTCTCTCTCTCTCTCAATCTCTCTCTCTCTCAAATCCCTGTTTCTAGTTCGTTGCTTTGATGGAGATTTTGTGGTTTTTGGTCCCCTGCTGAGGCTCACACCCTCTCAACCATGCTCTAACATCCTGGTCTGGTGATCCCTTCCCAGTCGGTCAAGTTCACGGGTCTTCGAGGAGGTTCTAGGAGGTGCGGTTGAGCGGCGTTCGGCTTCGGGAGGGATACTGATTCATCAACGTTGGTTTGTAAGTCTGGGATGTTTGTTATGATGTTTTTATATTGTCAACGTTGGAGTTATCGACGGAAAATTGACGACAATGGGGGGGGGATGCCAATGACGACGAGGTCGAAATGTGGAAGGGTCCTACTAGTTTTTTGATTGTTCCGGTTGTCAGACCCGACGATGATGGATGAAGGCGGTGGCAACGAAGGTGGTTTACCGGCACTGATGATGGATAAAAGCAGGCGAAGTGACTGGGTGATGTGGGTGGATGTCGTTTCATGGATTGAGGTGGGCACATGACTTCGGTGTGTGGCTCGAGATTGATGTTGAAGGTTTTTGAATTTGAATTTTGAATTTCAAAACTTGGTTGTGTGTTTCTTATCATGGGTATGTGTGGCTGTTGAGGTGGACCATTCTCTATGGTTCCCACTTATCCAAAAAGTGGTTTTAAAAAAATACAAAAAAAGGATTGTGAGGTATCAATGATTTTCAATTTAGCACTGATAAACCATAAATTTTATCAGCACTTTTTACTAGCGCTGATAAATGTTTTCCCCGATTTTATAAATGAACCCTAACTGCGTCCTCTTCCTTCTACACCCCACAAGCTCTCGTGAAAAACTAAGGTTGTGCCACCCGATCCTCCTCCTCCACCATCGCCACAGTCATCGACTTGTCCTCCTCCTCCTCCTTTGCAGACTCCTCCTCTGTCTCCTCCACTGTTGTCCCTTCTGCGAACACGTCCTCCAGCTCCTCCATCACCGTTTCCACTTCATGCTCCTCCTCTGCCGCCACTATCACCTTCTTCTCATCCTCTATCGCCGCTGCTACCACCACCACTGCCTCCACTGCTGCCTCTTCCACTGACTCTACCGCCTCTTCTGCCGTCACTGTTTCCGGTAAGCTTCATTAACCATAGCTTCTCACGGATGATTGATATTTAAATGTACGATATTTTGTAGGGATTCTGACATGGAATAATCAACATAGTAGGTCTAGGAACATTCATAATCGATCAAAATTATAGGCATGGTAGGTAGATTTTCTCACAAAACCAAGGGACATGTAAGCGATCATTTTTTTATTTTTTTGGCAGGCACATATGAAGAATTTACTATTTACAATCAATGTATTATTTAATTTAGTAGCTTGATTGTTTCACCTAGAGTTACTCCAACCTCATCATGTAGTGTCTTGCCTTTTGGACTTTCGATCACTCCAGCAACTTCGTGTGGTGGCTTGATTCCTTTTCCATTTTTACACATGCATCTCCATGGTATTTAATTGTTGTGGTATCTTACCTTTACTAATCTTCACATGTGTGAAACCTCTATTTTATTTTTGAAACAACTTTGAATTTTGAGCTTGTAGTCAATTTTCTAGAGGCATGGACGATTGAGGGTACCATATTTTCAAACAAGTCTTTGAATTTTTGTTCGTGTCGGAGCTTAAGGAGTGATAAATTTCTATACTATACTTAGCAAAATAGCTCGAACTCAATGTGAAGTAGTTTGATGCCTTTTCAAATTTTGTGGGTATATTCAGTGCATTGACCACATGACTATTTCCATGATTATCATCACAAAATTACAAACATAGTAAAACAATCCATTCAACTTACATTTTAAATTTCAAGAATTGAATAAAATAATTAAATTAAAGAATAAATTGTAAATGAAAAATTAGTATAAAAACATACAATTATGGTAGAATTAATTCCAGAATTAATTTCAATAAATTGAATAATTAATTAAAAATAAGAAAATGATTCTCTTTTAAAAGTAAAAAAATTAAACTCAAGGAAAATTCATCACTTAAACACATGAAACACTATACTTGAAAGAATATTTAATGAATAACATATTCGGTATCAAATTATAAAAAATATAGAATTTATCATAATCAAAACATTTCAATAATCAAAACCTCAATAAAAAAATAGATGTAGAAAAATGTATTAAATAAATGACACATCAAAGACCCTTAAGGACTTAATATTTGTAAAAACTCTATTGATTTTTTCTTATAAATGGGGACTTAATATAACCTTTCTATAGGTATATATGAGTTTAGTTTTTTCTCAAAATTATTCCCAAATCCATTTCCAGACATCTCAAACCACATTCCAAAACCCTTAGTGTGACCATAAACCTCTTCTATAATTACCTTAAGTCCAATCCAAAGTGGTAAATCTAATGAAGAGGTAAAGTTATAACTGAATTCTTTCAAGTTTCTTTCCTCTTCTAGCTCCTAGTAATCAATTATAAACATACTAATATAATAACACAAGTATCACAATTATAATAAAATATTATTATATTGATCATACAACATTTTTTAACCCATTTTCATCCCATGGAAATTGAAAATGTCCCTCATCCATACATAAAAACTACCTCCTCCACAAAGCAATGTATTTAGTTTTTCATCACCGCATCACATGGAAGATTATAAATATTTATTTAATGAATATATATGATATTTATGAAATAATTATGATTCTATAGAGATAATATATTATCTACCTTCTTACTCTATAATCTGTTGGAATAAGGAAATGTCGCACATGCATACGAGTGGAATACTTCTTCCATGGGAATTGAAAACATCGCCCATGCGTACGTGTGGACTAACACCACCATAAAATGGTGTATTTCACTTATCATCACCATCTTAAATGGATGTTTTGAAAATATGTTGAATATTTAATAATGATATTTATATCATTTTTATGTTTCTTTAGATGAAGGAAAAATGACCCTCTTAACCATGGTCAACACACCAATGTTGTTTTGGACTGAACAAACCCAAAACATTTGGCATGAAGTTAAGTTCCTTCTAAGGTTGTGAAGTGGTTAGGTTATTTTATAGAATCCCTTGAGTTGAATTACCCAAAGTGGTCTGGGGTGGTTGTTTATTTTGAAATCTATTCTTGTTGAGTTGGAATGTCTTGAAGCTTTGAGGTAAATTTTATTTTATGTATTCCTTGTTTTTTTGGTTCCTCTTACGTGAGTGTTTGTTTATAGAGGTTGTGAATATTCTTTAGGGTCTACATATGTATTAGAAGGATCTATAGAATAAACCCTCTCATAAATATGTAATGCCTCAATTATGTTGGTAAATAATCCACTAATGAAATTTAAGCCCACATTATCCATTCTTGGTGTAAGAAATAGGTATTATATGAACATTACCTATGTTATACAAGAGCGCACATAAGGATAAAATGTGTTGGGGATGGAATGATATATTGGACAATAGAGGAATCCCAAAATATTGGGAGGTTCGTTACGGAAAGACCCTAAAAGAATGACTTGATTTACTGGTATGTATAGTTACTTGAGGGGGTAAGGCCGAGGGAATTTTAATTCTAGTAGAATAAAGGAGAGTAGAAAAATTACGCCATCATGAATTAGAAACATCATGTGGAATGTTAGTATAAGTGAGGGTTAAACCTTTTGAGAGGATCACTATGAGAGTGTTAAGCATGGAGAGAGAACCCAATAAAGGTGGATCTAACATAATGTATCAAGTATGGTTGTGAAGTTGGGACTGAAGTTTGTATAGTTTAACATAATGTATAAAGTTTCTCTCTTTGGATTTATGTCTTTGTGAAAATTCCTAAGTGAATATTTTAAAATAATTCAAGTGTTTTGAAATGTTTCTTAAAAAATTATATGTGTTCAACATAACTTGTTTTGGTTTAAAATAGCTTTAAATGGTTTAAAAAAAGGAATTGGGGTTTTGAGAAAGGATGTTTGGAACTAATTGGTTTATTTTAAAAATACTATGTTGTTTTAAATAAGAATATGTGTAAATGGTTGGTTTTTAATGGGATTTTCAATGTGATTTTTAATGGTATTTTAAATATTATTTTCAAAGAGTGATATTTTTTATAAATTGTTTTTAATGGAATTTCAACTGTGTAAATGGGTTGTCTAAATTAGCTCTTTGTTATTTTATAAATAGTTTTAAAAACAATGTATTATTTTAGCCTCAGTTAATTTTTATATCAATGTTTTGTGTATTTATTTTTTTAAATATTAATATCATTAAATAAAATAGGATGGATATGAATAAATAATAAATGAATGATAATTGTCTGAAAAAAGAGTATGAATATGGAGTGAAAGAGTTCATAAAGTTTGAAAAAGATATGCATATGATCCTTCTCAAATCCTTTGTCTATGTTTACGCTGTTGTTATTCAATACAAGTTAGTCCATAAGAGTTGAAATAACACTTGATCTGTCATGGAATAGATCGAAGTTATAAATGTTGGAATAAACATGGGGAAAAGAGAATGTAGCTAGTGAGTGAGATAACAAAGCATTTTATGGATCATTTGATATTATTACAAGTGTGGACAATGAAGAAGACCGTATTGAGGATGTGATTATAGATTTCCATGATAATGAATATCATATTAATAAAATAAAAATGATTATTGAAGATGAACTTCACGATTGCCCAAAATTGTTTGAGAAGTTAAAGAGTTGTGAAAAGATGCCATTGTATGATGGTTTCACTAAATATAAAACATTTTCATCTGTACTAAAGTTGTATAATTTGAAAGTAGGCAATGGATGGAGTGACTCCAGTTTTACAAAATTACTTTCTCTATTGAATAACATGCTCCCAAAAGATAATGAGCTCCCGATATGAACATACAACGCTAAACGAATGCTAGGCTTGATGGGTATGATCTCTGAATGAATTCACTCCTGCCCGAATGACTGTATACTATTTCTCAAGTAACAAAAACCACTTAGAGAATACCCAAAGTGTGGTGCTTCTCAATACAAGAAAGATGAATCTGGTCCTATGAATGTTGCATGGTAATTTCTAATCATTCCAAGGTTTAGGTGCCTATATGGAATTGAGGAGACTTTAGGGCAATTGATGTGGCACACAGACAGAAGAAATAAAGATGGAAAACTACAATACCTGACAGACTCTCCTCAGTGGAAGAGAATTGATCATGAGTATCCTGACTTTGGAAACGTGCCGAGAAAAATTCATCTTGTGTTATCTACAGATGGAGTAAATCCTTTTGGTTTTTAAAGAATCACCCACACTACATGTCCGGTTATGTTGGTAAATTATAAATTTCCATCATGGTTATTCATAAAATGAAAGAACATCATGTTATCTATGCTTATATCAGGACCAAAAAAATTGGGTAATGTTATTGATGTTTATTTGGCTCCATTGTTCTAGGATTTGAAATTATTATGGGATTTAGGTGTTACGATGTATGATGCTTACATAAATGAAGATTTCATGTTGAGATCCATGTTGTATGGGAAGATAAATGAATTTTATACTTATGGAAAATTTTCAGGGTATAACATTAAAGGAACTATTGGGTTTCTTGTATGCAAACAAGGTACACAATTAATTACGTTGAAATATTCATAAAAAACTATGCTTCTAGGACATCGTAGATTTCTACCCCGAATACATAAGTACCGATCTTGGATGACATCATTTTATGGAAGTTCATAAGAACAAACACCACAGTCTCCACTAACATGTGATCAACTATTTGAGAAATTTAAATATGTGGACACTGCTTTTGGTAAACCATTTTCAAAAAACCTTACAAAAACTTTTTGAAAAAATAAATCAGTTTTTTTTTGAATTACCATACTAGAATTGTCTGTATGTCAGACATTTTCTTGATGTTATGCATGTTGAAAAACGTGTATGTGATAGTGTCATCGACACATTGCTAAATGAACCCAGCAAAATAGAGGATGGAATTAAGGTAGGATTGGAAATGGTTGACATGGGAATACGAGAAGAGTTGACACCAGTGAAGGGTGAAAAACGAACATTTCTTCCTCCTGCTGCTTACACTCTTTCTAGGCAGGAGAGATATCAGTTTTGCAACTTCTTGAATGATGTAAAAGTTCCAGAGGGGTATTAATCGAATATCAAGAACATCGCGTCAATGCACGATTTAAATTTAAAAGGTCTAAAATCACAATACTTCTATGTTTTGATGCAAGATCTAATTTTTATAGCTTTATGTTGCATTTTGCCCAAGAATGTCCATTATACATTAATGAAGCTCTGCTTTTTCTTCAAATCTATATGTAGAAAAGTTATAGACCTAAAAAAATTGCTGACTATGGAAAGATAAATTTTAATCGTATTATGTGAATTGGAAATGTTTTTCCCACCCTCATTCTTTGATATGACAGTTCATTTGATGGTTCACTTGGTGAGAGAGATTCAGCTATGTGGTGCTGTCCACTATAGATGGATGTACCCCATTGAACGGTATATGAATATTTTTAAAGGGTGTGTTACAAATTGAAGTCAGTCAAAGGGTTGTATTGAGGAGAAATATATTGTTGAGGAATCTGTTGAATTCTGTACTGAATACCTGTCCGATGTGCAAAGCATTGGTCTAAATAAATCTCATTACATTGGGCGACTTGCGGGTGAAGGAATTTCTGGAAAGGAGGTTGTCACAATCAATATTACAGATCAGGATCAAACCCACGTTTGTGTTTTTCATAATATTTTGGACATTGACCCATATCTTGAAACCCACAAATAAATTATTAATCATTCGAATCCATCAAGGGATGAAAAATGGATATCAAATAAACATAATCAATAATTTATAGAATGGTTTCAGGACTATATTTTTAAGGATTCAGATAAAAACCTAGACTCAATTTCAGAATGACATTGATGGCTAGCCAGAGGGGCAAGTGTGTACGTATTATCTTACAATTATTATATCATTAATGGATATACATTATATACTAATGAACATGATGAAGACAGTACCATACATAATAGTGGAGTTACACTTGTGGCTAAAGCGATGCATGTTTCTAGTGCTAAGGATACAAATACAATTTATGAGAATATGTCATACTATGGCATCATCAAAAAAATATGGGAGTTGGAATATATGACATTATGAGTGCAAATTTTTCAATGCATGTGGGTTGATAACAGAAGTGTTGTTAAAATAGATGAGTTGGGATTTTTGAAAGTTGATTTAATTAAGGAAGGGTACAAAGAAGAACCGTTTATAATGGAATCACAGGAAGTACAAGTATTTTATGTTCCAAATACCACAAACCAAAACTGGTCAATTGTTTGTTATCACCCAAAACCACTGAAGAGTTAGATGAAAATTCAATGCAGGACGACCCTTTCATTGGGATGTCATAATCATTTCACAGCAGTCCTAGTGTAGACGATGTTTTGTATGTCAGAGGAGACCACAATGAAGGGATTTGGATTGTCGATAGAGGGGTAAAATACCTTCAACCTTAAAAAAAGAGAGTTTAATAATCAAATTATATATTTTTTTCTAACATACATCGTGTTACTTTATATTAATATCTATTCACTACTGCTTTTATGTTATCTAAATTAAATGTTAAACCACTTTTTCAGATAATGACTTCTGCACATGATGATGCTCCCAATCCCCATGCATAATAGGTTTCTATACCTATTACTTCTCGCAGTGCAGATGAACAACAAGTTTATCAACATGTTGTGGCTCCCAGTGTAGAGGTACAACCACCATTTTCACTTGACCATTTTCACTTGACGATGGAGAGGTACAACCACCATTTTCATACGGCCGAACAAGCTCTTAGAACATTTATCACATGGCCTTCACATATTATAAAAAAACATGTTGATAATGAGGTATTCATTTCTAATTTAATTTTCAAGATAAACCTTAAACATTTAATTAAAAAAGGTCTAAAACAATGCATGTTATTACAGATGGGAAAAGGGAAGGGAGTGAAATGAAAGACCAGTTCAAAACCATCTAAAAAATCAACCAACTAATCAAAATGATCTACCCAAAACACCTTAACCCCCTGTTCTATATCCACATTTATTATCATTTAAGGCTCATGTAGATATGAAGTTGAAAGATAGTGGTACTCACATAATTTATTTTGAAGAAAATATGTATGGAGGGGAAGATCTAGACTTCATCGATGTTGAGAGTGCAACTGAAATCCTCAACTATGAATGGTTAGGTGGCTCAGTTGTAAATGTTTACATGAGGTATGTTTTCATGATTTTTTTTCCAAAATATGATATACCATGATAATTATGACTAAATACATTTCATATTTTTTGTAGGTGTATATATGAAAAAAATTGAAGGGATTTCCCTATGAATTTTTTTTGGACTCATTAGTCCTCACATCACCTCTACAACACTAAAAAATATAAAATCTAAGAAAGAGGGTGAATAGTGGCATGCCTACTAAAATAAATTAACAAAAAAATTATGGATGACATACTCTTATTAATACCAACAATGCAGGGGTAAAACTGAAAAATTTAATCATATCAAATATATTTTAATTTCTTTCATTACTTATTCCTTTTTCTATTTTTAGGAAGTATTGGATGCTCATTCGGGTCAATTTGTATACTTCAAAAATTTATTTCTTGGATTCAATGTATGGATATCCAACAAAATGACAAAAAATTATGGAGTTTGTCAATTTGTAATACACTACATACAACATTTTAGAGCTAAAAATCTAGTTATATAATTTATATTATCTTTTAATTAGGATTATATTATGATAGGGTGGTGCATGACTATCGTCTATATCATGGAATGAGGCCAGGGGAAAAGTACAAAAAAAATGACAAGTACTACGACTGGATAAAAATCATGATATATATAATAAGATTTCACTATATATACATATATAAACAAATTACTTTTTCTTATCAATGTTTCTGCAGTGCCTGAAACAAACAAATGATAAAGACTGTGGTTATTATGTTCGTAAATTTATGAAAGATATAATATTTAATGAACAAACCAACACCCCTAAAGAGGAATTTTCGAAGATAATTACTACTTTATTTAAAATACATATTAATATTATTTGTATTTATATTTTTTCAGTACTACCATGACTTCCGAAAATAGTCATATTCACAAGAAAATATAGATATGCTTAGAAATGAATGGGCAATATACTCGATGGAAGAATGTACAAAAATATATTGAAGATGGTAAAATTCTTAAATAATTTCAACTTTAATAATATTGTCTGTCTTATCTTTCTCTTTGTTTGATGGTAATGTTGGGATTTGTATAGGATAAACACCCTGCTGAAAATCATGGCTGTTGGTGGTCCTTGTTTGCGTACTAAATGAATTGCATGATGGTTGGTTTTATAAAAGAAATTGGTGGTCCTCATTTATAGGGTATGTGTGTTATTTATAGAACACAAAAGATAATGAGTATCCAAAAGGGGTTTCCCCATCCCTTGAGTTTGTTGTGTCATCTTGAGACATAACGAGCATAGAAGATTACTCCACTATTCTCTTTTTCAACAATGAGAAGTATTTTTCTCCAAAAAATATCGATTCAATCTGCAACATTGGCAGTTCCTCTCTTTAGTCGACCTAGTGAAGAACCAGCTGTCATATATTTATTTGGAGGTCCTAAATATATGACAGATGGTTATTCACTGGGCCTACTAAAACTATGCTGCAAAAGAAGGATGTTATTCCGTGTCAACCATACATGGATCAAAGGTTTTTCTATAATCTTTCTAAATTGGGTAAATTGAGCATATTGAGTAGGCCAGGTATCTATTTTAGGTTTCAAAGGTAAGGGTGCATTGATTTTTAGGTAAAAAATTGTACTTAAAATTTGTTCTAATAATTTAGGACAATAATACCTGAGTCATTTGTGATGTGTAGGAATCAACCACACCTCCATCCTATGCCCAGTGTCACCAGTATGACTCCAAATGCATCTTTATTTAAAATTAACATTAATTCAAGTAAAAAAACACAACTGACATACTGAAAAACTGAGGAAATGAACTACGATTGTTTTGATACTTTAGAAAAATGATATATCTATCATTTTTGATGTGTAGGAATCAATCGTACCTCAATCTGACTCACAGTGTCACCGGTATGACTCCAAATGTGTCTTTTTATTTAAAATTGACATTTATTCAATTAAAAATCACAACTGACATACTGGAAACCGAGAAAAAAAATTCATATTGTTTTGATACATTAGGAAAACAAACCATGAGTCAGTTGCGATGTATAAGAACCAACCTCACCTCAATCTGATTCACAATGTGACCAACATGACTAAAAGTGTCTGTTATAAGTTTAAAATCGACATTTTGGTTCAAAAGATTTCACTCACTGAAAACAAAGAAAACGTGCTTCGATTGTCTTTTAAATTAAGGACAATAATTCTTAAGTCCTTTGTGACATGTATGAAGTAGTCTCACATAAAACCAATGCATTATGTGACCGGTATGAATCAAATTTCATATTTTTTGTTTGAAATGTCATTTTAGTAAAAAAACAAAACTGACATACTGAAAACCAAGGAAATGCATTCTGATTGTTTTGATTTTGACAACCCTACTTTTATTACAAACTTAAACATGATTTATTACATAAACTATTCACTTGATACGACATGGATGATTGAGAGGTATAGTGTCTTTGGGGATTAGGATCATTACATAACAACTTAAAACATTAAATACAACATCTTTATTGAAAACTTCCTCTACATGACCACTACATTCCCTCATACTTAGCATTGTATGGGATAACCTAAGGACATGCATAAGAAAAGGGGTGAGCTATAAAGCCCAGTAAGGGAATAAACATGGAATACATGAGGACTACAATACATGTTAGACAATAGGAATATCAATAGAGCACAAGAGAAACATGAACATAAAGGCATGATAAAGCATGATAAGCATAACATGGAAATGTGGCAACAACACTTAACATGGAATTAGCATGAGCCAAGGCTCATTGCACATAGAGCATGAGTAAATCCCCATTGCACATAAAGCATGATTAAACCCTCATTTCACTTGAATTATCATGAGCCAAAACTCATTACACATGACGTATCATGATACTATACTGTACCCAATGCATTGGAGTGCTATAAGTGCGCACCCTTCTTAAACATTTCATTTCATGCATAAGTGTGCCACATGGATCATAAAACATGGATTCATAAAACATAATCATTTATTCCATGAAAAAGGAATGTGGAATGAAACTTTATAATCAATAAGTAAATTTGAATGAAGGTTAATACCCTTTATGGAGAAATGGGAATGGTATTCACTACACAATGGCATTGGCTTAGAAAATCGGTGCAATTTCGGCATCGTAACGGCGTGATATAAGAATTCATAAAAAATGGTTGATGATAGAGAAAGTGGTGTCTCATCATATCTACATGAAATGGACAGTAAGGTGGTTCATATAGATACATGTCCCAACAATTTTAATGGAATTTAGATTCATGATACCAAAGTATTTCTTGAATGTAAATGAGGAGAGAGAAGTTCCTTTCGGAATTTCGACATAGTAACAGGTGTACATGGGAGGAATTTAATGAGAGAGAAAGGGGTCTCCCATCATTCAAACAATAATAGTGTAGTATGTGGGAGGTTTGAAACCATACCCCATCATTTATAATTGAAATTAAAAGGGCATAACAATATTAATAAAATTGGACAAAAAGTGAAAGGAAGAAAAACCCTTACTTGGAAGTGTGCTTCCAAAGGCTTGAGAGAGGCTTGAGAGAGGCTTCTTGGGAGCTTGGGGCACCTTGTGAGGATTATAGAGAGAGTAGGGAAGATTTTTTATGAACTCCAAAGGCTTTTAGTGAGGAGGAAGTGGGATCTTGGGTGGGTTTATATAGGAAAGGTGAGTGAATTCTTTATTATTTAGGTTTGGGACCGCTTACATTAAAATAATCCAAACCACAAATCATCTCATGGTAATTGCCTAGGGTTTTTGGAAAAGGGGAGAGGAAAATAATATTTTATAAGTCCAATGTCCTAACTTCTTAAAATAATGGGGTTGGTTATGTGGAGGTGAGTCACGCTCCCATGAAAAATAATTTAAAAAGACAAGATGTTTAATAAGTCTTGTGAGGTCCATTAATGCTTTGTAAAATAAGTCAAACAAACCCAAAATCACATTATTTTAATGGTAAAACATATATTGGCCGAACATAAAGCTTATAGTATTTTATTACATCACTATTGGGTCATTATGATGTCATAAAACACATTATATATTTAAACATTATTTAATTTTTACCCAAAACATTTGACTGTCTCAAAAAATTATGAAAAATTCACCATTGGATAATTTCAACATCCTGATTCTAGAAATAAAATTTATTTTATCTAAATAATTTTTTTAAATATGTTAATTTTCACTTTTAAAATAAAAACTGACATTTATCGAAAATTCACAGGTTTTGACAAAAATAGCTTTCAAACCTTAATAAAAATTACAATTGCATTCATAAAATTATAAGATCATTTATATTTAATAAAAATTAATTTAATAATAATAATAATAATAATTTATTAAAATATTATTTAATTAAAAAATACCTTAATTTAATAAAATATAATTCTTAATTAAATAATAACTAAAAACACTATTTGTAATTTAAAAACTATTTTCAATGTATCAATAATGACAAGAAAGTATATTAATTATTATATACAAAAAAAATAGTGTACATGAACATAGTACTAGCGATTTGTTACATAACCCCTTAAAACAACCGCATAAGACCTAAGGGTAAGGTGTGCGATGGTGATAGACTCTTGGGGTGGCTCAGATAACATCGCTCGAGTGGTAAACTCTATCAACTTCCACTTTTCCCATAGACGGTCCCATTTGGTCTTGACATGATGAAGCTTAGCTTGGGCTTGGTCAAGAGCGAAGCCAAAAGACACCACCTCTTTTCCGAGCTCTAAAAAATGGGCTTCGTATGGAGAAATTCTACTAGATGAGGCCATCGCTTCCTTTGTCTGAGTAAACTGGGTTTGTTAAAGACCTATATTTATACTAATCATGTGATCACTATTCAACAGATATAAAAGCAATAGTCACAATTCTTAACATAAAACCAAAGAAGTTGACATTTTATATAAACATTTTACATTAAGAGACTTTTAATTAGATCAAGAGAGATTTCTATTAATGAAACTTTGGGCCGTTACAATATTCCCCCTTAAAAAATTTCGCCCTCAAAATTTCCTTTTCCCACACTAAAACAGATGTGGGTAACTCATCTTCATCATTTCCTCTGATTCCCTAGTCGCTTCTTCAAACTTATGGTTTCTCCACAACACCTTGACGAGGGGCATTGTCTTATTTCGTAGAACTTTTTCTCTATGATCTAATATCTTCACTGGTTTCTCCTCATAAGAAAGATCATCCTCCAACTATACCACCTCAGAAGAGAGTACATGTGAAGGGTCCGGTATGTACTTACTTAAGAGGGATACATGAAAGACATCATGTACTTTGGTCAGGGTTGGTGGAAGTGAAAGTCGATAGGCCACAGCCCCGACACGATCAAGAATCTCGAAGGGGCCGATATACCTTGGACTTAACTTCCCTTTCTTTCCAAACTTCATGACCTTGTTCCACGGAGTTATGCGTAGAAAGACTATGTCTCCAACTTTAAACTCAAGGTCTCGTCGACGATTATCTGCATAACTCTTTTGTCGACTCTGGGCTGCCTTGATATGCTGCTGAATGATTTTCACCTTCTCCACCATTTCCTCGACTATTTCTAGTCCAAGCAGCTTATGTTCACCGAGCTCATCCCAACATGCTGGTGTTCTTCACCTTTTCCCATACAGGGCTTCATATGGTGCCATTTGGATGCTCGAGTGGAAACTGTTATTATAAGAGAACTCAACAAGAGGAATATATTGATCCCATTCTCCTTTAAAGTCCATTGAGCATGATCTCAACATGTCCTCAAGTGTTTGGGTAGTCTGCTCAGATTGGCCATCATTTGGAGGATGATAGGCCGTACTGAAGTTCAGTTCAGTATTCAGAGCATATTGAAGACTCTTCCAAAACATAGAGGTGAATCTTGGATCTCGATCAGACACAATAGATAGTGGTACTCCATGCTGCCTTACCACTTCCCTGATATATATCCGTGCCAGTTTATCCAATGAGAAATCCTCTCGAATAGCAATGAAGTGTCTAGTCTTTGTAAGATGATCCACAAAAACCCAAATTTCATCATTTCCTTTGGATGTCCTTGGAAGTCCAGTGACAAAGTCCATGGTGATGTTTTCCCATTTCCATTCTGGTATGGGAAATGGTTGCATCATCCCCTTAGACTTATGCCTCTCTGCCTTCACTTTCTGGCACACCAGGCACTTTGATGTATATTCAGCAATCTCCTTCTTCATATTATCCCACCAAAAGTTTTCTCGGAGATCTCGATATATCTTTGTGCTCCCTAGGTGAATAGAGAAATTTGAATTATGTGCATTATCCAAAAGTTCTTTCTTCAGCTCCGGACTTGATGGAACACATAGTATTTTCCCAAATATCACAATTCCTTCTTCATTAAAATTAAACTCCGAGGATTTCCCTTTTTCGATATCTTCCAGTTTTTCTTGAATTCCCATATCATCCTTTTGAGAATCCTTTAACCTTTCCAAAAGAGACGGTTGAGCAATAATTTTTTAAAGGATTGATGATGTTCCCCTATTTATGATTCCCATGTCCATCTTTATCAAGTCTAAGAAGATTGGATCCTTCTCAATTCTCATCATTGATAGAATCGCTGGGTCCTTTCTACTTAGGGCATCTGCCACCTTGTTCGCTTTCCCAGGGTGGTAATGTATTGAACAATCATAATCCTTGATGAGATCTATCCAAATTCTCTGACGTATATTAAGCTATTTATGTCTGAATATATATTTAAGACTCTTGTGGTCAATATATATCTCACATTTCTCCGCATAGAGATAATGTTTCCAGATTTTCAAGGCAAAGATCACAGCCTCCAACTCCAGATCATGCGTTGGATAGTTTCACTCATGGACTTTCAACTGCCTTGAGGCATAGGATATCACTTTATCATTCTGCATCAGCACACAGCCTAAGCCCTTCTTCTAAGCATCACTGAATACCAAAAAAAGTTCCCCACTTGTGGGTAAAGTGATCACGAGTGCAGTGATAAGCCTCCTTTTCAACTCCTTGAAGATTTCTTCGCATTCATCACTCTAAAAAAATTTTACTTCCTTTTGAGTTAGCTTTGTAAGAGGGTTGGAAAATTGTGAGAAATTTATCACAAATCGTCGATAATATCTAGCTAACCCCAAGAAGCTACGGATATCAGTTACCGATGTTGGCCTCAGCCATCCCTCAATTACTTCTGTTTTGGAGGGATCCACAGATATCCCATTTCTTGCGATGATATGGCCCAAGAATGGGACCTCCTTCAACCAGAACTCACACTTGCTGTACTTTTCAAATAGATTATACTTGCACAAAGTCTCTAGTACAGTTCTTAAATGCTCCTCATGATCCTCCTTGGTTTTAGAGTATACTAGAATATCGTCTATAAAGACTACCAAAAATTTGTCTAAGTAATTTATAAAGACTCTATTCATCAAGTCCATGAAGATTGCTGGAGCATTGGTGAGTCCAAAAGGCATTACTATGATTTCATAGTGCCCGTATCTTGTACGAAAAGTAGTCTTGGGGACATCTTCCTTCTTCACCCTTACTTTATAATATCCCGACCGCAAATATACCTTGGAGAAGTATTGTTCTCCATGTAGCTGATCGAACAAGTCATCGATCCATGGCAGATGATACTTGTTTTCTATCGTGATTTTGTTAAGTTCACGATAATCGATGCAAAGCCACATTGACCCATCCTTCTTCTTGACAAAGAGAACTGGTGCACCCCATGGTGAAGCACGTGGGTGTATAAACCCTTTATACCGATTATCCTATAGTTGTTTCTTCAGCACTTCAAGATCAACGAAAACCATTCTATATGGAGTCTTGGATATTGGTACTGCCCTAGGTATAAGTTCAATTGATAATTCAACATCTCTTCTAGGAGGAAGACCAGACAGTTCCTCGGGAAACACTTCAGAGAATTCCCTCACAATAGGCATTTCTTCAAGGATTGTTTCTTCCTTGGACTCAATCATCTGAGCCAGATACTCTTGCTCATAGGGTAGTAATATCCATGATTGAGATGATGGAGCTAAAGGAGATTCATCTTCCTCCTTACACTTGTAAAGAATCAGGGGTCGATTCTCCATATGGAGTGTGATTTCCCTCTCCTGACAATTTATATTGGCCTTATATAAATAAAGCCAATCCATGCCAAGAATTGAATCAAATTACACTATATGGAGTATGACGAGGTTCGCCGGGAAATTAATTCCATATATTATGATAGGGGAGGAGTTATATTAATGGGATGCAATGATTGCCCCATTTTCCATACTCACTGACATCTTCACTTCCATGATTTGTGGTGGTGCTGGGATTCTTCTACTAAACTTTCGAGATATAAAAGAATGCTTAGAACCTGAATCAAAAAGTACATTTTCTATTCTTGAATGAATAACTAGTGTACCTGTCACCACTTCGTTTCTGGGGTTCACTTCGGCAGAAGTGATGGAAAAATCTCTTCCTTGCTGCCTTGCAGGTTGTTGGTTGCCTCTGAAAACCTTTGGATTAGGGCACTGATTTTCAAGATGCCCTGGTACTTTGCAATTGTAGCAATGAACAATGCGCTGAGGTTCGAACAAAGTGTTCCTCTCCTCTGTCGCAGCCTCAGGTCTTTCTTACCGACAGTTAACAGCTAGGTTCCCTTCTCTTCCACACCTAAAGCATTTCCTCATCCCCTTGAGGAAATTTCCAGGGTGCTTCTTTCCACACTTTTGGAAAGTGGGGTGATGGATCTTCTTAACACCGTTGGATTTATCCATCGGACCGCCAGAATTGATGTCAACCTTATGCTTCTTATCCCCATGATACCCTTGTGATTCCTCGATCTCCATTTCGACCTTGAGGTTACATCGGACAATTTCCTCATAGCTGTCGAAGTCATTGATTGCTAATGCTTTTCATAGGCTAGGCTTCCGCCCACCAAAGAAGTGGTCAACCTTGCATTTGGGGGTAACGACAAAGACAGAAGAGTATCATGCAAGCCTTGTGAAGTTTTCCTCATACGCTCCAACGTATTCTTTTTCGTTTTTCTTGAGGGAAAGGAAGTCCCTTTTCATCTTAATCTGGAGGGTGCGCGGAAAATATTTATCAAAAAACATCTTACATAAATGCTTCCATTCCAACGCCTCGATCTCCTCCTCAGGCTTCGTATTTTTGATCAACATACACCATTGTTCAGCTTCACCCTCCATACGATAAGTCTCCAGGAGAACCTTCTCTTGTTCAGAACATTGAAGGATGAAGAAGATATTTTAAATGGAGTTGATCCATTGTTTAGCGATCATGGGATCAGATGATCCAATAAAAGTAGGAGTCATTTGTCTCATGAAGCTCTCGATAGCAACTTGTTCCTTCTTAGGGGGGTTTGGACGTTCTTCTTAACCCATGTTTCTATTCAAAGCTTGAGTTAGCTGAGAGATAAGCGTGACAAAGTTCGCGATTCCCGCTCCCATTTGATTGGACATTTCATTAGTACAATCATCACACTGATCTTCACATCGGTTATTAGCCCGAGTCCTCCTATTACCGGCCATTTGATGGAATAAAAGGAAAGTTAGGGGGGTAACACATAAAGGGTAATCCAAAGACAAAAGTTGATGACTTATAAATAAACTTTTATTTCCTTAACTCATGAGTCTATAGGCTTCAATATAGGCTTTTCATGATCTACTTTCTAACAAATATTCTTAGGGGAATTTTTTTGTTCCCTTAATAAGGGTTCATAATAAGCTTGTGAATTTATAAAAACATATCCCCCATGAGTGTCGTAACCAAGAGTGCAGTAAGGCCCATTGTCGTGCACTAGTTCCCGTTCGAGTCTAGCTCAAAGCGGTGTTTTCAGGTTTTACCCCTAGGATACATCTGTGTCAGAGCCGCCTCTACCTGCTCGTATCCAGACAAGGATGTATTTGTTTGATAAACCACTTACTAAGTACTTACCAAAACTTAGGGATGTTTTTATTATACTGAGTCTTATCTCTAAGGCTTTATTAGGGTTTTCTAATCCTAATCCCAAAAATAACTAAACCTATCCTCTGATACCAACTATGACAAACCTGATTTTATTACAAACTTAAACATGATTTATTACATAAACTATTCACTTGATACAACATGGATGATTGAGAGGTCTAGTGTATTTGTGGATTAGTATCATTACATAACAACTTAAAACATGAAATACAACATCTTTATTGAAAACTTCCTTTACATGACCACTATATTCCCTCGTACTTAGCATTGCATGAGATAACCTGAGGACATGCATAAGAAAATGGGTGAGCTATAAAGCTCAGTAAGGGAATAAACATGGAATACATGAGGAGTACAATAGATGTTAGAAAATATAAATATCAATAGAGAACCAGAGAAAAATGAATATAAAGGCATGATATAGCATGATAATCATAACATGGAAATGTGGCAACAACACTTAACATGGAATTAGCATGATCCAAGGCTCATTGCACATGAAGCATGAGTAAATCCTCATTGCACATGAAGCACGAGTAAACCCTCATTGCACTTGAATTAGAATGAGTCAAAACTCATTGCACTTGACATATCATGATACTATACTTTACCCAATTCATTGGAGCGCTATAAGGTCACACCCTTCTTAAACATTTCATTTCATGCATAAGTGTGCCACATGGATCATAAAGCATAGATTCATAAAACATAATCATTTATTACACGACAAAGGAATGTGGAATGAAACTTTATAATCAATAAGTAAATGTGCATGAAGGTGAATACCCTTGATGGAGAAATGGAAATGGTATTCACTACACAATGACATTGGCTTAGAAAATCGGTGCAATTTCGGCTGCATAACGACGTGATATAAGAATTCATAAAAAATGGTTCATGGGAGAGAAAGGGGTGTCTCATCATATCTAAATGAAATGGATAGTAAGGGGGGTCATATAGATACATGTCCCAACAATTGTAATGGAATTTAGATTCATGATACAAAAGTATTTCTTGAATGTAAATGAGGAGAGAGAAGTTCCTTTCGGAATTTCGACATAGTAACAGGTGTACATGGGAGGAATTTAATGAGAGAGAAAGGGGTCTCCCATCATTAAAAAAATAAGAGGCCAGTATGGGGGATATTTTAAAACATACCCTAATATTTATAATTTAAATTAAAATGTCATAATAATATTAAGAAAATTGGACAAAAAGTGAAAGGAAGAAAAACCCTTACTTGGAAGTGTGCTTCCAAAAGCTTAAGAGAGGATTAAGAGAGGATTCTTGGGAGCTTGGGGCACCTTGGGAGGATTTTATGGAGAGTAGGGCAGAGGTTGGACGAACTCCAAAGGCTTTTAGTGAGGAGGAAGTGGGATCTTGGGCGGGTTTATATTGAAAAGGTGAGTGAATTCTTTATTATTTTGGTTTGGGACCCCTTACATTAAACTAATCCAAACCACAAATCAGATCATGGTTTTTGCCCATGGTTTTTGGAAAATGGGAGAGGAAAATAATATTTTATAAGTCCAAATTCCTAACTTCTTAAAATAATGGGGCTTCTTATGTGTAGGTGAGTCACGCTCCCATGGAAAATAATTTAAAAAGCAAGATGTTTAATAAGTCTTGAGGGGTCCATTAATGCTTTATAAAATAATTCAAAAAAACCCAAAATCAAATTATTTTAATGTTAAAACATATATTATCCGAACATAAAGTCTATAGTATTTTATTACATCACTATTGGGTCATTATGATGTCATAAAACACATTATATATTTAAACGGTATTTAATTTTTACCCAAAAAAATTGACTGTCTCGGAAAATTATGAAAAATTCACCGTTGGATAATTTCGATGTCCTGATTCCAGAAATAACATTTATTTTATCTAAATAATTTTCTAAATATGTTAATTTTCACTTTTAAAATAAAAACCGACATTTATCGAAAATTCACAGGTTTTGACAAAAATGGCTTTCAAACCTTAATAAAAATTGAAATTTCATTCATAAAATTTTAAGATCATTTATATTTAATAAAAATTAATTTAAAAATAATAATAATATTTTATTAAAATAATATTTAATTAAAAAATACCTTAATTTAATAAAATATAATTCTTAATTAAATAATAACTAAAAACACTATTTCTACTTTAAAAACTATTTTCAATGTATCAATACTGACAAGAAAGTATATTCATTATTATATACAAAACAATAATGTACCTGAACATAGTACTAGAGATTTGTTACATAACCCCTTAAAAAATCCTCATAATACCTAAGGGTAAGGTGTGCGATGGTGATAGACTCTTGGGGTGGCCCAAATTAACATCACTCGAGTGGTAAACTCTATCAACTTCCAATTTTCCCGTAGACGGTCCCATTCGTGCTTGACATGATGAAGCTCAGCTTGGGCTTGGTCAAGAGCGAAGCCCAAAGACACCACCTTTTTTCTGAGATCCAACAAATGGGCTTTGTATGGAGGAATTCTACATGATGAGGCCATCGCTTCCTTTGTCTGAGTAAATTGGGTTTGTTAAATCCCTATATTTATACTAATCATGTGATCACTGTTCAACGACTATAAAAGCAACAATCACAATTCTTAACATAAAACCAAATAAGTTGACATTTAATATAAACATTTTATATAAAGAGACATTTAATTAGATCAAGAGGTATTTCAATTAATGAAACTTTGGTTCGTTACAATATTCCCCCCTTAAAAAATTTCACCCTCGAAATTTCCTTTTCCCACACTAAAACAAATGTGGGTAACCCAGCTTCATCATTTCCTCCGATTCCCAAGTCGCTTCTTCAAACTTGTGGTTTCTCCACAACACCTTAACGAGGGGCATTGTCTTATTTCGTAGAACTTTTTCTCTATGATCTAAGATCTTCACTGGTTGATCCTCATAAGAAAGATCATCCTCCAACTGTACCACCTTAGAAGAGAGTACATGTGAAGGGTCCGGTATGTACTTCCTTAGGAGGGATAAATGAAATACATCATGTACTTGGCCATGGTAGGTGGAAGTGCTAGTCGATATACCACAACCCCAACAGGATCAAGAATCTTGAAGGGGCTGATGTACCTTGGACTTAACTTCCCTTTCTTTCTAAACCCCATGACCTTATTCCACGAATATATGCATAAAAAGACCATGTTTCCAACTTTAAACTCAAGGTCTGATCGACTATTATCTGCATAACTCTTCTGTCGACTCTGGGCTGCCTTGATATGCTGCTGAATGGTTTTCAACTTCTCCACCATTTCCTGGACCATTTCTGGTCCAAGCAGCTTACATTCACTGACCTCATCTGAATATGCCGGTGTTCTACACCTTTTTCCATACAGGGCTTCATATGGTGCCATTTGGATGCTCGAGTGGAAACTGTTATTATAAGAGAACTCACCAAGAGGAAGATATTGATCCCATCCTCCTTTAAAGTCCATTGAGAATAATCTCAACATGTCCTCAAGTGTTTGGATAGTCCGCTTGGATTGGCCATCAGTTTGAGGATGATAGGCCATACTGAAGTTCAGTTCAGTATTCATAGCATGTTTAAGACTCTTCCAAAACATAGAGGTGAATCTTGGATCTCGGTCAGACACAATAGATAGTGGTACTCCATGCAGCCTTACCACTTCCCTGATATATATCTGTGCCAGTTTATCCAATGATAAATCCTCTCGAATAGCAATGAAGTGTGCAATCTTTGTAAGACAATCCACAAAAAACCATATTGCATTGTTTCCTTTGGATGTCCTTGGAAGTCCGGTGACAAAGTCCATGGTTATGTTTTCCCATTTCCATTCTGGTATGGGCAATGCTTACATCATCCCCTTAGACTTCTACCTCTCTTCCTTCACTTGCTGGCACACTAGGCACTTTGATGTATATTTAGCGATATCCTTTTTTATATTATCCCACCAAAAGTTTTCTCAGAGATCTCTATACATCTTTGTGCTCCTGGGGTGAATAGAGAAATTTTAACTACGTGCATCATCCAAAAGTTCCTTCTTCAGCTCCGAACTTGATGGAACACATAGACTTTTCCCAAATCGCACAATTTCTTCTTCATTAACATTAAACTCCGAGGATTTCCCTTTTTCAATAGCTTCCACTTTTTCTTGAATTCCCACATAATCCTTTTGAGCATCCTTTAACCTTTCCAAAAGAGACGATTGATCAATCATTTGTGAAAGGATTGATGATATTCCCTTATTTATGATTCCCATGTCCATCTTCATCAAGTCTAAGAAGATTGGATCCTTCTCAATTCTCATCATTGATAGAATCACTGGGTCCTTTCTACTTAGGGCATCTGCCACCTTGTTCGCTTTCCCAGGGTGGTAATGTATTGAACAGTCATAATCATTTATGAGATCTATCCATCATCTCTGACTCATATTAAGATCTTTCTATGTGAATATATATATTTAAGACTCTTGTGGTCAGTATATATCTCACATTTCTCCCCATAGAGATAATGTCGCCAGATTTTCAAGGAAAAGATCACAACCGCCAACTCCAGATCATGCGTTGGATAGTTTCTCTCATGGATTTTCAACTTCCTTGAGGCATAGGATATCACTTTATCATTCTGCATCAGCACACAGCCTAAGCCCTTCTTCGAAGCATCAATGAATACCACAAAAAGTTCCCCACTTGTGGGTACAGTGAGCATGAGCATAGTGATAAGCCTCCTTTTCAACACCTTGAAGATTTATTCGCATTCATCACTCAAATAAAATTTTACTCCCTTTCGAGTTATCTTGTTAATTGGGTTGGACAATCGTGATAAATTTTCCACAAATCGTTGATAATATCCAGCTAACCCCAAGAAGCTACAAATATCCATTACCGATGTTGGCCTCATCCATCCCTCAATTGCATCTCTTTTGGAGGGATCTATAGATATCCCATTGCTTGTGATTATATGGCCCAAGAATGAGACATCCTTCAACCAGAAATCACACTTGCTGTACTTTTCATAGATATTCTCCTTGCGCAAAGTCTCTAGTAAAGTTCTTAAATGCTCCTCATGATCCTCATTGGTTTTGGAGTAATTAGAATATCATCTATAAAGACTACCACAAATTTGTCTAGGTGATCTCTAAAGACTCTATTCATCAATTCCGTGAAGATTTCTGGAGCATTGGTGAGTCCGAAAGTCATTACAATGAATTCATAGTGCCCGTATCTTGTACAAAAAGCAATCTTGAAGACAATTTCCTTCTTCACCCTTACTTGATAATATCCCACCGCAAATATACCTTGGAGAAGTATTGTGCTCCATGTAGTTGATCGAACAATTCATCGATCCATGGTAGAGGATACTTGTTCTTTATCGTGATTTTGTTAAGTTCATGATAATCGATGCAAAGCCTCATTGACCCATCCTTCTTCTTGATTAAGAGGACTAGTGCACCCCATGGTGAAGCACTTGGGCATATAAACCCTTTATCCAGATTCTCCTGTAGTTGTTTCTTTAGCTCTTCAACCTCAACTACAACCATTCTATATGGAGTCTTGGATATTGGTAGTGCCCTAGGTATAAGTTCAATTGATAATTCAACGTCTCTTCGAGGAGGAAGACCAGGCAATACCTTGGGAAACACTTCTGCGAATTCCCTCACAATAGGCATTTCTTCAAGGATGGTTTCTTCCTTGGACTCAATCATCTGAGCCA
The DNA here is from genome assembly GCA_963277665.1 of Viscum album. Taxonomy (NCBI): domain Eukaryota; kingdom Viridiplantae; phylum Streptophyta; class Magnoliopsida; order Santalales; family Viscaceae; genus Viscum; species Viscum album. Next base: position 1,539,673,310 of record OY728150.1, read on the forward strand.
GATACGCTTGCTCATAGGGAAGTAATATCCATGCTTGAGATGATGGAGATAAAGGATATTCATCTTCCTCCTTACACTTGTAAAGAATCGGGGGTCGATTCTCCAAATGGAGTGTGATTTCCCTCTCCTGACAATTTATGTTGGCTTTATATAAGGAAAGCCAATCCATGCCAAGAATTGCATCAAATTCCACTAGAGGGAGTATGAAGAGGTTCTCCGGGAAATTCAATCCATATATTATGACAGGGGAGGAGTTATATTCATGGGATGCAATGATTACCCCATTTTCCGTACTCACCGACATCTTCACTTCCATGATTTGTGGTGGTGATGGGATTGTTCTACTAAACTTTCAAGATATAAAAGAATGCGTAGAACTTGAATCAAAAAGTAAGTTTGCTATTATTGAATGAATAACTAGCATACTTGTCACCACTTAATTGTCGGGGTTCACTTCGGTAGAAGTGATGGAAAAAGATCTTCCTTGCTGTCGTGCGGGTTGTTGGTTGCCTCTGAAAACCTTTGGATTAGGGCACTGATTTAGAAAATGCCTCAGTTCTTTGTAGTTATAGTAATGAACAATGCATTGAGGTTTAAACAGAGCGTTCCTCTCCTCTATCGTAGCCACGTGTCTTTCTTGCCGACAGTTAACAGCTAGGTGACCTTCTCTTTCAAACCTAAAGCATTCCCCTATCCCCTTGAGGAAATTTCTAGTGTGCTTTTTCCGCTCTTTTGGAAAGTGGGGTGATGGATCTTCTTAGCACCATTGGATTTATCCATCAGACCACCAGCATTGAATTCCACCTTACGCTTCTTTTCCCCATGATACCCATGTGATTCCCCGATCTCCATTTCGACCTTAAGGTCACATCGTACAATTTCCTCATAGTTGTCGAAGTCACGGATTGCTAATGCTTTCAGGAGGCTAGGCTTCAGACCACCAAAGAAGTGGTCAACCTTGAATTTGGGGGTAACGACAAAGACGGAAGCGTATCATGCAAGCCTTGTGATGGTTTCCTCATACGCTCCAATATATTATTCTTCTTTTTTCTTGAGGGAAAGGAAGTACCTTTCCTTCTTAAGACGGAGGGTGCGTGGAAAATATTTATCAAAAAACATCTTCCAGAAACACTTCCATTCCAACACCTCAATATCCTGCTCAGGCTTCGTATTTTTGATCAACATCCACCATTTATCAGCTTCACCCTCCATACGATAAGCCTCCAGGAGAACCTTCTCCTGTTCAGAACATTGAAGGATGGAGAATATCTTTTCAATGGATTTGATCCATTGTTCAGCGATCGTGGGATCAGATGATCCAATAAATGTAGGAGGACTTTGTCTCATGAAGCTCTCGATAGAGACTTGTTCCTTCTTGGGGGGGGGGGGGTTGGACCTTCTTCTTGACCCCTGTTTCTATTCAAATATTGAGTTAGCTGAGAGAGAAGCATGACAAAGTTCTCGATTCCCGCTCCCATTGTATTGGGCATTTCATTAGTACAGTCATCACACTGGTCTTCACATCGGTTGTTATCCTGAGTCCTCCTATTACTGGCCATTGGCTGGAATAAAAGGAAAGTTAGGGGGGTAACACATAAAGGTTAATCCAAAGACAAAAGTTGATGACTTATAAATAAACTTTTATTTCCTTAACTCATGAGTCTATAGGCTTCAATCTAGAATTTTTATGATCTACTTTCTAACAAATATTCTTAGGAGAATTTTTTTTTATTCCCTTAATAAGGGTTCATACTAAGCTTGTTAATTTATCAAAACATATCCCACATGAGTGTCGTAACCAAGAGTGCATCAAGGCCTGTTGTCGTGCACTGGTTCCCGTTCGAGTCTAGCTCAAAGTGGTGTTTTCAGGTTTTACCCCTAGGATACATCTGTGTCAGAGCCGCCTCTACCTGCTCATATCCAGACATGGATGTATTTGTTTGATAAACCAATTAATCAGTACTTACCAAAACATAGGAATGTTTTTATTATACTTAGTCTTGTCTCTAAGGCTTTACTAGGGTTTTCTAATCCTAATCCCAAAAATAACTAAACCTATCCTCTGATACCAACTATGACAAACCTGCTTTTATTACAAACTTAAACAAGATTTATTACATAAACTATTCACTTGATACAACATGGATGATCGAGAGGTCTAGTGTCTTTTGGGATTAGGATTATTACATAACAACTTAAAACATAAAATACAACATCTTTATTGAAAAATTTCTTTACATGACCACTGCATTCCCTCGTACTTAGCATTGCATGGGATAACCTGAGGACATGCATAAGAAAAGGGGTGAGCTATAAAGCCCAGTAAGGGAATAAACATGGAATAAATGAGAAGTACAATACATGTTAGACAATAAGAATATCAATAGATCAGAAGAGAAACATGAACATAAAGTCATGATAAAGCATGATAATCATAACATGGAAATGTGGCAACAACACTTAACATGGAATTAGCATGAGCCAAGGATCATTGCACATGGAGTATGAGTAAATCCTCATTGCACATGAAGAACGAGTAAACCCTCATTGCACTTGAATTTTCATGATTCCACACTCATTTCACATGACATATCATGATACTATACTTTACCCAATGCATTGAAGCGCTATAAGGGCACACCCTTCTTAAACATTTAATTTCATGCATAAGTGTGTCACAAGGATCATAAAACATGGATTCATAAAACATAATAATTTATTCCACGACAAAGTAATGTGGAATGAAACTTTATAATCAATAAGTAAATGTGCATGAAGGTGAATACCCTTGATGGAGAAATGGGAATGGTATTCACTACACAATGGCATTGGATTAGAAAATCGGTGCAATTTCGGCAGCGTAACGGCGTGATATAAGAATTCATAAAAAATGGTTGATGAGAGAGAAAGGGGTGTCTCATCATTTCTAAATGAAATGTATAGTAATAGGGGAAATATATATACATGTCCCAACAATTTTAATGGAATTTAGATTCATGATACAAAAGTATTTCTTGAATGTAAATTAGGAGAGAGAAGTTCCTTTCGGAATTTTGGCATAGTAACAGGTGTACATGGGAGGAATTTAATGAGAGAGAAAGGGGTCTCCCATCATTCAAAAAATAATAGGGAAGTATGGGGGAGGTTTGAAACCATACCACATCATTTATAATTGAAATTAAAATGGCATAACAATATTAAGAAAATTGGACAAAAAGTGAAAGGAAGAAAAACCCTTACTTGGAAGTGTGCTTCCAAAGGCTTGTGAGAGGATTCTTGGGAGCTTAGGGCACCTTGGGAGGATTATAGAGAGAGTAGGGAAGAGTTTGGATGAACTCCAAAGGATTTGAGTGGGGAGGAAGTGGGAGCTTGGGTGGGTTTATATAAGAAAGATGAGTGAATTATTTATTATTTAGGTTTGGGACCCCTTACATTAAACTAATCCAAACCACAAATCAGCTCATGGTTTTTGCCCATGGTTTTTGGAAAAGGTTAGAGGAAAACAATATTTTATAAGGACAAAGTCCGAACTTCTTAAAATAATGGGGTTTCTTATGTGGAGGTGAGTCACACTCCCATGGAAAATAATTTAAAAAGACAAGATGTTTAATAAGTCTTGAGGTGTCCATTAATGCTTTGTAAAATAAGTAAAACAAACCCAAAATCAAATTATCTTAATGGTAAAAAATATATTGGCCGAACATAAAGCTTATAATATTTTATTACATCACTATTGGGTGATTATGATGTCATAAAACACATTATATATTTTAACGATATTTAAATTTTACCCAAAAAATTTGACTGTCTCTGAAAATTATGAAAAATTCACCATTTGATAATTTCGACATCCTGATTCCAAAAATAAAATTTATTTTATCTAATTAATTTTCTAAATATGTTAATTTTTACTTTTAAAATATAAACCGATATTTTTTGAAAATTCAGAGGTTTTGAAAAAAATGGCTTTCAAATCTTAATAAAAATTACAATTGCATTCATAAAATCATAATATAATTTATATTTAATAAAAATTAATTTAATAATAATAATAATATTTTATTAAAATATTATTTAATTCAAAAATCCCTTAATTTAATAAAATAGAATTCTTAATTAAATAATAACTAAAAACACTATTTGTACTTTAAAAACTATTTTCAATGTATCAATAATGACAAGAAATTATATTCATTATTATATACAAAAAAATAATATACATGAACATCGTACTATCAATTTTTTATATAACCCCTTAAAATAACCGCATAAGACCTAAGGGTAAGGTGTGCGATGGTGACAAACTCTTAGGGTGGCTCAGATAACATCGCTCGAGTGGTAAACTCTATCAACTTTCACTTTTACCATAGACGGTCCTGTTCGAGCTTGACATGATGAAGTTCAGATTGGGCTTGGTCAAGAGCGAAGAACAAAGAAGCCACCTCTTTTTCGAGTTCCGACAAATGGGCTTCGTATGGAGCAATTCTACTGGATGAGGCCATCGCTTCCTTTGTCTGAGTAAATTGGTTTTGTTAAAGCCCTATATTTATACTAATCATGTGATCACTGTTCAATGACTATAAAATCAACAGTCACAATTCTTAACATAAAACCAAAGAAGTTGAAATTTTATATAAACATTTTACATAAAGAGTCATTTAATTAGATCAAGAGGGATTTCTATTAATGAAACTTTGGGTTGTTACATTGATAATTTAGGAAAATGATATATCAGTCATTTATGATGTGTAGGAATCAACCCCACATCAATCCGATGCATGGTGTCACTGGTATGACTCCAAATGTGTCTTGTTATTTAAAATTGACATTAATTCAAGTAAAAAAACACAACTGAGATACTGAAAACTGAGGAAACACATTTAGATTATTTTTATACTTTATTACAACAATGCATGAGTCATTTGTGACATGTAGGAATCTACCCCACCTCAATCCGACTTACCATGCGATCAGTATGACTAAAAGTGTCTGTTACAAGTTTAAAATCAACATTTTAGTTTAAAACATGTCACTCACTAAAAAAATAAAACATTCTCTGATTGTCTTAAAAATTATGGAAAAATGATTATTAAGTCCTTTGTGATGTGTATGAAGTAGTCTCATGTCAAACCGATGCACGATGCGACCATTATGACTCAAATTGCATGTTTTCGGTTTGAAATGAAATTTTAGTTAAAAAACACAATTGACATACTGAAAATCAATTAAATTCATTAAAATTGTTTTGATACTTTAGGAAAAAAATCTATCAGTCATTTGTGATGTTTATGAATCAACCAAACATTAATCTGACGCATAGTGTCACCGGTATGACTCCCAATGTGTCTTGTTATTTAAAATTGACATTAATTCAAGTAAAAAAACACAACTAACATACTGAAAACTAAGAAAATGCATTCAGATTGTTTTTATACTTTAGTAAAGCAATCAATGAGTTAGTTTTGATGTGTAGGAATCAACCCTACCTCAATTAGATGCACTGTATGATTAGTATGACTAAAAGTGCCAGTTATGAGTTGAAAATTGACATTTTAATTAAAAACATGCCATTCACTGAAAACAAATCAAACACGCTCTGATTGTATTCCAAATTAAGGAAAATGATTAATAAGTCCTTTTTGACATATGTGAAGCAGTCTCACATCAAACCGATGTACAATGCGACCATTATGACTCAAATTTCATGTTTTCGATTTGAAATGACATTTTAGTAAAAAAACACAAATGACATACTGAAAACTGAGGAAATGCATTCTGATTTTTTTTATACTTACGGAGAATGATATATCAGTCATTTGTGATTTGTAGAAATCAACTGAACCTCAATACAATGCACGGTGTCACCAATATGACTCCAAATGTGTCTTTTTATTTAAAATTGACATTAATTCAAGTAAAAAAACACACAACTGACATACTAAAAATTGAGAAACCGCATTTTTATTGTTTTCATACTTTAGGAAAATGATGCATGAGTCAGTTGTGATGTATCGGAATCAACCCCACCTCAATTTGATGAATGATGTGACGATATAACTAAAAGTGTCTGCTATCAGTTTAAAATTGATATTTTAGCTCAAAATGTGCCACTCACTGAAAACCAAGAAAAGACACTCTGATTATCTTTAAAATCAAGGAAAAAAATCCTTAAGTATTTTGTAATGTGTATGAAATAGTATCCCATCAAACTGATGAACTATGTGACCTGTATGACTCAAATTGCATGTTTTCAGTGTGAAATAATATTTTAGTAAAAAAACACAACTAACATACTGAAATCTAAGAAAACGCATTCGGATTGTTTTGATAATTTAAAAAAAATACCCATCATTCATTTTTGACATGTAGGAATGAACCCCACCTCAATAAAATGAAAAATGTGACCGGTATAACTCCAAAGGTGTCATTTTTATTAAAAATTGACATTTTTTAATATATTCTTCATATTAATGTTTAATTTATTTCTTTATAGTTTTACTAACATAATATTTGTTTTCTTATATAGTTTGAACCTTTTTCTAGAGTTGGGATTATTTTTTTCAGAAACTATTTCCATCAGAGGACATTTTTTAGAGGGGACGACAAACGTCAAAATAGAAAACATTAATGCTTTTAACCATTTGTTGGATAATTGTAAATATAATTTTATAAAACAATGTCAAAATTTATATAGAAGTTTTTTTTTGGTATATACCATGAGTGAAAATATTTTTATTCATGATTTCAATAAAATGTATATAATATTTTTTGCCAAACCTTTGTGTGCGCTCCTTTCTTTTTCATCATTTGCATCATGTATGCTGTTCTTTTGTATATACTATGGGTGGTTATTTTTTAGCAAGTTTTTGCTGGTTTGTGTTGGTTATTTTTTATGGTTTGGTTATTTTGATATGCTGTTTGGGTGCTGTTTATTTATTTTTAGGTTGCTGGGTGTGCTGTTATATAAACATCCCACCCAAACAGGGAAGCCTTTATCATCACTATTTAGAGTGCTGATAAAGGGGGTCCATTATCAGTGCTAAAAATAGCACTGATAAAGGACCCACTTTATCAGCGCATTTTTAGCGCTGATAAAGGGGAACCCCCCTCTTTAATAGAGGCTCTATTATCAGTGCTTTTTTAGTGATGATAAAGGCCTTTTTTAGCACTGATAAAAGCCTGTTTTATGGTAGTGATAACTGAGAGTCAACATGTAATTGGGCTTCGAGCTCCAAATCAGAGTCACTAATATGATTTGAAATAGTATATGAAAACCCTATAACAAGTGCATCCCAAAATGAAACATAAACATTAACAATTTCATCACCTTTTACAGGATTCAGGCATCAAGAAGATGAAGAGTGAGTCTCATCCATCTCGTTTAATCCAACAGTTGTAATTAAATTAGCCTTAAAGGGATGTAGAGAAAAAATAACACAAAATAGACCTTATAAAATTGAGTTTTTCACGTTCTATGGCCTTTAAATCCATAAAAAACCTGATGATTCTTTTCATATACAATGTTAATCTCAATATAATCTTCATCTGTTGAGAGGATCACCTTGTTAACCAACGTGTAACTCAAATCAACTTCTACCAGTAGACGAGCGAAGTGCCCAAATATTCAGAATTCTGTATCCTAATCCATCTTTATCAAAATTCCAATTGATAATGTAATATCATGTAGAATTCTACGATGTAAGAGCACCCATTTTAGACCATGTACCTTGATCCAAGTCTGAACAGATGAGTTACAATCCTCTGTTAGATTGAATTTCCGATCCCATTCACGGATATAGAGAATACCTGGTTCAAAGGAGATTGAAACAAAGCCCCATGATCTCATCATTCATTATTTAGAAGGAAATATGAAGTGGAAGAAGCCTCAACCAAGTGATACACATTTCCATTTTCTGAAACCCCAAATATCTGAGAGGCACATCACCAGATCGTCAATACACCATGTTCTGGAACCCCTAGAAAGGATAAGTCGACCTATGATAGAATTCTAACCAATTTCAAGTCATTCCGAGGTAGCATCAGGATCCAATTTAACATGAGACACCTTGCCCTTTCATTAAAATCCATAAGCAACATAATCCTTGAAGAGGGATAAAGATCGAAGTGAAGCATCCGAACCACCACATACGATCCTCTTGCAATCCTTCCCCTCCACCACAAAATTATGACTATCAAAGTGCCTGTGAGGGAGGAATGTCTCAACGAGAGAGGGGAACAATGAGGAAACATGGCTTTGAATCCCTAATCTTCATCACAACATGGAGAAAGAAACTCAAGGATGATCCCAATTTTCGTGACATAAATATATATAATTATATAAATATGCCAAAATCAGGGAAGATCATGAGGTATAATTATTTAAATATATTTATAATTATATAGAAATGTTTTTAAATATATTTATTTATAATTATATAAATATATTTATAATTATATAGAAATATTTTTTTTAAAAAAAAATATATATTTATAATTATAAATATATATCTATATATTTAAATAATTATAAAATTTCAATAAATATATTTATTATAATTATATATATATATATATTTATAATTGTATAAATATATTTATAAAAATATTTAATTATAAGTATAAATATATATATATATATATTGATAATTATAATTATAAAGAAACATATTTTTATTTAAATATTTATAAAATTACAATAAATACATTTATTATAATTTTATAAATATATATATATAGTAGTTGGGGGCTTTCCTGAGTGGTAAAGGATCCCATAATTTTGCATTAGACCCGACTTCAAATCTGGATAGGAGCAAAGTTTCACAGGGAGACAGTGACATAAGCATGACGCGGGAAAACAAAGACGCATGCATGATGCTACAGAGGGCCTTCAGGTTAGTTTGTGGGCCTTTGGGCCATGTAATGGGCTTCATACCCACTAGTTTTTGGGCCATGTACTAAATAAATAAGGTTTGATGGATAGACTATCCCTTAGGAGCCTATGACATGTCTTTCCAACTTGTGTGTGTGTTTAATGTAATTGTACCCCCAAACACGTAATATATATATATAATTATATAAATATATATATATATGTATATATATATAATTATAATTATAAATATATAAATATATATATTTAAATAATTATAAAATTATAATAAATATATTTATAATTTTATAAATATTTTTATTATATTGCACATGAGAGGTAATTGAGTGGTTCAACATACCCTGTGCATCCATGGAGGTTGAGTTTCGATTCCCAGACGCATCATGTTTGGCCTCATTTATTTGAGGCACTGTTGTGGTGGCTAACATCACATATGCACTGGAAAATTTGGCATGTGGTTCCATAGGTGTAGGGGTGTAATTTTGGCCTGGCGGCCCGAAAGCCCGACAGGCCCGGCCCGAAAGCCCGACAGGCCCGACCCGAAAGCTCGAGCGGCCCGGCCCGACAAAGACCGCATCGGGCCAGGCCGGGCTTGGGCCGTAGGTTCAGCGGGTCAGGCCTGGGCCTTTCCAAGAAGGCCCGTGGGCCAGGCCGGACTGGCCCGAAAAAGCCCGGCCCGTTGGCCCGCGGGAAGCCCAGCAACCCGCTGTAAAAAATTTAACGGGGAAATTGCGGGTAGGGGGATTCGATCCCCCTACCTCGAGCTCCCAAGGTTGCGCCTGTTAAATAATCACATGCCTATATATATATATATATGTATCTATATATATCTGTATATATATATATATCTATGTGTATATATATATATTATATAGATATAGATCTATATATATACATACATACCTATATATACCTATATATATATACATGTATCTGTATACATATATATTTATCTATATATGTGTTTATCTATTTATATTTCTATATATATGTCCATATATCATTATATATTAACAAAAAATAATATTATATATATACATATAATTATTATATATAATTATAATGCGTGTATAAATATATATATACAACAATATATAATTATATATATAATAGTGTATATATATAAACAAAGCCATTAGTAATATATATCAATTAAGTGTGGTTTTTAAAAATCCATTAATAATATATATATATATGTATGTATGTATATGTATCTGATTTAATATAATATATATATAAACAAAGCTATTAATATATATATATATATCAATGATTTAATATTATATATATATAATTACTTGTTGTATATTAATAAAAAATAACACTCACCTAATGATGTTCTTACTAGTCCCTCAACTTCATTAATTTTTTTAAGTATGTTGCCACATCCATATATTATATATACTATACATATATAAATGTATTTAGAAAAAAATTAACTCACCCACTACAACGCACCCCCCAACCTCTGATTATTATTTTTATAATTTTCTCATTATATATATATATATATATCAATCATTTAACATTATATATATATATAATAACTTATTATATATTAATAAAAAAATAACACACTCACCCAATGATATTCACGGACACCCTCAACCTCACTAATTTTTTTAAATATGATGAAACTTGCATATTATATATATATATATATAAAAACAAATCTACCAATAATATATATATATCAATGATATGATAATATATATATATATATGTAAACAAAGCATTAATATTATATATAAATCTATTAGTAATATATATCAATTAAGTGTGGCTTTTAAAAATCCATTAATAATATATATGTGCGTCAATGATTTAATATTGTATAATAACTTATTTTATATTAAAAAAAAATAACACACTCACCTAATGATGTTCGTGCACATCCCCAACCTCATTAATTTTTTTAAATATGTTGAAACTTGCATATATTATATATAAACTTATTTAGAAAAAAAATTAACCCGCCCACTACAGCGCACCCCCAACCCCTAATTATTTTTTTACAATTTTCTCAAATTATATATATATATATAATAAGTTATTATATATTAACAAAAAAATAACTACTCACCAAATGATATTCGCACACCCACAACCTCATTAATTTTTTTAAAATATGATAAAACTTGCATATATTATATATACTATATATACATATATAAATCTTTTTAGAAAAAAATTAGCTCACCCACTGCTGCGCACCTGCTAAGGGTGTAATTTCAGTCTAGACAGGGCCGGGTCGGGCCTTCCTTGCAAAAAAATTAAACAAACTCTTAAAAATACTTTTCATAAATAAGTTAAAAAAATAAATGTAAATAAATGTTATAAATAAATGATAAAAAAACGTTTAAATAACAACACTTTAAACCCACCACCCACTACTGCGCACCCCCAATAACTCATTAATTTTTTTTAATTTGTACATAATATATATAAATTCACAGACATGTATAAATCTATTTAGAAAAAAATAACATATCCACCCACTATAAAATGTTTTTACATAAAATGTGTTAAATGTTTAAAATAATACATGTAAAAAATATGCGTTCAAAAAAACTTTTTAAATTAAACCTTTAAAAATAAATGTAATTTTTTTTTTAAATAGATGCTAAAAAATGTTTTAAATAAAAATGTTTAAATAAAAAATATTAACAAACGCTTAAAAAATTATAAATAAGTTAAAAAAATAAATGTAAAAAATGTTTTTAAAAAATGTTAGAAAAATGTTTAAATGATAAGGCTTTAAACTCACCCATGACAGTTCCGAACCCCTCATTATTTTTTTTACAATTTGCAAATAATATATATATATATATATATATATATATATTCACAATATATAAATCTATTTAGACAAAAAAACATATCCACCCACTGTAAAATGTTAATAAAAAATAAAATAAACGTTTAAAAAAACATTCATTTAAAAATAAATGTAAAGAAACGTTTTAAATAAATGTTAAAAAATGTTTAAATAAAAAAAATTTAATGAGACAATTATTTTGAAAAGAATAAAAGCCCACCACGGCCCGACTCGAAAAATCCCAGCCCGACCCGAAAAAGCCCGGCCTGACCCGATGGTTTGGGTCGGCCCGAGTCCGGGCTCGGACCGGGCCGAAATTACACCCCCACATAGGTAGTTTATAACAAGACTTCACTCGACGGCGGGGGCAGTGTAGGAGAGGGATAGAACAGGGGTTCTACTAGCATCTTCACGGATTATGACTGGCTACAGACGGTAGTCTCCTTAAAGGTCGACAATGGTCTCCGATGCCAGCATGTGCGGTTGACGAGCGGTACTGTGGAGGATTTCCAATGCCAGTCACAAGCGTAGTTTCTAGGTGGCAGTCTCCGGTGGGCATGGAGACCTACGATCTACGATGGTGAAGTGGCAGCTCATGGAGATGAAGGGAGTCTGATTGATGGATGAGGACACACATATTTAGGGAGGTAGATATTGGCCTCCGTGAAAAATGAAGGTTTGCGTTGGTTGGCAGTGAAAAGTGCTTTGCCTAATGGAGATGATGTATGGGGTAGCATCCTACACACACACACACATAATATAATATAAATAAATAAATTCCAAAGTTAATATGGTCTATCCCTTGGGTAGGCTATGGACTGGATTCCTTTTGAGGTGTGTGGTGTATGTGATGCATATTCAATGTATAAAGGATCTCCTAGATGAGACTTGAAAATGGGATGATGTCATTTAATTATTTGTGTTCATTGTTTATGTCTTCATCCTCATCCGTCCTCTCCTCTTGTCTTCCCCTTGCTATGAATTCTATATGCAAAAATCTAGGGTGTAAGGAAAATCAATTTCTTCATTTTTTCATGGGACTAGCATGTGTGATCTCTCTTATAGGTTTCTTGGACTCGATTGGGGTAGAGTTGGGCCTCTCTTATTAAAAGAAGTGAGTTTTAACTAGGTTGTCCCACATTTATCTCTTTAATTTTATATATGTTGATTACATGGTCTTTTAATTCATGTTTTAGACTTCTAATAATAATATTAATTATGTTAGTGGAATCCATAGAATGTAATAAATGTTTTCTCTCTATTTCCAATGAATGTTAAATATTTTTATATTAAAACAATATATGCTTCGAATTGCTTTTCAATTTCCTTGTGCTACATGTGTTTGTTAATTTTTTTGAATAACCCTTATTAATAAAGTGTTTAATTTAAAAAGGTTTTCTGGTCTACAAAATTAATTTTCAAATGGTTCTTAATTTTTACTTGGAATTTCAAATAATACTTGAAATTCAAAGTGTTGATAAAGTGATTAAAGTTTAGTTTTGAATAAAAAATGCATGGTATGAAAATATCTTTTGACATTTTCAAAGTGTTCCATGTTTATAATTTTATAGTTTTATATAATTTAAAATCTATATACTTTTATAAATTTCATAATATATCGTATTATACTAATATAATTTAATATTTTTTTATTAAATATTTATAATTTTATTGTTTTATTCATTTATAAATTTATATATATTTTTAAATTTTATAGTATATCATATTTAAATATATATCTTAAATATAAAATTTTATTAATTATTTATACTTTTATAGTTTTATATATTTATAAATTTATATAAAAATATAGTTTTATTTTTTATAAATTATAATACATTTATACATTCATAAATTTTACTTTTATACCTTTATATATTTGTAAAACTATATACTTATATAAATGAAGTATACTTTTATAACATATATGTAATTTTATATAGTTTTATAAAAGAGTGAGGTCAATGAATTAATGAGATATTTAATTTATTACCTTTAATCAAATGTAGATTTATCTCAATATATAATGAGAAAAAAATAATTGAATAATAATGGAAAAACATTAAATTTACCTATAACAAAATGTAAACTTGGTTAAAAATGTTTTAGGGTAATAAATGGGTGTTTAAGGATGAGAGAGGGTGTTTAAAATTAATAACACATAACAAAAACATGTCATTATATTTTTTATGTATTGAGTAAAAATAGGCTCGTATAGTTAAGACACATGGATAACTAATCATGGTTTGAATTTTGTAAAGCTCCATTACCCATTCCATGACTATACAAGGTTTGAAAATCATGTTCATAAATTGTTATTGAGCCAAATAATATTCCAAATTTCTATTCCAGGGTAACCACCCTATTTCAAGTTCAACAACATATGAAATTTTTTTATTCTGATATCATTATAATTTCCATCTTAAACATTTAAATTTGAAATGACTGATAGGTCATTGGACTAAAAATTATTTATTTATAGATATAAACCACACTATTATAGTAATAGAGCAGGGTGTAACCTAAGGAAGGTGAGGAATGAGTTGGTGTCAGTCAGTCGGTTCCCCATTTTAAAGAAGCCTCTACACACTCAAATCAACTTCCTCAAATCTAATCAAATTCCATAAATTCCACTACAACTATGTGCATTGGTGTCGATTCCAAGAAAAAGAACATGAATGCATATCCAGTTTTAATTCATCCTGTAACTAGATTCCCAACTACTCCCAACTGGACTCTTTTTTAATTCTCAGTAGCTTTTATTTTTTAAAAGTATTTATATTTTAGAATTCTAAAATTCATGTGTCAGTCTATTGTCTTCCTTCCACTCTTTTTGGTTCCAACCTATAGTCAAATTCTCTATATCATCGTTCACAAAAAATCATTTTTATCCCAATAAACCTTCTCAATTTGTTTCACAATGATAGGTTTACTCAACTATCCATCTTCCCTTAACTCATAAACCATTCAAAAAACACTAGGAAACTTTTTTTTGTCCCCGTGATTCATCAGACTCACGCAAATCCCCTATTGAAATGATCTAGCTCGGGTGTCAGTAACCCAACACTGGAAACCTTATACTTTACTTAGAACTATCTTTACCTCCTACATAATATAGATTGATAATAAAACCATGGAAAAGGCATGCCACAAAATCTATCCAACCCATAAGATATACATCATGATCTAACTCCCATAAAAGGTGAATTTATGTTTAACCCCATTACAACTCCTAAACCAACTTTAGATCCAACATCACCTATATGGCTTAAATTAGGGGAGTCCTCCACAACTACATATTCTCTCTAATTTTGTGCTATCTTCTAAGGGGATGAGTCTTAGGTAACAAAATGCAATAATAACTATCATCTTCACCTGCTTTTCCTCCCAAATAGTTATTATTGCATTTTGTTATCTGAGAACCATCCCACATCTGTTCTGGATGAATTCAGGATAACACCCACCACTAGTGGAGTAATTCATTTCTTAAATTCAATTACCCATATCCTTAAAATCATGATGAAATTATTTGAAACATTCAAGTATTGGATTCCCCTTATTTGAAAGGCCCCTTTTTGTGTATTTATTTTGTTAAATATTAATATTACCAAATAAAATATGATGTATATTAATAGAGAATGGATGGATGCCAATCATATGAAAAAATAGTATGAATATGGGGTGAAAGAGTTCCCCAGGTTTACAAAATATAATTCATATGACCCTTCTTAAATCCATTTTCCATGTTTACAATGTTATTATTCAAGAATAATTAGTCCAGAGGAGTTGGAAGAACACTTGATCTTTCATGGAATTGATCTATTCTATAAATTTTGGAATAAACATGAGGAAAAAATAATTTAGAAAGTGACTAAGATAACACTGTGTTTTATGGATCATATAATATGATTAAATGTATGGACAATGAAGAAGACCATATCGAGGATGGTATTACAAGTGTGAATGATGATCAATATCATATTCAGGAAATAACAATGACAGTTGAAGATAAACTTCATGATGGTCCAAAATTATTTGAGAAGTTAAAGAGATGTGAAAAGATTCTATTTTATGCTGGTTTCACTAAATATATAACATTTTCAGCCATACTGAAGCTGTATAATTTAAAATATGGAAATAGATGGAGTGATGCTAGTTTTTCTAATGTACTTTCTCTCTTGAACGATATGTCCCCAAAAGATAACGAGTTACCTAGTCAAAAATATAATGCTAAATGAATTCTAAGTTTGATGGGTATGATCTCTGAAATAATACATACTTTTCCAAATTACTGTATACTTTTTATCACAAAAAACAAATCACTTAAAGAATCCCCAAAGTGTGGTGCTTCTCAATACAAGAAAATGAATTGGGTCCTATGAAAGTTGCATGGTACTTTCCAATTATTCTAAGGTTTAAGAACTTATATGGAAGTGAGGAGACTACAAGGAAATTGACATGAAATATAGATACAAGAAATCAATATGGGAAACTTTGTCACTCGACAGAATCTTCTCAGTGGAAGAGAATTGATCATGAGTATCATGAATTTAGAAACAATTCGAGAAACCCTTGTCTTGCGTTATCTATAGATGGAATGAATCCTTTTGGTTTTTAAAGTTGTACTCATAGTACATGACTGATAATTTTGGTAAATTATTAATTTCCATCGTGGTTATGTATGAAACAAAAATACATTATATTATATATGCATATATCAGGACCAAAACAGCTGGGTAATGATATTGATGTTTATTTGGATCTATTTATTTAATATTTAAAATTATTATGGGATTCAGGTGTTACGTTGTATGATTATTACATAAATGAAGATTTCACATTGAGATCTATGTAGTACTGGATGATAAATGAATTTCCTGCTTATAGAAATTTGTTAGGATATAGCATTAAAGGAACTCAAGGGTGTCCAATTTATTAACAAGGTACATAGTTAAAAAATTTATGTGACAATTTCATTGACATGTTAATAAATGAACCCGAAAAAACAAAAGATGGAATTAAGGCTAGGTTAGACATGACTGACATGATAATAAAGGAAGATTTGGTGCTAGTGAAGGGTGAAAAACAAAATTTTCTTCCTCCAGTTTCTTACACTCTTTCCAGGAAGGAGAGATATCAATTTTGTAACTTATTGAATTATGTAAAGTTTCTAGAAGGGTATTCATCTAATATCAAGAATATCATCTCAATGCCTGATTTAAAGTTAAAGGGTCTAAAATAACATGACTCTCATGTTTTGATGCATGATCTATTTACTATATCTTTACATTGAATTTTCCCAAGAATTTCCATCATACATTAACCAAGATATATTTATTTTTTCAAAGCTATATAAAGAAAAGTTATAGATCTGATTAAATTTAAAACTATGGAAAAGGAAATTTATTTCATTTTATGTGAATTGGAAATGTTATTCCTAACAAAATTATTTGATATGATGGTTCACATAGTGAGAAATATTTGACTATGTGATCCTAAAAATTATAGATAGATGTACCCCATTGAATAGTATATGATGATTATGAATGGGTATGTAAAAAATAAAAGACAGACATAGGTTTGTATTAAAGAGTAATATATTTTTGAGGAATCCTTGAATTTTGTACCGACTACCTGTTCGGTGTGGAAAGCATTGGTCTATCGAAATCTTATCACATTGGTTGGATTATGGGTGAATAAATTTCTAGAATATATATTGTCACAATCAATATTATAGGTCAAGATAAGTACCACCTTTATATTTTACATAAAATTTTATAGGTTTCCCCATACATTAAAACCCTATAATAAATTATTAGGCATTTTAATTCATCAATGGATAAAATCTAGATATCAAATACACATAATCAATAGTTTATAGGATGGTTTTGAGACAATATTTTTAAGGTGTTAGATGAAAATCTAGATTCAACTTCAGAATGACTTCTATGGATAGCTAGAGGACCAAGTTTGTATGTATTATCTTACAATGATTATGCAATTAATGGTTATACATTCTATACAAGTGAACATGATGAAGGTAGTACCATGAAAAATAGTGGAGTTACACTTGTGGCTGAAGTGATGCATGTTTCTGGTAATAAGAACATCAATCCAATTTATATGAATATGTCAAACTTTGGAACCATTAAAAAATATGGTATTTTGATTACAAAACATTCTATGTGCCAATTTATCAATTCAAGTGGGTTTATAACATGAGTGATGTTAAAAAAGGTGAATTGGTATTCATGAATGTGGGTTTCAGTAAGGAAGGGTACAAAGATGAACCATTTATAATGGAATCAAAGGTAGTAAAAGTATTTTATATTTTAGATTCTACAAACCAAAATTGGTCAATTGATCTATTATCGACCAAAACCACTAAAGTTTTAGATGAAAATTCAACCGAGAATGACCCTTTCATTGGGACGTCACAATAATTTTGTAGTGGTCCCAATGTATATTGGATTTTTATGTAAGAAGAGACCACAATGAAGAGATTTAGATACTCTATAGAGGGGTAAAATCCCTTTAGACTTTAAAAAAATAGAGTTCAATAATTAGTTTTTTTTGTAATATACATCGCGTTTCATCATGTTATTATTTTCTTACTACTTCATTTATGTAATCTTAATTAAATATTAAATCACTTATGTAGATAAGGGATTTTACATGTGTTGATTCTCCCAATCCCAAGGAATAATGGGTTTCTCAACCTGCTGCTGCTCCCAGTGAAGAGGAAAAAAGACCTTATACACATGTTGATGTTACCAATCCAGAGAAACAACATGTTTTTTAGCATGCTGTAGCTCCTAGTGTAGAGGAAAAATGACCTTATGCACATGAAAATGCTACTAATATTGAGGAATAACATATTTAAGATGCTTAATATAAGTAAATGGTAGATGATAAAGAAATAATTTTTCATAAAAAATAGGAGCATCATAGCATGATGGTGTTATAAAAAATTATTAAGGTGAAAAGAAAAGGCATCAAATTTGAGGTTGGATTGAATACATGTGGCTATCCTATTAACCCACACAAGGCCATGTTTAGTAGTTTCATTGGTCTCATCACTCTACAACGTTTGCTGATTGATGTTGATTCATGGAACCATGTTGTATCCACACTTAAGAAACTAATTTGGGAATAGATTATAGTAACTGTAGACGTCGAAAATGTCCACAACTCCCAGAGGAAGTTTTGAACGGATGGAGAGAAGTCATATTTGGACTCAGAGACCCGACCCGGATGGCCCAGAAGTGGTGCGCGAAATTAAGGAGGACTTGCGTGAAAGAATGTTGGCCACGCAAAGGAAGTCCGGGATTCACGTAAAATCACTGGGATGGCGTGAAATTTTGCGCGCCCGGTTCCGCGCGGTGAGGCTTTGCATGCCGACTGGTCCTGGCATGGATGATTTCGCACGCCTCCTAGATTCCGCGATGGTGGATGCCTATAAATAGAAGGCGACCTCAACCGTTTCGGGGTTGAGGAATTTGGACGAGCTCCCGTGCGCGCAATTCGGACTCCTGCGCGCGCAAAATGACTTCCAGGTAATTCCTCTTTTCGCGCAATCTTGCCCCGGGGTTCACCTTTGCGTGCAACCCCACTGGCTTAAGTGAATTTTCCAAACTCCTCCGGGTTCTTCCTTTGCGCACAATCCTTGCACCTTGCGCACAATCCCTTCCAAATTGCGTACAATTACTCTGATAGGTTTCTCCAGGATCAGCCATTGCCCTGCGCGCAATCAAGGTCCATTGCGTGAAATCCCCTATCCACGCGCAATCAAGGCCCATAGCACGCAATCCCCTATCCGCGCGCAATAGAGGCCCATTGCACGCCATCCTGGTGTTTTGAGTGCAAACCTTCTCTTTGCACGCAAAACACAGGACCTCTCACCTTGACGCCCTGCGTAGGTGCCCGATGTCTCCCATGCCGGGCATGCACGCCATGCGTTTTTTTCCCATACGGATTTCTCGGCTCATACTAAGTAACCTCAAGGTCCCTTGGGTGGTGTTTCCCATTGAGTTTCTTTGCCTTATGATTCTTCGCATAGGCACGCTAAAGACTATTGCTTCTTCGCATAGCCACGCTAACGTGGATCCCTCGATGGTTCGCCCTGCGACCCCCCTTCACCACGGCCTTGCCGATGCATTCCCTCCCACAAGGGGTAGAGGACGTTGTTCATGTAAGCCCTAGGGGTGTAGAGCGAACCCACCTCGTCCAAGCTGCATGACGTTAAACTGCCGGGCACTTCGTGCTTAACACATGATGTTAAACTGCGGTCCGACCCCGTGCCTCGCACGCAGGGTCCCCCCAGCTTGGACATTTTTTTTGCCCACTCATCTCCACGGGAATGGATTCTTCCTCACATAGAATGAGATCCTCCTTGTCGGAGTGGCGTTTGTCCGTGGGGGAAGGGCTTCCTCAGAGCGTAATCCCCTAGCCTCTCTTGCGGAAGGTTGCACGCATGCACCTCCGTACTTCCCCCCCCGCAAAGGCTAGTGGAGTCCCTTTCCCACTGTGCTTTGTTGCACCACGGGCCTCCATCCTAGAGTAAGCCCTGACACCAAGGGCCGCTGACCACGCGTAAGACCCTGTTTCCTCTTTGGGCCGCTCAATGCATAAGCCCCTTTCTGCTTCTCACGGACGCACACTTTGCAACGTGATCATCTGGTCCTTGCTGCCTCTTGTTTCTCACACCGATCATGACTCACGTGGGCTTAGAGTGCTCATTGACCATGACATCCTCCCATGGGCTGCCTCAGATCATAAGCCCCATCCCAGCAAACTACATGGACTTTGATCCGTGCTAACTCATGGTATGTAGGAAGCCTCCACGAGGTTGAAGCCCACCACCCGGTCATTCTGACTTCTTCATGTCGGTTCTCCAACACTTTGGGCTGCCTCAGAGCGTAAGACCCATATTCCTCATCCTGCATGACGTTAAACTATATGCCCTCGTCCAGCATGACGTTAAACTGTATGCCCCAAACTATGTGGTCTTTGATCCATGCTAACTCATGGTATGTAGGAAGCCTCCATGAGGTTCAAGCCCATCACTCAGTTGTTCCGACCCCTCCGCGTCGGTTCACAACCACCGTTATGGGCCACCTCAGAGCGTAAGCCCCATACCTCACACCCACGTCTCATCCTGACCTCTCCCTTGAGCACACGTGCCTCAGGAAGCTCATTCCCTAGCCCGGAGATCTTAGTCCCTCCAGGATCCAATCCATGCATTCATTCTCACGGGTCGCCTCTTCAGGTGTCCCATCGTATCGCCAAACTACACGGACTTTGATTCCCTGCCATGGGGATACATAGAAAGCCTTCATGAGGTTCAAGATCGTCACTCCATCACCCATCCTGATCCTGACCCGGGCCGCCACATCCCAGTGGGATCATTCCACCCCATTTCACTCCATAGTATCTAGGAAGTCACCCACGTGCGGGCCCCAACATCGGTGTTCACCCAAGGGGGTCCTTCAATCTGATCCACTCTCAGTGTTTCGATCAATCCGATCCGTCTCCGCAAGACGTTAAACTTGCGGCATACCCCGTGTTAAACATGGGAAGCTGAGGAAAACCTCAGATGGTACACAGTTCCCTGCATTCGATGTGGGATGCCTTGGGCTTTCGCACCCTCGAGAATCCCTATGATAAGGGACAGAAGACAGACATGCCAATCCCCAGCGTCAAGGAGCGCCGACGACACCCCAGCATGACCATTCTCCTCATCGAAGGTTGATGCCCCGACCAGACCCCTTGGAGAGTCTCGACGGAATCAGCGTAATTAACTGGTGTCCATGCAGATATGGCACCGGGAACGAGCTTCACGAACCCATCTTAAATCTATGAGGGAGACCAG
Source organism: Viscum album (assembly GCA_963277665.1). Lineage (NCBI taxonomy): Eukaryota > Viridiplantae > Streptophyta > Magnoliopsida > Santalales > Viscaceae > Viscum > Viscum album. Next base: position 1,539,694,889 of record OY728150.1, read on the forward strand.
GACTAGGTGACGAGCTCTGAGGAGGAATCCAAGGAAGGAATAACCGTCATCCCATCATCCCAGTTTCGATCAAGGAGCTGACATCCCTGAACAAGGAATGGATGCCACCCGCCTTTGGGAAGCGGGAATGCGGGGCAACAAGCCGCGCGTCCTCCCCCCCACGTGATGGACGTGCACATGCACCCCGACGTAAAAGCGTCGGAAAAAAATGGTGAACCTGACGTGAAGCTCTTATCCTCAATACGGAGACGGGTAGCGTTCGGGGTGTCGTAAGATTAGCATGTCACCAGGTCCGGGAACCTAGCACTGGGACGTGAAACCCGCTAGGGGTTGAGGAAGTCAGGATGTCGAGTACTCCGCTCTGCGATGTCGTCAGCGTGGATCCCTCTCGCCGACCGCGAAAGATGGAATGACGTTGAGCTATCATTTGTCTATTTCTTTTCCTATTAGTACTAATGGGTTCATCTCCCTACTTCCAAGAATCAGATCGCTGTATCCGGAGCTCGATCGCCACAGGCGCACCGGCGTAGGGGCAAGGGCAGTGATGACGCGGCCACCCTGCGCGGTCCCGCCTTTTTCACAGTCGCTCCAACTCCGACCGCTGTAGCTGCTGGGCACTCGCACCCCCTCTCCCCATCAGAAATCATCCAACGAAGGGTGATCAACGACCTGGTCCGTAGGTACGATGAGGAAGGGGTCATCCCCACCAGGGACATGGACCGTTTGGATCTAGAGGCAGTTGCGCCTCACCACCACCATTGCCGCCCCAGAGGGCCACGCAGGGAGACACTTCTCCCCACTCTAACGTTCAATCGCTTCGGGAGCCTATCCCTGGAGTGCCTTTACACCTCCCTCCCCTACGCCGATGAGGTGGGGGATGTTCGGGTCTGCCTATTCAGAGACCCATCCCAGGGGTTCATGGAAAGAGCCCCCGCTAGGCTGCGTCAACGCCACTGCCTGACTCCCCGGGCCGAGGAGTAGGCAATCTTCGGGCCCGCACCACTGGCTCCAACCGATCTGACCCGACACCAATGTCAGGTGAGAGGGGAGGAGAATTCCCACCCTGGGGCACCAACATCAGAACCACTATGGACCGAGCCACTGCTGACTCCTGTTACCAGACCCCCGCACACGTTGAGAAGAGGCAGTCATATGCCGCACCCAGATCGAGGCCCCGACCGCCCTGCAGGCAGGTCAGGTCGACTCTCCCGGTCGTGGGCATAGGAAATGGCCACCGCGGACCAATTCACGGTAGTGCCACCCATCATAAAGGCCCATTCCGTGCCACTGATCTGGAAAGAAGAAGGCTTCTCCATGACAGCTACGCTCCGAGTATGGCTTTTTCCAGCGCTCACTGTGCTGGGTATGAGGTCACTTCCCCTACCACTGGCCGCGAGTATGGATTGCATATCCGGTCACTCACCCACATGGAGGTCCTCCCCATGTCCCTTTCGACATCTATCCCGGTGCTTCTTGCACCCCGACCTTCAGTTCTCTCTACCCCAACACTATTGCGGCCATGAGACCCTTTGACGAAAATCATCCTTGCCCTGAGGAGCCACCCAGGGGCAGCAGGGCGGGACGTCGTTGCCATAAGAGGAAAGTCAGGGAAGTCCGAACAAAAATCAAACCAGTCCGTTTCTCGGACTCTGAGGCGGAGTACGACTCGACAATGGATCCCTCCCCCCAGTCCTATGAGTCAAGAGCAAGGGTGGGGATGCGGCGCGTCATCCTGGTACTCCCTGAATGCGAGATCCACATGATTCCATCCTCCCTCCGAAGGTATATCCAGGAGGATGAGGACTTGGCGTACCCCCAGGGGTCAGACCTGCAGTTACCGCTGGCCTCCCCGGAAGCACCTTCCACCTCAGTTAGGGAGGGTGGGGAACTTTTCTGGGGATCGGCGGAAGAGTCGTGACATGAAACACCCTCGGACAGTACCAATGCTGTGACAGGAAGCCCATTCGCCGGCCCATCCTATCACGACGTGGCAGCCAGGACACTGCAACCCTTGAAGGACGACTTAGGATTCGGCGGCCAATCGGCCTGCTTGCCGTATTCTCTGCCGGAAAAATCACCGGCCCAACGACCTGCCTCGGCACCGCTGCCAGTTCCCCATCCATTTTCGGTTGAAGAGATAGGGAAGCAAGGGCCGGATGCCGAACCAGAGTCGTGGAGCTTCTGGACCGTCCTCGCAGCAGGCCACTTCCCCGAGAAGTTTTGGCCAGTCGCAGGATCATATTTTGATATGCCATAGTCGCTCACCCCGGGAGAGGTTGAGTGTTTCTTCCATACTCTCTGGGTGACTCACTCCCGTCTTCGCCATCATCTGGCGCCTTATCCCAGGAGTCAATCACATCTTGAAGATATTAGTGAGCAGTGCCTTCGGGTCGACCTAGCTGCGCTCCCCACGGTTCGGAACCCCGAGTCACTTGGCCACCACAGGGACCTCTAGAAAAAATGAGTCTAGAGTTTTCATGTACTCTGCAAAGTTATCGTGGAAGCCACCCCCCACGCACACGTCTGCAGATGGGGGTAGTACGCTTCCCTTATTTTCTGTGTGATTCGTTGATAGCCTGATTCACTGGGCCGCTCCGAGGGAATGTCTCCAAGGGCAGTGGAGGTCAACATGGACGACCTTCCTGTTCAGGGAACCGGTGTGGAACTCCTCGATGGGAACTCACCCCCTGATGAAAAGCTGCTACTGGACCCATATGGGAGGATTACTTGCCAACAGAAGAGCCTCCTAGGTCTCCCCACACCCACTGAGGCATTAACACTGAGTCGAAACATCGGTAAGGGTAAAGAGCACGTCGGGGCTGTCAAGCTCGCCGACCCATCTGCCTCGGCACATAAGGCAGAGGAAGATCCTGAGAAGGCCATGATATGCCAACAAATTGCTAAGAAAAAGCGGTTGGTTGATGAGCTCTTGGATGGATGCATTGCAGAGCATCGACCTGACTACGGTATTCCTAGGCCAGGGCAGTAGGGGCTGGAGCACCTACCCCTTGACGAGATCCCCCGGGCAACCGCGACCATGCCACATTCACCGATAGGGGAGAGGTCAGAGTCCCTCTTAAGAGGGCGCGATATGTTTCGTCGAACCCTCCTGAGCGGCATGATCACCCAAGGGACCCTGCTTGGTTTCCTCCCGCTGCCCCAAGAGTCGCTCCGCCTGCCGCCCCGCAAGCTGTTGAGCTTGACTAACGGATTTAAGAGGCCAAATATATGCGTGTGTTTAGAGATCCCCATTAGGACAGGAACCCACATACGGACGATATAATTGAAGCGCTCATCACCCTTTTAGAGGCCCTGGAAACTCAGCAGGTGGCAATCCCACCGGACGGCAAGCCATACCCATCATGGGTGGATGATATATCGGCCCCACCGAGATTTGGAAACCACACTTTCACCCCATTTAACGGGACCAGAGACCCACCACAGCACCTGGACCACTTCAACTCGAGATGCGGGCCTATGTTAGGGACTCCGGCACAGTAGGAGGCCGCCAAGCTCCATTGCTTCGTTCAGACGCTGGAAGGACCAACATTGGTCTGGTACAACAAGCTCCCTGTCAGATCTGTGACTAGATGTGAGGACCTTCACAGGCATTTACTCTACTAGTTCAGTTACATGACCTGGAAGATGAACATCGTAGACCTTTTCAGGTGCAAACAAAGGCCCGATGAGCAAGTCATGGACTTCGTCGCCCGGTGGAAGGGGCTCATGTACTCCCTTGACATGCCACTAACTCAGGATAAATTACTAATGATGTGCATAGGGAATGTCAAGGTAGAGCTGGTTCCTTCTCTGATCACTCAGAATTACCCCAGAGGATTCCGGGACTTCTCAGACATGGCTCAACACCTTGAAGAAGCCCTGCAACAGGCTAGTCAGGCACGCCCGCTGCCTCCTGTAGTCCCTGCAAGGAGAGCTTCCAGAGCTGAGCCTTCCGCTGTGGCCTAGATAGAGGCTCCCAGGCAGCTAGAGTTTCTACCAGTGAGGCCAGCTCAGTATCCCCATAGGGATCCACCCCCACGGGCACAGCCTCCAGCCCAGCAGCGGCCGCCTCAAAATCGGCAGGCACCTCCACGTAACGCACCGCCACCACTTAGGCGAGATAATCAGGCTCCGCCTCCTCGGCATGCTCCTCCGGACCCTGGTCATGGATAGCCTCCAAGAGACCCCTTTCTAGTCAGAAGGAATAGGACTTACTCGTTTGATGAGGCCCAGGTCCCTGGTTATTTCCATAGGGCCCTAGAGTAGAGGATCGTGCAGCTGCCTGAGTGCCGGAAGCCAGATGAGGCGCGTCTCACTGATCACCTCAACTACTGCCCTTATCACCGGACCCTGGGGCACACTATCCAGCGATGCTATGTGTTTAAGTACTAGATCGAAGACTATATTGACAAAAACATAGTCAGGTTGGGCCCAGCCCCGGCACAGGTGGAAGGTGTCTTTGTGAGACCAGATGGCAGTAGTGGCAACGAGGATGAATGGTAGCAGGTTTCCGACTGTGGGTCCCAGAAGTATAATGACTGGATGGCCCGCAAGACGGTCGCTCGTGCCCATGGCATCATCCGTGCCCGCCTGAATCAGCTAGAGACCTCAGAATCTGCGAGCGCCACTTCAGCATTGTCGTCCCAGCCTACCTCTTCCTAGAAAAGCAAGCGACGATGCAAGAAGAAAGAGCGCGCCCTTCCAATGCCATCATCATCCCACCCTCTTAGCGATTTTATGCCCCCAGAAATGGGGATCCCTCTGAGACTCCTTCTGGTAGTGGATGAATCCTTGAGTGAAAGCCCAGGGTACTCTTCGGTTAATACCGCAGAGCTAGTAAAACCCCTTTTGACTCCAGACGATGAGGAACGCTAGGTGGACCTTCCCGATGTCCCCAGCCGTCGCCAACGTCAGCGGAGCCATGGATACTTGAATCTCTGGTGCATGATAGTTGGAACCTCTAGCCAGGTCGTGCACACCACTGAAACTAGGAAGCAGGCCCGATACAGAGCTCAGCACACACGACCCCTTCATCTGGTGTCGACGGGTTCACCTTTACCATCGTTTGTGTTGCTGGATCAGGCAAAACCGTCTCGTCCATGCCACGACCAGCTCTTCCCTTCCACCAGCCGACCACAGCCTTCCGGCCCTAATACGGGACCGTAGCCTTCCAGCCCTAATCCGGGACCGCAGCCTTCCAACCCTAATCCGTCAGCCACTTCCTGTGTTTTGACTAGTGAACAGAGAGACGTGCCTAGTACCAGTCAGTCACCGGTCTAGCCAGCGAAGCCCATCATGCCCCCAATCGCAGAGCGGCCTCCTGTAAGCAGAATCTCGTGTTTGGCTCGAAAGTATGATGTTCTGAAGCACCTGGCCGGCATTCCGGTAAGGTTTTCTACCCTTGCGGCTCTTCACCTATCATATGAAATGCGTGAGGTTCTCGATAATCCTCTAAAGAGCCCCCTCCAATTCGAGACTGAGGTAGCGGCTGTAGAAGCATTCCACACCGAGGCAATTGAGAACGCTGAATGTCAGGCGGTTATCTCATTCTCCGGTGAAGATGAAGACCCTCCCATACAGGGACACATTCGACCACTGTACATAACCGGCCATTTCAATGGCGTGGAAGTCCGGCGCTGTCTTGTTAACACGGGTTCCGGGATTAACCTAATCCTAACTCGGACACTACGGAAGCTGGGGTTGTCTGAGGATGATCTAACCCCCTCCGACCTCAGGATCCATGGGTATGACAGGACCAAGAAAACTCCACTTTGCAAGATTTGCTTGAAGACCCAGTTCGGCGGCCTAATTGCCAACACCAAATTCATGATTGTCTCTCAATACACCACTTACAACGCGTTGATGGGCATGACGTGGCTCCACCTTCACACATCAGTTCCCTCATCGTATCACCAGTGCCTAAAATATCCCCTTAAGGGTCTAGTAGGAGTGCTCCAAGGATATGCGTCTACTTTTGCCTCTTGTGAAGCCCGTTATCTTGATGCCGACTATTACAAGAGCAAGGACAAGCAGATCCTGGCAGGTGAGGTTGAGCCTGCCACTGTCGCAAGTGATCCCTGGGCAGATTTGTTCGACGCATATGTCTTCCCAATCCATCGGTTGGAGGCCACAAACCCAGAAATGGGGTAGTGCATTGTTGTTTCGGGTACTAGAGGAAGGCATATTTCCAGGTCCAAGTGACGGCGGGAAATCACCTCATACTCCTACACCAACAAGGCTCAGGTGATCCCCGAGCCTCCTACCCCTGTACGATATCGGGACGTTAGGCTCATGGCAACGACAGTACATCATACGTGTCTATTTCGCCGGGCTGGAATCGACCACCTCAAGCCGATGCACCACTACTGATTTGATGTCATAAAGTGTGGCCCCTTGGGTCGAAGGCCAGATGGGATTGGATCAACCACCTTTGTTTCCACGGTCTCCGTAGTACATGCGTCTCCTGATGTGACGACCTCTACCGTCCAAGCCGGCACCAGCTTCCCATCAGGGTCTGGCAGCCCCAAAATGGCTCCCCAAATGGATGATCCCTCCACAAGTGGAGAGGAGGACGTGGAATATGCACCCCCTGCCCTTGAGGAAGGCGTCTCAACTACGATCGACGAGTTAGTGCAGGTGAACCTCGGTAGCGAGGCGGACCAAAGACCCACATTGGTCAGCACCGCTATGCCCCCCGAGGAGCGGGAACATTATGTAGACTTTCTTAGACAGCACTGTGATGTGTTCACTTGGAGTTTTGATGAGATTCCGGAACTAGATCCCCAGGTAGCCATCCACCGCCTTGGCCTTCCAAAAAACCATCGCGGGTTCAAGAAGCCTCCCAGAAAGATGAACCCCTCTCATGGTGCCATGGTTGAGGCCAAAGTTGATAAGATTATCAAAGACAACTTCGTCAAAGAAGTTCAGTATCCCCGGTGGCTAGCCAACATTGTTCCGGTCAGGAAGAAGAACAGATAGATCAGGGTCTGTATTGACTTCTGCGACCTCAATCGCCACTATCTGAAGGATGATTTTCCCCTTCCAGTGATAGAGTTTTTGATCGATGCCACGACCGGGTTCCAAGACCTCTCCATCATGGATGGGTACTCCAGGTACAACCAAATCCGGATGGCCCCAGAGGATGAAGAGTTCACTGCCTTCAGTCCCCCCCAAGGTACTTTCTGCTACCAGGTTATGCCCTTCGGACTGAAGAATGTAGGTTCCACCTATCAACGGGCCATTCATTTCATATTCAAGACGATTCTCGGGACACTGGTGGAGTGATACGGGGATGATCTGGTAGTTAAATATCACTAGTGCCAGGACCATCTCAAAGACCTTGAGAAAGTGTTCGGCTTCCTCCATTCTCACCACTTGAAGATGAACCCGCTGAAGTGTGCCTTCGGGGTCACCTCCAAAAAGTTTCTTGGCTTCGTTGTTAGATATCGAGGCATTGAGATTGACCCGGATAAGATCAAGGCCATCAGCCAGATTCCTCCCCTAAACAATATTCGGGAGCTTCGAGGACTCCAAGGCCACTTAGCCTATATATGCTGATTCATTGCAAATCTGGATGGAAAGTGTAAGCCCTTTTCCTGGATCATGAAGAAAGACGCCTCCTATGAATGGGACGAAGAGTGTTAGATCTATTTTGAGGAAATTAAGCAGTATCTGCTACAACCTCTGGTCTTGATGCCACCCGTCTCCAGAAAGCTGCTGGTTCTTTATGTGACCGCCCTGGAAGGATCCCCCGGCGCACTTCTCACCCAGAAGAACAACGAGGTAACCGAGAATAGACTCTATTACCTCAGCTGCATGATCCTTGATATATAAATTAGATATTATCCCATCGAGAAGAGCTGCTTGGTGCTCGTATTTGCCATACAGAAATTGCGGCACTACTTGCAGCACCACGAGGTACAACTGGTCTCTCGGGTAGACCCATTGAAATACATCCTGAACCAACCTATGTTGACCGGCCGATTGGCACGCTGGGCGGTGATCCTCCAGCAGTTCTACATTAGGTCCGTACCTCAGAAGGCTATCAAAGGACATATGTTGGAAGAATTCTTAGCTGCTCATCCAACCTCCGCGGACCAGCCAATGGATCTAGGATTTCCTGATGAGGCAATCCTCTCAGTCGACCATGATTTCCCATGCTGGCAGATGTACTTTGACGGTGCCTCCTGGAGCCCCACTGGTAGAAGGCTCAATGATCCTAGGCTCAACAGAGTGGGCCTAGGTGTCATCTTCATCACCCTAGAGCAAGCTGTTCAGCCGTATTCATTCCTGTTGTCAGAAGGCTGCACCAACAATGAGGCAGAATATCAGGACCTCATCACTGGCCTCGAGTTGGCTCTCAAGATTGATGTACCCCATCTACATGTGAAAGGGGACTCCGAGCTAGTCATCAAGTAGGTCAATGGTGACTATGCTGTCAGAAAGCCAGAACTCGTGCCATTGCTGGAGTGCACCCTTCGTCTAATGGCTAAGTTCCCCTCCCGGCCAGAGGTTGTTCATATTCCCCGGTCGTAGAACAGTTGAGCAGATGCTTTGGCCAGCCTGGCCGCATCACTTACGGAACCCAAATAGGATGACCTAATTATCCACGTGGCACACCAGAGAGTCATTGCTCCTATTATTCCGGAGGATGATCGTGGCCCGCGGGTGAACCATCTCACCGCTGGTGCCCCTACGTCAGGATCCCCGGGGACTTTAGATGCGGTAATCGAGACAGTTCCTGACTGTAGGATGCCCTTGGTTGAGTATCTCCAGCATGACAATCTTCCGTTAGACCGAGCTGAGCGTGAGCGAATCCGACGCCGCGCGCCGCAGTTTACCCTTCAGAGAAGTCCCATCCATGAGTAGATCTTATACAAGCGCGGATTTGATGGTGTTATCCTTCGTTTCCTTCAAGGAGTCGAGATCCCATAGGTCTTGCAAGAAGTTCATGCTAGTTCGTATGGTTCCCACTAGACCGGGTCGAAGTTTTCCCACCAGATTCGACGGCTGGGATACTTCTGGCCCTCCATGATCTACGACTGCATTGAGTTTTCCAAGAGGTGTCATGCGTTCCAAGTTCACGCTAACTTTGTGCATCGGCCACCGGTGCCTCTCCATAATACCAAGTATTCTTGTCCCTTTGCAGTCTGGGGGTTGGATGTCGTAGGACTTTACCCGCCGGCGATGGCCCGCCAGTGCCGGTTCATCCTGACCGCTATGGATTTCTTTTCCAAGTGGGTGGAGGCAATTCCTCTCAAGGAAGTCAAATCCGGTTCTATCACAGACTTCGTGAGCTCCAATATCATCTATCAATTTGGAGTAACTCACACTATCTTTATGGATAACAGAACCAAATTCCGAGCAGCCGAGATGAAGAAATTGTATTCCAAGTAAAACATTCACTCTAACCACACCTCTCGCTATCATGCACAGGCAAATGGATAGATCGAGGTGTTTAACCAAACCCTATATAACATTCTGCAAAAAATGGTTGGTTAGAACAAGAAAAGTTGTCCAGACAAGCTCCCCAATGCTATTTGGGATTATCGAACGATGACTCGTAACTCCACCTAGGTGACTCCGTATTCCCTGGTATACGGAGCTGAGGTCGTCCTGCCCATCGAGATTCAGTTGACTTTATTGCGCACGGTGGTCTACGACCAGCAAGCGCCAGATAGAGTTTCCGAAATCCGTCTACCTGAATTGGAAGCGATGGATGAAAATAGGCTTCACACTTTACATAACATGGAAAGGCATCAGAGCAGGATGGCTCAAGATTTCAATAAGAAGGTTCACCTCTGCTCCTTCCTGCAAGGTGACCTAGTGGTGGCTCTCAGAGCGGCCATGATTCCCGGCAGGAAACCACCCAAGTTGGAGCCCAAATGGGAGGGGCCTTTTATTGTCCATAAGGTCTATACCAATGACGCATATTCCCTGGTGACTATGGATGGTGAGCGTGTCACTCCTCCCACCAATGCCAGGTTCCTCAAATGGTACTTTGCCTGAGCCCTTCGGGTCCGAGTTATAAGACCGTAAACTAAGATCTCCCTTCGGGTCTAAGTTCTAAGACCATAAACTAAGATCTCCATTCGGGTCCGAGTTCTAAGACCATAAACTAAGATCTCCCTGGGGTCCGAGTTCTAAGACCATAAACTAAGATCTCCCTCGGGTCCGAGTTCTAAGACCATAAACTAAGATCTCCCTTCGGGTCTGAGTTCTAAGACCATAAACTAAGATCTCCCTCGGGTCCGAGTTCTAAGACCATAAACTAAGATCTCCCTCGGGTCCATGTTCTATGACCATAAACTAAGATCTCCCTTCAGGTCCGAGTTCTATGACCATAAACTAAGATCTCTCTTTAGGTCCGAGTTCTAAGACCATAAAATAAGATCTCCCTTCAGGTCCGAGTTCTAAGACCACAGACTAAGATCTTCCTTAGGTCCGAGTTCTAAGACCTTAAACTAAGACCCTCATGGTCTAGCATGACCTTAAACCGCGTGCTCATCCTCACTGCAAGACGTTAAACTGCAAAATGGTTATACATCCCTAACCAAGGCCCAGCTTTAGGCCCCTTGGCCTCCTCGGGCCTTTCGGCCCCAGCCTTTACCCGGAGCGTGCGGTGCACTGTAGGATTAGGTCCTCATTTGCGACGGTTTATCCGCTGCGCCATGCACACCCCCTGGAGGAAGTGTTATTTCATTCTTCATGACGTTAAAATGCGCTTCAAGAACTACGTGCGGCTTGATTCCCATCCTTGTGGGATATGTAGGACCGCCCGAACACCTAGATGTTAGGTCCAACCCCATATCTTAGGAGATCCCACGATCTCCCGGTCACCTCGGCCTCTTGGCCTATCCCTCCCCATGGATGGGATATATAGATGTGGTAAGGGGTTTTTGGAACTGCGCCCCCCTTCCCCAGGGAATCTTCCATCTTTTGGCCGCTCTCGGACTGAGCCCTTCGACCCTTTCCAATAGTCTACTAATGTGTTCAGGGTACTCTGGTCTAGGACCTGGAGTGTCAGATTTGACTTAGACAAGTTTTCATCCACTTGTCAAGCTTTGTGCTCCCCTTCATTCAGGCCCGATTGTCCTTCACACCCAGAGGGACCCCCAAGAATGGCCTGGATACAATGCCCAAGGGCTCTCCTACCATCACGGGCCAACACCCCCGAGGGTTTCAGGCAACAAATTGATACAAATCCCGCGTTGCAAATGTGGTCAGCGGTTGATGCTCATTTTTTTCCCCTATCTCTAAGCTAATGCGACAAGATGCTGTGTTGCGAACATGGTCATCAGTAATCCTTATTCATCACATCGGCTTCTTCGGGCCCTGAATTTTGGTTGCATGATTCACATTATGTTCCACCCCACCATGTCAAGGTGGAATCTCGACACTCCTTGCACTAACCCTCAGTGCACCCCCACACGTCAGACGGACCAAGCTGCATAACGGTGTCTCTCGGGGCTCCCGCGATCTGAGCGCTAGACTATGTGCTTGGGTTTTTTCTTTAAGGATTGCGTGCAGCTTGACCCTCATCCCCATGGGAAACGAGGAGTCACCCAGACATTGCATTTCAGGCCCAGCGTAGCTAGGAGCTAGCATCTCCTTCCCCCCTGATTGTTGAACTCTCGTCGGCCCCTTAGCCCGAGGCTCATCTCTCGAAGTCACACACAGTTATGGTATGAGGATATTCCCTCATCAACATTGGGTATTCCTTACCGCATCATGCGTATTCCCTAGGTCCAAGCCATATGACCTTAAACTGTGCTATCAGGTCCAAGCCATACGACCTTAAACTGTGCTGCCAGGTCGAAGCCATACGACCTTAAACTGTGATGATATTGTCCTGGCCGCATGATGAAAAATGACACTGCATTGAGGTGACCTCTCCATAGGGGACATCACGTTGGGTATTGTTCAATTTCCATACCATTTGTCAATGCATTTTATGGATTGATTATTCTGGCGATGCCAGGAGTTCCTGCCCTAGGCCGGTCACTCCACAAAAGAAAAACCACTCACCTTCAAGGACGAACAAGATATATCAAATGCCTCTTCTTTTGGTGTGAGGTCTAGACCCGCACGTCTCCCTCGTCCTTTGCGCAGATGCCATGTCGTGCCAATCCATCTCTCTAGAACTATGCATGGCTTGATTCTCATCCTTATGAGATACGTAGGAGCACCTGGGAACTTCCCCACGAGACCAACCTAACTTTTTGTGTTTGGTCCCTCGGCCTAAACACGTCCCTAAGAGCACATCATAAGTAGGGCCTTTCCCCCATTCATGTCGGGTTTCACAACCTCTTTACCGTGTGTCTCCCATTCCTCTAGTCCTTTGGTCTGAGTTCTAAGACCTAAAACTAAGATCCTTTCACGGTCCTAGATGACCCTAAACTGCATTTTTCCCTATATTTAGGCCCCTTTGGTCCAAGCTCTAAGAATATAAACTAAGATCTCTTAAGAACTACGTCTGGATTGATTCCCATCCTAATGGGATACGTAGGAACGCCTAAAACTCCTGTCTTTGGGTTCAGCTAGAGCTTAGCTATTTCATCTCTTTGGCCCCGCCATCGAGACCCCAACTATGGGACTGCGTGGCGTAGTGCCGGATTATGTGCTCATTCAAATCGGGTTTGCAACAGCTGCACCCCGTGGACCTCGTTCTAAGAATTAGCCTTCTTGTCTTATCATCCGGAATGATGTTAAACTACGCTTCAAGAACTACGTGTCACTTAATTCTCATCCTTATGAGATACATAGGAATGCCTGGACATTTTGTCTTGGGTCCAGCCCTAGGGATTACCAAATCCCGTCCCTCCTTACTGTCGGCCCCTTGGCCTGGCTTTTGGGGGAGCGGTGTAATTGTGACATCCACCCTGAATAAGTTCGGGATTCCCCATAGTAATGTTGGGAAGTGGCAGTTATCTCGCCAGAGAGGTCCTATCTGAAAATTGGGACGATCTGTGATCAGGTTGGTATTTCCACCTAACGTGCCTCTGTCGCGGTGGTGCAATTTTGGGAGTGTTGGACTCTGTTCGAACAAACCACCACTCCACATTCCACGCTTTTCATGCCCCTTTATTCAGAATCCTCATCCTCTTTCATGTTCGATGGGACCCCCTAACAGTATGGATGACAGACCTTTGGTCCGCCTACTGCGATAATATGGATGATAGACCTTTGGTCTGCCTATTGTAGCAATATGGATGATTGACCTACGGTCCACCTACTGTCCTGGGCCAATGTCCCAGAGGACTGTTCATGTTTGATGGGACCCCCTAATAGTATGGATGATAGACTTTGGTCTTCCTGCTGCCACAATATGGATGATATACCATTGGTTTGCCTATTGTAGCAATATGGATAATAGACCCATAGTCCGCCTGTTGTCTTGGGCCAATGTTCCAGAAGAATGATCGACGATATTTGATTTAGGCCCTGTGTTGCGAACATGGTCAGTGGTCAGCCCTCATTTATTTCCTCCATTTCAAGCCAATGCAATATGGATGCTGCATTTTCGCCACGGCTAACAGTTATCCTCCAGCGTCGCGCCCCATTGTGTTCCGAATTCGGGTAACGTGATTCACCTTTTTCATCTCCCTATGTTCGGAGGAATTTCAATGCCCCCAACATTACCCCGCTCGTGTGTTAGGGCATGTGGAGGAGAGGATGCATCGATCGGTCTGAGGTCCCCTCCCGTCGGCTGGACCTCCCTCTTCTCCTCACAAATCCAGGCCTGAGTTCGGATGCTTGAAGCTTGGTTAATTCCCCACAGTTGGACGAAATGATAACACGAGCATCCTTTACTTCTCGCGTTGGGTGCGACCCACAGGAGCTTAGGGGTGAGTTGTTATTCATTTCGGAATTATGGTGAGCATATTAGAACTAAGGTATAGATAAATAGATTGGTCCATACATGGGTCAAAATGTTGAGCAGTAAAAGAAAAACGTTCATGAGATGGCTGAAACAAATCCCTTAAGGATCAGCGTGTTGGATTGATCTTTCCAATGCTTTTACCCTTTGGCTGGTAGCCTCCAAGACTGCTTCTCGCTCTTTGAAGACTCTCTCTTCATCAGCAGCCGTAGAGCGCAGCTCACTAACTCTGGCCTATGCCTGCACCTACTCGGTTTGAAGTACGTCCATCTGGTGACTCGCCTCCGTCAGTTGTTCTTGGGCGTCACCCAACTGGGCCGTCATTTGTTCCATGAGCGCAAAGCACATTGCAATGAAGGCCTCCTTCTCTGATACCTTCCCTTCGAGGTTCCAGACCTCCCGCTCTGCCCTCAGAAACGCTCGAGTGCTCTAAAATATTTCCTGACACTGGGCAACATCGGTGCGCAGACTACTCTTGCATATCTTCTCGGCCATTCAATCACAGACCGTCAGATGAAGGCGCTGAGCGTCAACCCCTCCGACGCACAGGAAACTCAGCCAGGTCTGAAGTGATCCCATCCACCTCAGCCAATCCGACTGGGGCTTCCTGAGAAAGTGCTGGATACACTTCCACCCTTTGCGCCATGTCATCCGACTCTCCTCGGCCGCTTCTGAGTCTGATTCGTCTACCTCATCGGGATCAGCGGGACGATACACAGGAAATGCAGCCAGCAGGTCGGTGGCAGGATCTTCCTAAGGGATGTCTTCATGAGAAATAGGATCCTCGACATCCGGGCGACCTTTCTCTCTCGCCCCAATAGCGACGATGCCTCCGTCAGCTTCCGACCTCGCTTCAAGGACAACGCCGCTGATGTCCGCCGCCCACTTCTCACCAATTTTCGGGGCCGACTTAGTGCAGGGAGCATGTTCTGAATGAGGTGGTATGTCCGCCACTGGTCTGCTCATGGATGGCCTGGGCTCCACATCCTGACGAGCCTCCAATGTTGAGATCACTGTGCAAGGCATACACTGATTAGTTGGAATGTTTTGATATCAAGCGCCAGTAGTGAAGCATGGGACTTACAGTAACCCAGAGCGTCAGCCTCCAGTGTTCCGACCGCTACAGGAGCTGCCATGATAGGAGACCCCTCTGCGCTTGTCAATTCAATGATGGGTGTCGGATCCCCATCCTGTCCCACCGATTCCTCTCCCCCCTCCCCTAGTGGGGACGCCTGACCAACAATTAGGTGCTCCTGAGTGAGGAAGAGGTATGGGTTGGAAATTGTAAAGGATAATGGATCAAGAAGGAAAATTAGTGAAGATAGAGAGAGACCTCGAGTATCTCAGTTATGTCGAGATCAGAGCCGACAATCTCTTCGCTCTCCCGGAGACTCCCTTGGTAGGTCGCCCCCTGCGACCCCTCACCTTAGGGTTCTCATTCTCCTTCATCTTCTCCTTCGCCTTCATCTTCTCCGGTTTCCTCCTCTCCCTTCGACTCCTCGTCACTGTCGCCTTCTCCCGATGACATCACTTTTGGTTCATGCTCTTGGTTGAGCATCACTTTAACTAGGAAAGGTGGCTCCGCACGCCGACCCATTTGGCGCACGTATGTGTCCGTGGCCATCAGATAAGAATGTCACTGATGGAAGTTCACTCTATTGGTAACTCGAATCAGACCGACCTCTGGCAGTTGGATCCCATTCTACATTATCTTCTTCCAGATGGATTCAACGTCCAGTGATTTCCACATGGTCATCCAGGCCGACCATAGTGCCGGGAAAATTGCATCTTGGGAAGGTTTGAGAAGGTACATTATTTGCTTCAAGGGAAGTTACCTGGCCGCCTCATGTGCCCCCCCCCCCACAGGCAACGAGGTCGCGGCGGCGCTGTGTGATGTTCCCGCCACTGAGGTCCCGGCCTGAGCAGGCCTCGCTGCCTGATGCACACCTGGTTCCCCCCTTCCAGCAGCACCTTGCATTCTCCCCCGTCGCCTGATTTCCTCATGGGTAGTCTCAAGTTTTCGGACTCACTTGCGTAAAAGCCCCTCAGGGTACACAATGGTCCAGTTCTCAACACACTCAGTTGTTAGGCTAGCATCCACCCCGGTAGGAGGAAGAGTGATGACGTCGCCAGAGCCGAAAGTGGTGAACATCAACCACATTTGGTGCAGAATATAGGGATTTTCTCCTCTCGGATATCCGTAACCAGTTTCTTCGGCATCCATTGGAGGCACCTGAATTGCCCGACGAATGGGGATGGCACGTAAGGCTCACAGATCACCTTCCCGTCAATCCGATCCCTGAGCACCCCGCCCTGAATGTACTGAAAATACTCATGCTGTTCTAGAGAGCCACACCCATTGTCCACCATTTGGCCGATCGGGGTGGGGAACAGGCTGAAGTTGAAGTTAGTGTGGTTACCAATGCAGATCCTCATGCCCTCCTCATTGAGCATCATCGGTGCCACTCCGGCGATGTTCAGCAGGGATGGTCGTAGGTCGTTGCCTAGAGGATGGATATCGTTTGGGAAACTGTACCCACCGAGATGAGCTGCCACCCAGTCGTGGAAGATATGAAAGGGGACACATACCCTCCGAGGTGACCCCCTCGTGAGATACATCCCAGGATGGCATACAGCTTGGCCAAAATAGGAACCCCCAAGTTAAACCGTTTGTTGGCGGCCATGGTGCCCGCTATCACCAGTGTTGCTGGATGGACGCCCATCCTTGCGTCCTGCACCGGCAGGAGCCCCCCGCTCAGGAAGGCGACAAGGAACCCAGTGTACCGAACATTCGGGTCCCGGGCCTTAATGATGCGGTAACCCTATGATTGGTATTACCCTGCCCCCAGGGTCCTCCAATACGACCCATCCTTGCTCATCTGAGCCGCGGTTGGGAACCGTTTACCCCGTCCCGACATCTTGATTTCTAGATCCTTCCCTAGGAATTGGCTGAACCAGCCCTTGTAGGCAATGTCCTTCAGGAAGTCCTTGACCCCAGACTCTCTTTGGCCAACTCCAACAAGTGTCACGTCAGCATGGGGGTCTGTGACCTTTCTTCCCAGGTGTGATTTGGAGGAACGAACTCATCATATTGGTAGACCTCCAGTGGGATACCTCCAATGCAGTGAACGTCCCAGAGGCTGATGACAACTTACCCATGGTGAAGGTGGAATGGGTTGGTATCAGGAGACCACCGGTTGAATAGCTCCGGCCCGAGCTCAGGTTGATGGTGGAAGTGAAACTACGACGTCCATACCGCCTCGAACATGCAAATATTCCACAGGTTGACCCCAAAATGGTCGCAAGTATGGAGAACACAGAACGCCCAGGCCCACTTGCTGGTAAAGTTGCCCTCGGACCGCAGGTCCCAATATTTCAGCCAGCCCTTTGTGTCATCTGTGACGCTCTGACGGAACGTGCTCGCGTAGAGGGTCATATAATTCTCTACGAAAGGCTCATCCTCAATAATGGTCATGGTCCTCGGGTTCAGGATCTATACGTCTATATGTATGGTTTCCCTGGCAGGATGGCCATTGTTGGTGATGTTGTAGCGAGGTAGCTCATCCTCCCGGGTCACCCATGACCGCGGTGTGTCCACTTCGAATCCCGATAGGGGAACCTCCTCTAGGATGCCAAAGTTCCAGAGCAGGAGGTTTTTAGATAAGGGATACTCCTTCTGGACTGGGGTCAGCAGATTGAACAAGGTTAGGTTGTTGGAAACGATCACCTTGGCGCCATAAACCTCCTCGTTCACCACCATTTCGATTCTACAAGCGGCATCTTCCCCCTCATCAACTTGGTTTGCAGCCATCTCAAATATTTCTGGAGTTGCACAGAATCAGGATGAAGTGCGCAGAATCAGAGAGAGTTGCGCTAAATTGGAAGCTTCGACGCGAAATCCAGGAGTTGGGCGTGGAATCGGCACACTAGGCGCGGAATATCCCGAGTAGGCGTGCAAATGCGGCCAAAATTCAGAGGAAATTACGCGCTGCCAGAGCGTTTTTACATGCTGCCGCAAGAGCAATTTCGCGCACGAGAGCGGTATGCCTATCACGCGGAAAATCTTGAGTATGGACCTTGGGACCCAATGCCCCTTTTTATAGGCGAGGCCGGGGTTTCGCGCCACGCGGAAAGATAATTCCACGTGGGTCCATTATTTTGCGCGCCCCGTTGTATTTTTGCACACAAAATTCCTAGGAGATGCACTGCTTCGGCGTTTCCCTCGGAATCCGATCGTTGCGACCTCTCGCTGATCCAATTCTGAGGGGGGCATTAGTAGATGCCGAAAAAGTCCGCAACTCCCAGAGGATGTTTCGAACGAATGGAGCAAAGTCATATTTGGACTCAGAGACCCATCCCGGATGGCCTGGAAGTGGTGCGTGAAATTAAGGGGGACTTGCGTGAAAGATTGTTGGCTGCGCGAAGGAATTCAAGGATTCGCGTAAAATCACCGGGATGGCGTGCAATTTTGTGCGCTCGGTTCCGTGCGGTGAGGCTTTGCGCGCCGACTGGTCCTAGCGAGGAAGATTTCACACGCCTCCTGGATTCCGCGACGGCGGATGCCTATAAATAAAAGGCGACCTCAACCGTTTCACGGTTGAGGAATTCGGACCAGCTCTCGTGCACGCAATTCGGACTCCCGCGTGCGCAAAATGACTTCCAGGTAATTCCTCTTTTCACGCAATCTTGCCCTGGGATTCGACTTTGCACGCAACCCCACTAGCTTAAGTGAATTTTTCAAACTCCTCTGGGTTCTTCCTTTGCGCGCAATCCTTTCCCCTTGAGCGCAATCCCTTCCAATTGCGCGCAATCCCTTCCAAATTGCACACAATTCCTCTGATAGGTTTCTCCAGGGATCGGCCATTGCCCTGCGTGCAATCGAGGACCATTGCGCGCAATCCCCTATCCGCGCGCAATCGAGGTCCATTGCGCGCAATCTCTTATCCGCGTGCAATTGAGGCCCATTGCACTCCATCCTGGTGTTTTGCGCGCAAACCTTCTCTTTGCGCGCAAAACCCAGGACCTCTCACCTTGACGCCCTGCGTAGGCGCCTGATGTCTCCCATTCCAGGCATGCACGCCATGCGTTGTTTTCTCGTACGGCCTTCCTGGCTCGTACGAAGTAACCTCAAGGTCCCTTGGGTGGTGTTTCCCATTGCGTTGCATTACCTTATGCTTCTTCACATAGGCATGCTAATGGATATTTCTTCTTCGCATAGCCACGCTAATGTGGACCCCTTGAGGGTTCGCCCTGCGGCCCCCCTTCACTACGGCCTTGCCGATGCCTTCCCTCCCACAAGGGGTAGAGGGCGTTGGATATGTAAGCCTTAGGGTTGTGGAGCGAACCCACCTCATCCAAGCTACAGGACGTTAAACTACCGAGCACTTCGTTCTTAACACATGACATTAAACTGTGGTCCGACCCCATGCCTCTCACTCAGGGTCCCCTCAGCTCAGACATTTTTTACGTCCACTCGTCTCCACGGGAATGGATTCTTCCTCACATAGAATGAGATCCTTCTTTTCAGAGTGGCGTTTGTCCGCGGGGGAAGCGCTGCCTCAGAGAGTAAGCCCCTAGCCTCTCTTGCGGAAGGTTTCACCCATGCACCTCTGTACTTCCCCCCTCGCCAAGGCCAGTGGAGTCCCTTTCCCACTATGCTTTGTCGCACCATGGGACTCCATCCTGGAGTAAGCCCCGGCACCAAGGGCCGCTAACCACACGTAAGCCCCTGTTTCCTCTTTGGGCCGCTCAACGCGTAAGCCCCTTTCCGCTTCTCACGGACGCACCCTTTGCAACATGATCGTCTGGTCCCTGCTGCCTCTTGTTTCTCACACCGAGCATGACTCACGTGGGATTAGAGCATGAATTGACCATGAAATCCTCACATGGGCCACCTTAGAGCATAATCCCCATCCCAGTGAACTATGCGGACTTTGATCCGTGATAACGCATGGTACGTAGGAAGCCTCCACGAGGTTCAAGCCCACCACCCGGTCGTTTTGACTTCTTCATGTCGGTTCGCCAACACTTTGGGCTGCCTCAGAGCGTAAGCCCTAGATTCCTCGTCCCTCATGACATTAAACTGTATTCCCTCATCCTGCATGATGTTAAACTGTATGCCCCAAACTACGTGGAATTTGATCCATGCTAACGCATGGTTCGTAAGAATCCTCCACGCGGTTTAAGCCCATCACTTAGTTGTTACGACTCCTCCGCGTCGGTTCACAACCACCGTTATGGGCCGCCTCAGAGCGTAAGCCCCATACCCACAATCATGGGCCGCCTCAGAGCGTAAGCCCCATAACTCACACCCACGTCTCATCCTGACCTCTCCCTCGAGCCCATGTGCCTCGGGAAGCTCATGCCCTAGCCCGAAGATCTTACTCCCTCCAGGCTCCAATCCATGCATTCATTCTCATGGGTCGCCTCTTCAGGTGTCCCACCATATCAACGAACTACACGGACTTTGATTCCCTACCATGGGGATATGTAGGAAGCCTCCATGAGGTTCAAGCCCGTCACTCTATCACCCATCCTGATCCTGACCTGGGCCGCCACATCTCGGTGGGATCATGCCACCCCATTCCACTCCACAGTATCCGGGAAGCCGCCCACATGCTGGCTCCAAAATCGGTGTTCCCCCTTGGGGGTCCTTCAATATGATCCACTCTCAGTGTTTCGATCAGTCCGATCCGTCTACGCAAGATGTTAAACTCACGGCATACCCCATGTTAAACATGGGAAGCTGAGGAAAAAATCATATGGTACACAGTTCCCTGCATTCAATGTGGGATTACTCGGGCTTTCGTGCCCTCGAGAAGCCCTATGATAAGGGAAAAAAGACAGACATGCCAATCCCCATCGTCAAGGCATGCCGACGACACCTCAGCATGACCATTCTCCTCACCGAAGGTTGCTTCCCCGACTAGACCCCTTGGAGAATCTCGATGGAAGCAGTTTAATTAACTGGTGCCCATACAGATATGGCTCCAGGAACAAGCTTCACGAACCCGTCTTAAATCTATGAGGGGGACCCAAACAAGGTGATGAGCTCCGAAGACAAATCCATGGACGGAAGAACTGACATCCCATCATCCCGGTTTTGATCAAGGATCAGACTTCCCTGAATAAGGAATGGATTATTCCCGCCTTTGGAAAGTGGGAATGCGGGGAAACAAGCCGTGGGTCCTCCCCCCTGCGTAACGGACGCGTGCGCGCCCCCTGGTGTAAAAGCGTCGGAAACAGTAACATTATGATATCATTTCATTATTTTACTAAAAAATAAAATAACGAGACATCGAATTACTCTTCATCATCCAATTTAGAGTGAATTTATAGTAGATGATTCCCATAATAAATCTTTATTAATTATTTATAGAAATTATCATATAGGTTTTTAAAAAATTCTAACAGGATTTCATCTTAAAGATGTTGAAGGGAAAATAAACCCATACACACTGCTTATGTATGCACACCTGATAAGACAAGTAGTGTGGGATGAATTTACTAGCCTTCATGGAGAGATATATTTTTAGGTACATTGTGAATGATAATACATTTATTGAAAATACATGTATTAATCACTATGATTGAGAATTTTTTATTTATGAAAGAAAAAATGAGTGCTAAAAATAAGTAATGAGAAGAAAAACCAACGTAACCCTACCATAAAGCATGGATGGGGCATGCCTCATTTGAAAGAAATGGTATATATTTTAAATATCCCATAATACTTATATGTAAAATGGAACAATAATATAATTATATTCCTCTTTATATGCTGATTGATGAATCCAAATCCAAATCCACTTCCATCCCACATCACATTCTATAGAAGGATGTGCATGTAAATAAATATGGGATACTAATAGATGAAAAAACACAAAAAGTGTGAGAAAAATGTGTAAGTATGAATTACTAATTTTTTATTTAATTCACTATTAAATAACAACGATAAATTATTTTCCTATATTTTCTATCCAACTTAGACATAGGAATTATCAAAACCTGTACTAGATGATCACCTACTATCGGTGGCCTTGAAGTGGACAAAACAATATGACCATGTAGGAGGTGTGGGTTTTGGGGTGACACCATGAATATATTTTGAGAAAAGAAAACAACATGAGGATAAAGATAATGAAATCTAAGAGATGAAAAAAATATTTTCCTCCCTTGAAGAAAAATTTCATTAGTAGTATGAGTTGCTAGAAAATGTTATGGGGGGAAGAAAAGAGAAGAAAAAACTCAAGAACAACCACTTCCTGAAGATCCCTCCCCACCCCCACCAGCTTTGAGGTGATGAATTCCCCTTAAAGAGTAGTCTTAGATGAGGTAATAAATATTCTCATAATTGTTTCTATGAAATGGTAATCATATAAATACTAATACATTTCCTATAATGATATTCTACAGGGTTAAAATGACTATGATTTATATCTATTAACACCCACCAATCACCTTTTTGTGAGGGATACCATGATCAATATCTAAGAAGTTAGTCTACACAACAGACCACTTCCAATAGGTCATGTGAGAGTGGGGATTACTGTAAATCATAAGTCGAGCACCAAACTACCTGTTCCACTTGAGGCCACATATATTTTATATGGTCAACCAAGTTGTTGTAACATTAATATCATGGATGTTAGATCTTGTAAAAAAAATGTTGTCAATGAGGTATTCATTTACAATTTATTTTTCCTACTAAACCTTTAACAATTAATGAAAAAAGGTTTGAACTAATGAGTGTTATTACCGATGGACAAAGGGAATTGGGAAAAATAAAAGGTTGAATCAAAAACATCTAAAGGATAAACAAACCGATCAAAAATATATTCAGAAAGAACCTTTACCCCACCCATTCAATTTCTACATTTACTAAAATTAAAGGTTCATGTGAATGCAAAGTTACAAAGTTGTAGTAATCACATATTTTATTTTGAAGAACAAATGCACATAGAGGTCGTTACAGACTACATTTATCTTGAGGATGTAAATGAAATCCTGTAGTATGAATGGCTAGGAGTCTTATTTGTAAATATAAACATAAGGTGTGTTTTTAGGATTTTTTTCCCAATAGATGATATACTAAGTTAATTATGACTATATACATTTCAGATTTTTTCAGGCATATATATGAATAACAATTGAAGGGATTACCTATGAACATAAATATGGAATCATTATTCCTCACATAACTTATATAGACAAAAAATAAATAGAATAAAAAAAGGATGAAATAGTAGAAAAACTGGAAAAATCATTTGAAAGTAAACATACAAATGACAGAATCTTCTTAATACCAACGATGAAAGGGTAACACACTACAATTTAATCATATCAAATATATTTTCATTTATTTAATTACTTATTTTTTTTAGGCAATATTGGATACTCATTATAGTAAAATTGGATACTCTAAATATTTATTTTCTGGATTCACTATATAGATACCCAACAAACCAACCACACATGATGAAAATTTTTATTTTTTAATACACTACATCCAATATTTTAGAAATAAAATTCAAGTTATATATTTTATATTATATTTTAATGATAATTATTTTATGAAAGGGTGATGTTTAAATATCATGAAAATCATGGCATGAAGACATTACATGTGCATAAGGAGCCTGGCAAGTTATATAAGTGGACAAGTATCAGGGTATATATAATAATATTTCACTATCCAAACACATATGAAACCAAATTACTTATTTTTATCAATTTTTCTGTATTTTCTGAAATAAACAAATGGAAATAATTATGGTTATTATGTTTGTAAATTTATGATAGATATTATATACCACCAAAAAACTAGAATCCTCAAAGAGCTATTTTTGAAGATAATTAATATTTCATTTAAAATATTTATTAATCATTTGTTTATTTATATTTTTCTAGTACTACTATGGCTGTTGAAAATCCTCATATTCATAAGATGAATTATATTTTTTAGAAATGATTTGGGAGCATACCTAATGGAATAATTTAAACATATATCATGAATATGTGATTTCCAACTTCTTATTTAGTTGATTTTCTCATTATTTATCTACTTTTTTAGTTAATTTCATCAGAATTTATATTTGATACCTATTTTGTTAATTTTCATAGAGATCATAATGAAACGATCTCACGTAAGATTAGACTTTAAGGCTACAAATGAAATAATGAAAACAAGGAAATAGGTCAAGAATTTATACAACCATCATGAAAAGGTGAATTCCTATCACCTTTAAAAAAAGAAATAGAGTTCAATGAGAAGGTTAAAGTGTTTTTTAATATACTATGTTTTTCCTCACAATATTATATATTATATACTATATTAACATAATCTAAATTAAATGTATGACTAATCATGTAGATAATGTCTTCTTCACATGATGATATTACCAATCTCGTGGAAGAAAATACTATAACAAATTAAACCCTTTGCGAGGATTTAAGGTTAATTTTACAATATACTTCCTCTATTTTACTGAAAAACTATAAAATGAAACATTGATATAATTTTCATTATTCATCATAGAGTTTATTTATTTTAGAATATTTTTTTCCATATTTCATGTCTTTATACACCAAAACTTCTATAGACTTATTCTGTCTCAAAAAAATTTCACCCCTGTAGTGTTGAAATATATCAATTTCTTTCAAGTTATCTCCATTTTATTTTTAGAAAGATAAATTATGGGGCCTCTACTCAATATTAGAGGTAATAATGATTTTTTCAAAGTAAAATCATTTTCCATAGAAGTAATGGATTTTTTTTCATATTTATGTTTAATTTATTTCTTTTTATTATTACTCACATAAGAATTATTTTCTTATAAGTGGATTCTTTTGTTCAAGTTGGGGTGGTTTGTTTGATTATTATCATGCTTATAAGATATTAGGCTTCAAGGATGCAACTAAGATAATGAAAATAAGAAAATGGGTCAAGAATATATACAACCATCATTAAAAGGTGAATTCATACTACTTATTTAATTAATTTCATCACCATTTATATAAAATTTTTAAGTTAATTTATTTATCATTTTTATCTAATAATTATTTATTTATTTTCATTGATATTTTATATGGTCATATTTTTCTTTCCACTATATGTAACAAACCACAAAAGATATGACATGTTCCTTTCTTCCAATGTTACCAAACATTCTATTGTGTTTATTTGTAAAAATTATAAAAATAAATATTGAGTAAATGTTCTTCACTGAAAAACCTTTCTAATTATTGAGAACTTGAAGAGTATAGAATGTTTTTTTGTCAAAGAACAACAAATCAATATGCAGTGTTGGCAGATCTACAAAGAAAGATAACTGAAATCATGGTAACATTGGAAGTTCATATTGTTTTGATACATTATCACAACGATACATAAGTCATTTAGGATGTGTATAAATTATCCACACCTCATTATGACACACGATGTGATCGGTATGACTCTATGTGTATCTTTATTTAAAATTGACATTAATTTTAGTAAAAAATATAACTGACATACTCAAAACCAAGAAAACACATGTAGATTGTTTTTATACTTTAAGAAAATTATCCATATGTCATTTTTGATGTGTAGTAATCAACCGTACCTCAATATGATGCATGATGTGACCGATATGACTCAAAGTGTGTCTTTTTTATTTAAAATTGACATCAATTTTAGTAAAAAGAACAAGTGACATACTCAAAATCAAGAAAATTAATTTGTATTATTTTGATACTATAGGAAAATGATCCATAAGTCAATTTTGACATGTAAGAATCAACATCATCTCAATCTGATTCACGGTGTGATCGATATGACTAAAAGTGTGCCTTTTTACTTAAAATTGATATTAATTTTAGTAAAAAGAATAAGTGACATACCAAAAACAAAGAAAAAACATTTGTATTGTTTTTATACTTTATAAAAATTACCCATAATTAATTTTTGATGAGTAGGAATCAACCTCACCTCAATACAACATACGGTGTGACTGGTGTGACTCAATGTGTTCGTTATCAGTTTAAAATTGTCATTTTAGTTCAAAACATGTGTCACTCACTTAAAACCAACAAAAAATTCTTCGATATTCATGATAATTTAATATAAATATTAATAAGTCTATTGTGACATTTAGGAAGTAGTCTCACATCAAACTGATGCATGATGTGACTGATATGACTCAAAGTGTGTTTTTCTAGTTTCAAAAGACATTTTAGTAAAAAGAACAAGAGACATACTGAAAACTTAGAGAAATAAATTTGGATTGTTTTGATACTTTAGTAAAATTATCCATATATCATTTCTAACATTTATGAATCAAAACCACCTCAATCTGATGCATGATGTGACTGGTATAACTCTAGGTATGTATTTTTACATAAATTTGACATTAATTTTAGTAAAAAGAAAAAGTGACATACTTAAAAATGATAAAAAACATTCTGATTGTATTTATAATTTAGGAAAATGATCCATAAGTCATTTTTAACATATAATAATCAACATCACCTCAATAAGACACATGGTGTAACCGATATGATATAAAATATCCGTGATCAGTTTAAAATTGACATTTTAGTTCAAAATGCATCACTCATTGAAAACCAAGAAGACAAACTCTGGTTTTATTGATAATTTAGTAAAATTATTTATAAGTTTTTTTGGTGTGTAAGAATTATTCTAACTTCAAACTGACACATGATGCGACCAATATGACTCAAACTGTGTGTTTTCAGTTTCAAATGACATTTTAATAAAAAAACAAGGGACATACTCAAAACTAATAAAATGAAATAATACTACTTTTATACTTTAGGAAAATTTTCCATAAGTCATTTGTGACATGTATTAATTAGCCTCATCTCAATCTAAGACATGGTTTGTCTTTTATAATTCCAAATATGTCTATTTATTTAAAATTGACATTAATTTTAGTAAAAAGAACAAGTGACATACTGAAAACCAATAAAACACATTAGTGTTACTTTAATACTTAATAAAAACAATTAATAATTCATTTTTTATGTATAGGAATCAAACACATCTCAATATGATGCACGGTGTGACCGGTATAAATCCAAGTGTGTCTTTTTATTTAAATTTGACATTAATTTTAGTAAAAAGCACAAGCGATGTACTAAAAGCTAATCAAACATATTCCGATTGTTTTTATAATATAATAAAACAATCCATAAGTAATCTGTGACATCTAATAGTAAATCAAACCTCAATTAGATGCACATTGTGACCTATATGACTTCAAGTGTGTCTTTTTATCTAAAATTAATATTAATTTCAGTAAAAGTAACATGTGACATACTAAAAACAGATCAAATAAATTTATATTATTTTGAAACTTTATAAAAATGATAAATAAGTCATTTTTGACATGTAGTAATCAAACACACCTTAATCTAATACATGGTGTGACCATTATGAGTGAAAGTTTCCATTATCAGTTTAAAACTAAAATTTTAGTTCAAAACGTGTGTCACTCACAAAAAACAATGGAAAAAACCTCCGATTGTATTGATAATTTATGTAAGTAATTCATAAGTAATTTTTAATGTGTAAGAAGTAGTATCACATCAAATTAACACACCATGTGACCGGTATAACTCAATGTGCATGTTTTTAGTTTGAAATGACATTTTAGTAAAAAACACAATTGACATACTGAAAACCAATAAAACACATTTGGATTGTTTTGATACTTTAGGAAAATGATCAATATATAATTTTTGATGTTTAGTAATCAGTTGCACCTTAATATGATGCATAGTGTGAGCTGTATAACTCCAAGTGTATCTTTTTATTCAAAAATGACATTAATATTAGTAAAAAGAACAAGTGACATACTAAAAAATAATCAAATACATTCATATTGTTTTGATACTTTATTAAAATGATCTATAAATCATTTTTGATGTTTAGGAATCAACCAAACCTCAATAAGATTCACAGTGTGACCAGTACAACTCCAAGTGTGTCATTTTATTTAAAATTGACATTTTATTAATGTATTATT
This sequence comes from Viscum album, assembly GCA_963277665.1. NCBI lineage: Eukaryota > Viridiplantae > Streptophyta > Magnoliopsida > Santalales > Viscaceae > Viscum > Viscum album. Next base: position 1,539,722,795 of record OY728150.1, read on the forward strand.
TTATATTAATGTTTATTTTTTCTTTATAGTATTACTAATGTAAGATTTTTGTTCTTATATATGAAGATTCTTTTGCTTGGTTTGAGGTGATTTGTTCAGAAACTGATACCATGGGAAGATTTTTTTGATAGGGGATCATGGGTTCTAAATATAATGAAACATTAATGTTTTTAAATGTTTGTGGATAGTAATTGTAAATGTAATTATACCAAACACTTTTTGAAATATATATAGTAGTGTTTTTTTGTATTCTTGATGTAAAATTTATTTCAATTAAATTGTATATTTTCATACAGGTTATAATTATTTTCTATAGTGTTCTGTTATTCAAACAAAATACTGCAGTAGGTTGGGCCTTTATCAGTGCTATTGAAAGCGTTGATAAAGGGGGGGGGGGGCTTTATCAGTGCTAATGAAAGTACTGACAAAGGGATTCCTTTTTTAGTACTAAAATAATGCTGATAAATGGGAACCACCCTTTAAATCTGCCAAGGACAACAACACATTTCTAGAAATATTAAAGGGAATATATGTAGTAGTGCTTCCATGGTTTAGAACTACTAATTTGGAACAACCCTCTATGGAATCTCAAATGCATAACAAGTCCATTATAATGGTCCAAATTCCATGACACCCTTGTAAACCTAGCTTTCAAAACTAGGATGGATTCACACCATAAACACCATACTGGTTCACCCTTCCCTGATTTCAGTCACTTATAGTCTTCAACGTGATATTTTGTAAAAAAATAAAAGAGAAATACAACAACAACAAAAATAGAATCATGTATAACATAGGAATTACAAGCTTCGAATAAGGTCCAACCACCGCTAGAATTTTGGGTATTCATGGGGGTAGATTCGGGTGACCAACCTTTGATAGTCACTATTGATAGTATTAGAAATTACTAAATGGTGGTCCTTATATTTTAATTGTAACACCATGATATTTTATGATATAGTATTTTAAAAAAACTATTTTTTTGATAAATTTATTTATATGAGACCTTGAGTTTAAATGAACTGCGATATATTATTGAATTATTATTATTTAATGTGACAATTATCACCTAACTGTTGGATTGGTGGTTATAAATATAAATAAATAAATTATTCAAAATTTATGGTTTATATATGTATAAAATGAATTTATTGGTTATAAACTGATTAGAAATGAAAATAGAAATCATTTGTAAGTAAAAGAAATATTTTTTTCTAAAAAAATTTATGCGTGCAATGTGTTACTAAAATAAATTAATCACTATTGGTGAATTATTTTAATGAAATTTATATATTATATATATATTCAATAAAATATTTTAACATTAATAAAATGTTTTTTCTATAAATGAGATAATAATATATATCGAGTTTTATGCTTAAAAATATAGTTGTCTAAAAAATGGTTTTCATTGCATTTTGCACACTTATTTTAAAATGAATTTATACCACTTAATAAATTGAACCTTGAAAAATAGATTCCATATTTGGAATCATGACAATAAAATTTTATAAATAGATCCCTTTTATTTTTGGTCTATATGAATAGAAACTATAGAAAATTTTTATCACCCTAGTATGGGTAAAACATGTAAAATAAGGTTAAAACTTTGTGATAATGCTTTAAAATTTCTCTAAAACTTTCCTTTATCCTATTGGATGAGTGGAGTTCTCCCATGTGCATCCAATTTTTGAATATATGGTTAATTGGTTCCATATTTATTTGATTATGAACTTTAAATCAATTTAATAAAAGAATAAATAAAAAATGTCAATATGTCAACTTTAATATCAATAAAATTTATATATAAGGATAAAAAGAGGATAAGATCAGTCATAAATATTTATTTGGAATATAAATTAATTTTTTTATCATATTAATTAATTTTTAATTTTTTAATTGAACAATTACCTTAAATGATTACGTAATGCCGCCACTGAATTTATTAAATTAATACAAAATTAATATAAGTGATATAAAATATTAAAAGTAATGAAATTTGGGTGAATTATTTTGTTAAATTTTTTTTATAGATTAATATGACATATATAGTTTTTTAAATGTTTAGATTCATATTTCATTACTGTCTTGTTGTAATTAAATTCAAATTAAATGAATAGATTCAAAAATAAGATTACTGATATTTTATGAAAACAATATTTTATTAAATTATTTAAAAATATTAAAAATATTAAAATAGGACTACGTGGATAATATATTGTGAAAAATTTCATCCCTTTTCTATTTATGAGCTAATTTTATATGTATAGGTAAAATTTTAACTCTTTAATATAGAAAAAGTTGTTTCCACGATTAATGTTAAAAGTAGTTAACCAAGGGGTTAATAAAAAATAAGGTTTAAAATAACATCAAAACCTTTCTGAACTTTATTTATTGGTGATATTTATAACTTATACTCTTATTATTTAAATATATATCCATTTAGAAGTATTTTTCTTGAGAATGACTCAATTATATTTTAATCATTTTAGTAATTCCAAGAGTGCTCCTCCCCTCACTTATAAAAGAGAAACCTCTTCTACTCTCCTCCTTGAAATTTTTTGGGCATTATAGATAAGTCAAGACTAAAAATAATACCTTCCTAGATTCCTTAATCACATTATAGAGCTTTTTTTATTTCAATAACATCATCACTTTAAGGATTAAAGTGTAATCCAAAAGAGGGTTCCCAACAAAGAGGTATAATTCTTAACCGAACATTTTCAATTTTATTTTTTCTTAAAATACTTATAAATACTTGGTATACATTTTAAAATAATTAATTCATTATATTCATTATAAATAATTGTTATATTATGATTTAACAACCACTATCCACCTTTTTTTCATCCCACAGAAAGTGAAAACATCGCTCATACATACATACAACTTACCGTCTCCATGTAGTAGTGCAATTAATTTTCATCACCACATTACTTGGATGTTTATAATTATGGATTTAATATATATATATATTTTATTTTTGATATTATTATTATTATTAAAAGGTTAATTATTAATTATCTTTCTTTTATTCCATCCATTGAAAAATGGAAACAACATTCATGTGTATGTATGACCTACCGTCTCCATGAACAGTTTGATTCATTTTTCTATATCTATTTTTATAGATGAATCTCTCTATATATATATACATATAATAAATATATATTATATTACTATGATTTTTAACATAATTAATATTATTTAACCATTATCAGTGTATAAATATTGAGACTACCAAACCAAAACATGTATGGAAAAAGAAGCAGTTATCACCTGGAACAGTGATTTTAATAAAGAATTGTTAATAAATAGGTGATAAGAAGTTATAATAAAATCATATTTGGTATTATATATATGATTATGATAATATAATACTTGTATAATAATTCTATATTTATTTCTTCAGAATGCATGTTTTCATTTCTTTTTCCTCCCTTTAAGTACTCAAGAGATTGAACAATGTTTTTGAATAAAAAATGACTTTATTTCTCTTTTCAGTAAAAAATACCTTTTCTTCCATATCCATGTTTCATAAAAATGTTTTCAAAAATGTTTTCAATATTATAATATAATTTTTTAAAGTCATTTTTTCCATTATTTACTTTTTAAAAAATGGTTTAAAAGGAATCTTCTTGTTAATTTCCAAATGAGATACTTTTGTTAATTTTTTTAAAACAAGTATGAAATAAATGTTTTATTTTTAATTATATGACATAAACATAATTTCCTAACATCATCAATAATCAATTATTTGAATCATCTTTTAAACATTTTCAATTTTATTTTCAAATAAAATGTTTTTTTAAATATTTTTGACATTTTTATATTTTAAAGAAGTGATTTCAAAATGAAAAGGGTATTTTCCTAAAAAAATGTTTGAAGTGATATTTTAAAGGAATTTTTAATCTAAGATCACGTCCTTTAATGTTACTTAATCTTTACTAGGTATATCATTAGATGATACCATATTTATTCTTTCTCTCGATGGTTTATGATTATAATGAAAATATGTTTATGAAACCCACTCATTTTTTCATAGGTTATGCTATGAGAATTGATGAAATTTTTATAGAAATCATTTATTTTCCAAAGGCTATGCCATGATGAAATATTTATGAAACACATTTATTTTTCAATAGTTATAATATGATGAATGTTGTATGATCTTATGACACACATCTATATGATTTCCATTATGTTATGGGTGGGATTGAAATTATATAGTCCTCTAATGCATTGGGTAAAGATGGATATCTCATGAGATAAATAGGACTGGAATGGGGAGTGAACCCAGTTCAGTAAGAGACTATGTCCACTGTGATAGTATTGGGAGTGAACCTTTAATAATATGATGAAATGGGGTGTGAACCTAATCCACTATTATAGTCATGGAATTGATCCTTGAATACTAATAAAATGATTTTATATGATTATGTTTATACCCTAAATCAATGTCTTATGCGAGTAGTATCCTCCCATAACTATTTTTCTTTAATTCTTTAATGATTCATGTATTTATACAAGGTATGGTTTTCAAATGTTAAGCAAATTTTCTCATACCCTTATTCTCATGTTCTGTTTATGTGATCATTGATATCTATATTGTTTACCCTTTCTGATAATTTGAGTTAAACCTTTATTATGTTTCCCTTATCTATAATATAATGGATATTTTTAAAAATGATATGTATAAGAAGGGTAAAAGTTGGGAATAATTATGTGGAATATTATGTAGATCTTATATGAAAAAGTTTTTTATGTATCCATGTTTCCAATGAAAATATACCTATTTGATCATGCTGATAATAACTATGTTAGGTAATTGATATTCATCTAATAAGATGTGATATCTATGTATGAAAACTATGGGTCACTATATTTTCCTATTCCTATGGCCTGCATGTCTACTTTCCACCCTCTAGTGTCAAGAACCCCCTCTCAAGATAATTACTCACCCACCTCACCCCAGCCGCCTCCCCCCATCAAGATTTTCCACCTCCCGTCATCGATCCCTGCTACCGATCCATAAGCCTCAAGATACCCCCATGACATCCCCCTTATTCATTGAGATCCACCAAAATTCAATGTTCCTCTCACATCACATATCCTCATCCCACCCCACCCATCCTCCTCCCTCACTATTGAGCCCCCTCCCCCACTATCTATCCCACCTCTACTAGGATCCCTCCGATACCCCCCATTTTTGGTTGACCCACACCCCTCCCCTTATTACATTGAACTTCCCCACACTCTCTATATCATTTTATTGAGCTTCCCTATTCCCTTCATACTATCATCGAGCATCCTCATTCCCTCCCCACTACAGATTCTAGTGCAAGTCCTCCCTGTGCTCCTCTACCCCCACAAATCCTATCTAGGTGTCCAATTATCTAGTACACACATGTACTTTCTTAGAGGTATCCTAATTGGAAGAATAAAATTAATCCACTTTTTTTTATTTAGTAATTTATTAATTTTTTTGTGGTTGGTTAATTTGAGATTTATGATGTTTAAAATATCCACCTTCATTGTTGTGACCTATATTTGGTTTAGAAGGTATATGATGGAGTTGTTTAAAAACTAACTTATTCCTAAATTGATATTTGTGTTGGTTTATAGTTTTTAATATGGCTGGTTTGAATGAGTTAACATGGATTATTTTATATTTTATTTTAAACAAATGAATGATTTCTAAAATTCAATTGGTGCATTACTTGTAATTTTGGAAAAGTATACAATGTTAAAATAAATATTTGTGAAGTACATTAGTGAATTATAAATTACTAGAAAAGTAAATAAATAAATTTAAATAAATTAAATTCAAAATATTTTGTGGTTTTTTAGAATTTAATTAATTTAGAACATTATAGTGTTGTAATTATGAAAATTAATATAAAACATACTTTTTATATTCGAGGAGGTATGCATGAAACTGTTTGATATTTAGAGGAAAATTTCTAATCAGTGTATAAATAGTTTTCCGATTGTATTAGATGAGCTAATAAAATTTCTTCCAATTAGGAAATTTTTATTTAGATGATCACCTATATTTATTATCTCTAATCTATATAATCCAAATTAGACAAACCAGAACCTAAATTTTAGATCAAATAATAAAATAATCAAGATGGAAAACACCATGGAGGTAAATTTATAACTTTAAGTAGAAAAAACATTTATAAAGAAGGACTTATTGATGGAATAGATGATATACCTAACCCTACAAAATTTCCAATGTATTTTAAATTTTAGTTAGAATAACAGTTATTCATGATTTGAAAAAATATGAACAATTAAAAATTAAAATTTATCTTGAATATTCTATTATAACAAATTCAAAATTCAGATAAATAAAAATATTTTATTAATATGAATACACATCTTATTGATACACATATCTTTTGAAACTATCTGATTTTCCCTTTTTTACTAGTTATATAATATCACTATATGCTTTATTTTCTGTAAAATATTTTTGAAATTATTGTAAAATAATATTTCATATAAAGTGATTATACTGTTCCATTCACATTGTGAATAATTTTTATGTCTTCTTTGTGTAATAATATTTTATACATAGTTATCAGGATATAACATCATATTCAGTTTATATATTAATTATGCATTTATAGGAAAATTATATTCACTCATTATCCTATCATATTTTGTTAATTAATAGTTTATATCCATTACATTAATTTCATTCAGTGCACATTTTTCAGGCTGGTAATGGTCCCATTTAGTTTTTTCATAATCCATATGCATTTCCTGCATAATGAAATTGAATACAAAGTGATCATACTATCCAATTTAATTTGTGCATAATTTTTATTCATTTCCTGTATAATAATATTCATGCACAATGATTATGTTATTGAATAAATTTGAGTTTCCATATTATATACACAATAACTAAGCTATACAATCATAATAAGTTCCCACATTCTGTATGTGTTTAATGTAAAATACTTTTCACTTATAAGAATATAAAATATTTTTATGCATAGTTTGTACTAATTTTCTTGGTTTCAGTTAGTGTAAATTTATTATATACATTTCATGTATGTGTAATCTGTATACACTTTCAATTTATTATCAGTCACTATATGCCTTATATATGGGTATATAATACTTTTAGTTTACTAAAGTTTTATTTTATCAAAAAATCTCCCAATTACTCTATTGGAAAATAAAAACTATATTTCACATTTTTCATGCAGGTAACTCTTCACTTTAATAAAGGCATAATCCTATCCCCTTTAATCACTGCATAATACTTTTTCATTTTTTGTATAATGAATTTTAATAAATAGTTATACCATAAAATAATTTCCCCTTCTAACTTTATCGAATATTGCTTCTTAATTTTTAGTATATTCTATAATATTCATTATGTATGTCTTGTTTCCATTATATGTTACTATACTTTTAGTAGTATTTCTATGATTTTATACATATAATATTCCTCATATGATTTTCTTTTATTCAATGTTAACTTACAATTTTTATTTGTTTAATTTTTCCCAATTCTTAATCTTTATATATTCTTTTAATAAATATCAGGAACCATTTTATTGAGAATCTTATAAATGAATTAAATTACACAATTTAATGAGGCACACCTTGACATTATTGAAGTGAAAACATTATTATATCTTTTATTTTTCTTTATATATTGTATCTACATATGTTTTTAATAAAAAAGGTTGTTTTTATTTATTTTAGAAGCTACAATATTCTATACAAATGCACAGGGGAACATCAATATGAGGTAGCATTTGTTTGGGATGACAAAAAATAAACTTTTATTATTTTAGAACATTAAAACATGTGTTTAATGGTGAAATCCCAAGATAACAACCTAGGAATAATATGAAATCATAGAAAACCCATCTTTGTATTATTTTTGATGTGTAAGAGGTGAAAGCACGTCAATCAGACATGCAGTGTTTCTAGAATAATCGATTAAGTAGATTTTAAACGTTTGATAGCCTTTAAAAATGAATTTCAAGGGGTCAAAACCAACTGAATGACCTTCAAATATTGTGAAACCATATGAAAAAACCATACTATGTTTGTTGAAATGGTGGAGCTGATGGAATGTCAATATAAGGTGTCGTTTTCCTGGGATGACTAGAAACATACTTTTATTATTTAAAAACACTAAAGCCATGAGTTTAACGGTTATATCCATATAAAATGATTTAAAAATGACATGAAATCATAACAAAAAATTTATTTTTATTATTTTGACATGTATGACCAGACACCATGTCAATCGAACGTGCGATGTTCCATGAATGGATGAATAAGCAATTTTTAAAGGCTTAATGACCATTAAAATCATGTGTTAGGGGGTAAAAACAAACCAAAAATTCTATGAAATCCATGAAATTAGATAAAAGAACCATATAGTGATTTTTAAATGTTCGAGTTGAAAAACATCAATCAGAGATTTTTTTTTCCAAGGATGATCAAGAATGCACTTTTATTTTTTTAAAATACTAAAACATTCCTTTAATGATCAAATATATATAAAGAAAACTTGGAATAATTTGAAATCATAGGAAAACCATATTTTTATTTTATTTATTTGTATGAGATGAATTTACATCGATCGAACATGTAGTGTTTGTGGAATGACTGAATAAACAGTTTTCAAAGGTAAGATGTCCTTTAAAAACATGCATTAAGGGGTCAAAACCAACCAAACAACCTACCAAGTCCATGAAATCTGATGTAAATAACCATAAAATGAATTGTAAAATGTTTGATCAAATATATTGGTAATCTGAGGTGTTGTTTTCCTAGGATGACCAGAAATGAACTTATATTATTTTAAAACACTAAAACACGTGTTTAATGGATAGATCTATAGAAAACAACCTCACAATTAGGTGAAATAATAAGACAACTATATTTTTATTATTGTTTACATTTATGACCATATGAAACATCAATCATACATGTGGTGTTCCAGGAATGAACAAATAAGTAGTTTTGGAAGGTTTGATGTCCATTAAAAACATGCATCAGATGGTCAAAACCAATCGAACGACTATAACATGTTGTGAAATCAAAAAATAATACCTATACAATTATTTTTGAAATAGTGGATCAGACAGAACACCAATGTAATGTTTTTTTGAGGATTACTAGAAATACACTTTTATTTTTTCAAACACTAAAACATGAATTTAACTATGATATTAATAAAAAACGACCTTGAAATGTGGTAAAATAATAATACAACTATATTTTTTTTATATGATTAAAAAATACCTAAATTTAGATGTATGGTCTGCCCAGAATGACCACACAAGCAATTTTTAAAGGTCTAAAATCATTCAAAAACATACATCATAGGGTTAAAACTAACTAAAAAATCTCCAAAATCCATGAAATCCGACCTAAAAAACCATACAATGAATTATGAAATAGTGGAGTTGATAGATCATCAATATGAGATGTTTTTTGCTCGGGATGACTGGAAATTCACTTTTATTATTTTAACACACTAAAATGTGCATTTTATAGTCAGATCCATAGAAAAATACCTTAAAACGACTTAAAATAATAGGGAAACCATATTTATTTTATTTTTTATGTGTAAAAGTATAATATACATCCATCAGATATGTGGTGTGACCAAAAAACTGATTTTTTTTAAAGGTTTTACGTCATTTAAAAATATGTATTCAGGTTTCAATACTAACCAATAAGCCTATAAATGTCATGAAATTAGACAAAAAAATGTTATGTGATTTTTAAAATGGTAGAACTAACAGAACATCAATCCATGTTTCCATTTTCCTAAAATGACCAAAAAAATGATTTTAATGTTTTAAAACACTAAAACATGCATTCAATGGTTAAATTCATATAAAATGACCTCATAATTATGTGAACTCCTAGAAAAATTATATTTTTAAAATTTGTGATGTGTAAGAGTAGACGTTAAATCAATAAAACATGTGGTGTTCCCAGAATAACTGAATAATATTTTTTAAAGGATTGGTGTCCTTTAAAAACACATGTTAGGGGGTCAAAACTAACTGAATGACCTCTGAATACAGTGAAATATGAAAAAATAGTCATATAGAAAATTTAAAAAAAATGGAATGAATGAAATGTCAATATGAGGTATTGTTTTCTCAAGATGACTAGAAACATACTTTAATTGCTTTAAAACACTAAAAAGTGAGTTTAATGGTCACATATATAGTAAATGATATCAGAATGATGTAAAATAATAGTAATACCGACTTTGTAATATTTATGATGTGTACAAGTAGATAACACATCAATCAGACATTCAGTGTGCCTGAAATGGCTGAATAAGATTTTTTTTAAAGGTTTTACATCATCTAAAAACATGCAATACAGGGTTAAATCAAACTAAAAGAACTCTGAATTTAGTTAAATTAGATGAAAACAATCATAAAGTGTTTTTTGAAATATAAGATTAAATAGAATATCAATATGAGGTTTTATTTTCTTGAGATGACTAGAAACAAACATTTATTGTTTTAAAGAACTAAAACATGCATTTATTGGTCAAATACATAGAAAACATCCTCATAATGACATGAAATCATAGAAAAACTATATTTGAATTATTTTTTACTCCTATGAGAAAAAAAAACATTCTTTGGATTAGAGGTGTGTCAAAAATGATAAATTAATTAGTTTTTAAAGGTTTGGAATCCTTTAAAAACATGCATTGGGGGGGTCAAAACTAAACAAAATACCTCTAAATTTTATGAAATCTAATGAAAAAACCATAAATTGAATTGTGAAATAGTGTATTTGACATAATTTTAATCTGATGTGTTTTTTTGATGATGAATTTAAATTCACTTTATTGATTTAAAATGAAAAAACATGTGTTCAATTGTCAGATCTATAGAAAAAACTCAGAATGATGTGAAATCATAGGAAAATTATTTTTTTATTATTTTTGAAATTTTCAACCAGATTAAATGTAAATTGGACATACAATGTTCTAGAAACAACCAATAAGTAGTTTCTAAAGGTTTTATGTCCTTTAAAAACAGGCATTGGGAGGGGGGGGGGTCAAAAGCAATAAAATGACTTCCAAATGTGACAAATCTAATTAAAACAGCAATATAGTTAATTTTTAAATAGTGAGATGATGGAACATCAAACCGAGGTGATGTTTTCTCGAGATGATCAAAAAACCACTTTTATTATTTTAAAATACTAAAACATGCTTTTTTACGATAAGATCCATAGAAAACAACTATTGAAAAATGAGAAATCATAAGACAATCATCATTATATTATTTGTGATGTGTTTAAGGAGACAACATGTCAATCAGATATTTAGTGTACCCAAAACGACTGAATAAGTAGTTTTTAAAGGATTTATGTCCTTTAAAAATGTGTGTCAGGGGGTAAAAACCAACTAAACGATCTTTAAATGCCATAAAATCAGACAAAAACAACCTTACTGTGATTTGTGAAATGGTGGGGCTCACAAAATGTCAATCTGAGGTGTTATTTTTCAAAGATGACTGAAAATGGACTTTTAATGTTTTAAAACACCATAACACGTGTTTAATGGTCAAATATAGGAAAAAATTCCTCAAAAATCATGAAAAAGCATAGAAATGTTTTTGTATATTTTTTGATGTGTATGAGTAGATGACACGTCAATCAGATGCGTAGACCTAGAATGATTGAGTAAGTTTTTTTTAATAAAATTATTGATATCCTAAATTTTTTTTTGTTAAAGGTCAAAAATAAATGAGTAACCTATGAATGCTATGAATTCTAATGAAAAAAAATACACAGTGAATTGTTAAATGGTAGAGTTGAAGGAATTTTAACTTGAGGTAGTGTTTTACCTAAATGACCAAAAACATACTTTTATTGTTTCAGAACACTAAAATGTTTTTAACTATCCAATATATAAAAAAAACCCTAAATGTATGTGAAATCACAAGAAAACTATATTTGTATTATTTATAACATGTGTGTGTGTAAAAAATGTCAATCAGATGTGTGCTGTTATTAGAACGACTGAATATATAGTTTTTAATGGTTTGAAAACCAGTAAAAACATGCATCGGGGTTTAAAAACTAACCAAACAACCATCAAATTCTATAAAATATGACGAAAACATACATAACATGAATTGTGAAATTATGGAGTTTATGGGACATCAATTTGAGGTGCCCTTTTCTTGATATGATTGAAAAGTTGATGTTATTATTTTAAAAAACTAAAACATGAATTTACCTTTCAAATCCATAGAAAAAAATTCTAGAATGATGTGAAATCATAGAAAAAATTTATTTTTATTATTTTTGATGTGTATGAGAAGACAAAATATAAATTAGATGTGTGGTGTTCTCAAAATGTCTGAATAAGAATTTTTAAAGGTTTACAATCCTTTAAAAATGTGCATTAATGAGTCAAAACAAGGCGAACTATCTTTAAATTCCATGAAATTAGATGATAAGAATAATATAGTGAATTTTGAAATGGTGGAGCTAATATAACATTAATCTAAGGTGTTTTTTTCATGGTATGACAAAAAAATAACTTTTATTATTTTAAAACACTAAAATGTGTGTTTAGAATCCATATGCAATGAAAACCACATAAAAATGTAGTGAAATCAAAGTAAAACTAAATTTTTATTATATCTGATGTGTATGAGTTTAATACATGTCAATTGTACATGTAGTGTACCCAGAATGACCAAATAATCAATTTTTAAAGGTTTGGTGTCCTTTAAAAACATCATTCAGGGTGCCAAAACCAACCGAACGACCTCTGAATACTATGAAATCGGATAAAAAAATAGTACACGATTTTCAGAATGGTGGAGATAAAAAAAATAAATCTGAGGTTTTGATTTCCTAGGATGACCATAAGTTCATTTTATTATTTTAAAACACTAAAACATATGTTTAATGGTAAAATTCATAGAAAAATTCCCTAGAATGATATAAAATCACTGTAAAACTGTATTTTAATAATTTTTTATGTGTACAAGTTGAAAATATGTCAATAATACATGGAGTGTGTCCAAAATTACCAAATAAGCAGTTTTTAAAGGTCTGATGTCTTTTAAAAATAGGCATCAGGGGTTAAAATCAATCGAAAAACCTCTAAATGTCATGAAATACAATAAAAAAATGATACAGTTAATTTTGAAATGGTGGAGCTGTCATAACTTCAATCTATGGTGTTGTTTTTCTGGATTGACTAGAAATAAACTTTTATTTTCTTAAAACACAAAAACACGTGTTTAATGACTAGATCAAGAAAAAAAGACCTTATAATGTTTTGAAATCATAAGACACTCATATTTATATTATTTTTGATGTGTATAAGTATATTTCATGTCAATCTAACAATCAATGTTCCCAAAACGACTGAATAAGCAGTTTTTAAGGTTTTAAGTCATTTTAATTTTTTTTTCAACGGTCCAATACCAACCTAATAACCTCAAAATGCCATGGAATCATAAAAAAACTATTATATAATTATTTTTGAAATGGTAGAGCTAAAAAAATGAATCAGATGTGTTTCTTACTCAGTATGATCAGAAACAAACATTAATTATTTTGAAACACTAAAACATGGTTTTAATGATCATATCCCTAGAAAACGACCTCAGAATGAAATTAAATCATAGGAAACCTATATTATTATTATTTTTAATAAGTATGAGTAGATGAAATATCAATCAGATGTGAAGTGTTGCCAAAATTCTTGAATATGTATTTTTAATGGTTTGGTTTCTTAAAAACATGCATCAAGGGGTAAAATCCAATAAAATGATCTCATAATTCCATGAAATATGATGAAAACAACCATATAGTGAATTAGAAAATAGTGGAGTTGACAAAACACTAATCAAAGGGTCTATTTTACTAGGATGAATAGAAAAACAATTTTATTATTTTAAAACACCAAAAATCATGTTTAATAAATAAATCCATAGAAAAAGACCTCACAATGATTTTGGAATCATATTACAACCATATTTTTATTATTTAGAACACGTATGAGTAGGTGATATATAAATCATACATGTAGTGTGTCCGAAATGATCAAAGAAGTAGTTTTTAATGGTTTGATTTCCTTTATAATCACATTTCAAGGGGTCAAAACCAATTGAATGACCTATAAATTCCTTTAAATCATAATATAAAAACTATAGAGATATTTTTCATATAGTGGAGAAAAAATAATGTCAATATGAGGTTATGTTTTCTTGGGATGACCGAAAACCCACATTTATTGTTTTAAAACACTAAAACATGATTTTAATAGTAAATCCATAGAAAAAATCATCACAATGATTTTATATCATAGGAAAACCATATTTTCATTATTTTATATGTGCATGATTAAATGATATGTCAATAATATGTGAAATGTTCCATGAACAGCAGAATAATCAGTTTTAAAGGTTTAACATCATTTATAAACGTGCATTAGAGGGTCAAAATCATCCGAATGAGCTCTAGATGGCATGAAATCCAAAAAAATAACTATACAATGAAATACAAAATACAGGAGCTAACATAATGTCATTAATTTGGGTTGTTTTCCTGATTTGATTGAAAAAACACTTTTTTTTATTTCAAAAACACCGAAACTTGTGTTTAACAATTAGATCCATAACAAGTGAACTCAGAATACCATGAAATCATAGAAAAGTTATATTTGTATTATTTTTGATGCGTACAAGTATTGAACTTATCAATCTAATGTGCAGTGTTCTTATAATGACCAAATACATAGTTTTTAAAGGTTCAACATCCATTAAAATCTGCACCGAGAGATTAAAAAAAACTTAATAACCCCTTGAGGGCATAAAATATTACAACAACTACCTTAATGTGATTTGTAAAATTTTGGAGCTGAAATTATGTTAATTTGATTTTCTATTTCAATGGGATAACTGGAAACACACTTTTATTGTTTTAAAAAACTATAATAGGTGTCTAAATTTTAAATACATAGAAAAAACCTAAAAATGATGTGAAATAATCGTAAACCCATATTTGTGTTATTTTTTATGTGTATGAGTAGTTGAAACATTAATAAAACATGCAGTGTGCCCGGAATGATTGAATAAGTATTTTTTAAAGGTTTAGGATCAATTAAAAATGTTTTTCTAGGGTCAAAACCGATCGAGCAACCTATGAATTTCATGAAATCTTACAAAAACAGCATTACAATGAATTAAGAAAAGGTAGAGCTAATGCAAAATCAACCCAAGGTTTTGTTTTACTAGGATGACTGAAAACACACTTTTATTATTTTAAAACACTAAAATGTGAATTTATTGGTTAGATACATTTAAAAATACCTCATAATGATGTTACATCATAAGAAAAACAAATTTAGTAATTTATGATGTGTATGAGTGGACGAAACATCCATCAGAAGTGTGGTGTACACGTAACAACAAAATAAGCAGTTTTTAATGTTTTATCTTCCTTCTAAAAACATGTGTTAGGGGTTCAAACCAAAATAAAAACTTTTGAATGTAAATAAATATGTTGAAAACAATAATATAGTGATTTTTGAAATGGTGAAGCTGAAATAACATCAATCCATGGTGTCCTTTTTTTGGGATGACCGGAAACATACTGTTATTATTTAAAAAAACTAAAACACATGTTTAACAGTCATATTCTCAGAAAAATCCTCATAATGAGGTGAAATCATAAGAAAATCATATTTATATTATTTTTGATGTGTATGAGTTTATGAAACATCAATCATATGTGTGGTGTTCCCATAATGACCGAATAAGTAGTTTTTAAATTAAAAAAATGATTAAAAACTATTAATATATTAAAACAAAATTGACCTTGAACCATTGTACTACATTTTAATTGAAATATTCTACTACATTTCAATTATTATTATTTTTTACTAAACTAATTATTTTTTTATATTTTTCATATTCAGTTCTATTAGATGATGGGTGCAGAGCTTGGAAGATGATTGGATAAGGCTATTTATGAGCTTGTGATTTTATATATCATTGAGAAATTTACTTAAAATTTGAATTATTGTAGATTTTGTGGGTTTTTAATTATACTATATTTTTTTTAAAATAAATTATATATTGTTATATCCATTTGGATGTTCCTATAGACTAAATCGAGGTGGCCTATAACGGTAGTTATTTGGCTATTGCTATAGCCCAAGCCAGGGGACCCTATATCGACCACCAAATAGTGGATACTATAGTGTCCCTGTATAGTGAGTTCCAAATGGTATCCACTATAGGCTACCCCAGACTAGCCTATAGGGACTGCCAAATAGATGTTTCTATTGGAAATAGAAATGAGCCAAAAGATTCCACCATTTAGTGGTCACTGTGTGACCACTAATGGGAAATATTAGCCTCTTTTGGCTGTCTCTAAAATAATTTTTTCTGGTAGTGTACCCTATGGGGGAATAATGTAACAATTTATTGAATAAAACATAAACAAAAGGGAACCTGGGATATAAGGGAAAATTCATTTTAGAAACCCTACCCAACTCGAGTTACAAGGGACAATTTCTTATAGCCTTATCTAGTAAAAGAAGAAACTATGTAGAAACTCCCTCTACAAAACTCTTTCTGCAAGAACTTTCACCAGGGAAGTCCCCCTTGGGAGAATAATCACCACTCAGTTGATTTGAGAACATAACCAATAACCTATATGTATATAGGTTCTCAACATTATCCATCTGGCCCTTTTGGTTTCACCGCCTTCTGATCTTCATAAACATCCCTTCATTTGATCATGATAATTGATTAAGCTCCATTACCTTAACTAATTCATCAGGTAAATAGTGCAAGCTCTGAATTCTCTATCCCATATCCTACATCACATGAAATATTATGAAACATTCCATCCTACTTCCACACACCCATGTTAGTATTTAAATTCATAATCTCATTCAACACTACATCATTCATAATCTGGTTCACTACTAAAAAATTGACTATTCATGAGTGGGGAATTTTAGTGACCACCATATAACAGTTGTTGGTGGTTTCAATCGTGATTTTAAAATGGATGTCACTATCCCCCTAAACCTCCTACATGAACCCCCCATTTTCATCTTCTAGCACCCCCATTCCCACACATAGTCCCACCCTCTCCCCCACTAAAACCATCCTACTCATAAAATCCATACCCTCACCACATGTGAACTAACCTGCTCATGGAAGCCCCCTGTGCAAACCCCATAGTCATGACTTCTCCCAGGACAATGCGCGATTCACTCTATGCTATCCTCCAGCTGTTCAATGCTTTATTCACTAGAGACTCACCCACATGTCTTCTCCCCCATCATTTCCCATGAAATATCTTTGATTAATATTTAATGAATTTAATGTATAATAAAAAATACACTTTGTTTTCTTTAACTAATTGATTAATTTTTAAGAAATTGGGTTTCCAGGTAAATGGGGATTTAAGGAATTTTAGCTATTTAAATTCAATAATTTTGACTCACTCCTTTAACTTTCTATCATGTTTTTGATAATTTTATATTTTAATTTAGTTTTTAAATTTTAGGAGAGTTGATAGAAACCAGTCTTGATATGTATAAATTGATATATGTGACAGTTTATAGTTTTGATTTTGGTTGGATTGAATGAGTTGAAATAGATTATTCATTATATGATTTTTTAACAAATGAATTTTTTCCAGAGGTCTATTTTTTACCATGATATTTATATTAGAATTAGGAATTATAATTAATCTTATTAAATCTATAATGATTGTATATATTAAGAAAATATTTAAATAAAAATATATTTTTACTATAAAATTATACTTGTAATATATTTATTTCTTGTATATATATTATAAAAAATAAAAATAAATAAAAATATGTTTTTTGTATCATCATTAAATATATATAATTTTTTTAAATTTTTTTCTGGACTATAGTGAAAATATATTTTTAATTAATCAATAATTTTTTTGACTCTTTCCCCAATAAATTGCAGTGTTAAATATATATATTCTGATTAAATGATATGTATATATATATTGTATTTTAAACATATATTATTAAAATATATTTTAGTTAAACATATATTTGTTAAACATATATTAATATAATATATATTTTAAAATACATTTAATTTTCTCATTATGCAATGGTTATTTTCATCAATTAGCAATTTTCTTATTTATTGATTTCACAATCACTTTATGTTATATTTGTTATATCATTAAAATTTATTGAGTTCATTTTTACTCTATGTTAAATATAATGAATAAATATAATATAATTTATTATATAATAATACATAATGGTTATTTTCTATGATAATTTAATAAAATTGGTATACATTGTTATCATTTTATTTTTCTAATAAATATATTTTAAAACATATTTACTAATTTTTATTTGATTGGAATTTCAATTTAAGATGTATTATTTTTATATTTCAAATTTTTTTTCTATAAATACAAATATAGATAAGAGATAGATTGATCTGAAGAAAATATTTCCTACTGTATATTTTTGAGTAGATTAAACAATTTATTTAATTTACAAGTGGATTTAAAAGTGGTTTGTTTAGTTTTTTGTGTAGAAAATATAAAAATATATATCTCTTCAAATGAGATACCATAAGGTATCATTTATTTCTGAATATGTTTGTGAAATACTATAATACATGGACACATCATGGGTAAGAGTCTTTTCCCTATCACTGATTGGAAAGTATTCAAATAGATATTGATATGTTAATAGTTGATCTGATAAATGTAATGATTAATAGAATGATATTTTTTTTCAACATGAATAGAGTAATATCATGAATGATGAAGTTGGATGGAGTAATCCTTGTTCTAGTGTATATTTAGAATCATTTAAATTTTATGAAATTATTGATGAAACACTTATTGAATTATATACAAGATATAGTAAATTCCAAAAATTTTCATTCATCCTTGAAATACTAAACATAAAGACCTTAAATCATTAGATTTAATCCTCATTCAATATGATTTTAGTACTTTTTCATAAGGTAATACCTTTTGGAGAAAATATTCCAGAGTCATACTACCAAGCTCACAAGTTTTCTGACAACTTTGGTTTCACATATGAGACCATTAATGAATGTCACAACAACTATATGTTATTCATAAAAGATAATTTTGAGCTCAATGATTGTAATATTTTTTATTCATTAAGGTGTAAGGGAAATGAGATTAAAAATGTTAGTCATATTCTTCTAGGTAAGGTGTTGAATTAAGAGAAACAAACTGTTGTTATGAACATGAATTACTTCCCACTAAAATAAAATTTGGAGAGACAGTTTATGTCAGCTAAAATTACTAAACTATTGATGTGGAATTAATATAGAAACAAAGAGGTTGATAAGTAAACATAACTAAAGGATTATTTATCATTGAAGGAGTTTAATCAATGACACTCAAAATTTTCATAAGATAGTAATAATGTTTGACTATGTTTGGAAGTATAAGTTTTTAACTCATCGAGGATTATTTTTGGTGTGACACATAGTACATGGAAAATTGTCTTGGTTCTATATAACACTCCCCTATGATTATGTTTTAAGAAACCATTTTTTACTTTCCTCTTTTATTGATGGACCAAGAGGACCTGATAATAAAATCGATGTTTATATAAAACCACTAATTAATGAGCTATAAGAATTTTAGACAGATAGTTTAATAAATTTTTATTTGGTATCTAATGAAATTTTTAGGCTTCAGGATGGTTTTATATATACAATTAATGACTTTACCATGTATACTAACTTATTAGGTTAGAGTAAAAAATGGGAAATTTCCTACCCTTATTGTAATAAATGTAAGAAATCAATATGGTTTAATAACTATAGAATATAATCATAATTTTTTCATATATTCTCTCTTCCTCCACTTCAAAATATTATAAAAGATAGTGTGTCATTTAATAGTAACATAAATCATGACATAATACCAAAAATAATATCTAAGGTTCAAATTCGACTAGAATATGAAAAAGAAAACATTCACATAATCTATGTTTTTCATGACTTATTATCTTCTGTGTTGTATCCAATCATTTTATAAATAGATAGCATAATCATAATTGAAAAAAGTGATTTTTTAATTGAATTATTATAAAGATAATATTTTAAGTAATAATTTTCTTATGATTCCCATTTAGGAAAATGTGTGCAATAATATACTATGCACCATTTTTTTCCATTATAGGGAAATCAAAGGATAGTGCCAATGATCAATGTGATTTTCAAGAAATGGGATTGGAAAAAAATTACATTTATAGTTACTTGAGGGAAATTTCTTATATATTCCATTTGTATACTACATAAGGAGTAAAAAATAGAAACATTAAATTTAATCAATTTTGAAGACCGTAAAGCCATTTGATGGATATTTCTATCATCTTACTATGAGATTCAATGGGGGCGAGCATGAAATTAAAGGGTTTGAAAAGTATATATGATCATATTCTGATTAAATAGTTTATTTGGATTATTATTCATGATTGTTTTCATACTAATTTTGTTCAGTCATTATTTGAAGTTTATAATTTTTTTGATAGCTTCGTTCAACAAATCATTGCACTAGTTATTTTAAAAAGCTACAGGATAAGATTATGCTTAAACCACATCACTTGGAGAAACTAATATTGCACTTTGTTTTATTTCATGGTCCACTAAACTTTACATTTAAGAGGAGATGTCATTTCTTGTGGTCCTATCCAATTCGGGTTGATGTATCTAATAGAGATATACTTGAATACATTAAAAAGGTAAGTGTGCAATAGAGATCATAAAAAGTATTTAATTTGAAAGGGTTAGTTTATGGATGAATGAAACACTTCATATGATTCACATATTGATGAGTTTGAAACAAAAATAAATAATCCCTCCCATATTAATAAATTCCCAATTAGATAAAAGAAAATGTTTGACATAGAAAATCATTATTGGGTTCAAGATCATCAATATGTGTTGTCCAACACTCCATCAATTATTATATTGATATAGTAAGTTTAATATTTGATCAATTATGATTTGTGTTTTTATATTTAATTTGTTTTTTATTTGTGCTTATGCTGTAATTTAAGATTCACATCATTGATATTAAAAAGGAAAGGCCGTATGCCCTTTATCATCAGATCAAACAACTTAATTTCAATATATATCATAAGTGGAACAAGACTTAAATACATATACAAAATTTATTTAATACTTCTATAATTCATTGAAGGTGAATTTTCACAACCTACAGTTTATTGACCTATGTAAAATTTACAGATTCACAAGATGAATGAATTAAGTTCTTATACAATGATTAAAGAGCTTAACCAACTAGCTGATGGTATGTTAGTTATGAATCATCATTTAAAATAGTTGGATATAATCCATTTTTTATTTCACATTATTTATGTTGATGGGAATCGAGAAACATAAAATAGTTTTTTTGGTTTTCCATCCATTGATGTAGGTTATTACTATGGGTTGTTGAGGGTGTGACAAATCTAGTTTTTATCGATTAGTCCTTTGAAAATTTCTACGTATATATATATATATTTTTCCTCAGATTAGGCACAATATTTAGGTGTCTCAGGACCAAAAAACTAAAATATTTTTTAATTTTAAAAAAATCTAATTCACATGCAAGAATTGTATAAGTATAAATGGTTTTCTTATTGTTTGATATCTCATATAGAAAATTAGAAACCATGGTTGAATCTGGAACACAAGGTTTAACCTAGGTGTGACATAAGGTTGGTTGATGTTGTATGTTCCATGGGAGGTGGCCATTGGCAAGTACATTTAATAAAATAAATAAATAAATAATTTATTTTAATTAAATTACCTAAACCAATTACCACTCTATAAATACCCAATTTTAGAAAATATCCAAGGTTAGTCGCATAACCCAAGGAGATTATAAATTTTGAAGGAATCATTTTTTTTGGCAGATCATGATTGAAGAGAAGTGATGAACAAATCAAGTTAGATCAAGAGGTAGTCTAAAAATTTAATGGACCCTATTCATCAATGTGAATCATGCTCCTCACCAATGATTTATCCTTAATCGAAGTCAGACTCTTTATTTGTGGATTTTCCCCTTTGATTAAATTGATAAAATCTAGATTTCATCTATTTGTTTGATTTAATTTCATTTCATGTTCCCATTTTTGTTGTTGTTCATTAAACCAATAATTATTATCCTATTGTACACATGCATCACACCCTGGTGATATCTAGGATCCTTGGTTTTTTCCCGTGATTGCATCATCCAACGATGGTATCACATTTTTCATGTGCATTTCCCCCATTATTTTTCACATTCTTCGATGTTGGACCATAGAGTTTTGGTTTAACTTTTTCAGGATGGGTTCGAGCATGATTGGCCCCCCATATTTGTTGTTTTTTCATGAGAGATGGAAGGATTGGTGATTTGGGGATAGATTATGATTTGATCATTATTTTTGGGTGATGTCTATGGGTTTTCAGACCCTGAATGGTGATGGACGCATGATTGAATCCCACATAAGTAATCTTATTCCTATCTATGGACACCAGTTGATGGTTAGATAAGTTTTCATTTTAATTTGGGTGGTCAAATGTTAGGATTTTTGGCTGTGATGTGGGATTTGTAAAACATATGAACAATAGGTTTTAATACCTATGAAAAACCAAACTACACTATATGTAGTCTAGTAGAACACATGTAGTGTAGTTCACTAGTGGTGATAGTTAGGGTTTTGGGAAAGATAAATGTCACATTCCATGTATGTCGATATACATGTCGTGTGACCCTATGCCGGAAACTTAGTGTGTACTCTGGGAGTACATGGGAATGCACATGGAAAGACACATAGACAAGGCTAGAGTTCACAGGAAAGACCATGTACTCATACACAACTAGAATACTTAAACATGAACATGTACAAGGGAATGGGAAGATGTACACGGGCATGAGATGGAGGAGAATGGGTAGGCCTTAGGTGGATGAGACACAATATGTACAACCAGTACACTCCTTATAGCGTGACATGTCTTTCCAAGCTGTGTCCATGAGAGAATATTCCTAGGATATGAGGTGAGGTCACACATCATGTGACCTCATATAC
The DNA here is from genome assembly GCA_963277665.1 of Viscum album. Taxonomy (NCBI): domain Eukaryota; kingdom Viridiplantae; phylum Streptophyta; class Magnoliopsida; order Santalales; family Viscaceae; genus Viscum; species Viscum album. The sequence continues at coordinate 1,539,745,941 of OY728150.1, forward strand.
ATGCCTTGTACCTCTCCTAGTAACCTCTACCTTACATATATCCTTAATTAGGACTCAAATTTTTTCCTCTGATTAGTCTATCTTATGTGTTTTTCCATTTAAAATGCGATCGTATCATTCTCTGTGAAATATGAGATATGACGTGAGGTGTTTTTTTTTGTCACTTTTGCTAGGACGCACTGCCTCACATCTCTATCGATGGTGATAATCGTTTCTGTTTCCCCGCATTTATGCTTTCCAAAGGTGGTCGACATTCATCACTTATTTAGTGATGTATACTCCTTGATCGAAATGGGATGATGGGATGTCGGGTCTCACTTCCGTGGATTCATTCTCAAAACTCATCACCTAGTCTGGGTCTCCCACATAGATTAAGATTTTGTTCATGAACCTCATTCCTAGATCCTTCTCGTTTTGGGAACCAGTTAATTACACTACTTTTATCAGGACATTCCAAAGGGTCAAGCTAGGGAAGTAACCTTTATTCAGAGAAGTAGTTACGTTGGGCATCACTGGCATGTATGGACACTAGAACCTTGGTACACCTGAATTCTCTCTTTTAAGAGGGCTTCTCGAGGGAGAAAAAGCCTGAGGCATCCCATGTCAAGTGCGTATAATCTTATGCCAAAGGCCTGAATTTGAGGATTTCCGCAGCTTCAAATGTTTAACATAGGGTATACCATGAGTTTAATGTCCAGGGGAGAAAGATCAGACTGATCAGAACATTGATGAGAGCGGATTAGATGGGTACATCCCTATAAGGGAGCACCTGGATGGTTTACCAGATTGATGGATTAGAATGACCAATGAGGACGAACCTGGGATGGCATGTCCCAAAAAAGTGAAAGTTTCACACTGTGAAGGCTGATCGGAACACCTCAAAGGTCGGATTAGGGTGGTAGACCCCAGAGAGTGGAATAAAAAGGTTTACCATTATCTAGGATTGAACCTTATATAGGCTTCACACGTTCCATATGTAAAAGATAAGGATAAATAACCACATAGTTTGAAGGGGTGATTCAGGGCTTACAAATGGTTAGTTTCCCAGATAAATGGAATGAGTTCACTGGGATGTGGCGGATCAGGTAAAATCAAGATGGATATAGAGGAGGAGTCAGAGGGTAAGGATGAATTAGATGGAACTAACGTAAATATGATGATGCTAGGCTTGACCCTCAGGGAGGTTTCCTAAGTATCATGGTATTTGGGAATCAAAGTCCACATAGTTCTGAATGGGGTGATAAGGCATCCGATAATACGACTCGTGAGAAATGGAGCACATGTAAAAGAATCTGAATGAAGTGAAACCTTTTAATTGGGGAATGATCATCCTGAGACAAAAATTCTGGAGGGGGAGACCAGGATGAGAAATAGATGATGGTCTTGAACCTTAGGGAGGCTTCCTACATACCCAAAAGGGATCAAAGTCCATGTAGTTCATGTATGGGGAATAGAATCGGGGTGTACACAAAGGAAAAGGACCCATATACATGTTGGGTCTTATGCATGATTAACATCCCATCATAAGAAGGATACTCTTGGTTGGAGGAGTATGGGTTTTGTGGGGCTTATGCATGGTTATCTACCCATGTGTATCAGAACACCTAAAAGTGGAAGATCCAAGAGATGAATCCCACAAAGGGAAATTATCACATCAAGAGGGTACATCCATTAGGAGGGAATACCAGGGTTTACCATAGGTTGGGGTTAGACATGATAGAGGCTTCCTATATATCCCTGTGGCTGGTAATCAAAACCCAAGTAGTTCAAAGGGGGATACAATTTAATGTCATGTGAGACAAATGAACCGATATGAATGAATCATGAAAAGTAGATAGTGGGGAGTGACGGACTTGAACCCTATAGAGGATTCCTACTTGACCAAAAGGGATCAAAGTTTATGTATTTTGGTGGGGAATAAAGTTTAATGTCATATATGATGAATGGTCATGGGGCTTACACATAGTTAGCGGCCCATGTAGGATGTCACCGTTGATGCTTACACTAATCCCACATGAGTCATTCTTAGTGTGAGAATCAAGAGACAACATCAGACTTGATGATCATTTTTTGAAAGGTGTGTCCATGAAGGATGGTGTGGGGTTTACGCATGGCTAGTAGTCTAGGGAGATGGATATTGGGACTTACTCTAGGAGGTAACCTATATAAAGGGATTTGATGTATGAAGATGATATGTACATCATATAGGAAATAAACTTTCAAAGTGTGTCAGGGATTACATGAAGATGAACCAAGGCACACATAGAGACAAAGACCAATGGGATAGAGGAGAGGGGGAGAACTTATGCTCATTCTACTTCAAGTCCACCCTGAATTTCCATGCATGAAGAACTCACAGTTTAATATAATGTGTTAGGGATGAGGGTGCTTGGTAGTTTAACATTCAGTATCTTGGATGAATAGGAATCAAACCTCACCTCTGGGACTTACATAACTTGTACCAACCCATAATTGGTGGAAGTAAGGCACAAGAAATTCTAGGTAACAACAGGGTGGAGGAATGGTCACTTGAGGGGATCACATCAGTATGTCTATGAGAATAAGAAATAGCCATTAGCTTGCCTATGTGAAAGAGAATAAAGAATAGAAACAATATATAAAACACCACTCGAGGAACCATGAAATCACTTCTCACAAACCTTGAGGGCCGCATGTGAGAATGGTTTGTGAATCATAAGGCCTTGCAGAGAGGGTCTTGGAAAAGGTCGAGTGTTTCATGAAGATAAGGGGATTCACAAAGGAAAGTACTTTGCGAAGCAAGACAAAAAGGACCTCTATGAAGGGAGGAGCTTTGTAAAGCATGATGACCTAGATGAGTCTTGGAGTCAACATGTTATTGAAGTGTGATTTGTGAAGGATGAATGTTCCATGAAGACTTGAGTACCCAAAAGGGACTCCTACCTTTGCGATGTCCATAAGGATTCATGAAGGGAATCCCCACGTAAAGGGGAGGAAAATTGGAGAAAAGGGAAAGATGGTTCATAATTCTTAGGTACATTGGGTTATGAATTCTCTTGATGGTTCTCAGAGAAAAGGGTGATTCATGAATATAGATCTCTAAAGGAGAAATGTTAGGGTATCGATCCTTTTAGATGGGGGGCATATTTATAGGTACCAAGTGTCACGATGCCCTGAGGGTGTACCGTGAAAGAAATGGAACTTTTCGATCGGAGGCTGCTCCGTCAGACTCGCATAGGATTCCATCATTTCTCTACGGTAGTCACGAATGTATCCATTGGGATCATAGAAGATGCTTCCATTTCTATGAGGTAGTCATAGAGGAGATTGTTCTGCTAGCTTTGTGCCATTTCACGGTGCTGATGGGATTTTCTACAGAGCTTTGCAAGGCATGAACTTCAGTTATTTTTATGCCTTTTCCATTTGAGCTCATATTTTAGAGCCAAAAAATGCCCCCTTAGAATGGGAGTTTAGGAGAAATTGAGGGTAAGATTCTATGGGTATATCACTGAAAAAATGAATATCATGAAGCTGACTCGTGATGAGGGCGCACAGAGTGTGGGGTGAGATCATCACGATGTTCGGAGCAACCAAGGGAATTGTGAAGCTCACGAGGCTATCAACTATAAATTCAGTATGAGGGCCCCCATTTTACTCATCCTATCTTTTTGAATTTGTGATTGATGTCTCAAATTTTGAATCTCCAGCACACCCCGTGAATTCTCTTTTCCAACTGATTTCCACATATCGGTGCTCTGTAAATGCTTCTTAGAAAACAGGCACATTGTGATCCTTTGTTGCTCTGTGAAGTGTTCCAAGTACTTAGAGGCTCCGTGTCCATGTTCTCCATGAGTTGTTATTTGTAAATGTACACTTTGAACAAGATTCATGAACATATAAGAAAATAAGTAAAGTCTTGGAACAAATGGCCAATCCAGAAGCTTCTCAGGAGGTTCTTATGAATGCTGCTCGAAGGGAAGATATGAAGAACACTGTCGAACTTGAAGAATGTGTGTGAAGTCATTATGATCATGAGTCCATGGTGGAGCCACTAATAGAAGGTCAAAATAATTAACCTCTTTGCAAGAGATTTCTATTGTATGGATTTGGTTTGAGGGATGATGTCTTTATCCCCGAAGCGAGCAGGTAAGAACCGAATTACTGGTTCAGGGGCTTGTCGTTCCAATATCAGTGGTTTAGGGCTACCAATAGACATACCTAGAAGGACCATACACCTATTGTTGTCGACTAACTCTATAACCACATCAATAATGTTGATGGGAAAGCACTTAAACTAGAGGTGTCTCTACCGCAATACCACACCATCCTTAAGGAGGGTCTAGGGAGTCAAGATAAAGAGTGGACCGATAATTGGGAACTGCGCTAGGGTGGAAACTAAAAAAAGGAATGGGCCTAGGATTACTGGGTCGACACATCCTGTGATGAATTCGGGGAAGAGCTAAGGTGAGTAGGCCTATACAAGGCTACCTGGACTTCTCAGTTTCACATCTTCCAACTGAATCACATGATTCCAGAGCTATTGAGTAGGTGGTCGTCAAGGACCAATACCATCCATTTTTACCATGGGGAGGTCAACATCAGCCTTTGTAACCTCCACAAAATTTTAGGGATTCCCATTCTGTGAGTGATGTATGATGAATTCCTCCCTATAAAAAATACATGGGAGGATCCAAAGTAGATTCCATGACTAAAGAAGACGTCGATGGACCTACTTCAAGATGATGATAAACAATAAGTTAGGGATTTCAACTTCAAATAGTGCTTTGGAAGTGTCCTAAACTTCCCAAAAAAATATATTTTTGAGGGAGAGGAGGCACCTAGGAAACTATTGACAAGGCCCCCCACCTATCCAATGGGGGATCAACATAGTAAGGAGGTTTCCTACTAGCAAATTTTAGAGGATAGACAATGAAAACTATGGGTGGACAGTGTTAACCCTGAGAAAAAACCAGTGGTTAGGTTTGATGGGTTCATTTATGAACTCATTTTCAAATGGATTTTTTTGTTAGGGATGTGAACATGGGTGCGTGACCAAGCACATTTATTATGAAATCCACACTGGCGATGAGTAAACACATCAACCATGGGATCCTGGTGTTTGAAAAACTATACAAGGTTATGTGGCACCTCAGTGATGGGAAGAAGAAAAAATGAGTATACAAAACATTGTAATTTCTATATGGTTTGATAATAGAACACATAAAGGTTTACAAATATTCGAACCCCATTTCCCCTCATGGGTCATATATTCGACCAACTATTGTAAACATAGTGGGAAGATTCCTATCAAGATGGCTTCAATGGTGGTGCTAAACAGAGTCTGGAAGGAAGATGAATTTAAATTCTAGCCATTAATAATACCAATAAGAGTATTCACTGATGAAGGTCATGGAATTGAGGAACATCGGTCATATCTCATGTCCTCCCAATGTGGAGTTCTGGTGGCATGGGTAGATCACGAGACTTTTTGCGAGCCGTATACCCTACATAGCTTTGAGTGGTAGTTTTGATGCGTGAAGAGGTTAAACCCACAAGTCTACCTAGGGGTATTCCATGAGAAATATCTATGTGAGATGAGGCATATGTGGCTCCTTTTTTAACATGAATATGGGAAGATGCAGAATAAGTTGTCTCCACCTATTGTTGCTTACGAATAGTCAAAGAGTACACAAAAAGTTAGAAGATAGCCTACCTAGGGGAAATGCTAAAGAAATAGATTATCCATGTTGATGATGGGGTTCCACCTCAACCTTGGGGTTAGGGTTAGACAATGACAAGAACACGTTGCGACGATAGAGTTGGTGCACATCGTAACGATGGAGTTGTGGAAACAGCAAGGCCAGTGATTCCAGGTCTTGCTCCAGGAAGGAGTGGAAAAGGAATGGTAGTAGCATATCTAGTGGCCCCAACTAGATAGATATGGGAGGAAGGAAGGCCACAAAATGGGTTCCATAGAATACCTACCCATGCTCTTGGGAAACAGCTGTGTTGCATGGACATACCTGAGGATGCTGTTTACCCGAAGTCTTGGGAAACCTGGGACATTACCAGAAAATTCCTTAGTACTTCTGAGATGTGGGATCATCTTAATCATTTTTGGATAGGTATTTTAGATATTGGTTAGTCTAGGTCCATCTTTCTGGTGTCGTAGGCATAGGGGATAAATATATAGCTGATTTCGAAGACTTTGTGCATTCTCGGGGCACCCCGCATCTAATGACGGATCGAGTGAAATTATTTTTGACAAAAAATCCCCACCAAAACTATATATTTCTAAGATAAGGGAGCGCTTCCCTTTTCCTGAAGAATCAGAGTGGTCCTGAAGATGTTGAAAGGGGGATCCATTTGGAGGAAGGCGATGTTGCAGCCTTAGAGTTGGGAGAATTCACCGAAACTCTTGAGGTATGCTCTAAACCATTCCTTTGCACTAATTACTCAGGTTATCTAGGTTTCTCAACTGAAATTTATTATGTGTAGGAGATACTTATAGAAATTAACCCTTTTAGTAAGGAAATGAATATAGAGGGACAAGCTCCAGGACTTGCGTCGATAACGATGGCGATCACAGGGTCTAGTAGGGCTGTGGCAACCAGGGTGACCATTTTGGAATATTTAGAGTTCCAAACCATATAAGGGGGGCCGCATCCTAGGATTCCGATAGAAACAACTTAGGAACATGATCAAATATTTGACCTTTGTAAGTCCTCTCACTTATAGAGATATAGCTACCATCCTCCCAATCAGGCTGACTGACATTATCTATATCTAAAATGTTCTTCAAGCATCAGCCATAATGATAATGAGGATGGCTAGGGTTCCTAGAGCTCCCGTCCTAAGGGGAATTTAAATCAACATGGAATCGGATGCCTGAGCTGACCAGACCATGACAATAGCGACTATGGGAAGAAATACTGGTGGGACATAACCTGAACCTATGAAGTGCCTATGTATCAAAATAAAATGCAGGAACAATTTACTCGAATATATAAACATAAAACAAACAACAAGATTAATAAATTAAAAAATAAAATGATACAACCAAACATGCCCTTAAAATAGGGTCAAAATTAAAGTTTACAACTTGAACCAAAAACCCAAAGGGAACGAAAATAAAGGAAATACTAAAAACACTAACTCAAACCTCCAAGAAACATGAGGTGCAACAACCTCAAGCCATATTTACCAAACCAACACGAGGATTCCACTGAAAACCCGAATCAACCAATCTATGCTTGATGCCTCAACCTAGAATAAAAACGAAACATGACTACATACACCCAATGGTGTATGTAGGGTGTGAGCCAAAATCCCAGTAGGATTCCACTGAGAAAAGTTTCCACACATAATTATTAAATGATATATACATTTTCAATTTTGATGAATTTTTTTAAGGAAAACTAAATGAAAGAAAACAACTTAAATTAAGACACACACACACAATCTATCATTCATGGTAACCCCATAGTCACACTGTGTTCCAAAAGTGAGTGAAAAGTAAAGGAGGAGAACAATACATGGGAGAGGCCATGAAAATACTAGCGAGAAGTCGGACCCTATAACATCGCATCTAGGTGAACAATGGTATAGGAACACAAAAATATACATTCTTGTGCATGATCCACTAGTAGGGAAACACATATATAACCTAGTGGTCTCCCAACATCATCTAAAAGTTTAATTAGTGTTGTAGTCGTCAATCCAGGTAAGTGAAATTGGGCCAATGCCACTTCTGTGTCACTAGCACACTAGTCCTTGTCCACCCACCTAGTACCTAGACTTCCAATTTGTGCTCAAGTGGCCCAAAGTTCATGTCACATATAGAACATAAATAAACAAAACAAATGAGGTGATACCTCTACCCAATATAACACTTGAAAACACAAAAACCATTTAAAAATAATAATAATATACCCACTGAAAATATCTAAAACTAAATCTACATCACTTACCTAATTAAAGAAACCATCTGTACAGTTTAAAGAGACTAATAATTAAACAAACCACAACTTACACACACACACATACCATTTTCAAATAAGATTCACACTAAGAAATTCTCCATGCACGTCTTACACCATTTATATAAATTAATAAACTCATTAAAAATTTTAGAAAATAATGTCCAAAGGGTAACACAAGACCTTGTGTACAAAACCCACACAAAAATATCTTTTTTGATCAAACACACACCAACACATTTCTAAAACTCAATTCGCAACCCTTGTACTTTTTAATAAACAAACTATACGATTTAGTAAAACACCATGTGATGACATAATGTGGATTTTTATAAAAAACACATCATATCTCATATGAACACACCACTGCAAAAAAACCAAACGCATAATAAACACTCTTAAAACTATTTTCGCACCACATAAACAATCTAATAAATAAATTACACACTTAATAGAACATTTCCAATGTGTGAAGCAATGTTTTAACACCAAACTACACTCAAATGATTCTCTTTGAAATCCAACACACACTAGAATATTCTCCACACACCATTTTCATTATTTAAAAAATTGGAAAAATCACCTATGAAGTTCAATAAATAGTTTTCACTATTTAATAAATTAATTAATTAATTTCTAAAACAAATAAAAATAAATGATTTAATATGAGTTTTCAAAAAAGTGTACTTCATAACATATAAACATTCCATAAAATTAAATAACAGAAGAAATTCCTCATTTTCTAAAAACTATCTTTGCACCAAACAAATAATTTAAATAATAAGACAATTTAATAAAACTTTAAAATTAAATCATCAATTAATAATAAAACGTGGAACCACCTACCTCAGGTGGATAAACTCCCAATATTGTTGTGAATTTCATTTGCGTGCCAAACACACCAGAGACGAACCAAGTTGGACCCTAAAACAAACAACCGAACCAAAAAGGATTCAATATTGAACCCCAAAACAAACATCATACCCGCTGAAAAAAGGAAACAAAAACTCAAGAAAGAAAGAAAGAAAGAAGAAGAAGAAGAAGAAGAATAAGAAGAATGATAATACTCAACTGAAGGGGGTTGCACGAGGCGCTGGAGGAGGGCCGATAGTTCATCGATCCGGCGAAGGGTCAGCAGTTCGTGCTTTCGACGAAGGTCCAACCATGGCGGGAGGGTCGCGTGTGGAGGGGTTTGCACTGACCAAATAGGGGATGTTCCGGAAGGTTTCACACCAGATGGTGGCGTATGGAGGCCGGATGGTGGAGTCGAAGGGGAGAAGGGGTGCAATGCGCTGGACGGTGGAGTTGGAGGGAAGGGAAATGGCGTGCCGGGAGGCGGAGAGATGGGCGCGGTGACTGGAGGGGAAAGAGGGCGGTCCATGGTGGTGGCGCAAGGTGGTCAGCTGTGAGCAGGTGCAGTGCGACATGGATAGCTGATGGAGAGGCAGGGACAATGCCATATTAAAGATAGTTGGGAGATAGGGAAGCAGCGTGATGGGGCTTACCGAAAGAGGAGGATGGAGACAGGTGATCCAGCAGCTGTCACATGTGACACGACCAAGAGCGGCGGGTGGTGGGGAGGCAGCGAACGGCGCCAGCGGGCTGGTTGGGAGGGAGGTGCTTCGATGGCAGATGGCCATGATAGGGAGGGGGTGCAGCGCGATGGGGTACCAAGGATAGGGGATGCGACAGGTTGAGGGAAGGAGAAGGGTGGGGTAAAAAACCCTACCCAAAAATAATTAAAACAAAATAGAAACAAAATAAAATTAATACTAATGATAATAATAATAATAGTGGTAAACTAAAAAAAGAATAATAATGATAATAATAATAAAATAAATGGAAAATAATAATAATAAGTTTTAAAAATTGTAATAATAATAATAATATAATAAAAAACTTAATAAATTAAATAGTAAACTATACAATAATCAACTTAATAAAATGCTAATAATAAAAATAATACTCTCAATTAAATTATTATCCAAGATAATAATCATAATATTCTCAAGTGACATTAATATTAATATTATTATTATTAAAACCATTCATAATTCATTTTATTTCATTAATTGAACATCTGCAAGGCGTGCGGTGATCCGAGTGAGGTCGCGTGGTGACCCAGGCGAGGATCCACGACTTCGACCGTAGTGCATTGGATGCGGTCAAGGCCAAAACATGTGTTTTTAAATAAGTACTCAAATTTTTGTCGGGTCTCAACCTGAACTAGCCGACGCAAAGAAAATAAATAAAATTATTAATTCAAAGATGGTGGGTGTGATAATTTTTTCCATCTTAAAGATTTACACCCCTGGAAAGACACAACAAGACTGAACCCCAAAGCAGTAACTGATACCCCTTTGTGGTTAAAAAAGGATTACTACAAAAAAGCAAGTGAAAAGAGGCAAACACATCAAGATCAGAGAAAGTGACTTACATGAAAACTTCAAGAATACTATAAAAAAGACTTACCACTATGTGTCACCCACCCCAAAGCACTAGAACACCTCCAATTGATTAATCAATGAAAGGAACTCTCGCACCCACATAAACCAACTTCAAAAACCAAAATACCTCAAGCACCATTAATCGGAAACCACACCATTTGACTAGAATGAACAAACAAGATCAAACCACATCCAAAGAACACTCTCATAACTTACCACCAATCCATATATAGGAATATAACCAAAAGGAGAACGTGGGAAGCTCGGAGGGGCTCCCCACCATTAGAAAACTTCCAACGTCTAAGACAAAACTAGAAAACCGACACGGGGAGGCCCGATCAGACCCCCACCATTATGAAAAAGGTCAACACCGATTCAATCTAGAGACATTTGAGTGAGACCCACCATGGTTCTCCCAACCATTAAAACTGGAAAAGATACAAAACATTGAAAATTTCCCAATGGTGACCAAACACCCCACCACAAGGGGCAGGGAGGGAAGGGCCCAACTATCAGGGCATCAAAACCATGACCCCAGGAAAACCAACATCTCCACCTCCGTGGATGAGCACCATTCAAATTTGAGACAAATTTACCCAAATAGACCCCATAAGGACCGCTAAAAGCGATTACATCCAGTGGAACACAGCCCTCGGGATTTTAAGGTAATGAGACGACCAATATTCCTCATAGCCAAAAGAAACCTCACACACCCAAACGGGCCATTCAAAACAGAACAACCACAGAAAACAATTTAAACCACCTTCACCTTCAACACCAATTATAGAAATAAAGTCGAGGTCCCATACACTCATGAGGTTCCTAACCAAATGCTAGATTCACTCTAAGGCCTATAGTTGGAGCCTTGATGTTTGAAGCATCTCCTACCTCGCAGTTAGGTACCATAGACTTCCGAATATATATTATCCTTTTGGTGCCACACATAACCACACCGAAACCGAGACAAAACCAAAAAACACAACACAAAATGACATCTAACTACTCTCTCACAGCACATCCACCAAAACATGGGTTTAGATGAAGCACATGCATCACTTATTCACCTTAAACAAGAAACTTAAGAATGAAAGATGCACGACAACACTTTCCTTTGATAAAAAAGAATTGGAACTCCCCGAGAGGACACACTCCTATGAAAATAGGGATTCCTGAAGAATTATATGAATTCTACCCTTGATATTCAAAGAGAACTCACGCTGCGAGGCATCACCAAACACGACCCTTACGATGAAAGCACTACAAGACTTTCAAGACATTGGTCAAAACTGATAACTCTGAACCACCATCAACCTCCCTCACTAGAGTTCCTTTCACCATTTTCATGGGGAACCTTCAAACAAAAATGTGTAAAACTTCATACCGGGCAACTTAGACTACTCAAAGAGACCAAAAATCCCTTAAAATCTCCTCGTGTCTGTCATCCCACTATGAGAGGATCTTCTTTACAGAAAAGGAGAACTGATAGACTTAGAACTATCACTCAAAAGGGAGAGTCCTTACTTTAATCAACTAGAGGCTAACCAATGGTGAATTTCCCATGGACACACTTCAACCGCATGTTAATATATTTTTGGTGTCATATACTAGTCAAGAAAGAGAACCATGGACCCAATCAAACTGGTCTAATGTCCAAGACATACTGCAAGCGAACATTAAACGTGTAGGGGGAACCACTGCAAGGTCTTCCCAAAACACTTTTCAAAAGAAACCACTAACCACATGCTTTCAAACCAACTTAAAAATAAAAATTCAAACAGAAGACACAAATTATTCAAAAAGGATTCTCAGATTGAAATGCCTCACATCCAACACTTCCAAAACACAAGGACACACCACACAATCACCAGTTATTAAACCAAAAAATTTTCCTTTAACAAAACTTTTTGATAATAAACGAAGTTGGTGGGTTGCACAAACACCAATGGTGTCCCATGGGCCTTAAACATGCATGTTTCTATTCCACACCAGCACCCACCTAATGTCCATCCAGGCACTCATCTGCTCGTGCCTTTGACCATCCATTTCTCTTTCCATATATACCCATGCATGTGGTTTCCCATGAGAGCACCAAGGATCAAAACCAGACTCTTCCATTTTCAATACCAAATAATTCAACCCACACCTTTCAAACCATACACACCATTATATTTTTGAAGTTCTTCATTTCAAAACATTTTCCAAGACCAAGACATTTTTACTTAAAAACCATATTTCCATGAATCCAAAATAAAGCGGCGAGGAATAATGCAAGAGGAAACTAGTGTCAGTGGGTGACTGGAACATATGTTTGGAGTCCATACGCCAATCATGCCACCACCATAGAGGGTATTCTAAGATAACATCCCCAGCTCCACATAGCTTTCCATACCCAATGAGATCACTGGGACCACTAACCCCACTCCTTCTTCATTTCCCCTAGACATGATTAACCACAAGGACCAAAGATTCAGTCAAACCTCAACTTATCTCGGTAACTCAAGTTCTATTATGGGGTGTGCTAGCCAGGCACCTTACTCATAGCTATAATGTCAAGTTCCGACACCCTCAACTTTTGTCTACCTAGAATCTATCCCAAAATAACATTACCCAAGAGAGAAAATATCCTTTGATACCATTTTTTCACGAACTAGGCTAGGTCGTCATCCGACCCAGCACACGACCTAGTCTGTGATATGGCCCGATGGGTGTTCCCAATCCCCACAGGCTGGTACAAGTTCCCGGGTATCAAAATAAAACTTGGGAATGATTTACCTGAATATATAAACATAAAACAAACAAAAAGATGAATAAATTCCAAACTAAAATTAAGCAAACAAACATTCCATTAAACTAGGGTCAAAATTAAAGTTTACAACATTAACCAAAAACCAAAAGGGAACGAAAATAATGGAAAAACTAAAAACACTTACTCAAAACTCCAAGAAACACAAGGTGCGACAACCTCAAGCCACATTTACCCAACCAAAACTAGGATTCCATTGACAACCTGAATCACCCATGCTATTCTCAATGCCTCAACCTAGAATACAAAAGAAACATGATCTACATACACCCAAAGGTGTATGTAGGGTGTGAGCCAAAATCCCAGTAGGATGACACTGAGGAAAGGTTCCACACATAATTATTAAATGACAAATACATTTGAAATTTAATAGAAGAAAAATAAATAAATTCTCATTCAATTTTGATGAAAATAGATTTTAAGGAAAACTATATTAAAGAAAACAACATAAATTAAAACACACACACACTCTTGCTTTCATGGTAACCCTAGTGTCACACCGTGTGCTGATGGTTAGGAAAAAGTAAAAGAGGAGCATAATACATGGGAGAGGCCCTAAAGATACTAGCGAGAAGTGGTACCCTAGAACATCAAGTATTGGTGAACAATGGTATAGGAACACAACAATATACATTCTAATGCATGGGACCACTAGGTTATGGATGTGTTTCCCTACTATTGGATCATGCACGAGAACATATATTGTTGTGTTACTATACCATTATTCACTGAGATGTGCAGTTATAGGTTCCCACTTATCACTAGTATATTTAGAGCCTCTCCCATGTATTGTGATCCTCCTTTACTTTTCAATCACCGTCGGCACACGGTGTGACATTGGGGTTACCATGAAAGCTATAGTGTGTGTCTGTTTTAATTTAAGTTGTTTTGTTTAATGTAGTTTTCCTTAAAAACTGTTTTCATCAAAATTGTTTGAGAATTTATTTATTTTTCATCTATTAAATTGAAAATGTATTTTTCATTTAATAATTATGCGTGGAACCTTTTCTCAATGGAATCTTATGGGGATTTTGGCTCACACCCTATATACACCTTTGGGTGTATGTAGATTCTGTTTCTTTTTTATTTTAGGTTGAGGTAACGAGCATATCATGGGTGATTCGGGTTGTTAGTGGAATCCTCATGTTGTTTTGGAAAATGTGTCTTGAAGTTGTTTCACCTCATGCTTCTTGGAGGTTTGAGTTAGTGTTTTTATTTTTCTCTTTATTGTCGTTCCCTTTGAATTTTTGGTTCAAGTTGTAAAAATTAATTTACACCCTAGTTTAAGGGAATGTTTGGTTGTTTGATTTTACTTTTGAATTTATTCATATTTTTGTTTGTTTTATGTTTATCTATTTGGGTAAATCATTCCCATGTTTTATTTTGATACCCAAGAACTTGGGCCATCCCATGGGGACTGGGAACGCCCTTTGGGCCATGTTGTGGACTGGGTTGGGCATCGGGTCACATGACGACCCGACCTGTTTAGTGACATCTCATCCGATGAAATGACAGAGGGGGATCCTTATACTGAACTTCTAGAGGTGTTCCCAGAATATGAAATCACTGACCCAGAAAAGCTGGATGAAGCCAATTTTGAGGTGGAGGATAGCCATATTGTTTGTCACTGGTCATATAAGCTGATCAAATGCTTTATTGACGACACCCTACAAGCAGAGTGGATAAGATGAATGGGAAGAATTCATTCTTGGCTATATGAACTATGCATCGGAGGGGTTGATACACGAGGTATACATATGCTCGTATGGGATTACCATGCTGAGAAGGCATGAGATATCAACCATGATTACGGTTTCAGCTGGTAGTGGAGAAAGTATGTCAGCATTCAACAGTTTCAATAGGCCAAACTAGATATCCAATTCTTAGAAACATGGATGAACATGAACTCTTATTTCATCAACACCCAATCATAACTCATATCCCAACTATGGGTTTAGTTGGTGGATGCCGAAGAGTAGCTAATATGAGTGTCTCATGTGGTGGCCAATATTCAAGATAAGAAAGATCAAGTAAAGATAATATAGGATGAACTTTTACACACAACTAATGGGGAAGGAAGGGAGCTTAGGCAGCAACAACAATCCTTGGAGGCCACACTCCAAATAGTGGAGGAGTTGAGATGCTCTATAAAAGGGGCTAATACCTAGGGAATTTTCTTTGTTGAATTCATAAACATGTTTTATGCTTGCTTTCTCACTTAATTTTTGAGTATGGCAGTATTTTTTGCTTGATTTTATTATTGCGCCTCGATTGTATCTGTGAAACAACTAACGATCAATCCCTAATCTCACGGGGGGTAATTCCTAGTGTGAGAAACAAAGAACGACCATGTAATGTTTCATTTTGGATACGAGAGTGCCAATAAACCATTGACCACTCAAGGTATAACTGACTACCTAAGTATTTTAGAATATGATATGGGGTAATAACTGGAGAATAGGGTTCTCAAATTAACTATATTTCCCTTTCCAATGTGTGCTAGTGCACCAGTGGGATAACACCAGGGGCGTTGGAATCAATCCGAACAAAGGGGGATGAGAAGCGTGAATCGTGACACCAAAAATTTGGAACACAATGAGGGTGTCATGATGACAGAAGATAAATTTTGACCATATTTGAGACACAATATCCTTATCTCATTATCCTGAAATGGGAACAAAAAAATGAGGTCCAACTGTTGACTGAATTAAAAAACATGGGTATTGACTTGAAATGTTGTCCGATTTCTTCTGGAACATTGGCCCAAAATGATAGGCAATAAATGAGGCCAAGAACCCATACCATCAGGGGGTTCCTTGGGATGTGATAGGATATGGGGATCTAAATAAGGGGCACAAAAAGTGTGGAGATGGAGTGATGGAATGTTCGAATGGGTTCAATCACTTTTAATGATACACTAACATGAAGAAATCACATTTTTGTGAGCGCATTGGACTGAACAAAGACAAAAATTATCTTTTAGGGGGTGTCATCTCAGAATTCAAGTGACAAATGAAGATTTGAACAATGTGGTAGATGACTAGCACTGTAAGAGAGGACCACATAGGATGAGGGACTAGGTTTTTTTACAGTTTTAGATCGTGAAAATGAAGATGATATATACGTAGTTTAATGTAGTATGGTAAATAATACACATGGTATAGTTTAACATCATATAATCGGGACATTGCACATAGCTCAAATTCATACTACCTAGACCCTAGTCAATAGTTTAAAGTCATGTTACACAGAATAGGGGATCCTAGTTTATGGTCATAGAGTTTGCACTATAATTGGGGACAAGGGACCATAATTGGGGGCAAAGGTCTTATAGGGTTGATGAAACAATGGATGGGCCCAAGGTGAATGCCTGTACATCACTACGTATCCCATAAGGATGAGAATCAAGCTGCACATAGTTCTTAGAACAATCCTATTGTGCAGGTCTGACCTGTGCACAGATAAATGAAGGCATTTCATATACCTTGTTTTCTCTTTTGATGTTGGTGTTTTTTAGAGAACCCAACCTATAATAAAAATTTAGGTTTACATTGTAGTGTATTATGGTCTTGAAAAATAGTATAGTGGATGACCAGTACCAAGGGTGATTCCCTCTCAAGTGAGAACACCACAATACTGTGCCATTTTTTATCGTGCATCTAGGACGATGATTCCATAGTTTAAGATCATATGATAGGACCATTCCATGCATTTTAACATCACACAATAAGGATGCAATAGTTTAACATCACGTGGGATGAGAGAGATCCTAATTTGTGGTCATGGAACTCAGACCATGAGGTTGTGCAGTCCTATGTGTGGGTATTACTTTACCAAAACTCCTAAGAACATGTGAGTTATGATCAATGTGGGGAACAAGGGGTGGTATTAGGATTTCCCCATCACATGAGATTGAAAAACAGTGAAAGAGAAATGTCGGGTTAGGAAATACCAACTAGACCTACATTCCTACTGGACGTACATGAATTTATAGATAAATAGAGGGGTAGGAAAATATGCATCACTACACCTGATACTGGGGACACAATTAGGGTGTCATAATGGTGAAGGATAATTTCTGACTATGTTCGAGACACAATATCCATATCATGTAGCCTGGTATGGGAATATACAAGTGAGGGTCGACTGCTGACCATATTCGAAATGCGAAACCTGTCCCAAAATTCCGTTCAAGATCTTTCAGGACATTGGCCAAAAAAGTAGGTGATCCATAAGGCCAAGAATTAATACTATTTAGGGTTCCTTTTGGATGTGAAATATGATGAGACCCAAATAAATGGGAAGCGTAAAGAACGACCGTACCCGTGAAGTTTAACATCATGTGGTAAAGACGGAGGATAGGAAACATGCTCTCAAGGGAGCTACATGGTGTGGTTTATAGTAAACCTAACATAAATGAGGACCAACAAGGTTCCATACCACATCGTGTACTTTCAGAAGAAACCTAGTCCAAGAAGGGGCAACAAAGGTTTGTAACTCTACGGCTAGACTCAGGGAATACATGTATGAGATTCACTACGTATTCTGTGAGGGAAGGAATAAATCCACACGTAGTTCTTAAAGATGGCATGGAAGATGACCAATGTAAAAAGGGAAATATCTTCTCGGATAAAGACATTATAGTGTTCGGTAGTTTATCATCATACAACTCAGATATAGGAGGTATATTTTAATTCTATACAGTAAGGATGTTAGAGATCTTAGTTTATGGCCGTGGAGCTCTGACTATAAAGTTAGGATTTTAAAGTGAGAATGTGTAGTGTGGAACTATAAATCATCCCGATGTGAATGATGACCATAGGGACTCAACCACACAACATATTCCTGAGGGAATGTGTATGTGGTTTAGGACCATAATTCTTAGACCCTAATATGAGAACTCATAGTTTAAGGTCATAGGGTTTAGACCATAAGGTGGTACAATTCTTCCATGTGGGTACAAATTCTTTCAAGACCCCTAGGCCCATGTGAGCCATGATCGGTGTAGGAAAAAAGGGGTTTTGAAGATCTTATGGAACATAGAAGCACATGACGGAGGAAATGGAGATGTGGAGTTATTAATGGCCCCACGACACTGACCCTCCCACTCAACATGTAAAGGTGCACAAAACGGTAAAACTGAGAGTATTTAAGTTCCATCTGAACATAAGGATGTTAGAAGCAATGTGAATCACGAGACCAATAATTAGGAAGTAATGAGGGTGACATAATTATGGAGGATAATTTATGACCGTGCTCAAGACATAGTATCCATATCATATAGCCTGAGATGGGAATAAGCAACTGAGGGTCGACCACTGACAATATTTGAAAGGCAGAACCTATCTCAAAATACCATTCAAGATCCTCTGGGATGTTTGACCAAAATGCTAGGTGAGCCTAAAGTCTGAGCATCCATAACATTTGGGGGTCCTTTTAGATACTAAGGATGATGGAGACCCAAACAAAGGGACACATGAATCATAGAAATGGAATGATATAAATTCCATGCAGAACCCAAAAATCTAAACCCTACACCACAATGTAGATGAGCACATCGATGAGGCATAACAGAGGTTGGGGGAATCAATTAAGGAAAAATGACTCAAAAAATGAGTAAAGGAAAGAGGAAAAGTGGGTTGATGAAACCGAGGTAGAACCCGAAGAGAAAATGTCTGGGCATTCCTACATATCCCATAAGAATGGGAATCAAGAAATACATAGTTATTAAATTCCATGAAGTTTAATGTCATGTGGTAAGGATGAATGAGGGAGGGGTATCACAAAGAATGAAATTTGTATGGAGTGGTAAAGTAACTCGATGTAAATAAGGACCAAAGAGGTATCATACCACACCACACACAATCCTAGAAGAGAATTCAGGCCAAAGGGCCAGAAGAGAAATTGGAGAAATTGGGGTTGGACCTGAAGACATAATGTCCAGGTATTCCTATGTATCTTATGAGGGTAGGAATCAAGCCATACATAGTTATGAAATTCAGTGCAGTTTAACATCATAAAGTAAGGATTAAGGAGACATTTTAACATTGTGCAGGACATTTGGTACAGTTTAGCATCATGCCAGATGATGATGTTGGGCAGTTTTATGTCCTACACCCCGAACGAGAAATAGAAGGAGGTCCTTGATGAAGGAGTACATGATATGGTTGTTGTAAAACCTGATGTGAATGATTAATAAGGGGGTATCATAACACACCATGAGATCATGAGATACTCAGGAAATATGGATAAAAATGATGAAAATATTGTTGGTACATGAGGATGGACCTGAATACAAAATGTTGGGGCGTTCCTATATATCCTATGAGGGTAGGAATCAATCCATACATAGTTCTGATGTGTGCATTGAGGTTTAATGTCATGCGGTAAGGAATCCAACCTAACAAATATGTGTATGGCGTGGTAAAGTAACCCGATGTGAATGATCACACAAGAGACCTTGTAACAACTAGGCCCCGCCCACTATTTTCCCCGCAGACACGTGGTCCACACCATGGGCCCACCCACGTGCCTGAACGGTTCATATGACTAATGACTGTCCCCACAGGGCAACACAAGTCCTTTCCAGTGTGCTTTGTCCTCACTCACACACACCCTGGGTAACTTCTTAGAAGTTCACTCATCCTGATCACTAATCCAAGCCAAGCATACATATCTGTGAAGTTCTAATCAGGTAGGCTCCCGAAAAGGAAGGTGCACCTTGTTGACATGAGTCAAATTATTTAGTCATTTAACCCTTTATCATTCGGGGGTGTTACAATCCCCACCCATTTAGAGCACATCTTCCTCATTGTGGACTATACATCTATCTCAACCCAGTCAGTGCACCACACTTAAGGCTAGATACCACCTCTCATACCAAATGTAACAACTTGGTCCCAGTGACAGCACAACCACCCCGCCTTAACATGGTCGTCAGGTCCTGGACCTCCAGGTACCACTAGTTTCCCCGCAAACATTTGGAGATGCTACAATCACCCCCCTTTAGAGCACAACGTCCTTGATGTGGGCCCTACATCTCAACCCAGGCAGTGCACCGCACTTAAGTCTGGGTTCCACCTCTAATACCAAATGTGACAACTGGGCTCCACCCACAAGTTTCCCCGAAGACACGTGGTCCCCACCCTGGGCCCACCCATGCACCTGAACGCTTCATATGACTAATGACTGTCCCCAAAGTCCAAAATAGGTCCTTTCCAGTGTGCTTTGTCCTTACTCACACACACCCTAGGTAACTTCCTAGAAGGTAACCCATCCTGATCATTACTCCAAGCCATGAACGGTTAACTGTGAAGTTCTAATCAGGTAGGCTCCCTAAAAGGAAGGTTCACCTTGTTGACATGAGTTATATCATTTAGTTATTTAACCCTTTATCATTTGAGGGTGTTACAGACCTCACGCCACACCATTCAAAATCCTATGATCAAAAGGGAAAATTTCCTTTTAAGGTCATGCTGGATAGACCATATGTGTTATGTAGTTTAATGTCTTACAAGAAGAATTGAGCAGTTTAAGATCATGAGGGATGGGGGAGATCCTAGTTTTTGTTCATGGAAATCAAACCATAAGGTAAGTCTAATAAGGGCTAGAAAGGATAAGTAACCTAGAGATGGACCCAAGGAAAAAATGTTTGGGTGTTCTTACATACCCTGTGAGGGCAGGAATCAAGCCATACATAGTTCTAAAATTCCATATTGTTTAATATAATGAGGTAAGGAAAAATGGGAAAAGGGGAAGATCCTTGAAGAAGGATATAAGGTGTTTAAGTTTTAATCCTTAAATGAATGTGGAACAAAGAGGTCTCATACCACACCATGCACTCCCAATAGACACCTCAGGCTGTGAGCCCAAAAATGGAGAATCTTGGGGTGAGACTCGAAGACAAAATGTTTGGGTATTCCTATGTATCCCAGAAGGATGGGAATTAAGCCACATAGAGTTCTTGAAGATTCCATGTAGTTTAAAATCATGATTTAAGGACGTATGGGGTGATTTAATGTCATGTAGGATAAGATGAAAGAAAATGGGGCTTGTAGTTTAACATCACGCAGGACATCCGATGCAGTTTATCATCATGTGGGACAATGATGCTGGGAAGTTTTACATCATGAATCCCATATAGATAATTTTAACATCATGAAGGATAATAGAGATTATCATGTGAATTAATTCTTGAGGAATTCAATATTGGTGGGAGGAGTGATACACTCACCATCCATGTTGGTCAAATAGTACGCACCATTGGGGTAAAACTTGTGAATGATGTAAGGTACCTCCCACTTGGGAACCAACTTGGGTAGTTTCCTACTAGTTATCATTGGCGTTATTAGGGCCAATACCATGTCAACTTGAAGGAAGGAGCAAAGAAAAACTTTCCTGTTGAAATCCCTGACTATCTTGTTCTAGTGCCTCTCCATATTGTACAGGGCTTGAAGCCGATTCTCATCGAGGGATTCCATATTAGTTATAAGGACTTATGCTATATTTTTCGATGCCTTATGATCATATAAAATTGTGTAAAGTCATGTTAACTGAATCTCAATGGGTAATACTACCTCTATTCTATACACTAGGGAATATGGGGTCAACTAGGTAGAATTACGAGTTTTCATTCGGTAATCCTAGAGAGTGTTGGGGAGATTTTCCAACCAAATATTCTTATTTTGACCAACCATATTTTTAAAAATGTTATACATGGTCTTGTATAACTCCTAGATCTATCCATTTTCCTGTGTATGATAGCGAGAAGTGTGATTGGACCAGATGTTGTACATAGCGTATAATTTCTTCAGCTCAACTACTCGAAAGTTGGTATCGTTATCAGTGAGGATGGTGTGAGGGACTCAGAATTGGTGGATAATGTTGGAGATCAAGAAATTAATGATATAATGGTCCTTTAATTCCTTGAGCATAATCACTTCTTCCCACTTAGAGAAGAAATATATGGCGGTCAGAATGAACTGGCACTGGAAAGCTGTTGCTGGTGGATATAGTCCCATGATGTAGAGTCCCAATACTACAAAGGTATAGGAGTACTTGGTATTATGGAGGGGATCCAATAGATTATGAACAATTTTGGAATGTATCTAGCATGCATGACTTCTCCTGGAGAACTCAATACAATCATGGACCATGGTGGGCCACAAGCAGCCCAACCTTCTAATCTAGTGGGAATGTTTTGAACCAGTCTGGTGAGATTCATAATAACCGACATGGAATTCCTACATGACTTTGGAGATGTCACCTCCTTGAATGTAGAAAAGGAGAAATCCATTGAAACCATGTTTATAGAGGATCTTTTCAAGGTTGGGACCACTCTAGAGGCTTAATTACACCACACACCGACAGATTTGATCATGTTTGGCTCTGTCTATCGAGATATTTCCATTTTGGTGGTACTCAACAAAGGGATTCATCCAACTAGGGGTTTCTTATGCTATGGTAGAGATATATGGAGGTCCTGATGTGGATTCATCAATGGTAAGATGGCCTACCTGATGACTGTCATCATTATCCAAAGTGAAGAGAGTGATTACTCTTTAATGCACCACATGGATATTTTTTTTGGACAGGCTCTACAGAAGATGTAAAAAGGATATATAGGGCATCAGATTTCCCATTCTATTATCCAGTGACATGATTGACCTTAATCCAAGAAGGAAATTGGGCCAGCAGTTGACGAGTACACTCTAATAGGGGCACTAGCTCTGGATTTCTGATGACGTAGTCACCATTGATTTTCTTTATGACTAGCTCGGAGTCCCCCTTCACATATAGGTGGGGAACATAAATATAAATTGCCAACTCAAGACCAGTGATAAGAGCTTGATACTCTGCTTAATTGTTGGTGAAGCCTTCTGGAAATAAGAATGAATAGGGATATACAACCTTTTTAGGCATAATGAAGATGATAACCAAGAATACTATGTTTAGTATGGGGTCATTGAGACTTCTTCAAGTGTGGACTATGAAGTTCTGTAAAATTGAATCCGCCAACATGGATCATCCTAATCCACTGATAGGATGGCCTCATCGAGGAAGTCAAGATCCAGAGAATGCTTTGCAGTGGCTGGATGGGTGGTAAGGAAGTCTTCCAATGCCTAAACCTTGACATATTTATATAGAATGAACCCGATGTCAAATTGTTGAAGTATTACTACCCACCGATCTAGAAAATCATTCAACATAGGGTGGTTCAGAATAAACTTCAATAGATCCATGTGGGAAACCATTTGTATCTCATGTTGCTGTAGATAATTCCAGAACTTTTGTACTACAAAAACCAATGCAAGGAAGATCTTCTCTATAGAGGAATATCTAGTTTTGGTGTAAAAAAGAATGCAACTGAGATAGTATAAACTATTCTATGTCCAATTTTTGTTCTTATGGGTGAGATGGGAACCAAGGGATCATTCTAGGACAGTCACATAAAAGACTAATGACTTATCAGAAATGAGTGGAATCAAGACCAGAGGCTGGAATAAATAAAAGTTTATTTCTTCAAAATCGGTTTCGTATTATTCATCCCATTAGTAAACAAAAATTTCTTCATGAGTTGGGAAAATGGATTACACTTTCTATCCAAATTCTCAATAAATCAGATTATGCAGGCTAAGTGGCCTTAAAACCCTCAGAGCTCCCAAATGCTTCTCATAAGAGGCATCTGACTGATGAAATTGATATTCTCTAGAACAATATTGATTCCTCTATATCTGATGAAAAATCCAAGTAACTTTCCTCGGGTAACCCTTAAGGAACACTTCCATGGGTTCATCTTCAGATGGAAGGAGCATAGGAAGCCATAAAATTTATCAAGATCTCTAAGATGGTCCTGATGCTGGCAGGATTTTACCACCAAATTTTCCACATAGCATTCTAATAATGTACTGACAATTAGTTTGAATATGCGGTGCATAGAATGATGGTAGGAGGGTCCTATATTCTTTAGGCTGAAAGGCATTACATGGTAAAAAAGGTACTTGTAGTGCTCTGAAGGTAGTGGAATCTTCATCCTTAGGGGCCATTTATATTTGATTATAACCAAAAAACCCATCCATGAAGAAGGGAGCTTAGAATATAGTAGTGGTGTCGATCAATAGCTCTGTCACAAGGAGGGGAATATCATCCTTTGAATAGTGATGATTAAGACCCAAAAAGTTGATGAAGAATCTGATATGTATATCCTTCTTCTTGAAGAGAGAAATATTGGACAACCATTTTGGGTAATAGACTTCCTTAATGAATTTGGCCATGATGAGCTTATCAACTTCTTCCTCAACCATGGCACTGTGGGAAGGGTGCATATTCCTGGGAGGCTGCTTGAACCCATGATGAATTATTGGGAGACCAAGGTGTTGGACGATGACCTAGAGATCCAGTCTTGACATCTCATCATGGCTTCAGTTGAATACATCCTGATTCTACTTCAAGAAACCCACATACTTCTATTTCTCTCTCACAAACATAGCAGTGTTGATTAGGATTGGCCTTAGGGCTATCTCAGTACCCAGAGTCACTTGGATCAACTCATCAATGGTGATAGAGACACCCTCCTTCAAAATGGGGGATAATCCTCCAAATCCTCTTCATCATCCACAATATGAGGATCACCAGTAAGGGGTAATTCTTATAGGTTAATTGAAACTGATGGAATGATGGTGTCGGCCTGAGCAAAAGTAAAATCTTCATCAGGAGACTCTTGTACTGTTGAAACCATGTCTATAGAGGTTTTTGGTCCAATCTCATCAGGACTTCGCCCGAGAGGGCCACAATTGATAATATCAAATCAGTAATGGTGTGTTTTTTTGAGTTGGTTCTACCCATCTCGGAAAAATATATAGGTATGACATATAACTGAAGCCATGGGGTGGACATCCCGATACCATATAGGGGTAGGAGGTTTTGGTATCACTCGATCCTGGTTTGTATATGAATATGATGTGACCCTATAAAATTCCTTGTACCTAAGAACTTGTCTTCTCCTTGTATCAAAAACAAAAAATTAGTGACCCTAGTTTAGGGTTGTGGCTTCAAACTGGTGAATTGGTAGGATGAATGCATCATCCAAATCTATCAATGGGTTAGATGAAAGAGTAGTGTACTCAACCTCATTGATTTGAATCCACTTATACTTTCCCTTGTAATATTAAACATCTAAATAGTGGGCTTCACAAGAGGTAAAGGGAGATGCATCACACTAAGGTACATCCACTTGACCATTAAGGGATTTCTTTAGGAACTAGTGATATGAGGAGGGAACTGACGCATGCAGATAGATCCAAGTTCTACCCATAAATACATTATACAAGGTGTCCTGAAAGATGACCATGAATTCTGTGCTGGAATCTAGGCCACCAAATTGGGTCTTCAGACAAATATAGACACATGACCTCTGTTTAGTTCAGTTATAACCTTGAATCTTTAGGTTAGAGGGATCCATATCTGCTTCAAACAATATTAGGTTACAGAGTGTTCGGGTTAGGATGATATTGATCCCAAAACCTATGTCGATAAGGGATTTAGTAATATCCACAAAATTAATTTGGTGTATGATGTATAATGGGAAGATGTGTCCATGTATAGGGGAGCCTTTATTTTCTTCTAAGAATTATATGATGACTTAACATTCTGTACGCTTGGCTTCCTCGACATGTAAGACTTCTACGACCACCACCTCTGTTTCGAACTGGAGGGGGCTTCTCAAAGCCTCAACGAGGGCCTAAGACATATCTTCTTATAGGCAGAGATCCTTGAGGATCAAGATATTTGTAGTAATTCTGGAAAGGTTCTTAAGCACATCAATCTTCTGTGCTTGACACACATTTCTTCTGGTAGGGAGTTGCTCTGTAGCAGGAGGTATGACGGGCATTGCTGGTTGAACTGGTGAATTATATATGGTCCTATAAATATCCCATTTCTCACTAACTGAACATTCATTATGGATACCAGATGATCAGATGATTGAGTTCTGTACACGACTGAACATGACTGATCATGATGAGGTTGCGATGACTCTTCCTAATCAAGGAGCACAAACGGCGGCGACTACGAATATGATAAGACATGATGAGAGGGATACATGTGATAATCTCTGTGATGCACTTAATTTATGATCTTATTAGCATTCATATATTTTTTAGAAGAACTATCCTGATCATTCTTAAGATTCATGTATCCACAGTTACGTTGATGATGACATCAACTAGGAACATTAGGAGGGCCTTCCTGATGCTCCTCATTACTGGGAACCATGTATGGGTCCACCATCTTGACTGTATTCACTGAGGTGTACTCCTGATCATCACTCGAGGAATCCTCAAATTATGGGAGAGTTATTGGGTCAAATGCAATTTCTAGGGCATGAAGTCTCCAAGGGTGTGAGACAACTTCAATATTGGCGGAGGGATCTATTTTCCCTTGTGATGTCGACCCATTCTCTTATAAGAGGTAGAAATCTAATATGTGGATGTAGCAACAGTAACTGGGGGAGGTGTGGTTATTTTAGGAGGATCAGATAGGTGGGAATGGATGATTCCATGCACACGAGTCCAATCGTCATATTTCCAAAACCCATAACTGGAGACCTTCTTCCATTCAGCCTCACTGTCACTGTTTAGCTTTGCGGATACACATGACACATGTGCTGGGGATGGAACCAACCATACCACATTATTATCAACTTGGTCCTCAAGAAAGTCCTAGATTACAAAACAATACTTAAGGGTATGTCCAAATAATTGGTTATAGGGGATATAGTTGGGGATATCAGTGAGATCAACCTCTTCGGGTATTCTGAATTCTGGAAACCGCAGGATCCCCAGATCCACATAACTCCAAAAAATAGACAGGGACCTATGATTCTTCAAATGAGTAGGTTCGGTTTCTCTTTTTCAAAAAGGAGACTCTAGGAGCCTGGCTCTGATGGGGGTTGTAGCCTGATGAGAAGTTTGAACATGATTTTCTCACCTAGGTGGAAGTGGTGCATTACGCAGTGATTCTTGCCAATTATGAGGGGGGCGATGCTGAACTTGAGGCTGAGCCTGAGTCTGAGGCCCTTGGTGAGGCTGTGGATGAGGCTATGTTGGAAGAAACTCTAGTAGCCTAGGGGCCTCTACCCATGCAATGATAGTTATCTCAGCCTTGGCCTCTCTTCTTGCAGGGGCCATGGGAGGCAATGAGCATGCCTGCTTGGCTTGCTTCAGGGATTTTTCTAAGTGCCGAGCCTTATCAGAAAAATCCCAAAATCCACCTAGTATATTATGAGTGATATTATAGGGAACTAGTTCAATTTTTAGGTTCCCCACACACATCATTAACAAATTCTCTTGAGTTAGTGACATATCGAGTGAATACACAAGACCCTTCCACCTAGAGACAATGTCTGCGATGTGATCACTAGGCCTTTTCTTGAACTTGAAGAGGTCATCGATAATATTCTTGTGAGTGGTGGAGATAAACTGATACAGACAATTCCTATGAAGATCCTCCCAACCAGCTATAGACTCAATGGGTGGCTGGATATACCAGATGAACACGAGAACTTCCAATATTTGAAAGAGGCATCATAGCTTAGAGGCCTCTTGCTGCCCTGAATTTCCAAGCATGGGTCCACACCTTGGGGTAAAATGGGTCAAATACTGTAGTGGGTTACTGATCCCATTGAAGTGGGAGAAAATAGGATTCCCAAATCCTGAGGGTGTTGGAATATCATCCACCCATGCCGAATATGGCATTCCATTAGGTGGGATCGCCACCTGTTGGGTTTCAAGGGCCTCGAGGTGAGCAATGATACAATCTATCGGATCATCCTATCAAGGGTTCCTATAAAGGGTTCCTATATTGGTGAGGATCCCTAACCACTATCACATTGTCAGGTTCCTCAACATGAAAGGTAGTCCCAACGGCTTGTGGAGCAGCTGGTGGAATGACTCGAGGAGCTATTGGAGGAACAACCTGAATTGCAACCTAAGGGGATGATAGGGGAATGGCCTATAGAGCAGCTAGGGGAAGTTTCTCGCACTACTCAGGAAAATCTAGCAATGCATACCATTTCCACATTCAATAATATCTATCCTCTAACCTATCGGGATATGCAAGGTTTTTGAGATTAACTAGAGGCAATTCGCCCAAGGAAGCTTGTACCTTATCCTACTTCCCAAGTAAAGGATGATTGGGATCATACTGGGGATCAATATAGTTCGGTCATCGCTCTTTAACGTGATTGAAAATGAGTTAATTAATAAATTTCTTATGTTTTGAGAGTTTTTGGCATAAGGTGGCCTTCTCGGGATCATCCTCCATCTATTGCATTGATCCAAATGGGTCAAAGGGCTTAACAGTCCCAAAGTGCCCTTTTCCATTATTGGGATCCCGGCTGAGAGGCAATGACTTGGTAGGGTATTCAAGGCCAATTAAGTGTATTTGATAGAGAGTGAAAATGTTTGGGGGATCCAACATATGTGGTACTATCCCTGGAAGTATGTTTTATTTTATTATTCCTACATTAATTTCATTCTCTGCGATACCAACCATTTTTATAGCGATGATTCTTGGTAGCATATCCTCAATATTTCCATGAAGTTATAGTTTTCATAGGATAAAGATGAAATGGAGGGCATTATACTATCCCTAACCATGGATCTAGAAGTCTGGAGATGCCTCCTCAATAACTCGGCGGAGCACAATTAAGTTCTGAACACATCGTTGCTGAAGATCGCGATGATGATCGAGAGACACAGGGTGCTGATCCCTATGAAGTGTGGCTAACTCGACCAGGAGACATTACTGGATAATTTCATCATAATGTTCCTGGATTTTTGGATAAGTCAATTGAATATGAAGGATATGGAAGTGTGTCATCCCTAGGGTTCGGCAGAAGCACATGACTTCATCATGGGTAAGAGGTTCCGGAATGTCAAAGTCTGAAGTAGTGATTGGCCAAAACATCTCAGGAAGATGGTCTCTTGTGAGAATGTTCCACAAACCCATTCATTAAGAATCGGGATCCGGTCTTTGGTTACCCCATTCTTCTACTAGGGTTGGTTGAGGAACTGGTAATGGAACTAACATAGACCACTGCAGTGATGGGATGGTCAGTTGTGAGTATGATGCACAAGTAGAAAAACTGCTATATACTGGGTTGTCACTTGAGGACTGTACTAACTGTATCACCACAACACTGTAGGACAAGAGATAGACCATGGATTTCCATGTTAGGGTGGTGGTCGTTGGTGGGAAATCTAGGTGATTCTCATCATCCATCGGTCCCCTGAACAAATATCTGTGATATCTGGTCGAGGTAGAGAATGATCCTGGTGATGACAGAGTGGAATGCATGACCATAACCTTAAAGGGAACGAAATATTCATCCTCTTAAATATATCTATAAATGGATTTTGGGATCTGGGGAATTTCAATTTCTGGAAGGAAGAAGCTTACATGCCTGGTTTGTGCCCCAGACTCTGATACAGAGGATCAGAGTGAAGACTCCATCATCAAATTACACTCCACTTCAGAGTATGAAAAGAAGACTAGATTGAAAGTGATCTAGTGTTACATAGGATTCTTCCTTCTATAGAGAATATTCACCCTTTTACCTCGGGATGGTTCCTCCGGGCTGGGTAAATCTTCAGCATGGGTAGTTCCTCCATGTGGGATGGTGCTGGAGTGAGGGGGGCCTCCACTGGAGCTGGTAGGAACATGGGGGAAACCTTCATGCCCGATGTCATTGGAGTGGGAATTACCTTTATTATGGGTGTTGATAAGAACATGGGAAGGGCCTCCATGTTGGATAATAGAGTGGGTAGAACCTATTATTGGTTGATATGGGGTGCAAGGGGAACTCGGTAAGATATCGAACGAAATGAGGGGAGAACCCCCTTACTGAGTGGGGGACACAGGAGGAGGACCTCCGTTGTTATGAGTGCTGGAGTGGGGAGGGCCTCTGCTAGAGATAGAAAGTACATGGGGATGGCCTCCATTATATCCACTTGAAAGATAGGAAGGACCTCCATGTCAGTTTTGAATGGTGGTAGGAGTAGGGCCTTCATACTGATCAAGCTGGAAACGAGGAGGACATCTGTATTGATAGGTTATGAGGTGAGGAGGACCGTCACATTGATAACCTAAAATATGGGGAAAATATCCATACCTGGGATCATAGGCACAGGAGGAACTCCATGATGAACATAAACCAGATGGTGAGGACCTCAACTCTGACTGGAAATGGTATGGGGAGGGCCTCCATAGTAGATCTGGACATCGTGGGTTGGCCCACAACGACTGCTGCTCATGCCAGTAATAGAAAGAGTCAACCCAGCCTCCCCATGGGATAGCTAGGATCTCAATCCTGATTAGGCATATATATTCCCTTGATCTATAATAATAGGGAGATGATAGTATACATCAGTGGTGGAATGGGCCACTGAAGTTGTAGAAGATGACTCCCCCTAACAAGAGTATTCTTTAGCATGTGCCTGACGTTGATATCGGGTCAGCCACATCAGGGTCTGTGGAGCAGGGATAGAGACCACATGTTCCTCAGATTGAATGACTAGTTGGTGGCATTGATGCAACCTGGTGGGAGCCCTAGATGGTGTATCTTAGGAGACAGTTGAAGCTGGGATGACTCAGGTATACCTTACCTCTTTGGTGTAGGGAAACAAGTCATATGAACGTTCTGGGGAGAGGGTCCCAAAATATTTGGACGTCGAAGTGGGGAGCAGTGGATCCCTACGTAAACCTTGGAGGTTTCAGTGACGATGGGGCATAGAAGCCTCCAAATCTTGGAAATCCATGTCCCTAGTTGGGATGACCCCTTCTATTCATACCATTGAATAAGAGTATCAATCACCCTCCTCTGGATAAACTCCAAGGGTGAGAAGGATCATGGTCACCCGGTAGCCATGGTTGTGGATAATGTCATGGAAGAGGTGTAGTTGTACAGGATTACCACGTTGGAATTTCCCCTACTCCTATGTTTATGAGAAATAGGTGATTGAGTTCCTATATCTTCATTCTTGTAAAGTAGGAAGATTAAGATATTATCACAGTTAATTGGAAATCGGTGACCAATTACCCATTACCATTAAATATTCCATGGATATAAAGAAAGATCCATGCTGATAATGTCACATACCAAAATAACTAATGATTAACTGCTCTAAATTCTAGTGAGTTTCATTCCAGACCCACTATTTTCTTGGTAGGACCTAACACTGGATGACCAAATCCGGGGACATGCTTATCTGTTGATGTATCGAATGCTACTAATCCCCATGGTTAAAGAAGAAAAGATTCACATTAGGGTCACCATTTCAGTTTCTGATTCTTTCACTGGGTCATGCCACCTCGCATCGTTGTTGATGGTGAAAATTGCATCTATTTCCCCACATTCCCACTTTACAAAACAAGGTAGTATTTATCACTTCTTTAGTGATGTATGCTCCTTGATCTAAATGAGATTATGGGATGTCGGTTCTTCCTTCCGCATATTCCTCCTAAAAAATCATCACCTAGTTCGGGTCTCCCTCATAGATTAAGACATTGTTTTTTATCCTTATTCCTGGATCCATCTATTTATGAACACTAGTTAATTACACTTCTTCTGCCAGAACATTCCAAAGGATAAATCCAGGGCAACAACATTTAGTTAGAGAAGTAGTTAGGTTGGGCATTGCTGGCATGTCTGGACATTGGAACCTTGGTACACCTGAATTCTCCCTTATAAGTGGGCCTTTTAAGGGTTTAGAAGCTAGATTCATCCCACATCGAGTGTGGGAAATATTATTCTAGAGGCATATATCTGAGGTTTTCCTTGGCTTCCTATGTTTAACACAGGGTATGCCGCACCTTTAATATCTAGTAGAGATAGATCAGACTGATTGGAACACTGATCAGAGTGTATCAGATGGGTACATCCCTATAAGGGAGCACCTGGATGGTTTACCAGATGGATGTATTAGAATTCCCAATGAGGATGGACCCGAGATGGCATGTCCCAAAAAAAGAGAAAGTTTCACACCATGAAGGCTGATCGAAACACCATAAAAGGAAAATTAGGGTGGTGGACCCCAAAGAGGAGAACACCAAGGTTTACCATTAGCTAGGATTGAATTTCCGATAGGCTTCCTACATACCCTACGTAGAAGATAGAGATAAATACCCATGTAGTTTTAAGGGGTGATTAAGGGCTTACACATGGTTAGTTTCCCAGATGGATGGCATGAGTTCACTGAGATGTGGTGGCCCAGGTAAAATCAGGATGGATATGTAGGAGGTGTAGGAGGCTAAGGATGAATTAGATAGAACTGATGTGAGGATGATGGTACTGGGCCTAAACCTCATTGAGTTTTCCTACATATCCTGGGAGTTGGGAATCAAAGTCCTTGTAGTTATGAATGGGGAAATGAGGCACCCAAGAAGGAGACTCATGAGAAATAGAATGCATAGAAAATAATATGAAGGAAGTGAAACTTCCAAATTGGGGAATGATATTCCTAATACATAAAGACTCAAGGGGGGGGGGGGACTGGGATAGGAAATAGATGATGGTGTTGAACCTCGATGTGGCTTTCTATAATCTTTAAGGGGATCAAAGTCCACATAGTTCACGAATGGGGAATATAATGAGGGTGTAAAAAAGGAAAGAGACCCGGAGACATGCTAAGGATTAAGCATGGTTAGCATCCGATCATAAGAGGGGAAATCTTGGTTGGAGGAGTATGGGTTGTGTTGGGATTATGCATGGTTATCTACTTATGTCAACCAGAACACCCCTGAGAGGAAGATCTACTAGATGCATCCCAAAAAGTGAAAGTAGCCCATTAGGAGAGAGTAACAGGGTTTACCATAGGTTGGGGTTGGACCTGAGAGAGGATTCTTATGTATCCCAGTGGCCAGTGTCTGGGAATAAAAACAAACATAGTTCAAAGGGGGATATAGTTTAAAATCACAAGGGATGAATGAACCGACGTGAATTAGTCAGGACAAATGGATTGTGGGGAGTGATGGGTTTGAACCTCAGAGAGGGTCCCTATGTACCCAAAAGGGATCAAATTACACATAGTTTGGTTGGTAATATAGTTTATCATCACGTGTAATTAATGGGCATGGGGATTATGCATAGTTTTGAGAACAGGTATGATGTCCCGGTCACTGTTTACTCTAATACCACATGATCCATGCTTAGTGCGAGAAATAAGAGGAAACAACGGACCTGATGATCATGTCGTGAAAGGTGTGGCCATGAAAGATGGTGTGGGTATTACACATGGGTTGCGGCCCAGAGAGATGTAGATTGGGACTTAATATAGAAAGGAATCTTGAAGAGGGTGATCCGATATATGATGAGGATATGGTCATCGTACATGGAACACCCTATCAATGTGTGTCAGGGATTACATGAAGATGGCCTGAGGTGCACATGGTGACAAAGACCAAAGGGAGAGAGGAGTGGGAGAGCACTGATTCTCATTCTCCTTTGAGTCCACCCCAACATTCCATGCATGAAATAACTCACATTTTAACATCGTGTGTTGGGGACAAGGGTTCTTGTCAGTTTAACATACTTCAACTCATATGAAGAGGACTCAATCCTCACCCCTGACACTTACATAACTTGTACCAACCCACAATTGTGGGAAGGAAGGAACAAAATAATGCCAGGTAATAATGGGGGTGGAAGAATAGTCACTTGAGGGGATCAAAATAGAATGGCTATATGAAGAAGAAATAGCCATTAGTGTGCCTATGTGAAGAAGTATAAGCCATGGAAACACTATATAAAAAACCACTCAGGGAATTATGAAATCACTTTTCACAAACCTAGAGGGCCACACAGAAGATGGGTTTGAAAAGTAGAAGGTATCAAAGATAGGGGCATCGTGAAGAGAAGAAGCTTTATAATGGAAAGTTCTTTGTGAAGCATGGTGAAAAGACTTCTGTGAAGGGAGGAGCTTTGCGAAGCATGATGGCCTAGCCAAGGCATGGATTCAACATGTGTTTGGATGGTAGTTCATGAAGGCTGAATGATCCAAAAATACCCAAGTACCCAAAAGGGACTATTACGTTCATGATGTATATAAGGATTTTTTAAGGGCATCCCCACCTGAAGTAGAGGAAAATCGGAGCAAAGGGAAACCTCCTTCATAGGGATCAGGTACCGTGGGTGATGTATTCTCTCATTGGTTCACAGAGAAAAGGGTGCATTGTGAATCAAGAGCTCAGAAGGTGAATGGTCAGGGTATAGATCCTTTTAGAAGGGATGGGACTATATATTTATAGGCACTAGGTGTTTCAATTCTCCAAGGGAATTCTACGAAGGAAATGGTGCTTCACGATCAGAGGGCGCTCCATCGAACTCGTAGAGGCTTCTGTCATTTATCTGCGGAGATTGAGAATATATCCATCTGGATCATAGAGTCTTCCATAATTTATCTATGGTAGTAAATAATGTATCCATCAGGATCAAATAGGATTCCATCATTTATCTGTAGTGATCATAGAGGAGTTCATTCTACTAGCTTCGCACCGTTCATGGTGCCAAAGTGCTTTGCGATAGAGATTTGTGAGGTAGGCCCTTTGGTGATTTTTTATTCCTTTTCCATTTAAGACCAGATTTTAATGCCAACTGTGTTCCAAGTATGATGCTTCTTTAGGTGATTCTTTATGATGACAATGATCAGAGAGAGGTCATCAGAGTGATTCCAGGGTCAGTACTCCCTTATCGCACTTGGGAGTTGGCTCCCCATACTCCTTACATAGGCAGAGTTGGTCCTCCCCCATACCACAATAGGCTATGTGACCTCTTTCTATGGAGTGTTACTCCCATGAATTTGATATTTTTTGGATAGATGTTCCTCCATTAAAGTTGAGGCTCCCTCATTTGGGGAGAAAAATAGCGATAAATGGGCCCCTGCACATAGATTCTTGTGAGGCTGTGCATGATGGTGGGAATCAGAGATGAGACTTTTGAGATATAGGTAGATTCATTGTAATTATCTAGGATGTGGAGATGGATATACCCTTTTTTATCTCATATAAGTTTCTTTATGAAAATAAATCTACATGTTGGGTTTTCATTTCCAACTTTCGATTGATTGAGCTGAATTCTGTCATATATTTCTATTGATCCCTTTTTTGATTTCCGAGTAGCTTACATGGTATGTATATAATCACCTATTAATGGAATTTACACACATGCATCATGTCTTATACAGATGATATAAAGATCAGTGGTAAAATTAGTGGAGCTTAGTGATATATTGGTGCACTGACCTCGTTCAGCGGTTAAACATAGAGATCAAGATTCGAGCCATCCCGATTTTCATCTTTTCTAGTTATTGTCAGGTTGGGACCTTATTTCTTGTTGGGAATGTATTTTAACATTTATTATGTGGATTTATATTATTGTATTCTAATGTATTTATATAGATTTTATTTCATGTATGGTTACACTCGAGATGTTGTAGTCATTTTTATTATTACTCTACACTTTTTCATGAAGATGATTGTGTGTGTGTGTGCGTATATAGGTACAATAAGAAAAGGAACCCAATTCTAGTATATTTCTTATAAATTCTTCTCACAATCCCATAACCTATTAGTATAAGTCTTAGGGTGGTCATACCCATATTTAAACTGGGAAAGAATGCCCCTAGTGGGTTGGTTCATGTCAGAGTGGTATCCGAGAAGTTCATCCTGGAACAGGTGTTGGAGTGGGACCCATTATGAGGATTAGTTGTGAACATATGAAGATAGTGTCATAGTGTACCAAGTGTAGCTTTTAGGACATGAAATTCAGTGTTAGTGTGGTGGTTGATATATCCAACCACTATAACGCTGACTACTTACTTTTCAACTTCGGATACCATGACATTGGTTATAAGAAACAAATGGTACATGTATCATATTGAATTAAATCATTTAATAGTATTTATTGATTCATCTACCAATATATATATGATCATCTAACCTTGGTATGTATTGATCATATTTAGGATGCCTCCATGAAGATATCCATCCAGGTTACTGATAAAATATCATAATGATGATATATTGAGTGATGATACCTCATTTTAGGGGAAAACTCATTAGGTGTTTCCTCTAGGAGGGTTGGGAGAAGTATCCCCACCTTCCAAGTAGCAGATATATTTAGAAAGGTAGGATTAACATGAATTCATGATCGACATTATATGTAAGTTCTAGTGTTAGATACTGCTGAGGTTCCACAATGAGACAAACACACAGGCATCAGAGGTTTGACTTGTGTTAGTGGTTTGAGTCTTTAACCATTTTTGTACCCTGTCCAATTAGTTGGTTGTGCTTTTTCCAACCTTATTCATGGGGAAATAAGGTGATTATGGAGTTTGGTGATAGAGACCCATGATGAGATGATACTTTCATAGTATGACTTTCAATATTTATTTAATGATGAGTATTACCCCTCAGTTTTACAATCTATGTGGATTTAAGATATTCTTGGGATACAGTAGGGTTACTTGACACTTTTAGAGTAAATGTTTGGGTTTACTAACCTCACACATTACTCCCTGGATATGAAGTAGGACAGTTTCTTTCGACCATAGAAGTTTGAGTAGGGTATCTGTAGAGATATCCATACTATAATAATCTCATTATGCCTTTTAGCGTTTGTTGGAGTGATAGAGCGTCCTCTAGT
Organism: Viscum album; assembly: GCA_963277665.1. Taxonomy (NCBI): domain Eukaryota; kingdom Viridiplantae; phylum Streptophyta; class Magnoliopsida; order Santalales; family Viscaceae; genus Viscum; species Viscum album. Next base: position 1,539,782,847 of record OY728150.1, read on the forward strand.
GACTGGAAAATTCCTACCAAAGGAATACTAGATATTTGGATCTGGAAGTGTACATCATGTGGTTGAGATGTCTTTAGTATCTGGAAGGTTTCATATGAAGAGTTCTCAACAGAGGAAGTATACTCATTCTTAGACACAGACCGATGAATCTATGGATCAAGGATCAAGTAAAGGATCCATCCATCCTAACAAGAGATGATGCTATGATTGTGATGGGAGGGGTCACATGGAACATGATTTACTAACCCTTCATGTTGATCAGTATGGGAAGACAGTGGATGGACCACCACGGTAGAGGAAACACTATGATCAGGGATCTCCTAGGTGTTGTTAAGGGTCCCCCATAGAGGTGGTTCTTATAGAGGATTAAGTGGAGATCCTAAGGGATGATCTTCTGGTGTAGAGAAAAACTATGAGATAAATCCACCACCACCACTATGTGGCCCATTCCAAGCTTAGGGAGCTTTTTGATGAGGTCGTGTGTAGCTTTATGCTATAGAGGGCTATGACCAGGCTGTGTATGAAAATATCAGGAAAATATAGGAGATCTATATTTGAAAACTGTAAAAACTATCCTATAGTACTTGAGATATATAAAGGACATATTCCTGGTGTATATAGAAGATGAGGTATTAGTTTTTATTGGATACACTAATTTTATCTTCCAAAAATATCAATATGATCTTAAATTATAGTCAGGTAAGGCATTTTGTCTAAATGGTGGTGTAGTACACTATATAAGATCGAAGTAGTTTATGGTTACTGATTCTACAATATAATCTAAGTATATAGTGGATTTAAATGTAGTTAAGGAATTAGTTTGAATATGTATCTTTTTTTCCCATCTTGGTGTCATACCTAGCTGTATAGTCCCTATTATAGTATACCATGATAATACAATGAAAATGGTTCTTGACAAGGATCCCAAGAAACACCAAAGGAAAAAGAATATAATTCATAAGTTTCATCTCTTGAGGGATTTTAATCAGATAAGTGAATTAATGGTTAACATTTTATCCATATAGGATAATATGGAAGACCACTAGACTAAATTTATATCTCAGTTGAATCATGATACTCATGTGAGAGATAAGGGGTGGTGAATTGTTAGCAGATGGTTATAGTGAAAGTGGGAGTGTTGTGAGTTGGTTACCTATACCCAAATACATTATGTAATTTTATTATGATTACATATATGTATTTTGATATATAAATATGTTTATTATTATTATAATAGTGTTTATACCTTTTCATCCAATTTTTATATAGTAATGTCCTTAGATTACTTTTTGTATCAACATTAATAACAATTTACTGCTATATTGAGAACCCCAAGATACTATGATAGTATTCATAAATATATGTACTATGGTGTAGATATATAATTATAATGATAAATAAACGATTTCTATTTATTTGGTGTTGGGATCTCATACACATTGATATTTCTTCTCATAAATTATGCACTTGTTGATCTAGAGTGCATGAGATCATGATGACTAACCAACCAATAAGAACACCAAATCTTTGAGGTGTCATTGGTTTTTTCCTATATAAAGACTTGTGTATTGGCCTGCAAACATGATATCATTATCATTGTGTTCCATTTTATTATATACTTTTATGCAAGTAAAAAACTATGACATTGAAGTTGTAGAGACGTTGCTTGTATTGGATGCATCATTGGTGGTATGTGATTGGTTGAATGATCTAGGTAGAATTTGTTGTTTTCAAGTTGATAGAGATATATATCATGGGTTTGGGTTGACTAGGATGGTAGTAACTTCATTAAATCCCTATATATGGTATAGCTAGGTTGATCTTTTTGGTATGGTCATCAAATTATCAAGCGTCAAAATGATGATGAAACAAGTGTGCATCCAACTTTATGAGATATCACAAGACAAAGAGATTATATTACATAGAGTTTATTCTTAGGATGTAGACATAACTATACAATTACTTATCTTATTACGGTCCATGATGGGTTTCCAGAATATACTCTTGGTCTATGAGTTGGACTCACTACTATAAATAAAGTGACTTATAGGATCACACACTAAGTGTATATAAGTTCAACCTATTCAAATGAATATGAGTTTAGGGTGAAGTGGGACCCATGTGTAGAGGCCGATGAATGTTTGAGTATGATTTATCACAATTAAAATAATTCATTTATATTATTTAATTTTATAATAACAATGATTGAATTTATTTCTTCAGGTATCGACAAGTTTTTTTGATCATAAAAGTGAATATGAGAAGATGTAATTTTTCGAATGAAAATAATATGTTAAAGGTTTATTAAATTATTTGTGGAGATTATAATCCATGTTAATGGTATATATTTTATCATGTAACATGATAAAGTGTTACAAGTGAGCAATAAAATGTTCATGGCATTTAGAACTAGTTTAATTAAGTCATAACTATGCACAAGTTTCTAAATTAAAGGTTATTAATTTCTAGAGGATCAAATAACACTTATTGAGGAATAAATTAAGCTTCCCACCATACACATAAAACGAGTCCCATAACCCTTCTAGGTTTAAGAACCATCAATTTAGAATGGACCCCTCTAGTACATCCAATAAAAAACAAGTCCATTCAGAAGGTATGGATGTCAGGACACCCCAATAGAATCAATATCAATAACCAAAAATAATTCAAACCCTAATAACTATATTGGTTCCTACATATCTAATTCTAGCCACTTTTGGTCTTTCATGAGATTTTTTGTAGAAAAAGAATTAATAAAATTCACATGACAAACCATCCAAAATAAGAATAGTGCAAGAATTACATGGTTTGGATAAAATCCTACTCCACAGGGGAACAAAACGACCTTTCGGTTAGGAAAATAGAAATAATAGAGATCATAAGAAATAAGGTAAACCTCTATTGGAAAATATCACCCATCCCATGTTATAAGGGACACCTTCTGATAGCCCTATCCAAAAATAATTGAAACTCTCTAGTAATTCCCTCAGTAGAAAACTACTTCTGCAAGCACTTTCATTGGTGATGTCCTCTTTAGTGGGAACCATCACCCCTTAGATGATTTGAGATGGGGACCCATACCCTCTATTTATTGAAGTTATATATAGTATCCAATAATTATTTCTAGATCCACCACCTTCTGATCTTTTTGGATATCCCTTTATTCAACCAGATCAATCAGCTGATATCCACAAACTCAACTAATCCATATGGTAAATAGTATAAGATTTGGATTATATACCACTTCCTACATTACATAAAATATTTTTTGAACACATTATACAATTTTTTTGCTCAAATAATAGTATTTTTTTCATCCTCTTCTTTGAAACTATATCATACAAAATCTATTTACTACCCATGTATATGTGTTCAGATCCAAGTTCATTCCACATTCCAACACGTAGTCACTGTTGCTGTTATCACTCCATGCTTCAAGTTCTAGACATCCAACCTTTATAGTTATATGTGAGATGTCTCCATATAGTTTTGAAAGATTACCCTCTAAGACTTTTTTTTTGAAAATCAAAACACTTAACAAGAAAACATTTACCACAACGAAATCCACAACAAGTTACACTACCTACATTTGTGCCACTTTATATATATTTATTTATTATGCTTCTAGAAAGGGGAATTTTTTAAAATTAGTTCTAGAAAAAATTTAGTTAGAATGAAATTTTATTAAAGGAAATTACTTAAATATCATTTTATTTTAAATCATTTATAATGAATACATTATATGAAAAAACACCTTCTTGTTTATTTTATATTTAAATATATTTTTTATTTTTTGTTAATATATTTAAATTGTCTTTTTAAATAACTTTCCATTAATTCTTATAGTACTGATTTTATTAATTTATTCAAAACATACAACTTAAAACCAACCAAGAATAACACTTTCATAAGAGTGTGTCAATTATAATCATTTATACATTTTCAATACAGGATTCACTCCCGTCATTTTTATTATTGTTAATTGCATTAAGAATAATATTTATAATTATGGATTTGTTAATAAATAAAATAAATAAAAAAAATTATATATAGTAAATACTATTATTAAATAATTATAATAATTAATAATAAAATTAATCACAATTATACATAATAATAATAATAATAATAATAATAATAATAATAAAAGTAAGATTACAAATCACATAAAGAAAAAAAACAATAATAATTTAATTATTACTAAATAATGTAATGATAAATTATTAATAATATGATAATTATGATAATATAAGTAGGTTTATAATTCACATAAAGAAAGAGAATACAAATAATCCTAAGTTTGATCCTACAACTTATACCCAAACTAGACCAAACCAAACCATCCACACCAACACATATTGAATGATGATAATAATGATGATGATAATACTAATAATAATAATAATAATAATAATTACTAGTAGGTATTAGTATTATAAATAAAATAGAAACACACACACACACACATACACTTGTCGGGATAGCATGGATCGAACCTCACCCTCACCCTAGGCTAAACGCAAAACCAAGCTAACCCATTACAATTTGATGGCCCAAAGGACCTATGTCTTAGAAGCCATTTTCATGGATCAAAAACCCATTTTTTGGCCAAAAATCACCTTTAGTTAATAGTTCCACTAAGATAAATATTCTTATATAGTAACTGATATAGTACCCACATTGCCGTAATACTCATTCTATTACGGTACATACTATAATAACCCATTATTTAGTAACCATGAGAAATACCCCCAAATTGGGGGGTTGAAAAAAAACCTCTATGATGTAGAGGGGCCAGATCCATGATCCCAAAGACTTTATCCCCATTATTGAAATGAATAAAAGAATAGACAAGAGGGGAATATGGGTTAGAAATTATATAACCTCCCTTGTTTTCATGATGAAAAAATATAATCATTGCACATAATAAATAAATAAATTATTAAAATTCATATCCATGGGATCATCAAACCATTATATATTAGAAACTTAGGTGATTTGGATCCTATTCACCATTGATGTTATCCATTGATAGTAATATTTTGTTTTATTTGGCTTCTTAGGAGGCACAATTTGAAATCCCTCATGATTCACTAAGGCCATATTATTTTAAATCAATGTATCCTTGTCAAGAGTTCCTCCTAAGGGTGAAACATGATCCAAATTTTCAATATCATCTTAAGAACCCCATATATTGTTGATTTCCATTTGCTGGTTGATTTAATCTTGTATCTAGGATAACATAGAATCGCCTTTATTAGCCATCTTCTCAAACCTAAAATGTTATTTTTTTATATATGACCATACTCAACTTGTTCATTAACCTCTTACACCATATCAATATTTTATGGACATTTTTTTTTTCTAGTTCCTAAGTTTCCAAGATTTTCACTAGATGAAACTATGATTGTGCCTATATGTTCTAGACCAAATCTAAGGAGGCATGCTTGCATCCCCATTATTTATATCCCTGAACCTTGAGTACATGATATGGAGTAAGCACTAGATCTTGAGAAAATATACCCTTCCTTCTCCCTTGGTTATTTCCCAGGTCCCGAACCACTAACACTTACATGAATGCATTTTTTGGGACCTATTACTTCCCTAATACCAACTTACCAGAATCATTAGTCCAATATCTCTATATATCTATATCTTGAACCTCAAGTAAATGTTTTGAAATGATATTATATAGATGAAATTTCCCATGAATTCTCATTTGTCTAAACCATCCAGTGTTCTTCCCCTATGAAGGACCTAAATTATAAAGTCATGAATTTTTCTTTTAGGTATGTTATTTGGTTTAACATATTTTCTTTTTTAGTATCATGTTGGTTAACTTCAGTTTTGGTGGTGTTGGAGGCTCATGGTGTCTTAATCAACACGTTTTTAGTTTTTTATTAAAAAATACGTAGCACCATGATCATGGTGGAGGCCGTGGTGTCCATTGGAGCCTTCAGTATAAAATAACCTAATCCACCATGCCCATTGGAGGGAATGGTATTGAATGTGTCCTAGTGGAAGTCACTTGGACTTCCATGGAAAACATCCTCACCATATTCATGGTGGGAAAAAATAGAATAGATTTATTAATTAGGATATGACCAGTCCCCATGGTCTATCTTCTAGGCGAGTCCACCACAACATGGTTGGAAATTGTAGGTTATGGTGGTGTGGGTTTTAATTTTTTTTAAAACTATTTTATGTCACCAAAACTTATGGGGTAGTTACTCCAGCCACATGAGATATTAATGTAGGGTTTTAATCTATCTATTAAATCAATTTATCAATATTAAACTGATTTTTATTACCCCTTTGTATTGGATTCTAGATTGAGAGTTTTTCTAAATGATTTTCGGCATTCCAACATTAGTGATAGGTACTCTTAGCTTGGTTCTTATTATTCATTTTTGAGAGATGAGTGTAAGGGAAATAGAGGTTTTTATTCAGTGATCATTGTATGGGAATACATTTAGATACTTCTTTATCACTAGTTGTGGATCCATTGTTGGGTTTTTGAAAATAAAATTCTTGAGGTAGGTGGTTTTGTAAGACAGTTCTTATCATTTGAAACCATTGTTTCTTATTTGATTTAAAATGGATTTCTAACTAATTTCTATGGAATGATTTGAGATTCCTAATAAATGTTTTCAAAAGTCATGACATGTGATTAAACCTATTTTGATATGTAATTTCAAATAAAATATTGATTTAAAAAAATGATTTGAAATTAAAATGAGTGACTTGAAGGATGATTTTTATGATGATTCCCGAGAAAATAAGTTTTGAAATGTTTTATAGATTTTGAATAAAATAAATTGTTTAAAATACATGAGTCTTGATGAAAATAATTTTATGTTAGTTTTTAAAATGAAATTACATTTTTAAACTCGAATTGGGGCTTCTTGGATGATTATTGATGAGAATGATTTGAGATAAAAGATTTTCCCCTTAATTAATTAACTTCATGCACATGTGATCCTAGTTAGTTAGGTGGGTTATTCGAGAAAATCACACTAGGCATGTATTATCTCAAACTAGTAATGGATTAATGTAGAAAACACATCTAAACTATAACGAGGACATGGAATTACTTCATTAGGGTGGAATCTTATTCCCCTTAGGCCTAAGATCTAGGGATTTGTGTACATGTGGAGCCATATTTTACAATGTTGTGTGAGGATTCATGAGCCTTGATCTAACTAACCCTAGGTCTTGTAACTATGGTGCAATGATTTAAAATGTTTGTAATTGATTTATACTTTCTAGTGTTTATGAAGTGATTTATTTATTCCATTTGTTGATATAAATTCTTCTTTCATGCATGTTTTGAAAGAAATTATTATTTGTATCAATTTTAATACTTTTCATTGAATTGATTTGAAAAGAATTATTTAATTTATATTATGAAAAAATTATCATGTCATGTTTTATATAAAATTGATAATATTTAGTTTATCTGATATATAATACTTATAAAATGTATGGTGAAATCTTACTGGTCTAGTGTTATTCACACAATACTTTTTCCTTTGGTAGTTTGTAGACTTTCTTTTTCCAGGTATAAGAAAATGAAAACTACCCCTTGGAGGAAGTTGATGTTCTTGATAGTGGGATGTTGGGAATTTAAGGTGGGAAGAGGACTTTGTTATCCACTTTATATGAGGATATCATTCAATAATTCCATCTTTGGGTTTTGTGATTTCTATGGTTTCCTATCTATTTTGTGGAATTTAAAAATTGATAACTATTTTGGTATTCCAAATATTTATGGCTTCTTATGTATTTGTTTCATTTTATTTAGTAATTATTTGTGTCAAATCATTCCCAATTAACTATTCTTTATTCCCAAAAACTAGTCTCCAGCCAATGGGGATCAAGAAAGACCTTTGGTACATGTCAAAACTGATTCGGGTCCATGTTTAGTGGGTTATCGAGGTTGGTTAGTGACATACATTGATTTTCTATAAGAAACTCCCTATATCCAGAAATGGTTAATCTTCCTTTGAAAAATGATAATCCCTATTCCTCTACATAAACTTCTTCTTAATCTCATTTTATTGAAATTATGAACATGAACTCATCATGAAAAAATAACAAACAACATCCCTATAACAACTTACCTTGGAATTCCCAACAGTAATCAATTCTATACAGAAATCAAGTAATATTTCATATTTAACTTTGACAAAAATATCAAAAAACAATATATAAAATACCAACTTATTAATAAAATTCATACTAAGGTGTACATACATAAATATTATTATATAACAGATATTAATATTGTTTTTTGTCATACAAGAGGTTTGATAACTTTAGTGGAAGTCAATAATTAAGGTAAGGGTTTTTGGATCTCAAGTTTGTTTCATTGAGATATGATTTATAGTCACTACTAGTTTATTCTTTATGTTTTATATATTAGAAATTTATTTCCTTATGTAATTATATTCATGGAATCTATGGTATCTAAAAATCCCTCTTATGTTCTACCTTCAATGGATTTTCAATTTGAATGATTATGATGTTTTAAATGTTTATTCAACTCAAATTACATTTCTTTGAGTTATTATATTTCATCTTGAACTTATACATTTATGACCTGTTTATTCGAAATTAATATTTCATATTGAAATTTCTATTCCTCTCTAGGGAAAATGTATATTTAAATTCAAATATTTTTCCTTGATAAATTTCTCCATTAAAATTTATATCATTATTGAGAATATTTCTTATCCTCATTAATGATGGTTTTCCCACCTTATCCATAATTTTCAATCATACTAATGTTATCCTTTTTAATTAGAAAACTAATTATGCATTATCTCATGTGACCTTCCTATTTACCTCATCCTATTTTTAAAAGAATGTTTTATTATCCTTTTAACAATGTTGGATTAAAAAAATGTGTTTTAAAACCCAAAACGTGATCTTTTGAAACCATCATCGTTACTTTTGGTTTGCACATTATATTTCTTTTTCTCCCTTTTCCACCATCAAATTCTCAGTTATTTATTACATATGATGTATATATACTATATATTTTAGAAGAGTATTTAATTAAATCATCTCATATCACTTAGTTTAAAACTCCTAAACATATATATTGAATTCCATGCATGTTATAATGAGAAAAATAGTTTTTAAAGAGAGGCTTGATAACACCAAAAATATTTTTTAGTAGATTAAATATAAACTATATTCATTTTTCATGAAAACATGAATTTTTAAATTCCACACCTAAAATAATGAATATTAACCACTGTATCCACATATATATTATCCAACATAATGGGAATTGTTGAAGGATTTATTTGATAAAATAACATGAAATTGATGATAATGAAAAAATAGTCTTTCATTTATTTTATGGGAGGAAAAGATATAGAAAATTAAAATTTTCAATATAATAATTTTATATCACATTTTATGTAAATTAAATTATTATCATTATAGAATTAAAAATCCATTATTTGTAAAAATAATAATTTATAATGGGATCAATATAATTCATATGTACCCTATAATTATTCACATTCAATAGTGTATGTGTGGAATTATATTATTGTTATGAAATATTTATCTTTAAATAAATTAATTTATTTTATAGCTTGCATTGTACGTAAGATCAAGTTTAAATGAACCATAATATACTATTAAAATATTATTATATAAAATTAAAGATATCTCCTAAGCATTGGATTTGTGGTTATGAAATGGAATAAATAAATTATGAAAAATTTATGGTTAAATTTTATTAAATTAATTCATTAGTTAATAATTAATTATAAATTAAAATAAAAAATTATTTGAAAGAAAAAGAAATATTTTTTTGAAAAATAGTTTTTATGCGTGTGATGTTTTTTATATTAATAAATCAAATTAACCACTGTTAGTGAATTTTTTTTTACTGAAATTTATATATAATATACTTAAACAAAAATTTCAAAATAATCAAAAATATATATTTTAGGAATAGGATAAGAATAAATCTAGTTTTATGATTAAAAATGTATATTTGTTCTAGAAAGCAATTTTCTCACATTTTGTGCACATGAAATAAAAATAATTTATAAAATTTATAGGAATTGAATTATATAAAATTATTTAAATATATAGAATTGTGAGTTTCAAATTTTGTAAATATACCCCTTTTATTTTTGGTTAATATGAATGGTAACTGTGGTAAAATTTATCATCCCGGTAAAGGGTAAATTAGATTAATCGATTAATAAAAGTTATAAGACCATAATTATTTATAAATATTTTTATTTTATTAAATTAATTCTATCCTTAACACCTTATGCTAAAAATTTAGTTTTTAAATGGAATGTTTTCCAAGAAAATTACTTATATATTATTTAAATAAATAAAAGTTACTTAATGTCACTCTATTTGTTTTTAATATCCTTTATGTGTCCACATAGGGAAAAAATTAAGTTATGATTGAATATAAGTATTTATTTTTATTTTAATAAAATTATTTTCATGATAATTTTTTTTTAATTTTTAGTAATTATATAATGATGCTAACTTCTTATAGAACACTGATGTAGTATGCCTCCAATTAATAAAACAAAGAGTAAATGATTTTAAAATATTAAAAGTAATATAATTTGAGTGAGTTAATATGAACCAATAATTTCCATGATCTATAGGATATATTAAGGAAGCATGAAATTATTATATTCAAATTCCACCCTTTTCTTGATGTTTTTAATGTTAAATTAAATGAATAGTGTCAAAATTGACAATAATGATATTTTATCAAAATTATATTTTATTAAAATATTTAAAAGTAAGTAAAATATTAAAATAAGGAAATTTTAATACTACATGGTTTAAAATTTCATTAATTTTCCATTTGTGGGCCAATTTAAACCTTATAAGTAAAAATTACAACCCTTTAATATCGAAAAATGTGTTACCGTAGTTAAAATTAAAATTGTTTGACTTAGGGTAAATCAAAATGATAAGATATAAAATTACACCAAAACTTATCTAAATTATATTATTTAATTATATTAAAACCATATACAACCTCATATTCTAATAAAAGTATATTTTATGAATTTTTTACTGAGAATGAATTTATTATATTTTAATCTTTTGAGAAATTATAAAGGTGCCTCTCACCTCAATTTCAAAAAGGGACATTCTCCCTCACTTATTCACACCATATTAAACATTATATCTTGACCAAGATCTGAAAATTTACCTTATAAACTTCACTAGAGACATTCTAGTAGGGTAGGTCTTTCTAAAATTCTAAACCTAGAACCCTTTATAGGAGATCTAAAGGAGTCGTTCCAAAGAAGAGGTAATATCCCTAATCGATCAATTTCTTTTCAACTCTTTATTAATTATTCTAAATTCGTGTTATTTAAAATGAAATAATACATTATGTTTCCTAAATATTCATAAGTTTTATTATTATTATTAAAACACCACTAAACATCCTCTTTCCTATCAAATAATAAGTGAAAGTATCGCTCATGCGCACATACGACTTACCATCTTCACATAATGATACAATTCATTTTCCATCCCCATATTTTATATATGGGTATTATGATGGATTTAATTTTTATATATGATAATAATTTCCCATTTATACTTCTATAAAAATAATATCATGTATACCTTTTTACCATGCAATCCTTTGAGAAATGATAATGTCGCTCATGCGTATGTGTGGATTACCACCTCCACGAAGCAATGAAATTATTTTTCATTTATATTTAAAATGGATGGTAATGAGGAAAAATTTAATGAATATATATGATATAATAATGATATTTTAATTTTTAATTTATTTTTATCTTTCTTTCATTCCATCTGTCAAAAAATGAGAACAATGTTCATGAGTACGTACAACCTACAATCTCTATGAATGGTGTAATTAATTTTTCTATCTATAACTATTATATATGACACTAAATATGTATATAATTAATATATATGATATTCATATCATTATTAATATTATTTAGATTATTTAACCAATATAAATGTACTAAGACTAGAAATAATGATATAAAATACTCAAGAAAAACGAAACAGATAATACCCAAAAATAAAACTTTTAATAAGGAATTATTGATAAAAGGGGTGTTGAAATGTTATAAAGGGATCATAAATGATATTATAATTATTAAAATGACTATGGTATATAATTATAATAAATATAAATTTAATATACATGAGTTTATAGTGGTTTATAAGCAAAGGGAACTCAAGGGTAAGGGTTTTATTTCACAATATCATCAATATTCAAGATTGTTTATGTTTAAGTATCATATAGGGAATATTTCACTTCCATATCCATGTTTTCTAAATATTTGTTCATTTTTTACCATTATCCTATGTTTTTTAATTCATTTTTACCAATTTTTCACTTAAAAAAATGTTTTTAAAGAAATATTTTTATTGTTTTCCAAAAGAGGTACTTCATGAATTTTTCAAAAAAAAACATAGAAGAAATATTTTTAACTTATACAATATGAATGTATTTTCTTTCCATCATGTATAAATTTTTATTTTAATTTTGATTTAAAACTTTACTAGTTTATTCTCCAATAAAATGTTTTTCTTTATAATAATACATATTTTTAAAAATAAATGAATTTGAAATGGAAAGGTTAATTTTCTAAATAATTATTCCAAGTGATATTTAAAAATAATTTTCCATATAAGATGACATCCATTTATATTAATTAATAAATTCTGATGATATGATCCATGAATACAATATTTATTAAATCTTTGGATGGTTTAAGTTTATGATGAAAAGATAAAATTTTTATGAAACCTATTTTTTTCCCATGGGTTATGATATGATGAAGTGTTTATAAAACCCATTTTATTCATGAGTTATAATATAATGTATTATTTATGATCTTATGGAAAACATATATATGATTTTCATAATTTGATTGATTAAAACTATATCTTCTTCCAATTCACTGGATAAATATTAATATCTCATGAGATAAACTGATCTGAAATAGAGAGAAAACCCAGTTCACTAAGGGAATCTATCCACTATGATAGTCTTAGGAGTGAACTCATTACCATGTGATAGCATTGGAAATGATCCTTTATTAATAATGAAATTATTTTCTGTTCTTGTGTGTATTCCTCAATTCTATGTCTTATTCTTAAATTATGATATCATAGTTCATGTTATTTGATTTCAATCTGATTCATGTCTTATGAAATGCAATGATTTATTCCATAAATTAAGTTTATGATATTTATTGTGTAGGGTATGGTTTTAAAACTTTAAGATCACATAATTATATCCTTATTCTCTTGTTATTCTTATGTGATAATTGATATCTTGACTATTTACCATTACTAATCATCTAAACTCACCCTTTTCTTATGTTCCTTTTCATAGGTTATGATAAAATTTATTGAGTATTACATGTCTATAAAGGGTTCTAGTTATTATGAAATAATTGGGGAAATATGTAGATATTTTATTAAACAGTTGTTTATATTTCCATGTTTCCAAAGATACTAGACATAAATTATTCTCTAATGGATAGAAATATTATTTAATTAATATTCATATATTAAGATGTAATATCTATGTGTGTAAAGTATGGTTCACTATAGTCAATATTATATAGAGGTATAACTAACCTTGGTAAATCAGGATGAGAAAACTTTAGCAAGAACCCCATGTATAAGTATAAGTATAAGAAAATTTTTGAATGTTTTGTTAATGATCATGAATGACCTAGGTTAAACCTAATGTGTCATAGAAGAATGTGTCATGATTTAGACATCCAATAAATGATTTTCCGGATTTTTTGGTTTCCCACCATAATTATTTTTGTTCACTCTATTCTTTTTGGTTTTTTTCAATTTCTGGAACTCGAAAGAATCATGTTAATTCTTAATGAGATGGAAAATGCAATGATTATCCTCTGGAGAAACCAAATGTCATGGGAGATGGAATGAAAAATAATGTTTCTATAATAATACAACATTATTAAGCTATGAATCAAATTGATATTCAAAATAGAAAAGGAGGGAACAATATTTTATTGAGTCCTTCCTGAGAAAACTATTACATTCTTTTAGTGTGTATATTGATCCACTAGTTATATAGTAATGGATAAGTACCACTGAAAATATTTTTTTTTTTGTTCTCCAGTTTTTTGAACATGGAAAAGTTATTTTTTTCTATTTATCATTTTGAAGAGAATAATATTAATGGTGGAATATTATCCAGAACATGATGAAATTGAATACATGGAGTGGGATAAATTTAAAATATTATTTTTCAATAAGTAATTTACTCATATTATTTTAAGAAAATTGATAAATAATTTCTTGAGTTAAAGAAGATGGATGATTAATGTATTGGTACTTATGAGGTAAATTTTACAAGTCTTATGTTGAATGATTATGGTACTATCATCCAACCTCAATATAATGTTGATCCATTATTCAGTAGATTAAAAACAAGTATTGTAAGGTAATTAGCCATAAGGTACTTCAAAAGTTTTGAAAACATTGTTCGTTGTTCTCTCAAGGTGGAGATGGATATTGGAGTAACCAATCAATATCATGATTTTGATAGAAGCAAATGGAAATAAAAGTATTTTCTGAAAAATATGTAAAGAAAAATGTGATCTTTTCTTTACACTTGAAGTGTGAAAGGAATATTTTGAAAAATTAACTCAAGGGAACTGGTAAATGATTCAAGTTTTGAAAGGAAGTACATTGGTAAAATGAATTCCCAAGTAATGGGAAGAAGTTAGATAATGATGTGAATAGATAGAAAGATCTATAGAATTAACCACCCACACAAAATTGTTTTGAATGCATGGAGTATGAGAATTATACTAAGCATCTCCTAAATCTAAAGGTTAATGATGATTATTGATTTCAACAAACTCTTAATCCTATATAAAACATAAAATATAATTAGATCACTAGTTTTTATGAGGGGTATAATAATAATGTGGTAAAAGGAACACTTACCATTCACTCTATAATTTAAAATGTTATATTTAAATCAGGATATACCCACTCATTTATATCAAAATAATTTTCCAAGGGTATCACAATACCACCTCAAAAATTAGATGCCAGGTTAGCAGTAAAAACCCCTAATGGTATGAAGATCACATCCTAAGTAAATGATTCTTCTCCAATTAAAGTTCATGGGAATGTGTTTTATGAAAATATTATCATTCATCCTCTGGTTGGATTGGATATTATTTTGGGAATTAATTTGCATTATTTACATAAATACCACATCAATTATAGAGGAAGGGAAGATACCTTTGATATTCTGAACTAACCTATGATTTCTTATTAGTGTGATGAAAAAAATGAACTTCCAATGGAAATTACATCCATTGTATTGGTTATGATTTTTATTCAAAAGGGAAGTTTTTCTTAGATGGTTGGAGAGAAAATGTACATTGAATATATTCCTTTTGTGTAGAATTTTATTTATGTATTTCTAGAAGAGTTATATAGTCTTGAACCAAATAATGAAGTTGAGTTTTCAATAAAACCCATACCAAGTGATAAAACTATTTCCAAAACTCCATGTAGAATGGACTTAATTGAGTTGTAATAATTAACGAATAACCCTAGGAGAATCGTGAAAAGGGATTCATTCAGTTAATTCACCTTAGGGTGAACCTATTTTTTCGTTATGAAGAATGATGGATCAATGTGACCTGACACTGATTACTGAGAACTTAACATGTTCACTATCAAGAATAAGTATCATCTACCCCTTATTGATGACTTGTTTGATTAACTTCATGCATCTCAATAAATTTCCAAGATTGATCATTATTCTAAATATTATTAATTGAGGGACAAGAAGGAGGATATAATCAAGACAACATTCCTTACATGGTATGAAAACTATGAATTTATAGTGATTCCATTTAGTCTTACTAATTCCCCTACTATGTTCACGGATTTAAATAATAAAGTCTTTATATATTACCTTGATAAGTCTATCATATCCTTTATAGATGATATTCTTATATATTTAAAGATAAAGGAAGATCATGAATATCAATTGGGAATTAAGTTGAAGACCCCAAGGAATTATAATATTTATGAAAAATTTAAAAATGTGTAAATATTGGATTGAAAATGTTTCATTAGTATGAGATATAATCTCAAGTGAGGGTATATTTCTAGACCCTTCCAAGATTAAAGTTATTGAAAATGGGGCTAAACCAAACACTGTGACTGATATCCATTGTTTTCTAGGGTTTTCTAGATATTATCTATGGTTTGAGGAGATACTTTCAGGGATATCTAATCAAATAAACATGTTAACTTAGAAAGAAAGAAAGTTACTTTAGAAGGATTAATGTGACTAATGTTTTAAGGAAATTAAGTGAAGTATAGTCATTGAACAAGTTCTTACACAACTATATAGTATAAAAGGGTTTGTAATTTATAGCGATACATAAAAAAAGAGGTTGGGATGCATCCTTATGTAGAATGACATGGTTATAACTTATTCTTGACAATAATTTAAGGTCCATGAGTGAAGTCAGCCAACTCATGATTAGGAGTTAACTATGGTAATTTTTACATTAAAAATATAAATACATTATATCTATGGTGAAAGGTGTGACATATATACTAATAAAAAATGATTAAACTATATATTCACACAAATAGAGTTGAATATTTTCAATAGATGATGGTTTTAATTTATCAAAGACTATGAATACTCAATGCATTACCACCCTGGGAAAGAAAACAAGGAAGAAGATTCTATGAGTTGAAAGGGTCATGATTACTTATTTATGATGAGGATCACAAAATATCCAATATTTATGGAATTTTAAAGGATATATCTTAAAATCATGAAAGATGGGGAGAAATATTATCTTTATCAAATGAGTTTTCAACCATCTATCCAAGGGAAGATTATATAGGCATAAAAGGAATATGTAGTAATAAAAAAAGGTGAGAAATGTTCATGAGTTCAACCTTGATTATGATGGAATAATGAGGTTTAAGAACCACGTATGTCTCCATTAAATACCTAATTTGATGGAGATGATGGATGAAGCTCATATTTATTCATCATCTATTTATCATGAAAGTAAAAATACATGTAATTATTTTAAAGAGTATTTATTTTGGGACGGTATGAAGTGAGATATTGTAGAGTATGCTTCTCAGTACGTGGTATGTCAATAGTTTAAGGTTAATAGGTAGAATTATAATGGGATGTTACAAACATTACCCATACCATAATGGAAATGGGAAAACATCACCATGGATTTTTTCATTGGACTCTCGAAAACATATTAAGGGAATAAACATATTTGGGATTTAGTCATTTACCTTATGAATTAAAAAAAATCATTTCAATTATAGGAGATTTATCACTTGATCAAATTACTTAGTTAAACATTAAGAATTAGTTATGATTTCATGGTGTACCTCTATCAATTATATCTGACTGGGTTATAAGGTTTACCTTGAAGTTTTGTAGAAGTCTTTAGTTGTATCTGGATATAGAGTTAAGTTTCAGAACTTCTTACCATCCTCATACTAATGGTTAGTCTGATAGGCCCATTCAAACTCTAGAAGACATTTTGAGAGATTTATTTATGGATTTAAAATTTGGTTGAGATCAACACCTTCCTTTGGTGGAAATTTCTTACAATAATCGATTTCAATCTTATTATTCAGATAGATCCTTATGAATCCCTCTATAGTAGGAGGTGCAGAACTTGAACATGATGGAATGGAGTTTGATAAAGAAAGCTATTGAGACCTGATCTACCCGAGGAAATTGTATATAACATTATATATATTCCACAATATATAAGAGAAAATCATAGTCTACAAGAAAATATATGATGAAAATCATCAGAAGGATCTGGAGTTTGAAGTCGGTGACAAGGTATTTCTATGAATATCTCCCTAGAAGAGGATGATGATATTTAGAAAGAAGGTAAAGTTAATCCCTAGGAATATTAGTACTTTTGAAATTAATGATCATATTGGGATGGTTATCAATTTTCGCTTCCACAAAATATCTCTAAAGTTTATGAAGTGTTCTATGTATCTCTCATGAGCAAGTATGTAACTGAACCCTTCAAATGTACTGAACTCATAGGCTATACCCATTGAGAATGATATTTATTATAAATAATAATGAGTAGAGATTTTATATCATATAGATAAAGTGTTATCAAACAAGATCACTCACCTGATCAATGTTTTATGGAGAAACCACCAATTTATGGAAGCTATGTGGGAATATGAGTATGTGATGAGGTAAAATTATCCTCATATGTTTGTATTAGAGTGATGAATTTCAAGGGTGAAATTAATTTTAAGGGGGGGTATAATTTAACAACCCAAAAGTTTAATGAAATATTTCTCTTTAATTAATATTATTTATTTGATAGCTTGGGTCACACACAATACCAAGTTTAAACGAACCACAATATTTTATAAAAATATTATTATTTAAAATTATAGATATATACAAGACATTGCATTGGAGGTTATGAAGAGTAAAATCTAAATTATGAAAAATGTATGGTTATATATGTATAAAATCAATTCATTGGTTATCAATTGATTATAAATGAAAATAAAAATCATTTTAAAGAAAAATAAATAGATTTTTGAAAAAGGGTTTTTATGCACGTAATATATTTTTATATTAATAAAATAAATTAATCCCTATTGGTGAATTATTTTAATTAAATTTATATACTATTTACTTGAATGTTTTTTGAAACAATCAAAAATATTTTTCAAGTCATAGGATAATAATAAATCTAGTTTTATACTTAAAAAGATTTTTTTCTAAAAAGTATTTTTTTCACATTTTATGTACTTAAATTAAAATTGATTTCTAAAATTTATAGGTATTTAATTATATAAAATTAATTAAATATTTATAATTATAAGGTTAAAATTTGGTAAATGGGCCTCTTCTATTTTTGGTCAATATAAATGGTAACAGTGGTGAAATTTATCACATCGCTAAAGGGTAAATCGAGACAATATAGATTAAAAATAAGTGATAAGGCCATAATTACTCATCCAAATTATTATTGTATAGAATTAATTATACCCTTATAAACTTAGAATCTATATTGAGTTATTTAATACAATATTTTCAACATAAATTCCTTATATATTATTTAAATCAAAGAATGTTACAAAAATGCCACTCTATTTTAAATATCCTTTATATTTGCAAATAAGGAAAAAATATTTTATAAATGAATAAAGTATTCATTTTGATATTATTAAAATCATTTTCATTATATAAATTTATTTTTTATTTTTATTAATTATATAATGACCTTAATTTCTAATGCAACACCGGTGTAGTGTGACATCATCTAATAAAAAATATAATGAATGATTTTAAAAATATTAAATGTGATATAATTTGAATGATTTAATGTGACCCACAAATTTCATACATCTATATGACATATTATATATATTTTAAATCATTATATTCTAATGATCTCATTGTCTTGATGTGTTTAAATTTAAATTACATGAATAGTGTTAAAATTGACAATAATGATGTTTTATGAAAGTATTTTCTTTAATTATGAAAAAACTATTAAATATTAAAACTAAGATAAGTTGAATAATATATGGTTTAAAATTTCATAAATTTTCCATTTATGGTCCAATTTTCACCTTATAAGTAAATAAGACAACCCTCTAATATTGGAAAATTTGTTACCATATTTTGAATTAAAATTGATTAACTAAGGGTTAATCAAAATTATAATGTTTAAAATTAGAAAAGAACATATGTAATTATATTTTTTTATATTATTACAACACTATACTACTTATATTTAAATCCATGGCCATTTTTAGTCATTTTTTATGTATGAAGTTATTATAATTTAATCTTTTGTGAAATTCCAATAGTATCCCCCACCTCAATTATAAAAAGACACATCCTCCATCAATTTTTTACAACACATTGAGATTTATATATCAAAATAACTCTACCAAATTCCCTTATAGAATTATCTATCCACATCCTAGAGGTTTTTTACTTCCCATAAGGCCAACCTGAGAACCCTTTAGAAAAGATCTAATAGAGTCGTTCCAAAGAAGTTATAATCACCATAACTGATCACTTTCATTTACTCTCTTTTTTACCTATCCTAAATCTATACTATTTCTCATAAAATAATATATTAATTATACAAAATGTCATTATTATTATTTAAACACCACTATACACCCACTTTTCTATCAAATGAAAGGTGAAAGTATCACTCATACGTACGTACGACTTACCATCTCCACAAAGCGATGATTTTTTTTTCATGACCATATTTTATGGATGGGTATTATGATAGGTTTAATATTTATATATTATATTAATTTAAAAATTATAGTTCTAGAATAATAATATCATGACACCTTCTTACCATCCAATCTGTTGAGAAAATATAACGTCGTGCATGCGTATGTGTAGAATACCACCTCCACGAAGCGATGTGATTATTTTTTCACCCCAAACTTTTTTAGACATGTAGAATTAAATAATGAAAACCATTTTTTGAAAATATTTTTATAAATATTTTTAATTATTTTTTAAATAAAATCATAATTTATTCCAAAAAAACACATTTTAAAACTATAACTCATTTTATAACACCTTGATAAATTAATCAAGGTACCATAAAATTATCTTATAACCATAAAAAAATAAAGTAAAAATTTATGATTAAATTTTATGAAAATAAATTTCCATTTCAAATTATTAAATTAATCATTAAATTGTAATTAAAATATTTATGACATACAAAAATACCAATACTTATACTATGATAGTTTTTCACTTATAAGATGTATAAATTGTATTTATACATTCATGGTTTAAGTTTATATTTTTTTGGATGATTTACTATTCATACTATTCATAAGGGTATGTTACTATTCATAAGGGTGCCTTACTATTCATCAAAAAATATGTTTGTCTTATCAGACTCTAAATATCTTACTGAACGTAACCGCGTATGTCAGTTTTTTGAAATTCAAATTATAGAAGTGGGAAAATTATATTTATTTGTTAGGTTATAATAAATTGTTTTTTTGTAGAGACTCAGTGTTTTGATGCATTATATATTAAATCTATTTGTAAATTCTTGGGGTGTTATAGGTGAAATATTAAGTAAGTGGTTTCTAAGCGATGAAATCTCTGTTTTAAAATGATCTAGTGGATGTGTCTTTAGCATAGATGTATCTAGGGGTAAAACCTGAAAATGCCTCTTTGAGACATACTCGAAAGGGAATTGGTTCACAACAATGGGCCTTGCTAAATTCCTAGTTTTACACTCTTGGGGGATAAATTTGGTTAATCATAATAATTTTATGAACCATTATGAAGGATTTATAGAAAATGTAATTGTTGTTAATAAATGTTGTTTTAAAAAATAAAATTCCCTCAAAATTATAAGATTATTAATTTAGTCATGTTTCTCACTAAGGTTTTTCTTATTTTAGAAAATGTAAGGAAATAGGAGAGATCATGTAAATGGTGAGTGCAACAGACCAGGTTCTGATGAGCTTCCGATGGAAGCTAAAATAGAATAATTCATGAGAATGATGAATCAAATTATTTGAGTTATGAGCAATATCATGAATCAATCTGAGAGGAAGGATTCAACTTCAAGGGAAAAAATTTCCATTGAGTCCCTTATGTGTCAACAACCACCTTCTTTTAGTGTATATACTGACCCATTGATTTCTTAAAAGTAGATAAGCTCTATAGAAAAGACCTTTTCTATACTCAATTGTTTGAAATAATAGAAAGTCACCCTAGATGTGCACCGCTTAGATGGAGAATCTAATCAGTGGTGAAAAATAGTTAAAATAATTAAGATAAGAGGGGAGATTATCGATTACAGTACAAGGTGACTGGTGTTTCAAAAAGTGAAGGAAAAGAGACAACTTCCTAAAGAGGTATTATAACCACTACCCAAAGTAGCATGGAAGTAGGACACTATTACAATGGACTTAGCCACCATCTCCTAAGAACATATGAAGGAAATAATATGATCTTGGTTATAGTGGACCATCTCACTAAGACTTTCCATTTTATAACTATTTTATAGGATTTATCACTTGAAAAACTCTCCAAGATATACATAAAGGAAGTGGTAATGTTGAATGGAGTGCCACATTCTATCATTTATAATTTTTATCCAAGGTTCACATAAAGATTACAGAAAAGTATTCAACATGATATAGATACTGAATTGAATTATAGTATGACCTACCACTCTAAATCTGATGGCCAATTTGAAAGGACTATTCTAACAATTTAGGACATGATGAGAACATGCTCAATGAAATTTAATGGTGGATGGGATCAACATCTCCCATTAATAGATTTCTATTACAACAACTAATTATATTTGAGTATTCAAATGGAACCTGATAAAGATCTATTTTTGCAAGTGATTTAAAACTCCTACTTGTTAGGATGAAGATGGTGAGGGAAATTTTCTTGGGGCCGATCTTGGGAAAGAGATGACAAAACATGTTCATTCCATCCAACAACACATAAATTCTGCTCAGAGTTGGAAAAAGAGATATGCTGAAAACCATCAAAGGGACTTGGAGTTTGATGTTGGAGATAAATTCATCCTTTAAATTTCACCTTGGAATACAATCATGTAGTTTTTTAAGAAAGGGAAGCTCATCACCAGGTAAATTAGTCCCTATGAAATCCTTGATCACATATGAGCAATGGCTTATTGACTAGCACTTCCACCAAACCTATATCAAGTTCATGATGTTTTTCTTGTATCTATCTTGAAGAAGAACATACTTGACCCTTCACATGTACTCAATCAGATGGTGGTACAACTAAAACATGAACTCCTAGGGGGAGTAGCTGGTTAAGATCTTGGAAAGTAGAGAAAAGGTTCTAAAAAACAAGGCTATCCAGCTCCTTAAATTGTTGTAGAGAAACCCAAAATATGAATATGCCACATGGGAACCAGAGGAAAGAATGAGGAATAAGTACCATCACATTTTCTCAATTGAGGGAATGAGATGAAATTTTGGGGATAAAATTTCTTAAGGGGGGAAGAATGTAATAACCTGAACTTTTTGAATAATATTTGTTTCTTGAAAATGTGTGCACTCAACATAAATATATCTCTTTAATAATAAAGTGAGTATAAATTGAAATGTTACCATAGGGTTCTTACTATTATATGTCCATTGGTAAATTATAACTATTCGTAAATTACGACCATTGCTCAATTGTGACCATTTGTTAATATAACCATTAGAAACTATACTCTTAAAAATTATTTTAACGGTATAATTATTGTCTATAAATAGAAATGAAAAAGAAAAATTAATGTTGAAAAAAGATTCAATGGCCTCATCTAGTGGAGTCAAGCCATATGAAGCCCATTTTTTAGAGCATGGTAAGGAGATAGGGTCCCTATGATTATCTCTTGACCATGTCCCAATGAAGCAACAACAGATTAATCTTGAATGAAATTTTCTCTGTGAGAAGTTTAAGTTAGTGGAGATTATCACTCGAGCAATGTTATCTGAGCCACCTGAAGAGTATTTCACCATTTCACACCTTACACTTAGGTAATATGTGGGTGTTATAAGGGGTTATGTGTCAAGGCCTTAGTCAATTAATGTGTAATCTCTTTGTTTAAATAAAATTGTTGTTCAATCTTTTCTGTTTTGAGTTTTGTTTTTCTTGAAAATGTGATGAATTTGGTAAATTGATTTTTCAAACAGAAATTATACTTTTTAGAAAAAATATAATTATTTTAATATATTAAATTATTATTAATAATGTTTATTTCAATGAAATATTATCATTAAAAAATTATTATTTAAATTTAAATGATAAAATAATTTTTTTCAACTATCATAAATTTTACTATGCATTTTCTATCATCAATTATTTTTAATAAATAATGATTTTTATATTTAAAAGTAATATTTACCATACTTATATAATTATTATGATAAAATTAACTTCATTTTTGAAATCATCGCATCAAAATTAGGTTTGGGTGAATTTATAAAAATTATCTTAAATATTTTATTTTTTGATGAAAAGTAAACATACAGTTTTGAGTTTTGGTATATTTAATGACATCATACTGATGTATTATGTAATATAAAATTCTGGAAGACTCTTGTGGATTATAATAACATAATAGGTGTCCCATCTGGATAATAACATTGGAAAATACCATGGTAAAGCCCATGGTTTTTTAAATACCACTACCGAGGTTTCCAATGAAATTAATAAAAAAACTCCCTCACATTTTCTATAAATACCCACCATTTATTCATTCTATTTTATTCAAAATTTATTCCTAAAAGTATCTGATATTATTAACCCCTGAGTATTCTTCCCAATTCTTCCTCAATTCCCCAAGTCCCAAATCCCCGTGTTTTAGAAGTCACTCTTCAAGGTAGGGGAAATCTCAACTTCTCTTTTCCTTTGAAGTTATCTTTTTATATGGTATGTATTTAAAATATTCATACCACAGTATTCTATCCATTTTATTCTATCCCTTTATTGTATTTATAGTATTCTATAAATGATTTACCCTTTTCTCTCTTTTTTAATTTTTTCTTAAGACTATGTTTCATACCTGTTATGATGCAACATTTTCTTCTCAAAATTTCTCTTTTTCTCAAGAAACTATTTTATTTTCATTAAGCAAATACCAAAAACTCTATATTTTAAAGGTTTATTCACCAATATATAAAAATTATGTATTTTATTCTCGTATTTAAATAAATAAAACCCTTATTTCCTTTCCTTTGGTTATAAATGACAAAATGATCATGCATTTTATGCAAATTTTAAAACGCCCTGATTTTGATATGAAACCCGTTTCTTTTATTCTACAGAGATTATTTATGAGATGTTTGATATTGATATTTATGGATCAAATGAAAATTAAAACATATTAAGTGTGATCACTAATATCACTCTAATGTATTGGGTAAATAATTTAATCTCTAGGGATGATATGTTTTACAATACCTTGGTGAAGAACCTTGGTAATTTTTAGGACACCTCGGTGAAAAACCATGGTTATATACTTATTTATGGATAAAATAAATGGATTAGCAACATTTTCAAGTTATTATTCATGTTCTTATTTTTATTATATTCTAATTTATAATGACTTTATGATATTCCCCAAGTTTTTATTGATAATTCTCATGATCACTTGTAATCTATTTCCTTTGATTTCCCTTAATGGGCCTTATGCTCCCCCTTTCAATTGATATATGTACCCAGGTTATGAGATGTAATAATTGAACTTAGGGTAAACCTATGATAAATTATCTCAAGTGGATTAGAATAATTTTTTTATGTTTTTATATAATATGTTCTTTATTTACAAGAAACCAAGATTTAAAAGATCCTATATTTTGTACAATGTAATGAAAATTTACGTAATAAAATTCAAGATTCCAAATCACCTATCACAAGGGAAAATATTAATATTAAAACCTTTATATTAATTTGATTAATTATTATCCATTTCATTCCATCTAGACATATTCTTCTATTTATTTAGGTAAAAATCAGTCAAATTCATTTCCACATTTTAAGCACAATGAACAATTTTCTTTATGACTTAAAAACCCATGAGTAACAAAATTTATTCACAAATATGGTTTCAATCATGAGTAAAATTGATCAATGTTACTATCATAGTCCCAAATGAAATTTGTTTCACAAATGGTTAGTCTAGTAAAATTTTATTCATGGGAAGCAACACAGTCCCCCTCCTTCTACTATATTTAAAATAATAACCATTTCAATTCTATTTCAGAAAACATTATGATAATATTTCCCAAGGACAATATCCTAGAATGTTTTCTACTCTATGGAATTAAATTTATATTTCCCCTTGGTATTATTAATCAGAGACCACCCTAATGGAATCCAACTCTAAAATGATATATTGAAATATTTACCTTCTGATGCTCTAAACATCACACAACATCAAATATTGTTTCTTAACAATTGATCCATCATTCATATACCACAAGGTCTAAAGGTCTACCAAAATATGGATGGTATTGTTTCATGAAATGATCCACTATAGACATATTACTCTTCCAAGAGTTTGATCACTATTTTGTATGAGTTTCACCATTTATAACATGGTTCAATATAGTTAACAAAATAAAAAACTTCTCATTTATAACTCTGACCATTTAGGGTGTCTAATTCAGATAGATATCATTCTCCTGTTTCTTTTATGCTTTATTTACTCTATTTCATCGATAAAAAATCATAGTGAATATACATGGATTAGATGAGTAAACATGGAAATACTCAAAAGTTATATCATGATAATATATTCATAAATTGTAATCTCTTAAAAGTGTCTTTTTGTATCATAATAACCCTGAATATTATCTAAATCTTTCATTTAATACTGATTATAACACCCCTTAACATGAACTACCCATAATTAATGATTTACCAAAAAGTATACACTGTATTACATTTATTGGTATCTTTTATGTTTAGAGTTTTATTGAACTAGGAAAATCATTATATAACATATTTTTCATTTCCACACAATGTATATTTTTCCCCAAAAAATTAGGTTCTCATGTTTACACTCTTGTTTCATTCTGAACACTTTTTCTTCATTCATGACGTGTTATCATTTACCTTGCTATAATCTATACACTCCCTTAAGCCCAGTGAAAACACTTGAAAATGTGGGATGATAAAATAAAATCTCAATATAGGTTATAAAAAAGAAATTAAACCCATTATTAATTTAGAACATTCAAGGAAACAGTAAAGAGATTTACAATTTTTACTTAATAAACATTGAGATAAAGATAATCATTACTTACTCATGAAATCAATTTCAAAGCATAATTTTTTTGTAAAACATTTAGTAATCAAACATAAAGAGAAAATAATAATCAAGAAATGTACTTGAAAAAACATGAGAACTCATAAAAACAAACCTTTAACCTTTAAAAGAGCATAAAAATTCCTTTAATCATGAGTTTATTCTCATACTTTATGAAATCAAAATATTTAATTTAAAACCCATAAAAATCAGTTAAAAAACTTATAGGTATAATGAAGAATTATCATTGCAATTAACCTTATAAGAACCCTTATAAAATAATAATCATCCTAGTTAATTTCAACATATCCATTAGGAGTAACTTAATTCATATTAATTCTACTATTTTACCTAAAACATTAGAGATCTATATAAGGATCACCCCTTATTAGAGCTATGTTGGGATCAAATGTTATCATATAAATTTTATAATAAATATATCATGGGTATAACACATAAAATATATTAATTTCATTATAAAATATCATAAAATATTTTTTAACACATATTTAGAAACACATTTGGGAATCATGTAAAAATAAGGATAAAAATAAAATTTCCTTTGAAAAATAATAAAAATGAAAAATTCCTTAAAGAATGAGAAATATGATATTATTTTATAAATAACTGAAAAATGTATAGGAATATTATTAAATAATAATGTTCATGAAACTTTTAATTTCTTTTATTTCACATGTTTTAAAAATAATCTTTTTAGAATATTGTAAAGAATGTATAAAATGACCTTTATAATAAATGCTAAAAAGATTCCTTTTTAAACCTTTGAAAATAAATAAATTTTTTTAAAGTGTACTTTAACAATATTTTAAGTATAAATAATAATATTATAAAAACATTTAAAAGAACATAGACACATATTAGAAATGTTTTAAATCATTTAAATAATTTTTTTAAGAAATACCCCTTACCATTTTGCTGACTATTGAATTAAAATGACATTGAAAAAGAGAACATAAAATGGGTTTTTAAACAAATTTAATTTATGAAAATTTGATAAAATATGACAATATTAAAATTTATACACCACACAAAAAAAGACATGTGGTGAGAATGTCATATGTATCAATGAAAATAAATTGATACGAGAAATACCATACTTCATCTTCTGACTTTCCAACTATGCCATCTACTTTCCCAAATAATAAAATTTTATTAATTTTATACTTGTTAGGAACCTTTTTCAGATTTATAACCTTATAATTATCCATTTTGTTTCATTTATTACCACATCTTATATAGATACCAAATCAATTAAGTTTACATTTGTCATTTTGAGGTCGTTCGGTTTATATCATCAAAATAACATCGATGCATTGAATGTAGTCCAAGGTGTTAGGGTTAAATTATTTAAAAATTATGAAACATGTTTAATTATTAGATAAAATTTGATAAACATTCATATAAATAGGTAATGAAACATTAATCACATAACTTTATAGAAGTTCCATTCAACACATACGCACGAGCAACATTATCATTTTTCAATAGATGGATGGGTAAAAATGTAAGTCATGAACAGAACCATGATGACACTTGAGATGCAACTAACCTAATACCACCTGCACATGATAGAGGTTTTCAACCAGTACCGAAGGCACAATGAACATGGGGAGGCCTTTTCCTAAGTACTTTTATGCACACACATATCCATCTCGATGAAAAAGTGCAGATGGAGTAAAAGCAATAAAATAAAAAAGATAAGGGAATAAACATGCATGAAAAACCTCTAGAAATTATAAGAGTACATTACTGTAAACTGAAAATTAAAGGAAAAAAATACATGCCCAACTAGAAAGATTTCCAAAACTGACAAAATTGGAAAAGTAAACTACTGAGAGAGCTCAACTCATGATCTCTAAGATGCGACCACCATACATGGTCTAAAGTACCAAGTATCCCAAATATCATTTAATGTAGCCACCAACCTGTCCATCATCTACATATGATAAGAAACAAGTAGAAAAATACCATATAGAGGTGAATATATACATACCTATTAGGATGACCCAAAATATTAAGGGGGAGAAGTAAGAGATACAAAAGTAATAGAAAGACTATGGATAATATAAGATATAGAAAGCATTGAAAGATAAAAACTCAAACCAAACAAAGAGGGAAAGTAACCCCATCCAAACACAAGGGAATCGACATGGGGTGAATATGTACTATATTTTAAGTATTTTCCCCTATAGAATGATATTAAACTTATCAAAACTTGATAATCTAAACATGGAAAGCACATGGCATACCCCGTGTGTCCTTGCATCTCATGGAAAGAGAGTAAACAAATCCAAAGGTATGGATACAGATGAATATATATATTCTCGGTATAAATAAAACCAAACAAGAGAGAATTGCATCTCCATCTTAAAGCTCAGCCTTTGAATAAGAGACAAATAAATTCAAAAGTCCATCAATAATGACCAACATCCCATTCATCTACCAAAAAGTAATTGTCCAAGTCAAGCTGCACCTCATCACTATTCCACATAGTTGAGGGTCCATAGTCTCAAGGTAGATGACCCACGATTTGGTTCAATGGGAGGGTTCCAATTTTAATTATTAATGGAGGACCCATGCCCATACCACCTAGAGGGTTCCACTCTAGAAGTTTTCAATGACCCACTGCCTAGATATTATGGATTGTACCACTCAAGAGTTTTCAAGGACCCACTTCCCAAATCAACTAGAGGGTACTACTAGAAAGTTACTGAGGCCCCACCTACGAACTCTATTAGAGGGTAATACTTAGAATTCATCAAGGACCAACTTCCCAAATCTATTTTAGGGTACCACTCATATGTGTTCTAGTGATCCTACATGATCAAATTCATTGTCGAGCATCACCTAACCAAGATTTATGACCAAAACATTATACATCATATCCCAAAATCCCCAACCGGGGGAACTGTCACATTATACATGAAAAAAACTTAGGATATGATACTTGTGGGCCACAATCTGAGTCCAAAAAAAGGATATGTGAAAACTTGATGTTTCCTCAAAAGTAACCAAGTAATACATGGTGTGTTAGGGGACCCACATGATATGTGGTGTTACTCTACTACTTAACGGTGTCCTTGGATAACACATAGATCCCAATTCATATAGATGTACACTCTGTGTAAGAGGACTAGAAAACGTGTCCAAGGTAACCAATACTAGGTCGTGTCCTTCTGGATATGTCTTTTTACTAAAGCTATGTCCATGAACTTTGGTACATGACATGTTAATTTACATGGGGTGCTGACCGTGTGCTTTGACCGTGTCTGTGTACTCAAGAACATGGCATGTTCCAAGCTGTGTGATTCTTAATATGGATCATCCAAATAAAGAAAGTAGGACAAAACATGTATGATGGATATATGTAATTCTATTATTATAACTTTCTTAAACCCTAACCACCATATCCAAGGGGCTACACATAGTGTGTTATTCACGGTACACTACGTGTAGTCTAGTTTTTTTCATATAAATCTTGATCCCCTTCCCGTGCCTTGATTTAGGGTGTTCCTCTATGAATCTCACCTCTACGCCATCTAAAAATAGTGGATCTTGAATGCATATATCATTTTCAACTATAATATGGCAAGAAATCAGTCTCCATTTATTATTAGAGGATCATCTCATGTCTTACACGCCTCAGTTTCATCTGGTCCTTAGGATTCAATCTCTGATAATTAAAACATTCACCTGTAACCTGAAACATTCCTAGATATGTCCGTAATTCATAAATCCATCCATCTCTTAGGAATCAATTGTGATTTCATGGGTTCGAGTGGGCTCGGTACTATCCTACAATTTAGAACTAGGATTACGGGGTCTACCTAGTGAAGAATGTGAATAAATTGAGTGGAAAAAGGGACAAGAACAATGTTTTAAGGATAATTTACAAGAATTATTGTCCAAAAATCAATAATGGGGATAATCGGGGTTAGAAAATGATTTGAATAAATAAATTTAATTGTTACATGGGCACATGAAATGGTCCAACAATTAGTACAGATCATAAACGAGAAGATTATTCTCAATAAATTTAATAAATATTGAAAAAACAGAACGTTTACAAGTCCTACCAAGATATTAGATTTTTAGTCATCGAATAACATGCTTTCCAACAACCAAAGGAAGTTGTTACATTCACTACATCCCTATTTGCTCAGATCTGGATTTTCATCATTGTCTGATGTGATTCTCTAGTGGAAGGAGGGGAAAAAGCTCTAGAATCCTCCCAGGGTTTATGCAGATAAACCATGAGGATTTTACATAGATATGAACTTCTAGAAGTTTATAATAGGTTAAATTAATTAAAATAATTAAACTTAATTATTTATTTTAAGTAAATGCACCCACCAACAGTTTCCATCTCTGAACACCCCGCGCCAGCTTATCTTATGTCGTGACTAGGGTAAACAACACATTTTGGATTCAACAGTGGTATCAAAATTCTGATACTAGATTTTGTTTCATATTTATCCCTTTTTTCTTTAAAAAATGTGTGTGTGTAATAAAAAATATATTTAATATTTTTATAAAATTAATTTTGGGCACACCGGGCCTCAGAATCGCACACCATCATAGTACCTAGAACTGAAAATATATATAGAAATATTTCAGAGTCTTATAAATAAAGAGGGTCTCTACATCATTAACTTCTTCATATTTTCTTCCTCAAAAAGTAAAACTAAACAAAAAACTCAGGATATTGAGCCCACACTTCACTCTCCCACTCCTAAGAGGTCTCCTTCACGTTCCTATGTCACCCCAACATGTGAACCAAGGGGTTGGTCCATCAACGCAGGGTCCTCTCATTTCGATCCTCGATCTCCACTAGGTGATCCTCCAAGGTGGATCCATCCTAAATGTCCATCTCACCCAAGTTGATGGATTTTATGGGGTCATGCACATATCTCCTCAACTACAACACATGGAAGATGACGTTCACCCGTTACAACTATGGGGGTAGAGAGATGTAGTAGGAAACCTCATCAACTCTATGCATGATCTTGAATAGCCTAATATACCAATGGGATAAGTTTCCTCCCAAGATGAACCACTTTAATCCTCATCATGGGGAGAATCGTAGAAAAATGTGGTCTCCCTAGTAAAACTCCAAGGGCCTATGACTGCAATTTGCATAAGATTTTTATTTGCTCCCAGACATCCTCATCCACTCTTAAATGACCTGGACCTTCTCTGTTATCACCTGCACCATCTATGGGACCACAAGAGATGTCTCATAAATATCTCTCCAACATAAAGGTGACCTACATGGTCTCCAATATAGGGCCTCAAAAGGTTACATACCAATGGTATAGTGGTTTCCATTATTGTAAGAAAACTCTATTGAGAGAAAGTGATCATCCTAGATCATGTGTAAGTCTAACACGCATGAACTCAACATATCCACCAACAGTTGGAATGTTCTCTCAGTATTCACATCAGCATGGGGGTGAAAGGATGTACTCATTTTAATTGGGTCCTGAATTCCTCCTGCATTCCTCTCTACAACTGTGTCATAAACCACATGTCATAATCATAGATAATAATTTAGGGAATCCCAAGAAATAAAATGATCAACCATATATAAAGATGCAATAAATATCCATTGAACTATGCTCCCTATTGTAAAGTAAGCATGTAAACTTTGTGAGTTGGTCAAATATCATCTAAATGGAACCATGTACCTTCACTGTGTGCAGAAGACTTGTCAAAAAGTCTATAGATATGCATCTCATTTCCACTCAAGGATCTCAAGGGGTTACAAAAACCTTCCAGAACTTGGTGGTCGGTCTTCACCTGTTGACAGGTGATGCGCTGTTAGATTTACTCAGCTATGCTTTGTCTCATACCAGACCACAAAAACTACCATTGAAGGATTCTGTACATATTCCCCACACTGGGATGTACATCCATGGAAGAATTGTAGAACTTTCACATAACCTCCTCCTCCATCATGACTGGAACAACTGTCCATCCCTAAAAAAAATATGTTTTCATTATATCCTTTAGAATACCCAT
Source organism: Viscum album (assembly GCA_963277665.1). Taxonomy (NCBI): domain Eukaryota; kingdom Viridiplantae; phylum Streptophyta; class Magnoliopsida; order Santalales; family Viscaceae; genus Viscum; species Viscum album. The sequence continues at coordinate 1,539,815,804 of OY728150.1, forward strand.
CTAGTGAGTCCCACAGAGATATATGGTCATATAAAACCTCACAGTCAATGTCTCTTAGCCAGGACTCTCTCACATTCTTGAGAAGAAGAGAATTAAACACCATGTTGTAGAAAAACTGTCCCCTTCTCCTCCATTAGGGTCAGTTTTAGGGAGCCTAACTGGTCTAAAGCCTCATACACCAAGAGATCCTAGGAATTAATGCTAAGGGAATTGAGTACCATGTTTCCTTTCCCTATAGTATAGATTATATTGAATTCATAGTCTTGTAGGAAATACAACAAGCACCACTTTTTCACATTCAAGTCTGTCTGCATGAAGACATACCTAAGTCTTTGATGGTCTAATAAAACTTCAAAGTGCTCCCCTAGAAGTTAGTTTCACCAAATCCTGAGAATGAAGACTACTACTTCCATCTTTCTTTCATGAGTCACATAGTTCTTCTTGAGGGGTATCAACTACCTCGACCCATATGTGATAACTTTCTATCACAACATCAATACGTAGCCAAGACTAGATCCTAAGGAATCACAATACACTTTGTAATATACACCCTCTTCCAGTATTCTCAACACCGATTCACTCATCAGCCTCAGCCTCAACTCCTTAAAGGCCTTATAAAACTTCTTAGAACATGTAAATGGATACTCTTTTCACTCTTGGGTGGTTAAAGGGGATTCAATTTTGGATAATTCTTCCACAAACCTCTTATATTACCCTACCAAGCGAATAAATATTCAAACCTCTAACATAATATTGGGTGGATCCCAAGAAATAACTATATCATTATTTTCTGTGTCCATGGATAAACCATACGAAGAGATGACATGCCCTAGAAAGTTAACATCATGAATCTAGAACTAGAATTTAGATATTTTCCTATAAATATGGAGAAATCTAAGAAAATATAAGACCATACTAAAGTGTTATTCATGATCCTCCTATACTATAGAGTATATTAGTACGTCTTTAATGAAAATGACAATGAATTGGTCTATGTATGGATGGAATATCTGGTTCAACAAATCCATAAACATGACAGAGGAATTAGTTACACCAAATAGAAACTACAGGAACTCATAGAGTCCATAGAAACATCGAAATGAAAGCTTTGGAACATCAGCCTTATGAAATATCAACTAGTGATAGCTGAAAAAAAAGATTGATCATAGAGAACCATCTCTCACCTTGAAACATTTTAATGAGTTTGTCAAACCTCAATAATGGGAACTTGTACTTTATTGTGACCTATTTTAGGAAATGATTATAGGATCAAAATATTAATGTAGATGCTCAAATAAAAGAGGGGGGTGAATTGTAAGTTTAAAAACATTCATTTTTAACCTTAAGGAAAACTATGTTAAACATAGTTAAACAAGGTAAATTCACAAGACCTCTTTTAGTTATACAAACTTGATAGGTTCTGGAAATATGGTTCTGGAAATGAAACTTAAGGAAATTTTATAAGGAGAAGATTCTACCTTAAAGCATATATAATCTTACATATCATAGTATACAAAATAACAAGAAATTATAATAAGGTTATACTTTCTTCCATTATGAAAATAAAGTGGAAATAAACTTGAAACAAAACAAGTGACAAGTATGAAATCTTTTAACCTAAAGAGAAGGGTATCCAACAACCTTAGATAAAGGTCCCCTAATTTTTACTTTCAAGAAAGTCTATCTTACCCACACCAGGGTAAGCCCTTGATAGGAATATTAGAATTTTTTTTCTATCCCCACAAGCCCTCGAACTTTAAGGTAGTCATAACCTCTGTCTTCCTATCCCCGGGAGTCCTCGAACTTTAAGGTAGTCGACACCTCAGTCTTCCTATCCCCAAAAGTCCTCGAACTTTAAGGTAGTCGACACCTCTATCTTTCGATCCTTAGAAGTCCTCAATTGTATATAGAAACAATCCGAGTCACACAAAGCAACCTAAATAAAATGTTCAGTACGCTCAAGTCATGAGAGTCTCTCTCTCTATAAATCACTTCTGCAACCAGAAATCTCTAAAGTGATCAAGTCATTTCTCATTTGTTACTGAGCTCATTCAAATGAGCTCCAATTTATAGGCACTTATCCAATGTTCGGCTCCATCCTCCAATGGTCATATGTTTCCTTGAATTTCGGAGGGACTTGTACACATGTCACTCTAATAATGGTTAGTTGGAAATAGAATGTACGAAATCATTTCATAACTATAACATGTGTTAGAAAAATAAGATTTCTTAACCAAATCTATTTTTTGGAGTCTAAGGATAAATAAAAGTTAAGAGTCTAATAAATAATAATTTGGAGACTATCAATCATGGATATTCATATTCTATTTTCCAAAGAATTCAGAACCTGAATTCTATAGAATTCAGAATCTGAATTCTAATGAATCTGGAATCTAATTTCTTAGGAATTCAGAGTCTGAATTCTAAGGTATTTGAATTTTGACTTCTGAGGAATTCAGAGTCTTAATTATGAGGAATTAAAAGTCTAAATTCTGAGGAATTTGGATTCTAAATTCTATTGAATTCGGAGTTTTAATTCTGAGTAACTCGGAGTTTGAATTATGAGTAATTTAGAGTTTGAATTTCAGAGAATTCAAAGTCTGAATTTAAGAGAATTCAGATTCTGAATTTCCAAGAATTTGGAACTAGAATTTTAAAGAATTTAGAGTCTTAATTTCAGAGAATCCAGAGTCTGATTTTTAGAGAATTTGGAATCTGAATTTGGAACCTGAAAACAAAATACTCTAAAACAAAGGATTTATAGGATTTCAAGGTTTTAGATATGAAACCGAATTTTATCCTTTTGAAATAAAAAAGTTATATTTATAGAAACTATAAAATTAATAATGAAAACATAAGTAATGATAAAATTTCCTTGAGGAATGAAAATTTTCCTTATTAAAATAATTCATAGAAGAAAAAATAATTTTCCTTATGATAGAGTGATTGTGATTTTCAAAACATAGAGGAATGGAAAAGACATAAGGAAACCTTATTTACTCAACAATGATGATCCAAACAAATCCACCATCTCCCATAAAAATTTTTCATGAACAACACTAGATATACCTAGGGGAAAACTGGGATGGATAAAACCCTTCCCTCAAAGGTATTCCAACTGCAACCGAAGCTACCAGATCTCTATATGGGCCATATGATATGCCACATAAGATATTTGGGTTGTACCAATATGTAATTCGATGAAAAACTCCATCTTCTATCTTGGAGGTAGTCCCAAAACATCATTGAGGAAGAAATCCATAAATTCCTCTATAACTGAACGAAAACTGATGCCTGATGTACCTATTATACTAAGCGATAATCTCACTAAATGATGGGTGATGGGATGCGACCTCTTTCTCACAGAACCCACTCATCCTACCATGAGATCTCTTTCACCCATAAAGGTGAATCTTTTCCCATCAGTGCAAAGTAATCTGAATCATCTATGGTGAAAATAAAACTAGGATTAGATCATGGAAAACCAATCCATACCCAAGATGACGTCATAGGGTTCTATTATGATGACCAAAAGGTCCCACATGAACCTCTTCCCAACAAGCAATAACTATCACTTCTGGCAGATAAAAGATACAGAAGAATCATTCACTGTAGGAACTTGAAGATGAAGCTACCTAGCTAGAGCCTCTACTGGGAGATCTAGCTTTTTAACTAGTAGTATATAGATGGATAAATTACTAGAACCTATTTATACTAATATTGGTGAAAGAATCAATATGGAAATGGATTCAAATGCTCTGCTCCCTTCCGTTGCGCCGACCATCCCTGGTCTCATGTCTACTAGTGTTCCTAGGCCTCCGGTGCCTGGAGATGGTGAGGATCGACCTCCCCCGCCTTCGTTCAAGGAGGTGATGCTATGTTTTTCTCTGGATCGTTTCCTAGGTAAAAAAGGGCCGTTGGAGGATCCCCCAGATACTTCTTCATTCTTAGAAGATGGATTCCCTATCCTCGCCTTTTCTGTGACATCTTTTGCGGTAGCTTTGAGCAATATTCGCAGGACCCTGGTTGTGAGATTCAACACCGACAAACCTTCGATCTCCATTTTCAAGGACTACGTCAAACGATGGGTTCTCATATCTCCGGCCAAAGTGTCAATCCTTGATCAGAAGGTGTTCTGCATCGTCACATCTTCTTAGGTGGATTTTTTGAGAGCTTAGAGTAGGATTCCCCATTGGGTGGGGCGTTGGAGTTTTTCTATCTCTTGTTGGATGATGGACACTCACCCTAGGATGGATAGTCCCATTGCGGTGGTATAGATCTCCCTCCCTAGGATTTTTATTCCTCTCATGTCAGAGTCCTTCTTGAAGGTGATACGGGACTCATTAAGATCATTCCTGTGCCCGGATGAACGAATGATTTTCATGGAGGAGATGTCTGTTGCGCAAATCTGCATGAAGATGGATATTTCCCAGCCAATATTAGAACATGTTGTGCTCCAGATTAAGGGATTGAACGATCGTCGTCAAGGATTGTTTTTCCCTGCTTATCCCCATTTCTACTCGTTCTATCACCTTGCTGGTCACTCATTGTAGGTTTGTAGCAAGATGTGTGGATTGGTTCCTCCTCCGAGGACTTCGAGGTGATCTCTGATGCCCTCATTTTTTGATCGAGGCAAAGGAGTTGTTGTTTCTGCTCAAGACTCTGAGGCTTCCTCTTCCAGCCAATGCTTTGTCAGGCAAGCATCCTCCTGTAGGGATCTGTTTTTGTTCAACCGTGGCGTGGGTGGGAACCTACATTTTCATACCAATGGAGTGAAAAATGGAGTGGGTCCACCTTCCAAAGGGACATTTCCCAATAGTCTTATCAGGATTGGTTTGTAGGTTCCATGGGTCTCCTCCTGGATCATAATTTTAGAGATTGTTCAAACAGATTATGGATCTAATGCAAAAAATGTTTCCCAGTTCTCCCCGCCAAGTGAGGACCTCCCTCCACCATCTCCCTCGCTACAAATAGTGGATATTTCCCCCTACTTCAATCCTCAATAATGCCATTTCCCCCTCTACTCTCACCTCCATCATCTCCAGGTCTCATTTTAATGGACGCGAGGCGTCCCGCTTCTCCAGTGGCTGCTATCAGGCATTGGCCTAGAGGTGGGTGTACTCTAGAGGTCGTCTTCAAGAAGACATAGAGTGGAATGCACACTCGTTCTTAGTCCAAACATAGTGCTTCAAGATCTTCAATCCTATCTCCTCCTTCCATGGGCCAGTTTTTTGGGGCCAAAACCATAAAACCTTGGTTTGATGTCTAGATTTATCATCTGGAATAGCAGAGGGCTAGGAGCGTAGGTGAAGAAAAATTTCATTGTCATTGAACTAGTTAGTCATTCAGTTTCTTTGGTGGCTATCCTTGAACCAAAACAAGCAGTATGAAAACTAGAGATTTTCGCACAGAGGCTCAGAGTAAGAGGATTCATGCATGGGAATCCTCCTAACTCCCATATATGGATGTTTTTGAAAGACCATGTCTCGGTCTATCTATTGAGAATGTCAGATTAGTACCTTTCCACGAAGGTATCGATAGGCACTTGTGATTTATTTTTCACTTTCATATATGCTAAAAGCAATTTTCAGAAGAGGGAGAGCCTATGGTGAGACTTAGAAGATCTCATCAATGATAGTTCCCCTTGGATAGTTGGGGGTGATTTTAATACTACAGCATACCTAGAGGAGAAACTAGGGGGGGTGGTTTTCCAAGGACTACTAGTCAGGCCTTTGTTTCCTTTCAGGCCTGAACAGGTCTAATGGATGTGGGGTTTGAGGGTGATTGCTTCACCTGGAGTAACAACAAAAGGGACCCGAGGCACACCTGGTGTTGTCTCGATTGCTGCTTGATGAATGAGGCTACTGCCTTGCACTTTTAGGATGAAAAATTCTCCCACCTGGCACAATTCTTATCTAATAACTCACCACTATGGTTTGAACTCATCTTTACTGCAGCAAGAGTCGATCACATTTATTTTTCCAGTATGTGGGTGGACGAGGTGGGTTTCAATTATGTGGTCAGGGAAGCTTGGATTTGTTCATTCCTTGGGAACCCATTGATTTCTCTTCATAATAAGATAAGGCTACTCAAACATATGCTTCAAAGGTGGAGGAAGTCTACTCTCGCCCGTGATCATGACCTTATTGAGATCAGAAAGGAGGTCGATTTCATGGAGGCTATCCCAGAGCAAGAATGGGATGACAACATTTTTGAATAACTCAGGACCAAAAAGGGTATCCTTGATGACATTATTTTGAGGTAGGAGAGGACTAAAAGAGAGGGTGCTCATGTAAGATGGCTTTGTGAGGAGGACCGGAATACCAGCTACTTCCAGGCTTGCATTAAATAGAGGCAATGGTTACACAAGCCAAATATTCTCAGGGAGGATGGTTCATATTCAAATGAACGGGACGACGTTGGGGAAATGGCTAATGCAACTATCTCAGATTTACTTACATGCCATAATACTAATATTCCAGGAGGTTATCCTAGTGAGGCAACATAACTATTTGAAGAAATTACAAGAAGTGTAATAGAGGAGATTGATAAGAGCTTGAGAAGGTCCCCAAAAGAGAAGGAAGTGCGTGAGGCGGTATGGACTTTGAATCCAGACAGTGCACTAGGGCTGGATGGCATACCTTGTTCATTTTACAGGGTGGAATGGGATACGTCAAAGGGGATTTAGTGCGAGCTGTGAGGGATTTCTTCCAGGGAGGGCACCTTCCACGTATAGCCAATGAAACCAAGGTGGTTATGATACCGAAAGTGAGTAAGCCTCAGTCTGTTGAGTAATAATCATGTTCAATATTCCTTATAATATTCTAGATAGAATCCTCAACAAAAGGTTAGTTCCCCACTTATATACATGGATATCAGTGGAGCAGCATGACTTTATCGAAGGGAGATCAATTCAGGGTGCAATTGGAGTGGTGAAAGAAATAATCAGTGGGATTGACAATAATATCTTCAAGAATAATATTGCGTTTAAGTTAGACATGATAAAGGACTTCGATAAGATGGAATGGAGTTTTATATTAATGGTTTTGGGATACTTGGGTTTTTCAAATTGGAACCGTGACCTGTTTTTCCATTTCTTCAGCTCGACATGGATCTCCACCTCTTTTCTGGGCAATCAATGTGGAGTTTTCAAGGCCCACCAAGGGCTTAGACAAGGGGAACCTCTTTCTCCAACATTATTCATCCTATCTCAAAATGTTCTTAGTCACTATTTAAAGAAGGGTCTACAGATATGAAAATTTCATCCTTATTGGGATAAGCATGTTATTAAGTAAATATATCATCTGATGTTCGTGGATGACACTATCCTGTTCATTAATGGTAGTAGAAGATCAACGGTTGGAATGAATGAGATTCTTGAGGAATATTGTAAATGGAGTGGGATGGTAATTAACAGGGATAAAATACTTTATTATACTTCTAAAGTACCATCGGATATGAGTGAGATGGTCCTGGATGATATCTTAATTATGAGAAGGGGATACTTCCCCATGGAATACCTTGGATCACTAGTCAGTCCTTACTCTCTTCGCATTCATCACATTGACAAGATTGTGGGCAAGGTTACAGGTCATATCTTCAACTAGAAAAAACAATATGTTTTCTTTTGCAGGTCGCATTACCCTTGTCAATAGTATCCTAGTTTCTATCCCCTAGCATCTCCTGTCTACCTTGAAGGCCCCCAAAAGTGTGGTCTCTAACATGGAAAGGATCATGGTATCCTTCATATGGGATAGTCGGATGGAAGGAAAACATCATTGGGCAGCGAGGAAGCGACTTGCAAGGCCTATAGTTGATGGAGGGATCAATATATAGAGTGTCTCCTACACTATGCAAGGAATTCATTCTAAGATTACATGGGAGTCCATGGAAGGCCACTCCCTATGGGGAAATATTACGTAAGAGAAATATGGCCTGGATGTGGTGGTGCAGAGGTCTCGACTATCGAGGATATGGAAGCTTGTTCACCCGTATATAAATATCCTGCGACCTCATGCCATGTGGCTGATTGGGAGAGGTGATGTGAACTTCTGGCATCAGGATTAGTGGGGAGGGAGGCTGTGGTTTCCTGTTTTCCCCACACCAGATATTTCCTTCAGTGATGCGTGCGGACGTATAGGCTTCATTCAGGACATTCTCGTCAATAATCAATGCATCGTATTCAATGAGGTTGTACTCAGCGACATACCAGATAGAATTATTTTCACAGACTCCTCCTCGGGTGAGTTCTCAATCAAGGCACATGAAAAGAAAAGGAGGGATCCGATCATGGGTGACTAGTGGGGGGTTATGTTGAGGTCTAGGATGATATCTCCCAAATTTAAATTTCTTATGCGGTGGGTAAGGAACAATGAACTACCCACTAATGATAATATCTAGCATATGGGGGTGTCCATGGACTCCAGATGCTAGTTTTGTAAAAATCCCAAGAAAGAAACGGTGAAGCACCTTTTCTTTGGTGGTGAATGGGCCCGATGGACATGGCAGGTGTATGAATTTTTATCTGGGTGGCATGAACAAAAAGGGATTCAGGAGGACTTCTTCAACCAGTGGGTTATTGGCATTGACGATCATGCTTCAAAATGGAAGGGTTGGGATATCATCCTTATTGCGGGTTGTTGGATCATTTGGAAAGCAAGAAATGATACTCGACATAGAAACATATGTGGTACCATCACCACTATTTGCTTCAAGATGAAGAACACTTTGATGGATTTGTCTGGTGTGTGTACTGAGTTCCACGATGCTCTGCCAGTAAGGGCTATCAACCCATGGGTGCATATCCAGACTGGGAGGAGGGTCAGGGGAATTAGGTACACTGGAATCCCCAAAGAACTAGGTTAAAACTCAACACAGAAGGCTCCCTCTTAAGGGGGACATGAGGGGTGGATGAGTAATTTGGGACCAAAGGGGCTATGTAGTGACTGCTTTCTCAGCCTTTTATGGTAGATGTGATGTTCTTCATGCTGAGGTAAAGGTGATGGTAATGGGGTTGGAGTTAAGTTAGAAAAGGAATATAAATTTTAAGGGAGTGGAAACATACTCCTTAATTCTCTGTAAATCACTCACTGAAAGTGGTAGTTGTTTCCCTTGGAATGTAGAATATTATGTTCATAAGTGCAAACAGTTATTGGGAGTCAACATGGATATCACCCACACATGGCGAGAGAGGAACATGGTTGCAGATTTCTTGGTGTCTCAAGCTTCACCAACTCAAATCTTATCGTTCTTTCTCAACTTAGGTTCATTTCCATCAGGAGACAATATTTTTGTTATCAATGATGTGTTGGGGCTTCAAAACTTTATATTTCCATGATTTTATTTGGTCTATTGTTTTTTTGTCTATTGTTGTTTTTTGATATTTTTCCAAAATCAATAAAAATGTCTGTATCCATTCATTCGGTATAATACATATAGATCATACCTCTAAAAATATTGTGTGATGTGGGGTCATAAGCCACCCGAGCCTATAGCTATATATGGCCCCAACAACTTGCTCCTTGATCCTAACATGTGCCTCCTAGTAGTGGTGGTGGAAGGATATCATAGAGTTTTACACTACCCACAACTTCTCCTAATACTCTTCCATCTCCACCTCCCTAGGGACTACTATTTTCTAACTTGGGATATCCCTAATCACGGTACTAACTCTACTGTGGTGGTTTATAAGATACCTGTTTATGCTCTCTATCATGTTTGGTTGGGAATTCATGCACTATATAACCTCACCCATCACAATCATAACACTAAGCCTCTCTGGTATTCCCTTTTTCTTTTCATTGTCCCTATTCTGTATGTCGTGATGCTTGATTCTAATTTCAAAATAGCCTCCTACACCAAGATCTCACCTACTGGATCTGAGTAGATACTGAATATGACTTAACTCTGTGAAGATCACTAACTATACCAGCTGCCTGGCACCCCTCTAACAAAATTCTCTCTGTCACTAGCACCTGCTCTAGCACCCCGACATAGGTGGGGATGCACAAGGGCATCACGTTGGCACATATCTCTCTGTGGAGTCTCTACTCAAACATCCATGATCGGAAGTAGCCATCACAAATTATGTAAATAGAGTATCGGGTAAGGTCTGTGGACCTCATTAAAAACTCAACCACTATTATTCGTTCATGCTACTGCTCGAGAAGCTCCTAAATATCGACCGAGTGCAAGCAGCAGTGGTAGTACTCCTCATAGAAAAGTTGCTAGAAGTTGTCCCATGAAAGTGTAGACTCATTGTGCGTCTGCGTGACTAGACTCCACCAACACCCTACTTCTCCATGGAAAATAATGGCTTTCAGCACAACCATCTTATTTTTTGGTGTTTTAATAAGACTAGAGACAAGGACTAATGACTCTAGCCAATCCCCTGTAGCTTGAGGATCTGGATCACCATGGAACCTTAGTGTCCTCTGCTGCTGGAACTTGCAGTGCATGATTAGAATGAATGTATCCATAGTATGCTCTATTGGAATGATATACTGCTCTACTAGTATAGGTTCTACTACCTACCCACCTGGAGTAAGAGGCTCACTAGATGGGCCTTGAAATGAGGCCTCATCACTCATCGATTCGTCGTTATGATTCGTAACATGTATCATGGTTTGATGTTATCGTGGAGGCATCCTATAAGTTATCAAGACGTACCATAGTTAGATGAGAATATATATATACATATATAACAATAATGGGGAGATGACTCTAGAAGGAAAGTCAAATCCTCAATCCTATATGATGTATGTACTATTGATCCCTACAACCAATTTATCGGTATACTGAGTCAAGAAGCATGTAGTAAAGGTCCTGGTGGGGGGATAAATATGACCCATACCATCACTGGACTCCCTATCTTGGGAGACTCTCTCGAGACATTTTTACACTATTTATATATATCCCAATCAAATCATTTTAAGATTACTACTCCAAACATCGTCCCAAGGATCAAACCACCTGTGATACCAATCTATCATGACCGGACCCAAGATGAGGCTCAAGATGAAACTACCACATGACCGCCTTTATTGTCTAGGTGTGTAGAATAGAATTTAAGGAATAATGGACACATTGATTGTTTTTACAAAGTTCTAATATTCACACACAAAACCATCTTGATGAAAAAGTTCATAGGGATTAAAATAAAAAGAAGAAAAAATATAAGAGAACTACCATGCATGAAAAAACTCTGGACAATAAAAAAGTACGGTAGTGTAAACTAAAAAGTAAAGGGAAAGAATAAATGACCAACGAAAAATATGTCCCAACATTAAAGAACAAGAAAAGTGAACTAGTAATATCACCCAACTCTTAATATCCATGCTACAACCACCGTATGTGGTATAAAGTTCTTGGTATCCCTAAGCTCTTCTGAAGTCACTGTCGACCTATCCATGAATTTCATAAGACATGAAATTTATAGAAAAATACCTTGAAATAGTTTCTATATATATTCCCTAGAGGAAACCCTAAAGATGAAGGGGATAAATAAGAGATACAATCGGGATATAAAGATTGTGGATAAAACAAGATGCAGAAAGCAATGGAAGATAATCGCTCAACCCAAAACAAATGATAAAGTAACCTTATCCAAACACAAGGGGATCAATATGGTGTGTAGATGAACTATATGTCTTTTATTTTCCACCTATAACAAGAGAGTAAACTCCTACAACCATTGGAATCTAATTACGGAAAGTACATGGTATACCCCATGCACCTTCAGATCTCATGGAAAGAGAGCAACCAAATCCAAAGGTATGGATACAGATGAATATATATGGTCATTAAAAAGAAACCAAATTGTGAGAGAATTGGATCTCCATATCATAGATTAGCTGAGGAAGAAGAGTCATCAATAGTTCCAAAAGTCCATCAATGTTGCCTAACATCGCATGCGTCAGCCTAGAAGTTACCTTCCAAGTGAAGACACACCTTGTCACTATAAAACACAATCGAGCGGCCAAAATATCTAGGTATAGGACCTATTACCTAGTAAAATAGGGGGGTTCTACTCTGAATAGTTAATGGAGGACCCATTCTCAAACTAGCTGTAGGGTTCCACTCTAGAAGTCGTCAAGGACTCACTGTCCACCTCTATTAGAGGGTACTACTCAGAAGTCATCAAGGACCCACTACCGAACATTACTAGACTATATAACTTGGAATTATTCAAGGACCCGCTACACAGATATACTATAGTCTATCACTCAGAAGTCATTGAGGGATCACGACCCAAGTCTATTGGAGGATACCACTCATAAGTAGTCTAGTTATCGTTTATGGTCACTGTCATTGTTGAGCATCCCCTAACCAAGTGGAATGCCCAGAACATCCCACATAATATCCCAAAAGAAGAAAATAGGGGAACCATCATATTATACATGGGAAACACATAGTATGGGATTTTTGTGGGCCAAAATCTAATTCCAAATGAAGGAGATGAGGAACCTTGAATTTTCCACAAAAGGAGGCAAGTAGTGCACGACATGTGAGAGGACCTGCACGACGTGGGGTACTGCTTCACACCTTGTTCATGTACTAGTATAGCACATGAATCCCAATCCATGTAGATGTATAGTCTATGTATGTGGACTAAATGGCGTGTTCAAGATATCCAGGATTGGGTTGTGTCATTTTTTCCATGTCTGTGTATGCAATCTATGTCCGTGTACTTTGGTACATGACGTATTGCTTTGCACAAGGTGTCACTTTTGTGCTATGGCTATGTTCATGTACAAGGTAACATGACATGTTAACATCCATGTGATTCATAACATGGTTCATCCACATGGTGAAATTAGTACACGATTTTTAAGATGGATACACATCATGCCATCCTTATAGTTTTTCGAAACCCTAGACGCAACAGCCAAGGGGCTACATGCTGTGTGTTCATCATGTTATATGGTGTGTAGTCTGATTTTTTTCACATAAATATAGATCCACTTACCATTCCTTGATTCAGGCCATTACTCCTTGAATATATCTGATAAAACACTATTTTATTGAATATTTTATTGATAATAAATGAAATAATTTCCTCACATTGTGTTAAATATGTTTATTTATAAAATATTTGGGATTTGATCATTCATTTGAAAATTTGGTGAAAATTCCAGTTTTACCCTTAATAGTGCATTGTAGTATTTCGAGAATAAATATTTTTATATTTATTATTTGAAATTGAAATTTTGTAACAGTGTTCCTAACTTAATTATCTACAACTTTTATTCAGGACACTAGAGCTAAATAGTTCAGTTAGTTGTTGAAATTGGGCCATGAAGTCAAAGTTGGGCTGGGCTCGCCAGAATGGAGAAGCTTCTGTATTTCGGCCATAACTCCTTCATATGGGCCTGTATTGAGCCCAAATTTGGAGAGGAGATAGAAGACACATATCCTCACATTGGATCCTTCTGGAAGGCCGGCCAATTCACGCTTTTTGGTGGTCAAATTGGCGGTGAAAGTTGGCATAAAATATTTGGCCGAATTTCCACATTCACACTTGAAACCACTTGTAACCTCTCCTCCCCTCCCCTCTATAAATTGGAGTTTTTTTCATTTGGAGGGGTTGGGACGTGCATTGGGAAGTTTAGGGCAGAGAATAAGTGGATCCACTCCAATTCTCCAACCATTTCAATAAGGGTAGCTCTTGAAGCAAGGATCCCTTCGACGAAGCCTTCTTCTTCTCTTTCATGTTGTAATGATTTTGTTTATGTAATAAAATTCTTTGTTCTTCTTTTATTTCTTCTCTTTTCTTCTGTTTTGTTTAAATTTCTTCTTCTCTTAATCTTCCTAATTGGGCTGGAATTCTTGAGTAGAAGCGTTATTGGGTTATACCCATTTTAAACCTTTGCACATGCAAAACGCTTCTACGATGATTACGCCACCCATGGAAGAGTAGTCTTTTAGTAATCGATCTATCTTCTACCCTCTTCATTTAATTATTTTGAATCAATGAGCTACTGTAATTCACTTAATATGATACATGAATTTTGTTTTTAAATTGTAAGAAACTAAGCAAGCAATTGAACAATGTACACAAAAACACGCGAGGTCGGGATTTTGTGTAAATTGTGAGAGCGCGATCTTAATCGGTAATACAAGACCACACGGGATAAATTTGTAGAGTTAAAATATAATCCCTAAAAACAATTCATCCTCATTTCCAGAGTGGATATGTTCCTTAATTTACCACTGACCATAATCTAATCTTAGAACATCAATCAAAGCAGGGTGCTGCGATTGCATGTTCCGAAGTTAGCCTAAGGTTAAGTTCACTTCAATCTTCGTGGTAAAGTTAATTCTCGTAGGGTTCGGGATTTAACAAATTAAGGGATCATAATTAAGTGAATATTAATTTAAATTATAATGATTAATAAATGATTGAAGAGGTAGAGTTAGATCGATTATGTCTTTTAAATATTGTCTAAACAAACATCTTTTTGTTGTGTCATTTTAATCAAACTTCATTTCAAAACTAAAAAAAAATACAATCTTCTTCCAGCAAACTTTTTCTAGATTCATAAACTATAAACAAACACCCCCATACTTTAATGTAGTGTTTTTATTCTCTTTTATTTTACTTCTAGAATACCTCTAAAAATTTTTTTAATTCACTTCCTCCTTTGAGAGACGACCTTGGTCAGCCACTCTGCTGCACCTAAGTACCCCAAAATCATACTAATCATTTGAGGGCGCCCAAGACAGCGCTCTATCAAATTGGCACCGTTGCCGGGGAGGCAAGTAATTATTTCAACCAATTAGAGGTATTTATTTTATCTTACATTTTATTCTCTTCCTCTATTCTTTCTTCCTTCTTTACCCAATCTGATTTTTCTTCTTCTTCTTTTAATTTCTTCTACTTCTCTTTGGACCATCAACTCAAACTTCTAATTTTTATTTTACTATGGTCCACCTTCTTTCTTTTCATTTTTATTTGATCTATGACTCGAACTAATCCCGAAGATCTCTTAGATCTTGACCCTGAGATTGAACGTAGCCTTAGGGCACGAATCAGACATTCTCAGTCTACGGGAAGTTTCAACATTCAACCAGTTGGAGAATTACTCCAATATCAGAACATTGAAATTGGAAGCAATTCAAATTAAACCATAAAACAAGAACCAATGGCTAGAAATAATGGAAATTAACTTAATAGAACCATTCGAGAATTGGCTGCACCTGATATTAACTATCAACCAAATTGTATTGCATACCCAAATCTCGACTCGGACTTTGAATGGAAATCTGGATTAATTCACCTTCTTCCAAAGTTTCATGGCTTATCTGGTGAGGATCCCAACAAACACCTTAAGGAATTTAATGTGGTTTGCTCAACTTTAAAACCAGGAAATGTTTCTGAAGATCAAATTAAATTAAGAGCATTCCCATTCTCAATTGATGGAGCTGCAAAAGATTGGATGTATTATTTACAACCCGAAGATGTAACTTGTTGGAACGATTTGAAACGTCTTTTCTTGCAGAGATTTTTTCCAGCATCAAGGACCACATCCATTCGAAAGGAGATATCAGGGATCAAGCAAGCACAAGGGGAGTCAATGTATAAGTACTGGGAGCGATTCAAGAAGTTGTGTGCAAGCTGCCCACATCACCAAATCAGTGAGCAACTCCTCATCCAATACTTCTACGAAGGACTCACACCCATGGAGAGGAGCATGGTGGATGCTGCAGCTGGAGGAGCATTGGTGGACAAGACACCAGTAGCTGCACGAGCATTGATCGACAAAATGGCCCAAAACTCTCAACAATTCGGTGATAGAGGTACACCACATGTTCGAGAAGTACATCAAGTAAGTCCTTCTTCTCTTGAAATTCATTTGATTGATACTATGTTAGAAGAATTGACAACTATGGTGAGGCAGATTTCATTGGCACAAAAGACATCTCTACCCCCTCCTTCAAGGCCTTGTGGTATTTGCACTAAGACAAGCCACCCAACTGACTGTTTCCCACAACTCCAAGAAACAGAAGATTGTGCAGCAGTGTTCCCTGGGAGACCATTTCAGCAGCAACAACAACAACCATATCCCCAAAAGAAGTTTGATCCAACATACAACCAAGGGTGGAAAGATCAGTCGGACATGAGGTATGGCTCTGGACAACAACAAAGGCCACCCTTTCAACAAAACTTCCAGCAGCCTCCACCTTACCAACAGGGTTTCCAACAACCCCAAAGGAGATTCGAAGCTCAAACATCAACGAGTCAGCAACAAGGGAATATCCAACACAAGGTAGACTCAAACACTGATGATCTTTTGAAACAAATTGTTCTTAATCAACAGAATGAGCTGAAGAGTCAAAGATCGGAGCTGAGGGAGTTGAAGACTCAAATGAGCCAGATTGCCACCACCCTCCATGAACTTGTGAGTAAGAATTCTGGAAATCTACCTTCCCAACCCACTCCAAATCCAAAAGGGAATGTTAGTGCCATCACATTGAGAAGTGGGAAGCAAATGAAAGATACATCTGCACCTACCATTCCACCGGGATTCACCTCAACTTCAGAGAAGCCGCATTCCATACCAACTGATGAGCAATCCAAGGAGAAAGATAAAGGTAAGAAAAAGATTGGTGATGTTCCTCCCAAACCCCTTCCTTTTCCAAACAGGGTTGTTCAAACCAAGAAGATGGATGAAGAAGCAATGCAAAAGGAGGTTTTGGACACATTCAAGCGTGTGGAGATCAACATTACTCTACTTGAAGCCATTAAGCAAATCCCAAGGTATGCCAAATTCTTAAAAGAACTCTGCACCAATCGAAGAGGGCTCAAGGGGAATGAGAGGATCAACCTTGGAAGGAATGTCTCGGCACTCATTACACCAACTCTAGCAATGCAAACAAAGTGCAAGGATCCTGGGACATTCACCATCCCATGTACCATAGGGGAGTTGCACTTCTCTGATGCTCTTTGTGATTTAGGAGCTTTAATAAATGTGATGCCTCACTCTGTATTCTCTTCCTTGCAGGTTGGTGAGTTGAAGCCGACAAGAGTAGTGGTGCAATTGGCGAATAGAGCTACGGCATATCCAGCGGGAGTTCTTGAGGATGTACTTGTTCGGGTAAGAGACATGATCTTTCCAGCAGACTTCTATGTGCTTAACATGGAGGATGATCAGGTAAGTTCTCATGCCCCCATTATCTTAGGTAGAACCTTCCTCAAAACTGAAAAAACTATCATAAATGTCAATGAGGGTACACTTTCCATGGAGTTTGGAGATGAAGTTGTGATATTTAATGTTATGGATTCCATGAAGTACCCCTCAGAGGACCATTCTGCTTTTGTTATCTCCCATTTTGAACCACCAAGTAAAAACATCATGGAATTGGATTGTCCTATGCTTAGGGAGATTATGAGTATTGGTTCTAGTTTGATGTCTAAGAATACTTCTACACCCATTTTTAAGGAACAAGACTCTCTAAGATTTGATTTTGAAATGGAATCACATTCTGATCATGTGAACTCTGATTATGACATGGCTATTGAGTATGCTGATGGATTTGGTGCTTTATTCTCTGATTGTGATGATTTTTATTCTGATACTGATGTTCATTGTGCAGATATGTCTGTTTCATCAATTTCTCCATCCATACATCACCCACCTACATTGGAACTCAAGCCATTGCCCCCAAATCTCAAATATGCATACTTTCTCAGTGGTTATAGATTACCTGTCATAATTGCTAACAATCTCTCTTTTGAACATGAAGAAAAACTTTTGAATCTTTTGAGAGATAACATTAGGGCAATTGGTTGGACATTGGAAGACATATCAGGTATTAGCCCCTCCATTTGCATGCATAGGATTCTCTTGGAGGATGGGGCTAAACCGGTGAGACAACCACAAAGGAGACTTAATCCCACCATCCTAGAAGTTGTTAAGAAAGAAGTTGAAAAATTACTTGAGGCGGGTATCATTTACCCTATTTCTGACTCACAATGGGTTAGCCCTGTTCAGGTTGTACCAAAGAAAACTGGTTTCACTGTTATAAAAAATGAAAATGATGAGTTAGTTCCTGTGAGAGTATAAAACAGTTGGCGAGTGTGTATCGATTATAGGAAACTAAATCAATCCACTCGTAAGGACAATTTCCCACTTCCATTCATTGACCAGATGCTTGAGAGACTAGCTGGGAAGACACACTATTGTTTCTTGGATGGATTTTATGGATATTTTCAGGTTCCCATTGCAGCAGAGGACCAGGAGAAGACAACATTCACCTGCCCATTCGGTACCTTTGCTTACCGGAGGATACCATTTGGACTTTGCAACGCCCCAGGTACCTTCCAGAGATGCATGGTGAGTATTTTCTCAGATTTCATTGAGACCTGTATGGAGGTATTTATGGATGATTTTACAGTTTATGGGTCCTCATTTGATGAATGTCTCTCTAGTTTGGGTGATGTGTTGCATCGTTGTATTGAGAAGAATCTGGTCTTAAATTTTGAAAAATGTCATTTCATGGTCGAAAAGGGAATTGTCTTAGGTCATATAGTCTCACAACATGGAATTGAAGTTGATAAATCTAAGGTAGACATTATTTCATCCCTCCCATATCCTACATGTGTGCGTGATGTTCGATCATTCCTTGGGCATGCTGGATTTTATCGACGCTTCATCAGAGATTTTAGTAAGATCGTTCTACCCTTATCTCGATTGCTTCAAAAAGATATTGACTTCAATTTTGATGATTCATGCAGGGTATCATTTGATGAGCTGAAGAAGTGTCTGACCACTCCACCAATCATACAGCCCCCACGGTGGGACCTTCCATTTGAGCTTATGTGTGACGCCTCCAACTTCGCGGTTGGAGCTGTCTTATCTCAGAGGGTGGAGGGACGTTCACATGTGATCGCCTATGCATCGAGGACGCTAGATTCAGCCCAATCAAACTACAATACCACAGAAAAGGAGTTTCTTACTGTTATATTTGCTTTAGATAAATTCCATTCATATTTATTGGGCTCTAAAGTAGTTGTTTTTTCTGACCATGCAGCTTTGAGGTACCTCCTAAAGAAGCTAGATGCAAAGCCACAACTTATCCGTTGGATGCTCCTTCTTCATGAATTTGATATTGAGATAAAGGACAAGAAGAGATCAGAGAATTTGGTGGCGGACCACATGAGTAGGCTTACTCACACACTAGAGGATGACACCTTGGATCAGGTACCACTTCGGGACACTTTCCCCGATGAGCATCTCTATACCATCTCAGGTAAGCATCCTTGGTATGCTGATTTAGTTAATTACATTGTTGGATCTGAAATCCTAGTAAATTTGAAGAAGCATCAAGTCCAAAAATTAAAAAGTGAGTCTAGGTATTATGTGTCGGATGATCCGTACCTCTGGCGCATGTGTAGTGACCAAGTCATTAGGAGGTGTATTCCTGATCATGAGTTTGAGTCTGTTTTGCAATTCTGTCATACACTTGCATGTGGTGGACACTTTGGACCCCAACAGACAGCTAGGAAGGTTTTAGACTCTGGATTATATTGGCCTAGCTTGTTCCATGATGCCCATTTGTTTTGTAAGTCATGCTCTCGTTGCCAACACACTGGGAACATTTCTAGGAGACATGAGATGCCCCAACAACCCATACTATTTTGTGATATTTTTGATGTATGGGGCATCGACTTTATGGGTCCTTTTCCTAGTTCATTTGGATTTTTGTATATTTTGGTTGTTGTTGATTATGTGAGTAAATGGGTGGAGGCCAAGGCCACCAGGACTGACGATTCTCATGTTGTTGTGGACTTTGTCAAAGCACAGATTTTTTGTAGGTTTGGAGTACCAAAGGCCATCATCAGTGACCAAGGGACACACTTTTGCAATAGGAATTTCGCTTCCCTCCTTCGAAAGTATGGGGTGACACACAAAACATCAACACCATACCACCCCCAAACAAATGGCCAGGCTGAGGTTTCAAATCGTGAGTTGAAACAAATCTTGGAGAAAACCGTGCAGCCAAATAGGAAGGATTGGAGCAAGCGCTTGGATGATGCATTGTGGTCTTATAGGAAAACATACAAGACCCCCATTGGTATGTCCCCATTTCAGATTGTTTTTGGGAAAGCGTGTCATCTCCCCGTGGAAGTCGAGCATCGGGCATATTGGGCTATAAAGAAATGTAACATGGATTTGGCCCAAGCTGGAATTCAAAGGAAGTTGCAAATTCAAGAGCTTGAGGAGATTCGACTATCATCATATGAGAACTCAAGGCTCTACAAGGAAAGATCAAAAGCAGCTCATGACAAAATGATCCAACAAAGGGAGTTTCATGTTGGAGAGAAAGTCCTTCTCTATAGTTCACGACTGAAGTTGATGCCTGGTAAGTTGCGTTCCAGATGGTTAGGTCCTTATATTGTGTCTAATATTTTTCCTTATGGTGCAGTGGAGATCACACAAGAGGACACTGGAAGGATCTTTACAGTCAATGGGCAACGTTTGAAGAGATACATTGAGGGGTATCCTACTGATGCAGTGGATTTTATCACACTGCATGACCCCATCATCACTTGATCACATCAGGCTGTTCCTAACCCTTTCACTTTTATATTATTTGTCCTATTTAAAAATTCTGCATTTCATGTGCATATATCATCTCATGGGTTTACATTGAGGATAATGGAATATTTTAAGTGTGGGGGGAGGGAACCTTTTAGTTTAGTAATTTCAATTGTTTTCCTGTTTTAAAAAAAACCAAAAAAAAATTGTATGTTTTGCAAAATTTGTGTGTTTATTTTACAATTTTCTTTGTGTTTTTGAAAATTTTGAGCTGAAATTATTCTCATCACCATTTTTAAATCCATATCAATAAGTGAAACAATTTACCCCCTGAAACTAAGCTTAAATGAATGCTAAAATGACTTTGTTTCAAGTTCAAATATTTAGTAATTTCATGGAAAGTACACCGAATTTTGAATCCCATGCCACATCTCACTGTCTTTAAATTTGAAATCACTTTCCTGTGAGGCTTCTGAACCATTATTTTCATATTCTTTACATTCACCTCACTTCTTGAGAGAACCAAACCATACTTGATTTAACCAGAATTTGATCTATTCCTGTCAAAACTTGAGGGTTTGAGGTACTTGTGTTTAAATGATTGAGGCATTTGTTTGGTATTAAAACCCCTATTTCAAAGAATCCTTTTTTATAATGGCCTACCTTGATTATTTAATCCTTGTATCCCTTAGAATCCATGCACAACCTGTTAGGTTAAGCCACATTACAAGCCAATTTTCCCTATCCAACCAACTCTTGAAGTGAAATTGCATAATCTAGTTGAGCTTAAGTGTGGGGGAAGTTGTCTTGGGTTTTGCCACCACATTCTGTGATACTTTGGGTGGAAAATTAAATTCTGAAGAGATGTGTTTGCTGCTAAAGAAAGTCATTATATTGAAAGCTGTGCCTTTTCTGGAGCTTTCATGACAAGTGAAGCTGTGCCTTTTCTGGAGCTTCTAATTGAGGTGGAAAGCTGTGCCCACCTGGAGCTTTCAAGAAAATCATGTTTGAGAAGATTGATATTTTTGATGCTGAAATGATGAATGGTGTAAACCTTTCATGACTTTTCATGATGATGGAGATGAATTGATACTATGGGGATTGAAGAGAAGACCATATTTAAGTGAAAATTAGATTAATGCAATTTTGCTTCAAAAGAGTCAAGCCCTCCTCATTCAGCCTCAGAGTTTTTCACATCTTAATCCTACCAACCGAAAGCCACAGAACAACCCTGAAAAGTCCTCATGATAAACATATGTCCTTGACTCACATCAGGTAGCGATGTAGGAATCTATCAAGCCTATGGTGACCCTTGTATGAGTTTGGATGAGAAAGACATTGCAAAAAAAAAATTGATATTTGAGTGATGAGAGAAAATTCAAGCGAGGTAAGTGTTTTGTGCATGGGTGGATAAATGAAGTGGAAATATATTGAATGATATAAATGGAGAACTTGAAATAAGGTTTTTTATGAGGCATGATATCTTTTGATTCTTGGTGTGAAATTGATTGATCTTAAGGATATGTGTTTTAAAATTGGATTTGATTTGATATTGATGTTTACTTGATATAAGGTTTTGCCCAGGTGTGCAAAAGGGTAAGTGTGTGGGAGTTGATAAAACACTATTTTATTGAATATTTTATTGATAATAAATGAAATAATTTCCTCACATTGTGTTAAATATGTTTATTTATAAAATATTTGGGATTTGATCATTCATTTGAAAATTTGGTGAAAATTCCATTTTTACCCTTAATAGTGCATTGTAGTATTTCGATAATAAATATTTTTATATTTATTATTTGAAATTGAAATTTTGTAACAGTGTTCCGAACTTAATTATCTACAACTTTTATTCAGGACACTAGAGCTAAAGAGTTCAGTTGGTTGTTGAAATGGGGCCATGAAGTCAAAGTTGGGCTGGGCTCGCCAGAATGGAGAAGCTTCTGTATGTCGGACATAACGTTTTCATATGGGCCTTTATTGAGCCCAAATTTGGAGAGGAGATAGAAGACACATATAATCACATTTGATCCTTCTGGAAGGCCGGCCAATTCACGCGTTTTGGTCGTCAAATGGGCGGTGCAAGTTGCCATAAAATATTTGGCTGAATTTCCACATTCACACTTGAAACCACTTGTAACCTCTCCTCCCCTCCCCTCTATAAATTGGAGTTTTTCTCATTTGGAGGGGTTGGGACGTGCATTGGAAAGTTGAGGGCAGAGGAGAAGTGGATCCACTCCAATTCTACAATAATTTAAATAAGGGTAGCTCTTGAAGAAAGGATCCCTTCGACGAAGCCTTCTTCTTCTCCTTCATGTTGTAATGATTTTGTTTATGTAATAAATTTATTTGTTCTTCTTTTATTTCTTCTCTTTTCTTATGTTTTGTTTAAATTTCTTCTTCTATTAATCTTCCTAATTGGGCTGGAATTCTTGAGTAGAAGCGTTAATGGGTTATACCCATTTTAAACCTTTGCACATGCAAAACGCTTCTACGATGATTACGCCACCCATGGAAGAGTAGTCTTTTAGTAATCGATCTATCTTCTACCCTCTTCATTTAATTATTTTGAATCAATGAGCTACTGTAATTCACTTAATATGATCCATTAATTGTGTTTTTAAATTGTAATAAACTAAGCAAGCAATTGAACAATGTACACAAAAACACGCAAGGTCGGGATTTTGTGTAAATTGTGAGAGCGCGATCTTAATCGGTAATACAAGACCACACGGGATAAATTTGTAGAGTTAAAATATAATCCCTAAACACAATTCATCCTCATTTATAGAGTGTATATGTGCCTTAATTTACCACTGACCATAAGCTAATCTTAGAACATCAATCAAAGCAGGGTGCTGCGATTGCATGTTCCGAAGTTAGCCTAAGGTTAAATTCACTTCAATCTTCGTGGTAAAGTTAATTCTCGTAGGGTTCGGGATTTAACAAATTAAGGGATCATAATTAAGTGAATATTAATTTAAATTATAATGATTAATAAATGATTGAAGAGGTAGAGTTAGATCGATTACGTCTTTTAAATATTGTCTAAACAAACATCTTTTTGTTGTGTCATTTTAATCAAACTTCATTTCAAAACTAAAAACTAAAAAAAAAAATACAATCTTCTTCCAGAAAACTTCTTCTAGATTCATAAACTATAAACAAACACCCCCATCCTTTAAATTAGTGTTTTTATTCTCTTTTATTTTACTTCTAGAATACCTCTAAAAATTGTTTTAATTCACTTCCTCCTTTGAGAGACGACCTTGGTCAGCCACTCTACTGCACCTAAGTACCCCAAAATCATACTAATCATTTGAGGGCGCCCATGACAGCGCTCTATCAATATCCTCCAATCTATCCAAAAATAGTGTATCTAGACGAGATTTATCATTTCCAGCTGTCCAATGTAAAGAAATCGGTCTCTATTGATTCTTGGTGGTTTTTTGCACATCTCGTGCACCTTGGTTTCCTCTGGTGCTTATGATTTGATCTATGATCATCTAAATATTCATATATAACCCAAAAAATAATAGATCTATTCTTTATTAGTTGATAATTATCTGACTCATGAATCTGTCATGATTCTGGGGGTCCAATCGAGCACAATACCACCTAGCAACATCAAACTGGGACCGCGGGGTCCAACCGGTGTAGAAAATGAAGAAATATTTGGGGGAAAAAGAATAAAAACAAAGTCTTAAGAATATTTTCCAAGAATTATTATCCAATGATCATGAAAATGGATAATTGTGTTTAGAAAAAAAATTATAATTCAATTTAATTGATACATGGGCATATGCAATGGTCCAACAATTGTCACAGATCATAAATGAGATGATTCTGCTCAGTAAATTTAATCAAGAGGGAATAAACCAAAAATTGAAGAGTCCTACTTGGATAATGGATCATTCTTTATAAAAGGAAATTATTTTAATGATATAAGGAATTCATTACATTTTTTGCATCCCAAACTGCTCCAATTTGGAGTTTCGTCATTGTCTGATGTGATTCCCCAACAACAGGAGGAAAGGAAGATCTATAATCCTCTAAGGGATTATATAGATAACCATATATGAATTTTAAATTGTAATTAACTTAAATAATTTAATAATAGTTTAATTTAATTAAAATAAATAAACTGATTTATTTATTTTAAGTAAACTCACCTACCAATGATAACAATGTCCAAGCGTCGCACACCAACTTATATTAGGTTACACCTTACGTAAACAATGCATTCTAGACTCAACTATGGTCTCAAATTTCTAGTCCAATTTTAAATTTAAGATTTATCCCATTTTATTTAAAAAAATTCATGTGTAATATAAAATACATTTAATATTTTTATAAAATTAACTCCTGGCACACCGGGTCTCAGGATCACACATCGTCTCAGCACCTAGATTTGAAAATATATATAGAAATATTTTGAAGTCTTATAAGGAAAACGAGTCTCAATAAATTAAGTGAAATTTTATCTTTCCAAAATAATAATAATTTCATAAAAATATTATATAATCATTAATTTTATCCCTATACACAGCCATGCGAGGAGGTTATGGGAAAATAAATAAATAACTTCATGGAGGTGGTAGTCCAAATGTATGCACGAGAAATGTTTTCATTTCACATATGATGGGAAAATAGGTGAAAAATGCTTGTAACATTTTCATAATAACATTTCATTTTATTTTAGTTACTTATGTTATTAAATAATAATGGTTGGGATGGTTTTTAAGGATGTATAAGAATAAATTAACATGAATGAATTAAATTAAGAGTTACAAATCTTTTGTAGAAAGCCATCTTTGGCTTACACCTTATTCCTTATAGGTTGGTATTTTATAGAGAATATAACCCCTAGGATGTGGATAAGGAATTTATAAAGTTATTTGGGTAGGAATTGTCTAATATATAGTTCTCTATGTTTGTAAACAAGTGAGTATATAATAGTCCCTTTTATAAGTGACAAGAGTGGCACACTTGTAAATATACTTACCATTTAAATATTATAAATGTATTAGTCATGGGAAAGTGGAACTAAATTAAAATAATTTGGAAGATAATCTAATAATTATTAAAATTATCTCACCCAATAATAATAAATATAAGAAATTGTGAAATTATCACTTAACTTTTTCCTTAATAAACATGTTTTACCCTTTACTATGATAATTAAGTTTTACCATGGTAACTGCTCATGATGACCAAAAATGAAATTGAGATTATTAATAAATTTAAATCGTCTAATTTCATATACAAAATCAATTTTTCAATATTCAATTTGTATAAAAGGAAGAAATTAATTTTAATATAAGATCACAAGACAAAATGAAAAACACTTTTTAGGAAAATGCGTCTTTAAGATTATTAATGAATTTATACAAAAATAGAGTATAATTATGATTAATATGGTTTTAATTGTATTATTTTTAGTAAAAGGGGACTAATTCTACTTTAAAACTAATCCAAAAAATATTTATACTTTTTTAAAACTTGAAAATAAATGATATTTTTTATAAAAATCTCAATATTTCACTATTCCCCAAAAATCAATATTTTTCTAAAAATACCAAAATATCAACCAAAATAATATTTGATATGATAATATAAAAAATAATTTCATTTAATAAAATTATTTTTTAGGGATTATGAATATTGAATTTTAAATAAAAACATATAATTAATGGAAGACAATTCATTTAGAATAAAAATATTTGTTTGATTTAAAAATTTCTTAAAATATGAACAATGAATATAAGTCTACAAAATCTAATCATTAATATTAATAATACATGAAATTGAATTATTACTAACATTACTTGGGCTGGCATAATATAATTTATAATATACACGTATATATTTATAATCATGTAGTGTGTGTGTTTATATATATTTCTTTATATAATTACATTTCTATATTTATATTATAAAATATATAAATATATAGTATATAAAAATAAATATATAAAATATTAAAATATTCTTATCCAAAAAATATTTATTGAAAAATACAAATCATACTAGAAAAGAGTATTATCAGTTTTATTTTCATAATTTATTTAAATTGAAATAATAAATTTATATTGACCAATTAAAAATATTTTATAATATATTTATGTACATTGAAAAATATATACAAAAAGATAATATATTATAAATTTATTTACTTAATTATATAAATATATAAATAAATATATTTAAATAAAAAAGTATATATACATAAATTTTATATATGCATTATAAAAAATGTGTATAAATATATATATCAAAATTTATTTATGTATATATTGATATATATATATATATCAATTTTATATGTTAATATATATTAATATGTACATGTATAAATATATATAATTGAACATATATTTAATTAAATATATTTAGATTAATATAGAATTATATATATATATATATATATATGTTAAGATCAATATTATTGGTGTTTTGATTTGAATGTTGTTTGATCTGATTTAAAAAGATCGTAGTGTAAAAAAAGGAAAATATAAGGCAGGGGTTATAATTTAAACTGAGTAATTGATTTGAAAGATCTAAACCATATCACAGTTGTGATTCCAACCTAGGTGCAGAGTGGGGTTCCCGCAGTATGGACTAGTTCAAATTTTGGTTTTATCCATAAATAAATAAATAAATAAATAAATAAATAAATATTGTTTTTGCCCTGTGTGGAAGATTGGTTCTACTCACACACACAGAGACTAAAATTAATTAAAAAATATGAATATATATGTATATATATTCATATATATTCATATTTCTACTAATAAATATTCATGAATATATAAATAAATATATAACTTGGGGGAGTTATCACTATCAAATATTAACAAATTTGATGTAAATATGTAAATATATATCCTGATGTATAAACATATTTTAGAAAGTATATATAAATTATTATATAAATATATAAAATTAGGTGAATAAATACAGAAATAAAAATAAAAATAAATAAATATATAAAAATAAAAAATATATCATAACATGTTGAAGAAAATAATATTAAACAAAATAAAGGGTGTTCAATCATGTAAAAACCCGCCAGTGGATGGATTCTTAGCATGTGCTAGAATACTGATGTGTTTTTCAAACATAGAGGTCATATAGGCATCTGAGTTAGGTTGAGTAGGGTGTGAGAGTTCAAGGTGGTATGTGTGTAGTACGAACTTTTTTCGATTAGAAACCCATTTTATCAATGATTTTCTGGAACAGATAAAAGAGAATGGTTTTTATTAAAAATATGAATAGAAGTATAAGGACCCAGCCTTAAAACATTACACAATATTTAAATAAATGTATAATTCACATTGAGTATTTTTAAGTTAGATAGTTTTATAGAATTAGGTGATAACTATTACATATCAACTTGAATATTACAAGTAGACACTACTACTCAGTATCCATTTTTTTCATAAAATAAAAAAGAAACTTGTCTAGTTCCATGATTTAGACAGCATGAATTTTCCCTAATCTCACCCTTGACCCTCATTCATCTTTAATTCCTATCGAAAACATTTAAAAAAAATGGGATGAGAATAAAAAGTTCAGTAAGGGATATAAAATAACGAATGAAAACATTATCCCATCAATAAAAAAAAAATGAAACCATACTTTTAAATCATAACATACCTTATGAAATCATAATATTTATGAATAACACACATAAATCAAAAATCATAAAGGTAAATTATAGAATACATAAAATAATTACATTGTAGCTATCACAACTACGTAGGGAGTTACGTTGGAATACCCATTACAGTATATTCCCTAAATCTCTTAGGAGAAACATTAACGTTTACCTCTGTCACATTACCCAATGCATTGGAGAGCTATCTAAGGCTCACCCACCCTTTGTTTATTACGGAACAATCCATATATGTAAATAATTCCCAAGATCTATATCATATTCATAACATATAAAACAAACATAAAGGAAATATAACATTTCCACTTTTTAATCACAATATATCATTTCACGATATTGACATAATCAATGATTTATCAAACCATTTTCAAAACCATTTAAAACATTTAATAAAAAGATTTTTTGAATCAAATTGTCCCATAACACTTTGAAGATTTTAAAATATTTATCATTTTTAAATATAAATGTCTATATAAATAATTCCTAAAAACCATTTGGAAACATGTACATTAATGAGAAAGATTTAGAAGAATAATTCTTTAAAACATTTAAAACGACATTTTGATTAAATAGTTTTTAACAAAATGAGAGATGCTTGAATACAAATAATTTAGGAATAACATTTAATAAGAACTTTATAACATCATGAGAATAAAGGGACTCATGATATAATATGCAAGAGGATGGTATATACACCATATCAGAGTGAATTGGTGCATAACAACAATGATGTCTCAATGAAATGTAAATTGAGACGAAATCCATTATCAAAACAATATCCTTATTTTAAGAATAAATAAATTACATAATAATGTGTGACAAATATAAATACACTAAATATGATCAGAAATTAAGTGTAAATAAATCATAGGACATCCACACATGTTCTTTTTAAGAAAAAACCAATGAATTGGATTTTTAACTCAATGAATGGAAATTGAGTTAAAATTAATCTTATCAAGTTCATATCGATGACTTGAGAATTTTTCAATGGAGGGATCATGTGTATAAAAAGTATATTCACACATTGGGGAGTGGAGATTACAACATAAATAAATAAATAGTAATTCCAAACATAATCATATCACGACATAATTAAGAATTAGAAGATTAACCCAAGGAATGGAAATTGGGCTAAATAGCTCCCTTACCGATTTGGTAACTTACGAAACATACACCACATAAAAGAAGGATCATAAAATGAAGACATAAATACCCATAAATTAAATTATATTACAAAAATAATACAATCATGGGTATTACATACACCATACAAAAGTAAGTGGTGTAAAATATAGCATGAAACTCACTGGAATAAAAGGTGAGATGAAAACGCCTTACCACGTTGCATCAATTGAGTCATATGAACAAAAGTTAATAACCACTGAATGAATCACAAAATACCATGAATATAAAAATAATAATGATAATATATTTCAAATTTTAGTACAAAATACACCACATGCAATAAATAAGTGGTGAACAATGGAAATCTCACGAAATTAAAAGTGAGATAAGAAACCCCTTACCTCGTGTCTGACTTGACTTGTTTGTTCCTTGTTCTTCCAGAGTAATAAAATTAAGTTAATTTATACTTGACTAAAAACATTTTTCAAGTTTATTATTCCTTTTATATCACTTATTACCATGTTATAAACATTATTTAATTATTTAAGTTGATAATGGTTGTTTTGTCGATATTTGGTACTTGAGTCAAAAATGAACACCTTATAATTACAAGTTCTCCATCTGGTCAAGAGTAAATTATCTACAAAATTATATTCATGATTTATATATCATATATATAATATATATTTAGTATATATATGTATTTATAATATTATATAACATTTAGAGGTAAGAAATGAAATGCACCATTCATGGATACGGTAAGCCGTACGTACGCATGAATGCTACTTTCATTTCAATTTTGTATTTAATGGAATGAAAACATAATTATACATAGGTATATTATAATTCCAGTATAATATAATATATAATTTCATCAACTCCATCCTTTATACATCTTATGTATGGCATGAATGAGTCATATCACTTGGAGGGTGCGGTAGTACACACTTCCTCAAATGAAATTATCACGTTTACCCATAAGGGAAACCATAAAGGTATGCTATAAATGAAAAAATACAGAATCATACAGAAAAAGTAAACAATATATATATATATATATATAATATTTAAATATAGTCTCATCATAATGGCCACCATGAGAGGCGGTAAGAGATATTTGAACAATCATCATTTCGTGAGGCAGTAGTTCACCGTCCACAGAAACAGTATGTTCTTTACCCATTAGATATAGGTGTGTGTAAGTGTAGTTCAAATACTTATCATAAAAAAAACCTTGTATATTTAGGGTACTGGTGTTGTTATAAAATAAAGTAATAAAAAATGTTTAGGGGGTTGGAGATGTAAAATAGAACAAAAGGACTTAAGAGAAGACGATACCTTTAAACTGGGTATCTCCCTTTAGTTTGAACCAAAAGGTTTACTGAAAGTTCCTTCTGCCTAAGGGAAGGATTTTAGGTGGAAGAGAGGGATCATAAGAGTTTATTTGGATAGGGGTTGGACAAGACAATGGTATTGAGAGGTGTGAGGAATGGGTTAGAAGTGGTGTCCTTCTATAAGTGGTAGGAGGGGATCTTTAGGAAAGTGTGAAAATATTATTTTGTTATATAATTATTTTAGGGATATAAAGATCCCAAATCATTAAAGTCAAAGATAATATGCCTAATTTTAGAAATTAAATCATCCAATAAAAATTTGACAGGTTTTGGTTATTTTTTTATTCTTTATAATTTAATTTATTTAAATAATTTATTCACGAGGTAAACACTGCATCATTATTGTGTCATAAATATTTTTTTTATTTTATGTATAAAAATTATAAAAAAACACCATGATGTAGGAAATAGTTTTATCTTTTAAAATAATATTAATAGTTTAAAAGATAACTTATATAACCGCATGTAAAAATTGATTTACTAAAAGATATTTGTTTTTGTCATTTTTGCCTTTACTTTAAGTTAATTAAAATAAAGTGTCATTATCACTCTTAAGTGGCTCCATGGGGTCCAAAAATCATCCCAAGGATGTACATGGTCGGCCATTACTCATACAATATGGTTAGGACAAGTGTTAAGGTAATTTTGTATTATTATAATATTCTTTTTACCTTAAATCAACCTATTTACCTTTAACTGTCGTAAATAAAAGTCAAAAATTACTATTCACCAAAAATAAATTTCATCTTATTGAACCCAATTTTAATTACTAATAACAACCATTTATTTCATAATTTTGAACTTCAATTCACAGAAGTGGTAAAATTTCATTTAAATAAAAAAGTCAGTTTTTTTAACTACAACTTAGTGGTTTCACTATTCATCAAAAATTGATGTTTTTCAGAAAAATACAAAAATTTTTGCTTAAGATATATTTGATATTAAAAATTAAAAAATTATTTATATTTTAATAAATTCAAAACATGGAAGTTGGATTAATTAATATAAAATTAATTCCCGTTGTCAAAACAAAAAGCGTGTTTTTATGAAATAATAATTATCAAACTGAAATTTATTCCAATGACCAACATTGGATTACATAGTAAAAATATAATATAATTACACTTTAAAATAAATTAAAATTATAATATAACTATATAAATAAATTATATTAAAAGGCATATTTGAATTAAAATACAATATTTTTCACTATTCATTAAAAATTGAATTTTATCAGAAAAATACCAAAAATTTACCCAAAGTAAATTTTGATATCCCGATTCAAAAGAAAAAATTTATTTTATCAAATAAAACATATAAAATTAACCAAAAATAGATTTAAAATGGGTTCTCCATCAAAATGAGGTAAATCAAACTTTTAAAGAATATTAGTGTATTTATGCTTAAAATCAGATTCTTTCTTATTTTAAGCCTCTAAAATTTATTGGATAAATGTAAAAATATTTAACTAACATATCTAATCTTTTTTTAGTTAATTATTTTCATTCCTGCCATTACAATGGCTAGGCGTTAACAACAACTGAAAATAATAATTATATTATATTATTTTTCAGTACAACTCAACATTGTGTGCAATGTAAGATTTCAAAGAAACCTGTTGTTGTGTATCAGGTACACCATCAAACAAAGCATCCCCTTTAAAGTAAAATTAATAATTAATTTAAAAATATTAATAATTATGAAAATGCCATATTATTTATTTACTTGGGATGTTACATCCTTCTCCCTTTTTGAAATTGTGTCCCCGCAATTTTAAAATTGGGCTCGGAAACTTCATTGAAAGTACCACATCAAAAAAAGAGTCAATAAATATATCAATTTAAAATAAAGGAAGATAAGTAAAAAGGTCACCCAAGACAACAGATACAAGAATTATATAAAAACATGGATATGGAGGAGAAAAAAACCATCAAGTTTTGATGGAGAGTGATAGAAAACATGATTAAGAGAAAGTTAACCACTAGAATATCACAAACTTGTGATGGGTTAAACGGTTTTTGATTTCATATTAGAAAAAGTTAATAGAAAATGTTTTTATTTTAATTTACTTTTCAAAAAGTTGATTAATTTTATTACGAGTTTAACTAAAAACATAAGGAAACATTCTTACTTGTCAGGTAGACTTTAATCCTTTACTAAATTCCTACCACAAACTCATTTTTTCTTCAAAAGATGAGTATTCAAGACAACTTGTTCACATTGAAAGCACTATAATCAACTTCTATAGAATCACATAATCCACAAAAGATGAAATATTTTTTTTCATGTCTTTAGACATTAACCAAAACCAAAATGGTTAGTAGAAGATCAGATAATCCCAAAAAGGGATAATCCTTTACAAAAAGAAAAACTAATCTTAATCTCCAAAATTTTGCAAACAATACCCAAAGTTTAATAAAGACCATTCAATAAAAAATTGTCTATAAACTTATTCAAAGTAATCAAAACTAATATTGAAACCCAAATCTCAGAAGGATTTAATCACATATTCTTCCAAGATAAATGACAACATTTATCTCCAAATAACATCAGTTACCCTTAAAGTCTCATATTGAAAAGTAAGTAACCTAATCACATATTCTCCATGATAGGTTAATCATTTTCATATATAACCCAAAATAAACTTATTATTTGATTCATAAAATCATCTAACTAAAAATAATTAGTCATACTAACCAGGGAATTCACGTAGTCCAATGGTAGGTGATAAATCTCAACTGCACCTTGGTTGTGGGTTCGATTCCCGCAGATTTTTCTGATGCGACATGTTATCACACGTTCTGTGTGTTGTACTTTTTCAAAAACTATATAGTTTTATAAAATTATCAAAAAAGAGATAAATTCATCAAAAATAACCATAACATA
This sequence comes from Viscum album, assembly GCA_963277665.1. Lineage (NCBI taxonomy): Eukaryota > Viridiplantae > Streptophyta > Magnoliopsida > Santalales > Viscaceae > Viscum > Viscum album. The sequence continues at coordinate 1,539,849,436 of OY728150.1, forward strand.
TTTTAACCACAAAGTTTATCTAATAAATTTCATTTTACATCCCAAAATGTATTAACCTGTAATTGCCTCAAATTCAAGGATCATATAAACCCAAATAGTTCTTTATAACTATATCCACAAAAGAAAAGATAATTATTCCTTGAATAAAAGTTTCAAATATCAAACTTTAGGGTTAACACATACTATAAAAATTCATCTAATGTAATCCCATAATCAAAAGAGCCTTAATACTTTTAAGCATTTCACCATCCTAAAATCTACCATAACTCATGAATCCTTTATATGTTGACTTGTTACTCATTCAACATTCTTCATGATCCATTAACCATTCCATTCCAACTTATTCTGAAATACTTCTTTCTGACAAATAAAATCATGAATCATATCCTATGATTCAATAATTTCTAAATATCAGTTAAGAAATTATCCATACCTTTTATTGGTCATTGTTAGTTTCTTCATCCTTAATTGTAATGACATTAGGTATTGGTAAACATGTATTTTTATGATCCTGGTGATCCCATTAGCAAACATTCTTCGTCGGACATCTATTTTTATAATGACCATGCACACCACATTTAAGATATTCAATATATCCCTTAGAAAGGAATTGTTTCCCTTTTCAAGAGTCAATAAGATGCTTCTGTTTTCCATGGCAGGTTCTTGATTTACGACCTTCACTTCCACATCTCAAGAATCTTCCCATCCCTTTGAAACATTTTCCTATGTGTTTCTTTCCAAATCTTTGACACATAGGTTTATGAATATACTTACCTTTATGATTATTACCTGAACTTCCGTGGGGATTTGTTTCTTGCATATATGTTTCCTTATAAAAATCACTAAGGTTCAGGTGGTCAATCATGACTTCAGATAGTTGGTAGAGAATAACAAAAATAGTTCTCATTACAACTCCCATTTAATTCAATTTCTCACTCAAAAAATCATCATAGTTTTCTTTACATCCACTGTTACTTTGGTGCCTTCTAGATCCAACCACTTACTAAAACAAAAAAGGTAAGTGTGAGTATATCATTAAAATCATCATATAATATCTTCTGAGGAGGGTAAATACTAAGATATACTTATTCATGTTATCTTAAATTCATTCACTTTATCTAAAATAACTATGACTCTTACTAAAATTCTAACCATTATGGTACTGTCAGTTATGCTTAATGAACACCCTAACCTCTAAAGTTATCTAAACCTACCTATGATACAAACTATAAGGACTTGGATTTAAAACATTACATAATCTTGAAATAAATGTATAATTCACATTGAGTATGTTTTCAGGTTTAGAGTTTTATATAATTAGGCCATATCTATTACATATCAACTTGAATATTACAAGTAGAAACAACTACTCATTATCTATTTTTTTAATAAAATAAAAAATAAACATGTCTAGTTCCATGTTTTAGACAACATCACTTTTCCTTGATCTCATCCATGACCCTTATTCATCTTTAATTACTATGTAAAACATTTAAAAAACATGGGATGATCATAAAAAGAACAGTAATGGATATAAAATAAAGAATGAAAACATTATCCTATCAATAAATTCAAAACAATGAAACTGTACTTTTCAATCATAACATACCTTATGAAATCATAAGATTTATTAATAACACACATAAATCATAAATAATAGAGTTAAGTTATGGAATATATAAAATACTTACATTGTAGTTATCACAGCTACATAGGGAGTTATGTTGGAATACCCATCACAGTATATTCCCAAAATCTCATAGAAGAAACGTTAATGTTTACCTCTGTCACGTTACCCAATGCATTGTAGAGCTATCTCGGGCTCACCCACCCTAGGTTTATCATGGAACCACACATATATTTAAATAATTCCCAAGAACCATAACATATTCATAACACATAAAATAAACATAAAGTAAAGATAACATTTCCACATTTCAATCACAATATATCATTTCAAGATATTGACATAATCAATGCTTTATCAAACAATTTTCAAAACCATTTAAAACATTTAATAAAAATATTTTTTGAATTAAAGTGTCTTGTACCACTTTGAAGATTTTAAAGGATTTTTAACTTTAAAACATTAATTTCCATATAAATAATACCTAAAAACTATTTGAAAACATGTATATTAATGGTAAATATTTAGAAGAATAAATCTTTAAACCATTTAAAACGATATTTTAGTTAAAGAGTTTTTAACAAAATGAGAGATGCTTGAATACAAATAATTGAGGAATAACATTTAATCAGAACTTTAAAATATCATGAGAATAAAGGGATTCATGATATAATATGAAAAATGACAGTTTATACACCATATACGAGTGAATTGGTGAATGACAACAATGATGTCTCAATGGAATGTAAATTGAGACGAAATCCCTTATAAAAACGGTATCCTTAGATTAAAGATAAATCAATTACATAATAATGTGTAAAAAATATAAATACACTCAATATGATTTGAAATTAAGAGTAAATCAATCATAGGAAATTCACACTTGTTCTTTTTAAGACAAAACCAATAACTTGGATTTTTAACTCAATGAATGGAAATTGAGTTAAAATTACTTTTATCAAGTTCATATCGATGACTTGAGAATTTATCAATGAAGTGATTATGTGTATAAAAAGTATATCCACACAAAGAAAATTGGAAATTAAAACATAAATAAATAAACATTGATTCCACACATAATCATAGCATGACATAGTTAAGAATTATAAGATTAACCCAAGTAATGGAAATTTGGTTAAAATGTTCCCTTACCGATTTGGTAACTTCCGAAACATTCACCACATAAAATAAGGATCATACAATGAAGATGTAAATAACCATAAATTAAATTATATTATAGAAATAATACAATCTTGGCCAGTACATACACCACACAAAAGGAAATTATGGCAAATATTGCATTAATCTCACTGGAATAAAAGGTGATATGAAAACCCCTTACCACGTTGCATCAATTGAGTCGTATGACCAAAAGTTAATAACCACCAAATGAATCAAAAAAACCATGAATATAAAATAAATCATGATAATATATATCAAATGGAAGTAAATAATACACCACATGCAATAAATGAGTAGTGAATAATCTAAATTTCACTGAATTAAACGTGAGATAAGAAACCCCTTAACTCGTGCCCGACTTGGATTGTTTGTTATTTTTTCTTTCTGAATAATAAACATAAGTTAATTTATACTTTATTAAGAACCTTTTTCAAGTCTATTATTCCTTTTATATCACTTATTACCATGTTATAAACATTATGAAATCATTTAAGTTAATAATGGTCGTTTTGTCGATATTTGGTACTTGAGTCAAAAATAAACACATTATAATTACAAGTTGTCCATGTGGTCAAGAGTAAATTATCTACATAATTTTATTAATGATTTATATATCATATATATCATATATATAAATTATATTTATGTATTTATAACATTAAATAACATTTATAGGTAAGAAATGAAATGCACCATTCATGGAGACGGTAAGTCGTACGTACGCATAAAAGCTACTTTCATTTCAATTTCATATTTAATGGAATGAAAACATAATTTTACATAGGTATATTATAATTATAGTATAATATAATATATAATTTCATTAACTCCATCCTTTTTGCGTCCCACGTATGGCATGAATGAGTCATATCACTTTGAGGGGGCGGTAGTCTGCATTTCCTCAAATGAAATTATCGCATTTACCCATAAGGGAAACCATAAAGGTATGCTATAAATGAAAAAATACAGAAGCATAAAGAAAACATAAAAATAATATATATATCAATTATAAATACAGTTTCATCATAATGGACACCATGAGAGGCGGTAGGAGATATTTGAACAATCATTATTTCGTGAGGCAGTAGTTCACCATCCATAGAAACAATATCTTCTTTACCCATTAGATATAGGTGTGTATAAGTGAAGTTCGAATCCTTATCATAAAAACAATATATTATATTTAGGATATTGGTGTTTTTATAAAATAAGGGAATAAAAAGTGTTTATGGGGTTGGAGATGTAAAATAAAACAAAAGGACTTAAGAGAATACGTTATCTTTATATTGGGTACCTCTCTTTGGTTTGAACCAAAAGGTTTATTTGAAGTGACTTATGCATAAAGTAAAGATTTTAGGTGGAAGAGAGGGATCATTAGAGCTTATTTGGGTAGGGGTTTTATATCCAAGGGGCTTGAGAAGTGTTAGTAATGAGTTAGAAGTGGTGTCCTTTTATAAGGGGGAGGGGGGATCTTTAGGAAAGTGAGAAAATACTATTTTTTATATAATGATTTTCGGTTTATAAATATCCAAAAATATTTAAAGTCAAATATAAGATTACTCATGGTCGAAATAAAATAATACAATAAGAATTGGATAGGTTTTGGGTATTTTTGTAATCTTTATAATCAAATTTATTTAAATCATTTATTAGTGAGGTAAACACTGCATCATTATTGTGTCATAAATAATTTTATTTATTTAATGTCTAAATTTTTTAAAAAACTACCATGATGTAGGAAATATTTTTTGATTTCCAATTAATATTTATAGTTGAAAATATAACTTATATAATCCCATGTAAAAATTGATTTACTAAAAGATATTTGTTTATGTCATTTTTTCCATTACATTAAGTTAATTAAAATAAAGTGTCATCATCACTCTTAAGTGGATCCATGGGGTCCCAAAATAGACCCATGGATGGCCATGGTCGGCCATTACTCCTCCAATAAGGTTAGGACAAGTGTTAAGGTAATTGTTTATAATTATAATAATCCTTTTACCTTGAATTAATCTATTTACCATTAACCACGGTAAATAAAATTCAAAATTTACTATTCATCTAAAATTATTTTCATCTTATTGAACCAAATTTTAAGTATTAATAACAACCATGTATGTCATATTTTTAAAATTCAATTTACAGAAGCGGTAAAATTTCCTTTAAATTAAAAATTCATATTTTTAACTACTACTTAGTGGTTTCACTATTCATCAAAAAATTGAAGTTTTTCAGAAAAATGCCAAAAATTCAGCCTAAGATATATTTGATATTACGAATTTAAAAATGATGTCTACTTTACCAAATTAAAAACATAGAAGTTGGATTAATTAATTTAAAATTAATTCCCATTGTCAAAACCGAAAGTGTGTTTTTAACAAATAATTAGTATAAAAAAATTGACACTTGTTTATGCCAAATTTCAAAGTGGAATTTTTTCCAATTTACAAAATTTTATTAAATGGTAAAAATATAATCTAATTACACTTTAAAACCAATTAAAAATTTAATCTAACAATATAAATAAATTAGATTAAAAGACATATTTGAATTAAAATACAGTATTTTTCACTATTAATTAAAAATTAAATTTTATCAGAAAAATATCAAAAATTTACCCAAAGTAAATTATGATGTCCCGATTCATAAGAAAAATTTTACTTTGTCCAATAGAACATATAAATGTGACCAAAACTAGATTTAAAGAGGGTTCTCCACCAAAAGTCGGTAAATAGATATTTTAAAGAATATTAGAGTATTCGTGCTTAAAATCAGATTCTTTCTTATTTTAAGCCACTAAAATTTAGTGGATAAATGTAATAATATTTAAAAAACATGTATAATAATTTTTTTGTTAGTTCTATTCATCCCCACCATTACAACAGCTAGACCTTAACTACCATTTAAAATAATAATATTATTATATTATTCTTCAGTACAACTCAATGTTGTGTGCAACATAAGATTTTAAAGAAACCCGTTGTTGTGTATCAGGTAAGTCATAGAACATAGTACCCCATTTAAAGTAAAATTAATAATTAATTTACAAATATTAATAAATATGAAAATGTCATATTATTTATTTACCAGGGATGTTACAATCAGTGATTTAAAAGTATAGAAAAAAAAAATCTTTTTTAGTAGTGATAAAATCTATACTTGTAGTAGTGTTGGTTGGATAAAATATTGTATTTATTATCAATATCTAAAACAAACAAATTTCTTGAATTAATATTTATAAATATATAAATATTTATTGGTTATGAAATATCAACAATATATTTTATATTTTAAGTGTGTTAATTCCATTTTTAAATAAAGTTTCATATTTTATAAATAATAATAAAATTAAATATTATAAGTTAATATTATCATTATCTTGTATCTTTTGGTATAAAAAATTTATTTTTATGGTTTTATATATATAGTAATATATTCAGTATCATTATATAATATATGTTTAGTGTTGATTTTTTTTAATGATTAAAAAGTAATATTTATGAACTATTTTTTTATATTTTTTCATATTTATTCAATATAACTATATATATGTGTGATGGTAATAGTTTTTGAAAAGTTAATTCCAAAAAAATGTATTTTTCAGCTCATAAAAAATTATTTCACATTTTACATTAAATAAATATTGTATTTAGTTTTTTTAATATGTATTCGATTTATCTATATGTCTTATGCTTTATGCTATTCCGAAAAATATATTATGTTTTAGCATAACATAACATGTTTTCTTTTTCATTATATGTATTTTATATTTTATATTGTTAATCATTTAATCATATTGTATCATATCTAGTTATTGTAACAACAAGGACCATGTAACCCGTTACTTTGAAAGAAATATACTAATAGAGGCATTTGATGGAAGGGGATAGAAGTTTGGAGGTAGAAGAGAGGTTGAAGATGGAAAATACAGTTGGGAAGATCCCTATGGCGTGAACTCATAGGCTATTCCATAGTGGTATCTGCTACAACATAGGGCAGAAGGCTGCAACGAAACTGGGAAATTGGAGGTGTTTTTGGAAATACTGCCATTTTGGGGGGTGGCTTTGTCATGTAGCGTTGGCTGTGGTGGGGCCACTTATATATAAGTGATCTCTAAAACATAGATAAATGGATATTGGATAAGGGTAGGCTTGATTAGAGTTATGTGTTACTACTAATTCTGGCATAGATACTCTATGGAGATAGGGCTATGGTGAAGCCTCTTCCTAGCAGCTAGGGGTCTAAAATGTAGTTGTCTAGGATACACTATTGTATCCCCCATATTTATAGAATTCGAAACATGTAAATAGATTTATATCTTAATGTTTAGTTTTACCACTAGGATTGTGACATGGTGAGGGGTCATGCATCATATCAAATTTAGATTTCATCCGTTCTAGGAAATGGTTTTAGGGGTTGCGTTGTAGTATTCTGTTTTACAAACGGTTTACAAATTCTTAGAGCTCCACAAACCTGAAAACTTTTATAACTTCTCTATACTTTATTGTTCCACCCAAGTATGTATTAATGAGATCATTCATCCCCCTTTCAGTTTCTTTGACCTCGACCTCAGAGGATTGAACCATGGTGGATTTTGGTAAGTCCCCTCCTTTTTTTTCTATCCATTTGTTTTTCTTCCTCATATGGACAGGTCGTTCCCAAGGTAAATATTTTGGTTTGGTGATGTTTTGGTAAAAATTTTGTGTGGTTGTTATACTCTATACTGTTAATGGGTTACTTCTTCATTGAGTTTCGCAGTGGTGGCCCTCCTCTAATGACAACCTTCTCCAACAAACTTGAAAGCTTCATTTGAGGTAGGGGATCAATTGTTTCTCACCAAGTGTATCATGTGAGAGAAGATATAATTTTTATTATCCTTGGATAATAGTATATTTCATGTAATAAAGATAAATAACCAGTAAAACTAAGATTTATGGGGAAGGGTAATGAATAAAATGTTTTTATGTCTTTGATATTATTGATGTTTTGATTTAATGAGAATGAATCCTCACTAAAAATCATGGTTGTTGGGGGATGTGTTTGTGATGAGAATTGTTGTGATTATAGAAAACTTATTGTTTTATTATTTTATCACCTAGAATGAAAACCAAAAAATAATTATATCTAACTATTAAATTGGTCATAAAAGAAATTGTATATTTTGTTCTAATTACATTAAAAATAAAGTAAAATTTGATGTGAATCCCCATGTTTAATTTGAAATATGTTAAGTTAATATGTGATGTGGGAAGTATTGTGATTCTTGATAATGTAATGGGAAGATTTCGTGTGTGTGATAATGATGTAGAAAATTTTGTGTTGTGTGGTTATGATATGGGGGATAGACCTGATTAGAAGAGGTTATGATGTGAGGCTATGATAAGCGGTGGTGATGAGTGGGGTGGAATTGTCGAGATGTGGACACTGTTCACATTGGATGTGACAAGGAGGTATTTGTGGTTGTGAATGATAGCAGTATGGTGCTTAGTGGATTTGGAATGGTGGATTTTTTATTTTATTGCGGTGTAAGGTGATAGTTTTCTTATTAGTAATGGAATTAAATGTTAACGATGAATTGAAATAGAATGGGCTGGTTTGGCTAATGGGTTGAAATGATTAATTAATACTTGTTGAAATTGAAAGTGTGGTCGAATGTGTGAATGAAAAAGAAATAAGATAGAAATATGACATTAATGGGCTATTTAAATGGAATTGGTTGCTAATGGGAAATTTAGGGAATTCTTTTAATTGAAAAAGGTAATGAAATGAGGCTTATGGATTGTAACTTGATGTTTGGTGTTGTGCATTTAGTGGTGGTAGAAAAAGTGGATGTGTTTTGAGGTTGGGTGGTGACATTATCATATGGTTGGTGATCATGTTTTGAACCCAAATTTTGAGATAGTGTGTGTATTTATATTTATACATTGTATACTCATTATTATTTTTATATTCACCCCAACAATGTTGAGTACTCAGTATTGAGAACTAAATTTTTTGGGTATTTTTCCCAATATCCTATTAATGAGGATGGATGGATGGTTACCCAATTTTACCTCTCTCTCTTCTAGGGGAGTAAGGTATACAAGGGTTGTGATATCTATAAGTAAAAAAGTGAAATATAGGTGGTTTTTTTGATGAGATTACTTATTGTGGGGTTCGAGCATGGTAGGAGAAGAGTGAAAGGTTGATGTACTTTATGATCATGATATAATACTATTATGGTTTGTTTAATGATTTGATGACCCAAGTGTCTTTGGGAATGATGTGACAGACCAAGAATCTTTAGGAGAGATGCTCTGGGATGTGAAGTGATAGACTAGGTGTATTCAAGAAGGATGAGATATGATTTTATGGAAAAAGTGTTTCTTTGCGTGCTGTGATGTGATGTGTATACGAGAGTGATAGGTGTGCCAACACATATGATGTTGGGGTTTCAGAGTGATAACCCAGTGGAAAAGTATTGTGAGGTACCCTTTATCGATATTATTCATATTATGTTATTATTCATGGATGTAGCATTTGGTGAGAGCACCTTAGCGAGGATGGAATTAGATAATTCACCTGTTTTGGTGATGTTGGTTCTACTTTTAGATCTTGGGTGTACTAATATTATCTTTTCACATGTGAATGGGATATATTGGAATGTTTCTACTGAGTATAACTGCATGGTCACGTTACGTATATACAAACTATTTTCAAGTTTCTAGGGGGAATTCATAGACGGTTTTGAACATTTCTAGACTGGGATTTAGAGTTATTACTATGTTACTGCCTTAACCTTTTCATTTGAGTATTTATTTGGCTACTTTTATCTGTATCTATTTTATTTATACATGCATTGTGGGTGGTTTTGGTTTTGTTTTTAGTTTATTTCATATAGTTACTTGTGGTTTATTTATCTAATCACTCGATCCTATTATTATATAGGGTAATGCATTCCATTTTTGATATCTTTCATACACTTGGTTGTAGTTTCCAACTCAGGGGATACTAGAGATTGGACAGAGGGGTCATTATATCTATTCCTTTATTGTCAACAAAGAAGGGGCACCTTTATAGAGAGTGGGTCAAGAAATATTTGTATCATAGGTGATATTTGAGTGATATAATAGAGTTTTGAGTTAGGTATATTGATAATTTCATGGGTTGGTAAGGTGATAATGTCAGTTGATCGTGGTGTGTGAAATATGCCCAAGAAGACCATCTAGGAGATGGGATTTTAGGCCAGCCCCATGATTAGTTTCAATGAATTTTATCCTACCAAATAACCAAGTGAGGTGATGATGCGTTCAAGGTAGAGACCTTTGAGTGGTACATGCATCATGATTGACTTGTGTTCTTGTATGGATATGGTGGTTACGGGAATGTTGAAAAAAGTTAAAATGATTAAAAAAATATTTGTAAAGTTCCATAAAATTGGGTTTAAGAAATTCTTATTTTCCACTTGATCTATGATACCTAGTCTTCATCCACCTATGGTTCATGCAGTGGAGGTTCAACAAGATAATCTAGTTTATCATCAAAAGTTTTATCCTATTGAGGAGTATGATCAATGGATGAAAAAATTTCATGATTTTCAATGGTATTCTTTAAGGAAGTATGGGGGTAGAGTTTCTGATCAGGATAAAAAGATATGGTTGTAGGATATTGATATCATATTTAGTTTTATTCGGGCACCAATAGAGTATGGGGTCCCTTTGGAAGTTAGTCAGATTTGGGGAGGTTCACAAAAATGGTGTATTCTCTTTTTGGTGAGTTAAAGGGGAAATATGTTTCATGGTTTGACATTTATAAAGAGTTCCAAGAAGATTTTATCTCATAAACCTTGAAGGAAGTGAAGGGGTAGGATTTTACCTATCTTCAGTAAGGGATTATGTCTTTGTGGTGGTGGGAATCAAACTCAAGTATGTGATACATATTTCCCCTTACATTTTTTCAGACGAGGAGTCCAAAGTGTTTCATCTTGAGAAATCAATACATCCTCTTATCCACTACGAATTTACACCATTTACATTTCCAATGTTTTTAGGGGTTAACGAGAAGGTATATTGGATTGAGTGTATGCACTCATAAGGATATTTGTCATGGAAGTTGAACTAATAAGTTTATATGAGGATTAGATTTGTTAGTGGAAGGTCACATGTGCAAGGGCCTTCAAGGTTTCAACCAGTGGGGAGTCACCCTTTGTAGATTCCTTTCCAGAATTCCATGGATAGTGGTTTTATTTCATTTAATGGGAACCATGAGGAGGTTTGATTTGATTTTCAAGGTTTTAGCCATCATCAAAATTATTTTCCTATAGTTATTTGAGCTTAACATGGTGGAGGTGGAATGGTTCTAGGTGATACCCAGTACTAGCTCCCAATGGACCATTTCTGCAGTAGGGGATGAAGGATTATACTCTACTGAGAGGAGATAGATTAGGTAAAGGCTGACAATCAGATGTTCATTATGTTTATGGAGCTCAGACTGAGCATGGCCATGGAGGTGGCCTCCAGTAAAGAGGTGATTAATTTTATACTGTGGAGGTGGAATTACCAAAGGAACTAGAGATCATTCTTGGTATAATAAGTTTTCCATATGCCATTTTTTGTTCTTTTTTTTGATTTAGGAGATACACACTATAGTTTTTCACCAACTCTATTTTATTCTACAGGACTATACATAAAAAATATTCCCATGACGCTAGTGTTGATTATCTTTGTTAGATGCCATACTAGATTGATTTATGCATGCTAGTGGTTGTATATTGATTACAGGTCCATACAAATCATGTATGGATTATTTATTCCTATAGATGTAGTCGTATGATGTCATTCTTATCATTTATTCACTATATTATAAGTGTTTTATTATTTAATGTTTCTAGATGAGAGCCATGTTTTCTAAGGTGGATGACCATCATGTAGTTTTCAATAGAATGTGGTGTTTTCAGGTGGGATGTAGACGTATTGGGACCCTTATTTGTTTATGGACATGATGTCTATGAAGCTAGTGGATGCTATGATTGAGGTCGATCCCAAGATTTTATAGGAGTTTCTTTATTATTTTCTTGAGGATGTTGTAGTGAGACCATCTCTATGCTATGATGAGATCAAGATTGACCTTCAAGATAATACTTCTCTAATTATGATAGATCATTATTAGATGAAACCTTCTATGTTGTGGGATTTGAGGATTCAGATATATGATCTGAAGTATAAGGGTAGCATTCCAAATAGTGTGTTACTTTAGGGTGCTCCGGTTATATTCTCCAAGAATTTTTATGGTAGTATAAGTATGTGTGTAGATTATCATAGGTTGAATCAGGTGATGATCATGAATCATTAGCCTCTTTTAGGGATAAATGATATTTTTGAACAATTGAGGGGAGACAGTTGGTTTTCTATGATGGATTTTCAGTCTCTATAACACTAGTTGAGGGTGAAAGAGGGTGATATCTTAAAGAATACCTTAAAATATAGGTATGGGAACTTCGAGTTTGTGTTCATGTCTTTCAGTGTAACAAACACACCAAATATGTTAATGAGGCTCATTAAATCCATGTTTCATTATTTCCTAGAAAAATTCCTAGTCATGTTCAATAATAATTTTTTTATATAATCAATGTTTGAGGAGGATATTTCCAATTATCTCAGATTCGTACTGTAGGTTTATTGACACCACCATATTTATGGGATGATTTCTAATTGTATGATATAGACATGAAAATTGCATTTCCTTGGGAATGTGGTGTTCCAAAAAGGTATGGTGGTATACCTGTGTGATATTTTGGTAGTTATTTATTAGGAATCATGCAAGAATATGGAAGTGGGTCATAGATTCCTTGGTCTTTTAAGATATTATTAAAGGTTTGTATCTAATTTATCTTGGACTTCAGCCATATTGATAGGTCTAACTAGGAAGTAATAGGATTTTATCAAGACTTATTAGTGTTGAGAATCATTTGACCACCTGAATGAAATGTTTGTTTGTGCTCCCATGTTTTAGATTCTCGTGGAGCGGGTGATGTTTGAGGTGTTTTACGAAACTTCCCTACTAGAAATGTGATGTGAATTGATGTAGAATAAAGTGGTGATCTATTATGGGTTAATGAAGTTACTTACCAATTAGTGTCACTTTGATAACCATGATCTGGATCTATAAGCAATTTTGTTTCTTATAAAGTGGTGGATTTATTACCTCACTAGAGATTTCTTTGTGTGCTTCACAGATCACAAGAACATAAGGAAAATAATTTCTTATCATAATCTGAATATGTGGAAATGGTGGTGCATGGATTTTCTTCAAGATTATTATTTACGTATCACCTAGACCTCAGGATAAGTGAATTTTGTGGTTGGAAATTTGAGTAGAAAGTTACACAAAGATATTGTTCAGGAATCCAAGGATGATTAGAGGGTGATAAGGAGTTAGTAGTATTTTACTTAGATGTGAGGGTTGATGGTGGTGGATGTTTCTTATTTCACACTAAAGATTAATATTTTATAATATTTATGGTGGAGGATTATCTATAAGGATACTCAGAGGAAGATGTGTTGCATGATCATATTGGGCACAGTGATGTTCTATAGGGATGGTTATTGGATGGTCAGAACCATATGTTGTTTCAGCAGAGGCTATTTTTTCTAGTTGTAATTCTTGAGGGATTCTTTAGCGAGTTTCATATCTCCCCTTTAGTGGTGACACTTATTGTATCTATGATATACCATGGTTTTAGGTTTTAAGTTTTGTGGTTCGAGAAGAAATGGGTAGTGGAAGAGTTTGTTTCTTGGTGTCTGGTTTTCCAGTAGGTAAAGGCTAAGCACCATATTCCTAGAGGTTTTATAAAACCCTTAGATGTTCCCAAGTGTAAAATGAATGAAATATTGATGTAATTCTTTCTAGGGTTAGAATAAGATTAGGGATTTTGTAATTCTATCTGGGTAATCAAGGACTAGTTGATTAAATTTGCTCACTTCTCAGTGATCAAGGATTCTAGTGTGGTGGATGTTTTAATGAGGAGGTATGTGGATGAGGTTGGTTGGTTGCAAGGATTCTTGAGGTACATTATCTAATATTGAAATTCTTATTTTACTATGTGAGTCTGAAGGGGATTCTAACATTCTTTTGGCTCTCAATTATTCCTCAACACAGCCTTCAATACTCAGATAGATGGGAAAATGGAGTCTAATATCTAGATAATAGAGGATATGATGTGGGTATGTATATTGGACTTCGACGAAAATTTTGTAAAACTGTTTCCCTTTGGTGAGTTTTATTATAATAATATATATCATTCATCTATTTTCTAGGATCCGATTGAGTATTTTTATGGATGAATTTTTCATTCACCATTATTCAAGGTTGAGGTTAGAGAGTCATCAGTTCCCGGACCGAATATGGATTATATAATGATAGAGAAGTTTCATGTTGTTCATGAGAGGATGATGGAATCACATGATGGAAAAAAGGCTTATGTTTAACCTAGGAAGAGGCCCTTGGAGTTTTAGGTTGGAGATAATGTGTTCTTTAGAGTCTCCCCTAGATGTGGGTAGCTTAGAAATGGTATGAGGAGTGATATCTCACCTCGGTTTATTGGGAATTTCTAAGAGTTGGGGGGTGTTGGTGAGGTGGACTATTAGTTGGAACTTTTTCTAGGATTGGATCAGATTCATGAAGTCTTCAACATCTCCAAGATTTGTTTTAATCTTCAGTATGACTCCCATTTCATTGAATATGGAGGGTTATATATCGAGGATGAAATGATGTTTTTGGAGTGACCAATATAGATACAAGATTATTTGTATAAGGTTCTTCAAGGATAGAACATTCCATTAGTTCATTTTTGGAGGTATTATGGCATAGAGGAGAGTACTTGGGTGTGTGAGATGAAAATTCATGCCCAGTACCTAGAGTTTTTTAATCTTATCTTGTTTTATTTTTGTTTTATTTTTTATAATGATGTATGGTTTGATATCTTTCTAGCTATGTGATGTGATTTTCCTTGATGATGAGATGTGTGTTATGACTTCAAGCATATAAAAAGGGGAAAACCTGATTTCTAATTAAGAAAAATTATACTATGAAATAATAAAAACCATATAGTAAGGACAATTCCTCCCATAGAGTATAATATATGGACATGAGAGAGGGAGTTCCTTGTTTTTTTTACTTGGGGATTTGTTGTGTGATGGTTGTGGTGATTGATGGTTTGGGTTATGTGGTGTTGTTACTTGTATAGAAGATGGTAAAATGGTGTGTTGGTGTGGTTGTGTGAAATATATAGTGGAATTTTTTGATTGTTTTGCGAGTTTGGATAGTGGATGTGTTCAGTTGTAATGAGGTCCATGAGTGGTATCTCATGGGATGGTTTTTATGACCCATTTTCCTATTTATTTCTAGGTTTATTTTTTATTTTTTGAGGGTTAGAATAGTTTGATAGGTATATGATGTAACAAAAAAGACCTTCCAACCCATTGTATTGTGAAAATTATACTGGTGGATGTGTCTGGTGGAAGTATAAAAGAGATTGGAGGTAGAGAATAGATTGAAATATGAAAATCGAATAGGGAGTTCTATATCATGGAGCCTTAGGATGTGTCGTAGTGGTAGTAGTTGAGACATAAGAGGGATGAATATGTCATAGTGGGTGGTTAGAGTTATTTTTTGAGATAAAATTTTTTTGGGGGTAACTGCTCCATGGAACCTTGGATGCAATGTATCCCCTTCTTGGAATGTGATTACTACAACATGGAGAAATTTCTATGGAATAGGGGGAGGATCAAGTGGAGTTTTATACTACTACCAATTATAGAATAGATACACCGTGGATATGGGTATGTAAAGTTTCCTCTTCCAATTTTCATGGGGTATATGAGAAAGTAGTCATGGATATGTCTCAGTCTTTCAACTTATTTATAGGATCTGTGGTGTGAAACTAACTAAAAATATTAGTGGCTAGTTTGACCATCCCAGATGTGGTGTAATGAGACTTCCTATACCATATAACATTTGGTTTTTAACTATTCTACGATGTGGTCCTAGAGGATACACATTGGTCTTTTTCTTCGTAGAATGGGAATAAATTCCTTGATCTCCTCAAACTAGATAACTTTTCCAACATCAATATCATTTCATGGGAGACCCAAGTATATCTAAAAGAGCTACATTCATCCCCCTTTCAGTATATTTCAACCCAATACTTGGAATATCAATCCATGGTTGTTTTTTCTATGTTCCTTAATTTTTTCTCCTTAGGGAGAGGATGAATGGGTAGTTACGTACTCCTTCCTACTCTCTCATCCAAGTGATTTAGCTATGAACTATATGTGATGGCCAAAAGTAAAAAGTGCAATAGAGGTGGTTGTTTGATGAGATGATGATATGGATTATGGTGGGGTTCTTTCATGGTAGGAGGACACAAAGTTG
Source organism: Viscum album (assembly GCA_963277665.1). Classification (NCBI taxonomy): domain Eukaryota; kingdom Viridiplantae; phylum Streptophyta; class Magnoliopsida; order Santalales; family Viscaceae; genus Viscum; species Viscum album. The sequence goes on from OY728150.1 coordinate 1,539,865,658, forward strand.
ATTTACCTCATTTTCAAGATACCCTACTACTCTGGTTATGGAGGTGTTGTGATGTACTGAGTGTCTTTTCAAGGGATGTGATGTGTTGTGATGTTTCAAGTGTCTTCCGGTGAGATGGTACATTATGTTATGTGATGACATAGGGGCCTGGGTTCAAGATGTGATGTGATGTGATGTGATGACCTAGGTGTTATTGGGTGAGGTATGATGTGATGTAATTTACAGAAGATATGAGAGTACTGAGACAGATGAATTTGGGGTGTGAAATAGGTACAATGTACCCTTTATCAATATTCTTCTTTATTATTTTATTATTCTTGGATGCTTTATTTAGTGAGTGTGCTTTTGTGAGGATGGGATTGGATAATTGATCTTTTTAAGTGATGTTGGTTCTGTTGTTTTCTTATGGATGAATTAGTATGCTCTTTTCACTTGTGAATGATATACTTTGGCATGTTACAATTAAGCATACTTGTATTCTCATCCTATGTATATACAATGTATTTTTAGGTTTCCATGGGGCCCTGTGAACCATGCTGGACATTTCTAGCTTAGACTTTTGAGCAATTTCGGTGTTTTCACCATATATTTTTCTTTTGTATATTTATTTTGAGACTTTTACCTATATCTATTTTATTTATACATTATTTATGAGATGATTTAAGATTTATTATATTATTTCATGGAGTTTCTTATGACTGATTTATCTGATCTTCTGGTCCTATTATCATAGTGGTCCATGAATCCAACTATTATGTTCTTTTGATACCCTCAGGGCTAGTCACCAACCTAAGGCCAACTAGAGGTGGGAATTAGTGGTCATTATCTCTCTTCCTTCATTAGAGGCTTAAGAGGGGTACTTTTTGAGTGAGGGGGTCATGCATGTTATGATTTATTCCTATTTTTAATGATATTATATGTATATTAATAATATTTATTATGTCATATATCAAAATAAAATATGTTTTTATGTTATATATATATTTATATTACTTATATTTCATTAATTCGTAATTAATTATTTTTAATTTATATATACATATATATAGAAATATATAATTTTTTATCAAAAATATAAATTCTATTTTGTATATATAATTTAATAGTTGATTTATAAAATATTATAATAACAAAATATGTCTATTATGTTGACCATTTCTATGTTTCATTTATATTGTTGTAAAACTATAAAAATATTGATTTTATATGTAGATTTAAATGCATTCTATTGAAATTTAAATATTTTTTGATACTTAAAATGATTTTTTTGTTTTTTATTTTATATTAATTATTTTTAGAAATTATTTTTATATAATACATAAAAATGATTAGTCAATTTTTTCTTATGTTTTATGATTTTTTCTCATAACTTTTTATTATTTTTAAATGTTTGTTTGTTTTATTATGTTGTTTATAAAATATATTGACATGTAATATATATATTAGGTGCTTGGGGTAAAATGAAATTAAATACACACACACCACACACATAGGTTGGAAAGGCATTCCATAACCCCATAAGGGATAACCCATCCATCAAGCCTTATTTATTCAGTACATGGCCCAAAGGCCCAGTGGGAATGAAGCCCGTTACATGAACCAAAGGCACAAAATATGGACCGAATGACCAATGTAGTGTCATGACTACATCACCATCTGCCTACATTAGATCTACATCACTGTCTGCTGGAAGATATTCACTCCCACCCATATTTAAACCACAGTCTGATGAAGAATCATAGGGAACCTCTACTACTGAGGCACCCTCCAACTACATTTACATTTTATATACTATGTCTTCATAATTAATAATAAAATCGTGATACCTATGTTAATAATTTTTTATTTTTTTTCATGAAATTCATTTTATGTAAAGATTGTTCCATTGTGTGTTTTTATACTGAATGTTTTGTATCTTTTTAAATTATGTTATATTTTGTTTTAATTTTTTTTCTGAAAATATGTATAGATATTTTTTCCAATTTTTTTTTATGTTCATATAAAATTTATATTATAATGAAATATATTTATATAAATGTTTTGTGTAATTTAATATTATGTTGATATACACTATAACATACTGACCCGATCTAACTACTAAAAATTAATTCTAATTCAGAACATTACTTGGAGTTAGGTGTGCCTCTAATCATAAAACTATATAAACAATATTTCTAGTATAAAAAATTATAACATTGAGGAATGATTTATACTCAAAACTCACAAAATATCAGAATTCATATACAAACCCTTCAATTTAAATAAAAAAAATTCATACATTAATATAAAACGAGACAAACATAACAATATAACCCCCCCAAATAAAAATAAAATACCACCACCAAAACCATATTTACCCTACACTAGTTAGTGATTCCATGTCATCATAAACAAGAAAATGATTCACCTTCTAATATACAACATAAACCAAGGATATTTTTATTTTTTTTCTTATAACTTCTTTGATCATCTACTTTGTATGTGGGGAGTGTTGGAGGTGTTTGAGTGGAGATTATATGTGTTCATAGGAATAAAATATTTTAAAATGATTTTTTTTGTATAAAAAACGTTCATGGTGAATTCTTATCTACTGTAGTCTTGTTACATGCATGTCCCATTTGCATTTTTTTTGGGTTTCGAGAGCATTCTTGGTATATTTTAATTGTGATTAAGGTTTATTTCATGGTGATTGTATAAGGCATGGAGCTTTACCATTTTCCATGGTTCTATTTTTTTGGGGTTTTAAATATTAATTTTATGGTGGTTTATGGAATGAAAGATTACTCTTACATGAAATCAAGATTTATCTTTTATAGAATCTCATGGTTAACTATTATATGAGATCTAGATTTATCATATATAGAATTAAAAAAAAACAGTTTAATTTAAGGTGTGGAAGTTGGAGTTTTGGTGTGTTTGGTGTTGAGTGGAAACCACTATGCCATGGTAGAAGGTTTGGTGTGTTCAAAATGTCCCCGACTCTTAAACTATTCTATAGGGGTGATCATGTTGGGATCCTTGGAATTTTGGTGGTCAATGCTACCATGCCATTGTGGGAATCACCATATCATGGTTGTATTTTTTCCAAAATTTGATATGGCCAATTCTATACTGATATTACAATATAAGTTTTAATGATTAATAAAGTCACACACAATCATTAAGAGGGGATTTGTAATGCCTCTTAAACCCATTTTACCCTATAATAAGTTGTTTGTTCTATAAATTATAGGGTTCACAATCCATCTGATTTCAGGAAAGGATTAGGGTTTTTATCTTTCATGAAATACTATCTTAGGGTGACTCTTTTATTCTTGGGTCTTATATTTGTATATATAGTATTATGAGGTCCAGATCTCTTAGTCTTGCATTATTACATTAAAAGGTGTTGAAATTTATTAAATGGGTGATGTGGGTGTCTCTATCTAGTGAATTATTTCCCATGGGAAACTATAATTTCCTTGTGAAATTATTTTATTTTGGTATATTATATTGAATGGTTTGATGTTGTTAATGGATAAATTGAAATAATTTTTTTAATTGATCTTTTGTTGAGATAGAAAATGTTTTAAAGGGGGTTTTCTATAAAAATAGTTTTTATGGAATTTAAATGTTTGATGAATTGAAAAAAAGATAATTTGAAAATATTGGGGTTGAATTATCTTGAATGTAATGGTAACCATAGGATATTGTAAAATATATAGGGATGATTCTCACTCAAATTTACCCAAGAGAAGAAGGTAGAACAGTCCTTGTAGTTTAGCTTGGGTTGTCGAATCCACAGAGACCTAAGAAGTAACCTATAGAAACGTACATTCTATGGACTATTTTTGGCTATGAAGTGGCCAACTTAGATTTATTTTAGATTGGGTTAAAGAAACTCTAAGAGACTTAAGTGAATTCAATTTAAAATAATGACTTGATCCTAGGTTATCGCTCGGGGTGGATTGGACGTATTTCCTTTTTAATGATTTCAATTTCTTATATTTGAGATGGGTTCATTTAAGGAGATAAAACAATATCATAACATACTGGTTTAATGCATACACCCTTTAATACTAATCACCTATACACTTGAAGGATCAATGTTTTGAGCACTTCAAGGTAAAGGTTCGTATTAGCACTTAAAGTGTATGGCCTTAAATTCAACAAGGACGATGGAGTTTAAAAATCATCAAATAAAAATCTCAATTAAAGAAGTGATTATAAATTAATGAGGTGATAAATAAAATCCAATCCATCCCCTTTATACTCCATTGGATCAACCCATAAGTGGGTTATCCCTCCATTGATTCTATGGTTTCAATGGAAGCGGAAAGTAGACTCATGAGGGAGGAAATGGAGAAGTAAAAAAACGCAATAAAATAACAATCGCTCCACCATTGTGTGATAATCTCACAAGGTTTTGTATGAACAAGTTCACACCTTTAACCAACAGTATCAAAGTGATAAGGATAATAACAGAATAATAAGAGAAGAAGAACTTTTATTAAGAAACAAGGATGAATTAAAACAACTTACATGTGAAGGAAGAACATTACAAAGAGAAATTGGCAGCATAACATTAAGATGAAAACAAGCTCCAAAGATCCTTAAAAACTACAACACCACTACCTTGAATAGTAATTTTTGAGCCCTTGGGTAGGTCCTCCAACAGTCCATGTCTCCTCAATTAATTTTGGTAGGCCATAGGTGGCTGGAAAGTAAGGGAGAGTTGATTTTTCCACCCTTGACCCGAGGTGGAAGCCAGCTTTCCTTTACCGAACAGACGCGTCTGAAAGACCTTGTAGATGGCCGAATAAGAGTGGTCCATAGAAGAATAAAATGGAGATCCAGATTTCTTCTAACCTTCTGTAAAATATGGACCCATTTGGAGATTCTGATTCCGAGATATGAGAAAATTAGTGGACTGTTTTTCTGGGCCGCAGAATCTGGCCCAGAATTGTATCTTTAACTTGGTCCGCCTTAATGACCACCATAGAGGCCGAATTAGCATTGGATAATGAAGAGTTATTTGTTCCTATGAATGTATTATAGAATACCACAAAATTTGGGATTCATTGAGCTTGTATGTTGGGTCCCACAATCTCATCAGTGGGCTAGTGTCCAATCTGCCTTCTCTAGAATTTCTTCCTTTCATCACAAAATATCCTCATCTTTTTCCATTAATTCTCCATTGATCCCTGAATTAAACATGTTCATATTGGAGTGTAGATAAATTTAAAAAAATATCAAATTAAAATATGTATAATCTGATGAAACATTGGGTACATCAAATGATGTTCAAAAATGTACCAAATAATAGTGCAATTTAAGAAGGTATAACAATCATAATGTGAAATGATGTTCAAAGTGTAAAATGCACTAAAATGGTGTTTATGAATAATAAGGCACATGAATATTATATATATTAACAATGAATATTAGCCTCATTTAGTGGCTAATCACACCCCCAACATGATTTTTTCTTGTCCCGAGCAAAATATATCTCAACAATATGAAATTCGAATTCCCTTTTCCAAAAACATTTTAATACACAATGATCACCAAAAAAACCTTATACCTAACAATCATGAAACCCATAAAAATATTTTAATACAAGATATTTTCATAAGCAGATCCCAATCCCAAGCTCATTCCTTTGTTCAAATTCATTTCCATATTTCATCCAATATCAATTACGTATGAGGATGTGTTGTGCATCACAATAGACATGGGGGTTCATCATTATTCAAGGGGGAAATTACAGAAGCAATAGGTGGAATAAAATTTCAATATTAAGATGAGTATTCAATTTTTTTGTATAATATTTTTTTTTTTTTTTTTTTTTGCACTTTTTCCATGGTAATTGAAATTGCACTCAAAAGAGTCTACCCCTGTAGCAAGACTTTGCCGATGACTCCCAGGCTCAAAGACCATAGGGCACCAAGTGAATCCCACATACTCGGGAATCATCTCGAGTTAACTCAGTCAAAAACAAATTCAAATTACCAAAAATAGAGATAAATTTACTAACTCTGGGCCAGACAACAATGGAGTCATGATCCCCAAGTGCCGAAAGCCACGCATTAGGTCATTTCATTGCTCTATGAGCATTTTTTTTAATTTTTTTTGAATACTCATATTAAAATAAAATGATCAACACACCTATGATATTTATTTAGGGGACCCCATGAACTCAAACTAATACCCCACTATCCAAAGGACGAGCATTGTGATCTTTTTTATTTGGATGAAAATATAAATGATGAAATATCACATTGGACAGCCACACTTTCCAAAATCTTTTCTCATGAAATTATACAAGGATTAAAATCAGAATCAGGGTATGCTAAATTATTTGATATTCAGTTTCAAAGTGTGCAATGTGTATTACCATGTTCAATGTTAAAGGAATTTTTCCTTCCATTTACAGTTCTTTTTTTCAAATCATTCATTTTTTTTGACATAAAAACATTTTTTTATTTTATCTCCCCCACAACATAAAACAACACTGTCCCCAGTGTTTGAAGAAATGAAAATTTAGAAGGAGTAGAGGCAGATAATGGAAGTTTAAAAAGGAAATTGAAACTGAGGATCATGGAATGAAATCACCTGGTGGTTGAAGTTTAAGTTATTGCTGCTCCAAATTAGTCCTTTGATCTCTTGGGGAATGTAGGCACCTCCTTGATTGAACATGTATCACCCAAAATAGTACCTAAACAAAAAAAGAACAAACCAGACAAAACAAACAACACAACAATTTATTTAATTCCAAGTATCATCATTTTTATGGTTTTTCCTGTTTTTTTATTTTTTAATTTTTTTAAATCAAACTAATGATACATTGTCTTCTTTTTAATTTTCTGGGTAAGGTATTACTCAGGGATCACACCGCGTGACACAGATGAATATGATTCTCCCCTTTCATACTCATCCATACTCATAATAGAAGAACATGTCAATAGTCATTTTTTAAATGTAAAAATGATTAGTTAATCCTATTTAAAATATAAAGTTTATTAAAACAAAAAAATGATAATAAACTTGAAAACCATGGGTTTCCTCCCATGAAGTGCTTTATTTAATGTTGTTAGCCCGACATGGACCCTAAATCTATCAATTTTTTTCTTGTTCATAGGTTGGCTCAGTTAACTCAACCTCTATTTCCTGTTTATTGAATGATTCAATGAATGGTTTTAACCTTTGACCATTGACCTTGAAAATGTAACCACTTGTGGGATCTTGAATCTCTACTTCCCCATGGGGGAATACATGACGCACTATGAAAGGTCCTGACCATCTAGACCATAACTTTCCCAGATGTAAATGAGGTTTTGAACTACACAAGAGCACAAGTTTTCCCGATTCAAAATTTTTGACCTTGATATTCCTAGATTGGTAGGCTTGAACTCTATCTTTATTGATCCTTGAATTTTCATAAGCCTCCATCTTTAGTTCCTCCAGTTCATTGAGATCTAATTTCCTTTTTGTTCCGGCCAATGAGAGGTCATAATCCATTTTCTTAATTGCCCAAAAGGCCTTATGTTCAATCTCCACTGGAAAATGGCATGATTTTCCATAAACCAACCTATATGGGGGAATTCCTAAAATGGTTTTTTATGCTGTACGATATGCCCAAACATCATCTAAGAGTTTCTCAGACCAATCTTTCCTAGAAGGATTGACAGTTTTCTCAAGAATTTTCTTAATCTCCCTATTCGCTAACTCAGCTTGACCATTGGTTTGAGGATGGTATGCAGTGGAAACTTTATGAGAAATACCATACTTAGACATGAGTGAAGAGAATGGGCGGTTATAGAAATGGGTTCCGCGATCACTGATTATAGCCCTAGGAATTCCAAATCTTGAAAATATGTTCTCTTTCATAAATCTAATCACAACTTGATGATAATTGGACTTAGTGGGAATGACCTCAACCCATTTTGAGACATAATCAACATCTAAGAGTATATAGAGGTATCCCCGAGAGTTTGGGAAGGGACCCATGAGGTCAATTCCCCAAAAGTCAAATATTTCAACCACTAGGATGGGAGTGAGTGGCATTTGATTCCTTTTTGTGATGGACCCTACTTATTGACACCTAGGAAAACTTTGACAAAATGTGTAGGAGTCCCTTGAGAGGGTGGGCCAGAAAAGACCACATAGAAGAATCTTAGAAGATGTTTTCTTAGAGAAAAAGTGACCTCCACATGCCTCACTGTGACAGAATTTAAGGATGGGCTCTTGTTCAGATTCTGGAACAAACCTCCTAATGACTTGGTCAGGGCAGAACTTATAGAGGTATGGATCATAAAAAACATAGTGTCTAACATCAGAAAGGAATTTCCATCGAGCTTGAGTCCCTAAGAATTTTGGAATGACTCCTGTCACTAAGAATTTTGCTATGTCAGCATACCAAGGGCAGTCACTCACAGAGTATAGGTGTTCATCAGGAAATGAATCAAACATAGAAAGGTGATTTGAGTTGTCTTTGAATTCCATCATAGAGAGGTGATCAGCTACAACATTTTCAACCCCCTTTTTATCCTTGATTGTGAGGTCAAATTATTGTAAGATAAGGACCCACCTAATCAGTATAGCCTTAGCATATTGTTTTTGGAAGAGGTATTGAAAGTGCATCTGATTGTCGCCTATCGACCGTTCAAGGTTCCGGTGCTCTACTAATGTGTATAGCAGCACTCGGGTCAAATCCTCGACGATGGTACAATTTTTTATAGTTGATTGTTTTTGATTTGTGTTTTGATTTGGGGTTTTTTTTTGCAGAGATTTAATTGAAATTATTGATTGATTAATATTGATTTAAAAATTTGATAAATATTGGGGTGAGTTCATCATTAGGTAGTTAAGCTTGTGATATCCTTGAGCTTTGCTTTATATTGCATTAAATTAACATCCATGTCACAAGTTGACATTGATTGGAATTCCCAAGTGTTAAGGCTTTAATCCAAGCCTTGACTTAACTCAGGGTTCTAATCTTAATCATATCTTGTTTATGGTAGCATATTTATGGTTCTAATAATCCATGGAAACCACATGTTAAACAAAACAAGTCATTAATCCATGACATGCTAAGTCCAACGTACGCAATGTTAATTCAAAGAATACACATCAAGCAAAAGCTCTCCATCGCTTAACATACCTAAATTATAACTCACCCCAATGAGAGATTTACTCAGACATTAGGATGGTTATTAATCCGGTAGGGATGTTTATAGTATTAGGGTATGAGAATAAGAGGAATAAGAATTGGACAAGAAAAGAGTGGTGTGCCGAACACACACACGAACTACAAAGAACGTGAATGAAACACGTGTTTTGATTGAAAAGGAAATCACTTAAAGGAAATGGTTTTAAGATTTATTTTTAACAATTATGAAACTATTAATATTAAACTACAGAAGGTGTATTATAATTAGAAGTGATGAAGGAGAAACTTGCATTAAAACTCAAAAGAAATTACAAGTACACTAAAACAATTACAAAGGAAAGAGCATGAAATACATGGAAAGAAATGAAGGAGGAAAGGTTTCTCAAGTGAAAACTAGAGTATGTCAGATCCTCCCAAGCCCTTAGCAATGAATTGGTCGTGCCAATATATCCTCCTAAGTGCCAAAGTGGCAACCTCTTGCAAGGAGAAGAGGGGAGTGAATTTGTAGCCAAAGGTAGTGGACTGTTTTCATTCCCAAACTGCCCCTAAAGTTGGCCCGCCAATATGACCTTTCAGACAGCTGAATATCGAGATATATCCTTCTTCAATATTGTAGATATGGATGTGTACTAGTCACCCTCAAATGTTCGATGTCATTGGACTTTTGTGGGAAATGTTATGGCCGTATTACTAAAACCCTTTCTACTGTCCAATTTTATCCAGAAAGTTTCCATGGCCTAAATGTGAATGCATTTATGGCTATGGAGATGCCTTCAAATCCGAACCATTTATTCTGTAAAGTTTATCCTCCATATCTTATCTTTCACACCAAAACATATGATCTTGTTTGGACAAGTGTATAAGTTGAAAAGTCAAGAATGGTGGGGTGATTTAAAATCCCGGACAGAATGGTGGGCTTGGTTTCAATGAATCCATTGGGCCCCAAAATGGTAGATTTGGGCCTTTAAATTTTTATCCATGACTCCTTAGAAAATTCCAGAGCTTGAAAAATAATATCCACTCATTTGGGCTGGGAGATTGAGCCCAGTAATGAAATCTTCAAGGCTGGTCCAGAAATTAGGCAGATCCAGTGGGTCATCTTGTGTCGTCCATATGGCCCTTCAAATGGCCGAATTAGCCAATTCTCCAGTTGAGTGATTTGTAGGAAATTGAATTTAGAACCCTACAAGACAAGAATCACACAATTTGGATTAGTAGGGTAAGAGTTATATTTAAAATACTAAACAGACATGAATTTGTATTATTCAAAACAATACTCTAAAATAATATTTAATATTAAAGCATGAGTATTTCACATAAGTTATGCACATTTAATTGAAAATAAGTAGAGGGAGTATATAAAATGATATTAATAAATGAATAACATCAACTCCCCCACACTTAATATTGTGCATGTCCTCATGTACAACAAACACAAAAGAAAATCAAAACAAAACCATATTCATTCACCAACAAATATTAAAATTTTGTTTTCACCAATCAGGGGAGGTTTAGACTATTTCACTCATCCATATTGAATTCCATCACAAATTTGGTTCACAATAATGCATCAGAAACAATTCAATTTTTCATGTTCAAGGTTTGAATTGGAAAATGTAGGCACTCAAAACTTACTCCTCTCAAGATGATAAAAATGTATTTTAGGAGGTTCACTCATTCACCAACAAAAAGTGAAAATCAAGAGTTTGTAATAGCTCTCCGCTTACATTCCCAAATCTAATGTGTACAAGAATCAAGAGGTCTTTTAAGGGGTTTTTCAGTGGATATGGGACGGTAGGTATATAATGTCCAAAGGAAAATAGGGGTTAAAAACACCAACATGGAAAAATCAATGCACATTTTTTTTTGAAATTTGATTTGAAAGGAAATAGAAACACATATTTACAAGGGCATGAATGTGTGATGAATGAAAAGTGAGAGAGATAGAAAATGGAATAGGGTGAGATGATGGAATATGTACAACATGGAAGACTTCCAATAATGACACAATACAAGATGATTCAAGTGTTTTTTTCTCTTTTTGCTTTTTTTTTCGAAAGTTGTGCTTGAAACAAGTCTCACAGTCATCTCCCAACCCATGCTTGATCTCCTCATGGAACTAATTTTAGTAGTTATAACAAGATCAAAGGTTGATGATGAATGGTTTTTGACCCACCCAAGACACAACCCATTCCTTTTTTTTCATTTTTTTAATATAATTTTTTTTTTCATTTTTTTGAACACTTTTCAATGACTTTTGTACAAATGACAATTACACATATACAACCTAAAGCTCACAGAATTACAACCTCTCCCCCACACTTGAATGGATGCTTTCCCTCAACCATATGATGACACATTGGAAATCAATGAAAGTACGCCCAAAAATGAAGTCCATTCCCCCCACACTTAAATTTCAATAAATTGTACAATGAAAATCCATGAAGATGTTGGGTGGGACAAGGTATTAGACTTGTAATGTGGCTATCAAAAGAAAGGTTTTCATATGCTCAAAGGGGCTTTCAAAAGTAGGATCAATGTAAGGGTAACGGGAGGCTATTTGGCTATTCTGATTCTCATGTGGCTTAGAAAATGCCTCTATCATATTAATGCATACAAAAGATGGAAATTCAGCTCGAAGGTCCACAAACTCAAGACTCACAATCAGTGGTGAAGACACACAATGAAAAAGATGGCCATAGATGACCTTGGCATGAAGGCTAATGTTATTCCTCACGGTAGGGGAGAATCATTTTCCACCAAAAATTGTTCATTCAAAATGTTTGTTATTGACACACAATTGTTTACCCAAGTTTGAGATAAAAATTCAATATATTTGAGTTTAAAACAAGCCTTTTGACTCCCCAAAATGGTTGGATAGAATTTCAATATTGTATGATGAGTAATTATGACACCCCTTTTTTTTAATTTTCATTTTTTTTAATTTTCATTTTTTTTAATTTTTTTATTTTTAATGACACATCCACACAAAATAGAAAATAGAAAAAAGGTTGTCGAAGAATGTTGTAAAATAAATGAGAGGGAGAGAGGAAGAAGAAGAAATAGAGAGAAGAAGATAGGGAAGAGAGATTGAGGAGAGAGAGAGTTAAAGGGAAAGAGGTGCCCCCTAGTTTGGATTTGGTGGGTCGCTATTTCCATCTAGTGGTGGGTCAATGGAAGTCGATGTGGAACCTAAAGTGAATGGCCTCTCATGGTGATGCTTTAACCGGTTTCCACTTACCGTGAATTTTATTTTTGAAGAAGGGTCTTGGACTTACACTGCACCAAATGGGTAAACATTAGTAATAACAAAAGGTCCATCCCAACGAGAATTGAGCTTACCTGGGTGAAGTTGAAATCGAGAATTAAAGAGCATTACCTTTTCACCTTCATGAAATACCTTTTGAAGAATGTGCTTGTCATGGAGTGACTTTGCCTTTTCTTTGTAGAGAATGGAGTTCTCATACGAATCGAGTCGAAGCTCCTCCAATTCAGTCAACTGCAACAATCTTTCCTCACCAGATTTTTCACAATCAAAATTATAAGTTTTGACAGCCCAAAATGACTTATGTTAGATTTCAACTGTTAAATGACAGGCTTTACCAAAAACTAGCCTAAATAGAGACATCCCAATGGGTGTCTTATAGGCTATTCGATAGGCCCAAAGTGCTTCACCTAGTCTACCAGGCCAGTCTTTTCTTGTGGGCTTAACAATTCTTTCAAGCACTCTTTTCACTTCTCTATTAGAAAGTTTAGCCATTCCATTTGTTTGAGGGTGATATGCAGTGGATGTTTTATGTACAACCCCATTCTTTTTCAAAAGTGACTCCGTGGTTCTATTACAGAAATGAGTTCCTAAGTCACTTATCAAAGCACGTGGTGTTCCGAATCGATGGAAGATATGGGTTTTGAGGAACTCACTCATAGTTTGAGCATCATCTTTCCTAGTGGGTTTGGCCTCGACCCACCTAGAAACATAGTCAACAGCAAGGAGAATTCAGGACAATCCATTGGAAGGGGGAAAAGGTCCCATGAAATTGATGACCCAAACATCAAAGAGCTCACAAATGATTAATGGATTTTGAGGCATTTCGTTTCTTTTGGAAATTGTGCCAAACTTTTGGCAAGTGGGACATGATTGACAGAGCTCGTGTGAGTCCTTGAAGAGTGAAGGCCAAAAGAATCCAGAATCTAGGACCTTTTGAGAAGTCCTTTGTGGTCCAAAGTGTCCACCTCCAGGCATTGAGTGGCAGAATTCCAAGATGGAGGATTGTTCAGTTTCATCAACACATCTCCTAATTACCATGTCAGCCCCAGTTTTCCAAAGTTTATTATCTTCCCAAAAATAATGCTTTGAATCACTTTTCATCTTTTCTTTTTGTTATTTTGAAAAATATTCAGGGAAAACACCAGAAACCAAGTAATTGACAATTGGGGCATACCATGGTAACTTTGGAGTGAGAGATGAGAGGTGTTCAGTTGGAAATTCAGGATCAATTATTTCAGAATGAGAAGAATTAGAAATTCTACTCAGGTGGTCAGCCATAGGGTTTTCTTTTCCAGGTTTATCTTTTATCACAAGGTCAAACTCTTGGAGCATTAAAATCCATCTTATTAGCCTTGGTTTGGAATCACTTTTCTTAAGTAAGAACTTTAATGTTGAGTGGTCCGTGAAGATGATGATTTTGGCACCTAAGAGATAGGGCCGAAATTTATCCAAGGTGAAAACCACAACTAAAAGTTCTTTTTCAGTCACAGTGTAGTGTGATTGAGTTTCATCCAATGTTTTTGAGGCATAAAAGATGACATGAGGAATTTTTTCTCTTCTTTGACCAAGAACAGCCCCAATGGCCCTATCAGAAGCATCACACATCAATTAAAATGGTAAGGACCAATCTGGGGGTTGGATTATTGGAGAAGATGTGAGAGAAGATTTGAGTTCAATGAAGGCTCTCTTGCAAGCCTCATCAAAATTGAATGTGACATCATTTTGAAGTAAACGAGTGAGTGGGAGGGAAATCTTGCTGATGTTCTGAATGAATCGCCGATAGAAACCGGCATGACCAAGGAAGGACCGAATGTCTCGAACTGATTTGGGTTCATGAAGTGATTGGATCACCTCAATTTTGGCTGGATCAACTTGGATACCCTCTTGAGAAATTATGTGCCCTAGAACAATCCCATTTGAAACCATGAAGTGACATTTTTCAAAATTCAGCACAAGGTTTCACTTGACACACTTTTGAAGGACCAAAGAGAGTGAATGTAAGCAAGATTCAAATGACTCGCCATAAATGGTAAAGTCATCCATGAATAACTCCATTCAATTCTCAATGAATTCAGAAAATATACTCATCATACACCACTGGAATGTTGCAGGATCATTACAAAGGCTAAAAGGCATTCGCCTATAGGCATAGGTTCCAAAGGGGCAAGTGAAAGTGGTCTTTTCTTGCTCTTGAGGTGCGATTGGAATTTGGAAGTAGCCGGTGTAACCATCAAGAAAGAAATAGTGTGACTTTTCGGCCAATCTCTCAAGCATTTGGTCAAGGAAAGGAAGTGGGTAGTGATCTTTTCGTGTTTCAGCATTCAATTTGCGATAATCGATACACACACGCCATTTGTTTTTCACTCAAGTTGTGACCACTTATCCATGTTCATTTGTGACAACTGTTATCCCACCCTTCTTAGGAACGACTTGAATTGGACTAACCCATTCACTATCAGAAATTGGGTAGATAATACCCGCTTGAAGAATCTTGGTAATCTCTTCCATAACTACCTCAAGTATGAGTGGATTGAGTCTTCTTTGAGGTTGCCTAATTGGTTTGGATGATTCCTCTAGATGGATGTGATGCATGCAAAGGGCAGGGTTGATTCCTGGAATATCCTCTAGGGTCCAACCTAAGGCATTTTTGTTTTCCTCTAACACTTGAACAAGTTGGAACTCCTCAGTTTCAGAAAGTGAAGCAGAGATAATGACAGGGTAGGAGGGATCATGGAAAAGGAATGCATACTTGAGGTGTGAAGGAAGTGGTTTTAGATCAGTTTCAGCCTTGATTTGAGAGCTAGACAAGTTAGGAGAAGGAGAAGGGATTCCAGATGTGTTTGGATCATTTTCCTCAACACTGTCCAAGGTGGAGCAGTAGAGATCAGAGTTGATGTGGGATTCAAGAGAGTTTTCAAGTTCACTTTGATTGATGGAGTCTAATAAATAAAGGTCAACATAAACTTCTCTATTTATAACTTGGTTAATCATTGAGCAGATTTCACAGTCTCCACTATCATTAGAACATGATGAGCATGAAAAAATGGAGGTGAGTTGACTCTTAGAAGTGTCATCAGATGCATGAATAGAGAATGCAGAGTGATTCTCTGATGGGTATCGCATGGCTTGAAAAATGTTGAAATTGACCACTTGGTCACCAAATTCCATGGATAAGATGCCCGAATGGACATCGATCTTGGTTCTAGCAGTCATGAGGAATGGTCTTCCTAGAATTAGGGGAGATCGAGAAGAGTTCGTCTCACCTTCCATGTCAAGGACATAGAAATCAGCTGGGAAGATAAGATCATTGACCCGAACAAGAACATCCTCAATTATCCCCTCAGGATTGGCAGTGCTTCGATTGGCTAATTGAATGACAACACCCGTTGGGTTCAAGGGACCTAGACCAAGGTTGGAGAAAATGGATTTGGGCATGACATTTATTGAGGCTCCAAGGTCTATGAGTTCATCATCAAAGTTGGAACTCCCTATTTGACATGGAACCGTGAATGTCCCTGGATCTTTGCACTTCATGGGAATGAACTGTTGGGTTGAAACATTTTCAATGTTCCTAAGTTGCCTCTTATGGGTGCACAATTCCTTAAGAAACTTGGCATACTTAGGGATTTGTTTGATGGCATCTAAGAGGAGGATGTTCACTTCCACACGTCTAAACATGCCAATCATTTCAGGATCAGGTTCAAAGGACTTCTTAGGCTTGGAGATGGCTTGAGGAAAAGGAATTGGGTTCCTTAGAGGAATGGAAGGAGGTGAAGGAGTGGATTCAAGTTCCTTTTCCAGCTTTTTGTTCTTTTCATTTTCTATATCAACATCGAAAGGGGAGGTAGAGGAATCAGCATGGGGCATAGCAATTTGATTTCCCGATCTAAGTGCAATTGCACTTACATTACCCTTAGGGTTGGGTAATGGTTGAGATGGGAGTTGGGATGAATTGGATGGTTGTTGCTGGCTAAGGTGGGATGTAAGTTGACCTATTTGGGTTTCAATGTTCTTGAGGCTAGAACAGGTGAAGGAAGAAAGATCCTCTACAGCACTTTCCCATGGTTGTTTAGAAGAAGAGGCTTGTCCCAAATTTGGTTGGCCTTGATTTTGGTTCTTGGGAAAGCGATTGTATTGGGTGGGGAATTGGGAAGGCTCATTAGGATAGTGGAATCAAGGAGGAGGATTTTTCCTTTGGGGTTGAGGAACAAAAGGATAAGGTTGATGGATGTTACCACCACTTTGACCATATTAGAACTAGTTTGGATTTTGATGAGGGAACTGAGGAGGATGACAAATGGGATTACCATACCTCAGAGGTGGGTTAAAGGTAGAAGAGAAGGGTCCAGAGTGGGGTTGGTTGAAGTTTCTAACAAACTGACCTGATTGTTGAGGGTTGAAGTTTCGCTGAGCATATGCCGCATTGAGATCCATTGGACTAGATGAATCAGATGGATCACCTTGAAGTTGTGGACATGTGTCAGTCAGATGAGTTGGTGAGTTGCAGATTCCACAGTTCTTGACAGGCCCTGTGAAAAGAGATTGTTGAGGAGAGGAGTTTGGGGCTTTGGAAGCCACAGAAAGTTGACGCACAAGACCTATAAGTTCAATCATCCACTCAGTCATTTTTTTGGGCTCTATGGATTGATTCTCTTGGGATTGTTTCACTTGAGCATGTGCTCGAGTATGGAATTACTGCGTGTTTGCAGCCATGTTGCTTATGAGTTCTCGTGCAGCTGCAGGAGTTTTGTCAACAAGAGAACCGCCACTTGCGACATCAATGAGAGTTCGCTCCATAGCCAATAACCCCTCATATAAGTATTGGATCAGGAGTTGGTCAGGGATTTGATGGTGTGGAAAAGTTGCCACAAGATATTTGAACCTCTCCCAATACTCATGGAGTGATTCATTAGGGAATTGACGGATGCCGCTTATTTCCTTTCGGATAGAAGCTGTTCGGGAAGTTGGAAAGAACTTCTCAAGGAAAAGTCTCTACAGGTCAACCCATGAGTTTATGGAACCCGGTGGGAGGTAGTAGAGCCAATACTTGGCAGAATCTGCTAGGGAAAAGGGGAAAGCTCTAAGCTTGATTTGTTCTTCAGAAACCCCTAGAGGTTTCATGGTTGAGCAGACCACTTGGAACTCTTTGAGGTGAAGATGAGGATCCTCACCAGCTAGCCCATGGAAATGAGGAAGAAGATGAATCAAACCTGATTTGAGTTTGAAATCAGCCTCGATGTTTGGATATTGAATACCAAGAGGTCGGTAATTCATATCGGGGGCAGCGAGTTCTTTAAGGGTCTGTTCCCTAGGATTGGCCATCTCTAAATCAATTGGTCTAGGAATGAGTGGGCCTTGGTTGTTTTGATTGTCCCTAAGGTTCCTCCTAATTCGGCGAATAGTTCGCTAAATCTCAAAATCAAACAAATATGAGGTATTGTTTGGGAGGCTACGGGGCATCAAGATCAGAGTAAGACTTAAAGATGATGGAGGGTTTTTCTATGTGTAATTTTTTTTTGATATTTTTTTGTGGGTTATTTGATTTTTTGGTCTTTTTTTTTCAAAAATCAGAAACTATCAACTATAATTATACACCATCCCCAGCAACGGCTCCATTTGAAAGCGCGGCCGATTGTCGCCTATCAACCGTTCAAGGTTCCGGTGCTCTGCTAATGTGTATAGCAGCACTCGGGTCGAATCCTCGGCGATGGTACAATTTTTTATAGTTGATTGTTTTTTATTTGTGTTTTGATTTGGGGGTTTGTTTGAAGATCTTTAATTGAAATGATTGATTGATTAATATTGATTTAACAATTTGATAAATATTGGGGTGAGTTCATCATTAGGTAGTTAAGCTTGTGATATCCTTGATCTTTGCTTTATATTGCATTAAATTAACACCCATGTCACAAGTTGACATTGATTGGAATTCCCAAGTGTTAAGGCTTTAATCCAAGCCTTGACTTAACTCAGGGTTCTAATCTTAATCATATCTTGTTTATGGTAGCATATTTATGGTTCCAATAATCCATGGAAACCACATGTTAAACAAAACAAGTCATTAATCCATGACATGCTAAGTCCAACATACACAATGTTTATTCAAAGAATACACATCGAGCAAAAGCTCTTCATCGCTTAACATACCTAAATTATAACTCACCCCAGTGAGAGATTTACTCAGCCATTAGGATGGTTATTAATCTGGTAGGGATGTTTATAGTATTAGGGTATGAGAATAAGAGGAAGAATAATTGGACAAGAAAAGAGTGGTGTGCCGAACACACACACGAACTACAAAGAACGTGAATGAAACACGTGTTTTGATTGAATAAGAAATCACTTAAAGGAAATGGTTTTAAGATTGATTTTTAACAATTAAGAAACTATTAATATTAAACTACAGAAGTTGTATGATAATTAGAAGTGATGAAGGAGAAACTTGCATTAAAACTCAAAAGAAATTACAAGTACACTAAAACAATTACAAAGGAAAGAGCATGAAATACATGGAAAGAAATGAAGGAGGAAAGGTTTCTCAAGTGAAAAATAGAGTATGGCAGATCCTCCCAAGCCCTTGGCAATGACTTGGTCGTGCCAATATATCCTTCTAAGTGCTAAAGTGCCAACCTCTTATAAGGAGAAGAGGGGAGTGAATTTATAGCCAAAGGTAGTGGACTGTTTTCATTCCCAAACTGCCCCTCACGTTGGCCCGCCAATATTACCTTTTATACAGATGAATCTCGAGATATATCCTTCTTCAATATTGTAGATATGTATGTTTACTAGTCACCCTCAACATTTGGCTGTCATTGAACTTTTGTGGCCAAAGTTATGGCCGTATTACTAAAGACCTTTCTACTGTCCAATTTTATCCAGAAAGTTTCCATGGCCTAAATTTGAATGCATTTATGGCTATGGAGATGCCTTCAAATCCGAACCATTTATTCTGAAAGGTTTATCCTCCATATCTTATCTTTCTCACCACAAAATATGATCTTCTTTGGACAAGTGGATAAGTTGAAAAGTCAAGAATGTTTGGATGATTTAAAATCCCGGACAGAATGGTGGGCTTGATTTCAATGGATCCATTGGGCCCCAAAATGGTAGAGTTGGGCCTTTCAATTTTTATCCATGACTCCTTAGGAAATTACCGATCTTGAAAATGAATATCCACTCATTTGGGCTGGGAGATTGAGCCCATTAATGAAATCTTTAAGGCTGGTCCAGAAATTAGGCAGATCCGGTGGGTCATCTTGTGTGGTCCATATGGCCCTTCAAATGGCCGCATTAGCCAATTCTCCAGTTGAGTGATTTGTAGGAAATTGAATTTATAACCCTACAAGACAAGAATCACACAATTTGAATTAGTAGGGTGAGAGTTATATTTAAAATACTAAACAGACATGAATCTGTATTATTCGAAACAATACTCCAAAATAATATTTAATATTAAAGCATGAGTATTTCACATAAGTTATGCACATTTAATTGAAAATCAGTAGAGGGAGTATATAAAATGATATTAATAAATGAATAACATCAGGTATTTTAGTGAAGAATGGTCAGTGAACACAGTGATGGGGGATCCTAAGAGGTAGGACCTAAACTTCTATAAACAAAACACAATAGAAAGTAACTCATTTTAAGTAGTGGTGTAGTTTATTTGGGCATCATTTAAGGATTTTCCTGAATAAGCAATGACATAAGGAGTTTTATCACAACGTTTTCCTAACTCATCTCCTACAGCAAAGTCACTGGAGTCACACATAATTTTGAAAGGAAGGTTCCAATTTGGAGATTTCATAATGGGAGGAGAGGTGATAGAGGATTTGAGGGTTGAGAATGAACCCTCACAGCTTTTGGTCCAAACAAATGGAGCATCCTTTACTAGCAGAGCACAAAGGGGACGGGAGATTGAACTAAATTCCTTGATGAATCTTCTATAGAAACCAGCATGTCCTAAGAAAGACATCACTTCCTTGATAGTTTTGGGTGATGGAAGGTGACAAATGATGTCAACCTTTGCTTTATCAACTTCAATCCCCCTACTCGAGACTAGATGGCCTAGAACAAGTCCCTCTTTAACCATGAAATGGCATTTTTCCCAGTTTAGGACCAGATTATTTTCTTCACATCATGACAAGACTCTCTCCACATTCTGCAGACATCCCTCAAAAGTATCCCCAAACACAGAGAAGTCATCCATGAAGACCTCTAGAAAATCCACTACCATGTTTGAGAAGATTCCCATCATGCACCGCTGGAAGGTTCCAGGGGCATTGCATAACCCAAAGGGAATTCATTTGAAAGAAAAGGTTCCGAATGGACATGTGAATGTAGTCTTCCCTTGATCCTCTAGGGAGACCTCAATTTGATTGTACCTCGAGTACCCATATAAGAAACAGTAGAAGGCATGACCTTCCACTCTCTCAAGGACTTGGTCAATGAATGGTAAGGGGAATTGGTCCTTCTTGGTGAATGAGTTTAGTTTTCTATAGTCAATGCAGACCCTCCATCCACTACTCACCCTTGTTGGAAGAATCTCTCCATCCTCATTGGTTATCACTGTGATTCCAGCCTTTTTTGGAACCACTTGGATTGGGCTCACCCATTCACTCTCAGCTATGTGATATATGATACCAGCTTTTAACAATTTCATAAGTTCTTTCCTTACTACCTCCATGAGATTAGGATTGAGTCACCGTTGAGGTTGACGACATGTCTTTGAATCAGATTCCAGAACAATCCTATGAGTCCCGATAAGTGGGCTAATCCCAGGAATATCAGAAAGGGTCCAACCAATGGATTTCTTTTGCTTCCTAAGGACATCTAGAAGCATCCTCTCATGATTGGATTAAAGAGAAGAATAAATGACAATAGGATGTGTTTGATTTTCCCCTAGGAAGGCATACTTTAGTGCAGTAGGAAGTTCCTTCAATTCAAGATCAGGTTGGTTCAGAATTTCAGCAGAAGATTGGGACATTTGATCAAGATCAATTTCTTTTTTTATAGTTTCAGATAGGATTGATTCCCCACATGTAGAAGTTTCAGCTACTAGATTGTCTTGATCAGATTTAGGGAAGGAAATTGGAGTGGTCTCCATGAAAGTGGGTTCTTGAAAGGTTTCACTGATTGTTGGACCTAAGACTTCATCATAAGAGAAATTTGAAAATGATTCAAGCCAAGGAGATAAAATTCCTTCATATGAACAAAGGAAATCAATCTCATTCTGACTTAAACATTCATCAAATATTCCTTGATGTTCCATGGATTCATTATCAATGCTTCCTATCATGTTTTCTTCCTGAATTTCCTTGTCATCCCCTATTTTTGAGCTTGCATTATAGATGTTCAAGTCTAGACTCATATTCCCAAAGGTGATGGTCATGTTCCCATTTCGGACTCGGATAACAAAGTTGATTGTTGCAAGGAAAGGACGAACAAGGATGATTGAGTTTTGTTCCTTATTTCCTAAGTTTGGATGGTTGTCAAGGACAATGAAATCAGCAGGGTAGATGAAGTTTTCAAACTTTACCAGAACATCCTTTAAAATCCACTTTGGAACCCTAATGCTACGATCAGCAAGTTGAAGTGTGACAGATGTGGTTTGGAGTTCTTCTAGGCCTAACTAGCAGTACATAGCATATGGGATGAGATTGACACTAGAACCTAGGTCACACAAGGCCTTGAAATCTTTGATTTCTCCTAGTTCAACATTTATGTAAGGGAAACCCGGGTCTTTCAACTTAGGAGAAATGGTCCCTTGAATGGTGGTACTCACATTAGCAGCCAAAAGGACTTGGTTTTTATGTTAAAATTTTAATTTAAAAGTACACAAGTACTTAAGGTACTTTGAGTAGGCAGGTATGGTTTGGATTGCATCGAGAAGGGGTATGTTCAACTTGACTTGTGAAAATATTTCCCTCAATGTTTCACTCAGTTTAGGCTTGGTTTTCCCCCTCATGCGTTGAGGAAATGGTGCAAGTTGTGGGGTTGTTTGTTGAAGAGTTGTTTCCTTGACAATGTTACAAGTTTCTTCAGTTTGATCTTGTGGTTCATTTGAATTTTCATCCAATTTTGAATCTTCAAGTTGGTTGTGAATTAGTTGTTCAGGTTTCTCAATTGATTTCCCACTTCTTAAAACAGTCACAGCCTTTAGTTGTTCATGAGTTGTTTGAGCACAACATGTCTCTCCCCTTGAAGTTGAGGATGGCACTGCCTGAGTAGGCATGGGTGCCTTTCCAGTTTTGATGGTTTGAAGTTCTTGTTTTAGGGAAGATACCTTCGAGTTCATCCTCTCCATTTTTTTCATAGTTGTTCTAATAGGCTTTGTGGAACTGTTTGGGTTGGTGCTTGAGAAGATTGGTTTATCCCAGGGGGATATTTTGGAAGTGGGATGGTTTGTTGAAAATGGACCGGTGGCTGTTGGTATTGGATATGTTGGGTTTGGAACTGGTTATGGGTTTGGTAGTTCTGATGGGGGTAAGGATTTTGTCCTTGTGGTTGGCTAGGTTGTTGGTTATATTTCCAATGGAAGCATGGGTGGTCGTTATACCTTGGGTTGAAGGTATTTTGGTATTGAGGCTTTTGAAATTTCAAAGCATTTACTTCCACTGGGGGTCCTCCTAAGAGAACATCCTTGATGGATGGAATGGTTGGGTAGTTGTCTGTCTTATGGTCATGTTTGTCACAAATTGTGCAAACAGGGTCAACAGTTTGGATTTCATGGACTTTCCTAAGGTCTATCTCTTCAACCTTCCTAAAGAGTGCTGCGAGTTTTGCCCTAAGGCTTTCCTCTTCTCTAAGCGTATGAATTCTAGTAGTTCTTTGTGGCTTTTCAGAATAAGGTGAAGTTCCCCATGTTTGGTTTTGTTCAGAAAGGCTTTCTAGATACTCGTAAGCATCATTTTGGGGCTTTGTTTTTAAAGGTTCCATTACACATCATGTCAATGAATTGTTTGTTCCCCGGACCCAACCATTCATAGAAAATTATCACTTATTCAGGAATAGAAAAACCATGGTGTGGAACCATGTTTAGAGTGTCTTTGAACCTCTCCCATGTTTCATAGAATGACTCTCCCTCTTTTTCAAAAAAGTTTTGGATACCCTTTTTAAGTTCAATTGTTTTATGGTGGGGAAAGTATTTTTTTTGTAGAATTCTCTTTGTAGTTGGTCCCAAGAGTTGATGGATGATGGTCTCAAATTGTTTAGCCAATTTTTAGATCAATCCTTTAAATAAAAAGGAAATAGCCTCATCTTAGCTGATTCTAGTTGATGTGGGGGACACATGGTTTCTACAATGTCATTGAACTCCTTAATGTGCAAGTAGGGCATCTCAGACTCCATTCCATGGAATGTGGGAAGGTGGTTTAGGACATGAGGTTTAAATATGTAGTAGGAATCTCCTAGGGAATTGTGTCTAATGCATGAGGGGGCATTGGTCCAGGAAGGTGTGAGGTAGTCATTCATGGTTTGATCAATTGCATTCCCCAGGTTTGGGGCTACCTCATTTGGGTTTCCATTTTGGTTCCCACCTGGGTTTATGAGTTGGTTTCTTTGAAGACCTTCCATTGAAATTGCCTCAATTTTGGACTCTAGAGTATTAGGAAGATTAGGATCTAATGGAATGAGTTCCCTTTGTGTACTTGACTCCCCAACCCCAGGACTATCCACCCTAACTAGACGGTTTGAATGATCGCGGGTGTAGGCGGACATGCGCCAAAAGAAAAAAAACGAGAAAGGGACAAGATAAGAGAATTTGGATGAGAAAATAAGAAATGGGGGAGAATATAATGGGTGTTTATATGACTTACTTGGGTCCCCGACAACAGTTCCAAAATTTTATTCTCGCTCAAAATTACCCCAGAGATGAAGGTAGAACGGTCCTTGTAGTTTAGCTTGGGTTATCGAATCCACAGAGACCTAAGAAGTATCCTATAGACACGTACATTCTATGGACTATTTTTGGCTATGAAGTGGCCAACTTGGGTTGATTTTAGATGGGTTTAAAGGAACTCTGAGATAGTTAAGTGAATTCAATTTAAAAGAATGAGTTTATCCTAGGTTATCGCTCGGGGTGGATTGGACGTATTTCCTTTTTAATGATTTCAATTTCTTATATTTGAGATGGGTTCATTTAAGGAGATAAAACAACATCATCACTTACTAGTTTAATTCATACAACCTTTAATACTAATCACCTATACACTTGAAGGATCAATGATTTGAGCACTTCAAGGTAAAGGTTCGTATTAGCACTTAAAGCGTGTGACCTTAAATTCAACAAGGATGATGGAGTTTAAAAATCATCAAATAAAAATCTCAATTAATGAAGTGATTATACATTAATGAGGTGATAAATAACATCCAATACAGACCCTTGCTACTCCCTTGGATCAACCCATAAGTGGGTTATCCCTCCATTGATTCTATGGTTTCAATGGAAGTGGAAAGTAGACTCATGAGGGAGGAAATGGAGAAGTAAAAAAAAACGCAATAAAATAACAATCACTCCACCGTTTTGTGATAATCACACAAGGTTTGGTATGAAAAAGTTCACACCTTGAACCAACAGTATCAAAGTGATAAGGAGAAGAATAGAATAATAAGAGAAGAATAACTTTTATTAAGAAACAAGGATGAATTAAAACAACTTACATGTGAAGGAAGAACATTACAAAGAGAAATTGGCAGCATAACATTAAGATGAAAACAATCTCCAAAGATCCTTCAATCCTCTAACACCACTGCCTTAAATAAAATTTTTTGAGCCCTTGGTCCGAGCCTCCAACAGCCCAAGTCTCCTCAATTAATTGTGGTAGGCCATAGGTGGGTGGAAAGTAAGGGAGAGTTGATTTTTCCACCCTTGACCCGAGGTGGCATCCATCTTTCCTTCACCGAACAGACGCATCTGAAAGACCTTCTAGATGGCCGAATTAGAGTGGACATAGAAGAATAAAATGGATCTAAAGATGTATTCTAACCTCCTGTAAAATTTGGTCCCATTTGGAGTTTCGGATTCCGAGATATGATAAAATTAGTGGACTATTTTTTCTGGGCCGCAGAATCTGGCCCAGAAATGTATCTCTAATTTGGGCCGCCTTATTGACCACCATTATCACGAACCGAATCTGGTCACCGCCAAAACTGGCACCAAACCCAGCCCGTGACATGACCCGAAGGGCGTTCCCCATCACCACGGGCTGGCACAAGTGCCCGGGTATCATAAAAATTCATTTGGGAACGATTTACTCGAGTTTGGGTTCATAAGATAACCAAAAAAAAAACAACAAACCAAATCTGAAAAATTATGCCAAACAAGAATTAATAAAAATTCAGAACATAGTATATGAGTTTAAACAATACACAAGAGGTCCAAAGGTACATAAAAGTAGCAGAAAACAGCCCAAGAGACTCCACACGACAAGGGGTCATCACCCACAAGCCGTCTCCACAACACCGCACCATCGAGAGAAACTAGCAACCCGAACCGCCATCGCCCAAGGCTTTTCCTTTGCCTGTGTCAAACATGATCAAGTCTACTTACACCCAAAGGTGTAAGTAGGGCGTGAGACTAAGACCAATAGGATATCACCCAAGGATTTCAAGTGATAGGCATTGTAAAATAAAAGGCTTGCAAGAGTTATAAATAGATAATAGTGGCATTTATTTCTAAAAGTGCAACTTTGAAAAGAAAATAACTTTCAATGGGGATAACTATAAGAATAAGTGAAATTGAATAAAACATTCAAGCTGCTGGTTTTAACATCCCAAAATACCATAAAGAAAGTTTAAATGCCAAAAAGTCCACGAGCACCAAGCGTAGGAACCCCCCCTAGGTACTAGTTTGCTGTGAGCCCCAAGTACCTCGTACCTCGGTGAAAGTAACCATAACGAAATTCGTTCTTGTGCACGAGCCACTAGTTGGGAGAATACCCATAACCTAGTGGTCTCCAATCATCTCCATTATAGTTTTGTTAGTGTTATCCATGTCAGACTTGCTAAGTGAACCATGGTCAAAACCCCTCCGTTCACTAGCGTACTAGTACACGTTAGCCCACCTAGATACCCGGGTTTCCCGTATTGTGCTCAAATAGTCACCACATGCTACCAAAATCAATATTCACATATAAATATCAGTTCTGGTCACACACATTCAAAATAGTATCTACACCTTCTTTTCACCTTTTGCATAACTCAATAAACCATTTATAATTTCCATAAAACAATTTCAAGAAAATTAATCAAATGTTGCACATTAAATTCATCTAAAATACCATATTTAAAACCAAATGGAGACCAATATTATACCAAAACATAAATTTCAGCATCAAAACATTTTTATAAATCCAATCCCTGAATTATAAAACAACACCAAGAGGTACAATATGGGTTATACATGTAAAACACCCATTTTCACACAAGATTGGCACTTAAAAATCTACCACTTTTAAAATACTACCCAAATCAATTTTTGAAATCAAAATACTGAATTATGAACATAATGGAAACCTAAATACAACAATCCAACTCATTATACAATACCTACATATGAAATCACCTACCAAAAGAGTCAAAACCCCCAAATCCTTGTGCGTCACTTCAACCGCACCTCCGCCGCACCACAAAGGAGTAAGATTGAACCTAAAACCAGAGGATTGGACCAAGAAACTCAAAAATAAAACCCTAGGTAAGAAACCCCATCTTCTGGACATTTGGAGATTCAATAAAAAAGGAAGAAACCCTAAGAAGAAGGGAGGAATAAGGAAGAGAAACAACTTACTTGAGAAATCTGGACGTTTTTTGGAGCTATAGAAGTTCGGCCCTAAATCGCGACACATATGAGCTCCAAAGAGGCGAAAACGAAGCTGGGGGTGTGGCTGGGTTCTGTGGGAATGTGTGAGAGGTGGAATCACCGAAAAAGGATAAACAATAAATATTTTATGAAAGAATTACAAAACAATTTTAAAACTGGAAATGAGCTTTCGGGTTGGCCCAATACCTAATTTTATCACCCAAATCCATGATTCTAATGAATTTTTAAGGGGCCCAAAATTATTTTGTGGTTTTAATATTTAAATTAAGGTCATTTTGGAAGTTTAATGGTTGAAAAATGTTGAAAAACGAAGGAGTTATTAAAGAAACAAAATATACTTTCAAAACTGGAAATGGGCTCTTAGGTTGGCCCAAATTTTGGAAACCCACTATTTCCTTTAAAAATGCATGAAAACCCACCAAAACAAATCAAGGATGTAAATTAAATGAAAAATACCTCTAAATATTTCATGTATGTGACAATTCTCCTCCCCATGAAGGACTTTCTGCCCCGGAAAGTCAACATGAGGCTTGATTGGAAAACAAGAACGGGTACTCTTCCTCGACCCACGACTTTCGCTCCCATGTCTCATGTGTATCATTACCATGCTGCCATAGAACCCGGACTAATGGAATAGACTTCCCTCGAAGTATCTTCTCTTGGGAGTCCACTATTTTCACTGGCCTCTCAACAATAGACTAATCAGGCTCTATCTCCAATTCTTCCCAACTCAACACATGGGACGGATCCGGGTAGTATTTCTTCAACTGAGAAACATGGAAGACATCATGGATGGATGTCAACTGAGAAGGTAAGGCCAACCTGTATGCCACCTTTCCAATACGTTCAATGATCTCAAATGGCCCGACATACCGCGGAGTCAGCTTACCTTGCTTCCCCAATCGACGATGGCCTAAACGAGGGGCCACCTTCAAGAATACTCTATCAGCCACAGAAAACTCTAGGTCTCGACGCCTCCGGTCAGCATATGATTTATGATGACTCTGAGCTATCAATAAACGTTGCCTGGTTAATTTTACCTTCTCAGATGTCTCCTGCACCATACTCGGCCCCAGTAGTGAGGTCTCACCTACCTCAGCCCAACAGAGGGGGGACCGACAATGCCGACCATAGAGCGCCTCAAAAGGAGCCATTCGAATCGAGGATTGGTAACTGTTATTATAAGCAAACTCAACCAATCCCAAATGGGTATCCCAAGAACCTCCAAAGTCTAGGACACATGCATGAAGCATGTCCTCTAAAATCTGATTTGCCCGCTCTGTCTGACCATCCGTCTGTGGATGGTATGCTGTGCTCATCTTAATCTGGGACCCCAAGGCCTTCTGAAGGCCTTCCCAGAATCGAGATGTGAAACGAGGGTCTCTATCTGAGACAACTGCTGATGGCACACCATGGAGTCTCACCACCTCCTGAAGATACAAACGGCCCAACTCATCCACTTTAGATGTATCTCTGATCGGAATGAAGTGGGCTGATTTGGTTAGACGATCAATCACCACCCAAATGGCATTCATAGCTCGAGGTGTACGAGGTAATCCAACAATGAAGTCCATGGCAACCTCGTCCCATTTCCAGGTAGGAATGGGTAGTGGATGGAGAAAACCGGAGGGCCTTTGGTGCTCTGCTTTCACCTGCTGGCATGTGTAGCATCTCGACACAAAGTCCGCTATGTCCCGTCTCATACCAGGCCACCAAAAATGCCGATGAACATCATAATACATCTTAGTGGCACCCGGATGGACAGCCCACTGAGACTGGTGGCTATCCTGCATCACCACATTCTGTAGAGATAACGGCACTACCGAACGACCCTTGAAGCACAAGATGCCCTCGGGAGATGACGACCAATCAGAGGATGTCTCCCCACCATGAATAAACTGCTTCAATCGCTGACAAAGCTCATCACTAGGTTGTTCCTGCTGAATCAACTCCAACAGAGAAGGAGTCAACTGGATGCTCTCCAAGAATGCCCCTCCACTATGTTCCTTGGTCTCCACATGCATCTGAGAAAAGATCCCCATCAATGTCCACTCATCACTGGACTTCCTCAAAGCCTGCACTGGAACCCTTCTGCTCAAGGCGTCGGCCACTACATTACCCTTACCTGGGGTATAGACAATGTCAAAATCAAACCCCTTCAAGTACTCGATCCAGCGACGCTGCCTCATGTTGAGGTCCTTTTGTGAGAAGATATAAGCCAAGCTTTTGTGATCAGAATAGACCACAAACTTCTCCCCAAAGAGGTAGTGACGCCACATCTTCAAAGCATGCATCACTGCTGCCAACTCCAAGTCATGGGTTGGGTAGTTCTTTTCGTGTGGCCGAAGTTGGCGAGAGCCATACGCCACCACATGATCATCCTGCATAAGAACGCACCCAAGACCCATACCAGAAGCATCACAATAAACCACATATCCCTTTCCAGCCTCTGGTAAAATCAGCACGGGGGTAGTAGTCAATCGCCTCTTTAGCTCCTCAAATGATGCCTGACATTCTGGACCCCATACAAACTTCACCCCTTTCCGGGTGAGGGAAGTCATCGGTGAAGCAAGCCGAGAGAAATCCCGAATGAATCGCCTGTAATAACCGGCCAAGCCAAGAAAACTCCTGATCTCGAACACATTCTTCGGTTTCCCCCATGACATGACTGCACTAATTTTCTCAGGGTCCACTGAAACTCCATGCTCTGAGATCACATGCTCCAGAAATCTCACCTCTCTGATCCAGAAAGTTCACTTTGACAACTTTGCATAGAGGCGGTGATCTCATAATGTACCCAAAACGATCCTCAAGTGATGTTCGTGTTCCTCCTCAGAGCAAGAGTATACCAGAATGTCATCCACGAACACCACAACAAAGGAATCGAGATACTGATGGAACACCCTATTCATAAGTGCCATAAATACTGCTGGAGCATTGGTCAATCCGAAGGGCATGACCAAATACTCAAAGTGGCCGTACCTGCTTCGGAAGGCTGTCTCAGGGATATCTGACTCCTTCACCCTGAGTTGATGATACCCTGAACGTAGGTCTATCTTTGAGAACCACTTTTCCCCCTTCAACTGATCAAACAAATCATCTATTCTGGGCAAAGGGTATTTGTTTTTAATTGATACCTTATTCAGCTTCCGGTAGTCAATGCACAACCGGAGGGATCCATCAGCCTTTTTTGCAAACAACACAGGAGCGGCCCAAGGAGAGACGCTCGGGCGAATGAATCCTTTGGATTCTAAGTCATCCAGCTGTATCTTTAATTCCCTCAACTCGGTGGGGGCCATGCGATAAGAGGGAAGAGATATCGGCTGTGTTCCCGGTGCCAGATCAATCGAAAACTCCACATCCCGCTCCGGGGGAAAACCAGAAAAATCATCAGGGAATACCTCCGGAAACTCATTCACTACATGAGGCAGTGCACCTTCAGGGGAAAGACCATCCTCTAGAATAAGAGAAGATAACTGGAAGATAACACTTCCCAACTCTGGGAGTGGAGGCCCTACGCGACCTGACCGAGGATCCCATTCTCCATGAAAAACCTGACGACTCCCATCAGGTGCCGTGAAACTCACACGCCGTCTATAGCAATCGATGTGTTCCTCAAAGTGTACTAGCCAATCCATCCCGAGTATGACATCAAAAAGGTTCATATCTAAGACCAAGAGGTCCCACTCCATCTCAACCCCTGACACAGAAAGCGCACAAGATGGGCACCTGAGACCCTGCTCCTTCTTCTTTCCCAGCGGTGTCACCAACTCCATTGCGAATGACATCAAATCAGTTGGCAGATTCAGAATGTCCACAAAACGGGCAGAAATGAATGAAACAGAGGCACCAGTATCAAAAAGAGCAGCAGCTATAGAAGATGAAATCAAAACGGTACCTCGAACAGTCGACGGTCTCGCCTCTGATCCTGGTGGTGCATGATCCACCGCATGGAGATGTCCAGTCTCTGCCTGAAGACGACCGCTAGTCTGTGGTTGTGCCCTGAACTGGATTTTCCCAGAAGATGACCCAGCCCTACCACCACGGCTTCCAAATCGAGATCCCCCAGTCCTCGACGGCTCAGAATGTGTTGGCACTCCTCTGGGAGCCATGGATCCTGCCCCACTTTGAAGTGGACGCGCTATCCCGCAAAAGCGTTGCACGTGTCCCATACCTCCACACTGGAAACAGGTCTTCGGAGGATGAGGGCATGCTGGACGGATGTGCCCGGTCTTCCCACACTGGTGGCACACGACCGATCTCGCATCAGAATCCGCTGATGACAACTGCCTAGAAGAGTTCCCTGAACTACCTCCTCCTTTCTTCACATGATCCTCCCGCTTCCTTTTCTTCTCTGAAGAGCTTCCACTTCCCACTGCTGATACAGAACCATAGAAACCAGCCCTTACTTTTCTATCAATCTCAACCATGCACGCCCGATCAACGACCTCAGCATAGGTCCTCAGCTTAAACAAGAACACCTGGGAGTATATCTCTGGTCTCAAGCCCTTCTCAAACCTTTGGGCCTTCGCTTGCTCATTAGAGACAATTTCTGGAGCATACCGAACCAACTCCGCGAAACGGTTGGCATACTCCATCACAGATAGATTTCCCTGAACAAGTTCCATGAACTCTCTAGACCTGGCATAAGCCAAGACCTTAGGATAGTACTGTTCATTGAAGACAGCCTTGAAATCTCCCCAGCGCATCTGCTCATTCTTCCCAGCCTGAAGCACTGACTCCCACCATTTACGGCTGGGACCCTCCAACAGAAAGGAGGCACACTTCACCCTGAGCTCCTCGGGTGTTTCCAGGAACTCAAACATACGCTCGATCTTCTCGAGCCATTCCTCTGCTTCTTGGGGTTCTGAGCTGCCTCGGAAGGTTGGAGGCTTATTTTTCAGGAACTCCTGGGCCTTGTCCTTTCTAGGACCAGTCTCATCCTCTCTAATAGGAGCTGGAACTGGAGCTGGTCCATATCCTAGAGCCTAGACATCCCGGACCATGACCTCGACTATCCTCTAATCAATTGGTGTGGGATAACTCTCTCCGGCTTCCTCCCGTGGGTGCGTGAGAGCTTTCCGGGGAGGCATGTTGCTACAAAATGTAACAGTCACAAAATAATAATCAATACCACAATTCTGAAAATTTTAATCAAATGCCTCAAATATAGATAATCAAAACACATTTCAGTAATAAAATAAACAACTACAACACATCCGCATGATGTCCACATGTGGTCTGCAGCCCACACGTCTCACCTGGAAGTGAAGTCAATCTTTAAATTCCAACATCCCCTGGTGACTCAGGGTATTCCATGAGAGGTGTGGGCCAGAAACCCTACTCACAACCAAAACCCCGAGCCCCGACAGTCCTAGCTCCTGTCTATCCTGACTCATCCCAAAATAACAATATAACCCCAAAACATTAACCTCCTTTGATACCATTTTGTCACGAACTGAATCTGGTCACCGCCAAAACCGGCACCAAACCCAGCCCGTGACATGACCCGAAGGGCGTTCCCCATCCCCACGGGCTGGCACAAGTGCCCGGGTATCATAAAAATTCATTTGGGAACGATTTACCCGAGTTTGGGTTCATAAGATAACCAAAAAAAAACAGCGAACCAAATCTGAAAAATTATGCCAAACAAGAATTAATAAAAATTCAGAACTTAGTATATGAGTTTAAACAAGACACAAGAGGTCCAAAGGTACATAAAAGTAGCAGCAAACAGCACAAGAGACTCCACACGACAAGGGGTCATCACCCACAAGCCGTCTCCACAACACCGCACCATCGAGAGAAACTAGCAACCCGAACCGCCATCGCCCAAGGATTTTCCTTTTCCTGTGTCAAACATGATCAAGTCTACTTAAACCCAAAGGTGTAAGTAGGGTGTGAGACTAAGCCCAATAGGATATCACCCAAGGATTTCAAGTGATAGGCATTGTAAAATTAAAGGCTTGCAAGAGTTATAAATAGATAATAGTGGCATTTATTTCTAAAAGTGCAACTTTGAAAAGAAAATAACTTTCAATGGGGATAACTATAAGAATCAGTGAAATTGAATAAAACATTCAAGCTGCTGGTTTTAACATCCCAAAATACCATAAAGAAAGTTTAAATGCCAAAAAGTCCACGAGCACCAAGCGTAGGAACCCCCCCTAGGTACTAGTTTGCTGTGAGCCCCAAGTACCTCGTACCTCGGTGAAAGTAACCATAACGAAATTCGTTCTCGTGCACGAGCCACTAGTAGGGAGCATACCCATAACCTAGTGGTATCCAATCATCTCCATTATAGTTTTGTTAGTGTTATCCATGTCAGACTTGCTAAGTGAACCATGGTCAAAACCCCTCCGTTCACTAGCGTACTAGTACACGTTAGCCCACCTAGATACCCGGGTTTCCCGTATTGTGCTCAAATAGTCACCACATACTACCAAAATCAATATTCACATATAAATATCAGTTCTGGTCACACACATTCAAAATAGTATCTACACCTTCTTTTCACCTTTTTCATAACTCAATAAACCATTTATAATTTCCATAAAACAATTTCAAGAAAATTAATCAAACGTTGCACATTAAATTCATCTAAAATCCCATATTTAAAACCAAATGGAGACCAATATTATACCAAAACATAAATTTCAGCATCAAAACATTTTTATAAATCCAATCCCTGAATTATAAAACAACACCAAGAGGCACAATATGGGTTACACATGTAAAACACCCATTTTCACACAAGATTGGCACTTAAAAATCTACCACTTTTAAAATACTACCCAAATCAATTTTTGAAATCAAAATACTGAATGATGAACATAATGGAAACCTAAATAAAGCAAGCCAACTCATTATACAATACCTACATATGAAATCACCTACCAAAAGAGTCAAAACCCCCAAATCCTTGTGCGTCACTTCAACCGCACCTCCGCCGCACCACAAAGGAGTAAGATTGAACCTAAAACCAGAGGATTGGACCAAGAAACTCAAAACTAAAACCCTAGGTACGAAACCCCATCTTCTGGACATTTTGATATTCAATAAAAAAGGAAGAAACCCTAAGAAGAAGGGAGGAATAAGGAAGAGAAACAACTTACTCATCTGGACGTTTTTTGGAGCTACAGAAGTTCGGCCCTAAATCGAGACCAATATGAGCTCCAAAGAGGCGAAAACGAAGATGGGGGTGTGGCTGGGTTCGATGGGAATGTGTGAGAGGTGGAATCACCGAAAAAGGATAAAAAATAAATATTTTATGAAAGAATTACAAAACAATTTTAAAACTGGAAATGGGCTTTCGGGTTGCCCCAATACCTAATTTTATCACCCAAATCCATGATTCTAATGAATTTTTAAGGGGCCCAAAATTATTTTGGGGTTTTAATATTTAAATGAAGGTCATTTTGGAAGTTGAATGGTTGAAAAATGTTGAATAACGAAGGAGTTATTAAAGAAACAAAATATACTTTCAAAACTGGAAATGGGCTCTTAGGTTGGCCCAAATTTTGGAAACCCACTATTTCCTTTAAAAATGCATGAAAACCCACCAAAACAAATCAAGGATGTAAATTAAATGAAAAATACCTCTAAATATTTCATGTATGTGACAACCATAGAGGCCGAATTAGCATTAGATCATGAAAAGGTATCTGTTACTATGCATGTATTCTAGAATCCCACAAAATTTGGGATTCATTGGGCCCCACAATCTCATCAGTGGGCTAGTGTCCAATCTGCCTTCTCTAGAATTGCTTCCTTTCATCACGAAATATCCCAATCTTCTTCCATGAATTCTCCATTGATCCCTGAATGAAACATGTTCATATTGGAGTGTAGATAAATTTCCAAAAATATCAAATTAAAATATGTATAATCAGATGAATCATTGGGTAGTTCAAATGATGTTAAAAAATGTACCACATAATAGTGCAATTTAAGAAGGTATTACAATCATAACGTAAAATGATGTTCAAAGTGTAAAATGCACTAAAATGGTGTTTATGAATAATAAGGCACATGAATATTATATATATTAACAATTCATATTATCCTCATTTAGTGTCTAATCAAGGGATATGTAGTTTTTAGTGACCTATGATTCACTATTCCATGCAGAGTTCCTTGGATTTCCTCATATCGAGACCCTCTCTTGTAGCCCATGTGCACATTGTTAGTCGATATTACTTAAAGGCATGAGGTTTAATTTCCTAATTGTTTTATTATTACTATATTTCTTGGTTATTACCATTTTATATAAGAAAACATGTTTTATTTACATGTTCACATTTATTAGGATATTGATTATTTTAAAAATAAAAATATAAGGGATATTTTATGAAAATTTATTTTTATATGAACTTATTATTAAAAATAGTTTTTAATCTAAATTACTAACTATATGGTGAATGAAATTGTATAGATTCATGGGGTAATCCTAGTGGGTGTTACCTCAAAACCTACATATGTCTTTCGTTGTATTTAGACTTGGTTTTCTAGGACTCAGGTAAAGGGAATGAATCATGTATCTTAAAAACTCCTCTTTTTCAATGTCTTTTTGAGGATTTGGGATGGTGGGGAATGAGGGCCACATGGAGATAAAATCTTGGATTTGGGTTTACATTTTTTATAAACCAATTGGATTTAGTATTGTTATATCCCATGTTTTTTATTTAGAATTTCTATTTGTACTCTATTTTGGATTTGTATTCATATATATATTTCCTTTGGTATATGAGACTTGTATTGGTGATATTCAGGGTTAAATAATTATCAATGGTTCCTATTTTATTAACCAGACGACTTTCTCTAGAATATGGAGATCAAGAGCACACTTTGGACCTTATTGTGGGCCATCTTAGGTGACACATCATGTAACAAACCATTCCTTCCCAGCCCATTAATTTTCCGTTTATGTAGATGGAAGTGTTCATAAAAGGTCTAGATATATCAATATAGTTAGATATGTAGGAGTAGTACAGGTGGTGGTTCATGATGTGAAATAGATTTACATAGTGATTTGGTGATTTATGGCACATGAGGATGGCAGATTCATGACTTGTGAAGCGTGAAACAAATTCATATGTGAAAGTTGAATTCATGATGTGTAATTAAATTGAATACAAGGAGGGTTAATTTTCATAAAAAACAAAAAATATTGGTGTTTCATTCCTTGTAATGGTTTGATGACTTGTAAATAGAGGGTCCCATGAAATTCACATCATGAAAGGGATTCATGATGTGAAACCCAGAAAATATATATTTTTATATCTCATGCTCGACCATCGTTATTTTTATTCAGAAATATCTATATCTCCTATTTTATGGAGATCACTATATGATTTTGGAGGATCTTATAACCCCCTTTATCCTAATTTGATCCTTGGTATCTAGTGGATATTCGTTGGCAATCGGTGGTACATTATTCTCCTTTTCTTAGTGGATTTATCATTTTATTCTCTTAGAGATCCACTATGGTGGTTTAGTTTTGGTTTGGGGTGTGTGTGGGATTCATTTTTATAATCATTTATATGGTGTGGGTTGATTTGTGGGTTTTTTCATATGGTTGGGGTTTTAAAAAATTTCTTCTTCACCATGTGGTGCATAACAAGTTTTCTAAGTTTCATTGTGGAAGGAAATACCATGTATATAACTTTTTTGTATCATGTAGGAGTGGTCTACTATTTTTTATCTATGAGGGATGGTTTGAACTTCCTAGTAAAGATAAATTAATTGGTTAATTATGTAACTTCCCAAACTTCTCATACAGAAATATTACATCTTAATAGAAGAATATTTGTTATATAACATAAAAATCCATGCCAGAATTGTTTAGATCTAGTGCCAATGGAAACATGGAAACATAAACAACTGATCCATAGGTGAGATACTTCATCTCCCACTATTTTCTTTAAAAATAGAACCCTTCTTATACATATTATACATAATAACTTTTTTCATAACCTAGGGAAAGTAAAATTATGAATGGGTAAGATTATATTCATACTAAGGGTAATTAAGGTAGATATCAACATATCATGATAAAAAGATTATGATAACATGCAAATAAAATATGAAAACCACAGACTGCATATCATAGATCTTTAACCTAAGTCATTGAATAAATCTTGGTAGTTCATAAGACATGAATTGTAATAGAATAAATGAAATGAACGAAGAGAATATAACATT
The DNA here is from genome assembly GCA_963277665.1 of Viscum album. Lineage (NCBI taxonomy): Eukaryota > Viridiplantae > Streptophyta > Magnoliopsida > Santalales > Viscaceae > Viscum > Viscum album. Next base: position 1,539,903,098 of record OY728150.1, read on the forward strand.
GGAAAAAGGAATAAAACTGTGTCATACACATAAGAATAAAAATTAATTTCCTAATTAGTAAAGGATCATGCAAAAACATTCATAGTTGAATGGGTTCACTCCATATAACATTATAGTTTTCAAGTTTCACTCCCAATAATATCTTAGTGGACAAAGTCCCTTAATAAACTTGGTTCACTCCCCATTCCATCCCTAATTATCTAATTAAATATCAATCATTACTCAATTTTATATAAGGACATATAGGTTCCACCCATAGTTTTAATAATGTAACCACCATCCTTGGTTATAACATTACCACCACCACATAATGAAAATAATACATATATGTTCCACCAGATCATATAAAATTAATCATATCAGAACCCATGAAAATAAATGGGTTTCATAAACATTTTATCATAACATAACATATGTAAAAGAAATAGGTTTCATTATTATTTCATCATTTATCAAAGAATAACCCATAAAAAACATAAGAGGGGTTAATAATAATTTTATCATGGTTGGAATAGAAACATGTTTAATAAACATATGACCATCATAGATTTAAACGATCCATATAAAGAATAATAATAGTATCCTTGGATCACATCTACAGTAACAAATAAGTAACATCAAAGGATTCTATCTTAAGTAGAAAATTATTTCGAAAGATAACTTGGAACATATATTAAATAAAATATCCTTTCAACTTTGAAAAACAATTTTTAAACATAAAACATTTTCAAAATCATTTTCTTTAAAAATAAATATAAAAATACTAAAAATAGTTTTAAAATTTTTATAAGGAAAATATCATTTTCATTTAAAAAATAACTTTATAAAAACAAAAAATGAATAAAACATTTTGGAAATAATTATATTTGAAAATAAAATTTTAAAATTATAAATGAAGCATTAAAACAATGAGTTGTTCATAAAGGTGGATAATTCCACTCATTTCATAGATGTTGAATCAAATATCTGTTTTTTTTTGAAAAAGGAAAAGAGGCATTGTTTTTTGAAAATGACTTGAATATTCCTTAAAAAATAATTTTTAAAAGTAAAACATGGATAAAAATATCTTTTATAAATCCTTTGGGTAATGTTAAATAATTTTTTGAAGTCATTTTAAGAAAACATGAACATGGAAAAAGGGCTTTTCGACTGCTGGGTGAAATAAATTTAGGTAACTTTAAAAAATTTTCTTTTTCGATATTGTGTATATATATAAAGTAAAATGAATTGAAAACATGTATTATAATGAAATAACAATAAGATAATAAATTTCATGATTTTCTTGATAGATGGATCATATGGTTTCATCATTTGAATAAAAAACATAAATAATCATGATAAATGAAGAGATTTTACCATAAAACCATTACCATTTTGGAAACATTGAATCATAAGACCCATGAAAGAATAAAAATATGAGAATAATAAAATTTAATTATAATAAATAAAATCATGATATTACAAGTAAAAGATTCTATACATAACCCTTAAAAAATAATTTAGGCACATAAAATGACATATGTCTCATAGAAAGTAATTTGAGACAGAAATCCATTACTACTTTAGCATTTGAATCATAATTCCCAATAAATAATAACATAAAATAAAAAATTATATATAATGAAATAAAGTATATTAATTATATAACATTTTAAAGGGGAATTATACACACAACACATAAGAAATGAGTGGTGATTTTTTATATTTCTCCTAGAAATAAAAGAGAGGCTAGAAATCCCTTAACATAAGTAAATTTCCATCAAACATGTCAGAACATACTATATAATAAAGATAAATTTATTATATATCTATTAAAAACATTAAAAATATATATCATACTATATATGATTTACTTATGACATTTTACTACCTGTTTATTAATGATTCCATGTTAAAGTCATGTTTTAGGTAATAAATGTTTCATTTTCCATGTTTATTTTGATTTGGTGGCTTCATTACTCTTAATTTGATCAAAGTTAAAAAATATTCATAATTTTAACCATAATATAAATATAATATATATTCCTTATATATGTATTTATAGTAATCCATAAAAATTAGAGACAGAAAATGAAATACACGATTAATGGAGATAGTAGGTCATACGTACACATTAATGTTGTTTCCATTTAATATATGGATGAAATTAAAGTAAGGTAAATAAAATATAAAATTTCCATAATAATGTTTATCTCATATATATCACAATTTTTTATTTAACTGGTACTTATTACATTCTATGTAAATCATATGTTAAGAATGAATCATATCTCTTCATGTGGAGGTATTCTTCTCTACACACAAATGACATTATCATATTCCCACCGAATGAAAGTGATAATAAATTTGTGATTTCATGTTTCTAGAAGAATAATAATATCATAAATATAATATATAAGAAATAAATCAATTAATATATCCCACCATGAGTGGCGGTGATAGAAAATTAATGACATCTGTTCACAATGGAGTAGTCCACTATACACAAGAATGATGATTTTGTATCCGATTTGATGGAAGTAGAGAATAATTTAGGTTATGAAAGTAACATAGTAACATATTAGTATAAATTACGTACTAAGGTGATTATATAGTCATTTTTAATAATAATTTATGTAGGTGGACGAAGAATTAAAATAAAATGGTCAGTTAGGGACATTACCTCTTCATCGGACAACTTCTTTTGGTTTGCACCAAAAGGATTATTAGGATATATTTATGACCAATATACGGATTTTAGGATTATATAAGGGAATGAAGTAAGTTATTTGGGTAGGTATTGTATGATCCAATGAGTTTTAGAATATTAAAGAGTAGAGGTGAGGGAGCATCCTTTTTTAAGTGAGGTGAGTGGCAGACTAGTATGTTTGGAAAAGAAAAAGGGAAACCCATGTTTTTAACTTTCAAAAAAACTAAAAAATGATCTATTATTGAACCTATAAAATATAATTTTTAAATATGGCCATAAAATGGGTTTTGAATAATTTTATAGTTCATTTTACCCCTTATCTTTTCAGTTCAACAACAGTGAAACCCATTTTCACTATAACCGTGGTAATTAATTCTTACATATTTTACTATTAATTTTTGGTAAAAAAATTATTTTAAATTATTATATTATATAAATTATTATGATTTAAAATATAAAATGAATTTTTCTGAATTAAATTAATATAATATTAGAAATATAAATTAAAATTAATCCCACAGATGTGATGAGAAAACAATTTTCCCAAAAAAAAATGTTCAAAAGTTTTATAGGTTTTTATATCAAAATTAAATATTAAATTGATTAAAATGACCTAAATTAAATTAATATTTATTTAATTTTACTAATTTCACTTTAAAAATATTTAAACAATTTGGATTTTTTTGAAATTATTTAAAATAAATGTAAATGATTAATAAAAACCAATATTTTTTTACTATTTATCAAAACATTTAGCTTCTCAAAAAATTATAAAAAATAAACCCTAGGATTATTTTTTACAAAAATTAATTTTTTAATAAGTATGAAAATACCTACAAAACTGTTTTTAGAAAAAATACAGTTTTATGTGTAAAATTGGATTTATTCTTATCGCTTGACTTGATAAAAATTAAGTTTAATTTTAGAAAATTGATTTAATATATAATTTGAATATATTATATATAATTTTTTTTAAAATCATTCAAAAAAAGTGAATTTCTTAATTTTTTGAGGTAAAACATGTTTTTGGGTATACAAATTGTTTTTAAGAAAAAGATATCATTTATTTTAAAATAGTTTTTATTTTTATTTCAAATTAATTTATCAGTAGATAATTATTTATATATAAATTTTAAAATAATATATTTTCATAATTTAGGTAATATTATTAACAACCACTATTCCAATAGCTAAAAGATAATTATCATATTAAATACAAATATTTTAATAGTATTTAATGTTTTGTTTAAACTCGATGTTGCGTATAACATAAGATAAACTCAATATTGCATGTAATTAAAGTTAAAATCAGTTTCGTGTGTAACAAAAGATAAATTTGGATTTTCATGTGATGTAAAATATAAAAAATATTAAATTTATTTGAAAAAAATATTTCAATTTCTGTTGGTGTTACATTCTTACACTCTTATAATCATTTTGTCCCTCGAAATTCATCACTTTGGTACAAAAAATTAGAATAAGTCTACCTCATTACGTCATTAGGTTTCCACGTAACTTCTTCAAGTTGGTGGTTTCACAAAAAATCATTGACTTGGTGAGTGGTCTTTTTCAAAGAACATTCTATGTATGATCAATAATCTCAACTAATTATTCCTTATAAAAAATATCATGATTCAATGGAATGACCTTTGAGATTACAACATGAAAAGGATTCTACATGTACATACCTTGTATAGATACTTCTAAGACCTCATTTAATTGAAATAGGTCCATTTTAAGCACTAATTGATAGATTAACATCTCAATAGAATCAAAAAATATCAAAGGGGCTGATAAACTTAGGGATTAATTTTCAGTAATATCTTAAGGACAATTTCATCATTGGATATGATTATATCTATTTAAAATTAATCTCTCACTTCAATAAATGAAGATGATTTTTAGGCCTAAATCAATAATGTATCATAAGATACAAAAAATAATTATAATTCATTCCTTCTTTCTCAATTTATGATAAAAAATAGAATTGTTTGCATAATTTATCCAATAACATTCAAATATCAACTTAATCCATTCCATGAATAGTTAAGCTTAAGTCTCCTCCCTGACCAACAAAAATTGTCATAAAAAAATTCAGAAATAAGGTCACTAAATTTCAAATGTCAACATAAAATTAACTCGCCAAAATTATCATAAAACCTTAATTAAAACATATATACTTCCTCATTCATTGAATAAAACTATATATTATTGAATATATTCTAAAAAACCAATAATTTTGTAAACTCCATCAATGATAGCATAAACAAAATTGTTTACAAATCATTAACCAGCTCCAAGGTAATCAGTACTCTCTAATATATTTTATCCTTATCAATCATCATTTTATCCTAAAATCATTATCTAAACATCAGGAAAATATTAAGGGATATCATTCCCTTAATCATGTGTTTTCCATGAAATGTCACCTTTCCAATAAATCTATTTTATAGTTCACCAGTACCATTCAACATATTCTTGAAAATTCTTAATGAAAAAATTATACCAAAAAATATTTATATATTTCATGATTCATATAATATAATTCATTAATTATAATACATAAAAACTTTGACCATTCTACTTCATTCTTACACCATTAACTAGGATTTATCATCTTATTCCATAATACCTCATTCCTTTAATATTTAATTTGTAGTCTCTTCAAAATCATTAAAAAATTACTTATACTACCTTACTAACATTTTTCATGATATTTCCCCTGAGGAAATATATTTTTATAATTCCCATACATTATAGAGTAATAAAATTAATCCATTGATAATACTTTTATGATACCAATATTCCCATCCATTTCATTAATTGAACATTTCATTTTTCCTCAGAAAATGATTACACCATGCCTTCATTCTCCATACATAAAAAAACATCTTGTTCCTTTGAGATATTTAATAGAGTTATTCTTACCACATTATCAATATATAGGAAACTAGATCTTATTTCCACCATGGTATCCACCACCCAAGCTCTTAGATAACACTTTCCTTCGCTAATTGGGTGTTTCTACGAGTTGGTTTAGTTGAATGTTTATAATCATGTATCATGATATCTAATTAGTCATGATCACAATATCCTTCACTCCAGTCATCACCCAATATGGTTTTACTTAACTTATTGTTTATCACAATTAACATTAATCTAGTTTCTTATGTTTCCTTATATTAACTAAATCTAAAAAACATAGTGTCAGTAACTATATTTGTATCGAAAAACCACATAATAATGAAAAATACATTATAGGATGTCTAAATAATGATACATTATTTTCAATCTATGAAACATTGTTTTTAAATTATGTTATTAATGGTCATAATCTATTCAAATCCAAAATGATGGTTCATAAATAGTTAGTGAATTTGCAAAGCATATCTCCTAGGATTATTAAACCAGGTGTGCAGTAACGCCCATTATAAATAATTGAGTGGTGATCGAGTCCAACTCAATGCACCCTATTTGGAGTTATTACCATATTTACCTCTATACCTGCGCCACATCCGCTTTTATTATCTAGGAACATATTTAATTTATTATAAATCACTTGCTTAACCTTTGCAAAAATTCCAAGACATTTTACTATACTTTGACTCGTCCTTAGACTTATCCTTATACACATCTCTAGAAATATCCTTAGGGATCTCACTAATGCTTTCTTATCCTAGATTCTGAAGATTAACTAAAAATTTCATAGTTACTGACTTTAATGATCCAAAATTATCATACATAAATATTAAAACTTAATAGATGAATATTCATTACATAACATAATTATCCATGCCAGAATCATTTAGGTCTAGTTCCATTGGATACTCTGACAAAAAAAAACTATTCCATAAGTGAGATACATAATATCCTACTATGTTATTCAACATTAGAACACTTCTTAGAAATATCATACATAATACCTTTTATCATAGTTTGGGGAAAGAAAACATAAGAAAGGGTGATCAGAGATGATCAATAAGGGTAAAAAAGGGAGAAATAAACATATAATGAGAAAAATGATATGATATTATGAGACAAAAGTTTGAAAACTATACCCCATAGATCATATATCATAAACATAAGTCATGGAATAAATATTGGTAGTTTATAAGACATGAATCATAATGGAATCAAATAACATAAACTAAGAGAACATATAATTTTTATATGGAATAGATTTGTGGCATGCACATAATCATAAAAGTCATATCCTTAGTAGTCAAGTATCATTTACAAAACTATAATAGTATAATGGGTTCAATACCCAAGCCATCATAGTAGTCAAGGTTCCTTTTAAAGGCTATCATAGTGGAAAAGTACCTTACTGAACTAGATTCACTACCTATTCCAGCCCTATTTATCTCATGAGATATCAATCTTCACCCAATTTATTATAGGAAGATATAAGTACCACCCATATTGATTATAATGTAATAATTATCCCTAGTTATATTTTTTAGTATAATGAGGACTTTACCAAAATAAAATTTTTCTTTATTAGAAGAAAAGTGAATTACAGGAGTCTAAAATGATAATTTTCACAATAATAATTATGAAAAAATAGAATATTTCAGTAGGGCATCATTGTTCTAATTAAACTCAATATCCTTGACCCCATTATTTTTCAATCCATCAGCCACAAAATTTTCTTTATAAAATTCCAGTGAAATTATGTAATTCATAGATGAATTAGATTCCAAAAAATTCATCTATATGGAAATAGGTTTCCAGGATAAATGAATTATGCCATCCCTGATCTCTTGCACCACAATGGTTGAGTACCATTCAATACAAAGATTAAACCATCTATGCCTTTGAACCACTTCAGCTGCATTGATTACCCTAATAATTGTAGCATCTTGAGAAGTATTAGTATATCAATGTCCATAGTGACATCCCAATTCATTTCCTATGTGATCTATAAAGATGGTACCATAACTAGCAGGACCTGGATTACCTATTGAAGCACCATCCATATTTCACTTGATCCATCTAGGAAAAAGAGATACCCATGATAATTATAAGGTAACACAGGGAGGCTGATAATTCACTATAATTAAAATACTTTTAAGAAAAACAAAATCATGAAATGAATTTTCACAAAGTCTATATTGAATGAAATTTACCTATTTATAGAATCAATAATATGAAAAAGAGTAGATTAAAGGTTGAACCAGATGCCTTCATGAATGAACCTATTGTGGATGCTCTGAATGAAATGAAAAATTTACATGAATTACACATAAAATATATTCTTTATTTAATATTAGATATTCAAGTGAAAAAAAGGATTCCATGTGATCATATATAAAAATACAATGAGGGAACCAGACCTGGTATAGGTTAGCCACAAAATACCATAGGGTTGAAGCTATGAGACAACTCAAAAAGAGATGATCTATATCATTCTGATATTGATTTTATATAACACACTTAGAAAAAATAATGATTCTAATAGATTGAGAAAAATTATTTGGGGGTAACTTTGAGTGAATCAATCTCCATGCAAGAGAAAAATGGGATGGAAGAATCCATGGTTTCCTGAGATTCTTTATCTAGCTATTATTATGTTCTAAATTAGTTTTTCAACAAAAATGATTTGTATATAAAATCTTATTTATAGTGTGTTCACATATAAGAATGTTATCCCCATTAATGAAATTATAATTCAAGATAATATCTCTGATTTTAGTAGGATGATTATCAATATGTATTTCTAGTTATTCTTTAGTTGAAATGATGGTATTCGAAGACATATCATGGAATGCAAGGTTACGAAGGAGATGACTACCAAACCAATTATCCTTATAGAAATTAAGTGATAAATGAGTGATGAAAATTTAATGAGAGTTATACACGATAGATGAAAATGAATTCATAAAGGCTTGCCAAGTGGAAGATTCCATACAAATTACATTTTAAACTTTAAGTTTACAAAGAAATATTTCTCTTAAAAAAGAAATACCTTCTAATTTCCCATTGATAAGTCTCCACATAAAACAATATTGTATAGCCTGAGTGAAATTGGTCAGATTTTTAATTCTTATCCCTAAAAAATCAATTGGCTAGCATCTATTTTTTAATGGGATAGTAGAAATTTTTCTTTGGATAATGCTTCTACTCCAAATAATTTTTTAATAGAGATGATGATACTTTTCATGAAGAAATTTTTCCATTTTTAAGCCATAAAATAATATAATTTTTTTAAACAATTATAGCTTTAACAAGAAAAATGTGACCTTCCATTAATAACAGTTTAGATTTACATGATGAAAAATTGGTTCCAAATTTGACTTACAAAATGTGAAAAATGACCGGCTTGAGCCTTTACCCAAAACATAAGAACACCAAGATAAGTGAAGGAGAAATTTACCTCTCTAATCTCTAGATTAGCGATTATTTTCACCCTCCTAGGTGTAGTAATTATTTTACCAATGCAACGAAAAGATTTATCCAAACATATTTCCTTCCATAAAACTTTCTCATAATAGAGGAAATAATTTTTTAAAATCCTAATGATTGTTTTATCCAATTTAATAAATAGAATGGTTTCATTAACATAAAAATATTAGTGGGGGAAAAACCTCTAACATCTCTAGTGGGTGTAGATTATTCTCATTCACCAATATAAGAAGTAGTATGCTGAAGTAATCTTCCACAATGGAAGAAAGAATGGATAAAAGGGGATCCCATTGTCTGAAACCTTTGGAATAAGAAAAATATCCCTCAGGGGAGCCATTTATCAGAACAGAAATGTAGGAATAACTCAAGGGTATTTTCACCCAATTGACAAAGACATCATTAAATCCAAACCTAGTCAAAACATGACATATGAAACCCCAATCAGGAGTGTCAAAGGATTTTTTTGACATATAATTTGATGGAAATATTACCTTGTCTAGTAGGTTTCTTAAGGAGGTTAACACATTTGGAAGCCATTATAAGATCATATTGTATGGTTCTACCTTTTATAAAGCCATATTTTTTTGAGACATCATCCAATTGGAAATTACAACAATCCTATTGGATAAAATCTTCCCAACAATTTTTTAAATTTTGTTAACAAGAGAAACTAGCCTAAAGAGGTGAATCTCATTTGATTATCAGCTTTAGGGATAAAGAATTTAAATTGAGCATTTAATCCTTGTGTAAGAATACCACCTTGAAATAAAATGATTAACCAGTCTACAAAAAACAATGTGGATAATTTACCAAAAATACTGAAAGAAAGGATTCATAAAACCATCCGCCCTAAGAGTGCTTCTAGAGTTAAAACTAAAAATGGACCCTTAAAAATAAAAAGCATGAGGAATGGAAGAGAGATATATTTATCCTCTTGGTTGAATAGTTTTTGGAATAATGCCTTCCAAAGGCTCATTAGAAGTATTAGAGTCACCAAAAAGCCTCATGTTATAGGATAAAACATGTGCTGAAAGTTCTTACCTCTTTTCTAAGAAGTTACCATTTTCAGAATGAATCTCCAAAGGCCTATTGATTTTCATAAACCTTGGAAGAGAGTTAAAAAATTTGGGTTTTTTATCACCCTTGATCCATTTAACTTGAAAATATTTACTTATCATGTGATATTTAATATTGAGTAAGAAATTCAGATCATGATTGACCATATTTTTTCTTTTTTCCCTTTTATACTCAATAGACTCGTAAATTTTCATAAATAAATAATGATGATAATGAATAATTTCATAAAAATCATTTCTAGTGTTTCCATCTTGTATGGAAAGAAGTAAAGATTCAAGATATGCAATTTCTTCATTAATGTGACTAAATCAATTATTACTCCATAATTTTAGCTTTTTTTAAGGATATTTCGCTTTAAAACACATGCTAGAGAATCATCATTAAAGTTGAAGGATCTCCATTTCTCTTAAATTAGAGCTCTAAAATTAGGGTGAGTACTCCAAGAATTATTAAATCTGAATGGTAAAGGTGGTATTTCAATATTAGAAGTAAACTTTTACAAAATGGGTTGGTGATTAAAGTTTAATTTAGAAAGGGTGGATTATGAAATAGTAGACAAGGCATTAAGGGACACATCATTGATAAAATCTATATCCCATTTTCTATCTACAATGTAGTGGAGGTGCCTTCTATATAAAGTAAATTTTGATCCAATAGAGGTGATTTCATAGAGAAGGATATCTTAAATACATTATTTGAATTATCTAGTTGAGGTAGATGAAATCTCCATGCCAAGCCTCTCATCAGGATCAAGAATAGAATTAAAATCCCCCATGAGAACCCATGGGTATCTTATAACGTTACTATTATCCAAAATGGATTTCCAAAGGTCTCTTTTTTAATGATATCCATTTATGGCATAAATGATGGAATGTCAATGAAAAATTCCATCATAATGGTAATTAAATGTAACCATATTATTAGAGGAGAAAATGGAAGATATTCCTTCAATCCTATGAAGAGAAAGAACCCAATGTCTATTAGTGTCATTGCAAGATAAGTGTTTTCCAATTAGCTGATAACTCAATTTATAAAGAGAATAATTTTTCTCTGAGAAGATCACACTTGGATTAGAGAGACCCAAAATATCATTTTTATTCCTGATAATAAAAATTTAAAGATATCTAACTGTTCAGGATTGGATATACCTTTACAATTTCAAAAAAGGATCTTAATATGAAAATGTGTTTAGAGGAATTGCCTCCTTTTTTCTTCTCATCGGATTGTTTGTTTTTGTTTTATTTCCTAGTAAAAATGGATTTTTTATCAGATTATTTTATCTTTTACAACTTCTTTAGGGAGATTATTTCTAGAATTTGAGAAGGACAAAGAAATTTTATTATTGGAAGGCTTTCCAATATTTAATTTAGTTACTACTAGCTCAGTACTAGGGCCCTGCATAATATGAATAGCAGAACCAGACTACAGATTAATTTCAATATTTGATCTATTTATATATAAAAAATTTCCACTAAAATTTTATTAAAAAATATCCTTGATAGTGTAACCATCTCCTCAATTATAATGTAACCACATTACTTGGTTATAACTTAACCACCTTCATATAATGAAAATCATATGTATGTGTGCCACATGATCATACAACATTCATCATATCAAAACCCATGAAAATAAATGGGTATCATAACAATTTCATTACTACATATCATATAGAAAAGAAAAAGGTTTCATAATCATTTCATCTTTTCATAAAAGAATAACCCAAGGAAAAGGAAATGGGGTTTATAAGCATTTTATCATGGTATAACCCATGGAATAGAAAAGGGTTTCGTAAATATGTTTTCACCATAATCATAAACTATCTAGAGAAAGAATAAGAATGGAATCCTTGGATCATATCCCTAGTCAAGAATAATTAACATAAAATAATATCATCTTATATAGAAACTAGTTTTTAAAGACCAATTGAATCATTTCTTGAGGAAAATAGCACTTTAAATTTTAAAAATGCCTTTAAAAACATTAAAAATTTCCAAAATATTTTTATTTTGAATTAAAATTAGAAACATTAAATGTAAGAACCATATTTTTATAAACGTTATGGTTCCTTTAAATTTGGTATAATTCTTTATTTTGGACTTAATATGGATTCCTAATGAGGTCATGGGTGTTTCGAGGGTGTTCATGGCTTATTCAAAGCCTGGATCCCAACTTTTTGGAAATAATAGACTAGCCACATAGTTAAGAGAAAATGTGAAGGGAAGAACACATAGTTATCCCCAACCATGTGGGGATAGACAGAGGATCAATTAGGTAACACATCTTTCAAAAAACTGTGCATTTGTGACCACATGACCATATAGATGGTTTGTAGTCTTTAGGAAAGCCATTTTGTAGGGTTGGCCCATAGTATCCCAACCCATGTGGCCAAACCATGTAGACACCCTTCTTAAGAAGTGATAAATTGATGGTTGGCACACGGTTTTCCCAACCATGCTGTCAAACAACACACCCCTATTTTAATTGGGTATAATTACTAAAATAACCTTCATGAAATAATAATCTTACCCCTCTTCTCCATTGATCTTCCAATGGACGGGAGGGCCTTTCTTCTCACATTTTGTTCTCTTAATCCCGCTTCCATAAGTTTTGATCCTATCCCTTCATCTAGTGTCTGATCAAAGCACTATTCATCTCTTTGGATTCCTCTAGATAAGATATTCACTAATCATGGGTTGTTTGTCATTTATCTTCTCCCCAAACGAGTTATTAAGGTAAAGGATCATATGACCTATTTTTAGTTTGTTGAACCTTTATTTAGTTTTCTTATTATCCAAGACAAACTAAAGGCCATTACATGATGAAGAGAGTAATACAATCATGAGGTAGGTGGTATAGTATTTATCCCTTTCAGTCTTAATGTTTTATAATATGCGATATGTGTTACATTTCAGTTTCACCACAAGATTCCCCTAATTTTAATACATATTAAAAATGATTTTATTGTTTGAAACCTAATGACTTGTCAGAACCCAAATTCATATCGAGATCATCCCCCTCAGAGCGATATATTCCCTTGGGTGTTCCATCCTACATGCCTAATTAGAATATTTGGTTATAAAGACAACACACCTATGAGTGTGATTGTATTTAATCTTAAATGATAATATCATATTGACAATAGATGAATGCAGTTGCGTGGAATGGATAAAGCCCTTAAAAATTACAATGCATTGAAACGATTGTGAGAGGTATGACCACATCATGTAAATTAAATGGAACAATTGTTATGTCCTTATTATTATTAAATATAAAGGGGTTATAAATTTACTATTGAATCTTTCTAAATCCTTGAATACTTATTATATATTATGAATGTGGGAATGTATACCCTTGATAAATATGATAAATGGGAATGATGAACCTTATTATTGTTATTTCTATGTTCATGACATCCCTTATACTAATTTTATACATGGTAATGGAATCCATTTATAATTATGATATGGGAATGGCATCCCCTTATGAATGTGATATGGGAATGGAGACCCTATTCAATGATACTGGGCATGGAGTCCCCTATTTTGTGATAATGGGAAAGATAAACCTTACCGTGATACTAGGAATGGAATCCACTACTATTAATATACTGGGAATAGCGACCCTTAATATGAAAATTGGTAGGAATTCCCCTACACTTGTGAGACTGGGCATGATGAAACATACCGTGATACTGGGCATTGAGTCCCCTGATACCTATTTTGAGATATTACAGTATGATCCGATGTTGGAAGTTACAGCTTGGTTACATCATGTAACTACATATTACCCTTTTACAATCATTATTCATGATTTTAATTATTATATATATACACCTACATGTTATATAAAAAACTGGATAATTATAGACACTATTGGTGGTGACCTACTATGTTTTTCTCACACCCTATCTAGGATTCCAATGGTACCTTGAAAGTCTACATGCCCCTAGGTGTAAATAAGGGAAAGTATCCTCTTGTGGATACATGAATTCTTGCATGAATTAGGATTGGATATTGGTAGAAAATTATTATGATGGATCTCGAGATACTTGGATAGTTTTTTTTTTGTCTTTTTTTACCTTTTGTATAGCATGTACTATATTCATTTCCTGTTACTACGCATACCTATTTCCTAGTTTTGTAGTGACATGATATAAAATATCATTACCTTTTTTATATGATTTAGTTTCTATATTTAAGTATTATCACCTATTTTTTGAGTTGATATTTATTTATATAATACTTCTACTAAGGTGGGTTATTAGTCCAGTTGTCTTAGTGTCTATTTCCACTATGACATTTGTTTAAACATGATTCTACTATATACTTTTTATTATATCTATTGGGATAAATTATGGTAATGAGGGTATAATATCCTCATGGATACACCCTAGTGCATTTCTGTTAGTTGTCATCCTCAAGCATATGTGGAGGAGTGCTTGAGGCCATGTGTCTAATCAGTTTTTGGGAACCTTTGAGTGGCATCCAGGTCGGGACATCACAAAGCGGCTTCATTGCATTTATTTCCTGAATTAATATTTTTAGAAAATACATATGAGATTTCTAATTCTATAGGGATTAGTTATAAGTCCTGATTGGGTGTATCTAACCGACGTTGGGGTTAATACCAAGTTTCTTAGAAAAATGAATTGTTGTTCTGCCTTTTTTCCTATTACAATGGATTTTGTTCCACCATTGGGTGAGACACATAATATATGATGGTTATTGTTATTATAATTGAGTTTTATTTTTCATCCTTGTACTAATGATATGACGGAAAGGAATAATCAAACATGCATTATATTTGGCACCATATATGAAATTTACATGCCATACCATATATAAGTTTTTTGTTTCTTGCATTTCCCGTGATTTCTATGAGTGATTTAGATACATGACACTATTCTATGTTTCTATGTGATAAAAATTTTAATGAACTAAAATTTTATACAAGGGAATGGGAAAAAAACTTATACTTAGAGTTTCTGCTAAAACCTAACAATGTTTTATTGCATATGATACATGAGAAATTTTAATCATTTAATTATAGAACATTGAGTCATGGACCATTGTTTTCATGGACTTGAATGTGTTATAGTAAGGATTAACTGGAATCCGCCATTAAGTACATAAGAAGTATGGGACCTTATGGTTTGGAAATAGTGAACCACTTGGTTTAACCATTTAAATAAAAAATTGAAATGTGTTACAAATATAAATCAAATGGAATTGAATTTGAAAAACACAGAGCCTGACCTAGTTCCGACCATAGTAGTGGGAAGTAAGTAGCATCTCTTGTGTTCTATAAAAATGTTCTTAACACACAAACATAAATATTTGATCTATTATAGGGGTGTGATTGTTACAAAAAATGGATTTATACTTGTTCAACTCTTACATTGGTGGATTATTCCATTATAGTATCTTATCTGAGGTTAGTATTTAGAAATTTTTGAGAAATTCCACCACAACATCATCTGGTCATATACTAGGAGGGTGGTGATGATCATGCTCTAGAGGTCATGGGATCTGAGATGACATCTATACCTCTAGTAGTGCCACTTATGACACCTCTTACTATTCCCTATGTGGGCGATGATGCCTTGTTTCGAGGATATATTTTGCGGTTTATGATAATGACATAAAGAGATTTGAACTCTACCCCTCTTATGGGAGAGTTGACTCAAGAGTTCAAGCTATAAAATTCACCCATGTTTTTGTGGGATAGAAGACCATAAGATATAAATCTATGGCTACGATGGTTTTGTCTATATTTGAGCATCTGGATACACATCTAGATAGGAGAGTGAAACTCACTACTTACTTTCTTAGAGGATTCACAAAATGCATGTGGGATATTCTAAATCATAATTATTAGTGTTGAGAAGTCAGTTAGAGAGTTTTACAGTCAAGATTATTCGATTATTTATTCCCTAAGACCTAGAAATCTTATCATGCCAGGAAATTCATGATTCTACAGTAGGGTTCTCGGACAGTTATGGACTATAAAAATACATCCATAGATCTTTAATTCTTCGGGACTATCTATACTGCTGAAGATCCAATAAAATCGAGATGAATTGAGGATGGCCCAAGGCATCCTATTCATTCTTTGGTAAATGTTTTATGATTGAACACTTTATTTGATCTATTGAACTAGACCCTTATCACCAAGAAGAACTTGAGGGAAGTGGATGGTGTGAGCTAGAGGAGTTCAGTACCCAGTCAGAGTAATGGTACAACTAGTGGTTGGAAGCTAGACTTTAAGACTGCACACATGATCAATGATAGCCAGTTGACACCCATAGACATTTATGTGGTATGCCACTAGTGTAATATTCCTAGGAATAGGTGGTCCTTATGTTTTAAGACCCCATAAATTTCCAAGGCTATGGAATATTGGGGAATCCATAGTGTTTCTGTTCGAACTTCCCATCTGTGTTAGGTAGGAGAGGATCCATTCTAGCTCCATCTTAAAGAGATGTTTTAGTAGAACCTCACCAGAAAGGTATCTAGAGAACTAATATCCATGAATGTAGAGGGGGAGGTCATTTCCATGGTAGTTAGGATTAAAATTTATAGCACCAGAAGAATAGACCTACTATGAGTAATCTGGTTGTAGACCAAGGCATGGTATCATGATAGATTTATTTAGTGCATCATATACCAGAGGAGTAGGATGCTAGACTATATACTATTCAAGGTACTATTCTAATATCTTATAGTATTGTTTCTTCCATATTTGATAAAGGCGAATCACCTTACTTCACATATATACCTATTGTGGAGAGCCTTGGGATTCATATTGATTACTCTTATGGAATTATATTAATAGATAAGACCTTGGGTACGTGTTTTGAGAGTATACTCCTGTGTAAGGAATTTCCCCTTGAGGTAAGAGACTGTAGTTTCTTATAGGAACTATTAATCATCGAGATTATGGTCTATGATTCCACTCTAGGAATAGACTGGTTGGTTACCTATCATGCCTATGTGAATTTATATCATAATAGGGTGTCATTTACACCACTAGAGGGTGGTACTTATATTCACAAGGGTGACTAGTATGTACATGAAAGTAGATCTAGATAATATCATTATGGGATAGGTGGAGTGACCACCCAAATTTCTATAATTTTAATGATTGATTAGGGATTGAATTAGATTGAATTCCCTTATGTAGTCAATTGATTCAAGGATGTTTTCCCCACTGAATTTTTTGGACTACCTCCTGATAGATAGGAAGATTTTTCTAGCATTCTAATGACCAGAGTTGAACCAATATCCATTCATCCTTATATAATGGCTAATATTATGTTACAGGTTCAATGAACCAAACTTTTATTAATGAAAATTCCTCCTGATCGAATTAAATTTATTATTTTGTAAAATGGTTATATAAAACATATGCACTTCCTTGGTTTTATGATTTTGGATGTTAAAATACTGTTAATAATTTTTACTGTTGCTAATATATCAATTGAACAGTGATCACATGATTATTATAAATATAAGGCTTTAACAAATCCAATTTACTCCGAAAAAGGAAGCGATGACATCATCCAGTAGAATTGCTCCATAAGAAGCTCATTTGTTGGATCATGGAAAGAAGGTAGTGTCACTAGAATTCACACTTGAACAATCCCAATATGATCTTCAACATATTAATCATAAACAAAATCTTCTATGGGAGAAGTAGAAGTTAATAGAGATTACCACCTGATAGACGTTATCTGAGCCACCCCAAGAGTCTATCACCATCGTATGCCTTACCCTTAGGTATTATACAGGTGTTATATAAGGGGTTATGTAACAAGACCCTAGCACTATGATTATGTACATTATTTTTTGTATAGAACAAGTAAAATACATTCATTTTATTATTTTTACTTTGTAAATAGTTTCTAAAGCACACATAGTATTTTTAGTTAATATTCAGTTAAGAAATATATTTAGATGAATTTAAGAATTTTTAATTAAATAATATTTTAATAAAATATAATTACTAAATTAATTTTTATTAAATATAAATGATAATATAATTTTATACAATTTTAATTTTTATTAAGGTTTGAAATATGTTTTTGTCAAAACCCATGATTTTTGGTAAATGTCAGTTTTTATTTTAAAAGTGAAAATTAAAATATTTATAAAATTATTTATATAAAATGAATATTGTTTTTGGATTTAGGTCATCGAAATTATCTAACGATGATTTTTTCATAATTTTCTAAGTTAATTGATTTTTAGGTAAAAATTAAATATCGTTTAAATATATAATGTGTTTTATGACATCATAATTACCCAATAGTGATGTAATAAAATACTATAAATGGGATATTCGACCAATATATGTTTTAAGTTATATTTTTTTGCCTTTAAAATAATGTGATTTTAGATTTGATTGATTAATTTTATGGTGCCTTAGTTGACCCTCCAAGACTTATAAAATATTTTAACATTTTTAAATGATTTCTTTGAGAGTGTGACTCACCCCCAAATAAGCAAGCCTAATATTTTAATAAGTTCTACCATTTATCTTATAAAATAATTTTTTCTACTCCCCTTTGGAAAAAACCATGGGCAAAATCTATGGGGTGGTTTGTGGTTTTGAAAATTTAATTATATAGATTCTAAAACCTATGTTTCTGAAATATTAAAGAATTTCCCTCTCATTTCCTATATAAACCCACCCAAGATCCCACTTCCATTCACTAAAAACACTTGGAGGACGTCTCTAATCTTCCATCCTCTCTCTATAATCCTCCCAAGGTGCCCCAAGCTCTGAATAATCCCCTCCTCAAGCTCTTGATGTCACACACTCAAGTAAGGGATCCTCTGTTTCCTTCCTTCCTTATTTATGTTCAAGTTTCCTTATATTGTTATGACCTTTTATTTTCAATTAAGAATATTGGGGTATGATTTTTAACCTCTCATATACTTCCCTACTTAAATTTTAATTATGAGAGACCCATTTCTTTCTCATTAATTCCTCCCATGTACACCCGTTACCATGCCAAAATTCTGTATGAGATTTATCTCTCTTCATTTACACTTAAGTAATTATTTTATATTATGCATCTAAATTACATTACACATGTTGGGATATTATGTACATGACCAATTACTTTTCATTTAATGTATAAATGATTAGATACCCCTTTCCCTCTAATCAACCCATTTTACGATTTCTATTTGACGTCGTTATGCTACCGAAGTTACACCAAAATTTCCCATGCCAAAATCATCATGTAAGTTAATACCATACCCATTTCTATATCAAGGGTATTAAAATTTATGAAAATTTACTTGTTGATTTAGAACATACATTTATTTATTCCACATATCTTATTCATGGAATAAATTATGTTTTTCAATGAATCCATGTTGTATGATCTATTTAGCACACATATACATAAAATGAAATGATTAAGAAGAGTGCACTCTGATAGCCCTCCAATGCATTGGGTAAAGAATAATATCATGAAACGTCATGTGAAATGAGTGTTGAATCATTCTAATTCATGTGAAATGAGGGTTTACTCATGCTAATTCATGTGAAATGAGGGTTTACTCATGATCCATGTGCAAGGAGCCTTGGTTCATGCTAATATCAAGTTAAATGTTGTTGAGATATCTCCATGATATGATAATAAGTCTATATAATGACTTTATGTTAATTTTTATATTGTGATACATTGATTTTATTATTGTAGAAAACTTTATTGTATTCCTCATGTTATTATTTATTTATTCCCTTAATGGGATTTATAGATCACCCCTTTCTTGTGTACGTCCTTAGGTTATCCCATGTAGTGCTAAGTATGAAAGAATACTATGGTCATGTAAACGAAGATTTAAATAAAGATATGCATTTCAAGTTTTAAGTTATTATGTAATGTTCTTAATACCCAAAGACATTAGACCTCTCTATATTCTATTTTTTTTCAAGTTCAAATTTTATGTAATAAATTATTTTTATGTGTGAAAGAAAGAGCATGGTTGTTATAGTTGGTATCAGAAGATATGTTTAGTTATTTTTGGGATTATAATTAGAAAACCCTAGTGAAAGCCTTAAGGATAAGACTAAGTATATTAGATAACATCCCTAATTTATTTTGAGTATAGAGTAAGTGGTTTATCACGAAAATAAATCCTTGTTTGGATACGAACAAGTAGAGGTGGCTCTGGTAGAGATGTATCAAGGGGTAAAACCCGAAAATACTACTTTGAGCTAGACTCGAACAGGAACTGGTGCACGAAAATTAGCATTGATACACACTTTGTTCGACACTCTTGGGGGATATTATTTGGTAAATTAATAAACTTAGTATAAACCATAATTAAGGGAATAAAAAAAATTCCCCTAAGAATATATTTTGGGAGGTTGATCATGGATAACATAGATTGAAGCCTATAAATTCCTAAGTTAAGGAAACAAATGTAATTTATAAGTTATCCCTTTTTGAATTTGGATTCCCCTTTATGTGTTACCCGAAACATTCCTTTTATTCTATATAATGGCTGGTAATAGGAGGAATGGAGCTAAAAATTGAGGTGAAGATCATTGTGATGACTATTCTGATGACATGCCCAATCCGATGGGAGTGGGAATAACAAATTTTTTCACAATACTATCTTAGTTAACTCTGGTTTTGAGTATAAAAATGGTTGCAGATGAGCCTCAGGCTGGTTGGTGAGGACTCTTTTAGTGTATCCATGCAACCCGAGATCAAATCCGAGCAGAGGCATATTTATGGTACTATAGCAGCACTATAGTAGAACTATAGCGGGCACTATAGAAACACTATAGTAGGTAATGTAGCGGGAACTATAATAGGTACTGTTTGGCACTATAGTAGCCGGGACTATTCCCCCGTTTGGGCCTTCATGCCACCGATTTGGTCACTGAGTCCTTTAAGGCCGTCAGGACACCCAGGCCTTTGGGTCAGTAAGGCCTTCAGTCCACCTTAAGGCCTTCGGGCCACCTTAAGTGCAGATGCAAACCAGACAACCTACAAGAAACAAGATCCTAAAAGAGGATAAGCAAGGTGATTTCACCATAATAGAAGCTAAACAGATTTCTAGAATGAGAGGGTATGACACCTACCATCAAGACAAGCCTGTGCATGCACGAGAAATCCTAGAAGAACAACCATGAGAAGGTGGTGAGCTAGTTTTAAGATGAAGATGCTAAGGAGGAGGAGTTCCAAGTTGTTTTTCTGGGTAGTATGTAATGTTTGAATACTACGGGCAATGAATTACTCTAAGGCCTATGGTTCATGTAATACTTACACCTACGGGCCTTGTAAGGGTTCCACGTCACCCCTTTAAAGGTGTATTATCAAAATCAATAAAAAATGAAGGCTTTAGGGCCATTAGAGGAATATAAAAATGGGTCAAGAGGAACGTTCAATTCCCCATACTAAAGAACAAGACGAAATCAATATATTCATGAGAAAAAGGCCTCTTACATTAATTGGGTCATTTTATCCCTCAATCGTCGAACAATGGATCAAATCCATTGAGAAGATCTTCTCCATCCTTCAATGTTCCAAACAAGAGAAGGATCTTCTGTCTGCTTGTTGTATGGAGGGTGAAGCTAATAAATGGTGTATATTAATATAAAATACAAAGCCAAAGGAATAGATTGAGGGGTTGGAATGGAAGGATTTATGGAAAATGTTTTTCCAAAAATATTTTCCATTCACCCTCTGACTTAATATGGAAAGGGACTTTCTTAACCTCATGAAAAAAGACAAAGAATCCATCAGAGCATATGAGAAAAAATTCAAAAGTCTTGCCTGATATGACTTTGACTTTGTCGTTACCCCTGAATGCAAGGTTGGCCACTTCTTTGGTGAAATAAAACCTAGCCTATGGAAAGTCCTAGCGATCCGTGACTTCGATAGCTGTAAGGAAATTGTCTGATGTGTCCTCAAAGTTAAAATGGACATCAGAAAATCTTAGGGGTATCATGAGGATAAGAAGTGAAAAGTGGACTTTAATTTTGTCTTTCTGATAGATAAATCTAAGGGTGCTAATAAATTATAGCACCCAACTTTCCAAAGGAACGAAACAAAGAACCCTAGAAATTTTCTGAAGTGGATGAGGAAATTCTTTTGGTGTGGAAGAGTATGGCACTTAGCCATTAATTGTAGATAAGAAAAAACCGCTGCTACGATAGAAGAGAGGAACACTCCATTATACCCTCAACACATTGTTCATTACTTCAACTACAAAGAACCAAGTAACTTTGCAAACCAGTGCCCTAAGAAAAGGGTTTTCGAAGGCAAAAAACAACCTCTAGGGTAGGAAGGGCAATCTGTTTCTAGCACTACCACTGAAGAGAACCTTGAAAACCAAGTAGTGACAGGTACGCTGGTTATTCATTCAATAATAGAGAACATACTTTTTGATTAAGGTTCTATTAATTCATTTATATCCCCAAAGTTTAGTAGAAAAATCCCAAAACCACCACAAATAATAAAAGTAGATATATCAGTGAGAGTTGAAAATGGGGAAATTATTACATCCCATGAATATAACTCCTCCCCTATCACAATTTTTGTATTGAACTTCCCAACGAACCTCATCATAATCCCTCTTGTAGAATTTGATGAAATTATTAGCATGGATTTTATTTCCCTATATAGAGCCAACATAAATTTTCATGAGAAGGAAATCGCTCTATATGGCGAATCGACCCCCTGATTCTGTACAAGTACAAGGAGGAGGATGAATCTTTTTTATCACCATAATCTCAAGCGTTTATATTAATGACCTATGAGAACAGATATATTTCTTATATGATTGAGTCTAAGGAAGTAACCATCCTTGAAGACATGCCTATTGTGAGGGAATTCGATGAAGCATTTCCTGAGGAATTGTCTGGTCTTCCTCCTAGAAGAGATGTTGAATTCTCGATTGATCTTATATCTTAGAATTTTCCAATATCCAAGACTTTATATAGAATTAGTGTTGCAGAGCATGAGGAGATAAAGAA
Organism: Viscum album; assembly: GCA_963277665.1. Taxonomy (NCBI): domain Eukaryota; kingdom Viridiplantae; phylum Streptophyta; class Magnoliopsida; order Santalales; family Viscaceae; genus Viscum; species Viscum album. Next base: position 1,539,926,277 of record OY728150.1, read on the forward strand.
ACAACTACAATAGAATGTGGATAAAGGGTTTATACACACATGTGATTTACCATAGGGTGCACCTGTCCTCTTTGTCAAGAATAAGGATTGGTCAATGGGCCTTTGCATTGATTATCGTGAGCTCAACAAAATACCGATAAAGAACAAGTATCCTCATCCATGAATTGATGAATTGTTTAATCAGCTACATGGAGAACAATACTTCTCCATGGTGGATCTGTGTTCGGGATATTACCAAGTAAGGGTGAAAAAAGAGGATATCCCCAAGACTACTTTTTATACAAGGTACGAGCACTATGAATTCATAGTAATGCCTTTCAGACTCACTAATTCTATAGAAATCTTCATAGACTTTATGAATAGAGTCTTTAGAGATTACCTCCAAAAATTTGAAGTAGTTTTTATATACAATATTCTAATATACTCCAAAACCAAGGAGGATCATGGGGAACATCTAAGAACTATACCAGAGACCTTAAGAAAGGAGAAGCTCTATGAAAAGTACAGAAATTGTGAGTTATGGTTTAATGAAGTCTCATTATTGGGTCATATATTCACAAGTAATGGGATATCTATGGATCCTTACAATACAAATGCAATTGAGGGATTTCTGAGGCCAAAATCTATGACAGATATCCACAGCTTCCTTGGGTTAGCTTGATATTATCGCCGATTTGTTAGAAATTTCTCATGATTTTCAAACCCACTTACCAAGATAACTCAGAAGAAAGTCAAGTTTTATTAGAGTGATGAATGAGAAGAGAGATTCAAGGAGTGGAAAATAAAGCTTATCACTGCACCCATGATCACACTACCCACAAGTAGAGAACTTTTTGTGGTATTTAGTGATTCTTTGAAGAAGGACCTGGGCTGTGTGTAGATAAAAAATGATAAATTCATTGCCTAAGATTTAATGAAATTGAATGTTTATGAGAAAAACTATCCAATACATGTTATAGAGTTGGATGTAGTAATATTCTCTTTATAAATTTGGCGACATTACCTATTTGGGGAGAAGTGTGAAATATATATGAATCTAAGAAGCCTCAAGTATATATTCACATAGAAAGATCTTAATATGCACCAACGAAGATGGATAGAGCTGATCAATGACTATGACTTCTCAATTAAATACCATCCAAGGAAAGTGAATAAAGTGTAATACACTCTAAGTAGAAAGGACCCAATTATTCTATCATTTATGAGAATTTAAAAGGATACAATCTTCTTATATTTGATAAATATGGGCATGGGAATCATAAATAAGGGAACATCATAAATCATTTCACAAATTATTTCTCAACCATCTCCTTTAGAAAGGTTAAAGGATGATCAAAAGGATGATGTGGGAATTCATAAGAAAGTGGAAACTATCAAAAAAGGGAAATACTTGGAGTTCAATATTAATGAAGAAGGAATTGTGTGATTTGGTTCAAGACTATGTGTTACATCAAGATCAAAGTTAAAGAAAGAACTTTTGGATGATACACATAGTTTGAATTTATCCATTCACCCAGGAAACAAAAAGATGTATCAAGATATCTAAGATCATTATTGGTGGGATAACATGAAGAAGGAGATCGTTGAGTATACATCAAAGTGTCTGGTATATCAGCAATTAAAGTCTGAGAGGAAGACGTTTAAAGGTATGTTTCAACCAATACCTATAACAACATGGAATTGGGAAAACATCACCATGGACTTTGTCACCATACTTTCAAAGACATCCAAAGGAAACAATGATATTTGGGTTGTTGTGGATCATCTTACAATGACTGCACACTTCATTTTAATTTAGGAGGATATCTCATTGGATCAACTAGAACAGATATACATCAGATAAGTTGTAAGGATGTATGGAGTACCATGATCAATTTTATCCGATCGAGATCCAAGATTCACCTCTATGTTTTGGAAGAGTCTCCAACATGCTCGGAATACTGAGATAAAATTTAGTATATCTTATCATACTCAAAATGATGGCTAATATGAGTGGACTATCCAAACACTCGAGGACATGGTGAGAGAATATTCAATGGACTTCAAAGGAGGATGAGATCAATATCTTCCTTTGGTTGAGTTCTCTTATAATAATAGTTTCCACTCAAGAATCCAAATGGATCCTTATGAAGCCTTTTATGGAAAGAGGATCAAAATGCTGGCATGTTGGGATGAAGTTAGGGAGGAAAAACTCCTAGGTCCACAAATGGTCAAAGAAATGGTAGAGAAGGTGAAGATCATCCAACAACACATTAAAGCTGCTTAGCGTCGACAAAAGACCTATGTTGATAATCGTCGACGAGCCCTAGAGTTTGATGTTGGAGACATGGTATTAATCCATATATCACCGTGGAAGATATTTATGAGATTTTTGAAGAAGGGGAAGTATAGTCCAAGGTACATTGACCCTTTTGAGATCCTTGGTCGTATTGGAGCAGTGGCCTATTGACTAGCACTCCCACCGAACCTATCTCAAGTACACGATGTATTCCATGTATCACTCTTGAGGAATTACATACCTGACACATCACATGTACTCATTCCAAATATGTTACCATTGGAGAATAACCTATAATATAAAGAGAAGTCGTCAAAGATCTTAGATCATAGGAAAAAATTTCTACGAAATACGACAATGCCCCCCATCAAGGTGTTGTGGCGAAGCCACAAGTTTTAAGAAGTAACATGGGGATCATAGAAAGTGATGAAGTAGAGTTACCCACATCTATTTTAATGTGGGAAAAGGAAATTTTGGGGGAACTAAATTTTTAGGGGGGAAGATTGTAGAGACCCAAACTTTTATTAATGAAAATTACTCTTGATTTAATTAAATTTATTATTATGTAAAATGGTTATACAAAATATATGAACAACCATGGTTTTATGTTTTTGGGCATTAAAATACCATTAATAATTGATACCATATCTAATATAGGCATTGAAAAATGATCACATGATTTTTATAGATATAAGGATTTAATAAATCCAATTTACTCAGAAAAAAGAAGCGATGACCTCATCTAGTATAATTACTCGATATGAAGCCCATTTTTCAGATCTCAGAAAGGAGGTAGCATTACTGGGATTCACTCTTGAGCAAGCCTAATCCGAGCTTCAACATGTTAATCTTGAATAGAATTTCCTATGGGAGAAGTGGAAGTTAATATATATTACCACCCGAGTGATGTTATCTAAGCCGTCTCAAGAGTCTGTCACCATCGCACACCTTACCATTACATCTTATGCAGTTGTTATAAGGGGTTATGTAACAATACTATAACACTATGATTATTTGCATTATTATTGTATATAATAAGTAATATACATTAATTTTATTATCGTTACTTTGTAAATGGGTTTTAAATAAGAAATAATATTTTTAGTTAATATTCAATTAAGAAATCTATTTAGATGAATTAATGGATTGTTGAATTAAATAAAATTTTTATAAATTATTATTACTAAATTAATTTTTATTAAATATAAATGATCATATATTTTTTATACAAGTGTAATGTTTATTATAGTTTGGAAGTTGTTTTTGTCAAGACCCATGAATTTTTGTTAAATGTCGTTTTTTATTTTAAAAGTGAAAATTCAAAAATTTATAAAATTATTTATAAAAAAAAAGAATATTATTTTCGGATTCATCCCATAGAAATTATGTAATAGTGAATTTTTTATAATTTTTGGAGATATTCAAATTTTTGGGTAAAAATTTAATATTGTTTAAATATATAATGTGTTTTATGACAACATAATGAACTAGAAGTGATGTAATAAAATAATATAAAAATGATATTCAGACAATATATGTTTTAACTATAAAATAATTTTTTTTTATTTGTTTGATTAATTTTATGGGGCCTTAGTGGACTTTCCAAGACTTATAAAATATTTTAACATTTTAAAATGATTTCTTTGAGAGTGTGACTCACCTGCACATAAGAAAGCATAATATTTTAATAAGTTTGGCCATTGGGCTTATAAAATTATTTTCCACTCCCCTTTATCGAAATATATCGGAAAAACACATGAAATGGTTTGTGGTTTGGAATATTTAATTATATAGATTATGAAACCTAAGTTTCTAAAATATTATCGAATTCCCCTCTGATTCCCTATATAAAACCCCCCAATATACCACTTATCTTCACTAAAAACCCTTGTATCACATCCCTTATATTCCCTACTCTCTCTAGAATCCTCCCAATTCTCCCCATGCTCTCAAGAATCCCCTCCTCAATCTCTTGAAGTCACACACTCAAGTAAGGGATCCTCACTTTCCTTCTTTATTTATGTCCATGTTTTCTTTATATTGTTATACAATTTTATTTTCAATTAAAAATGTTGGGATATGATTTATCACCTCCCCTATAATACCATACTAATTTATTAAAGATTATAGACTCCTTTATCTCTCATTAATGCCTCCCATGTAAACCCATTACAATGCCAAAATTCTGTAAGGGATTTCTCTCTCCTCATTTACATTTAAGAAATTATTTTATATTATGCATCTAAATTCCGTTAAACATATTGGGATATTATTTTACATGAACCCCTTATTATATATTTTATGTATAAATTATTAGATAACCCTTTATCTCTCATCAACCCATTTTACGATTTCTATTTGACGTCATTATGCTGCCGAAGTTACACCAAAATTTCCCATGACAAAATCAACGTATAAGTGAATACCATACCCATTTCTCTATCAAGGGTATTAACCTTTATGAACATGATTTTTTTTTTATGACTTACATTTATGTATTCCACATAGTTTATTCATGGAATAAATTATGATATTTAATGATTCCATGTTGTATGATCTATGTGGAACACTTATGCATGAAATGAAACAATTAAGAAGGGTGAGCCCTGATGGCACACCAATGGATTGGGTAAAGAATAGTATCATGATAAGTCATGTGAAATGAGTGTTGAATTATTATTATTCATCTGAAATGAGGGTTTACTCATGCTAATTCAAGTGAAATGAGGGTTTAATCATGCCTTATGTGCAACAAGCCTTGGATCATGCTAATATCATGTTAAATGTTGTTCTGACATCTCCATGATATGATAATCATGCTATATCATGCCTTTATGTTTATATTTCTCTTGTACTCCATTTATTTTCTTATTGTCTAAAAATTTATTGTATTTCTCATGTTATTACATGTTTATTCTTTTACTGGGCTTTATAGCTCACCTCTTTCTTGTGTACGTCCTCAGGTTATCCCATGAACTATTAAGTACAAAGGAATGTTGTGGTCATGTAAAACATGTTGTTAATAAATATGTGTATTTCATGTTTTAAGTTGTTATGTAATTTTCCTAATCCCCAAATACACTAGGCCGCTTGATCTTTTATGTTGTATCAAGTGAAAATTTTATATAATATATTATGTTTAAGTGTGAAATAAAGAGTAGGGTTGTTATAACAAGAGAAAAAGAGGTAGCCGGATTATTTAAGGGCTACAATTTTTTATGGACCAATACTTATCTACGAGGTTCACCGATACTTTTCTCCAAGAAGGTATATGGAAACCATAGTTTTTTTTGGATTAATTGAAATTTAATCATATTAAAATGAATAACTGGTATCCTTTTCTTCATATAGATTATCTTTTTGACTAGCTTATATGTGAGAGGGTGTTATTGAAGATAGACCTGAGATCGAGATATCATCAGGTTCAAGTCAGGCCTCCAGATTATCCATGTACAACTGTCTTTAGTTGGTAAAAATTATATGAGTATCTCGTCATTCCATTTGGTCTAACAAATAAAACACTGTCTTCATGGATTTCATGAATAGGGTTTTCCATCCTTGTATAGATTCCTTTGTTGTGGTATTCGTAGAATAAATTTTGGTGTATTCACATAAGTGAAGTGACCAAGCCACATATCTTGGGATCATTTTTAATACACTGAGAGAGAACTAACTGTATGATAATATTAGTAAATGTGAACTCTATATTGAAAATGTACAATTTAGGGGTCATATTATTTTAGGGTTTGGAGTTTCAATTGAATGAAAAAAGTTGAGGGATGTGGTTACTTAAGAGCATCCTAGGAATGTCTTTGATATATAGAGTTTCTTAGAAATATATGGTTACTATAAGAATTTTATGCAGGACATATCATGCTTAGTGGAACCTCTTATGGGACTGACTAAGAAGGGTGAGAAGTTTATATGGTCTAAATCCTATGAGAATCACTTTCAAATCCTAAAGGTAGATTTAATTCAGTGCCAATCATGATTCTTCTAGAGATAATAAACACATATACCATATATTATTATGCATTATGTATTAAGTTAGGAGAGTTTCTAATGTAGGAAGATTGAATCATTGTGTATGGGTTATGGACGATGAGGCTTCACGAGCAGAATTATCGGACACATGATCTCGAGTTGGAAGATGTTGTACATGCCTTGATTTTTTTGAGGAATTACATATTTGGAGAGTATTTTATGGTGTTTATGGACCAAAAAATCTTCATGTATATTTTCTTGTTGCGCAACTTGATTATTGGGAAGCATTGAAGGGTTGAATATCTATAAACCTTTTCCATCGATCTAGCCTATATTCCTATAAAGGGTAATGCAGTTACTAATACTCTGAGTAGGAGGACTCATACATAGGCAGTTCAGGAGGCCAGTACCAAATGAAAACTTAAGGTTTTGTTTTATGAGATGAAAATAGAGGTATATGACCATCAAGGATTGTCTGTACCTGTATTAATATCAGCATTCTCTTCACTTATAGAAAAGGGGATGATTAGGTAGTTTTAAGATCCCAAGGTCATGGTCTGATGTGTAGGTATTTATAATGAATACCCACCTTTGGATTAGACTATCAATGGTGATGACAATCCACGAATACAAGGTTGTATCTGGGTCCCCATAGATATGTTTCATGGATCACATTATTCACAGTGGGAAGTTTACCTGGGTATCTGCAAGATGTATTGTGATATGAGCCTATAATATTGGTGTTTTGTGTTGAATTGTTAGATAGAAAGATTTAAAACCAGGTGTTCCTCCTTTATATATGTTAAGTAAGAACACCAAAAAACTTCTAACTTTCTATAGCCGTTAAAATTCCTATAATGGAAATGGGAATATGTTGTTATGGATTTTTTTTGGATTATCAAGGTCTCCTTAAGGTAGCAACACGGTTTGGGTAGTTATGGATTGACTCAAGAAATTTTCCCACCTTCTTCTTATCCAAGAGAGTTTTGTAATTGATGAGTTGGTAATAGTGTATGTTTGTGGGATTTGATGGCTACACGAGGTCCATAAAATTATTTTTCTGATAGGTATGATCTTTTTTTACATCGGGGTTATAAAATGGGCTATAGAAATATATGAGTACACTAGTGATTTTGATCACAAGCTTTCACCCTGAGACTAATGATCTATCTAAACAGACCATATAACTGGACATAATTCAAGCATGAATAATTTATTTTTTTAGTTTTTGGGAGAATTATACCCCTCTCATTAATTTATCCAACATTAATAGTTTTCAAGTGATGATACAGATGGATCCTTATGAGGCCTTATATGCTAGGATGATTTGTTCACCCATGTGCTGGTTAGAGGAAGGAGAGTTAGAACTACTAGGTCCTCATCTCATTCAAGAGACTTCAGAGCAGGCTTAGCTGATTTGGAAGAAAATTTATTCTAATCAGTATAGATAGAAATCTTATTCCTATTTCTATCAACAACCTATAGAGTTCGAGGTTAGGGATCATGTCATTTTGTCGATATCACCAAAACATGGGAATAGATGGATACGTTGGTAAGGGAAGCTGTCACTACACTTTTTCAGGTAGTTTGAGATTTTGGGGAGAGTTAGGATGGTAGCGTATCCGTTTTTATTAACTTATAGGTACCATTCCATGCATGAAAGCTTCCATGTTTAAATGTTTATATGTTATAATGGTGACCCATCTAATAATTTTGATCATGAGGATGTAGAGATAGATGATGATGCTTCTTTTGAGGATTATTCTATACACATTATTGACCAAAGTGTGAAGGATCTCTGAGGAAATTATTTCCATTTAGTATGATTTCTATGGAATAGTGGACAGTTATCGTAAGATACATGGGAGTGGGAGGTTGAAATACATTATTAGTGTTTGATTTTATTCTTATATGATGTTTTTACAATATTATAAGGTGAACTCGAGGATGAGTTCCTTTAAGGGTGAAAGACCATAAGAACTCACATTTTTTATCCAGTATGGATCCTTTTAAACTTCATTATAATTCATTATTTATGACCTAATATGGATTTCTAATGATATTATAGGTTTTTAGGGGGGTTTCGAGTCTTTTTCAGGTCCATGATCCAAAATTTACGGAAAAAATAAACTAGACACACGGTTAGGAGAAACCGTGTGGGGAAAGACACAAGGTTATTTGTAACTGTGCCAGGAGGGATATGGGAGAAGTTAGGTTTCATGTTTTCCCCTAACCATGTGTCTCATTCCACACACCCAGGGGGATGGTATAAAATTTTTAGCAGAGAAATTTTTCATGATTGGTGCATGGTTTCTAAAACCATGCACCCTAATCATGTGGGTACCCTCCATAAGCAGTGATCCATGCACAGTTGGTGCAAAATATGGAAAACTGTGTGTCCAAAATGTGAACCACTATTTTTCTTGTGTAAAATTACTAAAATTCCCTTAATGTATTAATAATATTACTCCTCTTCTTATTTTCTTATTCCAAAAGACATGAGGGAATTACTTTCTCCCATTTTGAGCTCTTAAGCCCTCTTCAATAGGTTTTGATCCCATTCCTTTATCTAGTGTCTAGTCGAAGTAGAATTTGTCTCTTTAGATTCCTCCATGTAAGCTCTTCAATCATCTTGAGACATTCTTAATTTATCTTCTCCTCAATAAAGTTATTGAGGTGTAGGGTCATATGATCTATTTTCAGGGCATTGATCCTTTCATTAATTTTTTTCTAATCCGAGAAAAACTAAAATAAGACACTAGATAAGGATTGTACTATGACCATGAGGTAGGTTTTCCAATATTTATCCCTTCAAGATTTTATGTTTTATAATATGATATATGTTCCACACATTGGTTCTACGACATGTTTTTCTAAATTTGAATCTTCCTTATAATGGATATGCTTCTTAGAGACTAATGACTTGTTAGAACCCAAATTAATATCAATATGATCCACCTATGAGTGATCCATTCCCTTGGGTGTTCCCTCTTACATGCCTAATTATATTCCATGGTTATAAATCTAAAACACATATCAGTGTGTTTGGTTTTACTCTTAAATGGAAATATCATCTTAATAAAAGATTAATGTTACTGCGTGGCATGAATGAAACCCTTCAAAATTATAATGAATTGAAATATTTTTTAGTGGTAGGAACATATAATGGGAATTAAATAGAATATTGGTTATTCCAATGCTATTATTTTATTTAGGTACAACTAGAAACTACAACTCACTCACGCAAAAAATAATGTTCATGGAAAGCCCTTATTATTATTAAATGTAAATGAGTTATAAATTTACTATTGGATTTTTCTAAAGCCTTTATTACTTCTTATAGCCTACTAATATGTGTATTAAGACCCTTTAAAAATATTCTAAATGTACATGACTACACTTATGATGGTTATTTATATGGACAGGAAGTCCAGTCTGCTCATTGAATACACATGCATGGTTTCCCTTTATAATTATGATACAAGAACTATGTCCCTTTATGAATATGATATGGGTATAGAGACCATATTTTATGATACTGTTAATAACTTCACCTTTTTCATGATACTAAGCATGATGGCCCTTATTATGATATAGGGCATGGAATCCCATTCTCTTGTGATACTAGGCATGAAGACCCTTAATGTGATACTGGGTATGGAGTCCCCTACTCCTGTGATACTGGGCATGATGAACCTTACTGTGATACTGGGAATTATGTCCCATTATACTTTTTTATATATATTCTAACATGATATGAACTTGTTAAAATAAAGTTCCCTTTCAGATATTTTTTAAAAGAAAAACATGGATTGTTTTTTTTGAAAATGAAATGAATATTCCTTTTAAAAATAATTGAAAAACAAAAATATATCTAAATATTTTTTTAGTAAATACTCTGGGGAATGTTCAAACGTTTTTTGATTTTTTTAGAAAACATGGATATAGAGGAAAACATGTTTTTTTACCGAAGAGTGAAATAAAGTCAGTTTACATTAAAAAAATTATTTTCAAATATTGAGTACAAAAAAGAGGGGAAAAGTAAGGGAAACAATGTATTCTCATAAAAAAACTAGAGAATAAGAAAATTTATGTGTTTTTGGAGAGATAGATCATACGGTTTAATCATTAGAATACTAAACATAAACAATCCCAATAAATTATGAGATTGTACCATAAAACCATTACCATTTTGGTAGTACTGAATCATAAGCCCCATGAAATAGTAGAATTTAATGAAACTTAAAATATCATGATAATAACTAAATTTTTGATATTACATGTTTAAATGGGATGTATATACACATCAAAAAAAAGATAGGTACATAATAAGATATATTTCTCAAATTATGCAATTTAAGACAAAAAATACCTTATCACTTTTGTAATCTTTTGAACTATAATACCTAATAAAGAATAACATAAAATGAAACTTTAAATATCGAGAAAATAAGGAGAGACATGATATAACATGTCAAAGAGGAATTATATACACCATAAAAAAGAAACAAGTGGTGAATTTTCATGTATACCATAAATAAAATAGAGAGTAAAAATATAGAAACTCGAGATTTTCATACATTGATATTACATCTTTTTAGATGAATATTAAATACATTACACAAACACACACCTGAGGACCATAATAGTTTAGGGTTTTAGAGACCAGTTATATAAAATTCTAATTTGGTTAAATATATTCAAAATAACCCATAAATATCTTCCCCTTTAGTACTCTTCACAAACGTACCACACTTAAAAAACTTTCTTCATAACTAGAGGAAATAAAACATAAGAATGTGTCATCTCAGATGCTCAGTAAGTGTAAAAAATGGAGACATGTTAGAATAATAGAAACATAAGGCCATGATATGTGAGAATATCATTTGAAAACCATATCCTGTATATGAAAGATCATAATCTTGTGTCATAACATAAATATTGGTATTTTATAAGACACGATTCTTAAGGAAATCAAAGAACATGATCCAAGAGAGAATAAAATTGGAATAACACATGAGATTGTGGCATACACATAATAATATAACATTTTATGACAATTATACCCAATGGGAAATTCATAACATGTTAGTATTGGGATTACGACCTATTTACCTTCTTCGGGCATGGGATAACCACCCATGTACCCTATTTTTCAGGCTTGGGTAACCACCAGTGTATCCTCTATTTCAGGCTTGTGTTAAAAAACTGTTTCCCTATGAGCACGTAGAATATTTATCATTATCCAATTCATTGGAGGGTGATATAGGTTCCACCCCTTAAATAATGAAAATCAGACATATGTGTGCCATTAGATCATGGAAAATTTATTGTATCATAACCCATGAAATTAAATGGGCTTCATAAATATTTCATCATACTAAAACCCATGGAAAATAAATAGGTTTTATAATCATTTCACCATTTCATCATTACATGAACCATGGATAAAGAAGTGAATTTCATAATAATTTAATCATAGTATAACCTATGGAAGAGAAAAGGGTTTCATAAAAATTAATCCATCATAAAAATAATCCATTAATATAAAAAAATAATGGTATCCCTAGATCATATCCCCTGTAACTATTAAGTAAAGTCAAAGGATTTAATCTTATATGGAGAATGATTTTTAAGGATTAATTGGAACATTTCTTGTGAAAGATTAATTTTATTTAAAAATAAATTTTAAAAAAATAAAACATTTCGAAATCATTTTATTTTAAAATAAAATTCAAAAACATTTAAAGGAATCTTTAAAAACCTTATAAAACATTTCTTGAGGAAAATGTCATTTCTTCCTAAGAAAAGTTTTTATAATATACAAAATTTGGAAAATATTTTTCATTGAAATTAACCTTGAAAACATATATAGGAAGTTCAAATGAAAATAATGGTCCTGATGAATGGAAGTTACGTTTATAATGTACATATTAAAATAATGATTCCTTTCACATTTTTCAAAAAATCCAAACATGAATTATTTTTTAAAATGACATGAATATTACTTATAAAACGTTTTTTAAAAATTCAATCATTCATAAAAATTTTGTTAAAAATAATTAGAAAATGTTAAAAACGTTTTTATAAAACATGGTTTTGGATGAAAACATATTCTAACCCAAAATAGTAATAAAGTGATATTTTCTTACAAACATTTTCACAGTTATTTTAAGTAACAAAGAGTGAATAAATGGAACTATTACTTGAAAATATCACGAATAACCATAAAAGAAAAAAATTTATGAGTTTCTTGAGAGATGGATCATATTATTTTTCCATCAAAAACATAATCATAAACAATATCTATAAATGATGATATTATAACATAAAATCATTACTACTTTGGTAATTTGGAATTGTAAGCCCCATAAAGAAATAACATAAATTGTAATATAAAATATAATGTGAATAAATAAATTAGTTATATAATTTGTTAAAAGGGATTTATATAGCCCTTGTGAGATAATATAGGTTCATAACATAATGTGTGTCTCAAGGAAGTAAAATTGAGACAAAAATCCCATACCGGTTTGGTAATATTTTGAATAGTAATAAACAATAAAGTATAAAATTAAATGAAACATTAAATGTCATAAAAAGAATTATATTTTTTATATAATATGTCAATGGGGAAGTATATGCACCACATAAAAGAAAGAGTGGTGATTTTTTATATGTCTCTAAGAAAAAAAAGGGAGACTAGAAAACCCTTACCTTAAGTTTTAACTTCCTTCGTACACATTCAAACCTCCTATATAATGAATATAAGTTTATTATACATCTATTATATAACCATATATATATATAATTCGATATATTATTATATTATGACATTTTATTTTCCCTTTTATTAACAATTCCATTTTAATGTTACTTTTTGGGTAATAACTAGTTTGTTTTTCGTATATGTTATGATTTTTTGTTTTTCGTCCTCTTACTTTTATCAATATTTCACAATCCAAAAAAAATTTAACAATGATATAAATATCATATATGTTAATTATATATATATTTAGATTAATCCATAAAATTTTGTGATTTAAAATGAAATACACTATTCATGGAAATGGTATGTCGTACGTATGCATGAACATTTTTTCCATTTTAATATTGGATTGAAATAAAGAAAGTTAAATGATATATTTTTCATTATAGAATAATTTTTATGTCATATATATGATATATTTTCATTATAAAAATCCTTATTACCTTCAATATAAAGAGTGAATGAATTGAATCGCTTCAAGAGGCGGTAGTTTGCCGTACACACGAGTGACAATATCGTGTTACAAGAAAATAGAAAGTAAGAAGGTATGTATGATATAATAATTAAATAACTATAAAAATATACTAAATTTCATAAATAAATAAATATATAAATAAATAAATATATAATTATACATATCCTTTAAATGTGGTAATAGAAAAATGAATGACATCAGTTCGCATGATGGTAGTATGCCATACACATGAATGATGATTTTATAAACCATTTGATGCAAGTGGAGATGGTTGTAGGTCATTAACATAACATAATAAAGTATAATTATATATAATATATTGTGGTTATTATATTATCATGGTATATTAATAATTTAAGAAGGTTGAGGAAGAAATAATATAAAAACACTCTTTGAGGAACACTACATATTCTTTGGGTATCCTACTTAGGTTTGCATCAAAATACATCATTGATTGTATTTATATAAAAAATAAGGATTATTATAAGATAATATGGATTTTGGAAGTAATTTTTGTAGGTATGTGATTATCCAAAAGGGTTTTAAGGTGTGAGAATTATAGGAGAAGGGGTGTCCTTTTATAAGTGTGGTGAGTGACACACAACTAATTCAATGAAAATAAAAAGGTGCACCCATGTTTTATTATGAACTAAGGCTCCAGAATGAATTATTATAGATCATATAAGGGATAATGTTTAAATATGGAAAAAAATTCTATTTGAAAATTTTTGCATTATTTGTAGCACTAATCCTTTTAGTTTAACCCCCATATAAACCCATTTTTACCTTAATAGAGGTAAATAAGTTTTACTATTTTTACTATTTATTTTGTTAAAAAATTAATTTAAACTTATTAGTTAATTTAAATTATGCTGATTCCAAATATATAATCTAATTTTCCTAATTCCATTCACATAAGATTCATCATTTAATTTAAAATTAATCTCGCAGTCATGATGAAAAAGTAGGTTTTTAAAGATAAAATAATCCCAAGATTGTAAGGTTTTTATATCAAAAATCAACATAAAATTAATTAAAATGACTAAAATTGGATTAATTGATTTATAATTGAATTAATTTTACTTTAAAATAAATTTTGAATATAATTTAGTATTATAAATATATTAAATGAAATATTATTTTTAAATTAAAATCTAGTATCTTTCAATATTCATCAAAAAAATGAAACTTTTCAGAAAAATACTAAACATTTACCTTATGATAATTTTGACCTGATTATTTTAGAAAATTAAGCTTTTTATCAACTTATTTATCTAAAATATTTATTTTTTTATTAATGTTCATAAAATGAAATAAAAATCATTTTTTGAGAATATAATATTCTCAAAACATGTAAATACTATACTGAAAACTACGTTCTTTTTTTATCAATATGTTATCTTTATATAAAACCATTATAAATAATATTTAAAATTTAGTTATTCTTATTTATTATTCAAATTTAATGTTTATGTAATAATTTCCTTTTTTAAATAATAATATTAATTGATTGTCGCAGTTTCATTAAAAACCGGTGTTGTGTGAAACACAAGATAAAATTGGTGTTACAGGTAGAACAAGTTATACCAAAAGTTAAATATGACAAAATATAAACTTTTATTTTTGTATAGTTAAATCTAAAATTTATATTTAATTTAATTGAAAATTTATAAAATATTAAATTTATTTAAAAACGAAATATTTCAAAAAATCTCAGGGTGTAACATTATACCCCCCTTTAAATGAGTTTCAACCTCAAAATTCATAAATTTGGTGCCAAAAAATAAGGATAATTTTTCCTCATCAAATTCTTAGTTTCAATATAGCTTCCTCATGTCATGACCCGACCCTACTCGGGTTCGAGCCGAAACTACTCCAAGCCCGTCTCCATAGGCCAGGGGCTGGCGAAAAGCACCAAATGCTAAACAAATCGGGGAGGCCTTTGCCTGAGTACCTTTACACACACACAGCCAAATCAATGTAGAAGTGCCGAGTAAAAGAAAAGACAAGTAAAGTAAAGTACTAACTGCTATAAACAACCACACGGTGCATCGAACTCTAAATAGTACAAAGTAAGTGCTGAAGGTAACTGAAAAAAGGGAAAAAACACGCGCCCAACTAGAAAAGTGCCACAACCTGGAAACAGGTAAAACAAAAGTAAACAGTTGGGAGGGTCCCACTCCCAGAACCCGACTACGACCACCGCATGCATTACAAGCTCCCAAACTCTTAAGCTTCTCTAACATCACGATCTACCTGTCCGTCGTCTGCAAGGGTACACCAAGAAAGGGAAAATACCAAGTAGGGGTGAGTATAAAAATACTCAATAGGATGCCTCGAAGGCTCGAGGTAGCAGCAAAGGAGGTACTGAAGAGGTGAGAAGAAGATCGAATATGGAAAAGTAAGAAGTCAAACCGAGAGTGTATTAAAGAGTACAGATCAACCCAACAAGAGGAAGGAAGTGGACTCATCCAAACAAAAAGAGCTCAAAACAGTGGGAAGATGAACTTCTCGTCGAGTCTTCGCTACCTGTAGCAGGAGGGTAGACTTGTCCAACCATGAGAAGCTAGACACAAAAGGCACGTGGCATACCCCGTGCGTCTTCCCCTCTCCTAGAGGGAGATTAACCAAAACCCAAGAAGTGGGTACGGTAACAAGGTATATACATATCCATATTCTCAAACTAGAAACCCGAACATGATCGTAAGGGGATCTCCATCCCGTAGCTCAGCCCAAGAAAGTGAGTCACCAATATTCCCAAAAGAAAACACCATCGATGCCCAGTATCTCGTACGTTTTTCCCAAACTACAAGTCAAGGGGCTCAAATCACCATACCTAGACACTATCCGCTTTGGGTGGCACTAACTCACCTGCATGATTTTAGGTCTCGTTTCAAGGACGCGTCTCAGTGGGGAAAGCGCCCCTCGTAGTTGAGAGTTCTGGGGAAAAGTCAAACCACTCCTCATCACTGCCCTGCAGTTGAGAGGCCCGCTAAAAGTCAAAGTTGTCACATCACTAACCCGTACAACCAAGGGTCCCACTACGGTAGTCACAGAGAAAATCCACCGACTAGCCTCATAAGAAGGGCTGAGTCTAAAATTTCAACGGGTGTCCCACTGCCCAGTCCTGCTAGAGGGTAAATCATAATACATCATCAGGTGACCCACTGCCTAGCCATACTAGAGGGTAGAATTGGAACAAGTTGACAGGTGAACCACTACCGAGTCTATGCTAGAGGGTAGACCATGAAGAAGTCGATAGGCGACCCACTTCCCAGTCTCTGTTGGAGGGTAGATCCGGAACAAATCGACAGGCAACCCACTGCCCAGAATCGGCTGGAGGGTGGACCTCGAAGAAGTCGACAGGCAAACCACTTCCTAGTATTAGCAAGAGAGTAGACCTCGAAGAAGTTAACAGGCGACCCACTGCCCAGTCTCTGCTGGAGGGTAGACCTGGAACAAATCGACAAGTGACCCACTACCCAGTCTCTACTGGAGGGTAGACCTTGAAGAAGTCGACAGGCGACCCACTGCCCAGTCTCTGCTGGAGGGTAGACCTCGAAGAAGTCCATAGGCGACCCACTGGCCAGTCTTTGATGGAGGGTAGACCTCGAAGAAGTCGACATGCGACCCACTGCCCATTCTCTGCTAGAGGGTAGACCCAGAATCAGTTTGATGGCTCTGCACCTCTACTGACATCACTAGGTGTCACTAACAACGCCATCGTGCGTTGGTTCAGAGTGCATCAAAAAGGGATCTCTTCTCAACACCCTCACATGTTTCCACACTTAACATGATCTCAAAATAGGCTCCACATGACCAAATAGATTACACCGATGTAATCCTCGTAGAAAAACACGCGAGATAGACTACTTACTCGCTGGAAACAGGTTCCCGATGAAAAAGTTACCCAACACCACTTCATGCCCGAACTGCGTCTCATGGGGCCCGCACCTCGGTCCCGAGATAGGTCGGGCAAACTGCGCCACCGTGATGCTCTCGGAAAAACATGTTTAATCAACAATTCATATGCCCCAAAGAGACGTCTAATGAAAAAGTCGTAGTACGCTATTCACAGCTTAAAAGACGGCTCGTGGGGCCCATGCCTCAACTCTGGTTTCAATACCTGGAACCACCCCATTTAATTTCGGCTTGATATCAGGGTCACAATACCACATATGGTGCCTAAAATAGACTCTAGATGCAGAATCTTCAACTCCCCGCGTTATACCCAAACGGTGCCCTGTGGGACCCACACCTCGATCCTGAAATTAGGCGGGCTGATTGCGCCATTTCAATCCCCTCGAAAAAACACTCAGAAACAGGTACTCAAACACCCCAAACGGATGTCGAGTGAAAAAGTGTCGTTTCACTGTAAAACGCGTGAAGTAGGCCCTGTGGGGCCCGCACCTAGTCTCCAAACCAAACGCTTCAAAAAGCATCTCAAAATGTTTGCACGAGTACTGGGGTCACGCTGCTGCTGACGGCGCGTCAATCGGACATCCCATGCAGGAGTTAGGTCTGACACAACAATTAATTAATTAATTAATTAATTAATTAATTAAATAATTAATTAATTACTCACATTGTGTTTCGTGATGCCGAGCAACGAAACCAACCCACAAAGGCTCTGAACAAACGTTGAAGGATCGTCTCGGCTCCGGGGCCATCACGCCTCTGACAGCGCGTCAAATGGACGTCCAGCTCGTGAGCCACGTCCGTCGCAACGTTAATAATAATTTATTATTATTAAATTAAAACTCCTTGGATCACCCGCCTTCAAACACAGAACCCCAAAAACTCCAAAACTCACTTTAAAAAGAGAACCTCACTGACACGGTTCTAGATCCATAGATGGCGCGTCAAATGGACGTGCCGTTTAAAAGATACGGCCCCCAGAATGCAAGGGGGCCTAATCGGGCCAATTCACCCCGGCCAGCCCGCGGCCCAGACGCGGGTCTGGCCCGAACCGCCGCGGCCCGCCCATCCGCACCGGACCCGCCTTGTGTCCGGTTTTCCCAAACAACTTGGCCCTTTCTCCGGTCTTCTTTGCGTCGCCAGTAGGACCCGCGAAACGCGGGTGCTGGCCTCCTCCACACTCCCGAGGTGCTGACCGCCTCGGGGTTCCGCCTGCCGACCGCGACAAGCCGCGGTCGGTCGCCTGCTCTGCTGAAGCCCACTCCCCTGCCTGGCTTCGCCGCTCGACGCCGCGCCCCGCCGATGGCTACTCCGGCTCGACCTCTGCTGGCTCCTCTATCAACCACAATGGCCCGTTGGACGCCGACTCCTCCTTCGATCGCCGCACCGCCACACTGCCTGGATACCCATAGGCCAACGTGCCCCATCTCCACCATGACCTGCACCGCACCACCGCACCGGACTGACTTGGCTCCTTCGGTCACCGCGCTCTGCCAGACTCCTCCGGCTCGACCTCCGGCCGCCGCCCTCACTAGAGCCGAGCCTTCGACCGGTCCCCCCGACCACTCCGGTGGTCGGAAAAAATATCTGACCCTAGTTTCGGGATCCTCAGGGTCAGGGATTCACAACGGCATCCCCCGCTCGACGATCCTTCAAAGATTTGCGCGTCCGAGAATTTCAACGAAGAACGCCCAAGAACAAAATGTAGAACGGGGCTCGGATGATGGTCGTGTTCGTTTGGCCATCGTCCCAATTCTAGAATCATAGAATTAAAATGAAGAAATTGAAAGAACTCTAGAAATTAATGAAGGTACAAAAATTCAACAAGAATCCTACCTCGGATTGCTCATTCGCTGCTTGTCGATGCGCCCGCTCGATCCCGCTTCGATCCACTGGAGTCCGCTCATCAATCCGGCGAAGAATAACAAATAACGCTGAAGAACGACAAAGAACGCTAGAGGGAGAGAGAGAGGGAGAGAGAGAGAGAGTGGGAGGAAGAAAATGGTCTTCCCTTAACACTTATTGAATTTATATAAATTCAATAAAACTCTCCCAACGGGCGTGGATTCCTAAACCTCCGTACCCACCTATTTTATCTCATGCCTAGGAAAAACGCCCCATTTAGAACTCAACGGAAGTCTCATATCTTGATTCTGAGTCTTCGTTCGAATGTTATTTAGAATGAAAGCCAGTGAAAAAAATCACTTAGTGGACATTCCAAAATGACCATTTTGCCCCTGGGTGACATTGTTCACAGGAGGCCCGCGCCCGCGAAAATTACACCCCTCCTAGGGTAAACGGAATGTTCCGGACTCAACGATACCCTCGATTTTCCCATCCGAGCCACCATTTAATATATACTTGAGTTTAACCATTAAACGAATAAATTAATTAATTATTTATCCATTTAATGTTCTGTTAACGGGCGAGGGGTCCCAACATCCCACGCCGACATGTTTTATGTCGTTCCAAGGGTAAAACCCCATTCCGGACCCATACGTAAACTCAGATTTAGGATCTGAAGCACCATTTATGATTTATCCCATTTATTTGGCGTGCCCAGTGTGAAAGCACTAAAATTTTATTTCCAGCCACACTGGGGCTTGGAATCGCACGACGTCTGAAGGCGCTGCTCTAGAATAACTCCAAGAATATTCCAAAGTCTTGTTTAGCAAAAACCAGGTTCTTACAGCATTCCATCCTGCAAGATTTTCCTCTACGAAAAGAAAAATTAGTGAATAACTCAGGATACTAAGCCCACACCTGGCTCTCTCGTACCCAGAAGAACTCCTGCATAGTCGCGCGTCATCGTACACAGACCAAAGGATTTGATCTGTTCACGCAAGGTCTACCCTTGCTGATAACATGCATAGGATCATGCACACTTTTTCTCAGGTGAGTCATGTGGGAGACACTATGCTCCCAAACCAGCCTTTGGGGTTAGGGAAAGGCTGTAGGGAACCTCGCCATCCCTTCTCATGGTCTCACATGGCCCAAAGGCCCTCAGGGGTAGCCCAACTCGCTGATCGAAACTTTACATCGCACACCGTGACTAGAATCATTGTTCGGGCCTAGGACAAAGCCCGAGGATTCCCTCTTTCAGAATATCCATATGGTGAAACACCCAAGGATATCTTTTCACACATGATTTCACAGTCGATTTCCCAAGACCAAGACTTCTTACAAACTTGGAGAAAGAAGGAGTCAACACCATCGACTAAATAAAAAGGTCCCATTCCTTTTAACTTACCAACACAGGGTTTCACCGACGGCCCGCACCACCCTGGTAACAACTCAAACAAGGAGCATGGAGAAAAATCATTTCACACACATAGTCTAACAATTATTCTGCAAAAAGTAGAAGAGTTGTAGAGCATACCTCTTATCACCTCATGCTCTGTAGGATCGTAGACATCTAAAGCTCGCGGCTGTCCACGACCCCAACTGTCAGCTCCCGGAGCCTGATGTGGACTGCCTAGTGGTGATGAGAAGACCTCGTAAAGACGTCCCCCACTACCAGCTCCTCCTGATCCTCTGAGATCAGCACCTCTTTGGGCACTACTCCGATCACTGCGCTGCCTCTTCCGCGGTGGTGCACCCACTGCCTGCACGAAGCTCTCTGCATACCTAGTCAAGCTATCCCGTGCCAAGTAACCTCTCCCATCTTAAGCATAGCACCAACTCTCTCCGGGATGTACTGGTGTCCTCCAGAACCACTGTGGTGTACGACCACGCCCCTGAGTCCGGTTATCGGAAATCCACCTGCATCGAGGACCTGTCAGCCGATGCCCGCTAGCTACGACAGACGTCTCGGCTCTGGCAAGCCTACTGCCACCACCAATTGTAGAACGCAACAGGAAGATCTCTGTCACCAGTGACTTCTCTAGAACCCCAAAATAAGTGGGAATTCCCAAAGGTGCTATGATAGCACGAATCTCTAAGTGGAGACCCTACTCAAACATCCTCGCTCGGAAGTTTCCATCATGGGCTAAGTTCGGGTAAAAGCGTGTAGGGTCTGCGGAACTAGCCACATACTCGGCCACCATCATCCCTCCCTACTAAAACTGCAGGAGCTCCTGAATCTGAACAGAGCATAAGTAGGAGGGAAAAAACTCCTCATGAAACAACAACTGAAAGTCTCCCCACAAAAGCGACGACTCATCAAGAAACCGAGTCACTAGACTCCACCAACTCCAAGCTACTCCGCGGAAAAGGTTTGGAAACCGAAGCCACCATAAGATCCATCGACATATGCAGAAGACTGAAAAGGTGAACCACTGTCTCAAGAAAAACCTCTGCTGCCAGAGGGTCTGGCTCACCACTGAACCTCAGTGGTCTCTGCCGCTGGAACTCACAGTGCGCGCTCAACCCGCTTTCAAGCCCCATGTGCTCTGCTAGAGCTGTTTGCTACTCACCAGGTGGGGGTGATGCTACCGGCCCACCCAGAGAAAGGGGCTCGCATGATGGGTCTTAGACTATGGACTCATAGCTCACATGGTCATCGTCATGAACCAAAGATGGTATCCTGGCTGGCTATCTTCGTGGAGACATCCTGAATATTATCAAGGAGTGTCTTGATCATATGAACATATATGTATACAACAATATAAAAAATGGGGAGCTGAATCAAGAAGGAAAGTCATAGACTCAATCCTATGTGATACACAACCAATTTTCCCAGAAACAAGTGTCTCATAATTCCAAGTTGACTAGCGGGTTTCCAAGGTCCTGATGAATGGATACGTCGGCCACCGCACCATCACTGAACTCCCTGTCCTGAGAGCTGCTCTCGAGACACATTGACACCGTTTCCCTAAATCCCAACCAATTCATTTTTAGGGATGTCCACACAACATCTGATGGAACGAACCACCTCTGATACCACTTTGTGATGACTCGACCCTTCCAAGGTTTGAGATGCAACTACCCCAAGCCCGCCTCCATAGGCCAGGGGTTGGAGATAAGTGTCGAAGGATAAATAACTCAGGGAGGCGTTTTCCTGAGTACCTGTACATAAACATGCAACCAACTCAATGCCGAAGTGCAGAGTAAAAGAAAAGACAAGTAAATTAAAGTACTAACTGCTATAAACAACCACAAGGTGTTTTCGAACTCTAAATAGTACAAAGCAAGTGCTGAAGGTAACTGAAAAAAGGGGCAAAACACGCGCCCAACCAGAAAAGTTCCACAACCCGAAAACAGGTAAAAAAAAGTAAACAGCTGGGAGGGTCCCACTCCTGAAACCCGACTACAACCACCACACGCGGTCCAAGCTCCTGAACTCCTAAGATCCTATGACATCACGGTCGAACTGTCCATCGTTTTCAGGGGAACACCAAGTGCGGGAAAATCCCAAGCAGGGGTGAGTATAAAAATACTCAGTAGGATTCCCCGAATGCTCGAGGGAGCAGCAAAGAAGGTACTAAAGAGGTGAGTAGGAGACTGAACAGGGAAAAGTAAGAAGTAAAACCGAGAGTGCAGTAAAGAGTACAGCTCAACCCAACAAGAGGAAGGAAGTAGACTCGTCAAAAAACAAGGATCTATAAATAGTGGGACGATAAACTTCTCATCGAGTCTTCTCTACCTATAGCAAGAGAGTAGACTCGTCTAACCATGAGAAGCTAGAAACGGAAAGCACGTGGCATACCCCGCGCGTCTTCACCTCTCCTGGAAGGAGAGTAACCAAAACCCAAGAAGTGGGTACTGGAACAAGGTATATACATATCCATATGCTCAAACTAGAAACTCAAACATGATCAGAATGGGATATCCATCCCGTAGCTCAACCCAAGAAAGTGAGTCACCAATAGTCCCAGAAGAAAACACCATCGATGCCCAGTATCCCGTATGTCTGCCCCGAACTACAAGTCAAGGGGCTCAAATCACTGCACCTCAACACTATCCGCTTTGGGCGGCACTGACTCGCCCACCCGGTTTTAGGTCGCATCTCAAGGACGCGTCTCGGTGGGGAAAGAGCCCCTTGTACTTGAGAGTTATGGGGAAATTCCAAACCACTCCTCATCACTGCCCCGCAGTCGAGAGGCCCGCTCAAAGTTAAAGTTGTCACATCACACACCCGTACAACCAAGGTCCCACTCTTGTAGTCATTGAGAAAAGCCACAGACTAGCCTCATAAGAATGGATGAGTCTGAAATTCCAATGGGTGTCCCACTACCCATCCCTACTGGAGGGTAAATCATATTACATCATGAGGCGACCCACTGCCCAGCCCTGCTGGAGGGTAGACCCGGAACAACTCGACAGGTGACCCACTGCCCAGTCTCTGCTGGAGGGTAGACCTCGAAGAATTCGAAATGCGACCCACTGCACAGTCTCTGTTTGGGGGTAGTCTAGGAACAAATAAACATGCGACCCAATGCCCAGTCTCTGATAGAGGGTAGACCTCGAAGAATTCGACAGGCGACCCACTGCCAGGTCTCTGCTGGAGGGTAGACCTCGAAGAAGTCAACAGGAGACCCACTTCCCAGTCTCTGCTGGAGGGTAGACCCAGAACATATCGATAGGCGACCCACTACCCAGTCTCTGATAGAGGGTAGACCTTGAATAAGTTGACAAGTGACCCACTGCCAGTCTCTGCTAGAGGGTAGACCTCGTAGAAGTCGACATGCGACCCACTGTCCAATCTCTGCTGGAGGGTAGACCTTGAAGAAGTCAACAGGAGACCCAATACCCAGTCTCTGCTGGAGGGATGACTTGGAATTGGTTTGATGGATCTGCACCGCTACTAACATCACCAGGTGTCACTAACAACGCCATCGTGCGTTGGTTCAGAGTGTGTCAAAAAGGGATCTCCGCTCAACACCCTCCCATGTTTCCGCACTTAATATGATATCAAAAGAGGCTCCACATCCCCAAACAGATTACACCAATGTAATCCTCGTAGAAAAATATGCGAGATAGACTACTTACTTGCTGGAAATGGGTTCCCGATGAAAAAGTTACCCAACACCGCTTCATGCCCAAAATGTGTCTTGTGGGGCCCGCACCTCGGTCCCAAGGGAGGTCGGGAAAACTGCGCCACCGATATGCTCTTGGAAAAACATGGTGAATCAACTTTTCATACGCCCCAAATGGACGTCTAATGAAAAAGTCATAGTACACTGTTCACAGCTTAAAAGACGACTCGTGGGGCCCATGCCTCAACTCTGGTTTCAATGCCTAGAACCACCCCAATTAATTTCGCCTCGATATCAGGGTCCCAATACCGCTGATTGCGCCTAAAATAGACTCTAGATGCAGAAGCTGCAACTCCCCACGTTATACGCAAACTCGGCCCTATGGGGCCCACACCTCGAGCCTGAAATTAGGTGAGAGGATTGCGCCATTGCAATCCCCTCGGGAAAACACTCCGAAACGAGTACTCAAACGCCCCAAACAGATGTTGGGTGAAAAAGTGGTGTTTCACCATAAAACGCGCAAAGTAGGACCTGTGGGGCCCGCACCCAGTCTCCAACCTGAACGCATTAGAAAGCGTGTCAAAAAGTCCGAACGAGGACTGGGGTCACGCTGCCGCTGACGGCGCGTCAATCGGACATCCCAAGCTGGGGTTAGGCCCGACGCAACAATCAATCAATCAATTACTTAATTACTCACATTGCGTTTCGTGCTACCGAGCAACGAAACCAACCCGAAAAGGCTTTGAAGAAATCTTGGAAGGATCTTCTTGGCTCCGGGGCCATCGTGCCTCTGACGGCGCGTCAAACAGACATCCGACTCGTGAGCCACGTCTGTTGCAACTTTAATAATAATTTATTATTATTAAATTATAACTCCTCGGGTCACCGGACTTCGGGCACAGAACCCAAAAACTTTAAAAGTCACTTTAAACGGAGCGCCTCACCGATACGGTCCCATAGCCACTGATGGCGCGTAAAATGGATGCACCGTTTAAAAGATACAGCCCCCCGAATGCAAGGGGGCCTAACATGGCTCGTTCACCCCGGCCGGCCCAGACCGAGCCGTCGGCCCGCGGACCAGCCGTGGGTCCGGCCCGAACCGCCGCGGCCCGCCCATCTGCACCGGATCTTCTTTGGGTCAGGTTTTCACAAACAGACCGGCCCTTTGTCCGGTCTTCTTCGCGTCGCCAGCCGGACCCGCGAAGCGCGGGTGCTGGACTCCTCCGCACTCATGAGGCACTGACTGCCTCGGGGGTCTGCCTGCTGACTGCGACAAGCCACGGTCGGCCTCCAGCTCCGCTGAAGCCCCCTCCCTTGCCTGGCTCCACCGTTCAACGCCGTGCACCACCACTGGATCTTCCGGCTTGACCTCCGCTGGCTCCTTCAACCGCGACAGCCCGTTGGACGCCGGCTCCTCCTTCGACCGCCACACCGCCGCACTACCCCGAGGCCGCCACACCCCATCGCCACCACGGCCTGCACCGCACCACTACACCGAACTGACCTGTCTCCTCTAGTCACCGCGCTCCATCGGACTCCTCCGGCTCGACCTCCGGCCGCCGCCCTTGCCGGAGCCGAGCCTTCGACCTGTCCCCCCAACCACTCCGGTGGTTGGAAAAATTATCCGACCCCGGTTTCGGGATCCTCGAGGTTGGGGCTTCACAATGGCATACCTCGCTCGACGATCCGTCAATGATTTGCATGTGCAAAAATTTGGATGAAGAACGCCCAAGAATGAAATGTAGAACAGGGATCGGACGATGGTCGTGTTCGTTTAGCCATCGTCCCAAATCTAGAATCATGGAATTAAAACGACGAAATTGAAACAACTCCAGAAATTAACGAAGTTGTGGAAATTCAACAAGAATCCTACCTCGGATTGCTCATTCACCGCTTCTCGATGAGCCCACTCGATCCCACCCCGATCCGCCAGAGTCCGCTCCTCAATCCGACGAAGAACATCGAAGAACGCCGAAGAACAGAGAAGAACACTAGAGAGAGAGAGAGAGGGATAGAGAGAGAGGGAGGAAGAAAAGGTTCTTCCCTCAACACTTAGTGAATTTATAGAAATTCACTAAAACTTTACCAAAAGGCGCGGATTCCAAAACCTCCGCGCCCGCCTATTTTATCTTATGCCAAGGCAAAACGCCCCATTTTAAACTCAATGGAAGTCTCAGATCTAGATTCCGACACTTCGTTCGAAAGTTATTTAGAATGAAAGCCAGTAATAAAAATCACTAAGTGGACATTCCAAAATGACCATTTTTCCCCTGGGGGACATTTTTCACAGGAGGCCTGTGCCCATGAAAATTACACCCCTCCTAGGATAAACATCGCGTTCTGGACTCAACAGTGCCCTCTGTTTTCCCATCTGAGCCACCGTTTAAGAGACACTTGAGTTTAACCATTAAAAGAATAATTTAATTAATTATTTATCCATTTAATGTTCAATTAACGACCGAGGGTTCCCAAAGTCCCACACCGACATGTTTTATATCGTTCTTAGGGTAAACCCCCCATTCCGGACCCATACGTACACTCAGATTTAGGATCCGAATCACCTTTTAGGAGTTATCCCATTTATTTTGCGTGCCCAGTGTAAATGCACTGGGAATTTAATTCGGGCCACACCGGGGCTCGGAATATCATGCCGTCTGAAGGCACTGCTCTGGAATAACATCAAGAATTTTAAAGTCTTTTATAGAAAAAAAACGGGTTCTTACACCTCAAACTGGTGTTTCTTCCATAAAAAACTAACTAGGTGAGCGGTGTTTTCCATATAACTTTCATTATTTATTCAAAAATCTCTAATAATAGTTCCCCATAAGAAATATCATGCTTTAACTGTAGGACATATGAATTAATTACATGTGATAGCTTAGGTATTTACTTCCTCAATAGTGATACATGAAACGCATCAATAAGCTAAGATAGGTTATGTAGAAGCACTAAACGATAAGCTACTATCCCGACATGATCAAGTATTTTAATGGGATCGATATACCTGGTGCTTATTTTTTTACCTTATTTCATCTATATATAAATTCATAGGAAGAAATTATTACCAAATTAAAATTATATATCAAATAGATGATTATCAATATAACATTTCAATCCACTTTTTGGAGTTCTTACATTTTTCTGAATGACATTAAATTTCTCTTCCATCTCATCAATTTTCTCTGGTTCCAATAGCTCTCTTTTTACAACTTCATTCCAGTACATTGGAGTTCTATACTTATTTACATAAATGTATTTATAAGGATCCATCTTAATTCGGAAGGGAAAGATATTATTTCAAGGAATCTCAATATGGGGAAGGTGTTGACCCCAATCACCTTTAAAATTCATATAATAAGATATTAGAATATCCTAGGGTTTAAATTAGTCTTTAAAATTGACCGTCTATTTTAAGATGATATACAGTGTTAAAACCAAAATCTATATCAAGATATTACTAAAGAATTTTTTTAAACATCCTTAAAACTCTATAATATGATAAAATACAATTGAATGTGGAAATCCATGCAACCTTACCACTTTTTTAATGTATATTCTGGAAAGAGAATCCAAAGAGAAATATTCTCTGATAGCAATTATGAAATTATAAGGTGAATGAATGTAACCCATAATAATCCTAAAATCCAAGATAAGATACACCCATAACTTTACTGGTACCATGAATCATATGTTCATATATTTTAAGTCATTTCACCTAAAAAACATTGTTACTATATACAAAACCCAAGGATTTAATTGTAATAAACGTATCTTAAAATTTCTTCAATCTTGATAAACTCTCATAATATAAACCCTCAAAATGCATGTCAATGAATTTGAACTTATTTTCAAGATTAATTTCATAAACCCATGATGATATCCATGAGTCATGATCTAATATTACCTAGAGAAATATATTATTCCAAAAGACAATTAACCCTTTATTATTTATATATGACCCTATCTTATATAAAAAACATTTCCTTTGGGAGAATGTATTCAACATCGTATCATTAGAATATCAATTTTTTATTCTATAATTCATAAAGAGGGAGATAATCAAATAAAATTTCACTATAGGGTGAAAAATAAGAACTTCACACGGCTCGTTCATAAAAAAAAAGACATGAAATTACCAACTAATAAGGGTATGATTAGTGTCCCCTAATTATCATGATCCACTTCAAACATCATTCTTTCATAATCATTATTGTTTTCCTTTGTATTTAGAGGTTGTTGGGGATTATCATCCTCATTAGCCCTCAGATTAGTACATTGATTCACATAATTACCATACTCCTTTAATTCAAAACATTAGATTGTGGGTGGTGCATTCTATACAGATTTCTCTCTATTATCATAATTTACCAACTTCTTCCCATCACTTCAAAAATTAATTTCCTGATGGACATCCCTCAAACAATTAAAACATTTAATATTTCCATTCTAAAAACTTACTCCATGTTTTTCCCACAATTTGAGCATAAAGGAAATCTAAAATTCTTCTCTCTATGGTTCTTATATTTTCCATTGAATTCAATTTTCCTCATCTTATCAAAACCATGAGATTTATATATAACTCCAATATCTATTTCCACCATGATAAAAAATCAAACAATCTCTTCATATCTACTGAAGTAACTTATGGATAATTCCATTATGAGATTTGGTTTTATGCAAATGACAAATTGATCAACCTTATTTCAGGTTGGATGATAATACCAGAAGTATACCTCAAAAGTTTTTATAAAATTTTCTTCATGGGTACCAACAGATTTATCATCACTTTTCTTTATCCCAAGGAACTACTTATCTAAATTCAAATAAATAATACGAGGAAAGTACTTATTTAAAAATATTTTCTTGAACTCATACCAATCCATGGAGTCAATTTCATCATGTTATCTTATATTCTTGATAAAATTACACCATTGACCCGCTTCACCTTCCAAACAATAGACAACCAAAATGACTTTCTCATGCTCTAAAAACTGGAGGATGGACAAAATCTTTTCTGTGGTGCTGATCTATTTCTTAGCAACTAGTGTATTAGAAGACCCATATAAATAAGGTGGATGTTGTCTCTTGAAGGACTCTAGAGAATGTTGTCACCTCATTTTCTTATTTAGAAGTCCAATATGATTCATATATTGAGAATGTTGGGTGATCATAGTAGTAAGATTTTTCATTCTAGATCCCATAAAGTTTTGTTTCTCAAGAGGGAAATAATTTCATTTTATATCACAATCATCAGTAACATAGTTACATTAGGTTCCATATAATTAATGAAACCACAAATTATTATGTGAAAACACTAATCATAGTAGAAACCCACATAATCATGAAGAATCACTTATGGGATGTATAAATCATGACACCTTATTTTCAATATATGAAAACTTATGATTATACAAGTTCATTAATCATCACCATCTATTTAAATCCTTCAATATGTTTAGTAAAAAGTTTGTTAATTTCTAAATCATATCCCTTGGGTTTTCCAAAGCAGGTGTGACACAAGGCCCTTTTCTGTGCACCATGTGATAATCGATTTTATCTCAATGTTACCTTTTCAGAGATCTTACCCCTAGCACTACTAGAAATTTGGCTATTTGCGATGGGATCCTGTTGCAAAAACTATTTTGTGATGGGGGCCTATCGCAAATAGCTCGTTGTAGAAAATGGCATCGCAACTAGTATTTTTGTGACGGGCCTCTCGCAAAAAATATTACTTGCGATGGGAAGCGAGCTCGTCGCAAATAGATGTCCAATTAAATAATTATATATACAAGAACCTTTAGCGACGAGCCAGTCGCAAGAAGTATTTGCAACGGGATACCAGCCCGTCACAAATAACTTATATGTTATAAACCTTTTGTGATGGTAAAGAAACTCATCACAAAAAACTTTTAAAAAATATATATAATCTATTTGCGATGGGCCCCCAATCGTAAAAGGTTCCATCATAAATACTTAATAAAAAAACAATAATATTATTAAAATAATAAAAAAGTTAAAAAATATTAAAATTCTCAATATTTTTAAATAATTAATAAAATAAAATAAAATAATAAAATTATGATTAATGAAAAAAATAATATTAATATTATTAAAATAATAAAAAAATAAAAAAAATTAAAATTCTCAATATTCAGAAAAAATATATAAAAAAATCATAAATAATAATAATATTATTATTTATAGTAAAATAAAAAAAATTAAAAAATATAATACTAATAATAAAAAAATAAAATATTTAAATATTAAAAATATTAAGAAAAATTATGCAAATTTTACACCAATGTAAAAGAAAAAATCTATAAATAGCTCATATTACAAAAAATGTTCAATTCAAATGTTTTTAACAGAACAAAAAAATCCATGGGGGGATTGTAGAGACCCGAAGCTTGACGTACATTGACATTACATTACATTTTTGGAATACTTAGTACATAACAAAAACACACACACAAGGACCGTAATAGTTTAGTGTTTTTGGAAACTCGGAATATAATCTTCTAAACGTGGTGAAGGATCTTCAATATCTCCCATAAAGATCTTCCTTTTTTTACCTAAAACCTTTCTTTATATCCTCGGGAAAATAAAACATATAAGGGTGAGCTAAAATGCTCAGTATGGGTAAACAAAAGAAATATCAATCACATCATATTCATAAGAACATAACATTTTGGAAATCTTAACCTGCAAAAGAGATCATAATTTCATAACATGGGATAAATCATGGCAGTGAAATGTAATCACAATAATCATAACATAAAACATGAAACTTTGTGGCATACACACATAATCATATAGAATCATTTCTTATTAGTCAAGACTCATTCCCAAGACTATCTTAGTGGACAAAATCCATTTCTGAACAGAGTCACCCTCGTTTCAGTCCTGCTTCACTGAACCGGTATAACCTACCGTTCCAGCCATGTCTATCTCATGAGATATAAAATCTTTACCCAATTCATTGGAGGGAGATATAGGTCCCACCCATCTCATAATGATACCATTCTTATGTGTGTCACAAAATCATAAATCATAAATCATTGCATAACCCATGTAATAAAAATGGGAATCTTAAACATCGTGACATCATAAAACAATTCATATAAGATAAAGGAATTCATAAAAATATTTCCATCACAACATAATCAAATCAATGCAATAATAGGGATAAAAATAGAATCCTTTATTATCTTAGATGGAAAATAATTTTGATAAAACACTTGAACTTCATTCTTGAGGAAAATATCCTTTCAACTTCAAAAACACTTTTCCTTTCTTAACATGTCATACAATTTTAAACTAAAAGAAGTTGATTAAAAATAAACTTGAAAACTTGTAAAGGAATCTTCTTGGAAATAATGTTTTAAAAATCCATTCATGTCGTATAAGTTAAAAAAACATTCTTTTTACTTTTGTCAGAAAAGTCAAAAAGTACCTCGTACGAAAAACGACAAAATATTCCTTTCATATCTTTTACTAAAAGCTCACCGAAGGGTAAAATAGGATTTAAACAATTGTAGGATAATGGAAATAATATTACATATTTAGGAAACATGGATGTGGATGATAAAATATACCCCAGTAAATACTAAAGTATAAACAATCTCGGATAAAAATGAGATTGTGATATTTCCCTTACCTTAGGTCCGATTTGCTTCGTAAGTGTCTGAACCTCCTGTATAATGATTTAAATAATTTAATTGACTTATTACAGAATCTTATTCATTGTTATGATATCATATATGGTTCACTTATGACTTTATATTACCCGTTCTTTTGTAAATTCCATGTTAAAGAGCGTTCTGGGTAAAATTGTTTCATTTGTCGTCCGTGTTTTGACTTGTAATTATTCATATG
Organism: Viscum album; assembly: GCA_963277665.1. Lineage (NCBI taxonomy): Eukaryota > Viridiplantae > Streptophyta > Magnoliopsida > Santalales > Viscaceae > Viscum > Viscum album. The sequence goes on from OY728150.1 coordinate 1,539,958,493, forward strand.
ATTACTTAGATCATGATTACTTAATTCCAGAATATAAAACATGATTTATATATAATATATATTCAGAGTATACATATATATAAGAAATCAGTAAATGGAAAGAAATACACCGTTCATGGAGACAGTAGGCCGTATGTACGCATGAACGCTGTTTTCGTTTCCTTATTGAGTTGAACGGAATTAAGCAGATGACATACATATATATACACATAAATACAGTATAATTATTATGTCATATATTTCATGATTACTTATTATATTTACTTTATAATCATTCATGAATGGTTAAAGTGGAGGATGAATCTCATCGTGTCGTGGAGGCGGTAGTCCGTAACTACGCACGAGCGATGATATCGTTTCCATAATTATTAAATTGAATTGGAGTATATGATACAATATTTCAGAATCAATATGATGTTTTAATAACTATGTATAGTTATTCTTTACACCATTATACCCATCCATGTAAGGTGGTGGTGGAAAATAGATTACACCACGGCGTGGAGACGGTATTCCGTACGTACGCACGCGCGGTGATTTCTTTTCCTGTAGGATGGATAGATGGTGAAATAGGGTTGTTTCATACTTATAATAAAATATCCTTATATGAGTGATACTGATGTTATTACTTCATAATGAAACAAACTAAGAAGAAGAAGTGGACGAAGAAATAAAGATGAAAGAATCGGTAACGGACATTACCTCTTCTTTGAAGTGCTTCTTTGAGACCTCCTTTTAGGGAACTAAAATGGGTCTTTGAAGAAGACCAGAACCTCTAGGATGATACTAGGGAAGTGGATAAGAGAGTTTGGCAGGGGTTGGCCGAGCTTGAAGGCTCAAAGTTGTGTGAGGAAGAGAGGGAGGAGGTGCCCTTTTATAAGGGAGGAGAGAGGCTCCTTTGGAAAAACAAAATATATTATTTTATTATAAAGTCAAGTTCGGTTTTAAATAGCTCCAAATTGATTTATTTAGAGTCTAAGGTGAGGATGGGTCGAAATAATCTAATCCAATAGAATTTAGACAAGTTTAGGTTCCTATTTTGACCTTATCATTTAGATTTAACATTATGTTAAATAATTTTACTTTTACCGTGTCTTCTTGTGTTCTTACACTATAAGGTTAATAAACATACTATAAGAAGACAAACGAACCCCAAGTTGTTTATTATTAATATATATAACCTTATATAAGTCATTTGGTAGAGCCTTAGATTTTTAGGAATAAAATAACAATTAATAATATAATATTTGTTTTAAAAACTATTTTATGTCAATTTAAACACTATTTAGTAATTGATTTTTGTGAAAATAATAACAGAATTATAAGTTATAAAAAAGTTAATTAAATCAATACTAACATGTCATAGTAACCAATAAAATTAGTGGAATTCATAAAAAGTCTCAAATTACATTTATTTTGGTGTTTATAACATCAATTATGTCAATATTTCATTAATAAGATAATTAATGCTTCAGCATTGTGTCATAAATAAATTATATTATTTAATGTCTAAAAATTACAAATAAGATACCATTATGTAGGAAATCTTTTTAGCAATCTAATGAATATTTATAGTCTAATTTATCTTATGTATAACCCCATATTAAAAATTATTTACTTATTAAACATTGATTTTAACTATTTTAACCCTTCTTTAAATAAATTAATAATAAATGTCCTAATCTAATCCAAGTGGGCCTAAATGGTCATATTTTATTCCTAAGTTTGTTTTTGGTCGAATTTAACTTATCCAATAGAATTAGGACATGTGTTAGGGTAATAATAATATAATCTTTACCCTTAATTACCCTATTTACTTTTAACCGTGGTAAAAAAAGTAAAAAGTTACTATTCAACAAAAATTATTTTCATCTCATTGAACCACATTTTAGTCATTGATATCAACCGTTTCTCTCGGATTTTCGAAATTCCACTCACAGAAGCGGTAAAATTAAGTTTTATGAAAAATTCAGTTTTTTAACTACCACTTAGTGGTTTCACTATTCATCAAAAATTGCAAGTTTTCAGAAAAATACCAAAATTTCACCGTAGGCTAATTTAGATATTCCGAATCCAAAAATGAAGTCCATTTTGAAAAATGAAATTTATAAAATTTCAAAAAGTGGTTATTACTATTCATAACGGCTAGTTTTAATAATATTTTAATAGCATATCGTTGTTTAGTGAAACTCGGTATTGCGTACTACACACGCTATCGAGGAAGGTCGCGATTGCGTGTAATGCAAGGAAAGTCAAGGATGCGTGTTGTGAAAGCTCCTTTTGGTGTAGCATACAACACAAGACATTAATGAAATTAAAAAGAATATTTTTCATAAAATCTCGGGGTGTTACATTCTACCCCCCTTAAAATGAATTTCGCCCTCGAAATTCTTCGGGGTTATAAATGGTTTACTATTCGAAAGTTTCTTTAATAGAAACCCACATCGTAAAAAGGAATACCAAAACCAATCTTTAAAAAGAAAAGTATGAAACGTAACGGTTACCCAAATAAACTAATCACTGGGTTTCCACATAGGTGAAAATATGGATATGGAAGAAAAATCTAACCATCATGTTCTGATGGAGAGTGGTAGAGAACATGGCTATGGAAAAGCCAACAATCACAAATCCATAAATTTGTGACGATATAAGGTACCATCTAATTAATCAGATATAAGAGCACTAGGACAACATTTTTGGTTTTCAAGATCATTTCCCTAAAGTTGAAGAATTTGAATTAGAATAAATACTTACTTTATTTTGGTACAATCTCACTGTTGTTCGTGCCTTGAACAATTTCCACTTCATCTCTTAAATAAATGAAGTTGAACTTGTTATTCGTGAAGTGTTAGCAGATCGTGTGATAGAATGACGGGTCATTCCATCTGTCTCAAACAAAAGGTTAGCAAAAGTTATTAAATATACATAAGTCATTCTATAATGAGATTAATCATATATGGTACCTAAAATGGACTTATACTTCATATATCATACTGCTTAATATAATAAAACTAGTTTCTACTAAACAGGGACTTCCTGTAGGCCAGTGGTAGGCGATAAAGGCCAGTCGCACTTCGGTTGTGGGTTCGATTCCCACAGCATTGTCCGACGCGATGGGCTGTCGCCCGTCCTGCAGGTTGTCCTTTTTCTAAAGATATATTACTATAATATCCCATTAATAATATCGAAAAACGTTTTATCCTAACTTATGTCCCACATAATCCATTCTAATCTTTAGGATTATCTAAAATACTTTGGTCCAAGCTCATAGTATAAAGAAAATGATTACTTGAAATGTCACAGAATAATCACGTGAATGCCATCATTTATCCCCCATATATCATAAGATATGTCAAATTACAAACATGTGAATACCTTAATCATGTATTATCTTGAAGAATAAATACCCATTGAACCTTAGTGAAAACATGAATGCAGTTAAAAGATAACACTTTCCACATACCAAAATCCTCAAAATTTTATATACTCAAACCATGATATCACTTAGTCCTTATATCAATCATGAGCTCATGAATACAATCAAACATCTCATTATCTTCTTATCCCTTCATTATGCGCATATCATCTGTTTACCAAAAATGTCTCAATCACTTTTCATGGTTACCGGTACCATAAAATTATTGAAAACCACAATAGACCAAAACATAAATATTCTAATATTCCACGATACTATATACAACATTATTTTGGAATCCCATTACATAAACACTTAATCATTCCACCACATCGTTGTCATATTCAACATCGCCAATAGTGATCGCATGTGGCTTCCCATTGTCCTTTGCCTTAAGTGGTTGCTCATGTTGATCATCACTAACCCTTGGATTAGGGAATTTATTAGCATAATGCCCCATTTCCTTGCACTTTAAGCATTGAAGTGTTGGTGGTGAGTTCTCTGCAGTGTTTGCTTTATTCACATCATTAGAAACCCTTTTTCCATTACCTCGACACTCAGCTGCTCGATGACCTTCTTTTCCACACTTAAAACATTTTCTAGTCCCTTTAAGACAATATCCACCATGCTTCTTTCCACACTTTGAGCATAAGGAAACATTCATCTTCTTTTCCCCATTATTTTGAGATTTCTCCTTGAACTCCATCTTTCATTTCTTTTCAAAACCATGAGATGGATATGTAACACCAACTTCCATTTCTACCTTGATAGCATAACAGACAATTTATTCATAGCTACTGAAGTCTCTTATAGCTAATTCCCTTCGAAGACTTGGTTTTAAGCCACTAAAAAAGCGATCAACTTTACTTTCAGGTTGGATGATAATGCCAGATGCATACCTTGCAAGTCTTGTAAAATTCGCTTCGTATATACCAACAGATTTATCATCCTTTTTCTTTAGTTCAAGAAACTCTTTCTCCATCTTTGTTCGAAGAATATGAGGGAAGTACTTATTGAAAAATAAGTTCTTGAACTCATCCCATTCCATGGACTCAATTTCATCCCTTTGCCTCGTATTCTTAATAAGATTCCACCATTGATCAGCATCACCTTCCAAACGATATAATGCTAAGACGACTTTATCATGTTCAGAACATTGAAGAAATGAAAATATCTTTTCAGTGGTACTGATCCATTGTTCAGCAACATGTGGATCGGAAGTCCCACTGAAAGAAGGTGGACGTTGCCTCATGAAGGACTCAATAGAATATTGTTCCCTTATCTGCTCATTTGGAAGTCCAGAATGATTCATAGCTTGTGTAAGTATAGCTATAATATTTTTCACTCCATCTCCCATAAAATTTGTTTGTTCAAGAGGAAAATCATTGTATTGTCCATTGCATTGATCAACACGGTTCCTTCGGGTTCCAGCCATCGTCTAAAACCCAAAAAGAATAGTGTGAGAGGAAAAAATCATGCTAGGGAAAACAACATAATAAAGGGGGAGTACCTTCAATATCTAACATCTTAGGTTTAATTCTATGATCGTTAGCGTAATTCTAGTACTATAACCTATACGTATACTTAACATTAGAGACATCCCTAGACATACCTTAGAAATATCTCTAGGGATCTCACTAACGTTTTCGCATCCCAGTTTCCAAAGGTTGACTAAAACTTTCCTCTGATACCAACTGTAGAGACTCGAAGCTTGACGTACATTGACATTACATTACATTTGCGGAATACTTAGTACATAACAAAAACACACACACAAGGACCGTAATAGTTTAGTGTCTTTGGAAACTCGGAATATAATCTTCTAAATGTGGTGAAAGATCTTCAATATCTCCCATAAAGATCTTCCTTTTTTTTACCTAAAACCTCTCTTTATATCCTGGGGAAAAGAAAACATAAAAGGGTGAGCTCAAATGCTCAGTAAGGGTAAACAAAAGAAATATCAATCACATCATATTCATAAGAACATAACATTTTGGAAATCTTAACCTGCAAAAGAGATCATAATTTCATAACATGGGATAAATCATGGCAGTGAAATGTAATCACAATAATCATAACATAAAACATGAAACTTTGTGGCATACACACATAATCATATAAATCATTTCTTATTAGTCAAGACTCATTGCCATGACTATCTTAGTGGACGAAATCCATCTCTGAACTGAGTCACCCTCGTTTCAGTCCTGTTTCACTGAACCGGTATAACCTACCGTTCCAGCCATGTCTATCTCATGAGATATAAAATCTTTACCCAATGAATTGGAGGAAGATATAGGTCCCACCCATCTCATAATGATACCATTCTTATGTGTGCCACAAAATCATAAATCATACATCATTGCATAACCCATGTAATAAAAATGGGAATCTTAAACATCGTGACATCATAAAACAATTCATATAAGATAAAGGAATTCATAAAAATATTTCCATCACAACATAATCAAATCAATGCAATAATAGGGATAAAAATAGAACCCTTTATTATCTTAGATGGAAAATAATTTTGATAAAACACTTGAACTTCATTCTTGAGGAAAATATCCTTTCTACTTCAAAAACTATTTTCCTTTCTTAACATGTCATACAATTTTAAACTAAAAGAAGTTGATTAAAAATAAACTTGAAAACTTGTAAAGGAATCTTCTTGGAAATAATGTTTTAAAAATCCATTCATGTCGTATAAGTTAAAAAAAACATTCTTTGTACTTTTGTCAGAAAAGTCAAAAAGTACCTCGTACGAAAAACGACAAAATATTCCTTTCATATCTTTTACTAAAAACTCACCGAAGGGTAAAATAGGATTTAAAAAATTGTAGGAGAATGGAAATAATATTACATATTTAGTAAACATTGATGTGGATGATAAAATACACCCTAGTAAATACTAAAGTATAAACAATCTTGGATAAAAATGAGATTGTGATATTTCCCTTACCTTAGGTCCGATTTGCTTCGTAAGTGTCCGAAACTCCTGTATAATGATTTAAATAATGTCATAGACTTATTACAGAATCTTATTCATTGTTTTTATATCATATATGGGTCACTTATGACTTTATATTACCCGTTCTTTTGTAAATTCCATGTTAAAGAGCGTTTTGGGTAAAATTGTTTCATTTGTCGTCCATGTTTTGACTTGTAATTATTCATATGATTACTTAGATCATGATTACTTAATTCCAGAATATAAAACATGATTTATATATAATATATATTCAGAATATACATATATATAAGAAATCAGTAAATGGAAAGAAATACACCGTTCATGGAGACGGTAGGCCGTACGTACACATGAACGCTATTTTCGTTTCCTTATTGAGTTGAACGGAATTAAGCAGATGACATACATATATATACACATAAATCCAGTATCATTATTATGTCATATATTTCACGATTACTTATTATATTTACTTTATAATCATTCATGAATGGTTAAAGTGGAGGATGAATCTCATCGCATCGTGGAGACGGTAGTCCGTACGTACGCACGAGCGATGATATCGTTTCCATAATTATTGAATTGAATTGGAGTAGATGATACAATATATCAGAATCCATATTATGTTCTAATAACTATGTATAGTTATTCTTTACTCCATTATACCCATCCATGTAAGGTGGTGGTGGAAAATAGATTACACCACGGCGTGGAGACAGTATTCCGTACGTACGCACGCGCGGTGATTTCTTTTTCCGTAGGATGGATAGATGGTGAAATAGGGTTGTTTCATACTTATAATAACATATCAGTATATTAGTGATACTGATGTTATTACTTCATAATGAAACAACATAAGAAGAAGAAGTGGAAGAAGAAATAAAGATGAAAGAATCGGTAACAGACATTACCTCTTCTTTGAAGTGCTTCTTTGAGACCTCCTTTTAGGGCACTAAAATGGGTCTCTGAAGAATAACAGAACCTCTAGGATGATACTAGGTAAGTGGAGAAGATATTTCGGCAGGGGTGGACGAGCTTGAAGGCTCAAAGTTGTGTGAGGAAGAGAGGGAGGAGGTGCCCTTTTATAAGGGAGGAGAGGGGCTCCTTTGGAAAAACTAAAAATATTATTTTATTATAAAGTCAAGTTCGGTTTTAAATAGCTCCAAATTGATTTATTTAGAGTCTAAGGTGAGGATGGGTCGAAATCTTCTCATCAAATAGAATTTATACAAGTTTAGGTTCCTATTTTAACCTTATCATTTAGATTTAACATTAAGTTAAATAATTTTACTTTTACCGTGTCTTCTTGTGTTCTTACACTATAAGGTTAATAAACATACTATAAAAGACAAACGAACCCCAAGTTGTTTATTATTAATATATATAACCTTATCTAAGTCATTTTTCAGAACCTTAGATTTTTAGGAAAAAAATAACAATTAATAATATAATATTTGTTTTAAAAACTATTTTATGTCAATTTTGATACTATTTAGTAATTGATTTTTGTGAAAATCATAACAGAATTATAATTTCGAAAAAAGTTAATTAAATCAATTCTAACATGTCATATTAACCTATAAAATTATAGGAATTCATAAAAAGTCTCAAATTACATTTAGTTCGGTGTTTATAACATCAATTATGTCAATATTTCATTAATAAGATAATTACTGCATCATCATTGTGTCATAAATAAATTATATTATTTAATGTCTAAAAATTACAAATAAAATACCATTATGTAGGAAATATTTTTATCTTTCTAATGAATATTTATAGTCTAATTTATCTTATGTATAACACCATATTAAAAATTATTGACTTATTAAACTTTGATTTTAACTATTTTAACCCTTCTTTAAATAAATTAATAATAAATGTCCTAATCTAATCCAAGTGGGCCTAAATGGTCATATTTTATTCCTAAGTTCGTTTTAGGTCGAATTTCACTTATCCAATAGAATTAGGACATGTTTTAGGGTAATAATAATATCATCTTTACCCATAATTTTCCTATTTACTTTTAACCGTGGTAAAAAAAGTAAAAAGTTACTATTCACCAAAAATTGTTTTCATCTCATTGAACCACATTTTAGTCCTTGATATTAACCGTGTCTCTCGGATTTTCGAAATTCCACTCATAGAAGTGGTAAAATTATGTTTTATGAAAAATTCAGTTTTTTAACTACCACTTAGTGGTTTCACTATTCATCAAAAATTGCAAGTTTTCAGAAAAATACCAAAATTTCACCGTAGGCTAATTTCGATATTCCGAATCCAAAAATGAAGTCCATTTTGAAAAATAAAATTTATAAAATTTAAAAAAGTGGTTTTTACTATTCATAACGGCTAGTTTTAATAATATTTTAATAGCATATCGTTGTTTAGTGAAACTCGGTATTGCGTACTAAACATGCTATCGAGGAAGGTCGCGATTGTGTGTAATGCAAGGAAAGTCAAGGATGCGTGTTGTGCAAGATCCTTTTTATGTAGCATACAACACAATACATTAATGAAATTAAAAAGAATATTTTTCATAAAATCTCGAGGTGTTACATTCTACCCCCCTTAAAATGAATTTCGCCCTCGAAATTTATCGGGGGTTATAAATGGTTTACTATTCAAAAGTTTCTTTAATATAAACCCACATCATAAAAAGGAATACCAAAACCAATCTTTAAAAACAAAAGTATGAAACGTAATGGTTACCCAAATAAACTAATCACTGGGTTTCCACATAGGTGAAAATATGGATATGGAAGAAAAATCTAACCATCATGTTCTGATGGAGAGTGGTAGAGAACATGGCTATGGAAAAGACAACAATCACAAATCAATAAATTTGTGACGATCTAAGGTACGATCTGATTAATCAGATATAAGAGCACTAGGACAACATTTTTGGTTTTCAAGATCATTTCCCTAAAGTTAAAGAATTTGAATTAGAATAAATACTTACTTTATTTTGGTATAATCTCACTGTTGTTCGTGCCTTGAACAATTTCCACTTCATCTCTTAAATAAATGAAGTTGAATTTGTTATTCGTGAAGTGTTAGCAGATCATGTGATAGAATGACAGGTCATTCCATCTGTCTCAAACAAAAGGTTAGCAAAAGTTATTAAATATACATAAGTCATTCTATAGTGAGATTAATGATATATGATACCTAAAATGGACTTATACTTCATATATCATACTGCTTAATATAATAAAACTAGTTTCTAATAAACAGGGACTTCCTGTAGGCCAGTGGTAGGCAATAAAGGCCAGTCGCACTTCGCTTGTGGGTTCGATTCCCACAGCCTTGTCCGACGCGATGGGCTGTCACCCGTCCTGCAGGTTGTCCTTTTTCTAAAGCTATATTACTATAATATCCCATCAATAATTTCTAAAAACGTTTTATCCTAACTTATGTCCAACATAATCCATTCTAATCTTTAGGCTTATCTAAAATACTTTGGTCCGAGCTCATAGTATAAAGAAAATGATTACTTGAAATGTCACAGAATAATCACATGAATGACATCATTGATCCCCCATATATCATAAGATATTTCAAATTACAAATATGTGAATACCTTAATCATGTATTCCTCTGAAGAATAAATACCCATTGAACCTTAGTGAAAACATGAATGCAGTTAAAAGTTAACACTTTCCACATACCAAAATCCTCAAAATTTTATATACTCAAACCATGATATCACTTAGTCCTTATATCAATCATGAGCTCATGAATACAATCAAACATCTCATTATCTTCTTATCCCTTCATTATGCGCATATCATCTGTTTACCAAAGATGTCTCAATCACTTTTCATGGTTACCGGTACCATAAAATTATTGAAAACCACAATAGACCAAAACATAAATATTCCAATATTCCACGATACTATATACAACATTATTTTGGAATCCCATTACATAAACACTTAATCATTCCACCACATCGTTTTCATATTCAACATCGCCAATAGTGATCGCATGTGACTTCCCTTTTTCCTTTTCCTTCTGTGGTTGCTCATGTTGATCATCACTAACCCTTGGATTAGGGAATTTATTAGCATAATGCCCCATTTCCTTGCACTTGAAGCATTGAAGTGTTGGTGGTGTGTTCTCTGCAGTGTTTGCTTTATTCACATCATTAGAAACCATTTTTCCATTACCTCGACACTCAGATGCTCGATGGCCTTCTTTTCCAAACTTAAAACATTTTCTAGTCCCTTTAAGACAATCTCCACCATGCTTCTTTCCACACTTTGAGCATAAGGAAACATTCATCTTCTTTTCACCTTTATTCTGAGATTTCTCCTTGAACTTCATCTTTTGTTTCTGGTCAAAACCATGAGATGGATATGTAACACCAACTTCCATTTATACCTTGATAGCACAACGCACAATTTCTTCATAGCTATTGAAGTCTCTTATAGCTAATTCCCTTCGAAGACTTGGTTTTAAGCCACTGAAAAATTGATCAACTTTACTTTCAGGTTGGATGATAATGCCAGATGCATACCTTCCAAGTCTTGTAAAATTTTCTTCGTATATACCAACAGATTCATCATCCTTTTGCTTTAGTTCAAGAAACTCCTTCTCCATCTTTGTTCGATGAATACGAGGGAAGTACTTATTGAAAAATAAGTTCTTGAACTCGTCCCATTCCATGGACTCAATTTCATCCCTTTGCCTCGTATTCTTAATAAGATTCCACCATTGATCAGCATCACCATCCAAACGATATACTGCTAAGATGACTTTATAATGTTCAGAACATTGAAGAACTGAAAATATATTTTCAGTGGTACTGATCCATTGTTCAGCAACAAGTGGATCAGAAGTCCCACTGAAAGAAGGTGGACGTTGCCTCATGAAGGACTCAATAGAATATTGTTCCCTTCTCTGCTCATTTGGAAGTCCAGAATGATTCATAGCTTGTGTAAGTATAGCAATAAGATTTTTCACTCCATCTCCCATAACATTTGTTTGTTCAGGAGGACAATCATTGCATTGTCTATTGCATTGATCAACACGGTTCCTTCGGGTTCCAGCCATCGTCTAAAACCTAAAAAGAATAGTGTGAGAGAAAAAAATCATGCTAGGGAAAACAACATAATAAAGGGGGAGTACCTTCAATATCTAACATCTTAGGTTTAATTCTATGATCGTTAGCTTAATTCTAGTACTATAACCTCTACGTATACTTAACCTTAGGGACATCCCTAGAAATACATTAGAAATATCTCTAGGGATCTCACTAACGTTTTCGCATCCTAGTTTCCAAAGGTTGACTAAACCTTTCCTCTGATACCAACTGTAGAGACCCGAAGCTTGACGTACATTGATATTACATTACATTTGTGGAATACTTAGGACATAACAAAAACACACACACAAGGACCATAATAGTTTAGTGTCTTTGGAAACTCGGAATATAATCTTCTAAACGTGGTGAAAGATCTTCAATATCTCCCATAAAGATCTTCCTTTTTTTTACCTAAAACCTTTCTTTATATCCTGGGGAAAAGAAAACATAAAAGGGTGAGCTCAAATGCTCAGTAAGGGTAAACAAAAGAAATATCAATCACATCATATTCATAAGAACATAACATTTTGGAAATCTTAACCTGCAAAAGAGACCATAATTTCATAACATGGGATAAATCATGGCCGTGAAATGTAATCACAATAATCATAACTTAAAACTTGAAACTTTGTGGCATACACACATAATCATATAGAATCATTTCTTATTAGTCAAGAAACATTTCCAAGACTATCTTAGTGGACAAAATCCATTTCTGAACCGAGTCACCCTCGTTTCAGTCCTGTTTCACTGAACCGGTATAACCTACCATTCCAGCCATGTCTATCTCATGAGATATAAAATCTTTACCCAATGCATTGGAGGGAGATATAGGTCCCACCCATCTCATAATGATACCATTCTTATGTGTGCCACAAAATCATAAATCATACATCATTACATAACCCATGTAATAAAAATGGGAATCTTAAACATCGTGACATCATAAAACAGTTCATATAAGATAAAGGAATTCATAAAAATATTTCCATCTCAACATAATCAAATCAATGCAATAATAGGGATAAAAACAGAACCCTTTATTATCTTAGATGGAAAATAATTTTGATAAAACACTTCAACTTCATTCTTGAGGAAAATATCCTTTCTACTTCAAAAACACTTTTCCTTTCTTAACATGTCATACAATTTTAAACTAAAAGAAGTTGATTAAAAATAAACATGAAAACTTGTAAAGGAAACTTCTTGGAAATAATGTTTTAAAAATCCATTCATGCCGTATAAGTTAAAAAAACATTCTTTGTACTTTTGTCAGAAAAGTCAAAAAGTACCTCGTACGAAAAACGACAAAATATTCCTTTCATATCTTTTACTAAAAACTTACCGAAGGGTAAAATAGGATTTAAACAATTGTGGGATAATGGAAATAATATTTCATATTTATGAAACATGGATGTGGATGATAAAATACAACCCAGTAAATATTAAAGTATAAACAATCTCAGATAAAAATGAGATTGTGATATTTCCCTTACCTTAGGTCCGATTTGCTTCGTAAGTGTCCTAACCTCCTGTATAATGATTTACATAATGTCATTGAATTATTACAGAATCTTATTCACTGTTCTGATATCATATATGGTACACTTATGACTTTATATTACCCGTTCTTTTGTAAATTCCATGTTAAAGAGCGTTTTGGGTAAAATTGTTTCATTTGTCGTCCGTGTTTTGACTTGTAATTATTCATATGATTACTTAGATCATGATTACTTAATTACAGAATATAAAACATGATTTAAATATAATATATATTCATAATATACATATATATATAAGAAATCAGTAAATGGAAAGAAATACACCGTTCATGGAGACGGTAGGCCGTACGTACGCATGAATGCTGTTTTCGTTTCCTTATTGAGTTGAACGAAATTAAGCAGATGACATAAATATATATACACATAAATCTAGTATCATTATTATGTCATATATTTCATGATTACTTATTATATTTACTTTATAATCATTCATGAATGGTTAAAGTGGAGGATGAATCTCATCGCGTCGTGGAGACGGTAGTCCGTACGTACAGACGAGCAATGATATCGTTTCCATAATTATTGGATTGAATTGGAGTAGATGATACAATATATAAGAATCAATATGATGTTATAATAACTATGTATAGTTATTCTTTACACCATTATACCCATCCATGTAAGGTGGTGGTGGAAAATAGATTACACCACGGCGTGGAGACGGTATTCCGTATGTACGCACGCGTGGTGATTTCTTTTTTCGTAGGATGGATAGATGGTGAAATAGGGTTGTTTCATACTTATAATAACATATCAGTATATGAGTGATACTGATGTTATTACTTCATAATTAAACAACCTAAGAAGAAGAAGTGGAAGAATAAATAAAGATGAAGGAATCGGTAACAGACATTACCTCTTCTTTGAAGTGCTTCTTTGAGACCTCCTTTTAGGGCACTAAAATGGGTCTTTGAAGAAGACCAGAACCTCTAGGATGATACTAGGGAAGTGGATAAGAGATTTTGGCAGGGGTTGGACGAGCTTGAAGGCTCAAAGTTGTGTGAGAAAGAGAGGGAGGAGGTGCCCTTTTATAAGGGAGGAGAGGGGCTCCTTTGAAAAAACTAAAAATATTATTTTATTATAAAGTCAAGTTCGATTTTAAATAGCTCCAAATTGATTTATTTAGAATCTAAGGTGAGGATTGGTCGAAATATTCTCATCCAATATAATTTAGATAAGTTTAGGTTCCTATTTTAACCTTATCATTTAGATTTAACATTAAGTTAAATAATTTTACTTTTACCGTGTCTTCTTGTGTTCTTACACTATAAGATTAATAAACAAACTATAAGAAGCCAAACGAACCCCAAGTTGTTTATTATTAATATATATAACCTTATCTAAGTAATTTGGCAGAGCCTTAGATTTTTAGGAATAAAATAACAATTCATAATATAATATTTGTTTTAAAAACTATATTATGTCAATTTTGACACTATTTAGTAATTGATTTTTGTGAAATTTATAACAGAATTATAAGTTCGAAAAAAGTTAATTAAATCAATACTAACATGTCATATTAACCTATAAAATTAGTGGAATTCATAAAAAGTCTCAAATTACATTTATTTTGGTGTTTATAACATCAATTATATCAATATTTCATTTATAAGATAATTACTGCATCATCATTGTGTCATAAATAAATTAAATTATTTAATGTCTAAAAATTACAAATAAAATACCATTGTGTAGGAAATATTTTTAGATTTCTAATGAATATTTATAGTCGAATTTATCTTATGTATAACCCCATATAAAAAATTATTTACTTATTACACTTTTATTTTAACTATTTTAACCCTTCTTTAAATAAATTAATAATAAATGTCCTAATCTAATCCAAGTGGGCCTAAATGGTCATATTTTATTCCTACGTTTGTTTTTGGTCGAATTTCACTTATCCAATAGAATTAGGACATGTGTTAGGGTAATAATAATATCATCTTTACCCTTAATTACCCTATTTACTTTTAACCATGGTAAAAAAAGTAAAAAGTTACTATTCACCAAAAATTATTTTCATCTCATTGAACCACATTTTAGTCCTTGATATTAACTGTGTCTCTCGGATTTTTGAAATTCCACTCACATAAGCGGTAAAATTATGTTTTATGTAAAATTCAGTTTTTTAACTACCACTTAGTGGTTTCACTATTCATCAACAATTGCAAGTTTTCAGAAAAATACCAAAATTTCACCGTAGGCTAATTTCGATATTATGAATCCAAAAATGAAGTCCATTTTGAAAAATAAAATTTATAAAATTTCAAAAAGTGGTTATTACTATTCATAACGGCTAGTTTTAATAATATTTTAATAGCATATCGTTGTTTACTGAAACTCGGTATTGCGTACTACACACGCTATCGAGGAAGGTCGCGATTGCGTGTAATGCAAGGAAAGTCAAGGATGCGGGTTGTGCAAGCTCCTTTTGGTGTAGCATACAACACAAGACATTAATGAAATTAAAAATAATATTTTTCATAAAATCTCGGGGTGTTATAGGGATAGTCTTCTAGAGGAACTGGAAGAGATGGTGGAGAAAAATCAATCCCCAAAATATGAGTCAGATGATGCACATACTCCATCTAATCATGATGCTGCGACTGCCATCGACACATTTCCTCCTTGTGCTTTCGCTGCTGACACATCTCTTCCTGCTACTTCTGCAAACTCTTTATAAAATCAATTTGAGCTTGCAACTGCTTCTGATACTGTGAGCTAGAAAACGATTCCTCTCCTCGATCTCCTCTCTAGCTGGACACTAACATCGTAGTAGTACCATAATAATTACCAGGAGGAAAATGAGATCCAATACCAACTACTTTTCCCTTCTCGAAGGCATACTGGGTCGCCTGCACCCATGCCGCCTCATCGAAATTGTGGGCACTAGTCTGATCAGCCATATCTTCCTGACTCTCAACCCATGTCTGAGAGGTCATGGCCTCATATGAATCCTTCAGTTTCAATTTGAAATTAAAATAGTGAAAATATTATATGCAGTTAATTTTCAAACTGAAAAAGAAATAATACTGACCACAATCTGATGCTGGAGATCACATCTAATCACTCTAGTGGATGGATCACTGTACATCCTCTGATAAACGTCATACTCTATAATATCAGGATGCTCAAATACCTATATGAATATAAAATGAACTATTTATATGTAATGTTATATAAAATATTTAAACTATATACTAACAAGATGCTCTCTATGTGTACTGAATTTACGACTGTCAGCTCGATGTGTCAACTCCTGTCTCCCCTAGTTCTATCGGCCCAATAAAGATCTCCTCCAAAATCTACTACTCAACCAGTGTGAAGATAATCCCTCCCAAATGTGAGATAAATTGTTATTTGGTCTTTGGGCTCTACATGAATCATCAAATACCATCGCTCCAGCTTTCTTATTAGATGTCCTTCTCAAATTGAGTACAAACTAACAGAAACGCTCACGCATAGACACCTCCCATGCCTCGTGGATAGCTCCACACATGCTATCATTGATGAGATAACATAAACCCAACAAATAATTTATAATATCAAATTATTAATGAAATAAATTTCTCAATAAATATTATTTATTTACATACCAACCAATGATTTAACATTTCAAGCCGCACATCAACAAGAATCTATTCCCATGTGATCTATGGCTGAGAAAAATAAATGCGCAAGATAGCTCTCCCCTATCCAACAGCTACATGTGTAAAACAGTGATGAAAGAACAAATAATTATATGATTAGTATATAAATAAATTAATTAAATATAACTAAAATATATAGGTTATCATACCCATATGTGCGTAGATCAAAACCAAGATGTGGACGCCACTCGGGGATAGGGTCAGGAATCATACATCGCGCAAGACCATTCCCCCTCCACGTACCCCTAGAACTGCCAGTAGCCTGAGGGACAGATGATCCCAAATCCTCCTCATCCAAAGGTATATCAACCTCCTCCAACTCACGAAGTAGATAAGGGTCCATCTTAAACACAAAATGATTATTGTCAACAGATAGTTGAAAATAACTATAGCATATAGATATATATTAGTTATGATTATAACCAGTATTTAACTGTGTTATTGTTCACCTTCATCATCATCTTCATATCTGACAATGTCAGTGTCTTCATATTCATCAAAGATGTCATCTATATCCATATGAGTTTCAGTTTCAACATCTCTATCCATTTCAAATTCATTTGTAACATCATTAACATCATTTCCATCATCGACCCTTAATTGTGGGGTGTCATCATCGATATTCATGTCTCTTTGAGAAAATTATGGATTTTGAGTAGTCTCTTGAAAAATTTCAATTCCTTGTACTTTATCAGAACCAAATTCAGTTTGAGTATACTGATTTTCCCAAGATTTCATTTTTATTATGCTCTACCAATCACTTAGATCCCATGAAGATGCATAGTACATTGCATAATATATTTGATGTGCCTGTTGAGCTAGTAAAAATGGTTCATTTACTATATGAATACTTTTATATTTAATATCTACGATTCCAGGAATCAGATGAACACGCAAGACTCTCTCAATATCTAACCACATACATTTAAACGTTGTTATTTAATTTTTCCCTAGATAACACAATTCAATAATTTCATCCAGCATACCATAAAAGTCAACTTTAGTTTCTCTATGATGTGATCCTCTCAATAAAACTCCATTTTTCATTGTTTTTTTGATTCCCCATATGCATGTGTATGAAATCAAAAACCATTCACCACATATGCATTGTAAGATTTAACCATTTTTGGATGGTGTGTTACTCAATATACACAGTCGCTTATCAATTTTATCAGCATTTTGAGACACCTAAATTTTTTAAAAACAATTATAATTATAATAAATAATAAACTGAATTGATATGTTAAACCATAAATAATTTATATTAACATTTTTCGAAACCATTGAAATTTTTTTATTATTGGCGTTCTTCAAAAGAACCTGCTGTAATTTGTGGAAGCTATTTATTGATATGATTATCAAATAACCTATAAATAAAATAATTTTACTTACTATAACATAAATTATAGAATAAGTGATAGAAGAACTCATAGTAAAAATGATGTCATTTTTTCATAGTTGAGCAGAACATATGAATGAGCTCTGTGATGTTCATCATTTGAAAGTCGTCGTTCATGAACTCCACTGAAGCCAACCTATGTCTGATTAAAAACTGATAATTGATTGTCCATTTAATCATCAGAATTCCCCTCATTCCATCCCATGTGGTTGTGTTTTGAGGGACATTCAGATTCAAAATAATGAGAGTATAAAAAAGCACTTTCCTGTTGCAAATAGGCTTAAACAATTGAGCCTTCAATTAATGCTTTGTTATGTACTTTTTTCTTAAATTTCTTTATGAATCTCTAGAATGGGTACATCCATCAAAACTGTAATGGACTTCTACATTTAGCTTCATGTGGAAAATATAATATCAGATGTTTTATCGAGTAAAAGAAAGACTCTAGAATGATTTTTTTTCAGTTTACATATAATGACAACAAAATCTTCTTCCAGTTTACTTAGTGAATCACAGTATGTTGTCACCATAAAAATGTTTAATTTTTTTTTGATATGTCTTTCATCGAATCCCAAATCATAGAATTAAACTAACCTTTGAATCCAATCGGCATAAATGTTTCCATTGTAATATAAAAATCATGAATTTTTAATCTGGTAATATGACCATTCTTATCACATCTTCCCAAATTGGAAGAATAGCCATATGGAAGCCTCTAATCTACAATCCATTGACAAAATAATAAGTGAATCTCCTTGGAAAATGTATAATATACTTTTTTGTTCATTAACCTCTGTGATCTGACATTTTGAAACAGTTCAAGTTCTAGTTGTTTGCAAATTTGGGCAAGATCTAATCGTGCCTTTACATTATCTTTGGTCTTACATGGTGTATCCAAAACTATTAGAAATAAATTATCAAAACAGTTCTTCTCAATATTCATGACATCTAACATGTGGTGGACCAACAAATCATACCAATATAGATGATCCAAAAAATTCTCTGTTTCATCCAATTATGCTCTTTCCCAAATCCATGAATTTTCTTTTGGTTTACTGTCAGCCCAAATGTGATGGAAGGTAATGAAAATACAACTAAATTTAACTATGTACCTGAGATCATTTCTTAAGGTTCATCCCTTTCAATTGTGCCTTTTATGAAATGAGATTTGTTCCTCAAAAAAAGATTATCGGTTAGAATAAATCTATGATGACAATCAAAATAGAAAGTTTTTTTCATTGACAAGCATAATGGATTTGTTGTCTTTCACACAGTAAGGACATGATTTTGGGCCATGTGAACTCTAGCCAGATAACATGCAATACGCGGGGAAGTCACTAATTATCCACAACAATGCAACTTTTAATATAAAATTTTCTTTCATAGCAACATCTTATGTACTAACACCATTACTCTCCAATGAATTTAACTCATAAATCAATGGTTTCAAATAAACATCAATATTCTTTTTTGGATGTCTTAGGATTAATAAGGTCAAAAAGATATAGGGCTCTTTCATCAAGATCCATGAAGGTAAATTGTATGGAGTTATAAAGATAGGAAAACATGAATACTGACTACCGTAAGAACCAAACAGATAAAAACCGTAAGTATAAAGACCCAATCACACGTTTTGGGATTCTAAAGCAAAAGAATGATGCATTCTATCAAAATGATTCCATAAATCACCATCAGATGGATGTTTCAAGCTTTTTTTGATTGAAATCTTGGTTTTGTGCCATGACATAATTGATGTTGTGTTCAGAGACATAAAAAAACACTGTAACCTGGGTGTCAGGGTGAAATATATCAACTGTTTCACAGGAATGGATCCAGACTTCCCCGGTTGAGCTTCTTTATACCTCGATTTTCCACATGTGGGACAACTATTCAATGACTCATTTCACTAGAATATATGATGCAATCATTTGCACATGCATGAATCGTCTGATAACTAAGGGCCAGATTACAAACCAACCTATTGCTCTCATTGTAATTTTGAGGAAACACATTTCCTTTAGGTAACAATGTTTTAACCAAATAAAATATCTGATCAAAACAATTGTTTGACAATGCATTATCTGATTTAATGGCTATAAATTTTGCAACCACTTCTAATTTTCTTATTTTGCAACCATGATATAATGAATCCTCAACAGACCTCAACAACTAATAAAATTGCGATGGTGCCAACTCAGAAGTTAGATCAATTGGATCCCGAGTTTCATTTTGTTGAACAAATGGTCTTTCTACATCATGTACTAAATTTTGAAAACGTGATGGATCCAGAATCAAGTTATTAGTATCTTCTCTAGAATTGTGTTTACCATGTTGATCCCAAAACACATAATCTGGTTGAAAAACAAACCGCAAGAGATGTCCCCCAACCTTTTCAAATGTGTCAAACGTTCTCATAGCACATTTTTTACAAGGTCACTTAATTGTTCCTTCTAAAACAAATTCTGGTTTTGATGATGAAAAAAATAAGAAAGCTTCAACACCCTCAATATATACAATATTTAAACAAAAAATATTTATATTTATGTGTTGATTTATCCCAGTGCGTTCATCTAATAATGACTGTTGTTGATTTCCTTGTTCCATATTTTTCTAAAAATATAAAATCATTACTGTTTTTGAATAAGTTGAAATTAGAAAAACACTATTAAAAAAGGAAGATAAATAATTACAACAACTTCTTAATAATTACCATTAATTATGGGTGACACAATTTCCAGTGGATTGACGACTACTCTTTTGTCCAACGACTCATTTACTAGAAACTTTCTCACACTGAAATCACAATGAAGAATCCTTTCGCAGGTATGCCTATTCATTCTCGTGCATACGAGAATTCCTAAGTGTACATCCGAGAAGATTCTACTATGTGATTTTAGTGTGAAAAAAGATGCAAGTAAATGAGCCGTTGGACTAAACATCCCCTTTTCATCTATGAATCTTCAACTTTCACCGCTTGAAAATATTATGAAAAATGTGGTCCTACGAATTCATATTCAAACTCGTGCATATGAGATTGGATATGCATACGTAGAAGGATACGTTGCATAATGTTTTGAGTCAGTGAGAGTTGAAAGTAGAAGAGTCATCGAGAAAAAGGAGTGTCGTTAATCCAATAAAAATTATTCCAGGTTATTACAATTTATTATAATTTATTACAATTTATTACAATTGATTTTATTGCTAATTATTGCTAATTATTGCTAATTATTGCTAATTATTTCAAACTATTGATAATTATTGCTAATTATTGCTAATTATTTCTAATTATTGCTATTTATTGCCATTTATTTCAATTTATTACAATTTATGGCTATTTATTGCTGTATATTCCAATTAATTACATTTAATTGCTATTTATTAGTATTTACTAGTATTTATTAGTATTTATTGCTAATTATTTCTAATTGTTAGTATTTTTTAGTATTTATTACTATTTATTAATATTTATTAATATTTATTACTAATTATTACTAATTACTACTAATTATTACTAATTATGACTAATTATTACTATATATTACTAATTATTACTAATAATTACTATTTATTATTAATTATTACTAATTAATACTAATTCTTACTAATTATTACTAACTATTACTAATTATTACTGTTTATTACAATTTAATACTATTTATTATAAATTATTACAATTATTACTAATTATTACTAATTATTACTAATTATTACTAATTATTACCAATTATTAGTATTTATTGGTATTTATTAGTATTTATTACAGTTTATTTCTATTTACTACTATTTATTTGTAATTATTAGTAATTATTAGTATTTATTACTATTTATTAGTATTTTTTACTATTTATTAGTATTTATTACTATTTATTAGTTTTTATATCTATTTATTACTATTTATTACTATTTATCAGTATTAATTAGTATTTATTACTAATTATTACTAATTATTGCTATTTATTACTTATTATTACTATTTATTAGTATTTTTTTACTATTTAGTACTATTTAGTACTATTTATTACTATTTATTGCTAATTATTACTAATTTTTACTAATTTTTACTATTTATTATTAATTATTACTAATTATAAATAATTATTACTAATTATTACTAATTACTACTAATTATTACAAATTATTACTCATTATTACCATTTATTACTAATTATTACAAATTATTACAAATTATTACAAATTATTACTAATTATTACTAATTATTACAAATTAATACAAATTATGACAAATTATTACTAATAATTACACATTATTACTAATTATTACTAATTATTACATATTATTAAAAATCACGACAAATTATTACTAATTATTACAAATTATTACTAATTATTACACATTATTACTAATTATTACAAATTGTTACAAATTATTACTATTTGTTACTATTTCTTACTATTTATTACTATTTATTAGTATTTATTAGTTTTTATTACTATTTATTAGTATTTATGAGTATTTATTACTATTTATTAGTATTTATTACTATTTCTTATTATTTATTTGTATTTATTACAATTTATTTGTATTTATTTCAATTTATTAATACTAATTACTATTTATTACTATTTTTTACTAATTATTAGTATTTGTTACTATTTATTAGTCTTTATTAGTATTTACTAATATTGATTAGTATTTATTAGTATTTATTACTATTTATTTGTATTTATTAGTATTTATTAGTTTTTATTTGTATTTATTAGTATTTATTTTAATTTATTTCTATTTATTTCTATTTATTACTATTTATTACTATTTATTTGTATTTATTACTATTTATTAGTATTTATTACTATTTTTTTGTATTTATTAATTTTTAATAGTAATTATTACAAATTATTACTATTTATTATTATTTATTACTATTTATTAGTATTTATTACTATTAATTAGTATTTATTACTATTAATTAGTATTTTTATTACTAAATATTAGTATTTATTACCAAATATTAGTCTTTATTACTATTAATTACTATTAATTACTATTTATTTTTATTTATTAGTATTTGTTACTATTTATTAGGATTTATTACTAATTATTACTAATTAATACTATTTATTACTAATTGTTAATATTTATTACTATTTTTTTCTAATTATTACTGATTAGTGTTAATTACTATTAATTACTGCAAAATACAGCTACTAATTACTAATTACCGCTAATTATTTATATACATTACTAATTATCATTAATAATTATTTATTATTACTAATTACTAAGAATTAATACTAATAATTTAATTTTATTATCACAAATAAATACTGATGACAAAACAATTTAAATCTAACTTAATTACAAGTAATCAACCATAATTAAAATTAATATAAATAAATGAAGTTAATACTAAATTAAATAAAACATAAGTACCTTTAAACTTGATCTCTTATAGTTGTAGGTGGCTTCATAACTTCTTCGTAAAGAAAAAGCTAACTCTAAAAAATTTTCACTCTAAAATTATAGTTTACAGAAGCAGAGGAACAAGAAATTCGGACAGAGAGAAGAAAAATAGAGAGGGTATATATAGGTTTGATTAGTTGCGACAAGACTATTTGCGACAGGAGTCCCGTCGCTAATAGTCCTTATTGCTACGAGACCCGTTGCAAATACCTTCGACGTCATTAATTACCGTTGGCGGTTAAAAGGTTATTAGCGACGGGGCCCATCAAAAAAGTGACATGCTGACACACTTTTTGCGATGAGACAATATCCTGTCGCAAATATGTTTTTACGGCCGCCGGTTATTTGCGACGGGTTCCATCGCAAATACCCTTCGGGGGTCCAACTAGTTGCTACAGGGGATCCCCCTGTCGCAACTATGTCTTACCGCCTCCCGACATTTGCGACGGGCGGTGCCAACCCGTCACAAATACTCTTTCGTGCAGTTTGGCGTGCAAACCGCACCAATCCACATGTAACTTTTTGAAACGGGGTGCCTATTCCCATCGCAAATAAATGGTTATTTGGGATGGGTTGGTCAACCCATCGTAAATATCCTCTTCGACGGACTATTTGCATCAGGATTTATTCTCGCCGCAAATAATGGTTTTTCTTGTAGTGTAGGTTCATCAGTTCTAGAGACACATCCACTTGTAGTGTCTAAACAGGGATTTAATTTCTTGGAAACGACTCAATTTATCCATTACCAGTATTCCAAGACATTTTTGTATACTTTTACTCATCCATAGATTTATCCTTAGACATTTTCTTAGGGATCTCACCAAGGTTTTCTCATCCTAGTTTCCAAAGGACAACTAAACATTTCCTCTGATATCTACTATAGAGACCAATTCTTTTCATACCTAGATATGACATCTTTTTAGATGAATATTCAATACATTACAAAAACACAGGCTTATGTACCATAATAGTTTTGTGTTGTTTAGAGACTAGTACAAAATCTTATAATTTAGTGAAATATCTTCAACATCACCCATAAATATCTTCCCCTTTAGTAATATTAACAAAAATAAACTACTTAAAACCTTTTCTCATAACCCAGGGGAATGAAATACAAGAGAGGGTGAGCTGAGTTGCTTAGTAAGGGTAAACAAGGGAGTAATATAAGCAAGAAAGTAGCATAAGGGTATGAGACGGGATCATAACATCTGAAAACCATACCATGCATATTAAAGATCATAACATTGAGTCATTACATAAAGATTAGAAGTTTATAAGACATGATTTATAAGGCAATCAAATATCATGTTCCCAGAGAGTATAACATTGGCATAAAAAAATGGAATTGTGGCATATATATAAGCATAGAATATATTATGGCAAGGATACCCAAGAAGTCATTCATAACATGTTAGGATTTGTCTAACCACCCATGTAATTGCTTTATGCTTGGGCTAACCACCCATATACCCTATTTCTCAGGCTTGGATTAACCACCCATGTTCCCTCTTTATTGGGCATGGGATGACCACTCGTGTACCCTCTGAACTCGTACAACATTTATCATTTCCCAATGCATTAGAGGGAGATCTAGGTCCCACTCTTCAGATAATTAAATCCATACAGATGTGTGCCACAACATCATAAAACATTCATCATATCATAACCCTTAAAATTAAATGGGCTTCATAAATGTTTCATCATATCATAACATGTGAAGAGATAAATAGGTTTCATAATCATTTCATCATTTCATCATTTCAGGACCCATGGGAAAATAAGTGGGATTCATAAGAATTTTATCATGGTATAACTTGTGGAAGAGAAATAGGTTTCATAAACATCACTCCATTATAATTATAAACCATTTAGATAAAGAATAATAATAGTATACTTGGATCATATCCCTAGTAAAGCACAAGTAACATCAAAGGTTGTCATCTTAAATGGAGAATGAGTTTGAAATATTACTTGGAAAATTTATTGAGGAAGGCAAATTTCCAATAAAAATAAAATTTTAAAACATAATTTTTTTGAAAACATTTATATTTAATAAAAAATTGAGAAATTATAAAGGGAGATTTAGAAATTATTTGAAACATTTCTTGAGGAAAATATCCTCTCCACTTAAAAAAACCTTTTAAAAGATATTATTTTTAAAAAATATTTTTCCTTGAAAATAATATTGAATAATTATAAAGGAATATTCAATGTAAATAACAGTCATGATGATGGGAATTTGTGTACATGTTATACTGGTTTAGAGAAATATTTCATTCACATTTTCTGGAAAATCCAAATGGGAAATGTTTTTAAAAACATCATGAATATACCTTTTATTTTCTTGTCAAAATTAAAACATAAGTAAAAATGAATTTAATAAGTCATTAAAAAATGTTATTTTTTTTGGGAAAACAAGTTTTTAGAAGAAAAAACATTCTGAATGAAGAGATAAATAAAGTCATATTTTTATAAAGACTTTTCCACAATTATTTTAAGTACCAAAGAATTGAAAAATAGTACCATTACTTGAAAATATCATGAATTACTAGAGGATACTAATGAGTTTATTGAGAGATAGGTCATATGATGTTATCATTAGAAACATAATCATAAAAAATACAAATAAATGATGAGATTTTGAAATAAAATCATTACCACTTTGGTATCTTTGAATTGTAATCCGCATGTTGGAATAACATAAAATAGTACTTAAAATATAATGAGGACAAATAAATTCATGACATAAAATGTAAAAGGTTCTGTATATACAAATCAGAAAATGATATAGGTTCATAAAATTTAATGAAACTTTAAATATCATGAAAATAATGAGATTCATTATATAATATGTCAATGTGTAATTATATACACCACAAAAAAGAAATGAGTGGTGAATTTTCATATTTATCCTAGAAATAAAAGAGAGACTAGAAATTACTTAACTTAAGTTTTGACTTCTTTAATATATGTTAAAACCAATAGTATAATAAATATAATTTTATTATAAGTATATTAAAGGATGAAACTTATATATATCATACCATATATGGTTGTCTTATGATCTTTTATTTCCTATTTATTAAAAATTCTATGCTAAAGTTATGTTTTGGGTAATAACCGCTTAGTTTTTCGTATATGTTTTGATTTATTATTATTGTTACTCTTCAATTGAACATGATTTTATTATACCTAGAATTATAAAAATTATAAAAATATCATATATATTCATTATATATGTATTTATATTATTCAATAAAATTTATTTATTGAAAATTAATTACACCATTCATGGAGATAATAGGCTGTACGAACGCAAGAACGATGATTGAATTTTCATGTTGGATTGAAATAAATAAAGGTAAATGATATATTATAATTATAAAATAATTTTTATGTCTTATATATCATATATTTTCATTAAAACCATCCTTATTACCTTCTATGTATAACATGAATGAATCACATCTCTTTGCGAGGTGGTAGTATGCTGTACACATGTCCGACATTATCATATTCCAAAAAATGGTGAGAATGAAGGTATGTATTATTTAATAATTCTTGAAGTGTAATAATATGATAAATAACATAAATAAATAAAAAATCAATCATTATTTTCCTCTTTCATAGGTATTAATAGAAAAATGAATGACATTGATTTGCGAGGTTGTAGTCCACTGTACACAAAAATGATGATATTATAACCCATTTCATGGAATTAGAGATAGTTTAAGTCATTAAATTATCCTAAAAACATATATTTATATGGTATATAATGTATTTTTTATACCATAATGATATCAAATGAGGAAGTGTAAGAAATAAAATGAAAACGCTCATTGAAGAATGTTACCTCTTCTTCAGGTATCCTATTTAGGTTTGCACCAAAAGTATTCCATGGTGGGATTTATATTAAAAATAAGGCTTCTAGTATGAGAGGAGTGAAGTTTAAAAGTTATTTGCGATGGGATTGACTGAACCAAAATGTTTTAAAGGTGTGAAGATGTGAGGAGAAGTGGTGACCTTTTATAAGTGAGGTGAGTGGCCCATTTGTAATGTTTTGGAAAGAAAAATGTGTATCCATGTTTTATCATGAAAAAGGATAAAAATAGAGAATTATTATTCCTAGAAGGGGAAATATTTAATTATATCCAAAAAATTGGCTTTGGACAAGTTTTGATTTATTTTTATTACTTATCAATTTAGTTTAACTCCCAGTAAACCCATTATTATCCTAACAATGGTAAATAATCATTACAATTAATTCTATTCATTTTGGACTAAATTTAAGTTTTACTAATTATATAATAAAAAATTTTCAAATTCCAAATATGGAATCCATTTTTATTAATTAAATTAATATAATTAGAGAAAATTAATTTAAAATTAATCTTGTTGCAATGATAAGAAATAGAGTTTTTATAGTGTAAGTGGTCAAATCTTTATGATGTTTTTATAACAAATTAAATAAGAAGTTGATTCCAATGACATAAATTGGATTAATTTACATATAATTTTATTATTTTTACTTTAAAAACAATTTAAAATATAATTTAACTTTTTAAATAAATTAAATGAAAGGAAAATTTAAATTTAAATTTAGTATTTTTCACAATTCATTAAAAATTGAAACTTTTCAGAAAAAAACCAAAGACAATTTTGAAATGATGATATCATCAATTATAGTTTTTCTACCAAATTAGTTTTTTAAATTATGAAAAATTAATTTTATTATTGTTCACAAAAAGATATAAAAATCATTTTTTGAGAAAATATTATTTTAAAATCATATAAAGACGTTACTAAAAATTAAGTACGATTTTATCAATATGCATTAACTATATAAAAAAATACATAATATTTATAATTTATAATTTACTATTTATGCTTCCAATTTAATGGAAAGGAAATAACAGTCTTTCTTTAAATAATATTATTAATTGTTTGTCGTAGTTTTTTTAAAACTCACTATTGCGTGCAACCCAAGCTAAACATGGTGTCACCTGTAACAAAATATAAAAATGGTGTTACATGTAAGAAAATCCAATCTTAGTTTTCTATACAGTTTAAGATAAAAACTATATTTTGTGTAATAGAAATATAGAAAATATTGAATTTATTTGGAAAAAAATATTTCAGAAAAACTCAGCCTGTTACAAGACATATCTTAACATAAATCTCAATTTCCTTCATACACATTAAAACCCCCTTTATAATACATATATGATTATTATAAATCTATTTTAAAACCATAATTTTATATATTATACTGTATATTATTAACATATGAAATTTTATTACCCGTTTATTAACGCTTCCATGTTAAAGTCATGTTTTGGGTAATAATTACTTTGTTTTTCGTTTATGTTTTGATTTGGTATTTTTGGTCCTCTTAATTAGATCGTGGTTAAATAATCTATAAAATTTGAACCACAATATAAATATCATATATATAAATTATATATGTATTTATATTAATTTATAAATGATATAGATATAAAATGAAATACATAGTTCATAGAGACAGTAGGACATACATACACATGAATGCTGAATCTATTTTATTTAAGAATAAAATGAAATAAAATTAAATAATATATTAAAATTTAAAAAATATTTTTTGTTCCAGATATATCGTAGGTGTTTGTTTAAACCTATCATTATTACGTTCCATGTAATGTATATATGGAGAACGAATCACATTTCCATACAAAGCGATAGTCCCCCATACACAAAAACGATATTATCGTATTCCCAGGTAATGTAAAATAAGAATGAATATGTGATATAATGATTCATGAAGCATAATAATATCATAAATATCATATATAAACAATAAATCCATCATTATATCAATCCTTGAGAGGTGGTTATTGAAAAAGAAAAACATCAGTTTGCGAGGAGATAGTTCACCATACACATGAATTATGATTTTGTAACCCATTTGATGAAAGTGGATAAGGATTTAGGTTGTAAAAATAACATAATAAAATATAATATATTCATGATACTTAGATTATTATATCATAATTGTTTAGTAATAATTGAAGAAGGTGGAGGAATAATTAAAATAAAACGTTCAGTTTTGGGCGTCATCTCTTTTTTAGACAACTTCATTTAGTTTTCACCAAAAGGTTTATTAGGTTGGATTTATGACTAAAATAATATTCCTATGATGTTATTATAAAATTAATTAAGTTATTTGGGTATTAATTGGCTGATCCAATGGGTTTCGGATGTCATAAGAGGAGAGGAGAGTTGGTGGTCTTTCATAAGTGAGGTGAGTGGAACACTCATAATTTTTGAAAAGAAAAAGGTGTAGCCACATTTTTCAAATTCCAAAATGCTATAAAATGGGCCATTATATAAAATATAATATATAATTCTGATATATTTATATATTATTGGTTTTGGAAATGTTTATATGATATTTTACCACTTATATTTTTATTTTAACCCCAGATAATCTCATTTGACCTTAACCGTAGTAATTAATTTATATCGCTTTTATGAGTCATTATGGTAAAGAAATAAGTTGGAATTATTATATAGTTTTAATTATTATTAATAAAAATATGGAATAAATTTTTCCAAATCTAATTTATATAAGTGAAAAAATATAATTTAAAATTAATCCCACAGACGCGATGAGAAAGCAGTTTTCCAAATAGAAAATGTTTAAAAGATTGAATAGTTATAATATCAAAATTCAATATGTAATTGATTATAATGAGTAAAATTGGATTAATATATATATATATATATATAATTTAATAAAATTTTATTTTAAAACCATACTAAAACAATTTTTAATTTTTTAAATCCTATAAAAGAAATGACAATTCTTTATAAAAACTAGTATTTCTCACTATTCATCGGAAACTTTTTTTCTTAAAAAAATTATAAAAAATAACCCTAATATAATTATTAAATAATTATTTCAAAATGTTATTTTAGTATTTAAAATATATTTTCTAATACAAAAAAATTACGTTTAAAATAAGTGATCACAAGGCGATAAAACATCTTTTTTAAAACAAATTACCATTTAATCGTAAAATTACATTTATTCTTATATATTTTATAGAAAATACATAGGATTAATTTTAATCCTTTTATGGAATATATATTTTATATAATTCATTAAAATCATTCATAAAAAGTGTTTTTTAATTTATTGAGGTAAAATGCATTAGTGCGCATAAAAAGAGATGTTTTTCCAAAACTATTTCATTTGTTTTGAAATGGTTTTATTTTCATTTCTAAATAATTTTTTACAAAATAATTATTTATATATACATATCTAAGTCATATATTTTCATAATTTAGTTAATCCTATTCATAACCTCTATTCCAACGGTTAGGTGATAACTATGATATTGAACAATAATTTTTTAATAGTATGTCATGCTTAATTTAAAGTCGGTGTTATGTGTAACATGAGATAAAATCAGTGTTTCATATAATGTAAGATAAACTAAATGTTATCTGTAGCGGATGATAAAGTCTTTTTTTCATGTGATTCAAAATATATAGAAGATGAAATTTGTTTGAAAAAAATATTTTGACAAAATATCAGGGTGTTTTAAATTTGAATTAATGGGAAAAGGGGTTTGATCCATATGTTTTTACATCTTTTACTTTGTTATCTTAATAGTATTAATTGATGGTATTGATGACCTTCTGATAATCATGGCTATTGGGAGCCTTTTGTTGCATTGTATTTGTTGTGATGTCTAAATTTTTTTTCTTGTTATTGTGATATCACCCCAAAATAGAAATTGGAGATCCTATTATATATATCGAATAAAATTGTCTCCATAGAATTTATAGCAAGTGTGATAATGACCATAAAAAAATATGTTAAATTTATGAAAACCCCATTCTCCAAAATCTGAAAAATGTTACATTTGTGTGGTATGTTGTGGTGTGGTCGTGCTACGGGGAGACAATTTACAGTTCTGATATGGGGGATGATGTGTTGTTTTGTCTACTTATAATTGTGATGTGGTATGTGGTGATGTGTAGTTCTGATTTGGTATGGGGAAATTTGTGGTTGGTTTGAGGTTATGCTAAGGATTGACGATGTGTGGTTGGTTTGAGGCTATTTTGTGGAGGTGAAAATGTGAAGTTCATTTTAGTCCATACCGTGGGATAGTGATATGTGCTTGTGTTATGTGGGGAATATGGTGAGAATGGTTGTGTTGTTATAGATTCCCAAATAGTGGTGGAATGCATGGATGATAATGTTTTAAATTGGCTCGGTATGGTTTGGTTAATCAGATAGAAATTCCAAGTAAAAAAATTTATAATGGGTTGTGAGGTTAAATGTGGTTATTGATAAATAATGAAATGAAGGGTCCATTTAAATTATTATTTTTGGTAATTAAAAGTTGTAAGTGGATTCTAGATTTCATTTGTTATGTGGTTTTCTTCATTTAGAGGTGGAATAAAAAGTGGGAATGCTTTGGGTTGGTTTGATCTTTATTATGAATTCATAGCTTGGTATTGTTTGACATGGAATATATAGACCTTGTATATTCATTGTGATTTAAATAAAAATCACACCCGTGTTGAGAACTATATGCCGACAACCATACATTTATATGAGGGTCTTTTTCCCAACATCTTAGTGGTGAGGATGAATGGCTTACTACCCACTATTTCTAACTTTCTCTTCCAGGTGAGTAGATATGCAAAAAATGTGATGGATGAAGGTATGATAGTGCACAAGTTGATGGACCAGGAGTCTTTAGGAGATATGAGATGTGATCATGTTGTAGGGTAGTGGCCAAGGTGCTTTCGAGTGAGAAGTAATGTGACCATGCTATAGTGTGAAATGTGGTGGGGGTCATGCATGGAAGTAGGTGGGAAAAATGTTGATGTACTTCATGTTTAGGATACCCTAATCATTTAGTTATATTTATGATGTCATGGACCATGTATATTTGCGTGAGATGAGTTGTGATCGTGCTATGGGGAGGTGACCTGGGTGTCTTTGGGTGAGATGTGATGTGACTATATTATGGGATGGTGGTATATGTTATATGGATGATATGGGAGTTATAGGGCATATGAAGTTGGGGTGTGAGAGTGTAAAATTAGTGATAAAGTGGTGCACGTTACCCTTTATTGATATGCATTTTATTATCCTATTATAATAGGCTTGGGTTATTTGGTGAGCATCACTTGGTGAGGATGGGTTTATATTTTTGACCTATATAGGTGCTATTGGTTATGAAGTTTGTTGATGGGTGCATTATTATCATTATTTTAAATGTTCATGAGATACTTTGGTCTTCATAATCATTATAAATGTATTTTGACACTATGTATATAAACCATTTTTCAGGTTTCTAGGAGGATTTTGTTGACCGTACTGTACATTACTAGCTCATAACCTTGAAATATTGCAGGGTCACTATTTTAGATATTCTTTTGTGTATTTACTTTGGAAAATTTTATATATATTTATTTTATTTATACATGAATTGTGGGATGTCTTTTTTTTTCATTTTATATTATTTCATGGATATTCTTGTGGATAATTCATCCTATCACTCAATCTAGTCTTTATATAGAGGTTAATGCCCCCAATTTATGATATTTTTATACACTTAGTGATATTCACCATCCTGTGGTCTACTAGGGTTGGGAATCAAGGGTCATTACCTCTCTCCATTCATTGCGGTATGTTTGGTGTGAGGGGTTCATGATAGATTGGTATTAGAGATGATGGTTGAGAAATATGATAAAGTCTGGAGTTATACATAATAAGTATTGTATGGGTTGGTAT
The DNA here is from genome assembly GCA_963277665.1 of Viscum album. Taxonomy (NCBI): domain Eukaryota; kingdom Viridiplantae; phylum Streptophyta; class Magnoliopsida; order Santalales; family Viscaceae; genus Viscum; species Viscum album. Next base: position 1,539,991,800 of record OY728150.1, read on the forward strand.
GGAAAAAATTTCAGTTGATCTTAGTGCATGAAATAGGCCGAGAAGACTTTTTATGAAATATGATTTTAGGCCACCCTATGATATGGATTTCATAATATGAGCTTACCGAATGACCAAGTGATGTAGATTTTTTTGCAAGGAAGATAAGGTGTAGTACATGCATCACAATGATTTTTTTTCTTTTTTGAATTTGGTTGTTTTGGTTATAGGAATTTAATTATAATTAAAATGAATCTTAATAAAAATCTATACTAATAGCCTTTGGAAATTCTTGTTTTCCCTTTTAGCTATATATTCTGGTCATATGCCTCATCTGGTTCATGTAGTGGAAGTTCAGTTGGCTAACCTAGTTGATCACCAGAGGGTTGATCTGACTAGGGAGTATGATCAATGGTAGGGCAAATAATTAAATTTTTAGTGGCAGGCTTTAGGGATGTACAAGGGATGTTTTTATAATGTGGAAATAAAGAGATAGTTGTAGGTTATTTGGGATCACCTCTAGTTTCATCTAGGTCTTAATGGGGTACTATGTCCCGCAAGAAGTTAGTCATATATGGGGAGATATGTATTAGTGGTGAATTCTTGATATGGATATGTGAAAGGAGGAAGATGTTTCATGGATCAACAATCAAAAAGAGTTTTGAGAAGATTTATTATCATTGAACATGACTATATTGAAGAAGAAGGATTTTATTTCTTTTTAGTAGGGTAGTTTTTCATTGTGGGAGTTGATAATTAAGTCCATGGAACTTCATAATTTTCCCTAGATCATTTTTAAAATTGGTATTCTCATGCAATTAATCTTGTGGAGGCACTCCATATTTCAATCTAGTATGTAGTCAATCCTTTTATGTCGTATCTAAGGTTCAGAAGAATCTATCAGTGACCAAGTTTATTCACTTGTAAGGAGGTTTTTTCATGAGAGGGGAATGAATAGGTTTACAAGAAGAGCTAAGTTGTTAGTGGAAAGTCTCAGGAACCATGAACCTTAAGGGTTTGACTAGTGTGGAGTCTACCTTAGTAGTTACATTTATAGCCTCAGGGAAAGTGATTTTCATTCTTTTTTACAAGATTTGATCCAGTGTGTTTCATCTATGGGGTTCATAGACATTTCCAGAACTAGTGCCTACTGACTCTCCAAGCTCAATTTAGTGGAGGTAGTCTAGTTTGGAATTAGCTTCAATAACAGTTTGTAGTGGGGTTGTTTCAGTAGTAGGGGTAACATGATTATGCTCTATGAAGGGGACTTAAAGTAGGCAGAGGGAAACTTTAGGATGTTCCTCATGTTTTGGGCCTCAATATGAGTATAGTCATCGAGGTGTCCCTAAAAAATGGTAGGGGAATTAAGTATGGTGAGTTACAGGTAGTGGAGGTAGTAGGACCTAAATGGCCATAGATCATTTGAGGTACACTAATTTTTTTCATCCACTCTTTTTCCCTTGTGTTATTCAAGATATTAACAGTCCTTTTTTTTCACTAGATCTTGTCCATTCTCTAAGAATTGACATAGAGAGGCTCCGAGTTCTCCTGGTGTTGAATATGCTAGTTAGAGGCCAAAATATAAGGTTTGATGTATTAGGGGGGATGTAGACTGATAACGAGGCCAAACCAATCTCATGGGTACAAGTTATTTCTATATATTTAGCTGATGATGCCATCCTTAGAATCTACTTGATTTATTCTATGCATTCTATTATCAAATATTTTTAGAGGAGAGCTGTATTCATTGATGTGGGTAGCTAGATTGATTTATTCCTTAGTGAGTGGAGTTATCAAGTGGGATGTAGATGTGTGGATACCCTTCATTCCTTGATGGATGAGTTGTCCCTGGAATTGGCTAGCACTAGGGTGGTGGAGGAAACTAGGGTTTTTAGGTAAATTTTGGTTGTTTTTTCTTGACAGGTTGTGATTCTACTCCCTTGACATGATGTTGAGTTTGAGATACATCTAAAACTAGATGCTTCTCTATTTTCTACAACTACTTATCTGTTGACACCATTTATATTGTGGGATGTGATAATTTAGATAGCTGATCTGATGTATAAAGGTTTCATCTGACCTAGTGGTTTGTCATGGGATACTCCAATGTTTTCCACAAAGAAGGAAGATGGAGGTATAAGGTTTTCTGTAAACTACTATAGGTTTAATCAGGTGATATTCATGAATTACTATCCTCTTTAGAGGATTGATTATATTGTTGACCAGTTAAGAGGGGATAATTGGTTTTCTAAGATCAATCTATGGTATGGGTATCACCAGTTGAGGTTAAATAAGAGAAATATCCCAAAGACTGCCTTCAGATATTTCTATGGGAATTTGGAGTTCATAGTCACGTCGTTCGGTGTCAAGAATGCACCATATATGTTTATGGGGATGATTAACTCAATATTATGTGATTTTAAGGACTAGTTCTTAGTCGTGTTCTTCGACATCATATTGATCTACTTGAAGTTATATTATGAGCATTCTAATTATCCCAAAGCTATCTTGTAGGTTATTCAATGCCACTAACTCGTTAGGAAGTCACCCAAGTCCATGTTTTTTACAAGAAAGGTGCATTTTCTTGGAAATTTTATGTATCAGTAGGGCGTGGAAGTTGATCAATCAATGGTGGAAGCAATTATTTATTATTATTATCGCAAGAATGTTGAATAGGTTTGTAGTTGCCTTGGTCTCATAGGATATTATCAGATTTTTGGGCCTGATTTCTCTTGAGTTAAATCCCTGTTGATATATTTGACTATGAACAACTAAACTTTTTTGTGGAATGATTTGTGCCAAGAAGTGTTTTACATCTTAAATGGTAAATTGGTTAGTTCTCCAATTTCAGAGTAGCAGGTGATGTTTGATGGGTTTTGTGATACTTCCTCTATGAGCTTGGGATGTATGTTGATATAGAAGATTGTGGTGATATCTTATATGTATTGGTATATACATATCCATTAGTATAAATATGGAACCCATGATATTTATTTAGTTTTAGTTGTGTTTGCACTGAAGTTGTATCAATATTAACTAATTCATTAGCGCTTTGTGGTATCCATAGATCACAAGAGATTTCAGTGTATATTTTCTTAGTGTGATTTGAATATGTGGAAATGGATGAGGATGATGTTTTATTAGGATTATGAAATTAATATATCTTACACCTTAGGAAAGGGGATTGTTATGGATAATGATTTGAGCACAAGGCCATGGAGCTATTTTAGTCAAGATTTTATGAATTCTTGGAGAGTGGTGGAGGATTTTCCAGACTTACACATGGATAAAAGGGTGTCTTATGGTAGAGGATATTTGTTTCTGATGATAGTTCAGTCTTACCTACTGTAACATGTGAGATAATCTTTGTGGGGAGACTTTGAGGAAGAGGCGATGCATGATCATGTTAGTCATGGTGATTCTTTAGATAGGTGGTTGTATGATGATCATAAATGTATTATGTTTAATGATAGAATCATTTTTCCTGTAGCGATGCATGTGGAAAACCTTCATGTGTTTAAAATCTCATCTTTAGTGGTACACCCAAGGGAATTAAAGATTTACCAATTCATGGGAATGTAATTTTGGTGGACCATGATGAAACATGAAACTACATAGTTTATGTATCAATATTTTGATTAATAGTAGGTAAAGGTTGAGCATCATGTTCTTGGATGTTTTTTGAACCCATTAGATTTTCCCAAGTGGAAATGGGATAACATCTCGATTGATTTTTTCAAATGGTTACCCCAAGATCAAGAATGTTATGATGCTATCTGGGTAATTTTGGATCAGTTGATGAAATAATATCATTTATAAGTGACTAAGGAGTAATGTACCATTGATGTTTTGGAAAGGAGGTACATCGATGAGGTGGTGTCCTTACATGTAGTTTTTAGGTACATTATCTTGGATTAATATGCATGTTTTACCTCATGAGTCTAGATGTGATTTCAGTATGTTTTCAGATATTAGTTACACCTCATCACTAATTTACACCCTAACATAGATAGGTAGATGAATAATACTATCTAGAAAATTAAATATATGTTGTGGGAATGAAAATAGACTTTAGTGGATTTTCAAAATGAAAATTTTAGTTTTCTTATAAAAACATCCATATTTTTTCTATTGGCATGGGTCCAATTACGGATTTTTATGGGTGGATGTTTCATTCTCTTATTTTGATGGATAGAGGTTGGGGAGGTTGTAGTTCTTGATGATGATATGGTACAAAGCATGATAAAAATGGTTTATCATGTTCATGAGGGGATGAAAGCAATGAATGAACAAAATAAGTATTATACCAATCATAAGAGGAGGCCCTTGAAGTTCAATGTTGAAGACCATGTGTTATTAAGAGTATCCCCCCGATGAAGTAAGCTGAGGTTTAGAAGGGGGATTAAGCTTTCTCCAAGGTTTATTCGGCCTATTGAAGTTTTGGTATGAGTTTGTGAGGTTTAATTTCAATTATAATTTCCACCAAAACTATATAGGATCCACAATTTCTTTTAAATCCTTTATCTTTATTGGTATCTATAAGATTATTCCAATGTCATTGACTAGGGATAACTAGTTATTGAGGTTGGTGCAATGTTCGTGGAGCATCTAGTGGAGATCTATGGTCATTGTTAGAGGGTGATACATGGATTAATTATTCCCCTAGTTTATGTGTTGTAGAGGTATGGTGTCCTAAAGTATAGTACTTAAGGGAGTGATACACTTATGCATACCTTTCACCCAAAGTTGTTTTGAGTTTTTTATGATTTTTATTCTTTAAAATGTTTGGATATTATTGTTCTATGAGAGGTGTTGTTATTTTATTGGATTATTTTCTTGATGTGTGATGTGTGATAAATATTCCATCATATGAAAATGGAAATATATAAATTCTAATTAGGATGTGTTATACTTGTTCATGAATGGAATTCGTGATGTAAACCCATAAAATATAGGTTTTTATATATCATTCTCAACCATTTTTATTTTTATTTTTCTATTTATCTATCTCTATATCACATTTTGCATCAATCCATAAGAAATTTTTTTGGATCATCTATCCCTCCTCCTTTGTTTATCCTTGGATTCTGGTGAATTTCTTTTTGCGATCAGTGGTATGTTATTCTTCTTTTCATGATGGTTTTCTCTTTTTATTCCTTGGCAGATCTACAATGGTGATGTGGTTTTGGTTTGGGGTGTGTGTGTGGAATATTTTTTTGGTAACCCTTGATGTGGGTTAGGTTGATCTAGGATATTTTTATGTCGTTTTAGTTTATAAGAATTTATTCTTCACCTGACCGTGCACAATGAGTTGGAAAAGATTCTTTGAGGTGGGGAATCACTCATTGTTCACTTTTATGAACAATTATAGAGGAGTTTAGTCTTGTTTTTCTATGAGGTATTGTTTGTGATGGGATAATAAAGATAAATTAATAAGTCAATTATAATTAAATGTAAAATGGGTTAGATCTATATATTTTTATAAATCTAAAAGTATTATCTTGATATTGTGAATTGATGGGATTAATGTCCTAATAGAAATCATGGTTGTTGAGGTCCTTTTTTTTGCGATGCAGTTGTTTTGATATAGAAACCTTGGTGTATATTGTTATGATATCACCCAAAATTGAAATTCTATAAAAAATTATATTTGGATAATAAAATGTTTTCACTAGGATTTATGGCATGTGGGAGAATGCCCATAAATAAAGATGTTAAATGTGATAAAAGACCATTTTTATAAATCTAAAAATGGTATGTTTGTGTGATGTGTTATTGTGTGGCTATTCTATAGGGTGGCTATGTGATGTTTTGACATGGGGGATGATGTGTGGTTTTTTCTATGTGTGGTTACGATAAGGTATGGGGTGATGTGTTGTTGTTATATGGTATTGGGTGTTGTGTGGTTGTTTTGAGGCTATTTTTTGGGGAAATAATGTGTGTTTGGTATGAATTTGTGCTAAGGGTATAAATTTGTTGTTTTATTGATGTTGTGTTGTAGGGTGATGATTTCTGGTTGTGTTATGCAGTGAATTAGGTGGGAATGGCTGTGATTTTCTAGAAGCCTAGATAGTGATGGAATAATGGGATAATAATGTTTTAAATTGGCATGAACTAGTTTGGATAATGGTATAGAAAGAGTAAATGAAATAATTACTAATGGTTTATGTGAAAATATTTGGTTGTTTAAAAATAATATAATGAATGGTCCATCTAAATGATTTAATTTGGTGATGAAAAGTTGGAAGTGGCCTGTGGACTGCCTTAGTTATGTGATTTTCTTCATTTCGATGTAGTAGTGAAAGTGGTAATGTTGTTATTTGGTTAGTACTTCATTGAAAACCCGTAGATTAATCTTCTATGTGTGGATATATATATATATATACCTAGTACGTTCCTTGTGATTTATATGTGCACCCCACCATCATCAAGAACTACATTACAACACCCATAAATATATACAGGGTGTGATTTCACTAACCTCCTAATAATGGGAATTGATGTTTTTCTACCCACTCTCTCTTCCATGAAATTAGATATGCATAGGTTGTGATGGATGTAGGTCTGATAGTGCACCAGGTGATAGTTCATGTGTCTTCATAAAAAATAATATGTGACCGTGATGTGGGGTGGTGGCCCAGGTGTTTTTGGTCAAGATGTGATGTGAACATGATATGGGGAATCTTATGGTAGGGATTATTCATGGTAGGATATGTGAATGATTTTTATGTACTTCATTTTCATGATACCCTACTTCTTTGGTTATGGTTGTGATATGATGGACCATGTGTCTTTATACATGATGGGATATGGCTTTGCTATGGGATGGTGGCCCAAGTGTCTTTAGGTGAGATGTGATGTGACCATGATATGGGGCCATGTTATTTTTCATACATAATAGATGGTATTTACCGGACATGAAATGTTGGGGTGTGAGAGAATAAAATTCATGGGAAAGTGGTGCAGGGAACCCTTTATCGACATGAATCTTATTGTGTTATTATAATTTCCTTTTGTTATTTGGTAAGGGTATCTTGGTGAGAATGGGTCTAGATAGTTTAACTATTTTGGTGTTTTTGGTTATAAAATTTTCTCATTGGTTCATTAGTATGTTTCTTTCACACGTGAACAAGGGACTTTGGTTTTCTTAAATAGTATACATGTATTCCTACCATATGTATATAAAATTATTTTCCGGTTTCTAGGATGATTACACAGACTGTGATAGACATTAATAACTCAGAACCATGGACTGTTACTATGTCACTACTTTAGCTTTTCTTTTGGGTATTCTCATAGGAGGATTTTATCTTTATCATTTTTATTTATACATGAATTGTGGAATATATTTGGTTTCCTTTTATGTTATTTCATGGTGATTTTTGTGGTTGATTTATCCTATCCCCTAATCTAGTTTTAATATATAGGAAAATAACTCCCATTTATGAGTTTTTATAACCTGGGTGTTAGTCACAAACTTGGGCCTATTAAAAGTAGGACTCAAGGGTCATTATATCTCACCCTTTACTATGGTATCTTTTTAGGGCAAGGGAAATTACATGTGAGGTTGAATTGAGATAGTTTTTTAAACTAGTTTTTCCCTCCTCTATGTTTGGATCAAATTTTCTTTATCTTCGTCTAAACCATGAGATCCTTAGGCCTATATTTTGATGGTTCTTTGAAGCCTTTGGTGGATCTAATGTCTCTCACTTAAAATTAACAATGAATTTTTCATCTGAGGATCTCATTCCTCCCATCTTATCTATTCCATGTCTCTTTTTTTCAATTCTATTATATTCTACCTCCTCATAAGTTTATGATAGGGGCTATAGGATATGGTTTTTCTTCTTTTGGTAAATATATTCATAGTGATAAATGTGATATAGGTTATTGAGGTTACCCTTAGGATCATTGGTGGCATTTTTTCATAATTTTACCTCCATGCACATTCTAGAATTTTATAATAACTATATGAGGATGGGGATTCAAAACCATTCTCTTTGAATTGTGTGTTAATGTGGAGTTATCAACCCCATGTTTTTTGAATTATAACATTAAAGATAATGAAATAGATTAAGGGAAATTTAAATGGAAAACTAAATAACATGTGTTTATTAGATTTTTGTGTTATTGATCATGTGTTGTTTCTTAGGATAGATTGAACAGTGTTTTGGGGATATACCTATTTTTTTGTGAAAAAACATCATAATATTTATAGTTGGTAATGTCAATTAAATATGGGAATACGAATTTAGGTATAGAAGTATTAAATTAATATGGATATTGTTTATACCTTAAATGTTAATTAAGAATTGGAAGGGGAATAAATTATAATATTTGTATTTTTTTTTCTATCACTGAGGTTACTTTCAAAAATAATTTTTTTTATTAAATTTGTATAGTTATATTAGTTTCATAAATTATCTAGGAAACATTTTAGAGAAAGGATATGATGTTTTTATGTGGTGTAAATTGATTGAGTTTGTCGATGAGGTATCTAGTGGTTGAGGTTTTTGAATAGGTGAAATTTTATGTTGAGGTTGTTTGAATATGATAGAGTGCTTGTTGATTTGGTGGTGTGGAGGTTTATGTGTACTTTAGTCACAGATGGATGATAATATATAACATATCTAGAATCAATTAATTGATTAATGGGGTTAGGCTACTATCATTTATAGTGATAAAAGAATAATTAGATGGGTGGAGTGATTAATTGAAAGTGGAATAGAATATAATGGAATAATAAAGTGTTAAAATAAATAAATGATTATATAGATGGTGTATGGAAAATTTAATTATTAATAATGAAGTGAAAGTGTTTCATTGAAAGTGTAGTGCATAGAAATTAATTTTATGGTCAAATAAATATGTGGTATAATAAATGTAATAATCATAATTAATTATGAGTAAATTTAAAGCATTGAGAAGTATAAAATTAATGAAATATAAAGTCATTGGTAATTTCTTTATATTAATGTTGATTATGTGATGAGGAAAAGAAATCATGGGGATATTTTTTGGTTATTGTGTGGTGATTAAGGGGTTGTTCTATATAGTGGGTAGAGGAGGTAGCCGGGTTTATGTACGACAGTAATGGATTTAGCTATATTTTCATAGGATTAGGTAGTATAATCATTGGTTGAGTTTTTTGTTTTATTATATATCCATTATATTTTTTTATGAACAAAAACCCTAGTTGGGTATTGTGACCAATGCCCATATATTCTCATTGTGTTTTATGCATTTTCCCCAGTATCTAGGATATAAGTGATATGGTTTGCTGACCACTCCCCCTTCCTCATGATCCCTTCTAGAAATAATATGGGATATAATGTATTTTGAATATATAGTTATGTCTTGGGAAAATGGTGTAGGTATACATTGATGGAGTATGAAACTACATTGATGTGATTCATAATTATGTTCTCAACTATGAGGTGATATTAGATACGATAATGATGTTGTTATGGATTTTTTTTGTTATGATGTAAAAATATGGATATGTAGCAAATGGTGATGAAATTTATTAATTATATTTTATCACTAGTACATAAGTTGTTGGGGTGTGAGGGAAACCAATTTATTGGGAAAGTGGATATCGGGTACCTTCACATATATTTACATGAAATTATTTTACAATACATGAGTGTGGTTTTGTGTGTGAGATATACGGTGTGTATGGGTGATAGATGACCTATATATTTATTGAGTTCTTCACTATTTATTCATATATGAAATATTATTCATATTCTATGTTTTAATAAGAAGTTTTATATAGAATAATACTATTTAATATTCTCACTCCTAAATATTATATTTCATTATATTTATAAGAGGGACTTGGTGATAGAGCTATGTGATATTATCTCATAGTATGGTGTTAGTTAATATTCTTAGATATAATACCATAGGAGTGTATTATAGTATTTATTTTTCTAAATTAATTTATGTTTGAGTGAGGTAATTTAGGTCCAAGAGTGTCTAAGCCCTATGTAAAAAAGGAGTTTTTATGTTCTTAGAGTGTGTGGAGAAGGCCCATAGGTCCAATTTTGAATCGTGGCATAGGTTTTGGGCTTAGTATATTTATGAAAGAAGGAACACAGTACCTACTGGTCCATTACTATATATATCTAGTGAGCTAAAGAGAGGAGTAAGAAGGCCCTCAATGGTCACAGGGTGGTTGGTGACCCTTTGACGAGTTCATAATGGCTAGTGGGTACTCAGTAGAAGGGTATCTGCTAGTAGGTGTTTTTTTAATTTGTTTCTTTTACTTTATAATTTGGTTAATTTATTTTATTAATATATTAAATGATGGAGCCTCTCATTTTGAGGCCATTTGACTAGGAGGATTGAATTAGCCCTTCTCTATTATTCCCACTCTTCGTTGATGGATTTTACTAATTTATTTCTAGTTCCACACGAGGTTGGACTCTAGTGGTAACTCTAGGTAAGCCTCTACATCCTTTAATGTTTATATCTAATATTATTTTCTATTGTGGTGAATTTAATATGAAATATAAATTTTTAGGATCATCCTTTATTTCAATGATTTATTTTTCCTTGAGTAGAATCTAAATATAGGACTTTTCATTCGAATATTTTCTATTTCTAGGTAGGTGTTTCTTGGATATTTTCAATGTTATATCTGTGTTTATGCTTTATGTGGTTTACAAACAATGGTAAGGTCATTTGAGAGATCTGGAACTGAACTATTTATTGTTTCCATTTTTCGTGTAAGTCACCTAATATTTTTATCATATGGGTTTGTGGTTATATTATGTTCTTTCCTAGTTATTTATTTATTGAAATAGGGATTAGAGGGTAATCATTATGTGCTTAAATTTTTGTTTTTTTCATTAGTTTTTTGATATGGTTAATTGAAAACATGTTGTGTGTAACCAGTGTGGCTATGGGGAAACATGTATCACTGAGTGTAATGTGGGTGGTGATTAACATTACCATGGTTAGAGATTAACATTATTTGAGTTGTGGCCATATGTTTATAGTGATTATGCTCAATATGTGAATAAGGCTATTGGTGTTTTGAGTGAAATACCCCAAGATTTCATTATGTTATATTCCTTTAAATAAATAATGTGTTAAATAGAATGGTTCAAAATAAAATACAACTAAAATGGGTCTTGATATATTTTATGAACATTATTTTATGAATAAAACATATAGTAAATAAAAATAAAGAAAATAAATTGAAAATTATTACATTTATAAGATAACTAGTTGATTTGATTTAATTTTAAAAAAGATTGTTTTTCAAAGATATTGTTTTTAAAGTGTTGTGTATTTAATTCTAATAAATTAAATATATCACCTTGAAAATATTATTATAAAAATATATAATGTTTCAAATTTATATACTAATATATACAAATTTATTAAATTAGTAATTGATGTGAAGTAACATTAAGAACACATAAATTTTTAAAATTCGGGTTTCTATAAAATTAGATAAACTTTGTATTTTTTTTGTTTCATTTATGTACTAAATTAATAATTTTTTAAATTTTAATATGATAAAAGAAACAAATTTATTGAATTAATAATGTCAAAATAATCATTGAGTCTATTTTTTGGATTTTTATGGAATGGTTTATTTTTATGTCAATAGTGACAAATGACGTTTTTAAAAATATTTTTACATTTGTGAAATCATCTTGATAAAATAATGACATACGTGCATTTGAAAAAATTTATAATAAAAATAAATATATATTTAATAAGAAAAGTAAAAAATTCTAAAGTATTATGTTGAATTTATAAAGATATGTTTGAAATTTGAAAACCTAATTGATGTTTTATTCTAGTAAAAGTATTAATTTTGGGTCCTTTGTTTAATTATGTTTTTTAGAGGATAAATTCAGTTTTTATTGTATTTAAAAATAATATTTTTTAATCATAAACCAATATATTCCATGATAATAAATACTATATATTATTTTGGGTATAAATTCATTTTTACTCTTAGATGGATTTTTTTCTAAAATATTTCTTTAATTGCATTGTGCATAATTAGTAAAACTAATTTTTAATAAATATAGAAATTGAATCGTATAAAATGGATTCTATATTTTTAATCATAATTTTTAAATTATGAAATATATCCATTTAATTTTTAGCCATAAAATTATGTTACCATAACAAGAGTTAATTTCTATATAAGGGTGAAAAAAGTTAAAGGGTTAAAACAATGTGATAAGGTCACAAGTATTATATAATCCTATCTATAAATTTTTATTTATTAGTGTATTTTTATCAATATTATATTATATTCTAATTCTTTATTTGTTTCAAATGACTTTAAAGACATTTATATTATTTAGTGTTAAGATTATTTACAAGGGTATAACTCCTTTTACTTATAAAAGAAGACTGTAACCCCTCACTTATCCACTAACTATGAGATCTATATCTAAAGTATTATATTAAAAAATAATATCACAAAATACTTATACATAATCTAGAGGTTCTGGTCTCACCATATGACTGGCCTAAGAAAGATTACAGAGGGATCCAACAGAGGAAACCTAAGAAAGAATTAATCCTCTTAACCATGTCCATTCAAGTTTCTTTCTTATTCCATATCATATAAATATATTTTTTTCATTATAATATAAATAAATAAGAATTATTAGTAATATTAAAATGTTATTATATTGATTTAGAATGATTATACACCTTACTTACTTCTATTGGAAAATCGAAATTCCACGTGTGTGTATATATAAACTACAACCTCCATGAAGCAATGCATTTCATTATTCATCAATAGATCCCAATGAAAGTTATAAATATGGGTTGAAAAAAATAAAAATATCTATGAGCTAATTATTTTTATATAATATTAAATCATTATTAACCTTCATTACCTCATGTACATTAAGAAAATTGAAATGTTGTTTATGTGTATATGTGGACTAACACCTCTATATAAAATGTTCATTAGTTTTCATTTACTTTATATATGTATGATTCTAAACACTAATTTAATAAATAAATATGTTATTTATATAAATATTACTGTTATATAAAATGTATATTATCATTATATTATAAAACGTTCTTACTCATTCAACTGTTATAACATTTTCTTGTTTTGGTCAGTTTTACCACTGACACAGATATTATTATATTTATTATGTCATTAATGATTAAGGAATGATATTTAATAGTAATATTATGTACTAATAATGAATTTATGTGGTTTTCAAAATAAAATAATGGAAATATATGTGTATATTTTTAAGAAAAACAATTATTTTATTGAAAAAATTAAAAGTAGAAATTTTAAGGTTTCAATGTGAATCATCATTATATGTACATTTTGTAGGTGAATTACCATAACCAAGGTGAAAGTAAAAAAAACTCCAAATTGAAACATGCATGAGAAACGAGAGAATTAACACATAAATATTGATTTTAACAATGAATTATTACTAAATGGATTATAAAAAACTATAAGTGAAAAGTATATAGTAAGGTAAATATAAATATTTCTATAATATAGACATATAATAAATAAAAAAAATTATATAGGAGTTTAGAGAATTCCCAACTAAGTGAAAGAATGTGGTAATATATTTTTCTTTAAAACATCATTTTAATGTTTTTTTTCATTCAAAATTTTATCATCTATATCTATATTCTTTGTGTGGGTTCAATACTATTATTATTTATACTCCAATGATTTTGAAGACCATTTTCAACTATCCCTTTCCATATTTTTAAAATATTTAAAATTTAATATTTTAAATGTTTATATATGTGTTACCTTTGACATTATTTTCTAATTTCTAAAAATAATTTTATTTAACATTTACCTGTTGACCACATTTTATCTAAGATATTTCCATTCCATGTTATTAATATTCTTTTTTATATTTCCCATGGGGTTTCAATGAAAATAATTTTTACACTATTTTATGAATGTTTCTCTTTCGACGTGTTACTAAATGAAATGGATAGTTCATCTTATTTTTATGTGTTAACTAAAAATATTTATTATTATGGGTTAAAATGCATATTTTAATGAATTTTAGGATATAAATTAGATATTTTTTTTTATCATTTTATGGTTTTGGAAATTGGGTATAATAATGTACGAGTCTGATATATCCTTCCAATCCATTGGGTAATTATTTATTCACTAGGAGATGTGATATTGGAATTAAATGGTTATCTAAATCTGTTAGGAGTTTATATTTGAATTAACAAGATAATTTATTCCAATCTGTTTTTATATTGGAATTATCTTGTAATGTTATCCCATTATGAGTTAATTTATAATTAAATGGTTATGTTATTCCATTATGCATTTTATTAATTTTGTGTTTCCAAGTAACTTCATGATTTATGATTTCTTATGGAATTTATTTATAATATTGATTTATCTGTAAAATATATTTTATTATTTAACGTTAATATTTATAAAATTTCAATATTTTTTGTCCAATGGAAAAACTTTTTTTAAAGTTTTTATGTATTTTGAAGTACTAAAAAGTTATAGATTTTAGTCATATCCCTTAAATTGTTTTTCTCACATCATTTTTAAAATTTTTTCACAAGGAGTAATTATGATTAGAAATTATTATTTAGTCAAGATTTTGATCTTGGATAAATAAATATTAATATTAGAAGATTTTCTTGTGGGGAAAATTAACTTTGAGTAGAAGTGTGTTGTTCATAATGTTTGAGTTTTCTAAATTCCCTAAAACTAAAAAGATAAAGTGTCTTAATAATTTAAGTAAATTAGTTTTTTATTTTGGATGTTTTTTTATGGATGTTAAATATAAATAGGTTAATTGTAGGATATATTGGAGAACTAATGTGGAATAATACATTTATGTATTCTATATAAAAATACACTAATGATTTTCGTTATGGTATTGTGTAAATTTATAAGGACCCAACCTCAAAAAATTACATAATATTGAATTAAATGAATAATTCACATTGAGGATCTTTTAAAGTTTAGTGTTTTTTAGAATTATTTCATAACTGTTACATCACATCCCAAAAGTTACAAAGTAGACACTTATACTCAGTTCCCATATTTTTCACAAAATAAAAATTCTTGAAAAAAAGATTAATGTCTAGTTCCATGTTTTAGACAGCATGACTTTTCCTAGATCCCATCCTTGACCCTATTCCACTATATACCCTGTGAAAAACATTTCAAAAACATGGGATGAGCATAAAATGCTCAGTAAGGGATATAAAATGAATGAAAACTATTAGTTTTTTTTAAAAAACAACTAAACCATGAATACTTTATCATAAGTAGTACTTTTCACCTTTATGAAGTAGTAAATACTCTTCATTGAATGAAATATCATTTCTTACCCTTTTATAACCAAAATATTACCATAAAACCCATATAAAGAACACATAATATATAAAGGTAACTTGGTACAAAAACATACTTAAATGGAATAAACATAGAGTCAAATTTCACACATATCACTAAATGGAATAGCCATACAACTGACTTCCATACCCAATGCATTGGAGGTTATAACCTTACCATCCATCCTAGTTTATCACGGAACCACCCATCATTTGTTTTATCATGTAACCACCTGTCAAATGTCCAAGTACCATCATAAATTCATAACAAATAAAATAAATATAAAGTAATGAAATTTTTTTCACATTTCTATCACAATATATCACTTAAATATGTTGACATAACAAATCCATTATCAAAACAATTTTAAATACCAAAATACATAAAAGAATATATGGTATATATTTTCCTTTTAAAAAAATTTACGGCATGTTAATGAAGCCAAAGATCAAATAATACTCACAACGGCTGAAAGTCATTGTCACCACTTATGTTAAAAGAAACATTATTTTTTGTCATTTAGTAAGACTATTTGTAGAAAAATATTACCTTTAAAAGAAATGAAAATTAAAAGGTGTTTATACATCGTATAAAATAAAGTCGTGTATCAAAACAAAATATGCCTCAATGAAAGAATATTGAGATGAAGTCCCTTACCTCATGTCCAACTTGAATTGTTCGTTCTTTAATCTCATGAGTAATAAACTAAAGTTAATTTCTAATTTCTTAAGAACATTTTTTTTATGTTTATCATTCCTTTTAAATCACTTATTACTATGTTATAACTTTATGTAATTATTTAAGTTAATCATGGTCGTTTTGTCGATATTTGGTACTTGAGTCAAAAATGAACTTCTTATAATTACATGTTATTCATGTGGTAAAATATACATTATCTATAGAATTATATTCATGATATAGATATAACATATTCCATATGTATCCCGTATATGTATGTATTTATAATAGTACATAACATGTGGAGATAAGAAATGAAATGCACCGTTCATGGAGACGGTAAGCCGTACGTACGCATGGACACTACTTTCATTTATATTTATTATGTTAATGGAAATAAAACAAAATGATAAATAGGTATACTATAAATCCAGTATATTATCATATATAATATCATTAACTCCATCCTTTATACGTCCCACATATGGCATTAATGAGTCATGTTACTTTGAGGGGGTGGTAGTCTGCACTTCCTCTAATGAGATTATCGTATTTACCCACTATAGAAACCATAAAGGTATTATATAAATGAAAAATAAAGAAGAATAAAAACAATATAAATATAATATATATCAAATATAAATACAGTTCCATAATAATGTCTACCGTGAGAGGCAGTTGGAAATATTTGAATAATCATCGTTTTGTAAGGCAGTAGTTCGCCGTCCACAAAAACAGTATGTTCTTTACCCATTAGAAAGAGGTGTTTGTAATTGTAGTTTGAATCCTTTTCATAAAAACAACCTAGTATATTGAGTATTATGGGGTTTTTATAAAATAAAGGAATAAAAAGAGTTTATGGGGTTATATAAGTAGAAAATAAAAAACAAAATAATTTAAGAGAAATCATTACCTTTAATTCGGGTAACTCCCTTTGGTTTGAACAAGAAGGACTTCTTGAAGTGCCTTTTGCCTAAGTTATGGCTTCTAAGAGGATGAGAGGGATGTAGAGAGCTTAATTTGGTAGAGTCTGGACGAGCCAAGGGGATTGAGAGGTGTGGGGAATGAGTTAGATGTGAGGGCTTTTTGTAAGGGGGAGGAGGGTCTCTTTAGATAAGTGTGAAAATAGTATTTTATTATATAATGATTTTCTGTTTCTGAATGTAAAAAACTTATTAAATAAAATATTAGATGAAAAATAGTGTAAATAAAATCATCCAATAATAATTTTAGAGGTTTTGTATATTATTTAATTCTTTATAATCTTATTTATTTAAATAATTTGTTAATGAGGTAAACACTGCGTCATTATTGTGTCATAAATAATTTTATTTATTTGATGTACAGAAATAAAATAATTCCAGGATTTAGTAAATATTTTTATATTTCCAAAGAATATTTATTGTTTAAAAGATAAATTATATAACCCTATGTCCAAATTAATTTACTAAACGATATTTGTTTTTGTCATTTTTTTCTTTACTTTAAGTTAATTAATATAAAGTGTCATTAGCAATCTTAAGTGGCTCCATGGGGTTCCAAAATACACCCAAATATGCCCATGGTCGGCCATGACTCATCCAACAATGTTAAGACAAGTGTTAAGGTATTTTTTTATTATTATGATATTCTTTTTACCTTGAATTACACTATTTACCTTCAACCACAGTAAATAAAAGTCAAAAATTACTATTCACCAATTTTTTTTCCATCTTATTGAACCAAATTTTACTTACTAATAACAACGATGTATGTTGGATTTTATAAATTCAAATCACATAAGAGGTAAAATTTCATTTAAATGAAAATGTCAGTTTTTAACTACTACTTAGTGGTTTCACTATTCATCAAAAATTGAAGTTTTTCAGAAAAATACCAAAAATTAAGCCTAAGATATATTTGATATTATGAATTTAAAAATGATGTCTATTTTACCAAATTGAAAACATATAAGTTGGATTAAATAATTTAAAATTAATTTCTGTTGTCAAAACAAAAGGCGTGTTTTTAAGAAATATTAACTATCAAAAGATTGACACTTGATTATGTCCAATTTCAAAGTGAAATTAATTCCAATGACCAAAATTGGATTAAATTGTAAAAATATAATATAATTAAACTTTAAAACCAATTAAAAAGATAATATAACCATATAAATAAGTTAAATTAAAAGGCAGTTTTCAATTAAAATATAGTATTTTCCACTACTCATTAAAAAAATGAATTTTATCAGAAAAATACCAAAAATTTATCCATTGTAAATTTTGATATCCCAATTCTTAAGAAGAATTTTATTTGGTCAAATAAACATGTAAAAGTGAGAAAAACTATATTTAAATAGGGTTCAACATCAAAAGGCAGTAAATCAACATTTTAAAGTAAATTATGCTTAAAATTTGATTTATTCACATTTTAGGCCTCTAACTTTTATTTGATAAATGTAAAAACATTTAGAAAACATGTATAATCATATTTTAGTTTGTTATGTTCATTCCTGTAAGTACAATGACTTAGCGTTAACTACCATTTAAAATAATAATATTATACTGTTAGTGTGCAATGTATGATTTCAAAGAAACTGGTTGTTGTGTATCAGGTTTTCCATCGAACATAGAAACCATTTAAGGTAAAATTAATATTTAACTCACACATATTAATAAATATGAAAATTTCATATTTCTTTATTTACCTGGGATGTTACATCCATCCCCACTTTTGGAAATTGTGTCCTCGCAATTTTATTCACTTATCAAATAAGTGGAGGTATTTATCCCTCATAGCATTTTCAGATTCCCACGTTGCCTCTGCAACCATATGGTTTTTCCAAAAAACCTTTACCTGGTGAATTACCTTATTCCGCATTACTTGCTCTCTTCGGTCAAGAATATGGACTACATATTCCTTATAAGAGAGATTCTCTTGCAACTAAACTACCTCGGGGCTCAAAACATGAGATGGATCTGGCATATACTTTTTCAACATTGAAACATGAAAAACGTTGTGTACCAGGGGAAAACATGGAGGTAAAGACACTCTATAAGCAACTAATCTTACATTCTTCAGGATTTCATAAGTTCTAATGAACCTCGTACTCAACTTTCTCTTCTTAGTGAAACACATCACACTCTTCCATGGAGAATCTTTATGAAAGACATGATCACCTACCTTAAAAGAAAGACCATTCCTCTGGTTATCCGCATAACTTTTCTACCTACTCTGAGCTATTATCACGTGCTTCTGAATGAACTGAACCTTTTTTCCATCTCTTCTACCAATTTTGGTCCCATTATCTTCCTTTCACCTACTTCATCCTAAAAATATGACGTTCGACAATGCTTTCCAAATAATGCTTCAAATGGCGCCATCTTTATACTTGAATGAAAATTCAACCAAAGAAAGATGTTAGTCCCAACTTCCTTGGTAATCCATCTAGAAATCACGTAGCATATCCTCCAAGGTCTGAATTGTTCGTTATGAATACCCATATGACTGTGGATGAAAAGATGTACTAAAATTCAATTCAGTACCCAAAGACTTCTAAAGGCCTTTCCAAAAGTTGGAAGTAAATCTATGATCACGATCAGATATAGTGGAGAGGGGAACACCATGAAACATGACTATATAATTAATATACAACCATGAAAGTTGATTTAGAGACAAAATATCATGAATTGGAAGGAAATGTACAGATTTATTCAACTGATAAACCATAACCCAGATTGCATTGTTACCTCGAGATTTATTTGGTAATCCTACAATGAATTCCATGGATATATTTTCCCATTTCCACTCTGGCACTGGTAATGACTGTAGCATCACTTTTGGTAATTACCACTCTTCTTTAATCTACTGATTGGTCAAACACTTCATAGTAAAATCAGTAATATCTCTTTTCATTCCATCCCACCAGTAGTACTCCCAAAGATCTCTTTACATCTTAGTACTGCTAGGATGAACTGAAAACAGGGAACTATGAACTTCACATAACAACTCATTCTTAAACTGTGAATCACAAGGCCCACATAATCTCTTTCCAAACCTCAAGACACAATCATTATCAAAGTTAAAATCAGGCAACTCACCCATCTGAACCGACTCTACCTTTTTCTACAACTCACTGTCTTCCTTTTTCACTTTCGTAATTCTATCTGATAGAGATGATCTCACTGACACCTGAAACAAAACAGAATAATTTCCTACACCAACAACTTATATGATAAAGTTCATCAAATAAAAAAACCAAAGGATCTCGTTCAAAACATAGAATGGTTAATGAAGTAGTACTTTTTCAACTCAAAGCATCATCCACTTTATTTTCTTTTCCTGGATGGTAAAGAATCATGAAATCATAATCCTTGATTAGTTCTAGCCATATCCTCTTTCTCATGTTTAATTCTTTCTGAGTGAATATATAATTTAAATTTTTGTGGTCAGTATATATTTCAAATTTTACTCCATTCAAATGATGCCTCTAAATTTTTACACCAAAAACAACATAAGCTAATTCCAAACCATGTGTAGGGTAATTTAACTCATGAGGTTTCAACTGACATGAAGCATAATCAATTACCTAATCATTATTCATAAAGACACAACTAAGTCCTTTCAATGAAGCATCACTCTAAATAACAAACTCACCATTTCTTCAAGGCAGTTCCAAAACTAGAGTATTCACCAATCTTCTTTTCAATTCCTGAAAACAATCATCACATTATTTTTTCCAAATGAACTTAACACCTTTTCGAGTTAACTTAGTCATTAGACTAGATAACCGGGAGAAATTATCAACAGAAATCTGGTAATAACCCCCTAAACCAAGAAAAATATGGATCTTGATTATATTTGTGGGTCTTGGACATTCTTCAACATATTTTGTTTTAGAAGGATCAACAGTTATTCCATTTTTTTGAAACAATGTGACCAAGGAAAGAAATTTGTTGTAACCAAAACTCACACTTATTGAATTTCCCATACAGTTTATTTTATTTTAAGGTTTCCAAGACAACCCTTAAATGACTTTCATGTTCTTCATTTCATTTAGAATAAACCAAAATATCATTAATTAACACAACCACAAACCTATCCAAGAACTCATGAAAAATTCTATTCATAAGATCCATGAATACAACAGGTTCATTGGTTAAATCAAAAGGCATAACTACAAATTCATAATGGCCATATCTTGTACGAATCACGGTCTTCAGAATGTATGCTTCCTTTACTTTCAACTGATGGTACCCCGACCTCAAGTCAATCTTCAAAAAATACTGAGGTCCCTGGAGCTAATCAAAAAAATCATCGATATGAGGCAAAGGATACTTGTTCTTAATAGTGATGTTATTCAATGCTCTATAATTGATGCACAGTCTCATTGAACCATCTTTTTTTAACAAACAAGACAGGAGCACCCCATGGTGAGGTGCTAGGTAAAATGAAAACTTTATCTAATAACTCCTCTAATTGCTTCTTTAACACTAAAAGTTCAATTTGAGCCATTCCATAAGAGGGGTTTGAAATTGGATTAGCATCAAGTACTAAGTCAACAACAAATTCAAATTCCCGATTAGGTATAATACCAGGCAACTCATCAGAAAAAACATCACGATACTCATATACCACTGGCACATCATTAATCTGAATAGTTCCTTTATTTTCAACAATATGTGTAAGGTAAGATTCATTTCCACATTTTACTAGTTTCTCATATTCCTGATATGTTATCAAATTAAGGGTTCATTCTTGTACAAAAACTGATTTTTTTTTGAAAAGAAACCTCTTTATCTCTCCAGTCAATCTTATCATGATAAACAGACCACCAATCCATGCCCAAAATAACATCAAACTCTAATAGAGGTAAAACAATAAGGTTTGCTGGTAGATTCTTTCGACACACAAGGACATGAAAGTTATTATAATTTCTTTTTGTCTCAAAATTTAATCTAGGGGTTTTTACCATAATTTTAGGATTCATATCTTCATAGAGAATTCCCGATTTACTAGAAGACTTCTCAGAAATGAAAGAATGTGTAGACCCTGAATCAAACAACACATTGGCATAATCTGAACAAACAAACAGTGTACCTGATATTACATCATTTGATGGCCCAAAATCTGCTGAAGTAGTTGAAAAGGATCTCACAACCGTTTTTTTCTTGTAGTATGGCTGCTTTCCCTCAGTTGAGTTCTTAGTTAGACACTCATTTGCATAATGACCCATTTCATTGCACTTAAAACATCTTACCGTCGGCTTTTCATTGTCTTCTTGATCATCTTTCTTTCAGCTACAAGCAATATGACCAGAACTAACACACCAGAATAACTTTCCAAACATTGATAAACATTCCCCATGATGCTTTTTACCACACTTATCACAAGATAGATATTTAGTTTTCTTACCTCCAGGCTTCTTTGATTAATTCGTTCCCTTTGCCTGCCAAGTGGACCTCTTATTCTGTTGTTTGTCAAAGAACACTTGATCATCGAAAAAATCCATATCCACCTTCTCCACACATCGAACAAGTTTTTCATAACTTTTGAACTCATGAGAGGATAATGCTCTTTGATATCACAGCTTCAGTGCTGAGTAATATCGATTTATCTCACTATCTAGATCTCAGATGAAATTTGGATCATACCTTGCCAGTCGAGTGAACTTTCCTTCATAAGCATCCACCGAGTCATCCTCTTACCTAAATTATATGAATTGTTTTTATATCCTATGTCAAACCACATTAGGATAATATTTCTCAAGGAATATACCTTTTATTTCATCCCATTGAAGAGAATCAATATCCTCACTATCCCTGATATTTTTCACCATCGACCACCACTGATCAGCTTCACCTTAAAAACAGTAAATAGTGAGACTAACCTTTTGATGGTATGAACACCCCATGAAATCAAAAATTTTATCCAGTGCTTTAATCCACCCTTCAGCTAGCAAAGGTTTAGATGATACTCTAAATGATGGGAGATGTTACCTCATGAAATGCTCCACTACTGACATGTTCCTATGTGATTGATCTAGCTGACCCCATGCATGGATACAACCACCATTTATAGCATGAGTCAACTATGCCATCATTGCAAAAAACTATTCAGCTCCGATTCCGACCATCTCTGGATTCTGATTTGGAATGTTGTCTTCCTCCAGATGTCTTCCCAACATAGATTCCTTACTTCCTCTGTGAAAAACCATTCCGAACAGAGAAATATCTTAGGCGAAGCAACATGGAAATCTATAAATGCTATATCACTTCAATCTTATCATAAATTTATTTATGGATATTAATTTAACAGTACCCTAACTCCTAAAGTTATCTAAACCGACCTCCGATACTAATAATAAAGACCCGACCTTAAAACATTACATAATCTTGAATTAAATGAATAAATCACATTGAGGATCTTTTCAGGTTTTGAGTCTTAGAGAATTAGGTCATAACTGTAACATTACATCCCAAAAGTTACAAAGTAGACACTTATACTCAGGTCCCATATTTTTCACAAAATAAAAATTCTTGAAAAAAGAGTCATGTCTAGTTCCATGTTTTAGACAACATGACATTTTCTTGATCCCATCCTTGACCCTATTCCACTTTATGTCATGTGAAAAACATTTCAAAAACATGGGATGAGCATAAAAAGCAAAGTAAGGGATACACAAAAAAGGAAAACTTTTAGTTTTTTTAAAACAACAAGTAAACCATGAATACTTTATCATAAGAAATACTTTTCACCTTTATGATGTAGTAAATACACTTTACTGAATAAAAGATCATTTCTTTTCCCTTTTGTAACCAAAAGATTACCATAAATCCCATATAAAGAACACATAACATATAAATGTAACTTGGGACATAAACATACTTACATGGAATAACCACACGGTCAACTTCCAGACATATCACTAAATGAAATAGCCATTTGAACGAATTCCATACCCAATGCATTGGAGGTTATAATATAACCACCCATCCTGGTTTATCACGTAACCACCCATCAAATGTCCAAGTACCATTAGAAAATCATAACACATATTACAAATATAAAGGAATGAAAAAATTTCCACATTTAAATCACAATATATCACTTAAATATATTAACATAAAATATCCATGATCAAAACCATTTTTAATACCAAAATACATAAAAGTGTATATGGTATTTATTTTCCTTTTAAAAAAATTTACATCTTGTTAAGGAATCCAAAGATCAAATAATACTCATGGAGGATGAAGTTCGTTGTCGCCACTTACGTTAAAAGAAATATATTTTTTAATTTAGTAAAAAAAATCATAGAAAATGATTCCCTTTGAATGAAATGAAAATTAAATGGGGTTTATATAGCGTATAAAAGAAATTTGTGTATTAAAAAAAATATGCCTCAATAAAAGGAGATTCATACAAAATCCCTTACCTTGTGTCCGACTTGACCCGTTCATTCTTTAATATCCTGAATAATAAACTAAAGTTAATTTCTACTTTCTTAAGAACCTTTTTTAAGTTTATCATTCATTTTAAATCACTTATTAGCATGTTACAACACTATTTAATCATTTATGTTAATAACAGTCATTTTGTCGATATTTGATACTTGAGTCAAAATGAACTTCTTATAATTACAAGTAGTCCATGAGGTCAAATATCCTTCATCTCAAAAATTATATTCATGATTTAGATATCATATATATCATATATATCCAATATATTTATGTATTTATAATAGTACATAACATTTGGAGATAAGAAATGAAATGCACTGTTCATGGAGTCGATAAGCCGTACATACGCATGAACGCTACTTTCATTTCTATTTCTTATTTTAATGGAATTAAAACAAAATGATACATAGGTATATTAAAATTACAGAATAATATCATATATAATATCATTAACTCTATCCTTTATACCACCCACATATGGAATTAATGAGTCATATCACTTTTAGGGGGCTGTAGTCCACACTTCCTATAATGAGATTATCATATTTACCCATTATGAAAACCATAAAGGTATTCTATAAATGAAAAATAAATAAGTATAGAAATAATATAAATATAATATATATCACATATAAATATATTTCCATCATAATGTCCACCATGATATGCGGTTGGAGATATTTGAACAATCATTGTTTTCGTGAGGCAGTAGTTCGCCGTCCACAGAAACAATATGTTCTTTACCCATTAGATGGAGGTGTGTGGAAGTGTAGTTAGAATAATTCTCATAAAAACAACATTGTATATTGAGTATACTAGTGTTGTTATAAAATAAAGTAATAATAAGAGTTTATTGGGTTGGATAAGTAAAATAAAACAAAATAAAAAAAGAATTTAAGAGAAACTTTTATCTTTAATTTTAGTAACTGCCTTTGGTTTGAACCAAAAGGTCTTCTGGATGTGCCTTCTGAATAAGTTAAGGCTTAAAGGAGGAGGATAGGGATGTAGGGAGATTAATTGGGTAGAGGATGGACGAGCTAAGGGGCTTGAGAGGTGTGAGGAATGGGTTAGAGGTGAGAGCTTTTTATAAGGGGGAGGAGGGGATCTTTAGAAAAGTGTGAAAATATTATTTTAGGTTTCTAAATGTCCAAAACTTTTTAAAGTTAAATATTAGATGACTCATGGTAGAAATAAAATCATCTAATAAGAATTGTACATGTTTTGAATATTATTTTAATCGATATATTCTTATTTTTTTATATCATTTATTAATGAGGTAAAGACTGCATCATTATTGTGTCATAAATAATTTTATGTATTTGATGTCCAAAAATTATAGAAAAATACCATGATGTAGGAAATCTTTTAATATTTCCAAATAATATTTATAGTAGAAACTATAACTTATATAACCCTATGTAAAAATTAATTTACTAAATGATATTTGTTTATGTTATTTTTGTCTTTACTTTAAGTTAATTAAAATAAAGTGTCATTATCATTCTTAAGTGGCTCCATGGGGTTCCAAAATCGACCCAAGGAAGCCCATGGTTGGAAATGACTCATAAAATATGGGTAGGGCATGTTTTCAGATAATTGTTTATTATTATTATATTCTTTTTACCTTAAATTACACTATTTAACTTTAACTGCAGTAAATAAAAGTGAAAAGTTACAATTCATGAAAAAACTATTTTCATCTTATTGAGACACATTTTACATACTAATAAAAACCATGTATGTCCGATTTTCAAAATTAAATTTATATAAGTGGTAAAATTTCATTTAACTGAAAAAGTAATTTTTTAATTACTACTTAGTGGTTTCCGTGTTCATCAAAAATTGATTTTTTTTTCAGAAAAATATCAAAAATTATGCCTAAGATATATTTGATATTCTGAATTAAAAAGTTATGTCTATTTTACAAAATTAAAAACATAGAAGTTGGATTAATTAATTAAAAATTAATTCCCATTGTCAAAACAAAAGTCGTGTTTTTATGAAATATTAACTATCAAAAGATTGACACTTATTTATTCCAATTTCAAATTGAAATTAATTCCAATGACCAAAATTGTATTAAATGGTAAAACTATAATGTAATTACACTTTAAAACCAATTAAAAAAAATAATCTAACCATATAAATAAATTAGGTCAAAAGGCAGTTTTGAATTAAAATACAGTATTTTCCACTATTCCTTAAAAAATGAATTTTACCAGAAAAATGCCAAAATTTTACCCAAAGTAAATTTTGATATCCCAATTATAAAGAAGAATTTTATTTAGTCAAATAAACATATAAAAGTGACCAAAACTATATTTAAATGGGGTTCACCATAAGAAGGAGTTAAATCAACATTTTAAAGTAAATTATCTTTAAAATTAGATTCATTCACATTTTAAGCCTCTAACTTTTATGGGATAAATGTAACAGCATTTAAAAAACATGTATAATCATATTTTAGTTAGTTTTGTTCATTGATGTCAACAAAAAGGCTTGACATTAACAACTATTTAAAATAATAATATTATATTATTAGTGCACAACGTAAGATTTCAAAGAAACCTGTTGTTGTGTATCAGGTACGCCATCGAAAATAGCAACCCCTTTAAGGTAAAATTAATATCTAATTCACAAATTTTAATAAATATGAAAATTCCATATTTATTTATTTACCTGGGATGTTACATCCTTCCCCACTTTTGGAAATTACATCCTTTCAATTTTATTCACTTATCAAATAAGTGGGGGTATTTATCCATCATATAATTTTTAGATTCCCACATTACCTCTTCAACCATATGGGTTTTCCACAAAGCCTTTACCTGGAGAATTACCTTATTCCATAATAATTTCTCTCTTCAGTCAAGAACCTGGACTGGCTCTTCCTCATAAGAGAGATTCTCTTCCAACTGAACTACCTCTGGGCTGAAAACATGAGATGGATCTGGCATATACTTTATCTACATTGAAACATGAAAAACATTGTGTACCTAGGACAAACATGGAGGTAAAGCCACTATGTACACAACTGATCCAAATTTCTCTAGAATTTCATAACGTCCAAGGAACCTTGGAATCAAATTTCCTTTCTTACCAAAACACATCACACTCTTACATGGAGAAAATTTGATAAAGACATGATCACCTACCTTAAAAGTAAGTTCATTCCTCTGGTTATCCACATAAATTTTCTGCATACTCTAAGCTTTTCTCGTGTGCTTCTGAATCAACTGAACTTTTTTTTCCATATCTTCTACCAATTCTGGTCCCATTAGCTTCTTTTCACCTACTTAATCCCAAAATGTTGGTGTTCGACAACAACTTCCATATAATGATTCAAACATAGCTATCTATATACTGGAATGAAAACTATTATTATAAAAAAATTCTACCAAATAAAGATATTGGTCCCCACTTCCCTGTTAATCCATCGAGCAAGCATGTAGAATATCATCCAAGGACTAAATTGTTGGTTCTGACTTCCCATATTATTGCGGATGAAAAGCTACACTAAAATTTAATTCTATACCCAAAGACTTCTAAAGGCAATTCTTAAAGTTGGAAGTAAAACTAGGATCATGATCATATATAATGGAGAGGGGAACACCATGCAACCTGACTATCTCTTTAATATACAACTGAGAAATTTGATCAAGAGACAAACTATCTCGAATAGGAAGGAAATGAGTAGGTTTAGTCAATCGAACAATAATAACCCATATTGAATTGTTACCTCAAGATGTATTTGGTAATCCTACAACGAAGTCCATGGATATATTTTTCCATTTCCACTCTGGCACCGTTAATGACTGAAGCATCCCTTTCGGTAACTTCCACTGTGCTTTAACCTGCTGATAGTTTAAACACATCATAGTAAAATCTACAATATCTCTTTTCATTCCATCCCACAAGTAATAATCTCAAAGTTCTCTTTACATCTTAATACTTCCAGGATGAACTGAAAATGGGGAACTATGAGCTTCACATAACAACTCATTCATCAACTGTGAATCACAAGGTACACATAATCTCTTCCCAAACCTCAAAACACAATTACTATCAATTTTAAAATCAGGTAACTTACCCTTCTGAACCAACTCTACCTTTTTCTACAACTCACTGTCTTCCTTCTATGCTTTCTTAATTCTGTCTAATAGAGATTATCTAACTAACACTTGAAAAAAATAGAATAATTTCTTTCACCAACAACTTCTATGCCAATTTTCATCCAATAAAAAACCAAAGGATCTCATTGCAAACATAGCATGGTTAATGGAGCATTACCTTTTCGACTCAAAGAATCAGACACTTTATTTTTTTTCTTAGATGGTAAAGGGTTGTGCAATCATAATCCTTGATTAATTCCAGCTATCTCCTCTGTCTAATTTTTAATTATTTCTGAGTGAATATATACTTTAAACTTTTGTTTTCAGTATATATTTCACATTTTACTCTATACAAATGATGCCTCCAAAATTTTAAAGCAAAAACAACATCATCTAATTCCAAATCATGTGTAGGGTAATTTAACTCATGAGGTTTCAACTGATGTGAAGCATAATCAATAACCTGATCATTTTTCATAAGGACAAAACCAATTCCTTTCAACGAAGCATCACTATAAATAACAAACTCACCATTTCTATAAGGAAGTGGAAAAAATGGGGCATTCAACATTCTTCTTTTCAATTCCAGAAAACAATCATCACATTCTTTTGTCCAAATGAACATAAATTTTTTTTCAAGTTAACTTAGTCATTGGACTAGATAACCGTGAAAAATGTTCTACAAACCTATGGTAAAGACCTGATTATCCAAGAAAACTAAGGATCTCAGTTACATTTTTGGGCCTTGGCCATTCTTCAACAACTTTTGTTTTAGCAGGATCAACAGTTATGCCATTTTTTGAATCAATGTGACCAAGGAAAGAAATTTTTTGTAACCAAAACTCAAACATGCTGAATTTCCCATACAACTTCTTTTATTTTAAGGATTGAAACAAAACCCTTAAATGACTTTCATGTTCCTCTTTAATTTTGGAATAAAACAAAATATCATCAAGGAACACAACCACAAACTTATACAAGAACTCATGAAAAATTATATTAATAAGATACATGAATATAGCAGGTGAATTGGTTAAACGAAAAGCCATAACTGCAAATTCATAATGGCCATATCTAGTACGAAATGCATTTTTCAGAATTTCTTATTCTTTTAATTTCAACTAATGGTACCCTGAACTCAATTCAATCTTAAAAAATACTGAGCTCCCTGGAGATAATCAAACAAATCATCGATATGAGGCAAATGATACTTGTTCTTAACAGTGATGTTATTAAATTCTCTATAATCAATGCATAGTATCATTGAACCATCTTTCTTTTTAACAAACAAGACAGAAGCACCCCATGGTGATGTTCTAGGTCAAATGAAACCTTTATCTAATAACTCATGTAATTGATTCTTTAACTCCAAAAGTTAAATTTGAGCCATTCGATAAGGGGGTTTTGAAATTTGGTTAGCATCAGTAACTAAGTCACTAGTAAATTCAACTTCCTGATCAGGTATAATACCAGGAAACTCATTAGAAAAAACATCAAGATACTCATTTAACATTACCACATCATTAATCTGAATAGTTCTTTTGTTTTCAAAAATATGTGCAAGGTAACATTCATTTCCTTCTTTTACTAGTTTCTCATCTTCTTGATATGTTATTAAAAGTAAGCGTTAATTCTTTTACACAAAATGAAAATATTTCTGAAAAGAAACCTATTTAGCTCTTTATTCAATCCTAGCATGATAAACAGATAGCCAATCAAAGCCCAAAATAATATCAAACTTTACTAGAGGTAAAATAATAAGGTTTGCTAGTAGATTCATTCCCCACACAAGGGTAGAAAGGTTCTTGTAATTTATTTTTGTCTCAATATTTCCTCCAAGTGTTTTTACCATAAGTTCAGGATTCATATCTTGATATAGAATTCCTAATTTACTAGAAAACTTCTTAGAAATGAAAGAATGTGTAGAACCTGAATCAAAAAACAAATTGGCATAATCTGAAAAAACTAAAATTGTACTTGATATTACTTCATTTGATGGCCCAAAATATTCTGAAGTAGTTGCAAAGGATTTCACCAACCCCTTTTGCTTGTAGTCTAGCTGCATTCCATTAGTTGAGTTATTCGTTGGACCCTCATTTTCATAATTACCAATTTTATTTCATTTAAAACATCTTACCATTGGATTTTCATTACCTTCTTGATCATATTTCTTAAGGTTACGAGAAATATGACCAGACTTACCACAACAGAAGCACTTTCAAAACATTGATAAACATTCCACAGGATTCTTTTTACTACAATTCAAACAAGATAGATATTTAGTTTTCTTTCCTCCATCCTTCTTTGATGAATTATTTCCCTTTTGATGCCAACTAGACCTCTTATTCTATTATTTGTCAAAGAACACCTGATCATCGAAAAAATCTATTTCCACCTTCTCCGCACATCGAAAAAGTTTTTCAAAACTTTTGAACTCATGAGATGCTAATTCTATTCGATATTGAGACTTCAGTCCTGAGTAAAATCAATTTATCATACTATCAAGATCTCGAATGAAATTTGGAGCATATCTTTCCAGTCAAATGAACTTTCCTTCATAAGCTGCCACTGAGTCATCCTCCTACCTCAATTCCAAGAATTTTTTTCCATCCTAAGTCGAACCACCTTAGGATAATATTTCTCAAGAAATATACCATGGAAATCATCCCAATCAAGAGCATCAATATCCTCACTATCCTTGATATTTTTCACCATCGACCACCACTTACCAGCTTAACCTTCAAAATAGTAAACAACTATACCAACCTTTTGATGTTATGAACACCACATGACAACAAAATTTTTAACCAGTGCTTTAATCCACCCTTCAACTAGAAAAGGTTCAAATGATCCTCTGAATGATGAGGGATGTTTCCACATAAAATGCTCCACTACTATCATGTTCCTCTGTGGTTGATCTGGTTGTTCTCAACCATGGATACCACCACCATTTATAGCCTGAGTCAACTGTGCCATCACTACAACAAAATTGTTCAGTTCCGATTCCGACCATCTCAGGTTGCTGATTTGGAAGGTTGTCATCCTCATGATGTCATCCCAACATAGATTCCCTATTTCCTCTTTGGAAAACCATTATAAGCACATAAATATCTTAGGCAAAGCAACATGGTAATCTATAAGTGCTATATCACTTAAATCTTATCATAAATTTATTTAAGGATTTTAATTTAACAATACCCTAACTCCTAAAGTTATCTAATCCGATGTCTAATACCAACTATAAGGACCCAACCATAAAACATTTCATAATCTTGAATTAAATGATTAATTCACATTGAGGATCCTTTCAGGTTTAATGTTTTAGAGAATTAGGTCATAACTGTTAAATTACATCCCAAAAGTTACAAAGTAAACACTTCTACTTAGTTCCCATATTTTTTACAAAATAAAAATTCTTGAAAAAAAGAGTCATGTCTTGTTCCATGTTTTAGACAAATTGACTTTTCCTTGATCTCATCCTTGACCCTATACCACTTTATGTCCTATGAAAAATATTTCAAAAACTTGGGATGAGAATAAAAAGCTAAGTAAGGGATAAAAAAAGAACAAAACTTGATAGTTTTTTTAAAACAAGTAAACCATGAATAATTTATCATAACTAATAATTTTCACCATTATGAAGTAGTAAATAATATTCACTGAATAAAAGATCATTTCATAACCTATTATAACCAATATATTACCATAAAAACCATATAATGACACATAACAGATAAAGTTAACTTGGTACATAAACATACTTAAATGGAATAACCATACGATCGACTTCCACACATATCACTAAATGGAATATCCATACGACTGAAATCCATACACAATGCATTGGATATTATAATGTAACCACATGTCCTAGTTTATCACGTCACCACCCATCATTTGGTTTATCACGTAACCACCTATCAAATTTCCAAGTACCATTATAAAATCATAACACATATAACAAATATAAAGGAATGAAAAAATTTCTATATTTCAATCATAATATATCACTTAAATATATTGACATAAAAAATCCATTATCAAAACCATTTTCAATACCAAAATACATAAATGAGTATATGGAATTTATTTTCCTTTTTAAAATAAATTACGGCTTGTTAAGGAAGCCAAAGATCAAATAATACTTGTGGAGGCTGAAGGTCGTTGTCACCATTTAGCTTAAAAGAAACATTATTTTTTGTCATTTATTAAAAATCATCATATAAAAAATTTCCTTTGAATGAAATAAAACCTCAAAGGTGTTTATACATAGTATAAAAGAAATTTGTGTATTAAAAAAACATATTCCTCATTGAAAATAGATTGAGACGAAGTCCCTTACCACATGTCCGACTTGACCCGTTCATTATTTAATCTCCTAAAAAATAAACTAATGTTAATTTATACTTGGTTAATAAACTTTTTTTAAGTTTATCATTCCTTTTAAATTACTTATTAACTTTTTATAACATTATTTAATCATTTAAGTTAATAATTTTCATTTTGTCGATATTTGGCAGTTGAGTCAAAAATGAACTTCTTATAATTACAAGTTGTTAATGTGGTCAAATATCCATTATCTCAAGAATGATATTAATGATGTAGATATCATATATATCATATATCTCCAGTATATTTATGTATTTATAATATTATAGAAAATTTGGTGATAAGAAATGAATTGCACCATTCATGGAGATAGTAAGTCCTACGCACGCATGAACACTACTTTCATTTTCATTTCTTATTTTAATGGAATTAAAAAAATGATACATTAATATATTATAATTATAGTTTAATATCATATATAATATCATTAACTTCATCCTTTATACATCCCACATATGGAATTAATGATTCATATCACTTTGAGGGTGTGGTAGTTCGCACTTCCTTAAATGAGATTATCATATTACCCACTATGGAAACTATAAAGGTATTCTATAAATGAAAAATAAAAAAGTATAGAAACAATATGAATATAATATATATAATATATAAATACAGTTATATCATAATGTCTACCATGAGAGGAGGTTGGAGATATTTGAACAATCATCATTTCGTGAGTCAGTAGTTCGCGGTCCACAGAAACAGTATGTTCTTTACCCATTAGACGGAGGTGTGTGTAAGTGTAGTTCGAATAATTATAAGAAAAGCAACATATTATATTGATTATACTGGTGTTTTTATAAAATAAAGGAATAAAAAGATTTTATGTGGTTGGATAATTAAAACAAAACAAAATAAAATAAAAGAATTCAAGAGAAACTGTTACCTTTTATTCGGCTAACACCCTTTTGTTTGAACCAAAAAGACTTCTTGAAGTGCCTTCTGCCTATGGTAAGGCTTATAGGAGGAGTAAAGGGATGTATGGAGCTTAATTGGTAAGATTTATGATGATACAAGGGGACTTAGAGGTTGAGGAATGGGTTAGAGGTGAGGGATTTTTATAAGGGGGAGGAGCGGCTCTTTAGGAAAGTGTGAAAATATTATTTTATTATATAATTATTTTCAGTTTCTAAATATCCAAAATGTATTAAAGTCAAATATATGATGACTCTTGGTCGAAATAAAATCATTCAATAATAATTGGACAGGTTTTAGATATTATTTTAATCTTTATAATCTTATTTATTTAAATCATTTATTAATGAGGTAAAAACTACATCATTATTGTGTCATAAATAATTTTATTTATTTGACGTCCAAAAATTAAAAAAATACCATTATGTAGGAAATATTTTTCTATTTTCAAATAATATTTATAGTCAAAAATATTACTTATATAACCCTATGTAGAATTTAATTTACTAAAAGATATTTGTTTATGTCATATTTGTCTTTACTTTAAGTTAATTAAAATAAAGTGTCATTATCATTCTTAAGTGGATCCATGGGGTCCCAAAATCGACCCAAGGATTCCCATGGTCACCATAACTCATAAAATATGGTTAGGACAAGTGTTAAGGTAATTTTTTATTATTATGATATTCTTTTTACCATGAATTACACTATTTACCTTTAACCGCGATAAATTAATGTCAAAAGTTATTATTCACCAAAAAAATATTTTCATCTTATTGAAGCATATTTTAATTAATAATAACAACCATTTATGGTTTATTTTATAAATTAAATTCAAATAAGTGGTAAATTTTCATTTAAATGAAGAAGCCAGTTTTTAACTACTAGTTGTGGTTTCACTATTCATCAAAAATTAAATTTTTTCAGAAAAATGCCAAAAATTAAGCCTTAGATATATTTGATATGATGAATTAAAAAATTATGTATATTTAACAAATTTAAAAAATAGAAGTTGGATTAATTAATTTAAAATTAATTCCCGTTGTCATAACAAAAGACTTGTTTTTAAGAAATATTAATTATCAAAAGATTGACTCTTGTTTATGTCAAATTTCAGAGTGAAATTAATTCCAATGACAAACAATGGATTAAATGGTAAAAATAAAATATAATTACAATTTAAAACCAATTAAGAAGATAATCTAACCATATAAATAGATTAGATTAAAATGCAGTTTTGAATTAAAATACAATATTTTTTACTATTCATTAAAAAAATGAATTTTATCAGAAATATACAAACAATTTACCAAAAGTAAATTTTGATACCAAGAATCTAATGAAGAATTTTATTTATTCAAATAAACATATAAAAGTGACCAAATCTATATTTAAACAGGGTTCACCATCAAAAGGTGGTAAATCAACATTTTAATGTAAATTATGATTAAAAATAGATTCATTCACATTTTAAGCCTATAAATTTTATTTGATAAATGTAAAAACATTTAACAAACATGTACAACAATATTTTAGTTAGTTCTGTTCATTACCGTCAATACAACGACTTGGTGTTAACTATCGTTTAAAATAATAATATTATATTGTAAGTGTACAATTTAAGATTTCAAAGAAACCCATTGTTGAGTATCGAGTATGCCATCAAACATAGCAACCCCTTTATGGTAGAATTAATATTTAATATACAAATATCAATAAATATAAAATATTTATATTTTTTTATTTACCTGGGATGTTATAAAATTAGTGAGATTATGTTTTTAGAACTAGATATGAGAGTGTGGGTTTGGGGATTATTTTTGGTGTTAGTGCTGGGATTTGATAATTTTAGAGGTTAGGATATTTTCAAATGACTATAATTTAAATGATCTAAAAAATTTCATGGGTTAATAGGTGTGGTTGGAATCATAAGAGAGAATTCATGGATAATATTAATGGTGATTAATAATTATGGTTATCTGTTTAGGGATTATATTAAGAAGGATAAAAATATAAATTGACATAGGTTTAATCGAAATAGTTTAATAGAAGATTATTTTGTTTATGAAAACATGGTATTTATTTTCTTATGATAAATTACTTTTAGTTAATTTCATATATCCCACTAACCATTTATTATTCCTAATAATAACCTCATTTTTTGTGATCAAATTAAAATTTACAGGGAGAAATTCATATAAGAGGGGGATAATATAACACTCAAAGACATCAATATGTTCATTTTATTTAAATAGAAAATATGTTAAATAGATTATTTGACAAGAAACATTGAACTAAAATTAATTGTGACAAATTTTATAAACATTATTATAAGAATAATACCTATAGTAAATAAAAATAAATAAATTAATTAAAAATGATTATATTTAGAGGATAAATAAAAAATATGATTTAATGTTAAAAAAGATTGGTTTTCAATGATATGTTTTTTAATGTGTCATAAATTTAAATATAATAAATTTAATTGAAAAAATAAAAAATATGAATATAATAATATATAATGTTTCAAACATATAAAAAACTAGATTAACATTCATTTTATTACTACGTTATATGAACTAACACAAAGAACATATAAAGTTTAAAAGGGTAATTTTGTATAAAGGTGGTTTATATAAATATTTTGAAATTTAATTTAATATATAAATGTATAAATGCATAATTTTTAATTTACAATTTCAAAATTATTTTAGATTGTTTTTTGAGGATTTTTTTTGAAATGGTTTATTTTTAAATAAATTTTGTAAAATAATGTTTTAATAAATATTGCAACTTTATTAAATCATAATGATATAACAATCACCTGAATGTTTATAAATAATTTCAGATAGAGCATATATATATATATATTTAATAAGTAAAATAGACCATTTAGTAATATTATATTGAATTTATAATCCTATATTTAATATTTTAGAACTTAAGTGATGTTTTATTCTAATGAAAGAACTATTTCTATCCTCTTCATTAAATATATATTAGAATTATACATTCAGTTCGGATTGGTTTTAATTTCACATAACACAAATTTTTCTAATCATAATCCAACTAATTTCATGAGAATAAAATCTATACATTATTATTGGTTTATTTTTTTATTCTTAAAAAAGAATTTTAATTAAAATATAATTTTCATTTTATTTTTCATAATTATATTAAAAGTAATTTTTACCAAAAATATAAATTTAGTCTCTTAAAATGAATTACATATTTTTAATCAACTTATTTAAAATGATTAATAATATTCATTTATTATTTATTCATAAAATTATGTTACCATATTAAAATTTAGTCACCACGGTAAGGGTTAAATGGGTTAAAAAGGTTAAAATAAATTGATAAGGTCACAAATATCACAAAACCCTATATCTAACATTATTGGACGAGTATTTTTTACCTATTCTTTTATATCTTCTTATTTGTGTTTCCTTGGTTCCACATGACCATAATAAGAACATTTATATTTTTTAATGTCAACATTTTTTACAAGGGTGCCACTCCTCTCACTTATAAAAGGAGAACCCCACCCCTCACCCTATCACTTTATAATAAATGTGAGTACTTAAGAACACTATAAATTTGATTAAATCTTTTTCACCACCCTTATCCATGACCTATAGGTTGTTTTTTATCACTAAAAATCCATCATAAGAAGGGTTAAGAGTACATCCAATAGTGGACACCCAAGGAAGAGGTAATCATTATAAATGAGTTCATTTAAGTTTCATATTTCATAAAAATCCCATAAACATATTTTACCCATTATAATATAATGACATAAATATTTTTATTATATGAAAATGTTATTATGTTTATGGATAAACCATTATATTCCTTACTTCTATCCAATGAAAAATAATAAAGTCTACCGTGTGTACGTGGGGAATACCACCTCCATGGAGCGATATATATGTATATATATATATATTCATCACTTACATTCATGAATGATTATGAATATTGCTTTTAAAAATTATTATTATATATATGAAATAACTTATAGTATTTAATTTTTAATTATTATCTTTTCTTATTTCCTTCCCATCCACTACAAAAAATGAAAACATTATCCATGTGTATGTGCAGACTACCACCTCCATGAATGACATATTTAATTTTTTAGTTATTACATGAATGAATAATTATAAAAATGAATTTAATGAATAAATAATACATTTATGACTAGATTAATATTAAATAAAATTTATATTATCATTATACAAAATTTTTTGTTTCTCATTCAATTATGATAACAATTTCATGTTTTAGTCAGTTTTCCACCTATATAGAAATTGATAAAATATTTATATCTTGAATGATTAAGAAATGTTATTTATTGGAAATATAATATAATAATTATA
This sequence comes from Viscum album, assembly GCA_963277665.1. Taxonomy (NCBI): domain Eukaryota; kingdom Viridiplantae; phylum Streptophyta; class Magnoliopsida; order Santalales; family Viscaceae; genus Viscum; species Viscum album. The sequence continues at coordinate 1,540,030,063 of OY728150.1, forward strand.
ATTTTATGATGCTTTAAATATTCCTTAATATATATATATAAATATAAAATAAAACTAATTCTTTCTACGAAAAAACTTCTTAAAAAGTGAATTTTTAATATTTCCACATGATTCATCCCCACAAGTTTCATGAAATACTGATGGAACTCCAGAGTAATATAAAATACATTTATAAAATCATAATAAAAATTATCATGGTTATTTAACGATGAAAAAGGAATTGGGAGTGAAACCAACGAATCAAAACATTAATGGGAAACAAGAAAATTCACACACATATATATTGATTTCATTAAAGAATTTTTACTAAATGGTTAATGAGAAACTAATAGTTAATGGTTAATGAAAAAATGTTTGTCAATGTTCACCACAAGATCATGTTTTCTCACAAATATTTTTTAATCATTATTAAGATTAATATTCCATTTTTCTATGTTTTTTATATAATAATTATATTTCTATTTATCATTGAATTTTTCAATTTTTAAGAGTTACAAAAAGAAAAATTTATTTCTCTTTATTCTCAGGTGATATGTAAAAATATTTAGGATTATGGTTTCAAAATTATATTTTTATGGTTTTTATGATGGGAATAAAATATTTTACGTATTTTTTTCATGTTATGGTTCCTTGAAATTTTATATAATGATGGGTGGGTATGATATAACCTTCCAATACATTGGGGAATGATTTATTTTATAGGGGATAGAATCTAGAAATTAACTGTTTAAATTAATCCATTATAAATATATTTTATAATTGATTGGTTATGTCATTACTTTATTATTTTATATTGGAAGTATCTAGGTATATTACTATAATATGAGTTACATTGGAATTAATTAGTTACATTATTCCTTTAAGAATTTTATAAATATGGTGTTTACAAGTGAACTACCTAATTTATCCTTTCTAACAATGTTCTTAATGAATTTTTTTACTCCAAGACGTTAATTTGAAATGTTAAATTATTTTGTATAAAATCTAAAATTCATTTATTTAAATAATTTTTTTAAAATGTTTCAAATTATTTCAATGTACTAATTAGTTTTTTTATTTAAATTAATTACTAAGATTTTATTTTATCATACCATGTTTTTATATATTTTTTAATGTGTATAAGTATGAGTATAAAAAATTATAAATAATAGATTTTAATATTTAATAAACAAAATTTTATTACCATAAGAACTTTTTTTTATAAAAAAGTTTCACTGAGGGGAAGTATGATATTTTCTGTAAGGGTTTTTGTATTTCTTAAAATCTATAAACATAAATGTTATTTGCTATATAAGTGACTCATCATTTATTATTAACATTATAATTATGGATAGTTAAAAATGAGTGAAATATATTGATATAAAATATATTATGTAAAGAATATATTTTTAGCATCAGATCTAGGAGTGTGGGTCTTGAGTGTCTTGGTGTGCACAATGGATAAGACCCATGAGGTGGTGTGACAACTGGTTATTTGAAAGTATCCTCTATAGATGATAAGCTTGTTGTTATATATTTTACTATCTATAACGATAAGTGATACAAAAAATTATGTCCATGAGATAAGGGTGGTGATTTAGAATATGTTATGGTATTGGGTGCTTTACATGCTTGGGTTTCATCGGCTTGTTGAGGGATCAGTTGGAATTATAATTGGTTGGACATAGAACATGTGATATGGTATGAATATTTTCCATTGAGTTAGGATTTATAATTACTTCAATAACTTCACGGGTTGTGTATGGGTGTGTATCCTCATGTGGTATATAATAGGTTGGCTATCTAAGGGTGCTTCCCATGAAATAGACCATGAGTTCAACATCCCACTCCAACCCTAATGAAAGTAGGTAAAATGATCAATGTGGATTTATGATCTTGGGTAGAGTATGTAATTTTTGTAATATTTTTTATATTACATTTCAATTTGTAATAAATCATATACATATAGATATTATCTGGAGACATTGCTATTGGTGACCAAATGAGTTCATTCAAAAACCCAAAATGGGTCCTTTAAGATGTGTGGAAACATTATGGTTCATCATTTAGGATAGGTAAAAACCTTAATGACTAGTTTACAGGGTATGGGTGAGTTTTTTTCACTGGTTTGTTAGAAACATATATTGGAGCTGGACTGGGTGGTTTCTTAGTGCTAGTATGGGGTTGTTTTTGGTATTTTTAATATTTTTGTTTGTGGTCAGACTGTGAGTGATCTAATTATTCTTTTTGTATGACTTGTATAACATTATAGTGAATAAATTTATATATAATATAGATGTTCTGTCTTATTTTGTTTATTTATAATTTTTGTTCTTCCACTATTTTTTAATTTTTTTTATTACATTGTAAAGTCTCCTAATTATGAAAACATTGGTAATCTATGCTAGTTGGAAGTCTCTTACAGATGGGGAAGAATTCTTGGGGTATAGTGGAACTATAAAATAGGTGTTGTTTATTTGATTTTTTTATTCAAGATAGAAAGTGGTATTATATAGGGTTGTTATAAATGTTAAAAGAACGTTTTTTGTAATTTTTGGGTAAGGTAAAAGAGTTTTAGGGATACATTCAGACATTGTATAGATTCCATGCTGTGTGACTGATAAGAACTAGTATGGTATGAAGTCTATGTACCCAAGGAAATTTGGATATATATTTTGGGTTTCTTTGTTATATTTGAGTTATTTGATCTAGGTAAATGTGAGGATTTAATTTTACTCACATATGGTCTCAAAATATTATTATATAATGGAAGGAGGGGTACTCATGCATTATCAATGGTTCATAAGACTAACATGACTTGTGTTTGACTTCTTAATATTTCTATTCTAGTTATAGTGGAGGTATTTTATTGTATAATGTTTCAGTAAAAACTTATATATATGATATTTTGTAAAATATATTATCGGTTTTATTCTAATTTTAAAAACATCGTCTGTTAGTTTTAATTTCATTAGCTATGTGTATCTTTTGGGTGTGTAGTGTGTGAGGTATCTTACCTTGATATGAGTATGTGAGTCGATGTGGTTGGATGATACAAGACTAGGATAATTTTGGGGAAGTGTGTGCAATGGTTGGATGCACTACCTTTTATAAATTTCTTTATTTGATATATCTAGACTATTATATATGTATTATGCATGGTATTTGGTTATAAGTGATATTCCACCTCAAATACCTCCATTTTATTTTCCAGAGGGTTGATAAATGGTTTAACAAAGTAATTCACTGGATGAAGCCCCTTAGTTTAGAGATAAGAATATGTTATGGTTATATATTCAAACTAAATCTATCTCACCACATTATCTAGAGGATATAAGGTAATGGTTTTGTAAACATATTTGGGTGTCTCTGGTATGGGTTATTTAGAGAATTGAATTGGAAGATCAAGATGTTGAGCCAACTATTTCAAGTTTGATGAAGGATATTTATTCAAAAAATAATCCTTTATTCCAATGAGAGTGTAATACCAAAACATATATGTTTTATTTAAGTTAGTACAAAATATTTTAAACAACATTGAGACACCTCAAGGGTATAGGGTGAAGCTAGTGATGTATATTCTTTGGGGACCAAAAAATATTGTGGGATATACAAGTATATTTTAGTAAGCATGGGGGGAGATCAAGGAAGAATTTTTGAGTTGATGTTCTTTAATAAAAGTGTCCTCAAGCAACCATGGGAAGACCAATGTTTTGAGTTTTTTCACTTGATATAAGGGATGATATTTGTACTGGAATATATTTCATGATTTATAGATTTGAAATGGGTTTTATCAACATTATCTAGGGAAGTTATTAACAAGTAATGTGTAAAATATTTCATTACCCTAATGGTTCAAGCCCTTTGAATGATAATTTTACCTCTTTTATGGTGTCTTGGATCTTCTTCATAGGTTTCAGAGTCAGGTGTTGGATGTTTAGAAGAGTGGGGGGGGGGGGGGGTAAAATGGGCTAAATAGTGGTGGTAAATGCCACTGAACACAAGGTGGGATCTACATAACAACTAGTGGAATAATTGTAGAATGGAGTTCATATAAAAACTATACTGACTAACCGATGGTATTTTTAGAGGTGTATGCACACTTCCTAGAACCACCAACTAGCTAGTGGTAGCAATTGAGTAGTCGGTGGCCCTGGGATGGGCCGATCCAATCAATGGTAGTTTAGTATTTTATACCCATAAACCCATGATTAAAACCTATTATCACCCCTTTAACCCTAATCCAGATTGTGTGAATCTATGTTTTTCCTAGGGATGGATTGGGATCTCTCTATAATCTTTTCTTGGGGAATTGATCTCTAGTTGATCAGGTTCTCCTCCATTTGAATGTTTAATTAAAGCCCCTTGCTTCCTCCATTTACATTTAATTTAGAATTTGTTTTAGTATGCATTATTATAATCTATTAAACATTTTATTATAACATCCCACTTTTTTATCACATAAACTTTTATTACATTATAAAAAACTGAGGATCTTTAAGGTTTAGTGTCTTGGAAACTAGGAACTTAATACATGACAACATAAAGAAATTATTATTAAACCCTTGAAAGGATTCTTCATTTGTTAATCCTTAGTTCATTACTGAATATAATAACCTGGGTACATACATTAAAGGAAAGGGTGAGTAGAAGTCCCAGTAAGGGATAACAAGAGAAACATTTCACATGTGAACTTGATATACATCAATAAAGTCATGAAAAATATCTTTAAGGCATGAGAAAGAGATCATGAGGAATATTAGAATGAAAAGAACATGATTCATAACATGATGTTTGTAACACCCCAAGATTTCATAGTGTGTTATTTCTTCAAAATAATTCAATAACTTGCACTACACGCAACACTGAGTTCAATCACACCATGGATTACAAAAAAAAGCCATTAAAAATAGGTTATGAATAATATTATCTAAATTTAAAACTTTATATAATCCTTATAATTTTAGAATCCATATTATGAGTTTCTTAGATATAATGCAAGAACAAATTCATTTTCAGTATTGAAATTTTATCAACTTTTAATAGTGAACCCTTTTTAAATACAATATTTTAAACTTTTTGACTAAATGGGGACATCAAAAATTTAAAATGAAACATCCCAAGCTTCCACGGTATGCTTTCTTTGAATAATACAGTAGCGTGTGTTGTACGCAACCTTGAGTTTTAACACACACCACAACCAATCAAACTACCAGTTATGAATAGTAATACCTACTTTTTGAAATTATATATATTTTATATTTTAAAATGAACATCATTTCTGGATTCGGAATATCGAATTTAGCCTAAGGTGAAATTTTGGTACTTTTCGGATAACTTTCATATTTTGATGAATAGTGAAAATTACTAAATTTTAATTAAAAACTACTTTTTTAATCAAAATAATTAATATTGATAAATTATGAATTTGAGTGGTTTTAAAGTATATTTAGAATATATTTTTACCACTTAATATAATATTTGTCATTGGACATAATTTTACAATTAAACCGAACATAAACAAGTGTCAATCTTTTGATAGTTATTATCTCTTAAAAACACGCTTTTTGTTTTGACAGCGGGAATTAATTTTAAATTAATTTCTGCCACTTCTGTGTTTTGAATTTAGAAAAATGGATTCCATATTTGTAATCAGGATGTCCAAATTGTGTAAATAGGTAACTTTTATTTTTAGACATTTTGAATAATTACTGTGGTAAATATTTTATTTACCATGGTTAAGGGTAAATCTGGTAAATAAGGGTTAAAAAATAATATTATAATAATACCCTAAAACGTGTCCTAGCCTTATTGGATGATACATGTTCGACCATAGGCATCTTTGGGTCGATTTGGGGACCCCATGTTGCCACTTGAAGGTGATAGGGACACTTTATTTTAATTAAGTTAAAATGAATACAAAAATGACACAAGTATATATCTTTTAACAAAACAATTGTTACATAGGGTTATATATGTTGGATTTTAGATTATAAATATTCATTAGAAATATAAAACGATTTCCTACATAATGATATTTTATTTATAATTTTTAGACATTAAATAAGTTATTTTATTTATGACACAATGATGATGCAGTAATTACTATAATAGTGAAAAATTAAAATAATTGATATTATAAATACCCAAATAAATATAATATGAAACTTTTAATGAATTAAACTAATTTTCTAGGATAATATGATATATTAGGATTGATTTAATTGACTTTTTTCTAAGTAAGAAATCTGTTATGAGTTTCACAAAAATCAACTAATGAATAGTGTCAAAATTGACATAAAATAGTTTTTAAAACAAATATTATATTATTAATTTATATTAAATTCCTAAAAATCGAAAGTTCGGAAAAAAGACTTATATCATGATAGGTGTATCATTAATGGACCACTTGTGGGTCGCTTGTATGTATATGGTATGTTTATTAACCATATAATATAAAAATACAAAGAGACATTGTAAAAGTGAAACTAATTAACTTAGAGTTAATACTTAATGATAAGGTTAATATAAGTACCCAAACCTGTCTAAATTCTATTGGATGAGTTGTTTTAGACCCATCCCCACCTTAACCTTTTAATAGTCAACTTTGGAGCCATTGGAAACCGAATATGAATTTATTATAAACTAATATCTCTAGCTTTTCCAATGGTGCCCCTCACCCCTCTTATAAAAGGGCACTCCTCCTTCTCATTTATTCACACCTTCAAAGCCTTTTGGTTCGGCCAAACTCTGCCCAAATACTCTCCCAACTTCCCTAACTACAACCTAGGGGCCTTAGTTTGATCAGAAAGCCAACCTAAAGATCCCTTTTGATCAAATCAAAAGGAAGAACCCGAAGAAGAGGTAATGATTACACCACCCTTCTCCAAGTTCATTTCTTCTTCCACTTCTTCTTCCTTTGTTCTTACCATTCTAAAATAATAACTCCAGTATATCACATATACTATAATGTTATTATAAATATGGTACAACCATATTCAGTATTCTATCCACCCTTTGAATAACATGTCACCATACGTGCGTACGTACGGCTTACCGTCTCCACGTCGTGGTGTAATTGTTATTCAATATATTATTATCTGGATGGGTATAATAATGATGTGTAACTCATGTAAATAATAAATATAACATGTTAATGATTCTGTATATATGATATACCATCCATTTATATATTATTTTAATATCAAAAGATTGATATTGTCGCTCGTGCGTACGTACGGACTACCGTCTCCACGAACCTGATGAGATTCATTCTCCATCGTATCCATTCAAGTATAATTATCATTTGATGATTTAAAAATGATGTTTAAGGACTTGATATCATTCTGGATATGAATAAGATACAACAAACATGGCTTATGTAACAAAACATATAAAAGAAAATGAGTAAGTTAACACCCGAAACGACGATAATTCTAAGATATTATTAACAAATCAATGTTAAAAGAACATATATGATATCATATTAATATATATAATTCTTGTATAATTTAATAACAATTATTTCACCATTATACAGGAGGTTAACCTACCCAAACCAAGGAAAAGTACAAGGTAAGGGTTATTTCACAATCTCTTCATTATCCGAGGTTGTTTATATGTAATAATCTACTGGGATCTCTTTATCATCCACATCCATGTTTCTTCGAAATGTAATTCAAAACATATTTATTATTTACAAGAATATGGGTTAAAGTCATTTGTACCCTTGTTTTACTTTTTATAAGAGGTTTATAAAGGAATCTTTCCGTCGTTTTCAAAACAATGACCTTTTTAACCTATTCGACAGAATTAAGGTAAGAATGTTTTTTTTAACTTATACGGCGGGTGAGGCTATTTTCCGCCGTTATAAAATCTTCAAAGCTTCCCTTACAAGCTTATAAAATTATTTTCAAAGAAAATGTTTTATTTTATATGGATCTTAAATGATTTCAAAATAAAAGGAGATATTTCTTTAAAAAGAATTTTTATTTCATCTATGTCAACATCCTTTGATGGATTTTAAGATTATTTGAAGTTGATTTATTATGATACAAAACTTCTATATTGTATTGAAGGTTTTGTGATATGTTTGACTGTGGATGTGCTATTTTTATACCATTCATAGTTTATGGTGAAAGTATTGACATTTCGTATGCTAGTTCCAATAAGAATGTTTATGTTATATTTCAACCTTTACTTCATATGAATGTGTTGGACAAGTATGTTCCAGGTTGGGGACTGTTTAAAGTAAGCCCTCCAGGTTGGGGACTAGTAAAAGTAAGCCCTCCAGGTTGAGGAATGGTAAAAGTAAGCCCTCCAGGTTAGGGACTGGTAAAAGTAAGCCCTCCGGTTTGTTCTCCGGTTATTAGAGGCACTCCGGGTTGGTGTCCGGTTATTAGAGGCACTCCGGGTTGGTGTCCGGTTATTAGAGGCACTCCGGGTTGGGTTCCGGTTACAGTTAGCCCCAAGGTCTTGGGATGAGGCCTTGAAAAGAAATTAAAGTTTAGCATTGTGCATTCCATCATTATGAAAGTGGTTATTGATTTTGCATGTGATTATTCGATTAGTAGAATATCCATGTGAATAAGTAAATGGCATTATTTCATTTTATTTATGCCATACTATGTTAAATGTTCAAGTTTAAAAGGCTTTTGTTTTAGTTATACATTGCTTTAAATGTTTATTCTTATTTATGGAAGTTTCCGCTATATTGTTATCCTTACTGGGCATTTGAGCTCACCCCTTTCTATGTTTAATTTTTCCCAGGAAGTGAAGAAGTAAGTTATGAATGACCTGCAGGGATATTATGTGGGGATATGAGTGTGGATTATGGAGACATTATATTGTTGTAGTAGTTTTTCATTTTATGATGTAATGTAAAACTTATGAATATATCTAGTGTTTTCAAGGCTACTAAACCAATCGGTCTTTCGAGATTTGATCTTTCTTGTGATCATGCCAATGTTATGTAATAATGCACCGACTCTGGGTAACTAGGGTCGGGGCATTACAGTTGGTATCAGAGGGAGGTTTAGTACAAACCTTGGAAGCTAGATTTAGATAAACTCTGATTAGAGCACGTAGACCTAAGATGAACTTTGAGGATTAGTATAGAAGAACTTCCTAGAATTTTGGTATTGTAGAGATTTTGTGAGTTTTCCGAGCAATACATCCCTGTCTGGATACGAGCAGGTAGAGGCGGCTCTGGCACAGATGTACCTAGGGGTAAAACCCGAAAACACCGCTTTGAGCTAGACTCGAACGGGAACTGGTGCACGACAACGGGCCTTGCTGCACTCTTGGTTACGACACTCCCGGGGGATATGCTTAGGATAACTCTCATTTTCTTTGCAAATCATTTTGAAGGGATTATGAGTATATACTTCCTCAAAGAAAACATTTTTATGATTATGGATTATATCCATAAATAGTTCAATTTATGTTAAGTGTTTTATAAGTATGGGATTATGTATTTTGATTCATAAACTGATCTAGTGTATGCCATTGTTTAGAAATGGCGCCCAGTAGAAGGAATGAGAACTCCAGAAATGCACATGATCTAAAGAGAAGGAAGGATCATATCTTTCATGGTATTAAGCTAGAATTTATAAGAGAAATAGTCTCCCATGTATTATCATTATATGAAGAAATAATATCATGTGTTGATAAGATAAGTAAAGAGTTTACTGAGTCCTATGGCTTTGAAGGGAAGCAAGAGAAGAAAAGGATGGAAGAGAGAAATATGGATAAAGGGAAGAGGGAAAAGAAGAATTTTCCCATATGTGGTAACTGTGGAAAGAAACACCCTGGAACTTGCCTGAAAGGAATGAGAGTTTGTTATAAGTGTGGAGGAAAAGGGCACAAAGTACGTGACTGCAAGGGTAAGAAAATGGTTTTAAATGTACAATGCTTCATTTGCAAGGAGTTTGGACACTACGCGAACCTATGTCCTAGTCATCAGACTATGCCGCAAATGATGTTATTGGATAATAATCAAGTTATGATACTACCACAGATGAAGAGGAATGATTAGAGTTCTTATGTTGATTATGTCAATTGAGTGTTGTATCAACAATGTACTTGTTATAATAATTATGGAGTATATAAGGATTGTACTTCAGTACTATTTCATTAAGGACTTGAGATTGTGTGGAACAAAGAAAAGTGACTCAATAGAAGGATAAATTTTTGGAAAATATATGGTTGAGAGAATGATAAATCATAATATAGTTCTGATACTGAGGTAGTGATTTTGGAATAATATGTGATTGTTTTGGATAAATTATATTGGATATTCTTGACTACCTTGGAACTGATTAATGATTTGTATATTCCATCATTTTTGGGGTTTAAAACATTTTTGGATTAATGAAGTATATCCAGCATTCTATATGGAATAAGGGAGCATGAATGTAATCAATAAGGAATATGGTAATACATGATGAAGGTATTCATATCCTATTATGGGGTAAAAAGGATCTATATTATGTTTAACTTCCTTATAAATGTTGGACTGTGAGTTTGGACAGAAGTATTTTGGATAGTTCTAGTTTGTATTATTTTGGATTGCCATAAAAGGACAACTCGGAGGTCGGGCGGCAACCCGTCGCGTCCGGCAAGGGTGCGAGACTTGAACCCGCAACCGAAGGGCGACAAGGGTGTATCACCTACCACTGGCCCACGAGATGTCCTGGATTAAATAATGCAGTTTTTATTAAAAGATCTTGTAGATGAATTATAAATTCGTTTATTTTGGAACCCTATACGAATAGTGTAAATATAATTTTTTTTACATTCTATTATCTTTTAGAGTGAAAGATGAGTTTGTGGTAGAAATTTATTAATGGATAAAACTCTAATTATAAAGTAAGTATATCTCCTTATGATCTTAGACAATCTCATAAATAAATTCCTCAATATTAAGAAAAGCAACTTAGAACAAAAATGTTTTCCTAGATGGTACCTTAAATCATCACTAATTTATGGCTTTGGGATTGTTGGCCTTTTCATAGCCATGTTCTCTACCACTCTCCATCAGATAATTGATGGTTAGATTTTTCTTCCATATCCATATTTTCCTACATGGAACCCTAGTATGTGTTATTTTCGGTAATCTTCATACTTTCAACTCTTTATTTTAAATAGAGGCCTCATTAATTCATTTTTAGATGTGGGATTTCAACTAAGATATTTTGAAACGTCAAAAATGTGTTATCCTAATACCCTATGTTTTGTTGAACCGATGGTATTTCAAATCATCATAGATTGATGAATTTAAGGACCTCAGTTTTATACTTGTTTGTGATTGATGACCTCAATCACTACCTATAAATATTTACGTTTTTCCTCCAATTATATGTCTCTAATTTCCAACAATGTTCTCCTAATCGAGATCATAATTTGGTGGTGACCCTTTCATTTCTCTTTTCCTCATATTAAGACTAAATTTTAGTAACCCAATTTCCGATGTGGGTTTTCCCACAAATATATTTTCTATTTTTAACCTTTTATTTCCGAAGAACAATTTCAAATTGCGAGGACGCAATTTATTGAAGGAGGGGAGAATGTAACACCCCAAGATTTCATAGTGTGTTATTTCTTCAAAATAATTCAATAACTTGCACTACACGCAACACCAAGTTCAATCACACCATGAATTACAAAAAAAATCCATTCAAAAGAGGTTATGAATAGTATTATCTAAATTTTAAACTTTATATAATCCTTATAATTTTAGAATCCATATTATGAGTTTCTTAGATATAATGCAAGAACAAATTCATTTTCAGTATTGAAATTTTATCAACTTTTAATAGTGAACCCTTTTTAAATACAATATTTTAAAATTTTTGACTAAATGGGGACATCAAAAATTTAAAATGAAACATCCCAAGCTTCCACGGTACGCTTTCTTTGAATAATATAGTAGCGTGTGTTGTACGCAACCTTGAGTTTTAACACACACCACAACCAATCAAACTAGCCGTTATGAATAGTAATACCTACTTTTCGAAATTATATATATTTTATATTTTAAAATGGAATTCATTTCTGGATTCGGAATATCGAATTTAGCATAAGGTGAAATTTTGGTACTTTTCGGATAACTTTCATATTTTTATGAATAGTGAAAATTACTAAATTTTAATTAAAAACAACTTTTTTAATCAAAATAATTAATATTGATAAATTATGAATTTGAGTGATTTTAAAGTATATTTATAATATATTTTTACCATTTAATATAATTTTTGTCATTGGACATAATTTTACAATTAAACCGAACATAAACAAGTGTCAATCTTTTGATAGTTATTATCTCTTAAAAACACGCTTTTTGTTTTGACAGCGAGAATTAATTTTAAATTAATTTCTGCCACTTCTGTGTTTTTAATTTAGAAAAATGGATTCCATATTTGGAATCAGGATGTCCAAATTGTGTAAATAGGTAACTTTTATTTTTAGACATTTTGAATAATTACTGTGGTAAATATTTTATTTACCATGGTTAAGGGTAAATCTGGTAAATAAGGGTTAAAAAATAATAGTATAATAATACTAAATTACCCTAAAACGTGTCTTAGCATTATTGGTTGATACATGTTCGACCATAGGCATCTTTGGGTCGATTTGGGGAGCCCATGGTGCCACATGAAGGTGATAGGGACAATTTATTTTAATTAAGTTAAAATGAATACAAAAATGACACAAGTATATATCTTTTAACAAAACAATTATTACATAGGGTTATATATGTTGGATTTTAGATTATAAATATTAATTAGAAAGATAAAACGATTTACTACATAATTATATTTTATTTATAATTTTTAGACATTAAATAAGTTATTTTATTTATGACACAATGATGATGCAGTAATTACTATAATAGTGAAAATTTAAAATAATTGATATTATAAATACCCAAATAAATATAATATGAAACTTTTAATGAATTAAACTAATTTTCTAGGATACTATGATATATTAGGATTTATATAATTGACTTTTTTTGAAGTAATAAATTTGTTATGAGTTTCTCAAAAATCAACTAATGAATAGTGTCAAAATTGACATAAAAGAGTTTTTAAAACAAATATTATATTATTAATTGATATTAAATTTCTAAAAATCTAAGTATCGGCCAAGAGACTTATATCATGATAGGTGTATCATTAATGGAACACTTGTGGGTCGCTTGTATGTATATGGTAAGTTTATTAACCATATAATATACAAATACAAAGAGACATTGTAAAAGTGAAACTAATTAACTTAGAGTTAATACTTAAAGATAAGGTTAATATAAGTACCCAAACCTGTCTAAATTCTATTGGTTGAGTTGTTTTCGACCCATACCCACCTTAAACTTTGAATAGTCAACTTTGGAGCCATTGGAAACCGAATATTAATTTATTATAAACTAATATCTCTAGCTTTTCCAAAGGTGCCCCTCACCCCTCTTATAAAAGGGCACTCCTCCTTCTCATTTCTTCACACCTTCAAAGCCTTTTGGTTCGGCCAAACTCTGCCCAAATACTCTCCCAACTTCCCTCACTACAACCTAGGGGCCTTATTTTGATCAGAAAGCCAACCTAAAGAGCCCTTTTGATCAAATCAAAAGGAAGAACCCGAAGAAGAGGTAATGATTACACCACCCTTCTCCAAGTTCATTTCTTCTTCCACTTCTTCTTCCTTTGTTCTTACCATTCTAAAATAATAACTCCAGTATATCACATATACTATAATGTTATTATAAATATGTTACAACCATATTCAGTATTCTATCCACCCTTTGAATAACATGTCACCATACGTGCGTACGTACGGCTTACCGTCTCCACGTCGTGGTGTAATTGTTATTCAATATATTATTATTTGGATGGGTATAATAATGATGTGTAACTCATGTAAATAATAAATATAACATGTTAATTATTCTGTATATATGATATACCATCCATTTATATATTATTTTAATATCAAAAGAATGATATTGTCGCTCGTGCGTACGTACGGACTACCGTCTCCACGAACGTGATGAGATTCATTCTCCATCGTATCCATTCAAGTATAATTATCATTTGATGATTTAAAAATGATGTTTAAGGAATTGATATCATTCTGGATATGAATAAGATACAACAAACATGGCTTATGTAACAAAACATATAAAAGAAAATGAGTAAGTTAACACCCGAAACGACGATAATTCTAAGATATTATTAACAAATCAATGTTAAAAGATCATATATGATATCATATTAATATATATGATTCTTTTATAATTTAATAACAATTATTTCACTATTATACAGGAGGTTAACCTACCCCAACCAAGGAAAAGTAAAAGGTAAGGGTTATTTCACAATCTCTTCATTATCCGAGGTTGTTTATATGTAATAATCTACTGGGATCTCTTTATCATCCACATCCATGTTTCTTCGAAATGTAATTCAAAACATATTTATTATTTACAAGAATATGGGTTAAAGTCATTTATACCCTTGTTTGACTTTTTATAAGAGGTTTATAAAGGAATCTTTCCGTCGTTTTCAAAACAAGGTCCTTTTTAACCTTTTCGACAGAATTAAGGTAAGAATGTTTTTTTTAACTTATACGGCGGGTGCGCCTATTTTCCGCCGTTATAAAATCTTCAAAGCTTCCCTTACAAGCTTATAAAATTATTTTCAAAGAAAATGTTTTATTTTATATGGATCTTAAATGATTTCAAAATAAAAGGAGATATTTCTTTAAAAAGAATTTTGATTTCATCTATGTCAACATCCTTTGATGGATTTTAAGATTATTTGAAGTTGATTTATTATGATACAAAACTTCTATATTGTATTGAAGGTTTTGTGATATTTTTGACTGTGGATGTGCTATTTTTATACCATTCATAGTTTATGGTGAAAGTATTGACATTTCGTATGCTAGTTCCAATAAGAATGTTTATGTTATATTTCAACATTTACTTCATATGAATGTGTTGGACAAGTATGTTCCAAGTTAGGTACTGGTTAAAGTAAGCCCTACAAGTTGGGGACTGGTAAAAGTAATCCCTCCAGGTTGGGGACTGGTAAAAGTAAGCCCTCCAGGTTAGGGACTGGTAAAAGTAAGCCCTCCAGTTTGGTCTCCGGTTATTAGAGGCACTCCGGGTTGGTGTCTGGTTATTAAAGGCACTCCGGGTTGCTGTCCGGTTATTAGAGGAACTCCGGGTTGGGTTCCGGTTACAGTTAGCCCCATGGTCTTGGGACGAGGCCTTGAAAAGAAATTAAAGTTTAGCATTATGCATTCCATCATTATGAAAGTGGTTATTGATTTTGCATGTGATTATTCGATTAGTAGAATATCCATGTGAATAAGTAAATGGAATTATTTCATTTTATTTATGCCATACTATGTTAAATGTTCAAGTTTAAAAGGATTTTGTTTTAGTTATACATAGCCTTAAATGTTTATTCTTATTTATGGAAGTTTCCGCTATATTGTTATCCTTACTGGGCATTTGAGCTCACCCCTTTTCTATGTTTTATTTTTCCCAGGAAGTGATGAAGTAAGTTATGAATGACCTGCAGGGATATTATGTGGGGATATGAGTGTGGATTATGGATACATTATGTTGTTGTAGTAGTTTTTCATTTTATGATGTAATGTAAAACTTATGAATATATCTAGTGTTTCCAAGGCTACTAATCCAATCGGTCTTTCGAGATTTGATCTTTCTTGTGATCATGCCGATGTTATGTAATAATGCACCGACTCTGGGTAACTAGGGTCGGGGCGTTACAATGTTTTGGCTAAAACATTTATCTTAGACAATCATGAATATATCACCATGGTCCATCCCCAAGGTGTCATTTAAAATTACCGAGGTTATTCACCAAGGTATCGTTAAAATTGTAATCCCTAGAGATTACATCATTACCCAAAGAATTGAAGTGATATCAGGGATAAACCTTAAATTTGTCATTATTATCATGTCATCCACATATGTCATCATCAATAATTTCATAAATAACCCATATATCATAAAATAAATGTGTTTCATTTCATAACCATAATGTTTTAAAAACTGTTTTTAAGACATGATATTTATGTCATTTTAAATCCACTGAAAAATAAAGTGGGTTTCATGTATGTAAATAAAAGAATTAAAATATAACATTTATATATATATGTGAATACCCCTATAGAAGAAAGATATTTGATTATTCGATTAATAAAATAAAATAATTTGAGCAAAAGAGAAAGACATTTTGAGACAAAAATTCTGCAGCATACCGACTATGTCACAGGGTTTTAGTAAACATTGAAAAGAGAGGGGAAATGGGTCACCCACTAATAAATGATCCATAAAACAGTAGTGGGACATAATATACTGGATTTAAGCACATGGTAGTGAAATTGTAAATATATAAAATGTGATATGAAGAAATTGAACGGAAGACAAAAATAAGATTTCTCTTATGAAAATTCGGCAGCCTAATGGCGTTACTTAAAACTTCAAAAAAATGAATTGATGAGATCAAATATGGTCTCTCATCATATGAAAATAAAAATGACAGTATGATAGATATATAAAATCATACCCCAACATATGGAAAGGAACATGAAAGAAATGACATGAAAATAGAACTTGAAAAATGAGAAGGGTGAAAGAATCCCTTACAAAAATTCGGCAGCCTAACGACGCCACTTAAAAATTATTAAAATGAATTGATGAGAGTAAGAGGGGGTCTCTAATCATATGAAAATACAGTAAGGTGAATATAAAATAACATCCTCTAACATAAGAACATGGAGCATAAAAGAAATGACATAAAAGAGAGTGCTTGAAAAGAAAGAGAGAGGTAGAATCCCTTACCTTAAAATGTAACTCTTAAAACTCGAAAGTTGCGACCTTGAGGGATTGGGGGCACCTTGGGAGGACTCCTTGGGTGTTAAATAGACTATAACTTCGTTGAGAAGGATTTTGAAATGAAAAGGATGAGAGAATGTCTTGGTATTTATAGGGGAAGTGAGGGGACAAGGCATTAATGGCCATGGGACACCTCATCGGTGGTATTGAAAAACTATGTACTATTCAATGTTATTTCCTCTTGGTATTGGCCACTTGGGACACCTAATACCTTATATTACTATTTATAAGTTGACCATAATTATTAAATAATTATTACATCCTTAATGATGTCATTAAACACCCGAGACTCTAAACTGAAAATTCACTATTCATCGAAAATCCAACTTTTTCAGAAATATCCCAAAAAATTACCTTAAAATAATATCAATGATATGAATTTAAAAGTGACCTCCATTTTATAAAAATAATTTTCTAAATAATTTTAATTTAATTTTTAAATAAAAAAAACACTATTCGCCGAAAATTCATTTTTTTTCAGGAAACTCCCCAAAAATTACCTTAACATAATATCGATGCTCTAAATTCAAAAATGAACTTTATTTTATTAAAATAATTTTGTAAAAAATTTTAATTTAATTTTTAATTGAAAAACACTATTCACTTGAGAAAAATAATACTTGACTAATAATTTCTGAAACAGTTATTTACTTATTTTTTTTAATCAAATTACTTAATCGAGGTGCCTATATTATATTAATACTTTATTTAAGTGAGATTACTAATCCATTTGGTCACATTACTAATCCTAAGCATAAAATCACTATTCAGAAATTACTATTCACCAAAAATTAATTTGATCTTATTAGACCCTAAATTTCATACTGAACACATTTGTAGAAGACCATTTTTTGAAAATCCTTACACATAATTTATTATTTAAGGTTTACATAAATATTTTAAAATATCCTTTTCCCAAAATTTATCAATAATATACATTCTAAACTAATCCGAATATTTTGAAAATTCACAAACTTCACCATAAGAAGAAATCACAATTTTTATTTATCAAAGGATTACATAAGGAAGCTAAGGTCTCATTACATAGCTCCTTATAACACCAGCATAGGATCTATGTGTAAGCTGTGCTAAGGTGATAGAAACTTGGGACGGATCGACCAACATTGCCCGAGTGGTTATTTCTATCAGCTTGAACATCTCGTGAAGGTGATTTTGTTCTAGTTTCACACGATGAAGTTCGTCTTGGGTTTGGTATGGAGCAAAGCCCAGTGTTTCTACCTCCTTCCCAAGTTCTTTCATATGGGATTCAATCGGCTCGAGACTATTGGATGAGGCCATCAAATCTTCTTTCTATATTAATTAACCAAGGTCACTTGTATTTATAGACAATAATCGCAACATTTAGTTTCCAATGGTCATATTGACCAATGGTCATATAATAGTCGAAACCCAATGGTGTCATTTTAATTATACTCATTTTATTAAATGAAATATTTTTGTTGAGTATAAAATAAAATAACACACAAAATTCAGAAACACAATTTATTCAAAATTTCAGGTTGTTACAGTTATAATCCCTCTCAACCCCTTATAGTTTCTTCCTACACTTTCACATGGAGGCCATATCTCTTGTTGATTGTGGTGAGACACATGTGACCATTGATGTATGTATCAATATATCTATCTTCCAAACAAAAATATTATAGAAAACTTATTATAATAAGTGTGAATTTATATTTAGGACCTCCAATCAATTTCAATAGATTTCTTTTTCTTTTTTATGTGTGTATCCCTTTGTGGTTGGTGTGTGACTAGAGTGTGAGTTAGGTGGTTCTCTATCTAGCCTATGTTTGATGAAAAAATAAATTTCATTGGATTTCATACATGGTTTTATAAATTATAATTTTCATGATCCTTGATTTTTTTATATGATTACAAAAACAGATGTTTAATAAAAGATAGTGTTTCCACTTGTTTGGTTAATGAAATATTGTTTTGAAAGAATTATGAAATGGTTTGTGATTTTTTTTCAGAGAGTGGTTTTGAAGGAAAAGATAGTTTTTTTAAATTTTTTATATTATGTGATAAGAAATTTGAAAAGATTAGACTTTCTGGGAAAATGTAAGACTTGGTTACCTATGAGGGTGTATAGTTTTTGGACTTGTCCTTGCTTTCATAAGGGGGTTTAATTTTTGGTGGGGTTCCTATATTCCTATTTAAAATATTCATTTTATTTAGGAACATGATCTTGAAATTTTATGTTGGATCACTTAATATGGAATTAATCCATTCCTAGATCATATATTCTTTGGATCCATGAACTTTATGTGCACAATAGTTCTAATTGGTCATTGTATGAGTGGCCTAGTTAGCTCATACCTATGATATTCTATTGATAATATCAATAATGCTTTTTATTTTTGTTGTTTTTGGATTTCATATGATATATTATGCATGCTTGGATAAATGTAAAATGGTTTATTTTAAATGTGTTTTGAAACTACATTATCATGTTTTTGATTTTGAAATATGAACAGGTGAAATGTTTTACCATGATTTTGAGATAAATATTTTTTTTATCAAGTCATGAATTTTTAAATTGAGTACACTTGGACTTTGATTGGGACCTGTTAGCAACTAATTAGGTTTGATCTTAATGATATGGTTTAGCTAACACAATATATACTCCCTCAAGGGCGTGTTGACTTTATTTTTTCTAATATAGGAAATTGAGGGGTGTTGTAGTGAGGTAGCGAGGATGATGTTAGTTAATCATGGATAGTTGTTGATGTGATAGATGGGTGTTTCCCATGTATCAAATAGAGGAGATAATTTCAGTTTAGGTTATTATTTTTTGGTTTTTATACATGTACCTTGTTTTTGTCTTTCCACCTTAGTTGATGCACTACCACTATTTTTATTTTGACTATATAATATTTATTTTTTGGTCATATTTCTCTATATTTGTCCCTTACACCACGTTTTGGTTGGGAAAATCATTCCCTCTTTTTTCTGTTGGATGCCCAGGTACTAGTCATAAGCCTGTTGGGATCATGAATTACCTTCGACTCTTCTCACAATATATTTAGGAACCTAGTTAAATTAGTTTTTTGGGATATTAATGAAAAATTGGAATCAGAGGAGGTATATCCTCAATTATTCCTATCGTTGGATATTAAGAATATAAGAGATATGATTTTTATAACTTCATGGTTAAGTTAAAAGAAATTTCATTGAAAAATATCATCATAATTGGAATGATGTCACAATGGAATGTTTGGTCATGCATCTCCGGTGTTGGGTTTTGATCTAGATATATGTTTATGCATATTTTCTTTTGGTGTAAAATGAAATTATCTAATTATCTAATCAATTATTTACATTTTTGTTCGATAGAATCATTCCTCTGAGACGTCTTCATTGTATTCATCAAGAGGGTAAAATAGTAAATTCTCTTCTAAGGAATACTCCTCTTGACCTGAATCTCTTATATTTTATCATGCTAGTGGTTCATGATGTGGACCAGAATACACTACCTATTCACATCCAAGATATTTAGATAAGACCAAGAGTTGTAGGAGATAATAATTTAGGGTGATGATTCATATACTATAAGTCCCTTCATTTTAAGGGTAAAAATGAACATGAGGAGGTGGAAGACTTATTGGAAAAATTAACCAGTTCCTTTATTTTTTTGAGATAATTGATTCAACCAAGGTGAAGCATGAAACCTTTAAGCATGAGGGTCCTAGAAATAGGGAGTGCAACTCCATGGTTAAGAGGAATCGACATGTGAAATTAGAGTGGAAAGGCTTCAAGAAACATTTATTTCAGAATTGTTTTCTAGAATGCTAGATGGTGGAGAAGTCTATGGTGCATTAGTCTTTGTAATAGTGAGACCATTCAGTGACATTGTACCCCAACCATTTTTTTTGAGTTAGTTCATTTTTCTCTTGTAGTGGTGTTGAATGATTAGATGATGGCATAAGAATGCCTTCAATTATTGTAGCCTAACATTTGACTATAGCTATATATGATGAAGCATACCACCAATTCAAAAGTGGTCTAAATGGATTTGATTATAGAGATTGATATGGTGGAAAATACAAGATTTTTGGATCTTCTCCTACACCCATTCGTAGTTATGGTGGAATACATATGAGGAAGGGGAAGTTAAATAATATTCATAGGGGTGTTGGATATTGTTCTAAGTAGTAGGATTACTTTACTCTATCAGTTGTGATATGTAGTGTACCTTTTGCTTCTTACTTGAACAGAATGGTAGGGAAGACACTATCATTTTTCACCGAACCCCAAAAGAACTGAAGTGCTTGTGGTCACCAAGGTCATTTGTAGACATTCATCTAGGTTCTATCCATGCCTCAATATAGATAGTCATCATTAAATTCAAAGTCTACTATAGTTTTGTAAAACTCTTTAAAGTCAACAGTAATCCATCTATAGGCCTCTAAAATAAATCAATTTAATGCTATGGAGGAGTTTCTATCAGAAGTTGATGCTGACCCGACAATAGTGATAAGTACAATTTCTTTTGCATCCACTATAATGAAATATTGGTTTTATACTAGTACCTTGAAATATTTTATATCTTATTATTTTATTGATGTTTTGAAACATATTATGGAGCTAATTTCATTTGTTATGGAGCCATCGTCAACTCCTGGAAAGAGAAAGGAGAAGGGATTTTGTTGTCCTTAATGTTCCCTTTCATTAGCTAGTGGTGAGTTATTATTGAACCAATAGTTCATGATCTTGAAATTTTTGATTTTATCATAGAGATATCATGGATGGTATCTCACCAAGATTATATTGATTTTTATCATCAACATGTTTCATTACATACCACCGATGGGAGATCCTAAGTGTTTTAGAGAGAGTGGGATGCATCGTCTAATCTTGTAGGACCTTCCCACCCTAATCTTAATAGTATGATGTCTACTGCCATGGTGAAAATCCTTGTTTTTTCGTCCCAAGTTAACCATCCCGTGGTTGTTTGGGATTTATATGAGGTTTTCCGAGATGATTTTTCCGATATTCTTATATAGAGGGAGGTAGAGTTCTCCATCGATATAATTCCTTATACTCATACAATTTATATACCCTCTTACCCTATAGATCCTACAAAGTTAAAAGAGTTTAATGTTGATTTTGATGTCATGATAGTGAAGTCCATTGTTCATCATAGTGTTTTTTGATGGTTTCCATATGTGTTCCCTTTCATTAAGGATGACGGTTCCCTTCGTCTCTATATAGATTTTCATAATTTGAATAAGGTAGCTATTAAGAATTGGGAAACTTTAACCCAAATCAATTACTTTTATAATCTGTTAAAGGAACAATATGGTTTTTAAAAATTGACACATGGTTAGGTTATCATCATATCAATGTTAATTTATAATATATTCTGAAGAATACTTTTATATGTAGGTATAGAAACTATAAGTATCTAGTGAAAATTTTTGGACTAAAAAAATTATCATGTAGTGTTTATAGATTTGAGGAATATAATATCCTTCCATTATATAGATTCCTCTGTTATTATATTCAGGGATGATATATTGGTTTTTTTGAGATATGATAATGAGAATAAGAAATAACTGAATTTGATTTTGGAAATCTTAAAAAGTCACCATATTTATTCAAAGCTATCAAAATAAAATTTATGGATCTGAGAGGTGAAGTTATTAGGGCATGTGATTTTGGAACATGGAGTCTCAATTGATATTGAAAATGTGAAGGTTGTATTTTCATGAGAAGAACTATGTAATGAGTTTGAGATACAAACCAACCAAATACTCAAAGGGTATTATTGGTAGTTCATGAAATATTTCTTGTAAATAACATCACTATCGACTGATCTTAACACCAAATGGTTAAAATTATTGTGGGATGCTATGTGTTAGGACCCTTTCGATTGGTTGAAATGTAATATGAAATCTAATACTTTTTTTTATTTTTTTAGAACACAGTATGAGATATGTAGGTTATTGTGATTCTTCTATTGATGTTATAGGATGCATTCCTATGTAGGATGATCATTTTAGGGTGTATGTTTCTCCTCACCTTCAGCCGCATGAGAAGAATTAACCCAATCACGACTTAGAGTCCACTAATATTATGCATGTTCACATGTGTGGGTTACACTATCTTTTTTTGGGAGAGGTTCAAAGTCTTTTCATATCACATGATTTTGAGTTATATCTTCTCATAGAGGGAAATGAACAATAGGTAGAGGTAATGGGTGTATTACCTACAATTTTTTTACTTTGATATTGGCTACACCCATAATAAGTTAAAAACCATCACTGATTATCTCAGAAGGAAATTATTTTATCAATATGTCTTTGAAGTGAAATAGGAATGCAATGTTATTTTCCTTTTTCTATGTTTCCTATAGATACATAGGAGGATGATTTAGGTATTTTTTTTACTAGTGTTCAATTGCGATCATCTATCCATGGGTCTATTCTATAGGAACATCAATGGGATGATTATTTTTTATGGATTATTGAATATTTATATAATTGGGGGGGGGAGGCATTACATGATAGTATATCTCCTATAATGTAATTATTCACTTCATAAGTTGGTTTTTAATTCCTTCATATGTAAAAAATTCGGTGATTCATGATTGTCATAGTTTTTTACAGATCATCCATCCTAGCATGGAGAAGATATATTATGACATGAAACAGTGTTTTTGGTGGATTAGTATAAAGCATGAAATTTATGTTTATGTGTCTTGTAGTTTCACCTTCTAAGAGATTAATGTTGAGAACCTAAATTATTATAGTATCCTAAAACATATTTTTTTTCCATTATTGAGATTAAATGAGTTTCGTATGAACTTCATAGTTGGGATTACCATATAATCCATGAATACAATATACTATATGGGTGGTGATTGATTGGAAAATTAATTTGGCTCATTTTATTCCAATTAGGGAAATCAATATGGTAAAATATCTTGGTATGATGTATATGATGGAATTTGTAAGGTTTCATGTGGTCCCCTCTACCATTAAATTTGATAGGGATCCGAGGTTTACTTAGTTATTTTTCGAATAGTCTCTAAGGGTATATATGGACTCTCAAAATACTGATTAAAAATTTTCTTCCATAGATGGATGGATAGATAGATTATTCTATATATATTCTAGACGGTGTGATTTATTCTACGTGCAGGATTAAGGTGGAATATGGGATAACCACTTGGAACTGGTCATGTTTTCTTATAATAATAATTACATGTTATCAAATATAATTTTTATATTAGATTACTTTTATAATCAACCATACATGTCACCTATTTATTGGTTCTAGGTGGGTGAGATATCTCTTATGAGACCAAGTATTGGTCGGAATAAGTTAATGATGAATCATTATATACATTTATGATTTTTTATAGATCGTAGTAAACAAAAATATTATGTATATTGTAAACAATATCATATGGAGTTATCTGTTGGTGACCGGGTCTTCATAAAGGTTTCTCCTCTGTTGGTTCACCATCATCTTAGAAAATAGGGAAATTTTTATCTGAGATATATTGGATAGTTTGAGATCACTGGTTAGGTTGTAATTTTTTGTATTAGTTGGAATTAATAGCTCAATTGATTGATATTCATGATGATTTCTATATTTCTTAGATCATGAAGTATAATCCAAATCCATACAATGTTTTAAATTGAGAGGATGTTGAGTTTGATCAAAACAATTTAGTTGTGGAGATTCCTTTTGAGAGCATTGACTCTTAGATGAATGTTATTTATGGTAAAAATATTTTGTTGATTAAAGTGTTATGGCAGAAAATTTTATATTCACACAAGACTTGGGAGAATGAATGATCAACAAGGGAGGAGTGGAATGTCCTATTATTGGAAATATTTCTTATATATGACTTTTTATGGGAAAAATACTTAGGTTAAGAGAATGGGAACATCTCATATTAAAATATAGTAAAAGACCTTGTAATTATAATTTTATCTTATTTCATAGTGCTTTGGATCTTTTTTATAGGGTTGAGAATCATGTTTTGGGTGTTTAAAGAAGAAGGGAAAGAAAAGTGGGAAAAATTGTGGCTATAGAAAGATACTGGCCAACCAGTGGCATGCCAAAAAATAGAGTTATTGTAATTAGTCCATTTTTGTAATGACTAATATATTTTCTCCATAATTAAATTATTCATTTTTTACTTTCTACACATGAAACATCAGTACTAGAAAAATATAGACCATTATTAGGTAGCTGTAAAAGTAAAATGTATCAACAATAGTAACAGAATTATGTAATATTTATTAATAAATATATTTATAAATAAAATCCAAATAAATTAAAATATAATTTTAATATTCAATCAATTAGTATAGATAAGAAAATAAAACAATAAATTTCATATGATTAAAATTTATTTTATAAAATGGCTATTTTCAAGTTTCATATATTAATGAGTAAAATTAATTTTAAAATAAAATTTAATATTAAAAAGATGATTTATTATAAAAATTATTTTCACAATGTTCGATTATTTTACATAAATTTTTATTATAAATTTTAGGATGTTAATTTTAAACAATGGACATGATTTTTTAATTAATTAATGTCATATTATTTTGATATATTTTTTATTTTGTATAAAATAGTACAATTCTAGTGAATTGTGAAAATACTGATATTATTATTGTCATAAATTTTATAAAATTATTTTATTATATGAATATATAGATTTTTTTGAAACTTATTCATATTTAATAGTATATTATAAATTATAATAAATTATTTTAAATTTTTATTATAACCTATAACCCAATGTTCGAGGTTTTAAAAATTTATGTAGCATTTTAATGAATGTTGTTTTTTCAAATATTTTGTTTAATTAATTAGAATACATTTTAATATTTTTTGGATATATTTAACTAAAAAATATATAATAATTTGATAACAATATTTATTTTCAATTCATTTAAATCAATGGAATTGATAATTCTACCACAATCATAATATTATTTTTCTTAAAAAGAATCCTTTTAATTTTTTTTGTTTTTGCTAGTTTGAGTTAAAATTAATTTTCCATAATTATAGGTTGTTTTTACAAATAAAACAGATATAATAATTTTAATTTGGGGGTAAAAAGTATATAATAAGGATTTTTTTGGTCTTAAAGGATAAATTACTATGGTAAAAACTTGTTAACTTTATGAAATCTAAAATGGTAAAAGTGAGTAACCTTAGAGGTAAAGGGAATATCATGTCTAAAATTGTTTATTTTTGAATGATGAAGGTCTTAATCAAACTAATACTCTATTAACATACTTATTTATAAATCTTGGAGGCATTTTAATTGAGAGAAACTTACTATTAATTATCATTATCGAGTATTTACAAAAATGCCACTTCTTTTAACTTATAAAAGGGGCACTCCTCTCCCCAATTCTCCACAATAATAAAAATCAAAGGTTGGGACCATAATCTGACCAAACCATTTATCTAAACTCTTATAAACTTTAATTTGGCCGTTTTATTCTCAAAATACCACCCCAAAAAAGTGTATCCCCCTTCACCAAGTTGGTAATCCAAGAATTGAATTATATGTTCCTAAAACACTATTTGTTTTTCTATATCTTTATATAATTTTATTATTCGTAAAATATAATTTCCCCATATTAACATAATAAAATAAGTATCATTAATATATTGGTATTTTATTACAATGATTATATGATCATTAATCAATCCCCCCTTTTCATTAAGAAAACTCAAAATGTAAATCATCTGTTGTGCAGACTACCTCCTCTATGAATAAGTGCATTTCATTTTTTCCTTCACTTATTAACATTTTTGTGTTTATATTATATTTTATATTTATATATGATATTTATAATTATAAAATAATTTTAATATGATTCATTTTTAATAATACATAAATTAATGATCGTTATAAGGTAATCCATCGATATCATTAAAAAACCCGAAACTAGTTATTTGCCATTTTTTTCACAAAACATGAAACAAATCCCATATAATGGAATTATAAAACTATATGTATTTATAAAATATCAATTATAGAACCTTTAATTGATTGGAAATAATTATATTCGGGATTAAAGGGGAATATCAATATATTTTTTCTGAACATAGTTTAAAATAGTTAAGATTACTAACTGTGGATGTTGAAAAGAGATTGCAATTGTATAATACATGAAGAGAATTTTTATTATAGTAGAGTTTTAAAATAAATATATAATAATATGTTTTTTAAATATGTAATTATGTTATTTATCCATATGATACATGTGGTTAAATAATTCTGTTGAAATAAAGGGTAATGATATGAGACTTGATAACACACCAATCATTTTTTGAGTCACAATTTTTTTTTGAACGTAATTTTCCAAGACATTACATTTTTATTGATGGTATTTAATTTATTATAAAGAAAAATGTATTTTTGAACAATAATAAATTTTAGGTAAAGATTTTTTATTTCTCTTAAAAAATGATACTTTTTGAACAGGGTCATGTAATTATGACTTTTACATCGAAGTTTTCAATTTTTCAAAAGAAAGATCTTTTGTGATTTTGTTTTCATGTTACTATATATATTTAAAATGGTTGATCTCTCATAAAGGGATGTTTTATATTTTATTATGATATGTTACCTTTTTTATAATTAGATTTTGATATCTTAGGATTCCTTATGTTCATGTTTTTTGATACGTTTAATAAATCCAATCTTTTCCCAAGGGTAATTTATGTTATGATGATGATTGTTTTTAAGTATCAAACATATATATGGATGATGATAGGTTGGGTTATATTTCACATTACAATGAATTACTATAATATTACACCTCTTGGGATATTTAGGATTATACATAATGGGTTTTTTCATAGATACGTGGGCCTGATGGGTTTGGTCACCTTTTCAGGCATGGACATAATATTTTTTCACATAGGTAGAACCATAATGGTTTTTCTATCACATGTTTTCCTATACTCATGGATGTGAGATATTTTAAATTTTAAGAATTTATCACACATTGAGATGTTTTTATCAATTTATTCCACTTTTGAAAGATATATTTCTTTTCCATTAACTTCAATGTTTTCTTAGTCATTAGTTTTTTTATATTATTACACACTATTATATTCTGGTGAACATATTTTACGATTATTGATATGTCTTTTTAGCCATGTAATATATATTTTTTATTCCATAAATATATTTTTATGATATTATTTCTCTCTCTCATGTTTTTTATTATACATGGTCTTATATTCTCTTATTATGATATTTATGTTTTAAACATATTTTACTTCATTCTTATTAACTAATACATTATGTTATGAATTTTCCATTACTGATAATTTGTAATCTCTTCTTTATTATCACTACTATAAAATTGTCCTTTAAAAGTGATAGAAATGGCCTTTATTAGCGCTAAAAAAGTTATGACAACATGAGTGAGGTTAAAAGACCTAGTATTTTATCAGCACTGAAAAAGAAATGATAAAGGGGTCTTTTATGGGTAGTAAAAATAACTAATAAATGGGACTTTTATCAGCATTAATAATGTAACCATTTATCAGTGCTTGAATCTAGTGCCGTTAAAGGAACCATTTATTAGCACTTATATAGGCCCAGATAAAGGTTCATTTATTAGTGATTTTATGAGGGCTGATAAAATAGACTTTTATCATCACTTATAAATGCACTAATAAATGTGGATTTTATCTGCGCTAATAAAATGCCATAATATAGTGTTCTTTAACAGAAATATACAGAACGACTACTGTGTGCTATAACAACACACCATAGCACCAGAAACATACAATATATATAAAAAATACAAGTACCAATACAATATTTAAATGAAATTTACAAAAAAAATACAAGAAAACACACATGATATTATATACATTTCAAACATTAGTTCATACAATTACATAAATACAAATTATTACATATGTTCAAAAACATCAATGATACATTTAATCCTAACCTGACTCATGCTATTTCTGAACAAACCACCCCTGCTCCCAAAAAAGAACATACCTATATAAGAAAACAATTCTTATGTTAGTAATAATTTAAGAAAAGAAATTAACAAAAATGTAAATTTTTCTAAAATTAATGTCAATTTTAAATAAAAAGGTGCACTTGGAGTCATACTAGTCACACCATGCAACAAATTTAGGTGAAGTTAATTTATACACATCAAAAGGAATTATAGATAATTTTCCAAAATTATTCAAATAATTTGAATTCATTTTTTTAGTTTTAAATAGGCCAGCTGGTCTTTTTACTAATATTTATGTCAATATTAAATAAAAACACACACTTGGAGTCATATCGGTCACACTCTTCTTCATATTGAGGTTTACATGATTCATGCATGTCTCAATTCACTAATTAATCATTTTTATAATGTATCATAACAATTTGAATGTGTTTTTTTTGGTTTTGAGTAGGTTAGTTTATTCTTTTATGAAATTAATGACAATTTTAAATTAAGATGCACTTAGAGTCATATCGGCCACACCATGCATCAGATTGAGGTGAAGCTGATTCCTACACGTTCCAAATCAATTATGGATTGTTTTCCTGAAGTATCAAAACAATTTGAATGTGTTTTCTCGGTTTTTAGTATATCACTTGTTTTTTTTATTAAAATGAAAATTTAAACATGAAACACACACTTTAAATCATATGGATCAGATCGTGTATTGTTTTGATTTGAGATATATTCCTACACATCACAAATTATTTTATGAATCTATGCCCTAAATTATGAAGAAAATATGAGTCTGTTTGTTTAGTTTTTAGTGTGTGAAAAATTGTTAAAGTCAAATGTTGATTTCAAAATCATAAATTACACATTAAGTTAGTTGTCCTTTTTACTAAAATTAACGTCATTTTAAAATAGAAAAAAGTACTTGTAGTCATACCAATCACATCATGTGTCATATTGAGGTGCATCTGATTCTGACACATCCCAAAGACTCAAAAACAATCCTAACTGTAAATGTTACCATGATTTCCATTGACTTAATTTTTTGAACTTCCAACACTGCATAAGAAACTTCAAATAAACCACATCAACTCGAAAAAAGAATATACTTATATAATAAAAAAATTATTATGCGAGTAATACTAAAAATTAATAATTAAACATAAATATGAAAAAATATGTTAATTCTATGGAAAATGGTTTTAATATGAAAAAATTAAGACTAAATTGTTAATTGAGCATAGGCAGCGTCATTGCTCTTCCTACAAAGGCTGTGGCGGTAACATTAATGAAATTGATAAATGAACCACTATGAGGGTGATATGTTTTCCCGGGAGAAGAAGCTTGAAAGTTGGAAATATCACC
Organism: Viscum album; assembly: GCA_963277665.1. Classification (NCBI taxonomy): domain Eukaryota; kingdom Viridiplantae; phylum Streptophyta; class Magnoliopsida; order Santalales; family Viscaceae; genus Viscum; species Viscum album. Next base: position 1,540,060,327 of record OY728150.1, read on the forward strand.
CAAACTAGAACAAAATAATCAAACTTTATAAGAAAACAATTGTTATGTGAGTAAAAAAAAATTACATGAAAATATGAAATAATATATTAATTATATAGACAATGATTTTACTATGAAAACATCATTATTTACTCTGTAATTGAGAAGAGGCATCATCATTGCTATTACTGCAAAGGAAATAGAGGTAAATTGAAAGAAAATTATAAATGAACCACTATAGGGGTGAAACGATTTTAAGGGAGAAGAAGTATGAATGTTGGATAGAGCACCCCAATATTAACAAAAGAACCCTTCTATATTAGAAAAAATTAATTATCTGAGTAATACTAAAAATTAATAAATTAAACATAACTATGAAATAATAAATTAATTTTATGGAAAATGATTTTACCATGCAAACATCAATAATACATCTGTAATTATGCAGAGGCTGCATCATTGCTCTTCCTACAAAGGCATCTGAGGTAACTTGAATGAAAGTGATCAAAGAACCACTAAAGGGGTGAAAAGGTTTTAAGGGAGAAGAATCATGAAATTTGGACAGAACTCCCCAACTTTATCAAAAAAATCCACATGTATAAGAAAATATTTATTATGTGAGTAATACTGAAAAGAAAAAAAAAAATAAAAATATGAAACAATACATTAATTCTACAGACAATGTTTTTATTGTGAAAACATCAATATTACCTCTATGATTGAGAAATTACACCATTATTTCTCTTAATTAAATGAAACAACACACATAGAAAAGTATTATAAAATAAATGAACTCTGAAAAGAATAATGAAAATTAAATCAATTTTTTATTATATAAATTTTTGGTAAAATAGAGAATGTATATCGTAAAATTACCTTGACATCTTTCCAAAAGGTTTAATTCATTATAGTTTGTTCTCCCATCATCTGGAAAATAAATTTTCTTCCTAATTAGTCAAAAATTTAATTTAGATTATGTTAATATAGTAGAGAACATATAATATTATGAGGAAAACATAACATATTAAAAAACCCTTTTACCTTCTCATTGAATCCTATTTGTTTAAATTATTCAAGGATTTAGTTCCTCTATCTAGAATCCAAATCCCCTCTTTGTAGTCCCCTTGAATGTACCTGACATTACATATATTGGGACCAACATGATTGTATTGTGATGTCCCAATTAAATGGTTATTATCGATAAAATTTTCATTTGACCCAACATTTTTTTAGTCACCATATAGACACTCGACCAATTCTTGTTTGTTGGATCTGATACATAAAATACTTTCACTGCATGTGATTCCATTATGAATGTCTCATCGTTTTCCCCTTAAACATTGAAATTCACCTTCACAATGCCCATTTCATCAAAATTCACACCATTGATATTATCAACCCATTTTCAATGGAAAAGAAGAACATGAAATGTTGTATAATCCAACTCATATATCTATTTGATTATGCCAAAATATGACATATTTGCATTAATTTTATTTCTATCATTGGAACCAGATATGTGCATCTCTTCAGCCAGAAGCATAACACCACTATTTTTCATCATACTGAAGTCATCAAGTTCTGTTGTATAGAACCTATTACCATTGATTACAAAACTAGTTTAAGATATAACATTTTTATTTGGTCCTCTGGCTAGCCATTGAAGTCGTTCGACTAGTAACATTATATTTTCATATAACACCTTATAAATTTTATCTATAAACCATCCTATAAACTATTGATTATATGTAATTGATATCCATTATTCACCCCTTAATGGATTCAAATCTCTAAGAATTTATTTTTGGGATTCAATGTATGGGTCAACATATTCACTATTGTGTAATATGTAAATATGTGCTTTCTCCCACTTTTTACAAGAAATTGTAACAACATATCTTTGGGAAATACATTCACCAATATGGTGTTCACAATGATGAGACTTTTGAATATTGATGATTTCAACGTTTGATAGGTAATCTATAACGACCCGAGCACGAGCTACCGGACTCAGCCCATATAAATGTTGTATATTTTATATTAGACTTGGAACAACCAAACATATAGATATATTCTCTTTACAAAATTAAAAAAATATCAATTTTCATCCACGTACTTAAACATTTCATTCATAAACCTATAAACATCCATTTGAAGGTAGTTTCGAAAAACATAGAATTTATTCAATAATTATACATATATGTGGATACATATATATTTTCATATGAATATATTAATGTATGAGGTATCATTAGAAATAATTGATATACTTTTATATTTTAATGATTATATAAAATGATTTTCATTTTATATAATTTGAAATTGTCTACTTTCAATTTCAAAACATATATATAACTTAAATATAATACTTACATAATTTCTTGAAATAAATGACGATGCTTAATTATTTAACAATATTGAAATTAAAATTAATTATAAACATAACCAAGATTTAAAATATCTAAATATTACTTCAAATTCCCATAATAGTCATATATATATATAAATATTTATGGATTGAAAATAATTTTATCCAAAAATTAGTCATGTTTCTCTCGCACATTCAAAACATGTATCAATTTTTTAATATGTTGGTATATATATATATTTCAAATAAATAAATAAATATATTATAAAATAAATTAAAAATAAAATCAGATATTAATATATATACAAATGGAATTTGTAATACCCATTTTTGGAATAAATTTATTTTTTACCAAAAAACATCGTTACATATAAATTTGATGACATAAAATTATTAACTGAAAACATCCTTGTTTTTAAATTAACAACCAAACCAATGTTTATAGTAAAGAAAATTAGATTTCCTTTCAAACAAAAAAATAGACCATTGTTGATTAACATAAAATATGTATACAAAATATAATAAATAATTAAGCGTCAAATATGGAAATAAAACTTTTAAAACATACCCCTTATAGAGTAGAAAAAAATTTAATAACACCTTATAATAGAAAATCTCTCTTACATAAATTTAAAATATCATTATTCATAGCTAGATTATTAATGAATGATAGAAACACCAACAAAAATATATAAAAACCTACATACACTTAAGATTGAAAATAATTTATACATACACAGTAATAATGAATAAATAGAATTCCCATTAACTGAAAAATGATGAAGAAAAATAATACTAGGCTTAGGTAGAAGGTTTCAACCTTCCTGATGGAATTTGGTCAAGGATATGAAAATATAATAGAGCTGGATCAGAGATAATTTATCTTCAAACTCAAGGAATTTGATTCCTTTGTGTCCAAAAATTCTTATATATATATATTTATACTGCACAAAAATACAAGAAGAGTATCCAAGAAGTCATGAAACGAGGCATTAATGAAGAACCTCCGAACACCATAAGATAAGAGGGGTGAATTAAGGTGTCAAATTTTTCTTTGAAATTGATGGATCGTGTTCCAACGTTGGTATGAACCTATTAAACTTGTATGAAGTTGAAGTGCAAAAAAATCACATGCAAAGAAATGACACATCAATTTTATTAAGTTCACCACTACGGGCTATGTCCAAGGATCATATTCCGACAGTGTTTCGGTCGTACCAATAACCACTAATCTTCATAAGTTGTGGATTACAAGATTTTAGCATAGTCACTCAGTGATAGACACACTGCCTTTACAAGGTTTTGGGAATATCACACTGCATCCCTCGTATCAATTCCACTGACTCCCCCTTGTTCACTCCGTTGGAAGAATCATCTCTCAGTTTATCGAATTGAAGGATTATTCATTGGTTTATCATTATATCATGCATCATCAAATGTAAATTGATGCTCGGTTAAATTCCCATTATCACCCATAGATGTAATTTAACTTCATGCACACCGATAGGTTGTGGTAATTAATTTCTCAAACTGATTTGATCAATTTTCAGGATTTCTTTGGTGTTCTGTGTACCACTCTCTTCTTTCACGTACTGTGTTCTAGATATGGTCTGAGGATCACCTCCTCCAAGTACCGCTGATATTTCCATGTACTGTTTAGATCCTCCCCAAACTGTCTTTCTCCACGTACTTCCTTACTCCACATATTTCTTAGCTTCCCCACATAACTCCCTACTCTGCATGCTTCTCTTCTTCACCACATATTGTGAGAGCTTCGTCCGTGAACTGCACTCTCTTATGCGGACTGTTTTCCTCACACAGATTGTTCTCTATATGTAATCTCTTCTCCTATCCCAACCAATCTAGAATTCACCATATTTATTCCTAAAATTATTAATCTCCAATCCATCTCCTTAATAAATTGTATTACTACTCCTTACATAGGAAATAATGGATCTAAAAAATCTGCTAATCTAAGATTTACTAAATTTCTGATTTTTGAAAAGAATCCACTACAAAATGATCTTATCTTGTGAACTTCAGCTATCTCATGAACCTTTATAATTCTGCATACCAAAATCCTTCACTGTGAACTGTCACTACAAACCGTTTTCAATTCTGTTCGCCGCTCCAAATACCTTTCCCCCTGCTAGGTATGAAACTGAAAAACATTTCCTGAACATGGTACAAAATCCATGTTTTGAGGTATGTGGTTCCCTTATTTTTCTGAGTTTCTTTGTCATTTCACATACCATTCACTCTTATGTGAAAAAACATTGTTTCCCAACACCACACTCTTGATTTTGAGGCCAAAAAATTTGGCAAACACTTGGAAATTGAGCCACCTTCAATACTGCATACTACTTGAACTGTACGATCCCTTTTCTTACAATCTACCTGATCATCCATCAGATGATTGGTAAAAAATGAAAACCATATTCCATTTCTGTAAAATAATAGAATTATTTAGAAAAAATAACTTGTCCAATCAAACTATCCACACCAAAAACATGTCCAGATAGGGAAAAAATCCAACAAAGAAATTATATATATATATATATATATTTTATATTTTGACAGAATTGACATGAACAGACCAAAAAAATTCATGCTATGTTCATAATCAAAAAGTTGAATGAAAAAAACAAATAGATCACATAAAATATGTAATCATTTGAGAGAAAAATCTGGAAGTGGAGAAGTATAAGAGAACAATATAAGAAACACTATTATGGTGAATACAAAAAGTATTTAGAAACAAAAACACCTACCCCATTTGTTTGAATAAATAATGAAACCCTAACCCAAGTAAACCTTGTGCGAAGAAATTAAATTTTGATTCAATCTAGAACCTCAGATTCAAAACCTACAAAGCTCGACCTCTATCTCAAAATACCTCACCAGAACCGATGTATTGTGTGATTGAACCCTCACCATCGGCCAATCTCCCTGGTCGCATTCGCCCTCAACTCACCCCATCACTCGACTCAAACTCGGATAAACCCCCCACACAAGATCATCTCCCTCTACTCGAGGTCACTGCGTGACTTCGATCCCCTACAACACGACTCGAATAAACCTCATATTAACCTTATACGTGATTTTCCTTTTATTATTATTATTTTATCATTTTTATTGTATATATAATTTATTAATTAAACATTATATAAATGTAATCATAATGTTTAATGTCATCATTAAATGTTATAATTTATTTTTTTATATTTTATAATATAATCCCATTTTATATAAAAATAATATTCATTTTATTAATACATTTATTAAAAACATCATATTTCTATAATAAAACATTTTACTATGGATATTAAATTTTTATTTATTTCAATAAATAATACCACATAAAATAATAATAAAATATAAATATTAATAATTAAATTTTTACAAGATAATGTTACTTAAAATATTTTTTATATTTAATATTACTACATAAAAGACTTTAAAAGAATAATTTTAAATGACATGTATAATTTCAATATTTAATTACAATTTTTATAATATAAAATTATAATTTTATTAATTTTTTTATAATAAGAATATTACTTTTAATTTTTATTATTTATTAAAATAATATATTATACAGTATTATTTCATGATACTACATTTCATAAAATTCTAATTATTTTACATTATTTTAATACATCGTCATATATTTAGAAAAATGTAATTTTGAAAATAATCAGAGTAACAAAATCTTATTTCGGTTAAATGAAATTTACATGGTTTTATTAAAATATTTCATAATATTATTCATTTAAATTATAATTCATTTATTAATTAAATTAATTTTTTTACAAAATCCTAGGGTGTTACATTTTTCCCCCTCAAAAGAATTGTGTCCTTGCAATTCGTTCATCGGACTCAAAAAAATTCTGAATTTTCATTTCCAAAATAAAGAAAAATATGATCGCTAAATCTACCATTTAGATCGGAAAATCTATTCTCCAAAGTTGTCTAGAATGTTCCTATGTTACCAAGTATAATGAATCGTGACCGAGCTTCCAGACTCAACTCTTATAAATACTATGTATTTTTTTTAAATAAATAAAACATAATAAATAGAAAACATTTGAAATACATATGAGGATATTTTATGGGTGTAGGTTCTGGAAAATGAGACAAACCTTAAAACATAACCAAAATATATAAAATAAAAAAAATTAGTAGAAAATACCTTATGAGAACTAACTCCACAAATAAAGCGAACACCATTGGAAATCTAATATACATGTAGAAAAGATTTCAAAACATGGTTTGAGCATTGGATGTGCCCAGTAAGGGGTTTTAAAAGATTTGATAAGTCATATTAATTTTTTTGACAACACTTTCGGTAATACGGTTGGAAATATCATTTTAAAAACATTATTTGATATTACTTACACCTTAAAAATAAAATATCACTATATAGAAAATACATACATTCCATAAATTGCTCTAAACCTATTTCTGTGTTTTACAGAAAAAAAATGGAAGCTTCAGAAAACAAACATTATTTTGATGCCAGTTGATTAGTTGAAGGCTATCTTGGGCCTACCAACTTGGCGAAGTATGAGTTCACTCCCCAATGGCCATCTATATTTATAATGTTCAAGCATCGATTTTTTCTAAAAACATTTTATGCTTGATTCACTAATATATATACTTTCATTGGAGGATTTTTTTAGACATAAACTAACATTAATTGCACACACACTTATATATAAATGTATAAATATAAACCATCACGAATATTCAATTATTATACTAGGAACAACCAAACCATTATATACATATTCTTTACATAATTACATGATATACAATTTTCATCCATTTACTTAAACATTTCATTCATAAACCTATAAACATCCAATTGAAGTTTGTTTCAATACAAGTAGAATTAACTCAATGATAATACATATGTGTGAATCAATATATATTTTAATAAAAATATATTAATGTATGCGGTGTCATCATAAATCACCAATGTATGGCAATATGAAAATGATCGTATAACATGATTTTCATTTTATATAATTTGAAATTTTCAACATTCAATTCCTAAACATATATATAAATTAAATATAATACTTGAATAATTTATTGAAATAAATGATGATTCTGAAATATGTAACAATATTAAACATATAATTTATTATAAACATAATCATAAATTTCAATTTCTAAATAGAAATTGAATTTCTTATAATAGTAATATATATATATATCCTAACAGATTGAAAATAATTTCACACAATAAATAGACATGTTTCGCTTGTGAATTCAAAACATGTATCAATTTATTTAATATGTCATTATATATATATATATATATTTATAATATATATAAATATATGATTAAATAAAATAAACATTAAATCCGAAATTAATATATATATACACATAGAATTTTTAAAACCAATTTTTAGCATAATTTTATTTTTTACACAAAACATTGGTAAATATAAATTTGATGTCTTAAAATTTTAAACTAAAAACAACCTTGTTTTTAAATTAACTATCAAACCATTGTTTATAGTAATAAAATTCAAATTTACTTTCAAACACAAAAACAAACCCTTGTTGATTAACATTAAATATATATACACAACAGAATCAAGAATCAAGAATCAAATATGTAAATAAAAATGTTAAAACATACCCCTTATAGAGTAGAAAATAAATTTAATAACACCTTATAATAGAAAATATCCCATACATAAATTTGAAATACCATTATTCATAGATAGATATGTAATTTATTAATTAACAATTATATAAATGTTATCAGAATATTTAATTTGATCATTAAAAGTTACAATTTCTTATTTATATTTTATAATCTAATCACATTTCAAAGGAAAATAATATTCATTTTATTAATATATTTGTTAAAAACATCATATTTCTATAATAAAACATCTTACTATGAATATTCAAGGTTTATTTATTTCAATTAATTATACCACATAAAAAAAATAATACAATGTAAATATTAATAATGCATTTAAAAAAAATATCATCAATTAAAATATTTTCAATTTTTTATATTACAACATATAATACTTTAAAAAAATAATTTTAAATTACATGTACAATTTAAATATTTAATTTCAATAGTTATAACATAAAACTATAATTTTATTAATTTTTTTTAAAAATAATATCAGTTTTTATTTTTATTATTTATTAAAAATAATATTTTATAAAGTATGATTTTATGATACCTAATTTCATAAAAGTATAATTAATTTATATTATTTTAAAATGTCATCATATATTAAGAAGAATGTCATTTTGAAAAAAATCAAAGTAACAAAATTTCCGTTTGGTTAAATGAAATCACACGGTGTTATTAAAATATTTCATAACATTATTTATTTAAATTATAATTCATTTATTAATTAAAAAAATTCTTTTATTGAAGCACAGGGTGTTACAATATTCCCCCCTCAAAATAATTGCGTCCTCTCAATTAGTACGACAGATTATAAAATTCTGAATTTTTGTTTTCAAAATTAAGAAAAATAGGACCGCTATACTCTAAAATCTACTATTTAGAAGTCAATATGTAGTATCCAAAGTTTCTAGACTATTCCTCTTATACCAAGTATAACCATCTGAGCTCGAGGTACCAGAATCATACCTTATAAATGTTGTCTATTGTTTTATGTAAATGAAAAATAATAAATACACAACATTTGAAATACATATGAGGATATTTTACCGGTATAGGTTCTGGAGAAAGAGATAAACCTAAAAAAATAACCAAACTAAATAAAATAAATAAATTAGATGAAAATACCTTATGAGCACTAACTCCATAAACAAAGAGAACACTATTGGAACTCTACTATACTTGTAGAAAAGATTTCATAACATGGGGTGAGAATTGGATATGACCAATAAGGGGTTTTAAAAGCATTGATAAATCCCATTAAAATCATTCTTTTGAGAAACATTTTGACAATATAGTTGGAAATATCATTTAAAAAAAATTATTTGTAATTAATTACACCTTAAAAAAACTATATCACTTTTTTGAAAATAATTACATTCAAAAATTTCTCAAAATGCATTGCTGTGTTTTCTAGAAAACAATATGTAAGATTTTGAAAAGAATATTATTTTGAGGCCACTTGAATCATTAAGGTTGTCTTGAGGCTACCCACTTGGAAAAGGATGGGTTCACTCCCCAATGACCATACATATTTACAACGATCAAGCAACAGTTTTTATAAAAAAGTTTTAAGATGGATTCACTTATATATATAATTTCACTGGAGTTTTATTTTAAGATATAAACAAACAGTAATTACACACGCATTGATATATAAATTTATGAATATAAAAAATTATAAATATTCACTTAATAGATTTGGCACAACCAAACCTCTTGATACATACTCTTTACATAATTACATGAAATATAAATTGTCATCCATGTGCTTAAAAATGTCATTTATAAACCTATAGACATCCATTTGAAGCCAGTTTTAATAAATTTAGAGTTTATTCAATTCTTATACATATATGTGAATACACATATATTTGTATATTCATATATTAATGTATGAGGTGTCATCATAAATCATAGATTTGTAGAAATATGTCAATGATCATATAACATGATTTTTATTTTATATAATTTGAAATTATAAACATTCGATTCCTAAACATATATAACTTAAATATAATACTTGTTTAATTTCTTGAAATAAATGATGATTATTAAATATTTAACAATATTGAATACAAAATTGATTATAACCGTAATCATAAATTTAAATTTATAAATAGATCTTGAATTTCCCATAATAGTCATATATATATATACATATATATATATGTATATATATATATATAAATCCTTATGGATTGAAAATAATTTTATCCAAATTGTAGACATGTTTCTCTTGCACATTCAAAACATGTATAAATTGTTTAATATATCAGTATATATATATATATATATATATTTATTTCTAATATAAATAAATATATAAATATATAAATATATATTCATAAATAAATTAAACCTAAAATCAGAAATTAATATATATACTCATGAAATTTGTAATACCCATTTGGGAATAAATTGATTTTTCATAAAAAAATTCAAACCAAACTTTATTGTTAAGAAAACCAAATTTCCTTTCAAACATAAAAACATAACCTTTTTTATTAACATAAAATATGTATAAAAAATAGAATCAAGAATCAAGAATCAAATCTAGAAATAAACTATTAAAACCCACCCCTTAGGGAGTATAAAATAAATTTAATCACACTTTATAGAATAAAATCTCCCTTAAATAAATTTTAAATACCCTTATTCATATATTGAATAATTTTGAATGATAGAAACACACATAAAAATATATAAACACCTACATCCACAAAATTTTGAAAATAATTTATATATACATAATCATAATGAATAAGCAAGAGTCCCCTTACCAAAAAAATGATGAACCAAAACAAAACTTGGTTCGGGCAGAAGGTTTCTGCTTGCCTGATGGAATTTGACTCATGATATGAAAATAGAATGGGGTTCGATTGAGTTGAATTTATCTTAAAACACATGGAATTTGATTCCTCTGTGTACAAAAATGATTATATATTTATACCTGCCACAAAATAAAGGAAGAGTATATGAGAAGTCATGGAAGAAGCCAATAATTTAGTGAATCAAACTATCCACATCCAAAATAGGTTAATACAAGGAAAAAATCCAACTAATAAATCTTATATATATATATATTTTATATTTTGATCGAATTGACATGAATAGACCAAACCCATTCATGCTATATTCAAAATCCAAAAGAATAATGAAAAACAACAATCATATCAAATAATATAGGTAAATAGTCAAGATGAAATAATGATAGTGGAGAAAAATGAGAGACCAACATATGAAACACAATTATGGTGAATAAAAAAATAGTTAGAAACAAAAAAACATACCTTTTAAGGTTTAATAAAAAATGAAATCCCAACACAGCTCAAACCTGGTCAAAGAAATTTTATTTTCACTCGATCCGAAACCCTTTGATTCGAAACCCCCAAAGCTTGAACTTCATCTCAGATTCCCTTTTTAGAACTCATCTTGGGTTCAATTAATCCCTCACCGTATGCCGATCTCCCCGATCACATTCTCTCTAAACTCACCCCATCACTTGACACAAACTCGAACGAACCCCCATCATGTCTCATCTCCCTCTACTCGAGGTTGCTGCACGACTTCGATCCCCCAATGGCGTGACTCAAACCGACCCCCTTATCCCTATACATGATTTTCCTTTTATTATTATTATTATTATTATTTAATCTTTTATTTTATTTATTTAATTTATTAAATAAAATTTAAATAAATTTTATCATAATGTTTTATTTCATCATTAAAGTTTAAAATTTTGTATTTATATTTTATAATATAATCACATTTCATATAAAAATAATATTCATTTTATTAATATATTTTCTAAAAACATCATATTTTTATTATAAAACATTTTACTATGAATATTCAATGTTTATTCATTTCAATAAATTATACCACTTAAAAAAATATTAGAATGTAAATATTAATAATGGATTGTTTACAAAATAATATTGCCTAAAATATTTTACATTGTTAATATTACAACACATAATACTTTAAAATAATAATTTTAAATGACTTGTACCATTTCAATATTTAATTAAAATGGCTACAATATAAAATTATAATTTTATTAAACAATTTTCATAATAATAATATTACCTTTAATTATTTGTATTTATTAAAACAATATATTAGAAAGTATCATTTCATGATACTATATTTCATAAAATTATAATTAATTCATATTATTTTAATATGTTATCATATATTTAACAAAAATTTCATTTTGAAAATAATCAAATTAATAAAATTTCATTTCAGTTAAATGAAATCACATGTTTTTTTTCAAATAATTCATAATATTATTTATTTAAATTATAATTCATTTAATAATTAATATAATTCATTTATTAAAACTTGGGGTGTTATATAATTAGTACAGAATTCAATAGATTCTTCAACAATATATTTTTCTTTAATAGAACCATTTATCTGAATTCGATTATAGATATACCCTTTCAAAATATTCATATACCATCCATTGAGGTACATTCATATTCAATGGAAATGACCACTTAGTTTAACTTCTCTAAAAAAGTGATCCATCGGTTGGGCCATTATATCAAAGAATGATGGTGGGAAGAAAATATCTAATTCACACAATATGTCTGTAATTTACTAATTCATGATGGGAAACATCTCTGGGTCTACTACTTTACTACTTATGGATTTGAAAAAGAAGCAAAGTCTGTTTAATGTATGTTGTGTATTATGAGGCAGAGTGCAATAGAAAGAAACATGAATTAAATATTTCATCAAAACAAGACAGTCATCTGATTTTAGTCCTTGCTATTTCAAATTAGTCATTCACACATCATTCTTTTTATTTGATGAATACCCTTGTGGAAACTTTACAATAGTAAGGAAAAGAAAAAATTGTAATTTTTCCTATCTAGTAAGAGTGTAAGTTTCACAAGGAAGAAAAGTTTACCTATTACCCTTCACCGGTGCCAAATATTCCCTTATCCCCATTTCAATCATGTCCAACCTAGCCTTGATACCATCTTTCATTTTTTATGAACATTTAGTAATGTGGAAATAACACTACCAGATATATTATTTCTATATGCATGACATCAATAAATTTTCAGACAAACAAGCAATTCCAATATATTAATTCAAATAAAATTGATTTATTCTTCTAACCTGATTTTTTGAGGTTGTTTGAAAATGGTTTACCAAAAACAGTGTCAATCTTATTTAATTTTTATATAGTTGATCTCCCATTATTGTATATAGTATACCTTGTTTGATATTCCCATCGATTGCTGTCATCTCAGAGTGGTATTTATGTCATCGAGGTAAAAATTTCCAATGAACAATTTTTTTTAACTGAACTGAGTATGTACATTTTTCAAAAATGGTCACCCCAACATTTATTTAATGCTATAACCAGATAAATTTCCATAAGAAGGGAAGGAATTTATCATTATGTACAACACGAACCTCAATGTGAATTCTTCACTTATATGAGCTTCATACATTGTAATACCTATATCCAACATCAATTTCATATCCTCGATCAATGGATCCAAATAGACATTAATATCATTACGAGGTTTCTTTGGTTCAGATATAAGTAGTGACAACATAATGTATTTTCTCTTCGTCCATAACCATGGAGGCAAGCTATAATTTTCTGACATGATGGGCCATATATAATGAGTACTAATATGTACACCAAAAGGATTTATTCCATCTATATATAATTCAATATGGATATTTCTCAGCTCATCTCCAAATTCAAAAAACTCATAATCAATTTTCTTCCACTAAGGTGAATTTTCTAGATGTCATAGGTTCCCATATTTAATTTAAGAATCTCAATTCCATATTAATTGGCTCAAAATTTCATGATATCCATATAGTCTTATAAACTATGGAATGAGAGGAAAGTACCATACAAAATTTGATTGACTTTATTCATTTTTCTTTTATCGATCTGCTCTATACTTAGGTCATTTTATGTGTGATTTATGATCCTTGAAAAACAAGATGAAATCATTTGGAAAAGAATTTATTTTTTAAAGATCATTCCCATTGAACATAAATCTATTTTTGTGTCATATGTTTGGTATGGTAGTACATTTTCTTCTAGTATAATATCTTTCAGAAGAACAAGTAGTTTTGTAAAACCGGTTTCACACCATCCACTGCCAGATTTCATATTATATAACTTCAATACAACTAACAATGTTGTGTATTTAGAACAACTGGTATGCAATGGTTTCATGGAAGAACTATTTAACTCCTGAAAAAACTTTTGACAATCCTAATAGTTATCTTCAAGTTCCATTTTCATTTCATTAATGCGATATCCATAATCTTTTACAAAGGTATTCATATCAAGTGATTTATAAATTTTAGTGTCATTACAATCGATGTCCACACATAGTTTTCCCCATAATTAGTCCTATATTTATAGTTTTGATCTATTCTGTGACAAATAAAATTTAATTCCAACTCTTTTCAACTATTTTTTCTTGAATTAAAACAACGTAAAGATATAAAAATAATTTTAGAAGGGTTTTCTGCATGCTCTCTTGCAAAATTGATGAGATCTTTAACTAAATCTTCATATTAATTTGTGAAACAATTAGAATCCATCCATTTTCGGTTCATATCCATCTAATTGGGTTCATAAAAGATTAATTTTATACAATATAAAATAAATAAACATAAGATATTCATTATCAAAAGTGAAAGTTATAGAAAATTTTAATAAGGGAATCTCAACATTTGATTATTTTAAAGAATTTTAGTACCTTGAAAAAAATGGGTAATTGAATTTGTGAAAATAATCACACCACATAAAATCTTTATTAAATCCCATAAAAATAAAAATATATTATAGGAAATTAAGGAGTTATAATAAAATAAAATATGATAAATAAGAATATTAAACTCTCATTCAATGAATTAGAATATATAAAACTGTATTGGAACAAGTGATGTTAAATACTAAGGAATTATTATTTTTAAATTTACTGGTATATCAATATTTGAAAACATATAATGACTCTTGTGATGTCATATCACCACACCAAACCATCCCATGGAAATTAAAAGTAATCTAATTGGATGTAAAATTAGCTTTTACTTATAGATTAAACAAATAAGAATTTTAAATCATTCAAAAATATAAATTTATAATTCTTTAATATGAGAATATTTTTTATAAATTGAAAAAGGTTATTTATGAATTGAAATGAGAACTAAGATCTTGGTATTGATGGATATATGAATTATTAAAGAAAATTTAATTTAAAAAATGCGGAATTGATCATATTTATTACCAGAAAATAATTTTATGGATAGATAGAAAGTGTTTATCAATGTGGATGTCATAATATTTAGAGGTTCAAGAGATTAGTGATGATAATAATTTTGTACTTTAATAATGAATAATGTTTAAATGTGGATGATTAGTGAGTTGACATTTTCCTTTGTTTATAAGCGACTCATGGAATTCATGGGATATTTATTTTCCCATCCATGTATGTGAGGGAAGTGTTTTATAGATTTCAAAAGGAAGATTTAAATCCCATTTTCACACCCATTGAAAATTATTATTTCTTCAAATTTTGTTGAAGGAATGTCAATATATATAATGGAGTGTTGGAGATTAATTGAATTCCATCATTCTTGATATTAGAATGGTTTGGAATACTACTTTTTTACATGTTATATAGCTAGGTATCTAAGTGATTCCATAGAAATACACTTGTAATTAGTTGAATATATACTCAAAAATGGGGGTGAAATTCATGAAAATCTACATTTTCAAGAAATAAATTATAATGTCTTATAGTGGTATATAGGTCTCAAAAAATTGGTATATCTAGAAAGGGGTAATCTCAAAAGGATATTGTTTTCATAAATTATTGAGATAGGGGGAGTAGGATGACGATGGAAAATTATAATGCAGTTTTAAAATATTTAATAGCATTGTGGTATAATATTATTATATTATTATTAAAAGGATTTACAAATAATGTTGGATTAATCTAAAGAGGGAGAAAAATAAAATATATATTTTTTAAAAGTGTAGAGACATAGGAATATGGATTATTGAGAACAGGTACAACACATTTTCAAGGTGATATAGTTTCCAAAGAAAACCCAAGATAACCTTATATCAAACTCCTATGATGGTCCATTATAGATTCAAAGGAATATTCTCGATCCCCCTTGGTCTGGAAACAAGCTTTAGGGCATGAAAAACAACACCGTGGGAATGATTTGGCCCAAAAAATAAATAAAAATAGTTTATATAAATTTAAATAAAAAATTCCGTGATGCATCCATACATTGGATTCCCACACCAACCCATATAAGTATAAAAAAGAATATACAAATCAGTATAATATAAAAGCAATATTTAAACCTACCTTCAACTCCCACACACATAAAATCCCCAGTTTCAATTTCTAAAATTTCCCATGTATGGAATACCATTGATAAAACAATGAATGAAAAATATGTATGATAACTTTGGGTGATCAATTTGGGAAATGTAAACAAAATAAAACAACAAACTAAAATCAATGTGACTCTATGTGTCACCACCGAGTCTAGAAATAATAAACTCTCCATGAGCGATCAAGATTTGAATAAAAATAGGAAAAATCAAAAAATCAAAAGGCCTACCTCACTAGTATACAATCATAGGACCACAAATAATGACATCGTTTTAGAAGAAATTAAAAACAAAACAAAAAAAATAAATAAAAAAATGGAAGGCCCACATCGATAGGTTGATGAAAATTCAAAACCCTCTATGGAAACCCTAACTTAAATCGAACACTAGATGTTAGATGAGATGTTTGATAGGATTTTGAGTGGTGTAATTTGAGGATCGATTCACCAAGGAGAAGTTCCGACAACAAGTATATTCTAGGGAATTTTTTTGATATCGCGACGAGTTCATAAATAGTTAGGGTTTTTAATTATATCGGGACAGTTTTATTAGTGCTTACATATAAGTGCTTATTACTTAATCACTGATAAATGATTTATAATTATAATCATAAATAAATATTGTTTTAATTATTTATATGTACTTAAAAAAAATATATAGAAAATATATTCATTTTTAAATATATTTATTACAATTTAATAATCATTTATATATAAATATAGAAATATTTTTAAAAAATATTATTTATATTATTATATATATTTATATAATTACACACACAGATATATATATATATATATTTAATAAATATATATGCATAGTAAATATATTTATTATTTAAGTAAATTTATTATAAATTTAATAATTATTTAGAGATATATAATTATTTATTTATAATTATATAAATTAATTTTAAAAAATATTTATGTATTTATAATTATAAATATGTAATTCTATAAATATATAAAATGTAAATTTATAAATATATTTATTTATAAATATCTTTTTATAAATATCATTTTACCGTTATTAATTAATATCTAATTTTAAGTGAATCTACATATGTTAAAAATAAGTGAACTTGAATAAATTAAAAATAAGTATACTAACCGTAATGAAAAAATGGATAAGTTTTATGTGTGCTCATTGTATATAAAAATTAATTAATTACATATATGCGAAATAAATATAATACAGATTTGATTTATATAAGTTAAATTGAAATATTAAATGATCTTCAATTATATGTTGAGTACTATATGCCCCTAGGGGTGTACCCTAGTGGTTACATCTTTGAGTGGTCTCGTGGGAGGTCTTAGGATCAAGTCTCCTCGAGTACTTATCGGTGAAATATTTTCTTCTTGTATTTATAATCCCCTCCTCGAACTGTTGTAATTTTTCGAGTACTTTGTAATTAGTCAATATTTTTAATTTATATAAATTTTTAATTACAAACCATTATTCAATAAATATATGCTTATTTAATATAAAGCGTATAATTTTTTTAATATATATATCATATTTATATATAGTAATATATACCTATATTTTTAATATATACAATTTAATAACATTAATTATCATAATATATAATTAATAAAATGTTCAATATTTAATAATGTATAATAAATTTATTCATTTTTATCAATAATTATTCAATTTAAAAAAATTGATATATTTTTTTAATAAATATATTTTCTAATTATATATATATATATAATTATTTTATTTTATTTATTCAGACCTTTATAAGTACTAAAGAAGCATGGATGAAAAAAATATATATCAGTGCTAAACATAAAGTATTGATAAAGTGTACCCATTATAAGTGCTAAAATAAAACGCTGATAAAGGATTTCATTTATTAGAGTTAAAAATAAAGAACAGATAAAGGTTCCCCTTTATTAGCACTACAAAAAAAAACTAATAAAATATTAAATTTATTAGCGCTTTCTTTAGCACTGATAAATATGTCATTTATCAGCATTTTTCCTTGCATTGTTAAATACCAGCACTATTAAATCCGAGTTTTTTAGTTGTGTAGGTTTCTATTCCCCATGTTTTGAAGTTGGTTTCATCATGTGCGATTTCTAGGAAAGGGTTTAGGTTATAAAAATAATGAAAAAAATTTCTTCCAAGTGTTATACTATAGTATATTTGTGGAACTAATTTCCAAGACACCAAACCATTAAATCCATGGATTACATTAATTTTTTGAGATATATTATATGAAAAATGAGATTATTTTACTATTTATGTCACGATTATCATTGTTATTTATAATTGTTATCAGAGGAGGATTTATTTATTTGGAATATTATTTTATTTATTTTTGGAGATTATTTTAGAAACATTTTTTGAAAAATCTAAGGAAAATTTTGATAGATGATTCTTAGTAATGGAGAACACATATTTTTTTGGTATTGTATAGATTATGTGATTTCCATGAAGTGAATCCTTTCATTGATACTAAAAGTGAACATGATTTTTGAATAGATGCTACTTGGGGTTATAACCCCGAAATGAGTTTATTGAGTATATCTCGACAATAATACTAGTGTATAGTGAATGGGCCCCTATTGTGCACCTTGTTTGACACTCCCAAGTTAGATTTTGTGGTTATCCACATTATCTTTATGAACAATTATTAAGGTTTTAAATATATATAACTAGTGATGTTTGAAGACCAATATTTGAAAACATATATTGAATCGTATAGATTAATATGATATTTCACTGAAGTCATTAATTAAATAATTATTCTATATTCATAGTTTCATTTTACTTACAATAATCAATTACTTTATACTCATTACCTATTTTCCTTTAGCCAAGGTATGACCACCCATATTTTAATACAATTTATTTTATGCTTTATTATATAAAGTCACACATAATACAATAATAAAAGATCATCAAACCGAATGTCTTTGGAAAATTAGGTACATATCATAACAACCTGAAATATGAATAAAATGACACAATTGAAAAATTCATTAACATGTTTAGAATACTCCATCATTCTTATAAAACAACATGGGATGACCTTGGTACATAAATACAAAATGGGTGATCTATAAAGCCTAGTAAGGGAATAAAAAAAGGATAACATTAGGTAAAGTTTTACATGTGATACAAGGGTCATTCCAAATGGACATAATATGTGTTAGAATTAAATCGTTTTCATTGAGGCATTATATATCATGATAACACAAAGAAATCATGGTAATTTAGCGACAACATGAAACATTACATTATAATCATAGGTCAAGGGTAAAAGAAAATGCATCATAAAATTTATTTCAAAGTCTCTTAATGGGTTAGGTTTACTACCAAATCCTATAAATGATATCTCATTACACTAAAAATTACCCAATGCATTGGAGAGCTATCCGGGAACACTTTTCATTTTTTTATCATGTACATGCAAAAGCGTTCCACCTGAATCATACAACATAAATATGAATTTAATAAATTTTTATCCCATTATAATTGATTGTGGATAATATAACTATAATTACCTAATAAATGAAGGATTTTAACATCTAGGTTAATAACCATGTGTATAAATAAGTATGCCTATTAACAATAAAAATGTTTGGCATGAAAAAGAAAAAGGATAATTATGGAAGCAAAACATTGGAATGTAATGGTTCATGGGAGTTATTAATGAGAGTGAAATGGGTCTATAATCACTTTTAAATCATTAGGGATGTAATAGGCAGGTGTGAAATCATATCCCAACATGAATAATCAGAAAAAATGGCATAATATAAAGGTGGTTTTTGAATAAAGAGGAGAAGGAGAGGAACCCATACAAAGAGAGGATGCTTCAAAAAGCTTTTGTGGAGCTTATAAATATCATTTAGACATCTTATTATGGATATATAAATGTATGGTTAGAGTAATGTAATGATAAAATAATTTTCAGTAAAGATAAATGGTTTTTTGGTATAGTTAATGTCGCAAAATGTAGGAGAGTTATTTATTAATTTCCAAACCTAGGATTTGGACTCTATATGATAATATAATCAAAGCAAAAAATAATACCCTGGGTTTTCCCATTGTTTTAAACAAAGTGGAGTGGTTTTAATTGTTTTATATGTTTAATAATAGAGATCACTAAAATAATAACCTCGTTGATGTAGAAGTGTTGCTTGTTTACAAGGAATTGGTTTTAAAATATTAAAATATAATATATGTTTGGAGGATTCATTAATGGATTATAAAATTAATCAAATAACATAAGATTTTTTAAGGTTTAAATATATATATTTGGTTGTGTATACCATTTATGGAATATATTGCATCATTTTATGGTCATTATGATGTCATAATACACCCTATATATTTATACAGTATTTAATTTTGACCTAAATAATTGATCATCTCAAAACAATATGAAAAATTAAAAATTTTCTAATTTTTATGTGATGATTACAAATATAATATTTATTTTATCCAAATAATTATCAATTTATGAAAATTTACACATTTAAATCAAAAAACCCACATTTAATGTAAAAAATTGAATTTTTTTGTAAATAAAAATTTTCTAACATATATAAAATTATTATTGACTTCAAAAAAATATATTTTCATTTTATTTAATAAATATTCTTTAATAAAAAATATTTTATAAAAATATCATTTATTTGAAAAATGCATAAATTCATAAAAAATATTGTCTTTGATGGTAGTTCCCAAAAATACACTTTTTGTTTCATCGTATGAGAATATAATTTTTCTCAAACTCATTATTTAATCATTGAAAAATCAATATTGAAAAGAGATAAATATAATCATTTTTTGATGAAAACAAAATATAAAAATTCATACTGTTAGGTCATATACACATATCCCTTTATTATACCAGTGAATTCCCTAATGATAAGGTGTGTGATGATGAGATTTTCTTAGGGTTGTTTGATATACAAGGTTCGGGACATGATCTTGATGAGATTGATTTTCTCCTATAAATCGTTTTCTTTATGTTTTGGTAATTGAATCTAGTCTTGGGATTGATTAATGGAAAATCCCCAAGATTCTATCTCCCTCAAAAGCTCTGATAAATTGGATTCATTGGGTATGACCCTATTTGATGAGGCTATCACTTATTTCATCGGTATTAATTGAACTTTATCATAACCCTTAATATAATAATTTTAATGTTCACTGTACAATAACTTTATTATCAATGGTTTTTATTCATAATGGTCTCAAAAATTTGACTAACCACATAAATGTTCACTAATAACCAATGTAGTGAATGTGTTTTCTATAACTTCATTACTTAGTAATGCATTTATTTATTCCAAAAATAGGGAATCTTATTTATAAAAGTCTGGGTTGTTATATTATCCCACACTATAGAAATATTACCATTTGAATTTATATTCAACCCACTAAAATAAATGTTAGTAATTCTATTTCAATGCCTCTAAAAATCCCTATATTAATACCTCAAACTTGTTGGTTTTTCTAAAACAATTTGACCAGGTGAGTTATCTTATTTCACAAGAATTTATCATTATGTTCTAAGATATTCATAGGATTCTTCATGTATTAAAGATTATTCCTCAATGGTGCGTACTCAAGATTCAATACATGATATGCGTCTAGTATGTACATCCTCAATAGGGATACATGGAAAAAATTATGTACTTGAGATAAGTTAGGCGTGAGTTCTAGTCGATAGGCCACCACTCAGACATGATCAAAGACATAAAAGGAGCCAATATGGTTAGGAATAACCCTTCCATTCCTACCAAAACTCATGAATTTGTTCCATGGAGATATATGAAGTAACACCTTATGTACAACCCTAAAATCTAGATCTTATCGATGATTTCCTGCATAGATTTTCAGTTTACTTTGTGTGGATTTCATATAATGTAAAATGGTTTGAACATTCTTAATCATCTCTTGGATAAGATAAGTTCCCATAAGCTTTTACTATGCAACATCAAACCATCATGTCGAAGAGAATACTTTTTCAATAATTGGATAAAGAACTAAGCATCATGATAGAAATTCTGCAACCTCCTTCTTTATGTTATCCCATTAGATATTATTCTTCAAATACATATATAAATTCTAGTGATTCCTATATTAATAGATAAGGAAGAGTAATTCACATCATCCAAAAGTTCCATCTACAACTCTGGTTTAGATGGTACTCATATCCAGGCTCCAAACCTTATAACTCTGCCTTCAACTAATTAGAAATCTTGATTCTCCACTACCTTATTTTTTATTCACTCATCATCTTTATGATCCTCCTTGATCTTCTTAATAAAATATGGATATGACATTTTTTGAGAATGGAATTATGAATATTCTCTTATTATCCCCATGTGAATCCATTACATGTCTAAGTAGACTAGATCCCTTACAATCCTTATCATAGAAAGAGTTAATAGATCCTTTACACTAAGAGAATCTTCCACTTTTTTTATTTCCTAGGATGTTAATGAGTTGAACAATATTAATCCTTGATGAACTCTAAACACATTCATTGATTCATATTAAGCTCCTTTTGTGTGAATATATATTTTAGGATTTTATGATTTTTATATATATCATAATTTTCAACATATAATAAATGTCTCCATATCTTCAATTTGAATACCAATGCATAAGATTATATATCATGAGTTGTGTCTTTTTTCTCATGGATATTTAGTTAGAAGGAGGAAAATTATATCTCATTGTAATCTTGCATGAGTACATAACCCAATCCCTTTTTGGATGCTTCACTAAAGATCAAAAATCCTTCCCAACTAGTGGGTATTATGAGGAAGAATTCAGTTATTATCATCTTCATCAATAATTTAAATATTTCCTTTCTTTCATTATTCCATACAAAATTCACTCTCTTCCAAGTAATCTTGGTTAGTGGGTCTGAAAATCATGATAATATACTAAATAATCAATGATAGTACCCAGCTAATCCAAGGAAACATTGGATTTCTATAAAAAAATGTTGGAATTGGGGATCCATAAATTGCATCAATTTTTTTAAGGTTCCATAGTGATCCATTTATAGGTGATAAAATTTCCCAATATAGTTACTTTCTCAAACCAAAACTCAAAATTACTATACATTGAAAATAACTTTTCCTTTCTCAAATCCATTTGTACATAATTTAAATGATCTTTATGTTAAAATTTTCCTTTGGAATGTGATTAATAAATACTATAAAACATTTATCAAATTAATCTATAAATACTCTATTCATCATGTCCACGAAGATTACAAGAGAATTAGTGAGTCTGAATGGAATCACTATGAACTCATAGTGCCCATACCAAATATAAAAAATGTATTGGGTATATCCTACTTCTACAAAATTACTTGATAATATCGTAACTGAATATCCACCTTAGATAAATTCTAGGATCCACATAGCTAATTAAACATGTCATAAATCCATGGAAGATGATACTTGTTCTTTAATGTGATCTTGTTCACCTAATGATAATCAATGCATAGGTGCGTTGACACATCCATCTTCCTGCCGAAGAGGACCGGTGCACCCCATAGTGAATCACTAGGGATTATAAATCCATTATCCAAATTCTGTAGTAATTGTTTCTTTAGATCCTCTTGTGCATCATTGAAATTTTTTTATGGATTCATGGATGTTTTAAAAATAATTGTGTATTTGATTGATTGAGAGATCGAAATCACAACTAGTTGGAAGACTATTAAACTATTTTTGAAATACATCAGGGAATTCACTTATAATGGCTATGTCATCATGGATGATATTTTCTATAATATCAATCATTTTATCTAGATACAATTTCTCACAAGGAAATAATATTCAAACTTGATATATTGTTACTAAATAATATTTAAACTTCTCCATGTACATGTTTAGAATATGAGGGAGATTTTCAATATTAAGGGTGATATTATTGTCTTAGAAATTTATTTTTGATATATATAAAGAAATACAATCCATTCCTAGAATAAAATTTTATTTTTTTAAAAGATTTGTCACAAGGTTCACAAGGATTTTCATCCAAAAAATACTAATTGGGTTGGAGTTACATAATTGGGGTGAAATAATTTATCTATTTTTTATTTTCATCGATAGCTCTACTTGTATGATTTGCCATGGTATTTGAATATTTCTACTAAACATTCTACATTGGAAGAATTCATAAAACTAGAATTAAATAGTATCTTAACTATCCATGAATTAATAACTATAATACTATTCACCACTATATTTTCAGGATCCACCTCAATAGTTGTGATGGAATAAGATCACCCTTACTGCTTCAGTGTTTATTGGCATTGATTATCTTCGACACCACTTGGGTTAGTAAATTTTAATTCATAATTCATATGTTATTTATAGTTGAAACACTATACTGTTGGATGAGGGTTCACTATATAATTCATTTATTCTATCACATTTTTGGGTTTTTCTTATTGAAAATTATGAGTTAGGATCCCTTCATTACCACACCTAATCAATGTCCTCATCTCCCATAGTCAATTTTGGGGATGATTCATCCCACACAGTTCACAAGTGGTATGTTGGGATTTCTTTTCATAATTAGATATATCCACCACACCACTATAATGAAAATCCATTTCTACTTCTTATATCCATGAAAAACATGATATTCATTGACCTATATTTTTACTTAGAGGGAAAATTAGAAAATATACTCATGGAAATCAAAGTACCGAATGGATAAGGATTTTAATATACTTGGATTTATCACACCAAAGAAATGGTCAACATTAAATTTTGGGATAATTAAAATGATAGAGGCATATCATGAAAGTCATATGATTTTTTCTTTATATTCTGTAATAGATTCATAATAATTATTCTTAATGTCAAGTAAGTCCTTATCTATTTTTCTGTCGAAGAGTGTGAGGAAAACTTTTGACAATTTTTTTTGAAATTCATTGAACCCCATCATTTCAATATCTTCCTTTGGATTTATATTTTTTTAACAATATCTACCATTGTTTATCCTATAACTACGTACACTAAACATCCAACACGACCTTATCTTTCTCAGAGCATTGACATAAAGAGAATATCATTTTAATGGAGTTGACCCATTTCTATATGATTAAGAGATTAAATGATTTATTGAAAGTATGGGGCCATTTTTTCATAAAGGAATCAATTTTAACTTTCCATTACTTAAGGGTAATTTTTTTCATTACTCTTGATTAATGTTTCAGTTCAAAACATTATTCAATTGATAATGTGTTATTACAATGTTCTTGATTCTTACATGAATCCAGCTAGGAATCTCATTTGGGAAGTTATCACAGCACCCCTCACATTGGTTGTTTACTTAATTCGTCATATTTACATCCATTGATAAGAATAGATGGAAAATTAGGGATGATATGTTTTAAAATATAAAACACATAAATGGTAAACCATGAACATTAAAGTGATAACTCATAAATGACATATATTTATTAACCTATATATTTCTATGTTTCAATCTATGTTATATATTATCCATTTAATGACAAAAAATATTATGGAAATTTTTATTTCATTAATTATGGTTCATAAGGATTTTTTTGAATTTACCAAATTATAACTCTCAGGAGTGTCAAAATCGGTGTGTAGTAAGGCCTTCTATATTACACTTGGTAATGATTATGTCTAGCTCAATTAAATATTTTTGGGGTTATTATCCCATTATATATTTTTGTTAGATCCAAATACACTTGTAGTATCTAGACACAAATGTATTTTCTTAGAAACCACCTTATATACACTTTAATAAAATTTTAGTATGTTTTTAAGATTTAATTTCATCTCTATGTATTTTACTAGAGTCTTCCAGTCATAATCCCAAATATAACAACAATTTACTCTAATACCTACAATGAAAACCCATATTATAATACAATTTACTTTATTGCTTATTTCATGAATGTATATATAAGAAAATACCAAAATATCTCGAATACTTGTCTTTTTGGGAAATTAGGTTCATAGAAGAACAACTTGAAACATGAATACAATTATATTTTGAAAAATTCTTTAACATTCTCCAAAAATTCCATCATTATTCTAAAACTGAACGGGATAACCTAGTGACGCACATAAGAAAGGGGTGATCTATAAAGTTTAATATGGGAATAAAAAATGCATATAATAACGTAAATAAGTAAATGTGATTCAATAAGAATACCAAGATAACATAAGAGGGGTGAGAATCATAATCATGAATAATGACGCATGATATAATATGATAATATAAAGGCAACATGAGATTTTGATGACAACATTAAACATGGAATTATAAACTTAAGACAAGGATAACAAAAAATACTTCATAAAATTGTGTAACAAGTCCCATGAAAGATTATGTTTACTCACTATTTCCATACATGAAATCTAATGAGATAAGACATTACATAATGAATTGGAGTTCTATCTAGCTACACCCATCATTTCCATATCATGTACATGAAGAATTGTGCCACATGAATCATACGACATAATGATTACTTTCATCAATTTTAATCCCATGATAAAGGAGTTTATTTTATATACATGGGAGTCCCCAATCAATGAATGATATGCATATCTAGGTGAATACTACTGATGGGAAATAAATATGGGTATTCTTATGAAATTTTTTTAGTATGAAAAATTCACAGGATAATTATAGAAGCATAACCGGGGCATGTAAAGGTTCATGAGAGTGAATAATGGGAGTAAAAGTGGTTTATAATCACATTAGGATCATAAGGTAAGTAATATTGATAAAAAAATTATATCCCAACATTAAATTTTTTAAAAATGTCATAATATAATATAGGTGTTTGAATAAAGAGAAAAGGAGGTGAAACCTTACCTCGATAAGGTGTTTTCAAAAGCAGAGAAGGAGCTTATAAATATATTAGAGATTTTATAGGAGGTTATAGAAATTATACCATTAATTAAAAATAAGTATAGATTAATGTTTTTCTCCAGTGGTTTTTAGTGTATAGAAATTGGATTTTGGGTGGGTTTATATAGAACAGGTAGGAGGGATCATTATTAATTTATGAAAATAGGGTTTTGACTCTATATGATAATGAAATCAAAACCACGAACCATAACATGTTATTTCCCATGGTTTATACTAAATTAGATTATTTTTCATTATTTTGAATGTTTAATAACATAAATAATTAAAATAATACCCATGCTGGCATGGAAGCAGGTCATGTTTAGAATGAATTGTTTTAAAACCTTAAAATATAATATAGGTTTTTAGGGATTCTTTAAGGGTTTCTAAAATTAATCAAATAACCTTAAAATGCATTATTTTGAAGTGAATATATATATTTATTCATTAACTCCTTTTCCATAATATAATACTTCAATTTTGGGTCATTATGATTTCACAATACAAGCTATATATTTATACTATGTTTAATTCGATCTATATAATTTTTCTATCCATAAAATTTTTGAAAAAATCATTGATGGATAGATTTGATGTGACAATTTCAATTTTTTCTAATTAATCCAAATAGTTCTATGATTATATGAATTTTTATTTCTAAATCATAAATCCATATTAATTGAAAGATATGTTCTTTACAATATCATTTTCCAAACTCTCATAAAATTATTTTTGACATATAAAAATCATATTATCATATATATTTAATACAAAATATTTAATAATAATTTTTTTTAAAAATATATGAGTTAATAATGTATGTAATAAATAATGTGGGGATTTTACCAATATGAAACATAATGAGATTAGTACTAGAATTCTGAATATTATAACAATTCTCACCTAACTATCTTCAACTGTAAGAAATAACCAAAATCACGTTGATCACCCAAACACACTAAGGATTGAGTAACTTTCTATCGATTCATTTGCGAGGAAACTCACACCCTCTCTTAGGTAATCTTCTAATACAATGGTTTGTAATATTTGGGTCAATGCAATGGAAGAGATATTTTCAATTCTCAAGTTCTCAAGCTATGAAATGGTTGTTTTGGCTATTAATTGTTTAGAAGGTGATGCAGACCTGTGATGGATTATGATTAATAAAAATACATAAAATGAGGAGATAAATTCTATAGAATAATAATAGTTAAAAAAGATAATTTTACTAAGTATTTTTATGAAATTTTTATATAATAATGGAGTAAAAATTATTGTAATTTAAGGAAAAATAGAATGAGTCTACTGGGACATATGAAGAAATTTTCACAATATTTGAAATATATGCCTCCATTTTTCTATCTAAGATATAGTTAGTAAAATCTTTCACTTATTTACTAGTGTAAAGCAAAGTAATCAAATGGTGTTAGACACAAGAGACTTTGGAAGCTATGAATATGTTGTTTGATGTGATCTTATGGTTGAGATGGAAATTGGAATCTCTTAATATTCTGGGGAAAATAAAATGAAAGTGGAGTATTATATAAGAACCAATGATAAGACACATGGTGTGAAGGAATACCAGTTATCTAATATAATAAATGTTGGAGGAATCACCCAGTTATTTTTTTCAAGGGATCATGGATGTGTTTTAAGTGTAGTAATATGTGCACCGAACCTAAAACAATAAAACCAAGGATACGATTCCAATTAACAACAAAAAATAGAAGAAGGTCCCTTCTAATCTTTTACCTACACTATAATTCTTCATGTGTATGAAGTTAATATGTTATGTGAATCAATAAACCAAACCTTGAAATAATAATGAAAATAGACCCTATAAACCTCAAAAACCAAGGGAACAAGTAATGGAATTCACTATCACCACTTATGAGGTACATTATGATAATAAAGTGGTGAATTTTACAATTGATATCTTTTATAGATAAGTTTATATCCTATTTTATTTGGGTACATCACATCCATTTATATCAAACAAGTTTTCTAAGAATACTAAACCACCACTTCAATAAATAGATGAAAAACTATCAGTTACAACTGATGGTGGCACAATTAACACGTCTAATATTTCAAAATATTCTTCGATTGAGATTTGTGGGAGGATACTTCCAACAGAAGTAATTATTCATCATTTGGTTGAATTTTACATGATATTTTTTATGGATTGAATTTCGATACAAAAATCGCATATCAAATATAGGGATAAGGAAGTCTCATTTTATATGCCAAATCATCCTATTTTTGCCTATTGATAAAAGTATGATTATGAAATAATTATGGAAAAAAATTCCATAATTTTGATTATAGTACTCAACAATAAGGTAATTTTGGTTCAAATGATCAAGGAATAAGTCAACACTGATAAAATTCCTAGTGTATCATAATATACAGATGTCCTTCCTAATGAACTACCTGGTCTTCCCCTAGATATTAGGGATGAGTTTTTTTATCAAACATATACTCAAATGCTTTCCTATCACAAAGAGTCTCTATATAATGGATCCTATTGAATTAGAATATATAAAGAGGAAAATGAAGTAAAATTTAGATAGGGGTTTCATATGACATAGTGCTTCAACATTGGGTGAGACAAACTTCTTTTTCCAAAATAAGTATGAATCAATATGTATTTTCATTGATTTTCATGATTTTTAAAAAATAAATATAAAAAATTATTAGTTACCCTCTATTAGTGATCTATTAAATTAACTGATAGGATATAAATACTTCTTCAATATTAAACTTCAATATAGATATGATCAGTTAAGGTTCAAAATAGATGATATGTAACATTGATTTCCAAATAATGTATGGGCCCTATAAGTT
Organism: Viscum album; assembly: GCA_963277665.1. Lineage (NCBI taxonomy): Eukaryota > Viridiplantae > Streptophyta > Magnoliopsida > Santalales > Viscaceae > Viscum > Viscum album. Next base: position 1,540,090,504 of record OY728150.1, read on the forward strand.
TATAGTTATTTGTTTTTACATCCCAATTCCCCTATTATCTTCACGGATATAATGAACAATGTATTTAAATAACACCTTTATAAATTAGTGGTTTTTTATGGGTTTTATTCTTATATATTCAAATAGAAATGATGAGCATAAAGATCATTTTTAAATTATTTTAATGTCCTTGAAAATAGAGAAGTTATATTCCAAATTTTGAAAATGTGAATTCTATTTTTGCAGAGGTGTCAATATTGGGTCATGTAATCACAATAAAGGGCATATTAGTAGGTCCATCAAAGAAATAAGTTATAAAAAATATGATATAATGACCAATGTAACTGAGATCCATAGTTTTATTGGGTTAAAAGGATATTACTGACAAACTATAAACAAAATTCATGGATAAGAAATACACTAACCAAGTTAACACAGAAGGGAGTAAAGTTCCTTTTGATAGAAGAATGAAAATAATTTTTAAGGAACTAATAAAGATTTTGGTCACCTCAATTGTACATATCTTACCCTACAATAGGGAAGGTTTTAGTTTGTGTCCTCAAGAATAATGAAAATTTAATTACTTATGGTTAATTCCAAATAATGACTGATGAGGAAAATTACTAGACACATGATTTAATGATGGTAGTTGTGATAATTACATTGATTATTCAGAGACATTATCTCATAAGATAAAAGTGTGATATATATAATAAACAAAAGTGAATGAATTATATATTCATAGAGAATTAATTGAACATTAACTAAAGGAGATAGTTGGATTTGAAAAAAATATTATGATTCATCAACACATTACTGCCCAACGATGGAAAATAAGATGGTTTATGATCCAAGTAGGAAATATTATTCAACTCTATCAGTGATGATGATCGAAAAATACCAAATTATGGATTTTTATACAATTATTTTTTAGTCAAATGGGGAGATAAAAATACTATATTTACCAACAATATTCTCAATCATCCATTCCTATAATGAATAAAGAATCCAAAAAATATTACGTAGATATATAAAAAAGGTAGTAAATATTTTGGAGTTCAAATTTTATAATGAATGAGTTAAAAGGTTTGGATCCCAGTTGTGTGTCCAATAAAAGTCAAAATTGAAAGAAGGATAAATTGTATGACTCCTATTAGATCATCCATATCTATCCATCCCGGAAGAATAATGATATATAGAGATCTAAATTAAAACTTTCTGTGGGATATTATGAAGAGATAGATTGAAAAATAAATTTATCGATACTTGGTATTCCAGTATGTTAAGGATTGAATACAAAATTCCAATGGAATATTGAAACCATTACCAATACAAACATGGAAATGGGACAACATCACCATGGAATTTATCCTAACACTCTTCAAAACATTTGAAAACCATAATTATATTTTGTTTGATGTTGATCAACTTAGAATGTTAATTTATTTTATTTCCATCAAAATTATTTATCCGTTGAACAAACCACCCTAATATGCATAAGGGAAGTTGCGAGGCAATATAGAGTACCAATTACCATTATATTTGATCTTGATCTGAGATTTACCATGAGATTTTGGAGAAGTATTCATAAATATTTGGAGGTAGAGTTGAGATTTAGCAATGCATATCACACTTATATAGATGGTTAGTCAAAGACGAAAATATAAACTCTATAGGAAATGATTATATATTGTTTGATGGATTTCAAAGGATACTGGCATCAAAATATTCCCTTGAAAGAGTTCTCATATAATAATAATTTATATTCCATCATTTATAGGGAAAAACATTAGGTGATGTATGGGGCGAGATGAGGGGCTCCAACATGCGGAGAAAAAGTTAAAGAGAGGAATATGATGGTTCCTATCATTATTAATGAAATGATTGAGGAGGATTAAACCATTAATTTATATATGAATGTGGTATAAAGTGGAAAATGTAGTTATAAAGATAATCATAAATGAGATATAGAGTTTGAATTTGGTCAAAATGCATTTCATCAAATACCTTCATGGAATCTTGTTTTGAGATTTAGGAAGAATGGGATGCTAATCCCAAGATACATTGAGTTTGTCAAAATACATTGTCATGTTGGTGTTATATCCTATTAACTATAACTCCATCCACACATCTTCTATGTACAATATAAATTCTATTTATCACTTTTTATAAAGTACATATCTAATCATTCACTTGTGCTAATCCAAGAATCCATGAATTTGGAACAAGATCTTTGTTATGATGAAAAACTAGTTGAAATTATAGATAGAAGAGATAAGGTGTCACGAAACAAGACCAATAATTTGGTAAAAGTTATATGGGGAAATAAATAGTTTGTGGAGTCTAAATTAGAACCTAAATATGTAATGAGAGAAAATTATCGTCACTTGTTTTGTTCCACGTAATGAAAATTTTAGGAAAAAATTCATTTAAGGGGGATAGAATGTAACAAATCCAATTTTTAGTTATTTTTGAAATTATATGTTCAATTAACTTATAAAAACACAACAAAAAGTCCATATAAATAAATTTCATTGTAAGGAAGTTATAAAATTAATTGGTATAAACAGTAGTTACATTATTATAAAAATTATGTAAGTAAATATATTAATGATAGAAAAACAAAACAAAACAAAATTAACATTATATACCGATACAATTATTATAGATAAAAAACTAATAAATTTTTAGTATTCTAAAAATTTATTTTATAAAATATATATTATTCATGTTTGATATATTTTTGATTACAAATAAATTTAATAGAATATTTAATTTTTAAAAAACAATTACATATAAAAATATGTTCTTCAAAATATTTTATAATTTTATTTGAATGATATTTTTATTAGTTTTAGTATGATAATTTGAAAAAAATAACTTCATTTTTGGATTTAAAAAAGTTAGATTAGCTTAATACTGTTTTTTTTAAATAAAAAATTTTGATGTAAATAATGAAAATACTAAGTTTGTTAATTCCAATAATTTTATGAAATTGTTTTAAAATGTTAATAGATTGTTTATTATAGAAAATTTTGATACCAGAATATATATTATAAAGTATAATAAATCAATTTAAAAATACTATTAAGACAATTATAAACCTTTTCTTAACAAATAGTAAATTTAAGTTGCATTTTAATGAAAACTATTTTTTGAATATTTTGTTTAATTAATTATTACATGATGCAATGAATTTGTTTATTTCTTTTAATGTTAAGTAAATAAAATTTAAATTCTAATAATTTTTTAATTTTTTTAAATCAATGGAATAGATAATACTACACTAATCATAATTTTTTAAAATAAAAATAAACATTTTAAAAAAGTGTTTGTTCTACGAGTTTGTAGTAAAAATAATATTCTATACACATAGGATTTATATTCGATAACCTTAATTTAATATTTATAACAATTGGGTTAAAACTATTCAATAATCCTCATTTTATTTTTGGACTTAAAGTATAATTCACTTAGGTAAAAACTAGTTATTGTGGTGAAAATTAAAATTGTAAAAGTTAGAAACCTTAGTGGTAAAGGGAATAACATGTTAAAAACATGTTTATTTTTAAATATTAGAGTCATGTATAGACCATATCTTAAATATAATCCATTATTTATCATTTTTTGGAACATGTATTTAGGCTGACTTCCAATTATTGAATTGTTTTGAGTTTTTATAAAAACCCAAAACATTTTCAACTATAAAAGGTACACTCCTCTTCTCATTTTTTAACACTATAAATACCACAAATATAGGTCCATACTATAGAAATAATATTTTTATATATTTTTAATCACATTAATTTGGTTTTGGTATTCTCAAAATCCTGTCCCATAATTGTTTAACCCCCTTCGCAAATACGATAATCCAAGAAGTGAGGTATATGTTCTTAAAACTCCCTTTCTTTTTATATTTATTAATATTAATTTATTCTTACTGAAATTTAATTTCAACATCTAAAAATTATAGCTTCAATAAAATTATTATACTAGTATGTTATTATTATTATTGTACAACAAGTAATTACTATCACCTTTTCTATTACAAAAAAAAAATGAAAACACGTATCGAGGGTTGTGCTAACCGACACCTCTATGAATAAACATGTTTCATTTTTTCCATTGCTTGAAAACATGAATGGTTTTACTTTATAATTTATTATTATATATTATATTTATAATTAAAATATATTATTAATATGGTTGTTTTTTAATATCATATAATGAAACAATCATTATAAGGCAATCGAATGATATTAGTAAAAAAACCCGAAACGAGGCCTTCCCCATTTTAATTTTCAAGAAACATGACTAAAAATACCATTTAATGGAATTAAAATATTATAAGTATTTATATAAAACAATTATAGAACTTTTAATTATTTTTAAATTATTATATTTAGTATAATAAGTCATATCAACAACACTTTTAAAAACCTAGTTCAAAATTGTTTAGTTTATTAACACCAGATATTTAAAATAGTTTACAACAATATAACACATGAAGATAATTTTTATTAATGAATATTTGAAATTGAAGTGTAAATATAATTTTACGAAATAAGTACTTAATATGTTTATATTTATGATGAAAGTTATTAAATCAATATGTGAAATCAAGGGTAAAAGTATAGGATTCTGTATCTCAAAATCATTTCATTCTGTTACACAATTTATTATTGAAGATAATTTTTCCCAAACTATCCAATATTATTGATTTTATTTCATTATTTATAGGATAAATGATTTATTTAATCAAAATAAATTTTATTTAGGGTATAAATTTCATTTACCTTAAACTAAATGAGTCTTTTTGAAAATGAATTTGTAACCATGACTCTCACATCGATGTTTTCAAGAAAGATATTTTGTGATTTGGTTTTCATGTCACTCACTATATTTTAAATGACATATATCTAATGAAGTGGTTTTTTTTATTTTATTAATTTATATAACCTTTTGGATAATGAGTTTTTATATCTTATGGCTTATTATGTTCAGGATATGTGATATTTTTAAGAAACTCATTCTTTTTTCTATAGATTATTTATGTTATGATGATGATTATTTTCAAGTGAAAAACATATAAATGGATGATTACGAGTGGGGTCCTATATAACCCTCTAATAAATTAGTATGAGATTATACCTTATGATATTTTTAGTCTTAGACATAATTTTTTTTTCATATAGGTGTAATCATGATGTGTTTACCCATATTGTTAGGAGTGGACATAATGAGTTTTTTTCACATAGGCGTAGACATAATGTGTTTTCTCACACATGTTTTACTATGCTTATATTTTTTCCAAATTTTCACACTTACCATGTTATGACACATTCCCTTGTTGTTTTTCATGTTATTCAAGTTTTACAAGATGTATTTCTTTTCCATGAAATTTTATTTTTGAATGACCATGACTTAGTTATGATTAGTTCCACACTTTTATATAATGATCCCATGTTTTATAATTATTTATATGTTTTTTGATCTATTTTATATATTATTTATTTTTTAATAATATTTTTATGATTTTAATTAGCTCCAAAATGTTTTATTATTACTATACATGGTCTTATAATATATTATTATGATATTTATGTTTTACTCATATTCTCGTTCATAGTAATGAAATTAATTTATGATATATATTTTCACTTTGTGAGAGTTTGACCTCACTAATTTCTAATGCTTCCATTAAATAGTATGTATAGATTATTACAACATAGGTTACGTTTAGGAAAGGGTGTAAAGGATCACTATAATAGAAAAATGTTTGCTTGTGATTTCCAAGAAACTAAACCTTTCATTCATTAGATTATGTAAAAATTGTGATATGAATTATTAAAATTATTAAATTATTATAACATAGATGTTTTTAATAGCACATGTCACTATAACCACCCAGCTAGTGGAATACCACCTTCTCATTAGTGGGACTTCTAAAGGTTCTGACTCACTTCTTGGAAACACCAACTAGCGGGTGGTATCCACTAGGCATCCAGAGACCTATAAATGGGATGATTTAATCAAGGGAATATTACTATTTTGTTCCCCAAAACCCCTATTTAACACCAATAACATCCCTTTAAAAAAATTCACATTTTATGAATCCACGGCCTCTCCACAGTTTCCATTGGCTCTATCTATAATCTATTTTAAGAGATTTGATATTCGGTCTATTAGTTTTTCCTCCTTTGTTATGTTTGATTTAATCCATCTAGTTTGCACTACTTCTTTTGAAAATGGTAGTGGTTCTTGTATTTATGTTTGTAATATATTTATCATGCTATGATCCCTCTGAGTCATAATTGGTTTCATCATTCATTTGTGACATTTAGGCTAGATATCTTGTTGATTTCCGTTCCACACATGTGACCATTGATTTATATTTTAATCTATCTTCTACAAATACCATTTTCTTGTGGAAACCCAATTATAAGATTTGGTAATCGATGTATATAGGATCTTATTGATTTATTAAGTGTTCCATTTTATTCTGGTTTGCAAATACTATTGTGGTTATTGTGTGACTCAGGTGTGAGGAAAGTGGTTCTTTTTATAGACTATGATTGATGAACCATGAATGCTCTTGGTTTTATAGATGTTTTTTAATATTATAATGGACATGATTCAATAATTTTTTATATACATAATTAAATGTATTTTTGGTAAAATATGTGTTTCATCCATTGTTTTTAAAGGAAATATGGTTTTCTATGAATTTTGAAATAACTTGTGAAATTGGTTTTCAAATCACGGTTTTGATAGAAGAAGGGTTTTTTTGTAAATTGTTTCATAAAATGTAACATTCCCTTTTAATAGATTTCATTTTTTTCACATGGGATTCTTGGGTACTTTAGATTACTTTTTTTAAGGGCTTCACATTTTGGGGTATTCCCTTATTCCTTAATCATAGATTCATTATCTCTAAAAAATTTATCTTGACATTATTATGGGATTTATTTTCTGGGTGTTCCACCATACCTAGTTCATAAATTCATTGTCTCTATGGACTTTATCTGTGAATGTTTTCTAATTGATCATTGTATGAGTTACCTAGCTAGTATGAGACTATGTTATCTTAGGGGTGATCTACAGTATTCTTTGGATGTGTAATATTTTGGATGTGATATGATTTTTAGCGCATGCTTTGAGAAATGTAAAACTAATTTATTGAAATTTTCTTTGAAACATTATTATCTTAATTTTCAATTATAACTAAGAGAATGGTAAATTTTTTACCATGATTTTGACATAAATGTGAATACTATTTATCATGCCATGTTTTTCTTAAATTGATAATATTGAGATTATTTGACAAAGAAATTTTATGGAACACTTAGTTGTAATAATATGAATCCTATTTAGATTAGAATCTATAGAATCCATATGGGTTGTGTATAACTTTTTTTTTCTGATGTGGTAAATGGAAAGGTTCTATTATGAGTAAGTGAGGTTTATGATAACTAGTAATGGGTAGTAGGTGGTAAGAAAATGGTTTGTTTCCCATGTAACATATGGGGTAGTTGTTTTAAAATTGGGTTGTTCTTTTGGTTTATTTTCGAAATATACATTAGCTTTTTATTTCTAGATTTATTGTATCACTACCACTTTTTTCTTTTTGACTATGACATATTTATTTTCCGGTTATGATTCAATATAGGTATTCCATGAACCTTATCCTGGGTTTGGAATTTTTTCCCTCTGGTCATTATTGGCTGCCCAGGTGCTAGTCACCAACACAGGGGGATCAAAATATCCCATTAAGTCTTATCATGGTATAGTTAAGTGCCTAGATGGATAGTTTTTCTAGTCTATGTCATGAAATTTTTGGAATTTGAGTATTGACATCAATACTCCATCAACATACAGGCAAATATATTTTGGTAGGAATTATATATGTGGTGTTGAACCAAACATTGATATGGAGAAGAAATTTAAGGATGGAAGTATACAGAGATATGTAGTAATATTTTGTGATTCTAATGTTAGGGATATTAGAATCCAAAATCAAAGATATGAGGGGGCCTTGTAAGGCATCTAGGTTAAAGGTTTAAAGTTTTAACTATGAAGTTTTTCATTGGAACAATTTTATGAGTTTTAGTATGCTGCTCAATTATGGACGCAGTTCAATCAACTTTTGATGGATTGGTAGGTATTTGGTCATACGGGATATATTGATATTTATTCTTATATAAAATAACATATAAATTAATTCCAAGGATCGAGTTAGTTACAATAACGTAATTTTGGACTAATATTAGTGTGGGTGGTAATTGTTAGGATTCATCTATGCAGTATGGTCATGAAAGTGGATGGGATACTCAATATATTGAGAAGTCGATGAAATTGGGTGCGACTCCAAAGGGAAAACTTAAATCATAGAGTAATGATTTTGGATAACTTCATAATATTGATCTCATTTTTATTGATTATGTTGAAGAGTCATTGGAAATAAGATATATTCAATGAGAAAGTTCATTTGTGGTTTTCTATGATGGTAACTAGTTTTTGGTGTATGTTATGTGTAAATTGAATAACCATGTTTTACTTGACCTATGTGAATTCGATATTATGTGTGAGGAATTTTTGTGTCGACTCCTATATATTAAATTTTGTGTAATATTTGATCTGGTTCTATTGAATTCTATAATATGATAATTATGGTGAGAAAAAGTAGGTGATTATAAAGTTAAAAAAGGTTATATTAATGGAATCAGTTTGTTTAAATATATTTGATAGGATAATTGATAATAAAAAATATGTTAAATATCATATCAATATTTAATGAATATAGTGAGCATGGTTTTGGGGGTTTAGTAATGATGGTCAGTGTTTCTTCAGAGGATGCCTGAGGATAAGTCATTGTATGGTGGGGAGGTTGTTGTGGCATGATTATTTGAGTGAAATAATATGGGTTTGCAAGTGTCTTAATTATATATGTGTTTTTGAGATTATAATGGAATTATAGAAGGATATATGGTTGAAATAGGGACATTAGAATGGGTTCTATGATCATCATTTTTAAGATAGAGGGATCCAAGCACTAAGAGGTCCAGTAGTAGGTACCCAGGGTTCTAGGTTGAGGAGATGGTATGCCATGGAGGGCCATTTAGTGGATTATGATCCCAATTAAAGTATACAATGTCTAGAGGGTACAAAGTGGGAGGTTACAAGGTACCATATATTCTTTTATTATATTTACAATTATTAAAAGAAATCAATTATTTTTTTAAACACTTTAAATGAATGAACCCATCATTTTGAGGCTATTCAAACACGGTTCCATAACTATCCCTTCTCTATTATTTCCTCATTTCCCTTAAAGAACTCTACTCATTAAGTACCTATTATTCATGTGGTTGGTCTCTATGGGATGATGAATATAAGGCTCAACATAAGTCACTTTTTTATTTTTTTTATCTTCATTATTTCATTGAGTTTCACATAAAATCTTCTTCTTAGGGATTTTTCAATGATTTTTTTGATTTCCTACTCAGGTCACATAAATCTATGTGCTTAAATGTGAAAGTATTTTTTTATACTAGGAATTTGGTCAAGGAATATTTCCAATATTATACATTTTTTATGAATCCTATGGTATATAAGAATTGGCAGGGTTATGCATGCAAAAGGGAAGGGAACATCATTTAGTTTCTATTGCCCACACGATATTACTAATTCTATTATCTAATGGGTTGGTTGGTTATTGCATGTGTATTCCTTACTCATATTTGATGGATTTTTCCATTGTGTTGAAATTAAAAATAATTATATGACGTTGTATTTTGTGAGGTTCTTTCTAGAATGATTCTATGGGTGAGATTATGACATTGATTTCAATTTGGATAGGTAGGGATTGAGGATTTGAATGATGTAAACATAGGTTGATTGCGATGTTTCTTAGTATCAGTCTAATTCCATTTGTATTGTGTGAACATATGATAAGTCCCACGATGTGGTAGCTACTACTAGTTATTTAGATGTATCCTATATTCATGAAAAATAATTGGTGATGGTGTAGACCATCGATTTAGAGGAAGGATAAACCATAGGTATGGCCATAAGAAATTTTTGGTGATTTAGATCATGTGATAGGAGTGGGTTTTCACCATTCATGGGTTACATTTGGCTATTAATCTAGTAATTGGAATGACAATTCATTGATCAAGGAACATGTGATATGGTATGTAGACATGCATCATGGATGTCATTGTAGATAAATTGGAAAAACAAATCTGGATGTGTGTGAGATTCTATATCCATGTAGTTTTATATTATATTCAATTCCAGGAGTTCTTTTAATGTGACAAACTATTGGTGCATCATAAAACATTTTCACTGGCAAAAGCAAGTAAAGTGATTCTCCTAGCTTAATAAGCATGGGAGGATATTTTGTGAATATTTAATTAGTCTCTACATATTTCACTTTTCATATACTCATATATATATACATATAATGATATTATATAGGGAAATAATTGTTTTTAACTAATAAATTTCATAGCCACACAATTCACATTCCTTCAAAGATGAATGTAGAAATTATGGTTTGTGACCATAAAAGAGAATGGATGTGGTGACTGGTTTATAGGGATTGAAGATATAGATTTTTAATGGTGATGTTAGTGAAGGATTTTATAGATTAATTGGGTGGTTCCATAGTGCTAGTATGAGGAAATATATTTATTATTATTATTATGTTTGTATGCGATCAGACTATTGGTTATACTACTTATTTTTTTTATGAATTATAAGATTTTTTAGTCAATCAATTTTTATATCAAGTGTATGTTTCGGTTTTATATGATGGTTGATTATTTTTTTAGTTAAACTATTTATTTTAATTAATATAAAAGGTTATAGTATCTGTACTATCACACATGAACCATGTTTGTTAGTCAATAACCTTTGGTATTTAGGGTGGAACCCCTATGGTTGATTGACACATTGACTTGGGCCTCATTCTAGTGATCATGTTTAGGGACACTATAATATTGGAAGATTGGTTTTGTATATGACACTACATTGAATATGGTATCATGGTTTTTATTTTATATTATATATATTTGATTTTTGGTTCCATTACTATGTTGTTGGCATTTACGAGAATATTTCCTGCAATATGAATAATCTATTTACTCAATGTTAGCCTCTAAACCATATAATATAATTGATAGGATTTGAAAGTTACAATTTTCCTCATTACCAATATAAGTGGGGTTCTAATGGGGATGAATAACAACCAAGTGGTATTGAATCATTAGATGAGAATTTCGATAACTTTTAGAGTTAGGAAACAATTAGGATTTTATTAGGTTTGTAGGGAAACAAAGTTAACTGATATTTATACATGATGTAGTAAGGGAGGTTAGCTAGGTCACATGAAATTATACACCCAGTGAATTTATGTAACATAATTATACTGATCATAGTATTTAATATGAAACATATTAAGGGGTCTATACTAATATAAGGTTTATTCATCATGGTTAGTTTAACAAATGCTTGTATATGTAAAAATATTACGAATTTAAAATAAATTTTATTTAATAAATTTTTATATAATCCATTTATGGGATTAATAATTAGTGATATTTTAGAAAAAAGTAGTAGAAGTCACTCATAAGAGGTTTAGGTGGGATAAGATCTATAGGATTCCATGGTTGACCACACATGGGTCAATCTTGATGAGCCTGATTCTTATAAGAAGCAACTAAATTATTTTTAGCATTAAATATAATTAAATTCTGATGGTTTTGTTCTAGATAAATAGATAAATATAAAGTTAGAGTATCTAAAGATCTCATTCAATAGAATCCATTCTAGGAAGGAGTATTAATTTTTTTTGGTTAAGAGATATTTTATGGAGATAATTTGTAGTGTTGGATATTATTTATGTGTGAAAATGTGGATTTAGAGATATAATGGGTGAATATTCCTGATTACATTAAGTTATAGTTCTTTTTTTTAAAAATTGAATGAATCATGGTAGAATATGTTTATATATATATGGAATGGGAACTCCAATGTTTGGGTGTTTGGAATGTGGTCTAAGTACCTTATTCTATATACATTTAACCATATTCCTATTTATATGGTAAGGGAATATATTTTCAAGAAGATGTTACATCTATAGATCTAGTTCCATCTCACCCCCTTTAAATTTATGAGATACCATAATGTATATAAAAATTAGTAGGTAATAATTAAAATTCTAGTGTGAACCTATTTATCATGAGAAAGAGTTCATCAGGAATAATAGAATAATAGATCTAAAGTGGTAATTTTTTTGGGTATTTTATTTTTCTCCACCAATGAGCCCATGCCACATTTTTTGTTTTTATTATAGAGATCTTGTTATTTTCATAGGGTTACTATAACTCTTGGGGTGGCTTTTGTTTCTTTTAGTGTTTAAAATAATGAACCATTTTAATACAAAAAATTAAATAATGGTCATATGTAAGAAATATGCTCTCATCAAGTATATCATTTACTAAAGGTACCTTTAAGATATTATCAACTATAGTGACATGGTCCTTTGGTTTTTGAGTAGCTAAGATAATATGGAATAAGAAGTGGGTAACCCCATGTGGTTCTCTATCCTTAAGTAATTATGGATAATAATTTTCATAGTGGTGGTTATCATTAGGGAAATCAATTTAGAGGAGTAGTGTGTGGTGAGATTTTTTTCTTTAGTATTTTTATTTACAAGAAGATGAAATTCCATTCGAGGAACTATTTTCAAGTCATGTACTATAGTATATTTGTTTATTGATTCAAGGGAATCACATTCCATCATTACACCAACCTTCATTTAAAATTTTGTTCAAATGATGGAGATAATTCCCATAACCTTGATGTAGAATACATATACTAAATGTTAGTTTATCTTGTTTAATATTTTTTGATTTTTTGATATAATATGCATCATTAGATCATCCAATTGGTATTTTTCATGGATTAAACCACATACTGACATCATGGGAATGGATTATTAATATTTATTATAGTATGTGATTGATTATATCATGAGTTTATTTGTTTTCACTGATATGGAAGGATATTGTGATTTGTTTATTAGGTTTTGGTATAATAATATCAATCACAATAATTTGTAACTTCCTTTTTTCCATATATATGAATAGATGTTAGGGTTATTAAAGGTCCATGGACACTTCTTCCTTCTCGATCTCACTTCCCCCAGAGGTGCCTACTATCAGGATATCGCTAAATGCATCTAAATTGCTCAATGTGTCTCTAGTTTTATCCTTTATGCCTTACAAATTCTATGAATTTGTTGAAATTCATTCAAGTACACTAGTGGTATATTTTTATCAGGATACACGAATTGTGCGTATATTAAAAAGGTATGTGAATTACTCTTGGGGTTTTAAGGGAGATAGGGTAGTTGGTGTCCTCAATCAATTCCATTTTTTCATTCATGTTCATTCTTTGGAGGATCCTTGCATGACCGAATTGTGTGAGTCCTAGAGATGTAAAAATCACCCATTCCTATTATTCTAGTGGACTTTATATTTCTATAGATTACATGATTGTTAATGCTAAGCCCTGTGGATCCATCTTCCCGATCTTCCTCTTCCTTTTCAGAACCTTGGGGTCGTGAAGGGGATAGCCAACTAACTTGGGTGTTTCTTGCGATTTGACGACTTTACCACTCATATTTCACATCCCTAGTGTGTAAGAGTACACATTGAATTTTAGTTTTCAAGGATCCCTACTTATCACATTTGAATGTTGATGGGTGGTGAGGAAGACTTCTAGAAATAGATTAGTTATGAGGAGGCTATTGGTTATTGTTCAAATTGATTTCATCAAGGGTATTTGAAATAAATATACAATCATCATATTGGTTTTAATCAAAGACATGACCCCATAAATCATGATTCTATGGTTTATGTTCCCACCATAGATGATGAACTTGTTTGACCTCAAACTGATGTGTAGGTTCTAGCTTCTTCCTCTATCCAAGATCCACTCTTGCAGATTCTCGGATCCCCAGGTTCTGCACTAAACACAATGATGGAACTGCTTGAGGCCTGAGCTAATAAAGGGGATAAGAGGGTGCACAACACATGCCTACAGGTTACTCCATATTCTCAATATTATTCTATTTTTTATGGGATTTATCCTGATGGGGGTTTCACTATATAGTCTATAGGTTCTTCCAAGAAACTTTAATTTGGTCTTCACCTCCATGAGGTGTTTAAAGGGAATGTATCAAGAAGGGGGTTTGGTTTGGTGTTCCCCTCACTATTTTATCTGGTGGAGGTTCTAAATGCTAAGGATCCTCATAGTTCCATAATAAATTAGGGTAAAAACTAGTGGTTTATGAAGATGGTTTTACTCACTAAAAAAGAAGGAAGGCTAAAATTCAAAAAAAATATTCCTCATCCTAGATGGTTGAATTGGTTTATCATGGAATATTGAATATCACCTGTCATGATCAATGTGAGAAATACAGTATAAGAATTTTCATCAAGACTTCATCCATGTTTTCTTTAAAAATACACATAAAGATAGATTTGCGCTATCAGTTTGACATCCCTACAAGAGGTCCTTGTGTGAAACATTAAATGCTCTGGTTGACCTAGGTGTGATTCTACCTCTCATAGATCAAGTTTTGGAAATGATGTGAGACCTAAAAAACAAAACCTTTACCCAAATATCTCTAATTATCATCCCCTTATCCCCTAAGATATAGTCTATGAAGATGGTATAAGTGAAATCAGATAACCCCTTTTATATGAGGATTTGAACCAAATGACCATTCACATAAGCAATTAAATGATAACTAATACCTAATCCTTTTTTGGGACATCAATGAAGGTGTTTTCTCTAATTATAAGGTATTAATTTGATTATTTTTTTAAAAAAATTTATTGTTTCCTTATGAATCTTTACTCCCTTTGTTTTCTTTTCCTATGTTTGGGTTATCAATCAACTATAAAAATTTATTTATTAAAAATAATATATTTAATTTTTAGTCAAGTGTTTCAAATTTTGAATGAATATCTATATTATATTGGTTTTATATATCCTAATGTGTCACCTTGGGGTTCATCATTGTTTCTCATGATAAAATAATATAGAAATATATAGATATTCATCCATTACTATAAGCTAAATCATGTTATGAATAAGAATTACTTTCAACAAAATAGGAATTAAGATTTATTTAATTAGTTAATGGGAGGATGTTGGTTCTGAAAGATTGATTTATAGTCATGATATCATCATATGGTAGTGAAAGAGGAAGATATTTAGAGGAATTGATTTAATTTCAGTTATAGACTATTCTAGTTTTTGTAAATTTATTTTGTCGTCATGAATTACGTATCTATTTAATGGCATGGATTGACTTAAATTTTTATGATTTCCTAGATTGGTTTTTGGTAACATTTCATGATTATATTCTCATGTATTTGAGGTCATAGGAGGATTATGCTGAGAATTTTCAGGATATTATAGAGATTAATCAAAGAGACATGCTCTATGGGAATCTGAAGACGTTTAAGGTTTTTTTTCCATGAGGTTTATTTTCTTGGGAAATTTTAACTCATCTATGAGATTAAAGTATTCCACCAGGGAGAGTAAGTCCATTTTTTCATGGGAGGCTTCAATACAATTTTCATAGGTTTTTACTTTCCTTGGTATTATATAATTTCACAATACATTAATTAATAAATTTTCATGTATTTTAAATTATTAAAGGTAATTTACCAATTAAAATGGAGCCTTTATATATATATATCAATTCCAGAACATGATTTTATATCTAAAGGAGTATTCCATTAATTCTCTTAATCGTTATTTTCTTGAGTGGGAGCGTTATTTTGAGTCTTATCTAATGATTCGTCTCTTGGTTTTGGTTTTATTCTAATGAAAGAAAGGATGGTGATCTTCTATAGGTTTTAAAATGTATATCCTATTTAATTTAACAACACTACCTATCATATCAAGCTATAATATGTTTTGTTTTTTATAAAGCTATGACAAAATTATCATATTGAAAAACTTTTTTTAAATATCATGAGAGCCTATAATATAATTATTTTTTATTTTGATTTAATTTTAAATAAATGATAGTGGATAGATTTATTGTAATATTGTGACTTTGAGATCTCTAATATAGTGGGTAAAAGATGATGTGCTGAGCGGGATATCAGATAGGGGTGATAATCAAGAGTTTCGAGATAAATGGAGGGTGGTGAATGATGCCTAATTTGGTCATTGTGAGGTTGATATGTAGAAAAATCATGTTAACTATGGTGATTATTATGTGGTATGGATATTGGTGGATCAATATTGGGTGCTATTATAAGGGAAGATGTTTGTTTCATTCGTAGTGAATGAAGTGGTTCTCTGTGAGTTTCATGCCTCTCCTTTAACACTATATCCTTGTATATCTTTGATGTGTCATAATTTATGGAGTTAGTTTTCATATTTAGGTATGAATAAGTACTTTTATGATTACATGTATCTTTATTAGGTCAATCAGAGGGTAAACAATGGGAATTATGTTTTAATAAGACTATTACAACCATTAAATATTACATAGTGAAATATCATTATAGATTATGATATGATATTTAGTTGATTTGAAATTTGATGTAATGTTAACTAGGTTACATTGAATATGTTAATGATTTTTATATTATTTCCTAGTGATCAGGGAATTTAGAGTAGTGGATTCTTTATTAATGTTGTGTTTAGAGAGATTATGTGGCTTCATTGGGTTTTGAGGATGATTACAAAAAATGGTGATAATTTTTTATAGTTATGTGTATTGAGTGGTCTGAAACATGATTTTGGATATTTTCTATACCTTTAAACAATGTTTCATCCTCATAAAGATAGTAAAAAATTGTAGACTATCCAAACACTAGAAGATATTTTGCTCGTTTGTGTTCTTAAATTTAGAGGTTTATCGATGAATCAAATTTCCTTGGTTGATTTTAACTATAAAAATATTTTTCAACAAATCATTAGTATCGATCAATTCCATGAATTTTATGGGTGTATTTTCAGACACTTATTTTTTTTTTGGAATATGTTTAGAGATTAAGAAATTATGGGGTCAGATTTTTTTACAGATCATGATAGAGAAGGTACATATAACTCATTAATACATAAAGATGAATCAAGAATTTTAGAACTCATTTTATAGTCAAAGGGGGAAACCTATAGATTTTAAATAAAATGATCATGTTATATAAAATTATTGTATTCAACATTTGACATAGTGGTTTGGTTGTGTAATTAAATTTTTTATTGGATTTTTGGGCCTTTCAGGGTGTTTGATCATGTTGGTGAGGTGGTATATCAGATGGTTATTTCATAATTGATGGATTTAATCCATGATGTTTTCTATGTTTAATATTATTATTTATTTCTTTAAAATAAAATTCTTTTCATATATTGGTTGAGTTTAAAATTAATGAATATATAGAGTTTTTGGAGAAACCATTTAAAATTTAGGACTATCAAGTGAAGGTTCTTCATGGGGGATTTATTTTTTAAGTACCATTCTTATGGAGACATAGTTTCTTTGATAAGTGTGTATGGGAACATGAGTTATCATTTCATGCTTTGAATCCACATTTTTTGGTATCTAATTCTCATTTTAATTTTCAGATTGTATTAAATGAATATTATTAATGTTTTTCATTGATTAAAAAACTATAAGTTTTCAATTGACTTGAGAAGTAGAGAATCCATGGTGACTAGGGGTTTTAAAGCGTAACCGATGAACCCATAGTGAAAAACAATGAGAAATTGAAATGTAAAAGTGATGGATTCTGATCCAAAAATTAAAAATTAAATTATTATAGGATTTATACCCAAAAAACACTCAATAAATCATATATTAGGGATTGCTGTAATTTAACTAAAGAGTCTATCTTCTCTTGATTGAAATTTAGGAATGTTTTAGCCAATGTGAATAAAGATTCAGTTTAATAAAGTAGGTATATTTTTAAGGTTTTTTGTGATTACTCTAATAATGTTATTCAAATGAGTTAAACCATGTTTTTTGGATGATTTATAGATGAAATTATTATTGATAAATTGAATCGTGGATTAGAACTAGGTTTCTTTTTCCAAGGGAATTGCCAAAATATTTTTAAACTATATATTGATTTTTTTATTACATTGATATTTAAGAATATAAATCTCAAGGAATGGGTTTCCTCCTACATATAATGATATATTAACATAATTAAATTTCCATAGACAAAATTAAATGCATAAATATGGATTAGACTTTATGTATTAAGATATTTTTTTCTACACATTTATATTTTTAATGATCTTTCAAACTATATTTCAACACCACTAAACATGGATGTGAATAAAATATAAGGAATGTTTATTTATTATAGAAAATTCAAATTACTATAAATATTGAATATCCTCTTTTAAAATCTGTTATTATTATTTTCTATAGGGTTGTGTTTGAGGTACAAATCAAATAGAAATCATTAACTCATTTTTATAATGATATATTGGATGAAGTTTCTAACAATAAAGTTGTATAAAATATTCAAATAAAATTGAATTAAATGATCTCAGGAAAATAAAATGGGGCTAAGAAGAAGGAAGATAAGGTTAAATATTAAAAAAAAAATTCCCTAGAATCGTAACAAAATACATAAGAAGAACATATAGAATAAAGTAGAGAATAAATTTACTTGGAATGAGATAATAGAAAAAAAATATGGCATCCTAGTTCAATTTAAAATTTACCCCTAGATCTAATAAGGGGAAGGATATGAGGTTTATAAGCTTACCAATCAATATGTTTCTAATGATTTGAATCTAAAAGAGGTTAATAATCTATGAGATTTGTAATGACCCAGTCTTTTATGAATGAAATTTAGCATTTGAATATATTCATGTCTCACATTTAAAAATTTATTATAGTATAAGATACAAACACAAAAGAATTAATACATACAACAATTTATTATATTAATTTTAAATTTCTAATTAAAAAATAAATATATCTATAAATATATAAAGTGTTACTAAGGGACAATACACAAAGTAAAATGAAATAAAAATTAAGAAATTTGGATAACTCTTGTCACCTAAAATAATAACACTCTTAAAAAACAAAATGAAAATGAAAAATAATTGAAAAATAATTTCTTTTTTTTAATTGAAGACCATAAAATTTAGATAGGTACAAGTGATTGAGGAATCAATGAAATATGAGTTATTTATAAAGGATAGAAAATCCATATAACCATTTGAATATTAAACTGACTATTAAGAATAGTTAAATTATCCTTATAATTGTAATTGGTATAATATAATAGTGAAATTTTTAATTTATGCATATTATAAGAGAATAGAATAAGAAACATATATCAGAATATAATTAAATATTTTTTTAATATTATAAAACAAATTATTGACATAATGATTTCGTAATTATAATTTTAGTAAGAAATATAATATTACAGATTGAATAAAATATATTCGTATGATAAATATAAAAATTTAAAATAAATTTTATTTTCAAATAATGTATTAATATAATGATATCTATTTGAATATAAATGATATTTTTTTATAAAATTATGATTCATTTATCTAAGGGTATAAAATGTGGATTCTCATAAGAACTTGTATTTTTCATTAAACAATGATTTTTAATTTAAAAAGTCATTATATTATATTTGAAAAGTTATTTTTTATGAAAGGATTTAAGTTTTTAAATTATTAGATTAAAGTTATATTTTGGTTTTTTAGTAATTTTCTAAAAAATGAATATATTTTGAATAGTGAAATAAGAAAAAAATGTAATGTTTTAATTTATAAGTTTCGTCAATTATTAATTAAATATGGGATGATGTAATAAACCATTATATCATCCTCACATAAAAAAAATTTATATATAGTCATAATAAGCATCACTATTGGTAGTCCTATAAAATAAATGATAAACCAATGAATATTATATAGAAAAACTCGGCCCCTTCTTCCTTTAGAAATAACATCTTCCTTAACCAATTTTTCTTGCATTAGAAACAAGTATCCATTCAAAATATTATAGAAATCTATCCCCAAACCTCTCCCCACATCCTAAAAAACTTTTTATCACCAAAAGACCAAATTAATGAGCTTTATGATGTAGCCTAAGAGTGAACATCCAAAGGAACATGTAATATTCTCAACAAAATTATCTAAAATTATTTTATTCTTATATATCCTAAAATATGTTCTATAAAATCTTATTTAATGACTAAAATATTATTAATATACTGAAATTTTATTTTATTAATGGAATATACGTTACTTAATATCATCCAATTTTATTAAAAACTGAAAATTTTGTTCATATTATTATTGGTTCACCATATACATAAACTACATATTTCATTTTTCACCTTCACCTTCCGGGATAATTGAAATTCAAAAAATATGGTTTAAATTTTTATAGTTTTTGAATATTTGGGAATGTATAAATTATTATAAAGAAAAAATGAAGTTAAGTAAACATATCATTGTAAGAGAAATCACCTAAATAAACAAATGGATAATGATAATATTTAAACTAAATGATCCATACCTATTTTTGAAAAATTATATAAAATCTAAATAATTTAAAAAACTATAATAAAATTAACATAATTTCATCACACTTATAGTTTCATGGAATAATTTTATAAGAAATTCTATAATTATCGAAAAACTAATGTGATGTTGGAACCGTGAGAAGTAAAACCTCGTGAAAATGAAGATAAACATGACATTTGAATGAAATGGTTATAAAAAAATATAAAAGAGTAATATTAAGTGAAAGAAATATAATTTTTTTATTAAAAATCACTTAATAAAATTAGTTTGATTATTCAGCATGTTAGACAAACACACTGATAATGTCAATGACCCAAGGTAAAGAATCTTCTGAACCACTCTTATTACTTTTCGGTTATAAATTATATTTAATTTTCTCCATTTACCTATATAATATTCATATATAATTCATATATAATATTTATATATTATTATTACATATGTACCTAGATTAATTTACCTTTTTTCTGGGATAATTTATGTTCTTCAAGTTCCCTTTTTAATTTCTTATGTTATGCTAAACTGTTTAAGGGGGCCTATATATTTATTATATATTTTCAAAAAATACTATATATAATTATTACATCCTTAAACATACTATAAAAATATCAGTTTTTATAGAAAACAATTTTTGGTTCATTTTTTGTATAAGATAAATTTATATGCTCTTAACCTATTTAAAAACTGTACCATTTTTCTTAATACCCTGCTTGAGAGGTTTATTTACAAACACACTATTCAATCCTTTTTTATGTATTAACATACTGTGAAAATATTTTCATTAATTATTCTTATTTATTATTTTATAAACATCCAATAATCCTTTAATTCATTATTTCATTAGAATATTCATGATATACCATTTGGTTATGCTATATTATATGATTATATTACCTATTTAATTTTATTTGGATTTTCATAATCTTATCAATTTTGTATGATTTACTTATATGGGACAAATATTCATTTAATTTTTAGGAATGTGATTGGTTGTATTGGAATTATACAACATCCAAATGCATTAGGTAATTTTTTTATCTTTTGAGATACCATTTATGGTGCACATGAAATGATCCAAGAACACTATGTTATGTTGTCTTAGAAGTGGTCTATGGCTTAAGATTTTGATTTCATATTTTATGTTGTTTCAAAATTCCAATGATTACATGATCCTACTATATCATCTTATTCATTCCATGCTTTAATATGACAATATATGATCCATCTCTTATATACTATCATGATATACCTCTTATATCATATGTATTACTAGTCATCAAGCATCACTAAAATTAATCCATTACTAGGATTTATAGTTCAATAATTTTTATATGTATTCACCAATATGTATTATTAAGTATAATAAGTTGAAATATATTTAATTTCTATTTATAGAGATTAAAATAAATATTACTTCGATTTTATTTATGTTGTTTTATTATCTTTCTAATCTCAAAAATAGACTTGAACTCTAGAATTCTTAATTACATTTTATATAACATTATGTTCATAGTCATGAAATGAAATTTATAATTGACATATGTTTCTATAATTCTTATTAGACAAAGGTAAAATTATTATTCTTTTATTAGGATAAGGATACGTTAGAGAAAACCATAAGGAAAAATTTTAGGAAAACATCCTAATCATTTAGAAAAGTATAGAGTGTGTTGTTTCCAAGAAATGAAATCCCAATCAAAATAAAAAATTATAATAGGGTTTGTGATATATTCACCTAAGTGTAATAAAAATAAAAATGATGGGTTTTTATTAACCTGAACATTACTCAATTGAAAATAAGTTGGCTGAAATGGAAACATAGTTTGACACTCTAAGGGGATATGCTTTAGTTAATTCACACACTCTTTCTGAACTATTATGCAGGATATAATATATTATTATGAAATTTTATGATGTAATATTTAAGCAGTTAGGTTATATAACATAATCAAAAAATTGGACACATATTAAAGATATTGAAAACTATAAATTTATAATTTAGGCTATGCATGTCATATTTGAGTTATTATCTCTATGTTTATATGTATTTCATTCAGACTCACTAACGATCTAGTAATCTTTATATATATGATTAAAATTATCATTAGATATTAAATTAGAAAATATTTTTGTTCATTAAAGATGATATTATCATATAACCTAAAACCATGTAGGAAGATGAGTACCATTTGAGTACTATGATAAATACTTTGAAAATGTAGAAGTTATATGAAAATTATAATAAATGTGAGTTTTCGGATGGAGAAAGTATCATTACTGTGGTATGTTAGAATAAACATGGGAATATATGTGTATCCTTTATAGAAAAGTATTATTAAGGAATTTAACATACCAAAATCTACATCATATATATGTTGTTTCCTCGTATTAGCTATCTATTATAGGAGATCATTGGAAAATTTCTCACTATTTTCAAACTCACTAAGCCTGATTACTTGGAAGGGTGTAAGGTATTTCTAGAATGATGAATGAAAAGATAGAATCAAGGTTCTAAATGTAATGTTAACCATTAAACCTATATTCACTCTACCCATGTATATGGATGGATTTATATATTGAGTCAATAAGGTTTTCCTTATGAATTTTCCATTCCTTCTTGTTTTGAAAATCACAAACACCTTATACTTAAGAAAATATTATTTTTACCCCCATAAAGAAAATTTACTTCTTTAAGGAAATTTACCTTAAGCTGAATTTTCTTATACATAGCAATATTTTTCTTAAATTCAAAAACAAGATTCATACCCAATATCCCAGAGCCATATAATGAAAAGATTTGGAGCATTCTATTTTTAGGATCCGAATTCTGGATGTGAACTGTAATATAGTTCTAATCTGTATTCTGGACTCCGAACACTTAAGTAGTTTAACTCCGAACTTTGAAGAAGTTTGACTCCGAAATCTCATGTAGTTCGACTCCGAAATCTTATGAAGTTCGACTCCGAACTCTCAAGTAGTTCGACTCTGAACTCTTAAGTAGTTCGACTCTGAACTCTGAAGATGTTTGACTCCGAACTCTCAAGTATTTCGACTCCGAACTCTTAAGTAGTTCGACTCCGAACTCTGAAGAAGTTCGACTCCGAACTCTCAAGTAGTTCGACTCCGAACTCTTAAGCAGTTCGACTCCGAACTCTTAAGTAGTTCGACTCCAAACTCTGTAAGTTCAGAATCCTATCTCTGGTGAAACCAGAATCCGAATTCCTATAAAACTGAATCCGAATATTTTTTAACATAGACTCAGAATTTCATTTTGGTTAGACTCCGAACTTTTGACTTGCTTACACTCTGAAATATTGAATAGCTTTTACTTACATATGCTTCATTTCAAAACGATGTCGTGCATTCAGTTATACATGGTTTGTTATAAAACGATGTCGTCTATTCTGTTTCTAATTACCTGTTGGTTGAGTTACACGTGTACAGGTCCCTCCGAATTTCATGGAAAATATGACCATTGGAGGAGGGAGCCGACCATTGGAAATTTTCCTTTAAATAGGAGTTCATTTGAAAGAGCTCATATAATGAAACAAGTTGATTGATGTAGAGAACACATGATGTTAAAGTGATTTCTAGAGAGAGAAGGTTTTCATGCCTTGTGCGTACTGAACTTCTTGTTCATATTGCTTCGTGCAACTCTGGATATTGGTGATTACATTCGAGGACTTCCATGGATAGGAAGATGTAGGTGCCGACTACCTTGAAGTTCGAGGGCTTCCTTGCTGAGGAAGACAGAGGTTCCAACTACCTTGAAGTTGAGGGATTGCGGGGATAGCAAGACAGAAATTCCGATCTTCGTATTGAGGGCTTATCCTGGTGTGGGTACGACAGAATTGCTTGAAAGTATAAATCAAGAGACCTTTATCCCAGGATGTTGGATACCCTTCTCTTTGGGTTAAAAGAGTTATTGTTTGTTACTTGTAGTTTTTCTACTTGTTTGTTTCCGCTGTATGTTGTATTATAAGGAAATTATAATCTTCTTATACTTCCTTATACTTGTACTCTGATTAGTTTAGATTCTATACGCTTTAAGGTTGAATCTTATATTGTAAACCTTGGTTCCAATTCTCCAGTTGGTGATCAGAGGTGTTGTGAATTTTCTTAGATTAACTTTGTTAAACCTAGATTTTCCTTGCCTGAGGAAAACATAGTTATCTACAACCAACTTTAATAGTTCCAAAGGAATTTTTAAAGTATACAATTCACCCCCCTCTTGTATATTGAGCATCTATATTGTTATTTTGATCCTACAATTGGTATCAGAGGAGGTTTCTGAAATACTCATACTCATGTATAAGTTTTTCTTGCTCTTTTTCATTCCAAACATTATCATTCTGAACATTATGATTCCGAACATTGTCATTCCGAAAATTGAGGTTACAAACTTTTTCTACAAACTAGTTTGGTTGCCCAAGTTGTTTCAAAATGATAGGAATCAATGTTGGTTCTATTGAAAATCTAAATCCTACAAGACCACCAATATTTGCTGGTAATGACTATGAGTACTGGAGATATCGAATGAATAATTTTGTTATCAACTACCACAAAACTGGGCAAGGCATGCGCCTGCCTTTATCAGCACTAATGGAAAAGCGCTGATAAAGGTCCTCGCCTTTATCAGCACTTTTTTTAGCACTGATAAAGGTTGTATTTATCAGCACTTTTCATTTTAGCGCTGATAAATACACCCTTTATCAGCGCTTTTTACTAGTGCTGATAAAGGGTCCCGCGGATTTGTTAAAAACCCGCGGGTCCTCTTCCTCTTCCCCGCACACAATCAAGCTCTCGCGGAAGCCCTCGTCTACGCTGCTGCCGCCACTGCCGCCGCCTCCTGCTCCTCCGTCGCGGCCGCCGCCTCATCCTCTGCTTCTGCTCCTCCTCCTCCTCCTCCGGTGCTTCCGGTGCCTCCGCCGCCTCCACCCTGCCTCAGCCCTACCTTCACGCCACTGCCGCCGGTGCCTCCTCCTCCACCACGGCCTCCTCCTCCTCCGCCGGTGCCTCCTCCTCCTCCGCCGGTGCCTCCTCCTCCACTGCGGCCTCCTCCTCCACCGCGACCTCCTCCTCCTCCGCCGGTGCCTCCGCGGCCTCCTCCTCTTCCGCGGCCTCCTCCTCCTCCATTGTGCGGTATGCTATGCCCAATAATTGTAATTTTCTTTGTTTTTTGTTTTTGTTCTATATTTCAACTATCATGATTTGTGTGAATCAATTTTATTTGAAGTGGGGGGGGGGGTGCAGGTGCTGCGGGGGTGTAGTGGGTGGGGGGGTGTTTAGGTGGGGGTGTTTAGGTGGGGGAGATGTGTAGTGGGTGAACATGTTGGTGGGGCATATAATGGGGGGGGTCCAAATACCGTATCTTCCTCATCCTAAATGGTGAGATCTTTTTCAATACCATTTTATTTCACTGTCCATAAAACATAGCATTAGCCCGTTTTCTCTTTTCCCATCCAACACTACCATATCCAGTACCATTACCTATAAAATAACACATTATGCATGCGTTCTTAAAAATATAATAAGCGAGTAGTAAAACTCCGCCGCCTCCTCCTCTGCTCCTGCTCCTCCTCCTCCTCCTCCACCGGCCTCATCCTCCTCCTCCTCCGCTGCCTCCGCCGATGCCTCCTCCTCCTCCGTCGGTGCCGCCGGTGCCTCCGCGGCCTCCTCCTCCTCCGCTGGTGCCTCCGCGGCCTCCTCCTCCTCTGCCGTCACGTCGAGGTCAAGCCGCGGTCACGCCGCGGTCACGCCGCGGTCACGCCGCGGTCACGCCGCAGTCACGCCGCGGTCACGCCGCGGTCACGCCGTTTCCTCCGCAGCCGCCGCCTCCTCCTCCTCTGTCGCGGCCGCCTCCTCCTCCTCTGCTCCTGCTCCTCCTCCTCCTCGTCCACCGACCTCATCCTCCTCCTCCTCCGCTGCCTCCGCTGCCTCCGCCCTGCCTCCGCCCTGCCTCTGCGTTGCCGCCAGTGCCTCCTCCTCCACTGCGGCCTCCTCCTCCTCCACCGCGGCCTCCTCCTCCTCCTTCGCTGCCTCCACTGCCTCCTCCTCCTCCGCTGCGGCCACCGCCTCCTCCTCTGCTCCTGCTCCTCCTCCCCTCCACCGGCCTCATCATCCTCCTCCTCCCCTACCTTCGCTACCTTCGCCCTTCCTCCGCGTTGCCGCCGGTGCCTCCGGTGCCTCCTCCTCCACCGCGGCCTCCTCCTCATCCGCCGATGCCTCCTCCTCCTCCGCCGGTGCCGCCGGTGCCTCCACGTATCCTCCTCCTCCGCATACTGCGGTCACGCTGCGGTCACACCACGGTCACTCCGCGGTCATGCCGCGGTCATGCCGCGGTCACGCCGGTGCCTCCGCGGCCTCCTCCTCCTCCTACTTCTCTGCGGCCGCCTCCTCCTCCTCTTCTCCTGCTCCTCCTCCTCCTCCTCCACCGGACTCAACCTCCTCCTCCTCCGCTGCCTCCGTCCTGCCTCCGCCCTGCCTCTGCGCTGCCGCCGGTGCCTCCTCCTCCACCGCGGACTCCTCCTCCTCCGCCGATGCCTCCTCCTCCTCTGCCGGTGCCGCCGGTGCCTCTGCGGCCTCCTCCTCCTCTGCGATCACGCCGCGGTCACGCCGGTGCCTCTACGGCCGCAGCCTCCTCCTCCTCCGCCGTGGCCGCGGCCGCCGCCTCCTCCTTTGCTCCTGCTCCTCCTCCTCCTCCTCCACCGGCCTCATCCTCCTCCTCCTCCGCTGCCTCCACTGCCTCCGCCCTGCCTCCGCCCTGCCTCTGCACTACCGTCGTTGCCTCCTCCTCCACCGCGGCCGCCACCTCCTCCTCTGCTCCTGCTCCTCCTCCCCTCCACCGGCCTCATCCTCCTCCTCCTCCGCTGCCTCCGCCTCCTCTGCCTCCTCTGCTCCTCCTCCTCCTCCTCCATCTCCTCCACCACAGCCTCGTCCTCCTCCTCCTCCACCGGTGCTTCCTCCTCCTCCTCCTAGTCCGCTGCCTCATCCTCCTCCTCCACCGGCGCCTCCTCCTCCTCCTCCTCTGCCTACTCTATTGCCTCCTCCTCCACCGCGGTTTGAGAGGCGCCTCAAGTGATTTCACCATCTTCCATACCATTTTATTCTTTATATTTAGTTTCTATTGATTTTTGATTTATCTAGATTAGGTTTTATGGGTGATTCAACTGGCGCACGGTTGTATCATATTGATGTAAGGATTGGGTATTGTAGTGTTCCCCAATATATTTTTTATTTTGGTATTTATTTATTCCTTTATTTCCTTGAAGTATCTTGTTTTTTATCTAAATTATACTCATATTCCTTCTCCTTTAACCTACATACTTATCCTATGGATTTTAATTAGGATGAATATAAATAAAGAATGAATGAATGCCAATCGGTTGACAAAAGTGTATGAAGAAGGCGTGAAAGAATTTATCAAGTTTGCAATAGATCATGCATGTGACTCTTCTCAAATCCTTTGTCCGTGTTTACGCTGTTGTTATTCAAAAAAAATTAGTCCAGATGAGTTGGAAGGGCACTTGATCTGTCACGGAATAGATCAAAGTTATACATGTTGGAATAAACACGCGGAAACAACGAATGTAGGTAGTGACTGGGGTGACACTGTGTTTTATGGATCATCTGATATGATTACAAACATGAATAATGAAGATGACCATATGGAGGATGTGATTACAGATGTGAATGATGATGAAGATCGTATTGAGAAAATGACAAGGACCTTCGAAGATGAACTTCGTGATTTCCCAAAATTGGTTGAGAAGTTAAAAAGTTGTGCAAAGACGCCATTGTATGCTGGTTGCACTAAATATACAGCATTGTCAGCCGTACTGAAGCTGTATAATTTGAAAGCAGATAACGGGTGGAGTGACGACAGTTTTACAAAACTACTTGCCCTCTTGAATTACATGCTCCCAGAAGACAATGAGCTCCCGAGCCGAACATACGATGCCAAACGAATTCTACGCTCTATGGGTATGATCTCTGAAAGAATACACGCCTACCCGAATGACTGTATACTGTTTCGCAAGGACCACAAATCACTTAAAGAATGCCCAAAGTGGGGTGCTTCTCGATACAAGAAAGATGAATCCAGTACTACTAAAGTTGTATGGTACTTTCCAATCATTCCAAGGTTTAGACGCCTATATGGAAGTGAGGATACTGCAGAACAATTAACATGGCATGCAAATACAAGAATTAAAGATGGGATACTACGTCACCCGACAGACTCTCCTCAGTGGAAGAGAATCGATCATGAGTATCCTGAATTTGGAAACGAGTCGAGAAACCTTCGTCTTGCGTTATCTACAGATGGAGTGAATCCTTTTGGTTTTCAAAGAAGCAGTCACAGTACATGGCCAGTTATGTTGATAAATTATTACTTACCACCGTGGTTATGCATGAAACGAAAATACATCATGTTATTTATGCTTATATCAGGACCAAAACAACCGGGTAATGATATTGATGTTTATTTAGCTCCATTGATCGAAGATTTGAAATTATTTTGGGATATAGGTGTTACATTGTATGATGCTTACAGAAAGGAAGATTTCACTTTGAGAGTCATGTTGTATGGGATGATAAATGACTTCCCCGCTTATGGAAATTTGTCAGGATATAGAATTAAAGGAACTCAAGGTTGTCCCGTTTGCGAAGAAGGTACACAATCAATTAGGTTGAAACATTCATTGAAAACCGTGTTTCTAGGACATCACAGATTTCTACCACGATGACATAAGTACCGTTCTTGGAAGACATCATTCGATGGATGTTCAGAAGAACGTACAACACCGTCTCCACTAATAGGCGATCAATTGTTTGAGAAAGTTAAAAATTTGGACACTACTTTTGGTAAACCGGCTTCGAAAAACCTTACGAAAATCGGTTGGAAAAAGAGATCAATTTTTTTGAATTACAATACTGGAATTGTCTGTATGTAATACATTTTATTGATGTTATGCATGTAGAAAAAAATGTATTTGAAAGTATTATCGGCACGTTTCTAAATACATCTGGCAA
This sequence comes from Viscum album, assembly GCA_963277665.1. NCBI lineage: Eukaryota > Viridiplantae > Streptophyta > Magnoliopsida > Santalales > Viscaceae > Viscum > Viscum album. Next base: position 1,540,120,129 of record OY728150.1, read on the forward strand.
AAAAAAGATGGAATTAAGGCTAGGTTTGACATGGTTGAGATGGGAATACGAGAAGAGTTGGCACCAGTAAAGGGTGAAAAATGAACATTTCTTCCTCCTGCTGCTTACACTCTTTCCAGGTAGGAGAGATATCAGTTTTGCAACTTCTTGAATGACGTAAAGGTTCCAAAGGGGTATTCATCAAATATCAGTAACCTTGTGTCAATGAGCGACTTGAAGTTAAAAGGTCTGAAATCACATGACTGTCATGTTTTGATGCAAAATATAATTCCAATTGCTTTACGTTGCATTTTGCCCAAGAATGTCCGCCATACATTAACGAAACTGTGTTTCTTCTTCAAATATATATGCAGCAAAGTTATAGACCCGGCAAAATTGCCAGCTATGGAAAAAGAAATAGCCGTCATATTATGTGAATTAGAAATATTCTTCCCACCTTCATTTTTTGATATGATGGTTCATTTGATGGTCCACTTGGTGAGAGAGATTCGACTTTGTGGTCCTGTACATTACAGATGGATGTACCCCATTGAACGATATATGAAGATTTTGAAAGGGTATGTCAAAAATCAAAGTCGGCCAGAGGGTTGTATTGCAGAGCGATATATTGTTGAGGAAGACGTTGAATTCTGTACTGAATACTTGTCTGGTGTGGAGAGCATTGGCTTACCAAAATCTCGTCACACTGGGCGGTTAGAGGGTGAAGGAATTTCTGGAAGAAAGGTTGTCACAATCAATATTACAGATCGGGAGCAGGCCCACCTTTATGTTTTACATAACAGTTTGGACGTTGACCCATATGTTGAAATCCACAAAGAAATTCTTAGGCAATTGAATCCATCAAGGGATGAAAAATGGATATCAAATACACATAATCGACAGTTTATAGGATGGTTTCAAGATCATATTTTTAAGAAGTCAGATGAAAACCCAAAGTCTATTTCGGAACGACTTCGATGGCTAGCCGGAGGACCAAGTGTGTATGAATTATCTTACAATGCTTATGTAGTTAATGGTTATACATTTTATACTAATGAACATGATGAAGACAGTACCATGCAGAATAGTGGGGTTACACTTGTGGCTGACGCGATGCATGTTTCCAGTGCTAAGGACAGAAATCCAATTTATGCGAATATGTCATACTTTGGATCATCAAACAAATATGGGAGTTGGATTATACGGAATTTCAAGTTCCGATATTTCAATGAAAGTGGGTTGATAACAGGAGTGCTGTTAAAATAGATGATTTGGGATTTGTGAAAGTTGATTTCAGTAAGGAAGGGGAGAAAGACGAACCATTTATAATGGCATCACAGGCAGTGAAAGTATTTTATGTTCCCGATCCCGCAAACCGAAACTGGTCAATTGTTCTGTTATCGACCAAAACAGCTGAAGGGTCCGATGAAAATTCAACGGAAGATGATCCTTTCATTGGGATTTCGCAATCATTTCGCAGTGGTCCCAATGTAGATGACGTTTTTTATGTCATAGGAGACCACAATGAAGGGATATGGATAGTTGATAGAGGGGTCAAATCCCTTCAGCCTTTTAAAAAAATGGAGTTCAATAATCAGGTTATTGATTTTTATTGTAATATAGATTGTGTTACATTATGTTATTATCTGTTCGCTGCTGCTTTTATGTGATCTAACTTAAATTTTAAACCAGTTTTACAGATAATGACTTCTTCACCTGCTCATGCACCCAATCCCGAGACACAACACGTCTCTCAACCTGTTTCACCTGGTCCCATTGCTGAGAGACAACAGGTCTCTCAACCTGTTGCAGCTGGTCCCACTGCTGACGTACAACAGGTCTCTCAACCTGTTGTAGTTGGTCCCACTGCTGAGAGACAACAGGTCTCTCAACCTGTTGCAGCTGGTGTCAGTGCCGAAGCTAGTGCTTCGGAGAAACATAATGATGATGTAGAAACTGAGGAAATGGTAGGCGATGAAACCCCAGCGACAAAAAAAAAACAGGTCCACCGTAGTTTGACAGTTTTAGAAAAAATCCTTAAGGAAAAAGCAAAAGGCATCAAATATGAGGTGGGATAGAATAAGCTAGGCCAGCATGTAAACCCCAACAAATCCATGTTTAGTAGCTACATTGGAATCGTCACTCGACAACGCGTGCCGATTGACGTAGAGTCATGGCACCGTGTTGTCAGCGGGTTGAAAACATTAATGTGGGAAGAGATTACAGTAACATTACGATATCATCTATTTATTTTATTAAAATAAAATAAAATATTGAAATATTGACTAACTCGTCATCATCTCTTGCAGAGTGCATTTATAGTAGATGTTTCGCACAGAGAATATGTTTTGAGACTGGCAGGAAGGATTCATAGAGGCTTTCGCACCATTTTAACGAAAAATCATCTGAAATATGCCGAAGGGAAAATCAAGCCGCACCCGCCTCCTCTTTATGCACACTTGATATCCCAAGGAACGTGGGATGCATTTTGCAACCATCGTGCAAAAAAGAATTTTCAGGTACATTGTGTTTGGTTACACATTGTGTAACGTTGCTTGTATTCATCACATTGATTGATAGGTTTTTATTTATGAAACAACAACTGAGTGCTGAAAATAAAGAACGGGCAGCAAAACCAGTGTACCCCTACCGTAAAGCAAGGTTGGGGTATGCTTCAATTGAAAAACAATTGGTATGTATTTTAAAAGTACTGTAATAATTTTATGTGACATAAAACAACACTGTAACCATGTTTCTCTGTTTATAAGCAGATTGATGAAGCAAAATCTCAAGTCACTTCCATTCCACGCCATGTGCTATGGAAGGTGGCTCGTGTTAATAAAGAGGGGAAACTGATAGATGAAAACACACAAAAGGTGTCGGAAACATGTGTAAGTATGACATAATATAAACTTGTTTTGCATTAAATCACTATTACATAACGATGCTTACTTATTTTTTCATATTTTCTATTTGACATAGTCACAGGAAACATCAACACCCGCACCGGATGCAGAAATACTTTCAACGGCCTTGAAACAGCCAGAACAGTATAGCCGCGTCAGAGGTGTGGGTTTTGGGTGTCACCCAAGTCATATTTTAAGAAAAAAAACAAGAGGATGAACAAACTAAATAATTGCATGTAATGAGAGATAGAGTAGCTACCCTTGAAGAACTAATCCAAACTCAGGGAGAGATGCTAAAGAGTTTGATGGAAGAGAGGCGAAGAGAACAAACAACTCAAGAACAACCCCTGTGAGAAGATCCACCCCTCACCAGCTTTGAGGCTAGCCATTCCCCTTAAAGACCTAACTTAATCGAGGTAATAAATGTTATAATATTAGTTTTTGTGAGATGTGAATCACATAGACACTGATACCTTTCATTTAATGATATTCTGCAGGGTGAAAATGACTGTGATTTATATCTGTCAACTCCCACCCATCACCTTGTAGCGAGGGCTACGGTGTTCAATATGCAGAATGACACGCTACACTCCAGACCACTTCCAACCGGTCATGTCAAAGTGTCGATTAACGTAGCTCACGAGCCGAGCGCCGAGCTACCAGTGCCAAATGACGATGACGACATTCATACGGTGGAAAAAGCTATTGGAACATTCGTTGCATGGACGTCGAATCTTGTAAAAAAACACGTCGAGCAGGAGGTATTCATTTCCAGTTCATTTTTCAAGCAGAACCTTTAACATTAAATTAGAAAATGGATGAACCGATGAATTTTATTACAGAAGGATAAAATGGAGAAGCTAAAACGAAAGAGCGGCTCCAAGATTGGATCAACCAACCGATCAAAACGATCTACTGAGAGCACGTTCACCCCGCCCGTTCTATATCCAAATTTAATATCATTGCAAGCTCATGTGGATACGAAAATGAAAGACGAAAAGAATCATACAATTTTTTGTGAAAAAGATATGTACGGAGAGGAAACAATGGATTTCATTAGTGCAGACGCTGTTTCTGAGATCATCACATACGACTGGCTAGGCGCCTCAGTTATAAATGTATACATGAGGTATGTTTTCATGATTAGATTTTACAGAAGCTAATATACTTTGATAATTATGGATAAATACATCTCATATTTTTTACAGGCGTATTTATGAAAAATAGTTGAAGGGATTTTCCCATGAATACATATTTGGACTCGTTAGTCCTCGCACCATTTCTACACAACGAACAGAAATAGATTCTAATTTTTAGGCTGAATTGATGTCAAATCTACTCAGAACGTTTCAAAGAAGAATTACGACTGACATGCTCTTTTTAATACCAACGATGCAAGGGTAAAACTCTACATTTTAATCATTTCAATTATATTTTCATTTCTATCAGTACTTATTTCTTTTTTTGTTTTTAGGGAACATTGGATGCTCATTGCAGTCAATTTGGATACTCCAAAGATTTATTTTCTGGATTCGCTGCATGGATATCCAACTAACCGGCCACACATGATGGAGATTATCAATTTGTAATATACTAGATCCAACATTTTAGAACTAAATATCTATTTATATAATTTATATTATCTTTTAATGAGGATTTTGTTATAAAAGGGCGGTGTATGAATATCGTCTAAAGGCTGGAATGAATCCAGGGCGTAAGGATGAAAAATCCCACAAGATCTACAAATGGAGAAGTATCTGGGTATATATAATTATATTTCACTATCCAAATACATATCAAAACAAAGTACTTATTTTTCTCGATGTTTCTACAGTGTCCGAAACAAACAAATGACAAGGACTGCGGTTATTATGTTTGTAAATTTATGAAAGAGATCGTATTTCATGGACAAACTAGCATCCCTGAAGAGGTATTTTTGAAAATAATTACTACTTTATTTAAAATAATTATTAATCCTTTGTGTATTTATATTTTTTCAGTACTACTATGACTGTCGCAAAAACTCCTATTCAGAAGATGATATAAATGTCTTTAGAAACGAATGGGCAGAGTACCTGATCGAAGAATGTAAACAAATAGGACAATGAAGGTGAATTCCTAATACTTATGTTATCTTTATATGTTCATTGATATCTCCCTTTACACTTATTTAGCATCTATGATCTCCCTTTCTTATGTTTCATATCCTTAGATTAGTGAATTCCTACTACTTAGTTTGAAAATGACATAAACTTTGGAAAACAACACCAATGACATACGCCAAACCAAGAAAATGCCTTCGGATTGTTTTGATACTTTAGGACAATGATCCACGAGACATTTTTGACGTGTACGAATCGACCTCACCTCAATCTGACACATGGTGTGACTGGTATGGATAAAATTGTCTGATATCAGTTTGAAAATGACATGAACTTTGGAAAACAACACCAATGACATATGCCAAACCGAGAAAACGCCTTCGGATTGTTTTGATACTTTCGGAAAACGATCCATGAGTCATTTGTGATGTGTATGAATCAACCGCACCTCAATCCGACGCACGGTGTGACCGGTATGGCTAAAATTGTCTGATATCAGTTTGAAAATGACATAAACTTTGGAAAACAACAACAATGACATACGCCAAACTGAGAAAATGCGTTCGGATTGTTTTGATACTTAAGAACAACGATCCACGAGTCATTTGTGACGCGTACGAATCGACTGCACCTCAATCCGACGCACGGTGTGACCGGTATGGCTAAAATTGTCTGATATCAGTTTGAAAATGACATGAACTTTGGAAAACAACCCCAATGACATACGCCAAACCGAGCAAACGCCTTCGGATTGTTTTGATACTTTAGGACAACGATCCAAGAGTCATTTGAGAAATGTACGAATCGACCACACCTCAATCCTATGCACGGTGTGACCGATAGGCTAAAATTGTCTGATATCAGTTTGAAAATTACATGAACTTTGGAAAACAACACCAATGACATATTCCAAACCGAGCAAACGCATTCTGATTGTTTTGATACTTTAGAAAAACGATCCACGAGTCATTTGTGACACGTACGAATCGACCGAACCTCAATCCGACGCACGGTGTGACCGGTATGGCTAAAATTGTCTGATATCAGTTTGAAAATGACATGAACTTTGGAAAACAACACTAATGACATACGCCGAACCAAGCAAAAGCCTTCGGATTGTTTTGATACTTTAGGACAACGATCCACGAGTCATTTGTGACATGTACAAATCGACCGCACCTCAATCCGACGCACGATGTGACATGTATGGCTAAAAGTGTCTGATATCAGTTTGAAAATGAGACAAACTTTGGAAAACAACACCAATGACATACACCAAACCAAGAAAACGTGTTTGTATTGTTTTGATACTTTAGGACAACGATCCACGAGTCATTTGTGACACGTAAGAATCGACCGTACTTCAATCCGACACACGGTGTGACCGGTATGGCTAAAATTATCTGATATCAGTTTGAAAATGACATGATCATTGGAAAACAACACCAATGACATACGCCAAACTGAGAAAACACCTTCGGATTGTTTTGATACTTTAGGAAAACTATCCACGAGTCATTTGTGACGTGTACGAATTGACCACATCTCAATCCGAGGCACGGTGTGACCGGTATGGCTAAAATTGTCTGATATCAGTTTGAAAATGACATGATCCTTGGAAAACAACACCAATGACAAACGCCAAACCGAGAAAACGCCTTCGGATTGTTTTGATACTTTAGGACAACGATCCACGAGTCATTTGTGACGTGTAAGAATTGACCGAACCTCAATCCGATGCACGGTGTTACCGGTATGGCTAAAATTGTCTGATATCAGTTTGAAAATGACATGATCTTTGGAAAACAACACCAATGACATACGCCAAACCAAGAAAACGCCTTCGGATTGTTTTGATACTTTAGGAAAACAATCCACGAGCCATTTTTGATGTGTACGAATCGACCGCACCTCAATCCGATGCACGGTGTGACCGGTATGGCTAAAAGTGTCTGATATCAGTTGGAAAATGAGATAAACTTTGGAAAAAAACACCAATGACATACGCCAAACCAAGAAAACACCTTCAGATTGTTTTTATACATTCGGAAAATGATCCCTGAGTCATTTGTGACGTGTAAGAATTGACCGCACCTCAATCCGACGCACGGTGTGACCGGTATGGGTAAAATTGTCTGATATCAGTTTTAAAATGACATGAGCTTTGGAAAACAACACCAATGACATACGCCAAACCGAGCAAACGCCTTCGGATTATCTTGATACTTTAGGACAACGATCCACGAGTCATTTGTGACGCGTACGAATTGACCTCACCTCAATCCGACGCACGGTGTGACCAGTATGGCTAAAAGTGTCTGATATCAGTTTCAAATTGAGATAAACTTTAGAAAAAAACCCGAATGACATACGCCAAACCAAGCAAATGCATTCGGATTGTTTTGATACTTTAGGAAAACGATCCACGAGTCATTTTTGACGTGTACGAATCGACCGCACCTCAATCCGATGCACGGTGTGACCGGTATGACTAAAAGTGTCTGATATCAGTTTGAGAATGAGATAAACTTTAGAAAACAACACCAATGACATATGCCAAACCGAGCAAATGCGTTCGGATTGTTTTGATACTTTAGGACAACGATCCACGAGTCATTTGTGACGCGTACGAATCAACCGAACCTCAATCCGACGCACGGTGTGACCGGTATGGCTAAAATTGTCTGATATCAGTTTGAAAATGACATGAACTTTGGAAAACAACACCAATGACATACTCCAAACTGAGAAAACGCCTTCGGATTGTTTTGATACCTTAGGAAAACGATCCACGAGTTATTTGTGATGTGTACGAATCGACCGCACCTCAATCCGATGCACGGTGTGACCGGTATGGATAAAAGTGTCTGATATCAGTTTGAAAATTAGATAAACATTGGAAAACAACACCAATGACATACTCCAAACCGAGAAAACGAGTTCCTATTGTTTGATACTTTAGGAAAACGATCCACGAGTCATTTGCGACGCGTACGAATCGACCACACCTCAATCTGACGCACGGTGTGACCGGTATGGCTAAAATTGTCTGATATCAGTTTGAAAATGACATGACCTTTGGAAAACAACAACAATTACATATTCCAAACCAAGAAAACGCCTTCGGATTGTTTTGATACTTTAGAAAAACGATCCACGAGTCATTTATGATGTGTACGAATCGACCGCACCTCAATCCGACGCACGGTGTGACCGATATGGCTAAAATTGTCTGATATCAGTTTGAAAATGACATGAACTTTGGAAAACAACACCAATGGAATATGACAAACCAATCAAAAGCCTTAGGATTGTTTTGATACTTTAGGAAAATGATCCACGAGTCATTTGTGATGTGTACGAATCGACCGCACCTCAATCTGACACACGGTGTGACCGGTATGGCTAAAATTGTCTGATATCAGTTGGAAAATGACATGAACTTTGGAAAACAACACCAATTACATACACCAAACTGAGAAAATGCCTTCGGATTGTTTTGATACTTTAGTACAATGATCCACGAGTCATTTGTGACGCGTACAAATTGACCGCACCTCAATCCGACGCATGGTGTGACCGGTATGGCTAAAAGTGTCTGATATCAGTTTCAAATTGAGATAAACTTTGGAAAACAACACCAATGACATACTCCAAACTCAGAAAATGCCTTCGGATTGTTTTTATACTTTAGGAAAACGATCCACGAGTCATTTGTGACGTGTACGAATCGACCGCACCTCAATCCGACGCACGGTGTGACCGGTATGGCTAAAAGTGTCTGATATCAGTTTAAAAATGAGATAAACTTTGGAAAACAACACCAATGACATACGCCAAACCGAGAAAACGCGTTCCTATTGTTTTGATACTTTAGGAAAATGATCCACGAGTCATTTGTGACTCGTACAAATTGACCGCACCTCAACCCGACGCACGGTGTGACCGGTATGGCTAAAATTTCCTGATATCAGTTTGAAAATGACATGAACTTTGGAAAACAACACCAATGACATACGCCAAACCGAGCAAATGCCTTCGGATTGTTTTGATAATTTAGGAAAACGATCCACGAGTCATTTGTGACGCGTACGAATTGACCGCACCTCAATCTGACGTACGGTGTGACTGGTATGGATAAAAGTGTCTGATATCAGTTTCAAATTGAGATAAACTTTGGAAAACAACACCAATGACATACGCCAAACCGAGAAAACGCCTTTGGATTGTTTTGATACTTTAGGAAAACGATCCAAGAGTCATTTGTGATGTGTAAAAATCGACCGCACCTTAATCCGATGCACGGTGTGACCGGTATGGCTAAAAGAGTCTGATATCAGTTTGAAAATGAGATAAACTTTGGAAAACAACACCAATGGCATATGCCAAACTGAGAAAACGCGTTCGGATTGTTTTGATACTTTAGGACAATGATCCACGAGTCATTTTTGACGCGTACGAATCGACCGAACCTCAATTCGGCGCACGGTGTGATCGGTATGGCTAAAATTTTCTGATATCAGTTTGAAAATGACATGAACTTTGGAAAACAACACCAATAACATATTCCAAACCGAGCAAACGCCTTCGGATTGTTTTGATACTTTAGTAAAATGATCCATGAGTTATTTGTGACGTGTATGAATCGACCGCACCTCAATCCGATGCACTGTGTGACCGGTATGGCTAAAAGTGTCTGATATTAGTTTGAAAATGAGATAAACTTTGGAAAACAACACCAATGACATACACCAAACTGATCAAACGCGTTCAGATTGTTTTGATACTTTAGAAAAACGATCCACAAGTCATTTGTGACGCGTACGAATCATCCGCACCTCAATCCGATGCATGGTGTGACCGGTATGGCTAAAATTGTCTGATATCAGTTTGAAAATGACATGAACTTTGGAAAACAACACCAATGACATACGCCAAACCGAGCAAACGCCTTCGGATTGTTTTGATACTTTAGGAAAACGATACACGAGTCATTTGTGACGTGTAAAAATCGACCGCACCTCAATCCGATGCACGGTGTGACCGGTATGGCTAAAATTGTCTGATATCAGTTTGAAAATGACATGAACTTTGGAAAACAACACCAATGACATATGCCAAAATGAGCAAATTCCTTCGGATTGTTTTGATACTTTAGGAAAACGACCCACGAGTCATTTGTGAAGTGTACGAATCGACCGCACCTCAATCCGACGCACGGTGTGACCGGTAAAGCTTTTCATTAGATAAAGAATCAGTATTTATTAAATGAGATAAATCAATCAAAAACATATTGATTTTACATTATTCCCTTTTATTGTTATGAAAATGAAAACTTTTGAGTTTAAAATTTAATATTTTAGTTTCACATTTCCATATTAATGTATTCTTTCATATTACTGTTTTAATTTCTTTCATTATTGCATTACTAACATAATTTTTGTTTTCTTATATAGGTGAATTTTTTTCCTTGAGTTCAGATGCTTTGTTCGGCAACAAATACCATCGAGAGTGGATCACGAATATCAAAGGATGAAACATGAATGTTTATAACTGTTGTTGAATAATTGTAAATGTAACCATGTAAAACAATGTTTGAAATGTATATAGCAATGCGTTTTTTTGTATTCATGATGTTAAGTAAATGTATATACCGTTTTCAGTCAAAATATTGGGTGTGGGTGCTATGGTGTGCAGGTGTGCATGTGCTACTTTGTGCAGGTATGCTAGTGTGCAGGTGTGGAGGTACTATTTTTTAGGTGCAGGCGGTGGGGCCTTTATCAGCGCTTTTTTAGCGCTGATAAAGAACACCTTTAACAGCGCTAGAGGAGCGCTGATAAAGGGACCCCGTATCAGCGCTCCGAGAAGCGCTGATATAGTTGACTTTTATCAGCGCTCCACCAGGTGCTGATAAAGGACCCCTTTATTAGCGCTCTGAGAAGCGCTGATATAGGGGACCCCCCTTTATCTACGCCGGAATTAACAGCGCTTTTCTAGCGCTGTTAATGCTGGTTTTTAGCGCTGATAAAGGTGCAGGATGTAGTAACATTGGAGTGGAAAATTTCATTATGCTTACTGGTGATTATAAAATTCCTGATAAGGAAGTTAGAACATTCACTAACCAGGAAAAGCAAGAGTATCACCTTAATTATATGGTACGCAATACTTTACTATGCTCAATGACAAGAAATATATATAGCCAAATTTCTTCTTGTGAAGCAGATAATTGTACCTGGAAGAAGTTAGAAGTTACACACTTTGGCACTTATAAAGTGATTGAAACTAGGAGAGCTATGCTTAGAGCTGAATACCATGGATTCAATTTTCCGTATGGTGAACCAATCTGCAAAGTTCAACAGAGGTTCATGACTATAGTCCACAGCTTGAAGTCTATGGGAGAAAAAGGGTTAGATGATGAAGCCCTTATAGATAAGATAATTGATATTATGCCCAATGAGTGGGAATCAAAGAGAACAGCTATAGATGAGAATAGGAAGGTCACCCAAATTTCTCTTGATGAGTTATTCAGAACTCTCCTCCAACATGAACCCAGAATGAAGAGAGATGCTGACAACATCAAAAAGAAGAATGGGAATGGTATTGTTCCTTTTACAACAACATCAAATCATATGAAAGCTAAGACTCTGGAGAGAGTAACCAGATCCAAGTCTAAGAAGGTAGTTATTCAATCAGATTCTAGGGAAAGTTAAATCTCAGAAAATGAGTTAGGAAATCTTGGTCGAAGGATGAAAAAGATAGTCGTCCAGAGAAATTTCCTATCAAAGTATAATAAAAAGGAAAGGAAAGAAAGGAAAGATGGAGAAGTTACTTGTTATGAATGCAAGAGAGCAGGAAATATTAGACCAGATTGCCCTCTACTCAAAAAGAAAGAAAGGAAAAAAAGGCATTCTGAAAGGAGCAGGAAAAAGTATTACAAAACCAAAGCTAAGAATGTTCTGAAAGAAAATGACACATGGAGTGCGAGTGGTGGTGACTCTTTAGATGAATCTTCTGATTATGAATCTTCAGGAAAGAAGAATCTTGGTATTATACCCAAATTACCTATTAACAATCATTTCTTTATAGATAAGGTATGAAATGCTGAATCATTGACTAATGTATCTTTAAATTCAAATGATAGTAAGTATTATAACTCCTCAGATGAAGAATCCTCTTCTGATGAAGAAAATACTTCACCTACCTATGAAGAAGTTTCTAGGTTTGCTGATCTTCTTGAGATTGATAACTCTAAACTCAATAAGAAACATGATAGGGAAAACTCTAGGAATTCTATTCTTACAAAAGAGATATTATATCTTTCTAAAGATCTTGATAGGAAAAATGCTGATTTTATAAGTATTTCAAAAAATCACGAGGAATTAAGTTCTAAGAGGAAAAAACTTTCTAAAGAGTTAGAAAAATTAATTTCTAAGAAAAGTGTTTTTGAGCCTAGCTCTAGTTCTAAATATAATGATTTTGATGATAAAAACTTGGTTATTAAACTCATGTCCGAATTTTTTTCCTTAATGAAGTGTTTGTCAAACTTTACCCATGGTAAATAAAATTTTGATAAAATGTATTCTCAAATACGACCTTTGAGAAACAAATACGGATTTGGTTATACCCATGAAAAACCAATTTTTAGTAACAACTAATTTGTTCCACAAAGTGCCCCATTTTGTACCAAGTGTCAATGTGGTGGTCACTGGGTAAAGAATTGTTCTTCAAATAAAACCCAATCTCTAGGTTTTCATAAAGCCAATTTCTCTAAGAAAGTGTGGGTTCCTAAAATTTTGTTGTCTGGAAATCCCGGTTCCAAGCAAGTTTGGATTCCGAAAGTATAATTCTTTTCTTGTTTTCAAGAAGATAGAGGAAGTACCAACAACAATACATGGTACATGAATAGTTGATGTTCCCGACACATGACTGGTAACAAAATCTATTTTGAAAAGATTATCAAAATGAAAGGAGGAAAGGTAAATTTTGGAGATAATGCACAGGGAGAAATTGTTGGTATTAGTAATATTGTTATTCTAGGTAAAACTCTGATTTCAAATGTTTTATTTGTAAAGGGTCTTAAGAACAACCTCATTAGCATAATTCAGTTATGTGGTGAAGGGTACCTTGTGAATTTTAGGAATGATAAGTTCTTAGTACACAATTCCAAGGAAGAATTTATTCTCTCAGCCAATAGGCAAGATAATGTTTACACGATGAACTTAGAAGACCTAAGGAGCCAAGATTTACCTTGCCTAAGTGCAATGGAAGATCATTCCAGGCTATGGCATAGAATACTAGGACACTATAACCTTAGAAACTTATGTAATATCTCTAAGAAGAAACTAGTTAAGGATCTACCGTATCTTAGATTTGATTCTTCCAATGTTTGTGATCCTTGTCAATAAGGAATGTAACATAAATCTAGTTTTAAATAAATTGGTGAAGTCTCAATGACCGATGCATTATAGTTAGTGCACATGGATATTTTCAGTCCAACACAAACTGGAAGTATTAGAGGAAAATACTATGTGGTTGTTCTAGTTGATGATTACACCAGATTTACTTGGGTCTATTTTCTATCAAAGAAGTCTGAAGCATTTTCTTATTTCAAAAGTTTTAGAGAACAAGTTAAAAATGAGAAAAAGCTTCCACTAAAAACAATTCATAGTTATCATGGATGAGAATGTCAAAATTCTGATTTTGAAACTTTTTGTAGTAGGAAGGGTATTACTCACAATTTTTCAGCACCTAGAACTCCTCAAAAAAATGGTTTAGTTGAAAGAAGAAATATAATTCTTCAAGTGATAACAAGAACCATGTTGAGTGAATATTCTATAGCTAGAAATTTCTAGGATGATGTTGTAAGTACTGCTTGTTATACTATAAATCGAGTTTGGTTATACCTTTTCTTAATAAAACTCCTTATGAGTTATGGAATGGTAGAAAACCAAGACTTTCCTACTTCAAGGTTTTTGGTTGCAAAGTATTCATTCTGAATACTAAAGATAACTTACATAAATTCCCACCAAAATCTGATGAAGGAATTTTCTTAGGTAATTCCACAACTTCTAAGGCTTATAGAGTTTTTAATAAAAATACTTGTACTGTTGAAGAAACAGTGCATGTAAAATTTGATGAGTCTGATCCTTTTGTTTTTAAACAATCCCAACCTACATCCTCAGATGTGTTTTCAAAAACTGGTTGTCAACCCTTGATATAAGATCCTTCTGCTAAGGAAAATGTTCATGAAGATACTTCTGAAATATTTACCCTAGAAAACTTTCTACCCAATGTTGATGAACAAGTTTTAAAAAACACAAATCAGGTGTTTCTTAAGAATCATACTAGTGATAGTATCATTGGTGATGTAAATAAACCTGTAAGGACTAGAAATTTCTTAAGAAATGAAGTATAACATCTAGCATTTCTTTCCTAATTATAACCAAAAAGAACTAATGAAGCTTTAGGTGATGATGATTGGATTGAAGCCATGCAGGATGAACTAAATGATTTTGAGAGGAATAAATTCTGGACCTTGGTTGAAAGACCTAAGGAAACTTCTGTTATTGGAGTAAAATGGGTTTTCAGATATAAATGTGATGAAAATGGAGTCATTGTAAGAAATAAAGCTAGACTCGTTGCTAAAGTCTATAATCAGCATGAGGGAATAGACTATGAAGAAACCTATGCTCCAGTAGCTAGACTTGAATCTATTCAAATTCTACTTTCCTTTGCCGCATTCTTCAATTTTAAACTTTTTTCAAATGGATTTGAAATGTGCTTTTCTTAACGGTTATGTTCAAGAGGAAGTTTTTGTTGAACAACCTCCTGGTTTTGAAGATACAAAACATCCTGAACATGTTTTTAGACTTACCAAAGCTTTTTATAGTCTTAAACAAGGCCCACGAGAATGATATGATAGACTCACATGATTTTTACTTCAAAATAACTATGTTAAGGGAAATGCATATCCAACCCTTTTTATAAAGAAAGATAAGAAAAATGTTTTTTTGTTCAAATTTATGTTGATGACATCATATTTGGTTCAACTTAGCAATCTTAAACCGATTATTTTGCAAGTCTAATGAAGTCTGAGTTTGAAATGAGTATGATGGGTGAGTTAACCTTTTTCCTTGGTTTTCAAATTTCTCAAAAACTAGAAGGAACCTATATATCTCAACATAAGTATATTAATGATCTTCTCAAAAAGTATGGTTATGAAAACAATAAGAGTATAAGTACTCCCATTGGTACCTCAAACTCTTAGATCTTGATGAAGCTGGGAAACCAGTAGATCAAACATCTTTTAGAGGTATGATAGGAAGTCTACTTTACTTAACAGCTAGTCGACCAGACATAATTTTTTCAGTGTGCTTATGTGCAAGATACCAATCCAAACCTATGGAATCTCACTTAAAGGTGGTGAAAAGAATTTTTCGCTACCTAAAGGGAATCAGGGATCTAGGATTATTTTATACTTCTGGAAATGATTTTTTTCTAAATTTTTTTTCTGATGCTGACTTTGGTGGATGTAGAATGGATAGAAAAAGTACTTCTGGAACTTGTCATTTCTTAGGAGATTCACTAGTTTCTTGGTCCTGCAAAAACCATCATTCTGTAGCACTATCCACTGTTGAAGCTGAATATGTAGTAGTTGGAAGTTGTTATGCTCAAGTGTTGTGGATGCAACACACACTCACAGACTATGGCCTGAGTTTTACTAAGACTCAAATATTGTGTGATAACACACGTGGAATTTCCCTAAGTAAAAACCCTTTACATCATTATTGTGCAAAACACATAGACATTAGGCATCAAATTCTTAGGGATCACACACTTAAAGGATATATCATTCTTCATTTTATCAGAACACAAGATCAACTTGATGCTATTTTCACAAAATCATTACCCTCCGATAGATTTGAATACATTAAACAAAATTCTGGAATGATAAATGTAAGGTAATAATTCTTCATTAATATCTTGTTGAACAATTCACCTAACAGTAATAAACTCCTCTTTATAGGGGGAGTACATTTGATTTTTAGCGTAACTAATTTTTTTTGTAAGTTTTTCTAACTTTTCGGAACAGATGTTTCCGGAATGGAAATTTCTGAAACCAAAATTTTTGGTATGGGAATTTCCGAAACTGACATTTTCAGAACTGAATTTCTCATAATGAGAACTTCGGGAATGGAAATATTCGTTATTTTTATTTCTTCAAGAAGAATATTACCAATTACGAACAATATTTCTCGTCAATCCGTAAGCTATGATTTTCTTACTTATAGTTTTGTTATCAAATTTTGCTTACTGGTATTTTACTTGTTTTTAAAAGTTCAGATTCTAGTTTTTCCTCAAATCCGGATGTTTTCTTTAAAAACCTCAAAAGATCGAAGTCAAATTTTCCTTGCGGGATTGTTCTCAACCGTCAGATCAGATCAAAGATTTTTCAACCGTTATATGGCTTTTGGAAGACCAACGGTCAAATTCTTATCATATATAAAGGGGACCCCAAGACTCATCCCACATCGGTTGTTCCAAGCTTTTGCATCTTGAAGCTCTGCTACTCTTCTTAAGGCTGGTTCCGAACATTATGAAGCTGATCCGAATCCTTCAGATTACTTCGCTCCGAATGTCTGTTGAAGCAACTTCTCAAGATATGTCAACTATGAAACCAATCTCAATGTTGTTAGTTTTCAGGGAAGGATTAGTTCATCCAGATTTCTATAATCATGATTCCCTTATTTCAAAGAATATTAGACTGAATGGATGGGAAGATGTCTGCATAAAAAAGTCAGATAAACAACATCCGGTTTATACTGATTTGTTGATAGAGTTTTACGAGTCTATTTCCTTCTATATGGAAGATGGAAGAGAGAGGGTTTCTTTCAAGTCTTATGGGAAGATTTATATTCTTTCTTACACCAAGTTCGCGAGCCTGGTTGGTTTATCATATGAAGGAGAAGCTGAATTCTGCTCTCACAAACTTCCCGATGTGTAAGGAAGTTTCAATAAGGAGAAGGCAATGTAGTGTCTTGGGCTTAAGGATGATTCAACTATCAAGATTGCTCGTCTCAGTCCGAACAATATAATTCTTCAGCTATGGGTGCAAGGCTTTATGGTTCCAAGAAGAGGTGATAAAGACAGTCTGAAGAAGAGCGACAACTATGTCTTAGATTTCTTGGTAAATCTATGAAAGATAAATCTGATAAGGCATGTCTTAGTTACGATAAAGAATATCAAACAAGGAAATTTGAGAGCTCAGATTATCATGTTTCATGCCTTACTATCTAAGCTGATAGTTTGATACTTAGAATTCTTCAAGGTTGCCTGTAAATCAAAGATCCGGAATTTCAAACTCATGTTATTTAGTGATGATACTCTCAAGAGGATGAAGATGGGTTTTTCTAGTGAATCCGGAGAATTTTATCCTCTGTGTGTGGAAGAGGTTGAAGCAGCTCAGAAAGAGTTATAGAATCCAGAACCATCAAAAAATCAAAGGAAGAAGAGAAAGGCTAAGGAAGTGGTTGCTGATGAAGAAATTCCTTAGGCTAAGGAAACTCAATCTGCTCCCCCAATCCAAAGAAGCAGAAAACATATACGGATGAAGTAGTAGCCAAGTGGAGGGAAGGCAAAGAGAAAAGGAAGGAAGGGGATCCTCAATTTGTATTTGACCCTGTAGAGGCTAAAGCCTTAAGAGAAAAAGCTGCTGAAGAGCTAGAGAGACAAGCTAAGGAAAAGAAAATGAAAAAGAAGATGTCTGAAGCTGAGGTGGTGCAATCATTGCTGAAAGATACAGAGTTGGCTTCTGAAATGCTTCCAGTTCCGGAATCTTTTGGTATTGAACCTTATTTACCAGAAACTACAACCAAGAACTCTGTCACTTCGGAAAAGGACAAGGGTAAAGAAATAGTTGTAGAAGCTGAGAAGGAAGTTGGTGAAGCAGTAGAGGAAGAAGCTGAAGAAGAAGAAGAAGAGGAGGAGAGTGAAGATCTGGATACCTTGATCAAGCAAGTATAGGACTATTAAGATAAGTCCGAATCCGCAAAGTTAGTTACTACAGGTAAGGGAGATGAGGAAGCTAGCAAGAAACATCAAGAATAAGAAGAAGAAAATGTGTTTTATGATGAAGAAGAATCCTATGAGAGGAATTTTCTTGAGGAAGTTCAAGAAAAACAGAAACCAGATGAAGACCAGATCGTTCAAATTTCTGAATCCAGGGAAGTATCTCTTAATGTGGAACCTATTTCAAAATCTGATAAGGGGAAGAAAGCTCTCATGGAGACACCTATAAAAGATCTCATCAGGAGGAAAGAGTTTGGTGGTACTTCTAGAAGAAAGATGGTGCGAGTTGAAGAAGAACAATCTCAAAGAGAAATTTCTGATTCAGAATCATCATCTCATGGGCATGATTTTGTGGTTCAGTCTCTGAGAAAGTTGGTGGACACAATCTCGATTCTTCCAACAATAGATTCTAGATTCCAGATGCTGAAACAAACTATGAATCAGAATTCAGATTCTTTATCCATGGTCATGGATAAGTTTGTGAAGTTGGAAGCTGAACAGAAAAGTTTTCTAATCGATTATGATATACATAGAAAGTCTTGCAGTAAGGTAACAAAGTGGTCTAAGAGAGGTAAAGAAGACTTGACAGTGTATGATAATTTCCAGAATGACGTGAAAGAAGCTTTTGACACAAAAGATAAAAAGGTTAAGAATCTTGAAGATGAGCTGATTATTGAGCAGAGTACCCGGAGTCAACAAGTGAAGGAACTGAATGACAAGAAAAATTATCTTGCTCAGAATCTTAAAAATGATAGAAATATTTGGATTGAGCATTAGAAAAAAGTGGTTTAGCAAGATGAGTTGTTAAAGTTGCAGAAAGAAGCCTTGGAGGCTCAGGCATAAGCATTAAAATTCCAAGAAGAAAAGGTAAAAGCCTTAGAGAAGCAAGGTACGAAGACCAAAGGGACTTGAAGAAACTCCAAACCTTGTTAAAGAAGCTCATTCCGAAGAAAAAGGAAGACAAATGAACCCACTCCGATCTTTTGTTGTAATTGTATTTCCTTGTAAATTTTTTTCCCAACTCTAATGAAATGGTTATCTGGTTGGTTGTATCTTGTTATATACTAATTTTTCCGGTACCATACTTTGTTTTCCATTCCCTTCAATTCTTTTTGAAAATCACAAAGGGGGAGAAGGAAAAAGAACTACTCCTAAGGAGGAGAAATGAAAAATTTCTAAGAGAAATATCCTTAAAGAAAGGGGGAGTTTCCCACTACGATGTTTTTCATTATTAAAATAATGAAAACTTCAGTCAGGAAACTCAGAATACAATCCTTATAGTTTCAATGCCTAAGGGGGAGTTAGTTGTATTCAATTTTATCCATGAACAAATGGAGATAAGTTTTAAATTTCAAAGTCTAATGAAAATTTTCAAAATCCTTATATGGTTTTTTGAATGTTTGTTTGTGCTTTCCAAAAAGGGGGAGATTGTTGAGTCAATAAGGTTTTACTTATGAATTTTCCATTCCTTCTTGTTTTTAAAATCACAAACACCTTATACTTAAGAAAATATTATTTTTACCCTTATAAGGAAAATTTACTTCTTTAAGGAAATTTACCTTAACCTGAATTTTCTTATACAGAGAAATATTTTTATTAAATTCAAAAACCGGATTCATACCCAAAATCCCAGAGCCATATAATGAAAAGATTTAGAGCATTCTTTTTTTAGGATCTGAATTCTGGATGTGATCTGTAATGTAGTTTTAATTCGTATTCCGGACTCCGAACTCTTAAGTAGTTCAAATCCGAACTCTGAAGAAGTTCGACTCCGAACTCTCAAGTAGTTCGACTCCGAACTCTTAAGAAGTTCGACTCTGAACTCTCAAGTAGTTCTACTAAGAACTATTAAGTTGTTCGACTCTGAACTCTGAAGTAGTTCGACTCCGAACTCTCATGTATTTCGACTCCGAACTCTTAAGTAGTTCGACTCCGAACTCTGAAGAAGTTCGACTCCGAACTCTTAGGTAGTTCGACTCCGAACTCTTAAGTAGTTCGACTCCGAACTCTGAAGAAGTTCGACTCCAAACTCTCAAGTAGTTTGACTCCGAGCTCTTAAGGAGTTCGACTCCGAACTCTTAAACAGTTCAACTCCGAACTCTTAAGTAGTTCGACTCTGAACTCTGCAAGTTTAGAATCCGATCTCTGGTGAAACCAAACTCCGAATTCCTATAAAACAGAATCCGAATATTTCTTAACATAGACTCAGAATTTCATTTTGGTTAGACTCTGAACTTTTGACATGCTTACACTCCTAAATATTTATTATGTTTTACTTACATATGCTTTATTTCAAAACTATTTCGTGCATTCAGTTATACATGGTTTGTTATAAAATGATGTCATCTATTCTGTTTCTAATTAACCATTGGTTGAGTTACACGTGTACATGTCACGCCGCATTTCATGGAAAATATGACCGTTGGAGGAGGGAACCGATCGTTGGAAATTTGACTATAAATATGAGTTCATTTGAAAGATCTCATATAATGAAACAAGTTGATCGATCTAGAGAACACCCGCTGTTAAGGTGATTTCTAGAGAGAGAAGCTTTTCATGCCTTGTGCGTACTGAAATGCTCATTCAGATTGCTTCGTGCGACTCTGGATGTTGGTGATTACATTCGAAGACTTATGTGGATAGGAATACAGAGGTGCCGACTACCTTGAAGATCGAGGGCTTCCTTGTTGAAGAAGACAGAGTTTCCAACTACCTTAAAGTTGAGGGTTTGCGGGGATAGAAAGATAGAGATTCCGATCTTCGTATCGAGGGCTTAACCTGGTGTGGGTAAGACAGACTTGCTTGAAAGTATAAATCAAGAGACCTTTATCCAAGGATGTTGGATACCCTTCTCTTTGGGTTAAAAGAGTTATTGTTTGTTACTTGTAGTTTTTCTACTTGTTTGTTTCTATTGTATATTGTATTATAAGGAAAGTATAATCTTCTTATACTTCCTTATACTAGTACTATGATTAGTTTAGATTATATACGATTTATGGTAGAATCTTATATTATTATCCTTGGTTCCAATTCTCCAGTTGGTGATAAGAGGTGTTGTGAATTTTCCTAGATTAACTTTGTTAAACCTAGATTTTCCTTGTCTAAGTAAAACATAGTTATCCATAACCAACATTAAAGGTTCCAAAATAATTTTTAAAGTATACAATTCACCCCCCTCTTGTATATTGAGCATCTACATTGTTATTTCAATCCTACATTATAATATATAGTGATGTAACCAGGAAGGGATTGGGTTGTGTACTCATAAAAAATGATAGTGTGATATCCTCTTCATTATGATAGTTGAAAGATTATTTGAAGAACTACCAAATTCATGATCAAGAGTTGGTTATGAAAATCGTCACATTGATGATTTGGAGGGATTATCTCTACAAATTTAAGTGTGAAATATTTATTAATCATTATAAATTGAAATATATATTTACATAGAAGGTGATAAATATACACTAACAATGATGGTTAGATATAACCATGGATTATTACTACTAAATCTATTTCTATCATGGGAATGATAATAAAGCCTCAGATGCTCGATGTAAAAAATATCCTAATAAGTTATCCATGATTACGATTAAAAAATGTACATTTTTTAAATATGAAGTAAAAACATGGGAATCATAAAGGAATGAGTGTCATCATACCCAAGTAAACTGATTTCTCAGTGATCCATTATAGAGAATATTTAGGAAGCTCAATGAGATGGTGTGGAGAAACAAAATAATGTGGATGCTCTAAAAAATTGGATAACCATAGGGTTAAATATTGAAGAATAATGAGATTTGAGATTTGTGCCATGAATATGTGTACTAATAAAGTGAGAGATAAATAAGGTGTTGTTGATAAATGCATATAGATTAAAATTTTTTATCCACTATTTGGAAAAAAAATTTATAGAGATTTCCAAGATTAATTTTTGTGGGACAATATGAAGAGAAATATTTAAGAATATACATAAAAGTTCTTGTTATTCAAGAACTTAAATGAAAAACATGTAATAGACCGGACCTCTCTGGTCTAAGAGCTTTTACTCAATCAAACCATGTAGTCTTGACTAGATCCACCATAAAGAGAAAATTTACACTATATCTAAACTTCTGCTCCGTTTATATTTTCAAAAGAGTCGAGACGCCTTATACCATTATTCTTACATCTCCTTTATCTTGGTGTGAGGCACCCCTATACATTATTACTAATGATTTGGGTGATTTTTCTATCCTTATATCATTTCCCCTTGGAGTTTTTCCTACTATATGGGCACCCCCTATTTTGGTTCAACTAGGATTTTTCGGCCCATCTTCGATATAAAGTATGTCTTAATTCCATTATTTTGGGATCCTTGATTTGTTTCATCCTATTTATCATTTCAATGTGAGGGAATTTAATATCCATGTTTCTAAAAGATCTTTCTTGGGTGTTGGTTGATACGATTTTGTCACGACGTCCTCGGGTGGATGCAACCACTCTGGGAGATGTAATCGTGATCCGCTATGTTTTCCCCATTCTCACAAAAAGAAGGATAGAAGCCCTTTGAGGAAGGGTATTCGTGGCATCTATATTTTATTTACATGCAGTCATATAGTTATCATGATTTAGACCACTGAATTACAGTGAAATTGTCTTAATAAATATTTCTACAGGATTAGGAATTGGTATCAATTACCTAGCTATGCTATTACATCTTGATTTTCTTGAATGAGTGATATCTATGATTTTATTATTTAGCATGTCATTCATGATGGTAATTGGTAAAGAATGTAAATCCCTAATTAATTGTAAATTGATTGGTTAAAGGATTACAGATTCATATTTAATGAATGTAGTTGTTTTTGTAATAATTTCATGATAATCATGTTGATGTAGTAAGAATATTTAATTGAATTTATTGATAAAGTAGAAGAATGTTGATTCTTCTTTATTAAAGGCATGTAAAATTTATTGTTTAATTATTTTTTAATAGATTGAGATATATAGTTCTTTAGGTTTCCCACATTTGGAACCTGTGATAATAAATCAGTTAATTCAAGATGGAATAAAGAACTGGTTGTGTGATAAATATAATGGTTTGTTGGGTATGAGTTACCCTCTTTATTGTAAAGGCCAACTTCCTTATTCTTGGAGTTGTGACAGATTGCTATGTGTGAAGGTTTAATGGCTTGTCTTGGGTTCAAGATCCCAGTTACAATGATTTTTTCATACTTCTTGGGTTTTGGTTTGATCCTAGGATGGCTGAGCCTAGAAGGATGTGGTGGTATGTGGGGGTACGAAGGCCCGATGGTGGTGGTAGAAGTATTTGACACATTTAGTGGTGATATCCATCAGTTTATGGATGTGGGTGTCGAGGAAGACACTTGGGATGACAAAATAGGTTAAAGATGGGCTTACCTATTGATATGAAAGTGGTTGTTGTTGAATATGATTTTTTTTATCTACTCTAATTTCCCCACTACTTGAGTCATATGGTCTTGCTTACCCTCCTTAAAAAAGAGGTGAAGATGCATGGGGTATGCCTATTGCTATCTGTGTTAAGCTTCTCAAGGACAGATGGGACTTCGCTCCTCCTATAGGTTGGAAAGATTTAATCGGTTGTTCGTCTACTCACTGTGTTGATCCCCTTGTGTTTGGTAGAATAGAATGTTTTATTAGAACACATGGAATTATGGAAATGTGATATTACTGTTAGTAAATAATTGAATAAATGATGTTAACCCATGGGGTTGGATTTTACTAGTATGCAATGCTTATGTTACAGTTTAAAAGAATTGTGGACCTGGTTTGGTTATCCATGCAGGGCATCAAACTTTTTTGTGATCCTAATGAATTGTAATATGGAATAGATAATTGTTAATTATTGGTGAGCTAATAAATTAATGTAAGTGAAAATGATAAAAAATGGATAAAGTAACCTAATGTATCGCTTTAAATGGTTTTTTTCATATAAGATATCTAGTCTTAGTGGTGGTAGCCGGGAGTTGATATACGTTTGCTGCTGTTGAGTCTAAGATTTGGTTTTTCCCATAGTGTGGCTGTGAGCTATATTATATCATGTAATTTTGTGTTTCTACACACTAATCCACTTGTTCGGTTAGGGATACTGATACCTTGGATATTCTAAGCCCTGCGGTGGTGTTTTCCCCAACATTCCAATGGAAGGATGAATGAATGACTACCCCATTTGGACCCACTATATTATTCTAGTAGTTACTAGTGATGGTATGCACAAAGCTTAGTTTTACCATACATGTTTATAGAGTTATATAAGGTATGTGGTTATTTCAGAGACATATATTTTGGATATAATTTCTTATGTTGTATTGTAGGTATAACATTTATAGGTTGTGGAGGCTGGAGGATCCTACTCAGTGTATGGGATGTAGTGGTTTGAGGTATGATACCCGACATTAGATACACATTATACAGGCTATGGTGTCTCCCATAAACTTCCTAGATACATTTTTTTATGTGGATGTAGTAGTGGTGTGTTTCACGAGGTGTAGGTTGTGGTGCTTTGACCAGGTGTCTTCGGGCTATCCTTTTTGGAGAGAGATGCTGAGGATGTGAGACATTGGGGAAAAGCAAAAAACCAGTGGGGAAGTGGTAGCAGGGTACCCTTTATATTATTTATTATATTATATACAATTTTTTGTGATACATTGTGAGAGTAACCATTGAGAAGCTGAGAACATTGTATAATTATTTAGGTGATGAGTTAGTTTCACTTGTGGTTTATTATGATCTACAAGATTTCTAAAATTTTTCATGAAAAGATCTAGGGAGGATCCTACTAATTATACTATTATACACACCCTAAATTATATAAAATATTTTCCAGGTCACTTGTAGAAGGTTGGAGATTAGGCTGGTTACTAATAGCTTGCAGGTTTTGCAGGAGCTGTTGTGTCTTCGTGGTCACTAACGTTTTACATTATTTTGGAAAATGAAATTTTCCCTTTAAGTTGGGGTAGTATTTTCCATATATTACATATATTTATTTGGTTTTCATTTATAATTTATCTTGAGTTGGATTTTTTTGGTTTCTATCTTTTCTCTTTCCTTCGAATGTTTTATCATATAAATAAATGCCTCCCATCTGTGTGTTTGTTATACCCTTAGTGTCAGTCTCTAACTAGGGGTCTACTGGAGGAAGGACTTGGGGGGTCATTATATCTCATGTCACATTTCCAAAATAATAGGGGTTCACTTTATGAGTAGGGGTCATGAAAAAGTGGTATTAGAGATCCGATTGAGGGATATGATGGAGTTTGGAGTAAGGAATAAGTAAGCTTGTATGGGTTGGTAGGCAAATAGTGTCAGTTAAGTTCAACATGCACCATGAACACTGGAGAGTTGTTGATACATAGGTATTTTGGGACCCCTGTTATCCAATGCAAGGACTAGTAAGTTTATAGTGGCTACCAAACGAAGTGAGGTTGTTTGCATGATAGAGACCTTGGAAAGGACAATGCATCATTCTTTCTTTCAATCTGTGTTTGAAAGGGGTAGACCTTGGAATATGTTAACCTAAAATTAATAAAATAAAACAATTAATTAATGTTAATGTCTTCCATATTATAGTTTTAGGAGATCTAATTATTGGTTATTTTTTAGGTATGGATCCAGGTCGACCTGCTCATCATGTTTTCATAGAAAATGTCTAGCAGGTTATGGCAGAAGAGCGTTGTAGATTCGAGGTTGACGATGATGAAAATTAGAAGAGGTAACTCCAATAATTTCAGAACTAGGGTTTACATAAGTTTTTAGGGCCCATTTTAGATACATTCATGTAAGAATGGTTGGAGGAAGTTGAGATGGCTTTAAGTTCCATCTGTGCTCAGAAGGAGTATTGACTATCGTTGGTGGTGACAATGCGGTCTGGAGAAGCGAGGTAGTGTTGGTTCTTGTCCCCAAGTGATCATGAGGATTCTACAGTCTCATGGAAGAGGTTTCAAGACCAGTTCAGGGTCGAGTTTCTTTCTTCAACTACAAATGCTTCCAGTTTATAAGAGTTTCCTACCCTCGATAGGGGAGATCCATTGAGCTAGAGTTTGGAATCCATTTTAGAAACCTTTTGTGATATTATTCAGACCAATTTCTGGATGAAAAGGTATGGGAGAGGAATTTTGAGGAGGATTTTCATCTACAGATCCCATGCTAGGTTGCCCCGTTTATGCAGAAGAGATATCGTGAGGTGCTGGTGAGGGAAGAGGTCATATAGAGGATGTTATTCAGAACTAGATCATTATGAGAGAGGATTATAAGGATTCCTAACAAAGTAGAGATTTGGTATAGTTTTCTCTATTTTCAGGTCAGAAGAGCATGATTTTGGCTGGGGGTACATCCCAACACTCAATGTTTCATTTGTTATAGGGAAACAGCTCACAGTCTTATTATAAGGGACTAGACACTAATTTTTCTTATGGAGGCTGAGTTCATTTGCTGCAAGAGTGCCCAAACATTCTGAGAAGTCAGCGTGTGTTAGGTTCCTTTTGTCATGGGCATTATGAGTTCCCTAAGACTGGTTTCTGTTGTTTTCATGGGAATTATGAGTTCATTGTTATTCCATTCGGTGTGAATAATACTATATCGATGTTTATTTAATTGATGAATGATGTGTTTCATGAGTTCCTAGATAATATTTTAGTGGTTTTCATCGATATCATCCTTGGGTACTCCACATATGAGGAGGAGCATGTAGAGAATCCGCGTGCCTTTTTGGGAGTTATTCGATGAAAATAACTATTTGGGATGTTTTTGAAGTGTGAGTTTAGTGATTGAGAAGCTCGTTTCGTAGGAAATGGTTTATTCCAATAGAGAGTACATATGGATCCATCATAGATAGAAGCAGTTGTGTCTTGGGTAGCCCCAACGAAAATGGAAGAGGTGAAAAGTTTCCTTGGTCTTGTAGGATATTAAAGGAGGTTTGTTGTCAATTTCTCTAGGGTTGGGACTCCTTTAAAATTATTGAACAGAAAGGATCAATCATTTTTATAAGATGATCGATATCAGGTAGCTTTTGAGTATCTGAAGGAGAAGTTGGTTAGTGCTCTGGTTCTTTGTATTCCAGTATAAGAAGTTCAGTTTGAGGTTTTCTATGATGCTTTGCATCTGAGGGCTTGGATTTTCTCTAATGAAGCACAGATTAGTAATTCATTATGGGTCTTGATAGTTATGTTCACATGAATGTAACTATGCCACCACCAATATTTATTTTGAAATAATTGTGTTTTCCTTGAAGTCGTAGATACATTACCTCATTAGTGAGCATTTTGTGGTCTTCACCGATCATAAGATCTTAAGGTTTGTTTTCTCCCAGCGTGACTTGAACTTGTGATAATGTTGGTATATGTATTTATTATGGGATTATGACATCAAAATCTCGTATACACCCAGTAAGGGGAATGTTGTAGCAGACTCGCTAAGAAGGAATTCACATAGTGATGTAGTTCAAGAATCATGTGATTTATGGAGAGTAATGGATGAAAATTCAACTTTACGTCTTGATATTGGTTAATTTGGGGCCATAGGTTGTCTTTTTTTAGATGACAGTGTACTCATATCTGGTGAAGTAGGTGGAGGAATCCCAGTTGACGGATCATGAAATGTAGGTCTAGAGAGTCGGTGTTGTTTGTGGTGAGGTCCTTGATGGTTGGTCTGAGGATGAAAAACCTTGGATGTTGTTTTCAGGAAGGCCATTTTTTCCTTTGATAATGCATGAGATAGTTGTCATAGAGTTCCATGGTTTTCCCTTAGTGGTACATCCTGGTGTGAATAAGATGTACTATGCTTTGAGGAGTCATTTTTGGTGGCCTGGATTAATGTGTGTAGTTGCAGAGTCTATGTCTCAATGCTTAGTCTAGCAGAATGTGAAGGTCGAGCACCACGTTCCCAGTGGTTTTATACAACCGTTTGATATTCCTCAGTGTAAGTGGGAGGACATATTGATGGAATTTTCTATCAATTTACCTCAAACTCTGGGAGGGTATGATTATATATGGATATTAGTGGATCATTTGACAAAATCAATCCACATTATAGTGATTAGAGAGTTGAGCTCAGTGGTGTTTTTGTCGAGGTAGTATATTGATAAGGTGGTGAGACTCCACGAAGTCCCAAGGATACTAATTTCTAATCGACATCCTGATTTTACCTCCACAGTTTAGCGTGGTCTCTAGAATGCATTCAGTTCTTAGCTATGCCTTAACACTACTTTTCATCCACATACAAATGGTTAGAGAGAGTGGACCATATAGACTCATGAAGACATGTTGAGATCTTCTGTCCTATATTTTAGAGGTTTGTTGATGAGGAACTTATGCTTGGTAGAGTTCTCTTAAAACAATTTTTTTCCCTCCACCATTTTTATGATGTGGTTTGAAGCATTTTATAGCCCGGATTCCATTTTCCATTATGCTGGAATAGTGGTGGAGAGTCATCAATTCTTGGGTAGGAAACTAGTACAGAAAGCAACATAGATGGTTTAGGTGATTCATGAGAGGATGAAGGGAGCACAATATTGTTAGAAATCCTATTCTGATTATAAGAGGAGACCTTTGGAGTTTGAAGTTGGGAATCATGTGTTTCTGAAGGAAAATCCCTCTCATGGGATGTAAAGGTTTTGTTGTGGGAGTAAACTTTATCTCTGTTTTTTCTGTCCTTTTGAGGTGTTGGATCATGTTGGAGCCATGGCATATTAGGTAGCACATTTCCCCTAGATGAGAAGGATACATGATGTATTTAACATGTCACAGCTCTTTATTTGTCTTCATGTTGAATATCACATCATTGATTAGGGAGATATCGATGTTGAGGATGATGAAAACATTGAGGAGTGGCTTGTAGAGATCCATGAATACTAGGAGAAGGTGTTGTATAGGTGTGATATACCCTTAGTTCGTGTCTTTTGGTAGCATAGTGGCGTATATGAGAGTACCTCGGAATGTGTGTCACATATTTTCGCTCAATGTCCTGATATTTTGGTTGTTTATCTATTTTCTTTTAATGATGTTTATTTTTTGGATGTAGGCATTTACTATTTATGGGATGGCTTTATCTTATTACATTTTGTGGATTTCTCTATTTTTAGAGGTATCTATAATGGGAGAGTGTTTAGGATCTAGTAGTGGCTGTAGTGTGGTTTCACATTGTCCCTTTTTATGAAGTAGTTGAGCTCTGTTGGTGGTGAGAGACTTAAGAGTTATCTTATGGGATGGATATTCTAATGACCCCTTTTCTATTTCCTCACTAGATTAGTTTTGGATTATTGAGGATGAGAATGTTTTTAAAGTTATATAATGTAATGAATCATACCTATCTAGTCCATTACATTGTGAAAATATGGTGTTTGTGGTGTTTTGGGAGATCACAGTGAATTATTTATATCACCTTCCAAAATTTCTAGTGCTATGAATAGTGTTTCCAGTTCTGTGAACAATGTCATCAGTAGGTCATCTATCGGTATGTTGAAAAATGTTTCTAGGATGGTAGGTCATATATTAAGAGGTTAAAAATGTTTCTAGGATGGTAGGTCATCTATTGGCATGTCATCTATCAGTAGAAAATCTATTTGTAGTTCATCTATCATAGGTGTACAATGTTTCACGTTCTGTCAGTGAACAGTGTTTCCAACATCCTACAGTTTCTCCCATTTGATGTTTTCTTTGATGTAAAATGAATTAAAATACATGTTTTAATTTATTTAAGACCGATTCAAATATCACAACTCCTATATTAATTTTTTAAGGGTACAAGTTCCTTCACTCAGTCAAATCGCATAGTCTTGACCAGATTCACCATCAATGAAAAATCTAAAACATATTTAAACTGCATCTCTATTTATATTTTCAAAAGGACCGACATACCTTCTTCAGTTGTTCTTACTTATCCTTTTTCATGGTTTTAGGTTCCCTGAAATATTATTCCTAACTATTTGTGTTATTTTTAAATCCATGGATCATTTTCCACCTACATTTTTTCCTACTACATGTGCACCCCCTATTTTGGTGCAACCAAGAAGTATCAATCCATCTTCGATATATGGTATGTTCAAACTCTGTTATTCTAGGTTCTTTGATCTGTTTCCATCCACTCTCTTTTCATGTGATGGAATGTGATATCCATGTTTCTAATGGAGCTTTCTTGGGTGTTGGTTGATGCGATTATGTCACATCATCCTTGGGTGGATGCAGATGTTGAGGAAGAGGTAATAATGATCTACTGTGTTAGTCAGTTCTCATGAAATGAATGTTGATTTTTTTTTGATGTATGGGATTCGTGGATTCTCTATTATATATACATGCATTCGTAGAGTTATCATGATTTAGCTGACATGATTACAATGAATTTAAAATAATAAATATTTGAACAAGATTAAGTGACTGGTATCAATTACCTAGTGATGTTATTACCTCTTGATTTGTTATATAGTCTGATATCTATATATTTAATGTTTATCATATCATTATAGATAGAAATTTGTAAATAATGTAAACCAATAATTTATTGTAAATTGATTTCATAAAGGATTAAAGAGGCATGTTTAATGAATCAAGTTATTGTTGTTGTAGTTTGATGAAAATCAAATTGATGCAGTAAGCATGTTTAATTGGATTGATTGACAAAACCAAAACATGTTGATACTTTTTGATTAAAGTCATGTCAAATTAATTATTTAATTAGTCTGTGATATCTTAAGATAGATAGTAATTTATGTTTCCCATAGTTGGAACCTGTTATAATGAATTAGTTAATTCTAGATGGAAGAAAGAACCAGTTACATGATAAATATAATTCTTTATTGGGTATTAGTTTCTTGATTTCTTGTAAAGGCCAAGTGATTTATGCTTGGAGCCATGATAGCTAACTGTGTGTGAAGGATGATTTCCTTGTTTTGGGTCTAAGAGACCATTTTCTTTGATTGTTTTTCAGTAGTTGTGTTGTGGTAAGATCTTGGGATTGTTGAGCCTGGAAGACTACGATGGTATGTGGGGGAAGGGAGGCACGATGGTTATGTTGGCAACAGTTGATGCCTAGAGTTATGAGACACATCAATTTATGCATCTGGATGTTGTTGAGGACACCAAGGACGATAGAACGTGTTGATGTTGGGATTAACTAATTATTTGAATGCGGTTTTTATTGAATATAATGTTTTTTATCTACTTTTATTTCCCCACTGATTGAGGAAGATGGTCTTTCTTACCCTCCTTTGAAAAGAGGAGAATATGCATGGGGTATGCCACATGATTTCTATGTTTTGCTTCTGGTTGATGGATGGTCCTACACCCCTTTTATTGGTGGAAAATTATTTATGGGTATTTCATCTACTCTCCAAGTTGAGCCCCATGTGTTTGGTAGCATATAATGTTTTCTTAGAATGCCTCGAATTATGGAAAAGTGATAATGCTGTTAATAAATGATTGAATAAATGATGTTAACCCATGGGGATGGAGATTACTAGAATGAAATTATGATGTTAAAATTTTAAGGAATTGTGGACTCAGTTTGTTTGTGCCTGGAGGGCATGGAACTTTGTTGTTATTATAATGAAATGTAATGTAATATTTATAATAGTTAATTAATGGTTAAAGAATAAATTAATGTATATTGAAACTGATAAAAAGGGATAAAGTGACCTAATGTAGCTCTTTAAATGGTTGTATTGTCATATGATATATATTCTTAATAGTGGAATCCAAGAGTTTGATAGACGTTAGCTGTAGTTGATTCCAAGACTAGGTTTTTCCCATAGTGTGGGTGTGAGAAATATTATATCATGTACTTCTGTGTATCTATATGATACTACATCCTGTTGGTTAGAGCATCTAACACCCAAGGGATTCTGAGCCCTGGGTGGGGGGGGGGGTGTTTCCCCAACACCTCGGTGGGAGGATGGATGGATGACTACCCCCTTTGGCCATGATCTCTTTTCTTGATAGTTACTAGTTCTAGTATGAATGGTGGTTAGTTTCACCCATATATGTTTGTAGAGGGATGTAATGGATTGTGGTTATTCCACACACATATATTTTTGATATAGTTTTTTATGTGCTACTATGGGTATAACTTGTATAGGCTGTGATGGTTTGAGGATGCTTACTCTGTGTATGTGCTGTAGTGTCTTGAGGTATTATACCCAATGTTTGATACACGTTATGATGGTTGTGGTAGCTTGTAGAAACCATAGAGTTACTTTTGGTCATGTCGAAATTGTGGTGGTGTGTTTCTTGAGGTGCAGGTTGTGGTGCTTCTCCGATGTGCCTCCGGGCTATCATTTTTGGAGAGATATGCTCCAGACGTGTGATGTTGCGGAATAACAGAAAACTAACGGGGAAGTTGTTGCATGGTAGATGTGATATTATTTATTATATTATATACTCTTTTATGTGATACTTGGTAAGCGTATCCATAGTGAGGTTGGGAGTATAGTATACCGGTCTAGGTGATGAGGTAATTTCACTTGTTGCTCACTATGGTTTAACATTATTTTGTTAGTTTTGCATGAGGGGATCTGGGTAGGATCCAACTGAGTATACTATTATACTCAACAAAAATTATATAAACTATTTGTTAGGTTACCTGGAGTAGGTTTGAGATCAGGCTAGTTACTATAAGCATGCGGTTTTGTAGGAGCTGTTTGAGCTTCGTGGTCATTGCCGTTTTACTTTCTTTTGGTACTCACAGTTTTATTTTTCAGTTTTAGTATTTTTGAATGAGATTACATATATGAACATAGATTTCTTTTATATTTTAGTCTAAGTAGGAGTTTGGTGTTTTCTATATTATCTCTATCTTCCGAATGTTTTCTCTTAAAGGGTAATTCCTCTCATCAGTGTGTTTGTTGTACCCTCAGTGCTAGTCACCAACCTGAGGCCTAATGATGTTGGGACCTGGGGGTCATTATCTATATTCTCACATTTCTAGCCCAGTAGGGGTACCCCTTGTTTGGTTGGGGTTATGACAAAAGGACTCTAAGTTAATATTTCAACCATTACCCAAACTGTAACATCCCGACATGAACCATTGGGTTTGAGCTGGAATAAAAAATGACCTCATGCGTGCCTCCCTATAAAAAAAGGCTACCACTAGTAGTGATGATCTCATGTGACACCATGGGGAGAATATACCATCCATTAATGTGCAATAAATAAATAAATATCCAAAGTATAATAATAAACATAACTAGAGTACCTAAAAAAAGTAAACTAAACATGATATACAAATAAATGGTGGCTCCCAAAGTGGAAATAATTTATAGTGTACAATGCAACAACTAAAATAAATAAATAAACATTAGCGTCCTCTAGAGTCCATCCAAGTACCCAATTAGATATGTGCTCCACTACTCAGCCATCTTCCATATGTCCTCTTCCCATTATTTTTTATCTATTGAAATCTATAAGTGCATCAAAATTTCTAAGTAGGGTGTGAGTAAAAGACTCAGTAGGACACCACTAATGCTACCTTACCTAGTGTTATCAAGTATAAAAAGGGTATTCTATAATAATAATAAATGTTGGAATGAAAAAACACACAATCCAAAACCAATAAGTAGTATGCTAACCAAGACCCCACCAAACCCCCGATTATAGCTTCTTCAACTTCGTACCAGAAAGATAATCATGGAGTGTTTCAAGGAGTATGGGCCAATGTATCACACTTTGTAAACAGATATTAATAGACCCATTCATGATGATTAGAATGAATATCAAGTGTGAGTAATATAATAGACACGTAATAAACTCATAATCCATCTATTGGAAAATGTAAGGAATCAAGTCACTAACTGACTCATGTCTTGGAATCTTGAATCATGTCATTGGTCATGCTCAAAATCCATCACATTCCCAATACTCCTTGGGTCAGGACACTAGGTCTTCATGTACATCAAGTTAGGCCACCCAACCATCATGAATCTAACATTCTTCCTCCGTTTAGGCCTCTAAGCCATCATTCCATGTACTCTATGCTTAGGTCCATCCTCTTCATATTCACAAGACGGACATGCACTCCCCCACCAAGGGATATAACACAAATGACTTTATTCTTATCTCAAGTACCCACACAACCTTTATGGAAATAATAACACATATCACATTGTAAACTTACAAAGTATATTTATGACATTATCTCATGTATATAGTTTCAAAATAATAGCACACAAACACATCAAACATGGGAATAAGCTATATAAATACCACTTATGGAATTAATATATAAAAAACGATATCATAGCTACAGACACAACCAAATGTGATCAAAATAAATCATGGTGTAAGGAAGTACCAACATAAATAATAACCAGGGAAACATTAATATACAAGATCCTAATAAGATATGGAACATCCTAAATTTGGTGAAACAATGATTTGAAGATAAGGATTGATGCACAAGTTCAATTGCATCACCAAATCCTATTACAATTCACAATTAGAAAAGATTTAGAATCATTGTCATCTTATATTTGTTAAAAAATAAAAATGAAGGATTAAATTAAATTTGAAAAAATTACCTCATTTCTTTAAAAGAAATAAGAATTTAAATTATACTCGTCAAGATGAATCCAAAGGCTCTGATGACATGTTAACCAGATCAATATTGAAGATGGTACTGATGAAATCTGTTTAGAAAAATAATAAAAATAAAAATAAAATAATTGAAGAGAGAGAGGGATAAATTTGACATGATGGGTATTAAAGTGGCCTAAGGTGGAGTAAATCTACCCCCATGTGCACCAAAATTTCTATTTATAATAAATTTATCTCAATTTTAATTAATTCATTTATTATATATTTTTCTACCATATTAAACCCATGAATTCATGTGACCCCTCATTTTCATGCAATTTCCATTGATTTTAATTATTAAATTTAATAATATCCCTTGCAATATCATATTAAATCCATTCACCATCCCATTGATCCCTTCATACGTTTTTTAAATTCTATATTTTAAAATATATTAAATCAACCCTTATTGAATATGTATATTAAATACAAAACACACATATATTTATTTTCATTATATATATATATATATGTATACACACACTCGTATAGAAATATATAAATCCACACATATATACATATATTTAACCCACACAAATATGTACTTTATATATATATGCACACACACACACATCTTTATATATATACATTCACCCATATATATATATATATATTTAAACCATATATATACACATTAAATGTAGACACACATCCATATATTCATCCTCACACACACACACACATATATATTTATCCTATATATATAGACATATAATTTAACTTTCTAGTCAAAAATATTATTTTACCAGTTTAATAAAAATGTTAACAAAAAAAATAATTATTTCTAATAAATATATTATACCATTTAAACAATTAATATTTCGTCAATAACAATCATTAAAATCTGAAAAATCCATTTCCTTAATTTAATCTGAATTTCAAACAAAATTTGAATACAAAGTCTTCAATTATACCCTATTAAGGATTTTCTAATTTTAATGGTTCAAAACAGTTGATTTATAAAGGTTTTGAAATGGTGACTAGTTGAAAAATAGAGGTAGGGAACGAGGTGTTGAAGAAAAATAATAAAATATTATTTTAACAGTTAAATTAATAACAAAATAATAATAAAATATTATATAACTAAACCTTATAAGAGATTTGATCCAACAACCAATGAACACAAATTTAATGTCACTGATAGAGTAAAACCTACAACTTGAGCGTAATGGTGGTCACAGATTTCTAATAAGAGACAACATTTATGAGATATTAAATTATATTTAGAAAAAATATAATGTAAAAAAAGTTAAATAAATTAACCTCTCATATGATCTAAACTAATTCCTGATATGCACAAAATTTATGTCACCCATAGGGTAAAAACTTCATCCCATACCTAACTGTGATATTAGATTTCTCATATGAGACACCATTTTGGAGATATTTTAATTTTTGGAAAAAATTTGTGTGTGTAATGTAATATATTTAATATTTTTATTAAAATAATATGAAGGCTTTATAATCCTCAGAATTCCACTCTAACGCATCAACTTACTCTGAAAATATTCCATATAAATTACAAAGTATTTCAAGGAATAATTATAGGTATATTTTTATTGAATTAATAAAATTTCATATAAGTATAATAGTAATTTATTAATGAAAGGGGGTTTAATTGAAATTTTTAAATTGAGGATATTACAAAAAAAATTATAGAAATAACAGAACATCACCATTAATTTTTTCATAGGTCTTCTAAAGAAAACAAAATAACATAACATCTTATGGTTTGTAGTGGACCACTTTATAATGAATTCTCACTTCACCACCATTCAAGAGGACTTATCACTCAATAATATTACTGAAATCACTAATTTGATCATCTAAAAATCATTGGTTATAGAAGGAAACCCAATACATTGATAAATATATTTCTAAGTAATCAATTATGTATGGTATTTCCAAATTAGTGAACACAACTGGAATACCAGAAATTCTCAAATAACAACATCATCTATATTCATATTTGACTTTGCTAAATTAAAGAAGATTATAAGGGGAAAAATGAATCCAACCTTACTCTAAGTGTAATAAACCAATAAGTGGATTCATGAATGCATCATGATGAGTCTAAAATTCATGAAGCAGTGTTATCTACTTCACTAAGAAATAAATGAGATCCATGAAATTAGGAGATTTATTTCTAGAATACAATCATTATAAGAACCATTCATTCACAACAAGAGTGGACCACATCTTCTTATATAGGAAAAATCAATATTATTCTTTAATTAGAGTTCATTATAAACATGTTAAGACTTATATTCCGTCACATGGAATCCATTGATTTCAACATATTAGTGTTCATTAATTGTTCACCTCAATGAGTGAAGTCACATGATATGAATGAATAAAATTATAGGGTTATAGTGTTAATGAATAATTTTTAGCCACATGTATCACATTAATTATAAAACAAGTGTGGATATTGAACATGAAATTAAATGAACAAAAGAAGTGTGGTAGTGACCATTTTAGTGCATATACGACAATATCCCACTTGTACTAAAATCACATGAGGACATTAGGAAAAAATCAAATTTTTTTCAATCCATACGAAACTCATTTTGGTTATGGATTCACCTAAAATATCACCATTTTGAAGTAAATATTTTTCCCAAAACATAATCCTCATCCAAGGTCATAACAATGTGACTCCTCAGGCCTTAGCATCATTGAACATAACTATGAAATAGTTATTTCACCATAGGAAGAAAAAATTGGCCTCTAACAAAGAATCAATGTTACTCATGCTACTAAGGGGCATGGTTTTATTACAAATAAACATACTCAAACCTATATATGAATATTTACACAATAGGATTTATCATATAGAGTACATTAAAACCTATATTATCCCATTTCCATGAAATTGATTAACCATTAGACATAAAATATGTAAAATGAATGTATCATTCTCATTATTTCTCAATTCTCTGTAAAATACTTACCATATAGTCGAATACATAACATATAATCCATATGTCTAATAATAGTATCATATTACACTTATCTAAGTAGTTAATCAAATCATAAGTGTATTATCTAAACATGCACATTTATGTATTTATTCTAATTCTATCAAGGGAGATATTTGTTGTTATACAAGTGGAAGAATCCCATATTTTCCATGCTCCAACTTATGACATGTGCTGCAACATACCTAACCTACCCTATATTATCTATGTTTATATAATAACTTGGGAAAGAAGGTAATTAATATATTAAGGTTCCAATACTAGTAATCTCACCAAATATAGGAAATAAGGACTAATAATTCATATACACCACTAAGTATTTTAGTGATTGTATGAAATTACATGATATATACTTTAGTTGATCAACCCAAGTAATAGTTGTCAAATTATTATCCCACGAATATATATTTCATAACTGTTATATATGAAATTGTATTGAGTACAAGATTCTATTCATGCTAATATTTTCATTTCATCATAACCCATAATACTCCATGATGAACATCAATTAATAACAACTCAAATTAATAATATAAGGGGATATTATCCTTCAAATATTTATATAAAATAAATAAATTATATCACACATGAAAGAATGAAAATTAGATATTTCTTTTATTATAATAATATGATACACCTAAAACTATGGCATCAATATAATTAGTATTATATTCCAATATATTCAATATGAACAATATGATTCTATTATGATAATGTTTTCATAATTCATTAAACCAAATTTTCCATAGTAGACACACAAATGATCTCTACATAACTTATCTCGATGATATCTCATATGAGTTGGTATTTTCAAAGGATGTGTTTGGTCATTTGGGGAGACCAGGCCTCCTTATCCTGAGAAATAACACCATTTTTTTTTCACAATATAGGTCAATTTCTCCCACTATTCTAAGATTCCCCCCATTTTTATAAACTAAAATCATGATGAAAATAGGTTCTTTAACAATATAAGATGCAAAGATGTACTCTATTCCTATTATCTAGTCAAATATAGTATATTACTTAGAACTCTACCATTTAATAACTCCTCCATTGTAAAAATCTTTAACCCAGATTGAAATTTCATATCATCCATATCATTTGGAAACTAGAATATGTGCAACCATTTACACAAATCCCATCCTCTCCTCTATAGACTAATAACAAAACCACAGTCCATTTCAAGTACATAAGAATGTTATTTAAAGAAATCCTATGATTTTCACACATATTGAATTGGTATCTACTTTTTATTCAAAAAACATAAGATACATCATGTATATGACACAACATGGAATATATGATAGATCCTATGGTGTACACAAAAATAATCCTATCCATTATTTCTAACCCTTTTTAAGGATCCTGAATCTTTATAAGATTCACTCCATACAAAACTATTAAATACTAATTGGAGTTGTCCATGATAAAACACAACATAAATTAATTAATATATGTATTTAAACTCAATACATGAAACCATTTAGATATATCCCAATCGATATATATTTATGTGGATTCACCATTGTCTTTCATTAGAAAAATTACTTTTTATAAAACATCATTGAATTAAGTATCAGGACACCATTTTTGATAAGCAAATTTCCATCTAAATAAAACTTTACAAAAACTAAACACTACCACAAGTTTCATTATAAACATAGTAATTATCAACATTTTTATGAAAAAAACTATATGATCGCATCATCAAGGAGAATATTCCAACTCGGAGAAGCTTGCTTCAGTCCATAAATGGACTATTGAATATTTTAAACCATACATGCCTCATTTGGAAATTCAAAAACCAGAAGCTATATAATATAATTTTACTTATCTAAATCCAATTACGGATTCTATTTATGACATATATATGATATATATTTTAATCATAATGAGATTCTATTACTATCAAAATTTTAATGGACTTTATCAACATAATTGGTTAAAAGGCCTCTTTACAGTAGAATGTATTTATTTAGTTCTAACCCTTTTTTTAAATATGTTTTTTATAGGTATAAAATATATCATTATTTTTTTTTTCTTATGAAAAAATACTTACACTCAATAAGTATTGACCCTTATTATGATTACACTAAGTTAGAAACATGGATTGTGTATATGGAGTCCATATTAGTTTTCATGTATTCTAATAATATCTCAGAATTACATTTCTCAATGTATTCCTAGTAAGTGATATATTCATCACCAATGAATTTAACCACATTATCATTTACTATTTGAAATCCATATCTCTAAATATATTGATCAATACCATTATACTTTCAAGGATATTGTGTGAAATGAGTCAGTTATAATTTCATCATTATTTGTTGAATTGAATCAACTCACATATCTGTAATTATTAGTGTTTATTCATCTTATAATTATACAATATGAACTTTCCTCCCATTAACACCTTGAATGATGTGTTAATTATTAGGAAAAAACCAGTATTATCTATATACACTTTGTATTCATTATGGTTATAAAAATATGATCACTCCATTTCATTGGGATAAAAAAATAATTTTTTTACATGGTATTTTTTTATCAGTATATAATAATTGTATGAGTGATTAATAAACCTTATTAATTATAATATATATTTTTTATTATGTTTCCATATCCATATATCATATGATGTACTTATGTTTCCTTGGATGGAACATAGTTTATTATGAATGCCATAGATTCTGGAGGATAACCCCAAAACGACATAAGAAGGTCATATAAACTCATCATCAATCATACCATTTAAAATAATAAATAGTTTATCATTTTGGGCACACCATTCCATTTTTTACTTATAATAGGAATATTTTGTAAAATAATTCTATAATATCTCAAACAAATTATGAATTCCTAGCTTGTGTTTTCTCCACCCTGATCTAGTTAGAGGACTTTTGTACTTATTCCCAATTGAATATGTTCATCATTATGAAACTCCTTTAACTTTTCAAAAGTTTCATACTAATGTTACATTATAAATTCATATCCATACTGACCAAAGATATCAATTAAGGTAATTAAGTACATTAAACCACCATTTACTTGTATTAAAATTATTCTATTCCAAAAACTATGTTTGAGATCCAATAAATCAATGTAATTCTCACTTTTTTTTATCCAAAAGGATAAAATTTCATTTTTCATAATAAATAGAAATAAAAATTATAATAGACATATAACCACACCCCTGAATCTTGTTCTAAAAAAATAATATTTGCATTAATGGATTGATAATGATGAATGTGACCCAATTTTATAAATCAAAAACTTATAATATCAAAATGAAAATACTAGATCCCTTACATACCAAATGAAATTTTAGTTTAATAGTTTTATAGAATTAGGAAAAATTATAGCATAATAACACGGATACATAAAAAACTATTCACAAAAAGCTATATCATCACACCTATGTTCTTCACATCTTGAACTATCTTAGGTATATCAGTCTTAAAACCTTTATTAACAACCTGGGCAAAAAGAATCATAAGAATGGTGTGAAAATTTATTTAACAATGTTAAGCATAACATTAAAAAATGAATGTAATAAATAATAATAAGATGAGTATATGGGTATTATGAAATAATAAACTTTCAGGGGAATAAAATAAGATAATTCAAACCCATTAATACATAGATCATCAATCATGAAACATGGAAAAAAAATTAATAATTTAAAGAGTCATTGGAAACCATAATCATGAGCTATTTGATATCAATATTGATCAAAGTAAATATTACAAACTTAGAGAAATCATAAAGAAATTGTGTTAGTATCTTGGAGTATTATATTCATTGAACCCTTATAATTGGAATAAATAATACAATCAACTTCCATGAAATCTCTCTAGAGACCATAATCATTACCCAATGCATTGGAAATATATATTGCGATCACCCATTATTATGATTTATATGATGCCTACTCATCATCATAAATAATTTACAAGAAATATAACATTAATAAAGTATATAGATATATAATTTCACTAAAAAGACATGTAGAAACAATAATTATTTCTTTCATACATTTATTAAACCCTAGAAAAGAAATGTGGTCTATAAAAATGTATTCAGAACAACAATAATCCATATAAAGAATTAATTAGGATTGTATCATGATAACTTCTACTTAGCAGAGCATGAAATAAATTAAGGGTTTTTATTGTTGATGAATAGAAATACAACAAAAGATAATTAAATAAAACCTTGTGGAAAACAATAATTCCACATTAAAATTCTCTTTTGAAATAATATAAATATCCAAAATATTAGTAGAAAAAGTTTCTTCTAAATAAACCATGGAAACATTTAATAGAATCATAAAATTATTATGTCGGCATGAATATTGGAAATTTTATTCACATGGTAATTGTTAAAACTTATATTTTTTTCTCACATTCAGTAAAAGTACCTTTTTCTTAAAATAAAAAAATATTATTTTTAACACATTTTTTGAAATTAAAAATAAAAATAAAATTACTTCAAAAATTTATTCATGGATATTCATAAATATTGTTGAAAACATTATATAAAACATGGATATGGAAGAAAAATGTTTTCTGACAAAATGAGGTAAAATAATGATGGATTTTCTTAAAAAAAATTCAGAAACCTTTTAAGATATAGGAAGATAGCAATACAAAATTAAAATAAAATTTCAATAAATAAATAAATATGGAGAAAAATGAAATGGGGTTTTAAATTAAATAATATAATTTCCTCAAATTATATTCAATCATAAAAAATCCTAATTAAAATATGATTGAAAGAAAAACCCTGTATTAATTTAGAAACTATTGAGTTATTAAAAAATAAATAATGAATGAAAATGAATCATTAAATATTATTAACATAAAGAGAATAATTATGTGACATGTCAAAGTGGCAGTATATACACCTAATAAATTAAAATAGGTTGATAACATAAATATATGTCCCAAATAAAGATAATTTGATATGAATAACCATTAAAAATATAATATCATTGAATTGAGAATTAATCAATTCAGATATTATGTGTAAAAAATTAAAATCAACAAAAAACATGTGAAAATACAACATAAAAAAATAATGGAAATTTCATAATTAATTTGGACATATTATAATAAATGAAGAAGTTATATAACCCAATGAAATAAAATTGAGTTATGAAAGCCTTACAAATTGGTAACATTCTTGTAAAATACATTTGGTGGAAAAAATTTTAATTATAACATTAAATAAAATGAAGTATGAATGAATAATGACATAACAAATAAAATGGACCACATAATACCCATATAAATATATTTAGGGGCATAATATTAATATATATCTTATTGCATGTAAATTGAGATTAAATCCCTTACCTTGAGTCTAAAAATTCTATATATGTCCATTTGATCATGCATAATAATATTTTATAAATGT
Source organism: Viscum album (assembly GCA_963277665.1). Taxonomy (NCBI): domain Eukaryota; kingdom Viridiplantae; phylum Streptophyta; class Magnoliopsida; order Santalales; family Viscaceae; genus Viscum; species Viscum album. The sequence goes on from OY728150.1 coordinate 1,540,163,166, forward strand.
TTTAATTTCATAATAAAATTTTACATGTTTAATAATTCATATTTAAACCATTTATTCTATTTATTTTTGTGATATATTTTATTACATAATCAGTTACGTCCACATCTGGTACTTTGAAGATGTTCTGTTCATAACATCAAAATGAATTCGTTATGTTTACTATAATGAAAAAGGTAATTTTACCTAACATCAATAAAATAATCATGAAACAATTATAATTTTTATATATAAATTATAAATTTTAAAACATCTATGAATGATGGTTATGAAAAATAAACTACATTACAATCATGTAGATTGTTGGTTGTACGTAAGCCTAAATAACGTTTCCATTTTAAATAAAATGATAGAAAAAATGTAAGTATTATTTTATCTTCGTAGATATTTTATTATATAATAATTATTGTATCCTTTCATTAAATACCCTTATATATCTAATATATATGATTTGATTATGAAAAATGAATCGCATCGCTTCATGGAGATGGTAAACCCCAAGTACACATGAATGACATTATCATTTTTCAATTGATGGAAGGGTAAGAAAAAAGATTACATATTTTATTTAAAAAATATTAATTTTTCCTAAATATAATATATATACATTAAATGTATCTTTTTTACCATCCATGATAGGTAGTCATTGAAAATGAATTTCCTCGATTCATGAGGCGATAGTCTACCAAACACAAAAATGATTACTTTGTTTCCCATTTGATGGAAGAGGAAATGGATATAGGTAATTAAATTGACATAAAAATTCCTAATTATATGTTATATAGTTTTCTTTATTATTTCATAAGGACTTAAATATATTTAAAAGAGTTATAAAAAGAAATAAAACTAATACATTCAATTAAAATCTATTCTTCTTATTCAAAGAACATCCTTTTCTTTACAAATTAATCCCTAAAAGGTTGATATTAATCCAAAAATAAGAGTTATAGGACCTTGTATGTTTTTTATGGAGAGATTTAGGTAGGTATTTTTATAACCAAATGTCTATTTAATTGTGGAGAGGAGTAGAGAGGGGGTTACTTTTTTTAAGTGGGGGAGGGGCATTCGAGGAATTTTATAATGTATTAAATTAAAATAAATTATTTACCTTAAAAAATAGTTCAAAAAAAAAATAATTTTATAAAATAATTATTATGAGTTAAAATATTCCAATCTAGTAGACTTTTAAATCTTAGATAAGGGTTTTACCATTATTTTTTGGTTTTAACGCCTTGTTAACCCTTTTGACTACTACTATGGTGTCAAAGTGTTTTACACTAAATGAGTCATGAATGTTACAATAGAAGGGGTATTAGATAATAGATAAACCATGGTAGATATTTTAATCCATTTACCATTCAATAAGAATATAATGATATTTTTAGTAATATTAAATCATTTAGCACAATATTTTTTTTTACAAAATATGATTATTTTCATTTATTAAACTATTAATAATATTTGAATTTGAAAAGAACATGATAGACAATTAATTTTAATTTAATCCATTTGAAACATCTATAATAATTTATTATATATATAAAATTATTGGGGAACTAAAAACACTTAAACAAATATAAATTATATAGTATTTAAAATATTTTACATTATCTTTCAACTATTTACAAAAGTAGTGTATCAGCGTTGCACAAGAATTTAATGTTATTATTTCATAAATAAAAATTATAAATATATTACCGTGATAAAAACTATATTAAATATTAAAATAATCATTTATAATAAAAAATAATTTATTTTTATCTCTCCCATAAAATATTATTGATATAAAAATAAAGAGAGAATTTTTAGACTTCATTTTTACCTAAAATATTATATATACATTTTCAAAGAGAAATAAAAATAAATGAAATAAATTAAAATACTGATTTACCCTAAATGAGGTGAAAAAATATTTACTATAGTTTCAATTCATAATGACCTAAAATAATAGTGAAATATTTACAAAATTTGGAACTAATAAATCTAAATATATAATTTAATTATCAATACTCAATTTCTTGAAGTGTCAGAAATTACTTTAAATATAAATTTGTAAAATTCAATAAAAAGACAAATTTTAGAAAACATCATTTTAATACAAAAAATAAAGTTATATCAAAATAAAGCATAATGATGATTAAAATTTAATTATACATTATATATAAATAAATAAATAATACTTATCTTAATTTAATATTGAATTAATGTTAAAATGAAAAATTTAGATAAAATGAAAAGACACTTTTAAAGGAATTAATATTTATTTTGTATTTAATAGAAAATTTATATTTTTAAAAAACTATCTAGATTTTAACCTTATATGATTTTATATTATTTTTTTAATATTGAGATCCTTTTTATCCAATTAAATTTCTATATTTTCTTAAAATTAATTATAATATTCACTCAAAAAGCTTAGTAAAAGCCATTTTTGAAGAAAACATATTTTGGAAGAATAAAATAACATTACTAAAAATTGAATGATTATTTTATAAGAATAAATAATTCTGTTTTTATTGAGTATGAAAAGTATATATATTTTCTAATTTGGTCAATCGAATTTGTAATTCTGATTTAACGGCTAGTTATAACAATAACAATTAAATAATATTTTTCTAGTTCATTTTAAGCATGGTGTTTCACATACTATATGCTATCAAACATAGTTTTATTTTTATAAAATTATTTTTTTGTTATATTATCCACCCTTTAATAAATTTTAAGCTCAAAATTAGAAATTTTTATAAGTAATCAATGGTTGTAAATTTGAAAATTCTTTTATTGAAATTTCATATTGTCAAAGGGTTAATAATACATCCAGTAAAATAAAGGGAAATGGAAAACATAATATCGAAATAACAATGGAGAGTTAAAATGAACATTGGTCAAAAGAATGTGAATGGTAATGAGAAAATCATTGAAGAGAAAACCATACATAAATAAGGTGTGGAAAAGACCATCAATATATCATAAATAATTGTAATAATGTAACATGTTTTTTTCAAGATCCTTTTCCAAGAGTTGAGGAATTCCTTTAGAATATAGAAAAAGAATATAAGGAAATGTACTTGATAAGTTGAGATTTTTCCTTTAATAAATTTTTACCACAATTTAATATTTAAATTCAATGTATTAGTATAAAAGTTGAGTTTCTAATACTTGGAGTGCTAAAATCAACTTTTAAATTACCACATGATCAAAAAAAGTATAAACATCTATTCATTCTCTCTCAATAAATTTAAAAAAAACCATAATTGTTGTCATAATTTAGGATAATTTTTAAAATGATTAAAACATTATATCAATAAATGATACATTAATTTCAAAATTTAAATAATAAAACAAAATATTTAACATAGACAATTCCATAAATAAATATCCTTATATACCAAATAATAAAAATAACACCAAAATTTTAGAATGTTTTACCCTAAAATGTTATCTAATAACTTTGATTATACAAATAAAATTATACTCTCAAAATAATACTTAATGTTAATCTACATTATGAACATAAGAGTTAATTATACCAATATAATGTCTCTTGAAATATCATTAATCATATTAAAATCACATCACCTAAACCCTTAAAAGGGGTGTCTAAAAATATGAACATGTGATCAACCATAAACTTATAACCACATGAAGTTATCCATAACACTTAATATAACCTAACATGAAAAAAATATTAAACTCTATGGTTATATAAACCCTTCCTTGATAATAACCGAAATATCCCTAGACCATCACTTCTAAATCATGTTCTAAAAAGGAAACCTTTACATGTATTGGTTGATGCCGATAAATATGACACAATTTTAACCATTAAAAAAATTAAAAATAAAAATAAAAATAAGACACCACTTATATAACTAATGAAATTTTTGGTTTTTATTTTTAGATAATTAGGAAAATCTATTACATAAATACATGGATACATAATCCAAAAGATCATAAAAATAGATATCATCTCCCATATAGTTCTCCACATCTCTTATAATTATTAGGAATTACATACTTAAAGCCTTTATTCAGATCCTGTGGAAAAGGAAACATATGAAGGGTAAGATAAAACACTAATTAAGGATGAATATATAATTAATAATTTAATGTCATCAATGATAATAATAGGATCATAAAATAATGACACCATAATCAAAGTTAATGACCATAACATAAGGTAATTCATACCCAGTAATTCATACCCATTAATATCTGGGTGCTTCCAGCTTCGTCTTTGGCTCCTGGTCTTTGATTTGATTCTTCTTGATGGCTGTTTCATAAGTTGTTTCTGGTTAAGTGGATCATTGACTGTGTGGGAATTGATGGTTGGTCCCAAAGATGTCTTAAAGGCTGTGCAGGCTGTTTGTGTAGGAGATCATGGTCCTGGAAGGCTGGGGGCTTCTGCTCCTTACTGGCTCTTTCTGGTCTTCGAGCATGTGGGTTGGTGCTGCAGCTGAACTTGACTGCATGGAATAGGCCCTATAGGAGGATTCAGAGCAAGAAGTTCATCTTTGCAAGGATTTTCAGATTTGGTTATTTGAGAGGGTACGGTGTCAGCCGTCAGATCGGGCCTGTACTTTGACACATGACACTTTCCCGCAGAACTATCATGCAAAGGTAGAGATCTTCATTTCGATCATATGCTCGGATGTGGAAACTTCATGTGGTTTGTCTAATTTTAATCTCGGTGACCTTTGGGTCCTGTTATGTCCTAAGTCCTTAATGTCCAGGTTCCCCCCTTATTCCTTTAAAAGGGGATTTATTATAATAAAAATAAAAATTTTAAGGCCTTCGGGCCATTGGATGGAGGGATATTGGACCACATTTCATTAGAAACAATTTACATGAACTATAACTTGAATAAACTACATAGATCGTGAATTTCATTATAAAGCTCATGGAAGAATCCAATTTTCCTTTTACACCATGATTAACCCATGAAAAATAATTTTTGGTTTATAAAAAAATATTTGAAAAAATAATAATACATATAATTAAATAATTTGTATGGTATTATTACAATATATCCCCAATAGAGTATACAAAAAACCAAGGGTTTTTGTCTTTGAAGAATAAAAATACAATAAATATATCCTTATAACATTTTTAAGGAAAATACTATTTCCAAATTGAAATTCAATTTAAAAAATAAAAAATTTAAATAATAATAATAAAATTATTTTCTTTGAAAATATCCATAAAAACATATAAAGGGATCTTTAAATCATTGAACAGTCATTATAGTAGGAAATTTCATCCATGTCGTAGTTGTTAAAACATATATTTTGTTTACAACATCGATAAAAAATCCATTATCTATTAAAAGATAATAGGATCATTTTAAAAAAGTATGTAACATTTTATACATGGAAAAAATTATATTTAACAATCATTTAATAAAATAAAAAAACACTCAGGAAAATATTTTATAAAACATGGATATGGAAGAATTTTTTTTCTGACTTGAAGAGGAGAGATATGATTTCCATTTCCTAAAATAAATTTCGTAACCATTTTGTTAAATAAGGAGATAAAAATTGTACTTAAACATAAAAATTCCATAAATAACCATATTATAAGTAAAATGAAATGGGATTATCCAATAAGGATCATATAATTTCCTCAAAGTAAATTCAAGCATAAACAATCGTAATTAAAATGGGATTGAACCATAAGCTCATTACCACTTTGGTAACATTTTAGTCAATAACACCATGAAATATTAACTTAAAATAAATATATAAATATCAATAACATATATATAGTTTTATGATAAAACATGTTACTGGGGTAGTATATACACCTCATAAAATAATATTGGTGTATAACATAAACATATATCCAAAATAAATATAATTTAAGATGTATAACCATGATAAAGATCAAATCATTGAATTTAGAATTAATAAATTGATTGATTATTTGAAACAAATGAAAATAAAAAATAAAAAGTTGAAATAAAATAGAAATCAAAAAATTACATTACACAAAAATATTGGGATAATATAATTAATGAATTTGTGATATTACCAAATGAAAACAAATTTAATAATTAAACCCTTACCATGTAACTGTAAAGTAAAATACATGTTGTTGAAAAAAATAAAATTTAAACATAGAATACCATGAGGTATGAATGATTCATGATTTATCCATTAAATGGTAAAAAATATAAACTATATAAAAGGATTTGTTTCCATGATATTAAAATTTTACTTATTGAAAGGAAATTGAGAAAAAATCTATTATCATGAGTCCAGAAATTCATTGTATGTCTTTGGGTTCCTTTATAATAAACTATTTTAAATTATTAAATTTATTATGAACCATTACCAAGTTTAATGATTCATTATTAAACCGTTTATTCCATTTATTTCAATGGAATATTAAATTACACAATCAGTTAATTCATTGTTGTGTATTTTGAGGATATATAGTTCTTAACTTCAAATTGAATTCAGAATATTAAACATATTGATAGATTTAATTGATAATATATATATATATATATAAAACAATTAAGACATAATTATCAATATTATATGAAAATTATACCTTTAAAGCCAATAATTAATTATGGTAAGGAAAAAATGAATTACATTACAATCTTGAAGGTGTAAGTCGAACATATGCATGTTTAATATTTCCATTTTTCAAGTTTATGATGGGAGAAAATAAGTATTATATAATATTTATATAATAATTATTACGTGATAATTTTTATATCCTTTAATAAAATAATATTATATATATAGTCTTTTTTATGTGGTTATAAAAACCGAATCACATCGCTTTGTGGAGGTGGTAATCCACACGTACACACGAATAAAATTATAATTTTTCAATGGATTGAAAGGTTAGAAAATTGATGATATATTTTAATTATTTAATTAAATTTATTTTATTAATTACATACATATAAATTAGATACATCATTATAATCGTATGTGAGAGTTGATAATGGAATAAAATCACATTGTTTCATGAGGCTATTGTCCATCGTACATACAAATGATAGTTTTATTTCCCATTTGATGAAATAGAAGATGGATATTAGTTATTAAAATATCATAACAAATAATAGAAAATTTAATATAATGGTGTTATTATTTCATAATTATTGAATAATATTTTAAGCTTGTATAACAATTAATAAATATAAAACATTCGGTTAAAAGCTATACATTATCTTCATACAACCCCCATTTTTTACACATCAATTCCTCTATGTTTGGTATTATGCCTAAAATATGACCTCTAAAACCGAGGGAGAGATATTATGAAGTTATAAGGGAAGGGTGTGGCCAAAAATTGACTACATAAGTATTGATATAAGAGGATTACAGGTTCCATTTTATAGGTGAGGGGAGGGGCATTCTTATAATTTTATAAAGTATTAAATTAATATAAATTAATTAATAATGAATAATTGATAAAAATTGATATAATTATTATATAGGATGAGTATGATTCAAAATATTGTCATACAATAAAATTTTTAAATGTTTATTTGATGATTTAACCCATATATGTGGTTTTAACCCCTCTTTAATCCTTTTCTCTATAACTGTGGTATTAAAGATCATTTACACTAATGGTGTAAATAAAGTTACTATAAAAGAAAAATTTGTACAAAAAATGTGCCATGTTTTATATTTATAATGATATCCCATTTAATTTCCCAATTATCGGATTTTAAGAATTTGAAATCATTTAATAATACATTTCTATTAAAAAATATTATTAATTTCATTTTTTAACTATTCACTAATTTTGATTTTGGAAACAACAGGAGAGAAAATTAATTTTACTAAACAAAAATTAAAACTTCTATAATAAGTTATTTTTATCTATATAATATTTGGTATAGTAATAATAACTGAAATAATATTACTTTTAATGTTTTTAGATCATTTACATGATTTTTCACCTATTTTCACAAGTAACATGTTGGCGCTGCATAAGCATTTAAGGAAATTATTTAATCAATAAAAATTGAAAATAATGTACTATGTTAAAATAAATGTTATTCATGTTTCATATATCCATTTATAATTGGACAGAAGTTTTATTTATCATAATAAAAAATTTATAATTATTGAAAGAAAGAGAGTCACATTTTTTGACTTTATATTTATTAAAAATATTATATTTGACGTTTTTATTGAAAAAGGAAACAAAAAGGAAATAAATTAAAATATATGACTATAATGGGATAAAATTACTAAAAAAATAAATTCAATTCAATTTTAAGGGTTATTATTTGTCTTTATCATATTATTTTTAAACTTAATTGCCCATCTACCCTTACTAAGGTGAAAAATATTTACTACGGTTACTATTAATAATTATAAAAGGTAAAAGGTAAATAATTACCAAATTTGGACCTCTATATTAAAAATATAGAGTCTCTTTTTATGATTTAATTTCTTTATGCAGATGAAATTACTTTTAATAGAAATGCGTATAATGCAATAAAAAATTGTTTTTTTGATAACTATGTTTTATGCCCAAAAATAAATTATACCAAAAATGGTATAATTGTGATTTAAATGTGATTAATTATATATTATATTATTAAATAATATCTATATTAATTTATATAAAAATTATTATCATAAAGTTAAATTTAAATGAAATTAAATTATAGATTTTCAAAAAAAAATTGGTATTTACAAATAATTAATCTATGATATTTTATTGAGTTAGAACATTATATACATTTCATAATATGGTGAATCCTATTTATATGTCTTAATTTAATGTATATGCACAACTATAAAATTTAAATAATATTTCATTGTTTTTTATCTCGATGTTGCATATCTTGAATGCAATCGAACATAGTTTTCAATTTTTTTATATCTTAGGGTGTTAAAGTAATTATATATGGATTAATAATAAAATTATTCCAACAATACGACTTTATAGATTCTTTGAACACTTTTCTTGCATAAATGTATAAGAAAACAATGTCAATGTTGGGTGGGATTGAAATCAACCCTAACCTCCTAGTTATAAATATTATGAACAAGATTATCCAAATAAAGAATATATAATCCATTAATTACAATTAAAAAACCATGAATTTGGGTTCCTTCTATATATAAAGAGTCTGTTCTTAAAAATGAATGAATATAAAATCATTTTCAAACAGAAAAAAGAAATAGAATTTCTGTTTATATAAAGAATATAATAATATATTTTTAATCCCAGGATCAATCGAAAGGATAAAATTAGATCAAAGGTGTTGAACTCAAATAAAAAACACTTTATACATTTTTTAAATTAAAATATATTTCTCCCTTCATCAATTCCTTCTTATCTCTGAGTCTTTTTTCAAACAAAATGTGGGATGCACAACATGTATCACAAACAAAGGAGTCATAGTTGGTTGAATTGGTCTCAATAACATTAACATTCGACAAATCAATATGTTTATCCTTAAAAACACTTATAAATCCAATATAATAATCATTATCTATCTTATAATCAATACTTAATATTTTTCTCATAATGATTAATCTGTTGTATTCTATCATATATAATAAAAATTTTATTTGGAGAGTACAATGTATTATATATATATATTCATTAAAGCATTAAATTAAATATATTACATTAAAAATGATAACCAAATACACCATATCATATAGTGAGCTATGATCTATATTTCACCAAGTTCTAGGTTGATTTACCATTTATACCTCACATAGTTATTCAGATAGGAAAAAATTATCAATTATAACAATTTTTATTCATGAATAGTTGAGTGAATAACACTTTATTCAAATATATCATTTTAGTTTACTAAAATATGTTTCTCTGGTAACATAATATTATTAGGTTATACTGGCTAGAATAATGCAAATAAAATTCCAAAAACAAGATGATGATGGAAATTCTAGGGGAAAACATATATATCTTGGCCCCCCAATTTGGAAAAACCAGAGTAACTTATTACTTTATTTTCTATAAGAAGATAATCATGGGTCACCTTGGTTTATCATGACCTACTTGGTTGTATGACCTAGGTCTTAAGAAGTTTTGATTTAGAAGGAATATCACACATAGTATTTTAGGGTTTTTAATTTCTAATCAATTTAATATAAATCATATTCATATAAAATTTTTAACTCTTATATCTTATGTAATCATTATCTTCTCATGTTTTTTAAAATTTCATGTGAAAATGATTCTAATGCTTTAGTTTTTTAATCCCTATTCGAATCACCATATTAGCATGTTTATAAGACATTATTGTGTAATGCTTTACAAAACCCACAAGTTTGTGTTACTCATAAAAAGACCAGTAGTATTCAGACGTATACAAATGAAACACATGAATAATGTATACCAAATCTTAATTTAAATGAATAAAGTTGTATGTGATTTACAATAACTACAAGAGTAAGCCATGAGGGATAGATAGATGTTTGTATTAATATTTTTAGACAAGGATTGGACTTCAATATGGTTGGAGGTCCGACCGAATTTCCCACATCCCAATAAGTCATTACTCATGATAGAACTAAATTCATGGTATCACTAACACCAATTATATACAAACTATATTCAATTATTATTCTCAAGACCATAACATCATTTACAAATGAAGATCAGGGTAGATGAAAACTAAATTATAGGATATCTGACCTTGTATGATATGCAAGACTCTATCCTGTAATTAGTTTAACTATTAACCTATAACATATACAATATTAACCTCTTAATAAAAAATTAAATAAATATGAATTTAAAATGATCATAATAAATAAATATAAAATTTATTTAATAAAACACAATAAATTTATCACTATTTATAAAAACATGATAATTACAAAAATTTCATAAATTAGTTATAACATAAATATAAAAACATTACATTAAAAAGAATTAAAAATATTTCCTATTATCATTATATGAAATTTAAAATATTATTTAAAACATTATTCATATGAATCATCAAAATATTTTCTCATGTAGTCTAAATAATATATTTAAACAAGTCCATTCCTTTAAAAATGAATAATTTTAAATTAATTATTTATTAAAAATTAATAATTGTAAATATAAACTTTTTTTATTTTCTCCTTATAATTTATAACATTAATAAACTATTCCCATGATTTATAAATAAAAACTCTATTTCTAAAAAATAATAAATTCCCTAAAATTTGAAAAAAAAACAATTTAAATATTAATATTAAATATTTTTAGAATATTCTATTTTTTTCAAAATAATTTAATTAAATTTAAAAAAATTATAATTAAATAAATTATAAAACATTTCTAAATTAAAATATCTCAATATTTATTTTATAAGTATTTATAAATATTTTGTAAACAATTTTTTCCAAAACGTTAAAAATAACTATTTAAAAGATTTTAATATTCACTATGTATTGAAAAAAGACATGGTGATCAAACTATAGCTATTTTCCCATGAAGAACCATTATATCAGCCTAAAAATTTTCAGGTGAATTATATGTTATGCTAAATGTTAAATCAGATTTTTTTGATCTATTAAATTTTTGGGATGAGTTCTAGGGGGTTTCAGATGGTTTTGGAATGTTTTGGTTGCATTTTAAGAGGGTTCACATTTTAAGCACGATTTTCCCAAACTGGGTTGATTATTTGGGAATCCATGCAACTAGAGGTAGTTTGTTAAAGGGGTATTGTATAATAAAGGAGAAAATTTTGAGAAAACATGCAACCTCACCTATAAAACCATATATTAATCTCTTTTGGGAAATAACATGGTTTGCACATGACTTATCAAGTCGTGTGGCCAAACCATGTAGATTGTCTAGAATCCCAGAAAGGGCGTATGATTGGCGCTTCTTTTCTATTTATGTGGAAAACTATGAATTCATGAAATTAATTATTCAAATTACAATTTAATGGATATTTATTGTTTGTTTTGACATGTTAGTATTATTATTGTAATTTTTTCTGATTTTTGAGAATCCTCTAGATACCCCTAATGAATTCTTCCCCTCAAAAGCTAGATTATGGAAAATAAATTACAGTTAAAGATCTAGAAATAAGTTATGTGATGTGAATTCCTCCATTCTTTGGGTTTCTTGTTGATATAAATATTTTCTAATGGGATGATTCATAGATCTGATATAGTGATGTTCGAGATATGAATTGGAATTCCAACTAAGAAATAATTTATTAATTTGTTCTAAATCGATGTTGGTTTTGAGGTTTCAATAAAATCCCTTTTGACCAGAGTAAAATTACTAATGAATGATGGATGTTTTGGGTATGTTTAAATATATATATCATCTTGAGACTATATTCTTCTTGATTATCATATTTAATATCTTTTATATTGGTGAATTTAAGAACAATTGATGTTTATAATCTAGATATGAGGTTCTCATTTGGATCCAATGAAGAATTCATGATCTATTCCTTGATCACCAATAAATCCAATTAACTGAAATACTTTCCTCAGTCATACCTGAAAAATGGATCTATTGAAGGACTTGATGAGGTATGTGATTATATAATCACCCTTATTGACTTGAAATCTCTTTGAGTGTCTTTTCTAAGACTCATTCTTGATGAACCAACACCCTAAATAGTCATCCTTGAAGCGTATTCTAGTTATCCATTTGTGTGAAATGTGGTATAGGAATGAATCCTTGATGAATCATAGATTTATTCATAAAAAAATTATGTTATTAAGTTTCATACCATTGGGGATATTCTATACTTCATGTATTTTGATCAAAGAAAGGGAAATGGTCCTATAAAGGACAATTGAGTCTTAGAGAATGTAGATGATGGAAGGAGATTGATACACTCTAGTGGAATTCCACCAAATTTTATTAATTTATACACATTATCTATTTTTCTAGATTGACTTACCAAAAATTTATCCAATTTATTTATCTTTAATTAATTTTTTCAAATGTGTTTCATATTATATTAAATTATGATTATTTATATTTTCCATTGATTACTCTGAGTTATTATATTTTCGATATGTATTATTAGTGGATGGATATGATACTCAGAGTATAATATTCTCAATAATGGAATTCAGAACATCACTACTAGTCCAAATCCTATTGCATATAGGGAGTCACACATGAGGTTTCGTGGCTCTCTATCTCAGAGCGGGTGGTTTAGGTTAGCGTATTAAAAAATTGTATCAGTGTCTTGTTTTCTTATTTTTTTTTGAAAAAATGTGGGTCATAGTAGAATGGATATAATATGTTTTAGGCATGTGTGGGATGTTTCCATGTTCATTGCTAAATCATGTGTAACAGAACTTCAATTTACCATTTATGGGATTACTTGTATAGTTTAATGGGATTTTGAGTGCATTTGTGCATTTGGATTACACAAGTAGGACAACATGCTATATATATTAATGTTATGTGCTGCAGACATGTTTTTAAATTATAATCCTTGCTGTGTTCTATTTATATGGGGTATGCTTGTGTTTTTTGTTTGAGTTATATATATATTATCAATCTTATTTTGATATATCTATGCTGGGAATAATTAATTAATCCTAAGAATATTATTTTTCTTTATATATATATATATATATATCTTTTTGTGTGTGTGTGACTTTGAATAATGTGTATGGATGAATAACTTGGCCTATTATATAAAGGATATTCCTTGGGTTATGGGTATACTCATAATAGAACCTTTGTGTGATCCCATAGACTGATTAGGATCGGTCCAACCATGATTGTTTTTTTCTAAAAGATTAATTCTAATTTTAATGGTTACCAACCAATTGAGAATTATGGAACTACGAGCTATGGTGAGTCCGAATTCTCATTCTTGGGATTATAATATAGTTCCACCACATTTTGTACATGAGGGTGTGGTAGAGGAAACTCCCACAAATGTTCTATTGGTGTATGCAATGGGACCACTATATCCATAATTCATTATTCTTGTTCATACCCAAGGAGGAGGGGCACTAAGGTCAATAGTAAGCTATGATAGATATTTCCAATTATAATTCTACAATCTTCTTAGGGAACCGTCGGACCGTATAATGCATAATAATAGATGGAAATCATTGAGGTTTCATTTGAACTCTTTGGGATATATGAGGATAAAAGGTTAAGATAGTAATATTTATGCTATAGGGACTCTCTATGAGGTAGAGGGGGTTGATGGTATTGGATGAAAGACATGAGGGCAAACTTTGGAAGCCATCAAGGAACCATTCTTTGTGGAATTATATTTCCATACACTTTATCTAGATCAACGATATGAGTTCATTTGGTTGTAGTACATATCCATGATGGTATCTATATACACTAATCATTTGACCACGATACAACATTTTCTCCTCTATTTTCAAGGGAAAAGGCACAAAGGCCAAGAATTTTGAGATCAAACTACATTTTGACATAAGATGATTTGTTAGGAACTTCGACCCAGTGACATAAATAGAGGTTCTATGTAATTCCTTGAATATTTAAATGGTCTTGTAAGATGATCAAGTAGTTGGTATTCTTTCACCCTTCAGTTATCAGGTGGGTGGACCTCCTACCCCTATGATCAGTGCCTCTTCTTGAAGCAGGAAGTGGTAGACTAGAGACATGTAAGGTAGTGATATATAGGTGGAGAAGAGTATAGAATATTTTTCACTCTCAGTAAGTGATCCAAAAAAGAATCGTGGTGAGGTTTATTTAAGGGATCAAGACATACATGATTAGAGAACCAGAAATCCATCCACGGGCCTTAGCATTAGGGTCAAATGATGATGACTCTGGAAGGTCATGTACCTTAGGGATATGGTCACACTGATAATACTGGTCAATTTTATGAAGTAGATCATGTTCTAGTATATGTTTTTTAGGGAATATATACCATTCAAACTATGATATTGATCACTTATACATTTTATACTAATCTATTTTATATAGGTTCTTCCCATTCATTTTGATATTCAAATGTTTTTGATGGATTTGACTAATTGGTCAAATTTTATTTTAAGATACCTTCCATCAATCTTCCATTTTCCATGAATGTGTATTGTATTAAATGATTCACAAAGTATTATATGTTCATTTCCAATTATGGATATCTATTTGACCTCTTGATTCTAGAGATGATGAGCATTGATGTGATTCTTGTCATGTCATGTCTGAACATCTTATAAGCTCACATTGATTGTTATAGGATGCAATTATAATTTTCATTGAACTTGAGAGAGATGTAATTTATGAACAAATGATGGGATTTTGGAGTAGGTAGTTTGCTTTAGGACATGAGAAAACATGGTATGATCTTGAGACAATTTGGGATGATCATATCAAAAATTTTAGGCTTGGATATCTTAGAAGGATTATCAGTATCCCCCTCATTTTTTATCCAACTGTGGATCTCTCTTAGGGAATTTTTCAAGGCGAATTCATAAGAATTCTCTTAGATATATGAGTTGAGTTCATGATAGAAATCATGTTAGTTACATAACTTGTTTTAATACCCCCTTATCATATATCACCAACTGAGTTGATAGAGACCAATGTGTATCTTGAGGAATTAGAGTAAGAGGGATTTATTAGGTTGAGTTCATCACATTAGGGTACACAGGTCATGTTCTCTTAGAATGAAAATGACACTCATTAAATTTTATTAGATTATCATAAGTTAAATTAGGTTCAATGAAGAATAAATAAACATTACCAAGATTTGTTAATCTCTTAAATTAGTTATGGTATGTCTGGTGGTTCTCCCTGTTTGATATCAGACTAGGGTATCACTATCTACAAGTTATATATGAGGATATCTAGAAGATAAAATTTTAGAACATGTGTAAGATATATGAGTACTTAATAATGATTTCTGTATTGATTAATTCAACAAAATAGATCATGTATCTCATAAACATGATCTTCCACCCATATTTTATCTCATTATTTATGTTCTTCATTAAATATATCCTTATATACTCACCGTAGTCATATAAATAGGCTGGAAATTTCAAGATTGTCCTAAGTAAACATTATCCACATAATCTATTTGAAAAATTTTCAAGCATTAACTTTTCGATTCCGAAGTAGAATTCCTTGGGGAATGCGGTGTATGAGACATGTATATCTATATAATGAGATAATGAGAAGGTAGTGACTTCTTGGAAACACTCTTTGAACATGTTTTAGATCAATATATTTCTAGGTTTAGTGGGATACTATCAATGTTTTATCCAAGTGTTCACCTATTTGTTATCACCCATAACCACATTGATCTTGAAGGGCGTCATGTCATTGGGGCCAGACTTGTGTGGAGAGGCATTTCTTGGGCTAAATATGAGACTAACTATAACTCTGGTGTTGATTCTTCCTGAGCTAGGGGTTTTTTATGCTATGAACTAAGATGTATTAGGAGATTATTTTGGATTAGTGAGAATGTGATTGAGGAGTAGCTTATGGTTAATGCAAACTATGCCCGACGAGTGGAACTATACTACCATAGAATTATATATGGTAGTTACGATCTATGATTTTATGTGTTTTTGATATTATCTATTTGGTGATAAGTTAACTTTCTTGATAGAACATAAGATACATTCCCATATATTTACAATGTTGGACTACATTTTGATAAAGAGGTTCTAGGTAGAGAACCTATATACATTTAATTTTTATATGGAATCTGAACCATATAAAGGTTGTAAAATTTGAAATGTTTTTTGTCATAAGATATAGGTGTTTAAGGATATTGGTAAATGACCTTTAGAAGAAAAATAGTTCCTAACTAGCATGTTTGATAATCTGAGTGTTGATTATTCTAAGTACAAGGGATAAATGAGATGTTCCCCATTATTGATAACATCTTATTTTGTAGACCAAGTGAATGATAGATAAAAATATGACCCAGAGTATACTTCCATGTGGGAACAAATAGTTAAATGTGACTTGATACATGGGTGGGTGTTTTGAAGTGACAATATGATCTTAGTACATGATAAAGTGGTAATCTTAGCTTCTATTAGGTATGAGATGTTGAGATACTTCCATACAACTTTGTGGGTATATAATATTGGTATGAAAAATATATACCTTTACATCAGGGGATTTTTTTAATAGACAATGATGAAGAGGGACATTGCTGGATTCTTTACCTGATGGATTTCCTACTAAAATATAATGTAGAAGAACCATTGTCCTGATAGACTAATCCATGTACTTTCTATGCCCATTTGAAAGTGTGGGGTTATGAAGATAATTTTTTTGACGGGGATACTTATGACCTTAAGTATCTTTGATATTGCTTCAGTGGTATTTGATCATCTAATTAATGTTTCTCAATTCATACCAATACATGAGACTCACTCTGAAGATGATCTAGGAAAGGTATATATCCATGGTATTGTACTCTTACATGAAGTTACATTGGGAATTTTATCTGACATTGATACATGTTTAATTTCATAGTTTTAGAATGGATTAATAAAGGACTTAGAGACTCATATGAGTCTGATTCTAACATAAATTCTCTAGAAAGAGGAAATTATGAGTGAAATATTAACAAAATGGTGTATATGATTTGATCTAGCACACTATAAATTGGTGGAGTGGGTGATGATCACCTAGAATTTGTTGAGTTTTCATAAATTTCAGTTTCATGGATTTGGTTTAGATGAAACCTTATAATGATCTATATGATAATCTATGTCATTTTATACATTGTTGGTAGGAGTACAGAGTGATAGTGGTTGTAGGGATCAATATGATATATGAGACCTCTACGAGGGTGAATATGTTTTTTAAGAGGTTGATCACAACTCAAATAAAACACATATCTTATCCTAACCATAGAAGGATACCTCAATATTTTTTACATGAAATAGCTTTCTTATGAGTGACACCCTGGTTAGGCCACTAATATTTGAGTAAGAAAGTGAAGAAATGCTCACATATTTTAGACCCTTTGAGACATTTGAATGGGATGATATAGTGTAATACAATATAGAATAATCCTCACATTAATAAGGTATGCATGACTTGTTTCATGTGTATCAAATTTAAAGCTACATGCCTAAATTTTTTTTTATCGACTATGCGGATACATTGCTGGAGCCTACCACATCATACATAGGATTTTTTACACTGATTGTTGACCAGAGAAAGAATTCACTTTGTGGGATGATGAAATAGCTTATTCAAATTAAATGGAAACATGGATGAATCCAAGAGGAGGAATTGAAGTGGGAGGAATATGTTAGGGATTGGTGTCCTTTTTTTTCAAGAAGGATTACAAGAGTCACATCTCAAGAATGAGAATTATTCATAGGTTATAATTTTACCCTCAAATAATATGTTTTTGAGGTATAAATTTTTCGAGATGTTTGGGGGGGGGGGGGCGGTAAGATGGGTTTAGGCCTTTTAAAGGGTTCATATATTAAAAAATGTTTTCCCAAACCATTTTTATTCTCTAGGAAACCATGAAAATCGAGTTCTTGTTTTAAGGGGTAGTAAACAATTTGATAAACTGTGTAGCCTCACCTAGAAATTTGTACGCTATGATCCAATTTTCAACTACACCATTGAAGCATGGTTTAAAAAGCATTATGTCCAAACTATCTGTGTTCTCCATAATCTAAGAAAGGGAACATGGTTGCTTAAAGGTTTTTCAAACTCTGTGGCCAAATCATTAAAAATAGAATCTAATGATACCAAATCCTCCATAATAGAAATTTATGGTCCATTTTGACTCATTATTATTTTTTTAGAAAGATATTAAAATTTAATAGACTCATGTGGACATTCATGATGAATTAATCAATTCTAATTCTATATTATGGTGAATCCATGTGGGATGATGATATGGATTTGAGGTAAGTGATGGGAACCCCTGTGTTATTTAGGTTTATCACTACATATTATCTTATAGGATTATTTAAAGATCTAGAATTCCTATAATGATACATAAAATCTAATCCCAACTAACGAATAGTTCGTGAATTGTTTCTATAAAAGTGGTCATTTCAGTGTGTCCATGAAATCCATTTTAACCAGAGTTATAGTCTTCATGAGTTGTGGATGTTTCTAGGTAAGAAACCATATTTTGGTCATCTTAAGACTCCCTTCATCTTGATTCTCATCTTGATTCTATCTTCCATTTATATATTGTTTATGGATCAATGTTCGTTGTCTAAAATTGATGTTTTCTTCTATAATAGATGAGGAATCCACAATCTATTTCCCAATCTGTAGTGGATCCAGTGAATTATCATCCCATCCTTTACCATATAATTGTTTTTCTTAAAAACTATGTAAGGTGTATGATTCTATAAAAACTCTTTTTGACATGGAATCTCCCTGAGGTAGTTTCTTAAATGCAATTCTTGAGGAATAGGAAGCCAAAATTGGCATCCATGATTCTTTAGATAGTCCTGCATGGGTGTAAAATAGGGTTCATTATTTAATACTTGATGAACCATAGAGTTAATCTTAAAAAAAATTGTTAGGAAGTTCGTTACCTTTTTTGTGATCTTGTAAATAATTATTTACCTGGTATGATTGTTTTGTTGGTATAGTAGTGTGACCATTCTTAATATAGATCACATGTGGATCTATGTTTATCCTATGAGACCCATTTAAAATGAATGATTCCATGATTACTATTTTATAATGTTTTAACATGTAGGATATCGATCACATGTATGATTTGTTTCTACTATATTTTCATTATTATATGATATGTTTTTTCCTTGCATGGTCTACCTAGTTATGTGTGTTCTATGAAATGGAGGTTTCTTTATTGGAACTCAAAATTAGTGGACCATCAAGATATGATTATCCATTAGAGGGATATTTCACATGACTTGTGAAAAAGATGATGATGAACATGAGAATTTGGTAGGGTTATGATGTCTTGGAGACCTAAACCAAGGTGGAGACATTACGACCATGAAAACCTAGAAGACTGGCCCAAGGTATAGACAGTGTAGGATAGTCTAGAGCCTTAAATTGTGATAGAGTCAGGGAATGTTAACCAAGATTCTTAATTTATGATGGATCCAAGATATGATGACGTGCATGCCTTGTCCAACCCGATTCCATGTTATTATCGAGACGTATGATCACTATCCTTATGACTTGTTATTGATCACCTCTGACATTCTAGGATTTTCCTTCTAATATGAAGCCAACTATGGTAGGGTTGGGGGTTGTGGTGGCTTGGATAACACATTGGTAATGGATATATGATTTTTGTGCTTACTTGAAAATTTATTATTATCATGGAATAAACAATTTATACATTGTGAGTACTTGTTATAGACTATTTGTTGGTATCGTACTCAGTTTTATTATTCACACCTTAAATAAGGATCTCTATGTTAATACATACTACTTGTATAGGTATCCATGAATGGGAAATGGACCAATAGAATAAAATTAAGTTGAATAATATGGATCTAATAGTAGAATCAACATATTCTCGGTTGGATTTTAGTATATTTTTAATAAATTTTCTTATTTCACTATTAATATGGTTTAAATTTCCATAGTGGGATCCTAATTACTTTTAATTGCCTATATGTATCAAATATGTTCCCTATGATAATAAAATATGATGTTTTATCTTAATCCTTGATTACTTTATGTTTTTATAGTTTATTTATATATTATAGGTGAATAGATATGATATAAAGGGAATAGTATCCCCACAGATAGTGTTCATAGCCATGCCATTAGTCACAAATCCTTTTCATATAGATAAGCACACATGAGGTTTTGTGGCTCCCCTACTCAGAATTAGTGGTTTAGGATAGGTATTTACAACTACTATGGTCATCAATATTCTATAGTTTCCATAAACTAGACAAAGTTCATGGAGTCTATATATAAGAACCACCATGGTCATTACTACCCAATATTTCGTGTGACTAGAGTGTTTTATATTCACTATTATGACACCCTATGAACATACAAGCCTGGTTATCAAAACCACATTTAAAATAATCTGATCAAACATATTTAAATATTTTAGAAACATCCCTTTGATAGTAATGAAGTGATTAGTTTGAACATATAATGATCATTGGTAGTGAAACTAAACAAAAAACACATATCTTTTCCATCAATAAGTAATCAAACATTCAAGGTAATAAAAAAATAAAGCATAAAAATGGTGTACCTACAATTCTTGAATAATAAAAACGTATGTAAAAACCCAAACTATTATGAATGAAATTTCCCCCTTTTTGTAGTAAAGTAATATAGTATAATAACATAAAATCACTATAATAAACACAATTCCAGGTCATTATTAAATGAACTACTAAATTATATGTGTCATTTAAACCCATTTTTTTTCATTTCTATGATTTGAATTTCAAAAATCTGACATACATGGTTGTGATCAGTAAGCTATTTGGGGTCCGATCGGAAAAACACAATTTTTGGTGAATAGTAACATACCCTTATGAACAGTAATGTTACCCTTATGAATAGTAATACGACCCATTTGAATAGTAATTTGGCTATGTGAATAGGAACTTCACCAATGATTATATAAATAAATATTATCCATCATATAAGTGACAATATGATATAATTATCTTATAGTATAAGTATTTTTGTAAGTCATGAAAATTTAGCAATTATTTTAATAATTTTAAAAAATATATTTTCATAAAATGTATTAAATATACTAGTATTTTGAATTATTATGATTATACGATAATTTTATTAGACCTTAATTAAGTTTTAAAAGTGTTAGAAAAATAGTTTTAATTTTAAAATATGTATTTTGAAGTAAATTATGACTTTAAGAAAAAATTAAATTACTTATATTTATAAAATTATTATCATAAAATGGTGTATATTTTTTAATTCAACATGTTGATAAATTCTTTGGGTGATTTGTTCAGTTTTTTCTAAAATACTTGAATTTTTGATGAATAGTGAAATTCGATAATTTAAAAAATATGCTAAATAAATGAATATCCGCATCATGATTGAGTCATGGATGATGTAAATGGACATTGGTTCAAACCCACATTCCCTATTTACTGTATTAAGTAATGGAATCATCACTATTTTTTATTCTGAGGGAAATTAATAAACTAGTGAATTTAATATTGAGAAAACACCCCTCCCCTCCACTATAAATACCATCCCTCATAACCTCAATTCTTCACACCTCTCAAGACATGTGCCGAATCCAAATTTTGAACAAATATCTTCCCAATATACTAACCCTATCCATAACCCCTTGTTCTCATAGAAATATTAAATCCTCTCCATTAAAGAGGATCTCAAAGAAGATATATTCCTATGGTAATTTCTCCCTATTTTCTTTCAATTTCATTTCAAAATTTCATTTTTTTTCTTCTCTTAACCTAAAATTCTATTATCCAAATGTCATGATAACTCATGTATGATTTATATAATATTATTATATCTTATTAATGGATGATTATTCACTATGTTGATCCCTCTCTCTCTTTTTTTTATAAAAATGAAATCGTCACCCGTGATGTGTTAATTTACCTATATCATGGGAGATGCACTTAAATTTTCCATCAAATACTTCAAGGATGTAACACCCCATGCTTCTACAGTACGCTTCTCTTTGAATAATGTGATAGCGTGTGTTGTACGCAACACCGAGTTCTAACACACCATAACTAATCAAACTAGCCGTTATGAATAGTATTACCTACTTTTTGAAATTATATATATTTTATATTTTAAAATGGACATCATTTTTGGATTCGGAATATCGAATTTAGCCTAAGGTTAAATTTTGGTACTTTTCGGATAACTTTAATATTTTGATTAATAATGAAAATTACTAAATTTTAATTAAAAACAACTTTTTTAATCGAAATAATTTATATTGATAAATTATGAATTTGAGTGGTTTTAAAGTATATTTAGAATATATTTTTACCATTTAATACAATTTTGGTAATTGGACATAATTTCACAATTAAATCGAACATAAACAAGTATCAATCTTTTGATAGTTATTATATCTTAAAAACACGTTTTTTGTTTTGACAGCAGAAATTAATTTTAAATTAATTTCTACCACTTATGTGTTTTGAATTTGGAAAAATGGATTCCATATTTGGAATCAGGATGTTAAAATTGTGTAAATAGGTAACTTATATTTTTAGACATTTTGAATAATTAATTCGGTAAATATTTTATTTACCATGGTTAAAGGGTAAATCCGGTAAATAAGGGTTAAAAAATAATATTATAATAATACAAAATTACCCTAAAACGTGTCCTAACCTTATTTTTTGATACATGTTCGACCATGGGCATATTTGGGTCGATTTGGGGACCCCATGGTGCCACTTGTAAGTGATAGGGACACTTTATTTTAATTAAGTTAAAATGAATACAAAAAATGACACAAGCATATATCTTTTAGAAAAAATTTTTTTACATAGGGTTATATATGATGGATTTTGGACTATAAATATTAATTAGAAATATAAAAAGATTTATGACATAATTATATTTTATTTATAATTTTTATAAATTAAATAATTTAATTTATTTATGACACAATGATGATACAGTAATTACCATAATAGTGAAAAATTAAAATAATTGATATTATAAATACCCAAATAAATATAATTTGAGACTTTTAATGCATTTAAATAATTTTATAGGATAATATGACATATTAGGATTGATTTAATTTACTTTTTTCTAAGTAACCATTCTGTTATAAGTTTCACAGAAATTAACTATTGAATAGTGTCAAAATTGACATAAAAGTGTTTTTAAAAAATATATTATATTATTAATTGATATTAAATTTATAAAAATATAAGGTTCGGCCAAGAGACTTATATAATGATATTTGTATCATTAATTGACCATTTGGGGGTCTCTTGGATGTATATAGTACGTTTATTAACTATATAATATAAAAATTCAAAGTGACAAAGTAAATGTCAAACTAATTAACTAAGAGTTAAATCTAAAAGATTAGGTTAATATAGTAACCGAAGCCTGTCTAAATTCTATTGGTTGAATGGTTTTCCACCTATAACCACTTTAACCTTTTAATAATCAACTTTAGATCCAATAAAACTGAATATGAATTTATTATAAAATAATATTTCTAGCTTTTCCAAAGGTTCCCCTCACCCCTCTTATAAAAGGGCACTCTTCCTTCTCATTTATTCACACTTTAAAAGCCTTTTGGTTCGGCCAAACTATGCCAAAATACTCTCCCAACTTTCCTCAATACAACCTAGAGGCCTTAGTTTGATCAGAAAGCCATCCTAAGGAGCCCATTTTGATCAAATCAAAAGGAAGAACCCGAAGAAGAGGTAATGATTTCACCACCCTTTTCCAAGTTCCTTTCTTCTTCCAATTCTTCTTCCTTTGTTGTTACCATTCTAAAATAATAACTCCAGTATCATATATATACTGTGATGTTATTATAAATATTGTAAAACCATATTCAGTATTCTATCCATCTTTTGAATAACATTATACCATACGTGCGTACATATGGCTTACCGTCTCCACGTCGTGGTGTAATTGTTATTGAATATATTATTATTTGGATGGGTATAATAATGATGTGTAACTCGTTTAAATAAAAAATATAACATGATAATGATTCTGTATATATGATATACTATCCAATTATATATTATTTTAATATCAAAAGAATGATATTGTCACTCGTGCGTACGTACAATCTACCGTATCCACGAACGCGATGAGATTCATTCTCCATCGTATCCATTCAAGTATAATTAACATTTGATGATTTAAAAATAATGTTTAAGAACTTGATATTATTCTGGATATGAATAAGATACAAACTATCCATGACAAACATGTCTTACATAACAAAACATATAAAAGAAAACGAGTAAGTTAACACCCGAAACGATGATAATACTAAGATATTATTAACAAAGAAATGTTAAAAGATCATATATGATATTATATTAATATATATGATTCTTGTATAATTTAAAAACAATTATTTCTCCATTATAGAGGAGGTTAACCTACCCTCAACCACGGAAAAGTACAGGGTAATGGTTTTTTCACAATCTCTTCATTATCTGAGGTTGTTTATACGTAATAATCTACTGGGATCTCTTTATCATCAACATCCATGTTTCTTAAAAATGTATTTCAAAACATTTTTACCATTTACAAGAATATGGGTTATAGTCATTTATACCTTTGTTTGACTTTTTATAAGTGGTTTATAAAGGAATCTTTCCGTCGTTTTCCAAATAAGGTGCTTTTTAACCTTTTCGACAGAATTAAGGTAAGAATGTTTTTTTAACTTATACGGTGGGTGCGGTTATTTTTTGCCGTTATAAAATTGTCGAAGCTTCCCTTACAAGCTTATAAGAATATTTTCATTGAAAATGTTATATTTTATGAATATATGACTCTTAAATGATTTCTAAATAGAAAGAGATATATCTCTAAAAAGAGTTTTGATTTCATCTATGTCAACATCATTTGATGGATTTTACGCTTATTTGAAGTTGATTTATTATGATACAAAGCTTCTATATTGTATCGAAGGTTTTGTGATATGTTTTCCTGTGGATGTGCTCTTTTTATACCGTTCATAATTTATAGTGAAAGTATTGACATTTCGTATGCTAGTTTTAATACGAATGTTTATGTTATGTTTAAACCTTCTCATATGGGAATGAATTGGACTTAATATGTGATGAGTGGAGCCTGCTATAGCACCTAGATGCATCGGTAGGTCTCATGAGACAAAATAGTGTCTTGGCAGAAGGCCTTGAAAAAATATTATTTGTAGTCCGGGCAAGAGGCCTTGGCTATCTGGTTATGATAGTCTGGAATTATGCATTCCATCATTATGAAAGCAGTTATTGATATTTCATGTGATTATTTGATTAGTAGAATATCCATGTGAATACGTAAACAGAATTATTTCATTTTATTTTTTCCATACTATGTTGAAGTTCAAGTTTAAAAGGCTTTTGTTTTAGTTATACATTGCCTTAATTGTTTATTCTTTTTTACGAAGGTTTCTGATTTATTGTTATCCTTAATGGTCATTTGAGCTCACCCCTTTTCTATGTTTTATTTTTCCCAGAATGTGAAGAAGTAAATTATGAATGACCTGAAGGGATAGTATGAGGGGATAAGAGTGTGGAATATTGACACTATGTTGTTGTAGTTTTCATTTTTATGATGTAATGTAAAACATTAGGAATATATCTAGTGTTTCCAAGGATACCAAACCAATCATTCTTTCGAGATTTGATCTTTCTTGTGATCATGCCAATGTTATTTAATAATGCACCGACTCAAGGTAACTGGGGTTGGGGCATTACAGTTGGTATTAGAGGAAGTTTAGTACAAACCTTGGAATCTAGATTTAGATAAACTCTTATTAGAGCACGTAGAACTAAGATGAATTTTGAGGATTAGTATAGAAGAACTTCCTAGAATTTTGGTATTGTAGAGATTTTGTGAGTTTTCTGAGCAGTACATCCCTGTCTGGATATGATCAGGTAGAGGCGGCTCTGGTATAGATGTACCTAGAGGTAAAACCCGAAAACACCGCTTTGATCTAGACTCGAATGGGAACTGGTGCACGACAATGGGCCTTGCTGCACTCTTGGTTACGACACTCCCGGGGGATATGCTTAGGATAACTCTCATTTTCATTACAAATCATTATAAAGGGTTGATGAGTATATACTTCCACAAAGAAATCATTTTTATGATTATGGATTATATCCATAAATAGTTCAATTTATGTTAAGTGTTTTATAATTATGGGATTATGTATTTTGATTTATAAACTGTTCGAGTTTATGCCATTATTTAGAAATGGTTCCTAGGGGAAGAAATGGAAACCATACCAATGCACACACTCCATGTAGGGATTTCCCTCCTTCTCAAGATAATTATAGTGGAGCTGGTGATGCAACTGGTGCCGATCAACTAATCACCATACTGGGACAACTTACTTAGGTTATGAATAATAACCTTACCCTTATGGAGCACCCTGATCCACATCGTGGAGGATCAATGTTAGATCACTTCATGAGGAAACAACCACCAATGTTCAATGGGAGTACAAATCCCTTAGTAGCTGAGCAATGGATATTTTCCCTAGAAAAAATATTTTAGGATTTGGGGAGTAGTGAAAGGGAAAACGTTATCATGGTAGTTTATCGCCTCACTGGAGATGTTGATCATTGGTGTTCATTGATTCAAAATACGAAGGAAGAGATAAAGTATCAAATATGGAATAGAGGGAGTTCAAAGATCTATTTTTAGAAAAATACTTTCCTCGCGACCATCAAGCAGATATAGAAAGGCAGTTTCTGAGTCTGAGACAAAAGGCGGATGATAATGTCACAAAGTATGAGGCTAACATTACAAGGTTAGCAATGTATGCTGGAGATTATATACGTAAACCAAGAAGTAAGATTGATTGTTTCTTTGATGAGATAAAACCATTTCTCCGTCGAGCATTAGTGTCACAATCCTTCTCGTCGTACGAAGGCATTATCTCATGTGCTATCAAGACCGAAAAGGAATTATCTAAGTCTTATGACTTTAAAGAAAAGCAAGAGAAGAAGAGACCTGCTGATCAATCTGGGAATGGAAATAAGGGGAAGAGGGGAAAGGTTGAATATCCATCCTGTGGTAAATGTGGTAAGAAACACCCCGGTACTTGCTTGAAGGGAACATGAGTCTGTTACAAGTGTGGTGAAAAAGGCCACCAAGCTCATGATTGAAAAAGGAAGATGAAGCTACCAATGTTCAGTGATACAATTTTTGGGAGATGGGGCATTATGCAAATGAATGTCCTAAGCGCCAGGGTAACTTAACTCAGAAAATTCCAAGGGATCAAGGCCAAGCTTATGCTATCACTACTGCTGAGGTAGAAGCTCCGAAAGATGTGGTGTCAGGTAATTTAATGGTTTCCTAAAGTTTAGAAAATTCATTATTTGATTCTGGATCATCGCATTTTTTCATATCTTCCTAGTTTGCGAAGAAAATTAGATATTTCCAATTTGATTTAACAAGGGAGTTGTCAGTTAAAACTCCTAAAGGAAGTATCATTGCAATTTTTTTTTTGTGAATCGGTCCCCATTAGAGCACATAAATGTTCTTTATCTGCTGATCTCATCGTCATACCTATGATTGAGTTTGATATAATACTTGGTATGGAATGGCTTTCGGACTATGATGCGAAGATTTATTGTAAGAATAAAGAGGTTACGATTCTTGATGATGATGATAAGGAAGACCATATTTTTAGAGCAGAATCGTCACCACCTAATTCTTATCAAGATCCACCCCCAGTAGCTCAACTAAATTCAATTATTGGGGAGGAAGAGAATGAAATGACTATGGGTGAGGAAAGGAATGTTCAAATAGAGGATGTACCCGTTGTTAAAGAATATGTAGATGTTTTTCCGGAAAATTTACCTGGACATCCTCTAGAATGAGAAGATGAGTTTTCCATTGATTTAATTCCTGGATCAAGCCCTATATCGAAGACCCCTTATAGAATGGATACTGTAGAATTAGTCGAAATAAAGAAAAAATTAGAGGAATTGAGTAATAAAGGATTTATTCACCCTAGTGTTTCTCCATGGGGAGCCCCTGTTATTTTTTTAAAAAGAATGATGGATCCATGAGGTTATGTATCGACTACAGGGAGATCAATGCTATAACAATAAAGAAAAATTATCCCCTACCTCGCATTGATGATTTATTTGACCAACTGCATGGAGCTCAATACTTTTCAAAGATTGACCTTCGATCTGGATACCATCAGTTGTGTGTGAAGAAGGAAGACATTCCGAAGACAGCATTTCAAACCAGGTACGGGCATTATGAGTTTACTATAATGCCTTTTGGATTGACTAATGCACCCTCTGTATTCATGGATCTGATGAATAGAGTTTTCAAGGAGTATCTCGATGAATTTGTGGTGGCATTTGTTGAATATATCTTGGTATACTCCATAAGCTATGAAGATCATGAAAATCACTTGCGCATTATCCTGAAGACTCTGAGAAGACATGAATTATATGGGAAGTTTAGCAAGTGTGAATTTTGGCTTCAGGAGATTTCTTTTCTTGGCCATATTGTCTCTAAATATGGAATCTCTATTGATCCTTCTAAGACCATGGAAATCCAAGAATGTCCAGCACCTACGAATATAACTGAGGTACGTAGTTTTATTGGTTTAGCAGGTTATTATCGACGTTTCGTCCAGAATTTTCCCCGATTGGCTAACCCATTAACGAAGCTCACACGTAAAGTGGTTAAATTTGTTTGGAAAAAAGAGTGTGAAGAATGTTTTGAAGAACTGAAGAGAAGATTCGTCAATTCTCCTATATTGACTCTACCATCGGGGAATAATGGGTTCGTTATTTATAGTGATGCATCGAAGAAAGGACTTGGTTGTGTCCTTGTGCAGAATGATAGGGTTATTGCCTATGCATCACGAGAGTTGAAAATTCATGAACAAAACTACCCTACTCATGATCTCGAGTTAGCATTTGTGATCTTTGCTTTGAAGATATAGAGGCACTACCTCTATGGTGAAAAATGTGAGATTTATACTGATCACAAGAGTTTGAAGTATATTTTCTCAAAAAAAGAACTCAACATGAGGAAAAGGAGATGGCTTGAATTACATCAGGATTATGATTGAACGATACACTACCACCCGGGGAAAGCAAACAAGGTGGAAGATGCTTTGAGCAGAAAAGACCATGGAGTTTTGATCGTGATGAGAATTTAAAGGGATCTAATTTTCATAGATCTAGTGAAGATGGACATGGGAATAACCAGGGAAGGTGAAACATCAATGCTTTTTCAAATGGTTTCAAAACCTTCTTTACTAGAAAGGATTAAGAGTTCTCAGACTGATGATGGAGAATTTCAAAAGAAGATTAAAGCTATGAATGATGGGAGATTGAGAGATTTTGTGTATGAAGATGGAATTTTGAAATTCAGGAAGATGCTATGTGTTCCTGATATACCTGATCTAAAAAGGGAATTGATGGATGATGCTCATAGTTCCAATTTCTCTATACACCATGGGAGCACCAAAATGTATAGAGATTTGATGGGACATTTTTGGTGGGAGAACATGAAGAGGGAGATTGCCGATTTTGTGTCAGGATGTATGGTTTGTCAACAAGTGAAAGCTGGAAGGCAACAACCTGGTAGAGTATTGCAACCTCTTCCTATACCTGAGTAGAAATGTTACAATATTACGATGGACTTTTTCATGGGACTACCAAAGTCTCTTATAAGGAATGATGCAATATGGGTTATTATTGATCATCTTACAATGTCAACACATTTGCTTGCTATAAGAGAAGATCTACCACTAGAATTTCTAGCAAGACTATATATTAATGAAGTTTTGAGACATCATGGAGTACCCCTATAAATTGTTTCTGATCGTGATCCCTGTTTTACTTCAAGATTCTGGAAGAGTCTTCATAAATCCCAGGATACTAAACTTCATTTGAGCACTGCCTACCACCCTCAGACAGACGGACAGTCAGAACGGACTATTCAAACCTTAGAAGACATGCTGAGATCTTCTTCACTTGAATTTTAGGGTATGTGGGATCAATATTTACCTTCGGTAGAATTTTCCTATAACAATAGCTTCCATTCGAGTATTCATATGGAACCATATGAAGAGTTATATGGAAAGAGATGTCGCACACCAACCTGTTGGGATGACGTTGGTGAAAGAAAACTTGTAGGTCCATAACTGGTGGAGGAAACGATGGAAAAGGTGAAGGTAATCCAAAATCACATCAACGCAGCTCAAAGTAGGCAAAAGAGCTATGCTGATAATCGAAGGAAGGATTTGGAATTTCAAGTCGGTGATCATGTTTTCCTGAAGGTATCTCCATGGGAGGGAGTCATACGTTTTGGTAAGAAATGTAAATTGAGTCCCAGGTACATCGGACCTTTCGAAATTCTAGAACGAATTGGCGTTGTAGCTTACCGATTGGCAATGCCGCCAAGTCTCTCCAAAGTTCACGATGTGTTCCACATATATCTGTTGAGGAAATACAAGGCTGTCCCAACGCATGTACTCACCTATGAAGAATTAGAACTGGAACCCGATCTGTCTTATTGTGAAGATCCCGTCAGGATTCTTGATACAAGAGAACATGTACTGAGAAACCGGATGACGCGTCTGGTAAAAGTTTTGTGGAGAAACCATAAGATTGAAGAGGCAACGTGGGAACCCGAGGAACATATGATGAAGAACCAACCGAGTCTTTTCATGCGATAATATTCTATAAATTTTTAGGATGAAATTATTTGAAGGAGGGTAGAATGTAACACCCCATGCTTCTACGGTACGCTTCTCTTTGAATAATGTGATAGCGTGTGTTGTACGCAACACCGAGTTCTAACGCATCATAACTAATCAAACTAGCCTTTATGAATAGTAATACCAATTTTTTGAAATTATATATATTTTATATTTCAAAATGGACTTAATTTTTGGATTCGGAATATCGAATTTAGCCTAGGTGAAATTTTGGTACTTTTCGGACAACTTTAATATTTTGATGAATAGTGAAAATTACTAAATTTTAATTAAAAACAACTTTTTTAATCGAAATAATTTATATTGATAAATTATGAATTTGAGTAGTTTTAAATTATATTTAGATTATATTTTTACGATTTAATACAATGTTGGTCATTGGACATAATTTCACAATTAAACCGAACATAAACAAGTATCAATCTTTTGATAGTTATTATATCTTAAAAAAACGCTTTTTGTTTTGACGGCGGGAATTAATTTTAAATTAATTTCTGCCACTTCTGTGTTTTGAATTTGGAAAAATGGATTCCATATTTGGAATCAGGATGTTCAAATTGTGTAAATAGGTGACTTTTATATTTAGATATTTTGAATAATTACTTCGGTAAATATTTTATTTACCATGGTTAAAGGGTAAATCCGGTAAATAAGGGTTAAAAAATAATATTATAATAATAAAAAATTACCCTAAAACATGTCCTAACCTTATTGGTTGATATATTTTCGACCATGGGAATCTTTGGGTCGATTTTGGGACCCCATGGTGCCACTTGTAAGTGATAGGGACTCTTTATTTTAATTAAGTTAAAATGAATACAAAAATGACATAAGCATATATCTTTTAGAAAACTTATTTTTACATAGAGTTATATATGTTAGATTTTCGACTATAAATATTCATTAGAAATATAAAAATATTTCCTATATAATGATATTTTATTTATAATTTTTAGACATCAAATAATGTAATTTATTTATGACACAATGATGATGCAGTAATTACCATAATAGTAAAAAATTAAAACAATTGATATTATAAATTCCCAAATAAAAATAATTTGAGACATTTAATTAATTACACTAATTTTCTAGGATAATATGACATATTATTATCGATTTAATTGACTTTTTTAGAAGTAATAATTCTGTTATATGTTTCACAAAAATCAACTATTGAATAGTGTCAAAATTGACATAAAAAAGTTTTTAAAATAAATATTATATTATTAATTGATATTAAATTCCTAAAAATCTAAGGTTCGGTAACGAGACTTATATCATGATAGATGTATCATTAATGGACCATTTGGGGGTCTCTTGGATGTATATAGTATGTTTATTAACTATATAATATAAAAATACAAAGTGACATGGTAAATGTCAAACTAATTAACTAAGAGTTAAAACTAAAAGATAAGGTTAATATAGTAATTGAAACCTGTATAAATTCTATTGGTCGAATGGTTTTCGACCTATCCCAACCTTAACCTTTTAATAATCAAATTTGGTGCCATTTGAAACCGAATATGAATTTATTATAAAATAATATTTCTAGCTTTTCCAAAGGTGCCCCTCACCTCTCTTATAAAAGGGAACTCTTCCATCTCATTTATTCACACCTTCAAAGCTTTTTGGTTCGGCCAAAATCTTCCCAAATACTCTCCCAACTTCCTTAAATACAACCTAGAGGCCTTAGTTTGATCATAAAGCCATCCTATGGAGCCCTTTTGATCAAATCAAAAGGAAGAACCCGAAGAAGAGGTAATGATTTCACCACCCTTTTCCAAGTTCCTTTCTTCTTCCACTTCTTATTCTTTTGTTGTTACCATTCTAAAATAATAACTCCAGTATCAAATATATAATGTGATGTTATTATAAATATGGTACAACCATATTCAGTAATATATCTATCCTTTGAATAACATGTCACCATATGTGCATACGTACGTCTTACCGTCTTTACGTCGTGGTGTAATTGTTATTCAATATATTATTATTTTTATGGGTATAATAATGATATGCATCTCATGTAAATAATAAATATAACATGATAATGATTCTGTATATATGATATAATATCCAATTATATATTATTTTAATATCAAAAGAATGATATTGTCGCTCGTGCGTACGTACGGACTACCGTCTCCACGAACGCGATGAGATTCATTCTCCATCATATCCATTAAAGTATAATTATCATTTGATGATTTAAAAATAATTTTTAAGGACTTGATATCATTATGGATATGAATAAGATACAACCTATCCATGAAAAACATGGCTTACATAACAAAACATATAAAAGAAAATGAGTAAGTTAACACCCGAAACGACGATAATACTAAGATATTATTAACAAAGCAATGTTAAAAGATCATATAATATCATATTAATATATATGATTATTGTATAATTTAATAATAATTATATATCCATTATACAGGAGTTTAACCTACCCTCAACCAAGGAAAAGTACAAGGTAAGGGTTTATTTCAAAATCTCTTCATTATCCGAGGTTGTTTATACGTAATAATCTACTGGGATCTCTTTATCATCCACATCCATGTGTCTTAAAAATGTATTTCAAAACATTTTACTATTTACAATAAAATGGGTTAAAGTCATTTATACCCTTGTTTGACTCTTTATAAGTGGTTTATAAAGGAATATTTCCATCGTTTTCCAAACAATGTGCTTTTTAACCTTTTCGACAGAATTAAGGTAAGAATGTTTTTTTAACTTATACGGTGGGTGCGGTTATTCTCCACCGTTATAAAATCGTCGAAGGTTCCCTAAAAATCTTATAAGAATAATTTCAAAGAAAATGTTTTATTTCATAAATATATGACTCTTAAATGATTTCAAAATAGAAAGAGATATTTCTCTAAAAAGAGTTTTGATTTCATCTATGTCAACATCCTTTGATGGAATTTACGCTTATTTGAAGTTGATTTATTATGATACAAAACTTCTATATTGTATTGAAGTTTTTGTGATATGTTTGATTGTGGATGTGATATTTTTATACCGTTCATAGTTTATGGTGAAAGTATTGACATATCGTATGCTAGTTTTAATACGAATGTTTATGTTATGTTTAAACCCTTTCATATGGGAATGCATTGGACTTAATATGTGATGGGTGGA
Source organism: Viscum album (assembly GCA_963277665.1). Lineage (NCBI taxonomy): Eukaryota > Viridiplantae > Streptophyta > Magnoliopsida > Santalales > Viscaceae > Viscum > Viscum album. The sequence continues at coordinate 1,540,197,655 of OY728150.1, forward strand.
GCCCGCTATAGCTCCTCGATGCATCGGTAGGTCTCATGAGACAAACTAGTGTCTTGGCACAAGGCCTTGACAAAATCTTATTTGTAGACCTGGCACGAGGCCTTGGCTATGGGGTTAGGATAGTCTGGCATTATGCATTCCATCATTATGAAAGCGGTTATGGATATTGCATGTGATTATTATATTAGTAGAATATCCATGTGAATAAGTAAATGGCATTATTTCATTTTATTTTTTCCATACTATGATGAAGTTCAAGTTTAAAAGGCTTTTATTATAGTTATACACTGCCTTAATTGTTTATTCTTATTTACGAAAGTTTCTGCTTTATTGTTATCCTTACTGGTCATTTGAGCTCACCCCTTTTCTATGTTTTATTTTTCCCAGGATGTGAAGAAGTAAATTATGAATGAACTATAGGTATAGTATGAGGGGATAAGAGTGTGGAATATGGACACTATGATGTTTTAGTTTTCATTTTTATGATTTAATGTAAAACTTCCGGAATATATCTAGTGTTTCCAAGGCTACTAAACCAATTAGTCTTTCGAGATTTGAGCTTTATTGTGATCATGCCAATGTTATGTAATAATGCACCGACTCTAGGTAACTGGGGTCGAGGTGTTACAAAGGATGTCAATAAAACCATCAAATAGTTTAAAAAATATGTTAATATTTATGTTTTTACCCCTTTTATGTTCTGTAAACATGTTTTATACATAATACTAAATGATAAAACAAAACATGTTCGTTGTAATAAAAAACCGCCCAAATTAACCCAAAATAATAATCATAAAATTTTAATTAATGATTCATAAGCATAACCAAACTCAACATAAGATAATTTAAACTCATGGTAGATCATCAATATCTTGTAATATTTTTTTTATATTTATCAATTTTTTACCCGAACATCCATTCATGTGTACAAGTGAACCGTTCATGAAAACAAAGAAAAAGAACACTCCGGAACAATGAATTTAAACTCTATAACTCATCCAAAAGCCTATAAAAGAACATAATAAAATCATAATTAATCATACTCATGTATAAAAGGTTTTTGATTATTTAATTAATGAATTCAATGTAATTATATTTAACATTAAAGTGAAGAAAGTGTTTGGATAGAAGGTTAGGGGAATTCTTGAACCCGACATTCTTTCTTTGAGGTTTCCCTCTTTTACTCTATCTTCAGTATGATTATTCCATAAATATAATTTATTCATCATGAACCTAAATTTTATTGGATATATATGTTTTCCAATGGAGTTTCTGTAAAACACAATATTTTCCATAAGAAATCTTATTTCAAAAACACACCTTTTACTTCCCACTCAAGGTTGATGGTGCTTGTATGAAGTATATTAATCCCTCTTTCATTTGGGAACCCAATTTTTGTGAATGTTTTATTTATTATGTGAAACCCATTCCATTCTATGGGTTGTTATATGTTCAAGATTGATACATGTTCAATGTCGAATGCATGATAATGTAAATTTTATGATGTGATGAGTGCACCTAGAATTATATGGAGAAATGGAAATGTTATGATGTAACGGGAGCACCCATAATTGTGTAGAACTATAATGAATTGGTTAATGTAAATAAACTCATGAATAAAGTGAATTATGAATGATAATTAATCTATAATGTTTCACAACTATGTGTGGTAGATGAACACTAAGACATGCTGGTTAATTTTTATGCATTTCCACATTCCATGATATTATCTATTGACTCTTCTCATGATGACGATGATGATGTTATGATTATGATCACCCCATGTTATATTATTTCTTGTTCTTATCTATCCTATTTTTGGGATTTTACCACACCCCTTTTGATTTATATTGTCAGGTGACTACTTGCACTAAGGATAAGTCCAAAGCCAATAATAAGCTAGAGAAAAAGGAATTAAATAAATTTTTTATATTGTAAATTTTAAGTATAGTCCTAGTTTTATCAAGAAACTAATCTTTTGCATCCTCGATGTGTAATGTTTTTATGTTTTTATCATCAAAATGATGTAAAAGTAATGTAAGAAAGGAAGTGTCACTATATTTGGTATCAAAGGAACATTTTAGTTAATTATGTAATTAGGATTAGATAAACCTAGTTAAAACACTAGTACAAGACTAAGTATATGTAAGAAAACAAGATGGTTTTATAAAAACATGGATCCCCTAAGATATTATTTTAGTGTTAATTTAACAAAATAAAAAATATATTTATTCATAACTTTTGTACTTTAACCTTTCATATTTTAGAAAATGGCCGGAACCAAGAGAAACCAGGCCAACAACCTGTGCGAGGGACAATGCATCGATGGTCTAACTGACATCCAAACTTATATAGGAGGTGGAGTTCAGGACTTCATAAATATTCTTACCCAGTTGTCTTAGGTTATGAATAAAAATCTGAATAATGTGGAATGTTCTCCTTCAACAAAGAGAGAGAAACTATCTATCAAGTTTTTTATGTGGCAATGTGCACCGACGTTTATTGGATCGTCTGATCCATTAGTTACAGAACAGCATGTCAACTCGATGGAGAAGATCATTTTTGTGCTCCACTATTCTAATATGAAGAAGGTGACTCTTAATGTTTATCATATAGATGGAGAGGCCGACCAATGGTGGGATTTGATTAAGAACACCAATATGAGAGATTAAATTAAAGAGATGAAGTTGGAATATATTAATATAATGTTTATTAACAAGTATTTCCCAGAAACTATTCATATGAAGATGGAGTGATAATTTATAGAGCTAAAGATAAAGGATGTGGAATATATTATGGCCAACGAAGTGAATTTTACAAGGCTTTCAAGGTACAATTGATTATTTTTTATCAATAATGATTGAAAAATTGACATATTTTATATTGTATTAAAACCACACCTTCAAAGGCTCTAGAAATTAGAGAATTTTAGAGTTATGAAGAAGTTTTTCATTATGCCCTAAAAGTAGAGATATAATTTTTAGAATGGTCCCATGGATATGGTGATAAGAAATGAAATATGGAGATTCATGTTTGAGGATCTAATGGGAATGGTGGAAAGAAAAATAAACCACACACATGTAAAAAATGTGGGAAGAAGCATCAGGGGAATTACTTCAATGGGATGGGGAACAACTTCAAGTGTTTGAGCACTACAAAAAAACTAGCATTTAATAGAGATGTTATTTATTAGCTATAAAATAAATCAAGGAGAAATGGCATATTTATCAGGCCTAAAGAATGTGTCGACAAATTTAATCTTTTATGAGCGCATTTATATTATCACTGATAAAGGAAACCTTTTTCAGCATTTTATTTTTAGCGCGGATAAAGGGTATCCTTTATCAGTGAATTACTTTTAACACTGATAAAGGGTTTATTTTATCAGCATTTAAGTCTTAGTTCTGATAAAGGTTATAATTATTTAGCACATTATTCATAGAGTTAATAAATATTTCTTTAATTAATGAATTTTTTATACTGATAAAATTGAGAAATAAAATAAAAAATAAAAAAAATGCATTCATTACAAATTTTATTAATAAAACTATTGATAAAAATTAATTGATTGATTATATATTATTAAATATTAAATATTTTATTAATTATTAAATTATTATAATTAATGTAATTAAATTGTATATATTATATATATATATATAAATGTATATAAATAATATTTATATATTACAAAATATTTATGCGTTTTTACCTTAAATAGTAATATATTTATTGAATAATTATATATAATTATAAATTAAAATGCCTTAAAAATACTAACTAACTGCATAATACTCGACATATAATTGAATGTCGTTTGATTTTTCAATTTAATAATGATAAAATGTGTGTTATATTGATTTCACATATATATAATTAATGCATTTTTAAATTCAATATGGACAGACACAGAACTTATTAATTTTATCAATACTGTTAAAGTGTACCTATATTATTAATTTATTCAATTTCACCCATTTTTAACATATCTGCAAGCCCTAAACATTAGATATTCATTTCAATGTTAATAATATATTTTTTAGAAAATATTTATAAATAAAAATATTTATAAATGTACAATCAATGTATTTAGACAATTATATATTTATAATGATAAATAAATAAATTTTTTTAAAAGTATTTATATAATTATAAATAAATAGTAATATATATTTAAATAATTTTTAAATTTATAATAAATTTACAAAATTAATGAATATATTTACAATGTTTATATTTATATATATTTATTAAAAATATATATATAACTATATAAATATATATATTGATATAAATAATATTTTTTAAAAATAATTATTTAATATGAAATAAATAATTAGAAAATTACAATAAATATATTTAAAAAGAAATATATTTAATATATTTATATTTATATATATCTATTAGTTATTTATAAATTTTTACAACTTCTTATTGATATTTATAATTATAAATACTTTAATAGCACTTCAGTAATAAGCGCTGAAAAAAGAATCTTTATCAGGTCGTTTTCTGCACTGATAACGATGAGGTTTTATTAGTGCTAAATAAAGCACTAATAAAATGAAAATTTATCAGAACTTTAATTTTAGCACTGATAAATATTGATTTTATCATTTCTGTTTTTTTGCATAGATAATGATAGGTCTTTATCAGCGCTAAAAAAGAACTGATAAATAGTGATTTTATCAAAGCTTACGTTCTAAGTGCTGATAAAAGTGTCCCAATCTATTTTAAAAACCCTATCTATTTGAAAACCCATCGTGATATACAACTTTCTACGAAAGCCACCTATTTCTAGTGCTACTCCTTGGTAAATCGAATGTCGAATCACACGAGTTGACTGCCTTCAAATATCTTGTCCGACATTCGAAGAGGGTTTCCAATTTTCTTCAACCTAACGAGGAAGGCCTTTTGATTTTCTTTGAATGTTTTTTGTTTTGTTTTTTATTAATTATTCTATGATTTTTTATGATCTATTATTTATGAACATTTGTTTAAAACATGTTTGTGATCTATTGTTTAGGGAACAACATGTGGCATGTTGTTTATATTGGCTACCGATGTATGATTGGTTGTTTATACCAACTCATCAATTGGATCTTGATGAAAAATAAGACACTAATTTTTGTTGTTATGATGTATGTTATTTCACTCATGAACCTAAAATTTTTGATATTGTAAGACATATCACTCACATCTTGTAATTAGTGTGATCCTATTAGAAAATTAGATGGAGGGTTTAATATATCTATCCATATCATGTGAGACACTGGTTGTTTTACTTGTTGGAATTGTTCATATGATACCTATATCCAATGATACTACTTGTTTGTTGATCAGGGTGGAGGATAGATAAAGGGTGCTTTTTCTGTGTGAACCCACTGCTGATCTTTTGTCTACATTTATGAAAAGGTAAGGATCAAGTTTTTCATCAACTTTGTTTTATATCATGATAACGTGATCTCCTCTTTTGATGACTCTGCACATTTAATAATCACATTATTTTTATTTAAACTCAATGCTGGTGTAATAAAATTACACCTCATGAATCCTCTTTTTTTTGTTTAATAATTTTCGGGGGTGTGGTTTGGGAAACCAACTAATTCTCAATCTTTGTCAATAAGATTCACTACTTGGAATCATCATTTATAACTTCATAGTATGTCTTAACAGAAAGTTTCATCTTTTGATGTAATTTTCCTCTTTTGGACCTTTTCTTGAAATCTATTTAAACCTTGTGATCTTCTCTAACCATCCCATGAAATCTATTTCTCAAAGGAATATACTTTTCATTGAGTTCAAGTTGGTTCCATGATTATATTCAAGTTAGATATTACCTGAGACATCCAATAGAGACACAATTAACATGGAAATAATTATTGGAATAATGTCCATAACTTCATTAGTATAATTAGTAACTTTGTATATAAATATTAATTTAACCTAAAATTATTGAATGTATTATAAATAACTAAAGAAAAACAAGAAAAATACCCCTTCAATTCAAAATAAAATCAACAGTATTTTCAACTTCTTATATAGCTCATCTGGATTCCCTTAATTTTCATACAGGTTATCTTGGGTGAATTTAAAACATATCATATTTTTTAACTTTTACAAATAAATAAAAAATATCTATTTATAAACCTAATAGAAAATATATTAACTGAAAATTTAGGCACACTAAATCATTGACAAATGAATATGAAGATGGAGTTTATGATTTCATCAATTTTGAAAAAGGGCATGAAAATGACCCTTATAAAATCATTTGTTCATGTTTACATTGTTTTTATTCAAAAAATATAGTCTATAAGAGTTGGATGAACAGTTGATTTGTCACATAATAAATCAATTCTATAAATGTTGTACTAAACAGGGGAAAAACTAAATGTGGACCTGATGATACTACATTTTATGAATAATTTGATATGAATGCCTTTGTAAAAGATGATGGATATCAAATGGAATAAATAAAAATGGTGACTGAATATGACCTTCATGTATGTCTATAGTTGTTTGAGGAGTTAAATAGATGTTCCAAGAAACCATTTTATACCAGTTTTACTAAATACACAACATTGTCAGCTGTCTTGAAGTTATATAATGTGAAAGATGGAAATGGATGGGGTGACACCAATATTACAGAACTACTTGGTCTTCTAAAAGATATTCAACCAGAATAAAATAAAATACCGTGATGAACATATGACACTAAATTTTTTTATGTTAAATAGGAGTGATCTCTAAAAAAATACATTCTAATCCAAATGATTGAATATTGTTTCGCAAGGACCATGAATCACTAATGAAATTCCTAAAGAGTGGTGCAGATCGATAAAAAAATCAAGTCCTTTAAAACATGTATTGTACATTCCTATCATTCCATGGTTTAGAAGACTATATGGATGTTAGGAAAGTGAAAGAAAATTAACATTTCATGAAGATATAAGAATTAATGATGGGAATCTACATCATCTAGTAGATTCTCCTTAGTGGAAGAAGATTGATTACAAGTTTCCTAAATTTAGAGATAAGAAAAGAAAATTTCATCCTGTGTTATCTACTTATGAAATAAATCCTTTTGGGTTATAGAGTAGTACTCATAGTACACAACACATCATGTTGGAAAATTACAAATTTCCACCATGGTTAGACATGAAGTGAAAACACATTATGATGTCTCTTCTTATATCTGGACCAAAACAAACCGACACTGATATTAATGTCTATTTGGGCCAATTGATCAAAGATCTGAAATTGATGTGGGATACACGTGTTATAATGTACGATTCTGATATAAGTAAATAATTCACATTGAGTTCTAGGTTTTACGGAACAATATATGACTTCCCTGCATATGGAAATTTAGCAGGCTATAACATTAAAGGCATGTTGGTGTGTCCCATTTATGAAAAATGCAAATTATAAGTTCAGTTGAAACATTCCTCAAAGACTATGTTTTTAGGTAATCCATAATTTTTAACTCAATGACATAAATACTGATTTTTGACGATAAAATTTGATGGCAATATCAAGAAAGGTACAACACCATCTCTTGCAATGGGTGATCAACCGTACAAAAACGTAAAAAATATTGAGACTATTTTTAGTAAACCATTTTCAAAAAACCATAAAAATCAGGTTGGAAAGATGATATCAATTTTCATTGAAATTACCATATTTGAAATCAATTTATGTTGGAAATTTTCTTGATTTCATGCATATTAAAAAAATGTATTTGATAGTGTTATTGGTACATAAAAAATGTTCCAGGAAAAATGAATGATGACATCGAGGCTAGGTTAGACTTGACTGAAATGGGAATAAGGGAAGAGTTAGCACTAGTGAAGCGTATAAGGGATAATTTTCTTCCTCCAGTAGCTTACATTCTATCCAGACAAGAAAAATTGAAATTTTTACTTTACATTACAAGAGTAAAATTTCCCCAGGGGTATTAATCAAATATCAAGAATGTCATGTAAATGACTGATTTGAATTTATAAGGACTAAAATCACATGACTGTCATGTTTTTATGCAATATTTAATTCTTATTTATTTCCATTTCATTCTTCCTCAAAACGTAAGACATACATTATCTAAACTCTGCTTCTTTTTCAAAACCATATGCAGAAAATTTGTAGACCCAGTGAAGTTTCCCATCATGAATAATGAGATTTCAATCATATTATGTGAATTATAAATTTTCTTCCCACCATCATTATTTTATATAATGGTCCACATGATGGTTCCACTAGTTATAGAGGTTCAACTATGTGGTCATATCCATTATAGATGGATGTACCCCTTTGAATGGTATATGAATATTTTGAATGTGTATGTTAATAATCATTGTAATTCAGATGGTTGTACTGTGGAACTATATATTTTCGAAGAATCTATTGAATTATGTACCAATTACCTATATAATTATGAAAGAATCATTCTCCCAAATTATCATCACAAGGAACACCTTATGGATGAAGAGATTTCTGGAAGAGATGTTATTATAATTACCTTGAAAGAGTGGCAGGAAATACATATTTACATATTATATAATAGTGAAGATGTTGATCCCTATATTGAAGACCACAAAGAAATTCTTAGATATTTGAATCCCTCGGGAGCTGAAAGATGGATATCATATACAGACAATCAATGATTTATATGATTATTTAGAGATAAAATTTATAAGGAGTTATATGAAAATCCAAATTCAATTGTCAAACAACATCAATTAATTGCTAGAGCTCTGAATGAAAATGTTATATCTTACACTAGGTTTGTAATCAATAGTTATACGTTCTATACAAAATAACACAATTACTTCAGTATGATGATAATAGTGTTGTTATAATTGTGGATGAAGTGATACAAATATCCAATTCCAAGGATATAAATCTAATTTATGAAAATATGTTATATTTTGGAATTATTTAATAGATATATGAGTTGTATTATAGAACATTTCAATTCCCATTGTTCCATTAAAATGGGTTTACAATATCAATGGAGTGAATGTTTATTAAATGGGATTTGTGAAGGAGAATTTCAATGTAGAAGGGGAAAAGGATGAGCTGTTTATAATGGAATCACAAGCAGTGAAAGTATTCTGTTTCTCTAATACAACAAATTAGAATTTGTCGATTATAATGATGGTGAATAAAACAAATGTTGAGTCAATTGAAAACTCAATCGAGGAAGACCCTTTCATCAGGACATCATAATCAGTTCATGCTGGTCCCAAGGTAGAAAATGTCTTGTATGTTAGAGGGGACCACAAATAGGTGATTTGGATTCATGAAAGATGATCTAAATCCTTGAAAGCTTTATAAAAATAAAGAGAATTCAATGAAAAGGTATGAATTTTTTAATATATTATGTGTCTCCTCATAATATTATATGTTCTATACTAGATTAACATAATCTGAAATAAATGTTTGACTACTCATGAAGAAAATGTATTGTACAAATGATGATGTTTCCAATCCCTTATAAGAACAAACTATAAAGAAAAAAAACCTTTGGAAGTAAGTAAAGGTAACTTTTTATATACTTTCTTTATTTTATTGAAAAATTATATAATGGAATGTTGATTCCATTTTCATTATTGCTTTTGGAGTTTGTTTATATTATTACTAACATAAGAATAATTTTATTATATAGGTGTGTTCTTTTACTCAAGGAGGGTGTGGTTTGTTCGGAAATTGTACGAGTCAGTTGCGGATTAAAATATAAAGTAATATTGGTATTTTTGACTGTATGTAATAATTTTTATTATGTAATTGTATATAACACTATTTGAATATTCTATAATGTAGTGTTTTTTTATAGTATTGGTTTTGTAAATTTTGTTTCATTTAAATTCTATTTTGGGACTTGTTTTTCTGATATTATATGTGTCTTTGGTGATGTAGTGTGCTGTAACAGCACACTATTGTGGTGCTGTAGTGTTCTCTTTCAACAAACTTCAATATGTCCATTTATCTGTGATTCCAAAAGCATTAATAAAGGTATACTTTATCAGTGCTTCCAAAAGTTCTAATAAAGGTATACTTTATCAGCACTTATATGAGCACTGATAAAGGAATCCTTTAGCAATGCTAAATTAATGTGATGATAAATGAGATCATTATTAGTGATTTTAAAAGCACCAATAAATGTTGTTTTTATCAGTGATTCTCTATCACTGATAAAGGCTATTTCTAGTTCCATTAAACGATCATTTTGTAGTAGCGAAGGGAAGACCAAAAAGATCAAGAGTTTCAAAAAGGCATGAGAAGTTAGAAGATTTTGGTGGAGAGGAGAGCACCACCCATTGTCCAATGATACAACTGTAGGGAGCATGGGAACTACGCAAGCCAGTGCACTAAATGTGGAACCCTCGATGGTAATCAGCATCATTAGCCATAAATTATAAAGGAGAAAGGGAAGGCTTATGCCATCATTACTATAGAATTTGAACAAGAAAATGATTTCGTACAAGGTACTATTAAAATTCACTCAAGAATGGAAAAATTATTATTTGATTCTTGTTCTACGCATCCCTTTTTATGTTGAATGTTTTATAGAATTATAGAATTGAATCCTGGAATCCTTTAAGTATAGATATCTATATAAACAGCAATTGGTGGAATCATTATAACCCAAGTGTTGGAATCTTCTCTTATTGGTGTATGTGTGATTATTCTTCCAATGAATATCATGCTACTTACCTTGGTAAAATTCGATGCTATAATGGGAATGGATCGTCTAGCATTATATATGGGACATATTAACTTTTGGGAAAAGGGAATAGCTTTTCATATTATGTTCCATCCAATGATCCTCTAAAAATTTCAAAGAAGATCATGAATATCATTTAGAAAATCCTTCAATGGTGTGGGTGTTGGGTCCCTATGAAGAAGCATACCTCACTCAAATGGTTGAGTCAAAGGAAAGAGTAAACCTAGAATAAATACCCATCATGAGGGAATGCGGTGATGTATTTCCCAATGATTTACCTGAACTTCCACCAAATCGTGAGGTAGAGTTCTTCATAGAATGCATACCTGAAGATACTCCTATATCAATGTTTCCCAATAGGGTGGATCCTATCAAACTAGAGGAGTTAAAGAATAAGCTATAAGATCATTTAGAAAAATGTTTCATATGCCCTAGTCCATCACCTTGGGGTGCACCTGGGATCTTTGTGAAGAAGTGGGATGGATGAATGTGGCAGTGTATCGATTATCGAGAACTCAAAAAGATCATCATAAAGACAAAGTATCCTTTCATAAGGATTGATGGCTTGTTTGATCAGTTACAAGGAGCTCAATACTTCTTAATGGTGGATCTGTGTTTTGGATATCATCAGTTATAGGTGAAGAAGTAAGATATTAAAAATACTGCCTTCCATAAAATGTATGGGCACTATGAGTATCTGGTGATGCCATTCAGACTGATTAATTCCCCTTCAATGTTCATGGAGTTTTTGAATATAGTGTTTACTCATTAACTTGACAAATTTGGGGTAGTGTTTATCAATGATATTCTCATCTAATACAAGAGAAAGGAGGAACATGTATAACATCTAGGACGTGTGTTGGGGACATTTAGAAAGGAAAATATTTACACCATATTAATAAAGAGTGACTTTTGAATGAAGTATGTGTCATTATTAGGACATCTTATCATAAGTGAGGGAATTTCTATGGACCCTTCAAAAACAAAGGTGATTGAGGAATGGACCAGACCATCTAGTGTCACATAAATCAATAGTTTTCTTGGATTATAAGGGTACTAATTTCGTTTCGTGAGAAATTTCTCATAAATGTCAAGACCACTAAATAAGTTAATTTGAAAAGGGGTAAATTATGTCTGGATGGAAGAAAGTGAGGAAAGATTCATGTAGCTAAAAAAGGATCATCACTACACTTGTACTCACATTACTAAAACGCGGATATAGTTTTGTGATATAAAGTGGTGTGTACTCATAAAAATGATAATTTTATATCACATTCCTCATGAAAGTTGAAGATCCATGAGTAGAACTACTTGACACATGATCTGGAGGTAGCAGCTGTGATTTTTTCCTAGAATATCTGGAGACACAACCTCTATAGTGGAAAGTGTTACATATATACCGATCACGAGAGACTAAAGTATATATTCAAAAAAAAGGATCTCAACATGAATCAAAGGATATGGTTAGTGATAATAAAATACGACTATTTCTATATTCCCTATCATCCTGGTTGGGTGAATATGGTAGACGATGATCTTTGAATAAAATAGAATTCTTCTCTATAAATGATGAATATTGATAAAGAACCTATCTTCATAGATATGAAAAGGTTGTATTTGGAAATATTAATGGAATGGAATATATTCTATGTTGCAAAAATTATTTCTTAACCATATATCCAAGATAAGATTAAGGAAGCACAAAGGGATGATCTAAAGTTACAAAATAAGGTGAACATAGTAAAGGAAGGGAATATGGAAGACTTCCATCTTAATGATGATGGTGTGATTCGGTTTGGAACAAGGATTTGTGTGCCTTCATCAACCGAGATAAAGAAGGATCTATTAGACAATGCACATAGCTCACCTTTCTCTATCCATCATAGTAGCACCAAGATGTACCAAGATCTCAGAGTCTACTTTGGTTGGGATAACATGAAGTAGAATATTGGGTATATATCTCAAGGTGCTTGATATATTAACAATTTAAAGTAGAGAGAAAAATGTCCCAAGGGTTGATTAAACCATTGCCTATAACCATGTGTAAATTGAAGAATTCCACTATGTAATTTGTCATGGGTTTCCCAGATACATCCAATACAAATAATGCTATATGGGTTGAAATGGACTGACTCACCAAGATTTCTCATGTTATCACTATTCAGGAATATATATCTCTTGAAAAACATGAAAAGATAAACATCGATGATGTGGTGAAACTAGATGGGGTTCCACTATTTATTTTCTCTAATCATGATCCAAGGTTCACATCTAAATTCTAGAGGAGTTTCCAACATGCATTGAGTACTGAATTAAATTTCAGCATGACATATCCCCCCAAACTAATGAACAATCTGAAATGACTATTCATACACTTTATGTTATTCTAAAGCATGATCATTAGAATTCAATGGTGGTTGGGATCAACATCTCTAATTAGTTGAGTTCTCATATAAAAATAGCTTCCCCTCCAGTATTAAGATGTATCCATATGAATCTCTCTATGGAATGTGATATATAACTCTAACATGTTTGGATGATGCTGGATAATAAAAGCTACTTGGACTTGATCTTATGAAAGAAATGATATAGAAGGTTCAAGTCATCATGAAACATATCAAAGATACTAATAGTTAGAAAAAGATCTACGATGACTACCAGCGAAGAGACTTGGAGTTCAGCGTTTGAGTTAAAGTATTCCTTCGAATATAACCATGGAATAGAGACATGCAATTTGGAAAGAAATATAAGCTAAGACCACAGTACATTGACCCCTTGGAGATCCTTGTCCTCATAGGATCTATGGAAAATCTTCTTGAACATTCACCGAATATGGATCAAGTTCATAATGTGTTTCACAAATCACTCATGAGGAAGTACATACTAGATCCATCATATATACTGAACTCATATGTGGTAAAACTGGAAGATGATCTCTCTTATGAGGAGCATCCAGAAAAGATTTTGGACCGGAGAGATAAGGTTCTATGAAACAACACAACCCACCTTGTCAAAGTGTTTCAAATGAACCATAAGTATGAAGAAGAAAATTTGGAATTGGAGGATGTGATGAATGAGAATTACTCTCACCTATTTATGTTAAATGAAATTTAGAGGGTGATATTTCAAAAGGGGGGAAGAATGTAATGACCCAAAATTATATCAATGTAATTTCTCCCTTTTTGTATTAATGTCATATAATATAATAACATAAAATCACAATAAAAAAAATTAATGCCACATATTGTTAAAAATAAACTACTAAATTATATGTGTCTTTTAGATATAATTTTTCCACTCATGATATTTGAATTTCCAAAATTTGACATTCATTATTACAATCAGTAACCTGTTTGGAGTTCAATAGGGTATACATGATGAATAGTAACATACCCTTATGAATGGTAATACTACCCTTATGAATATTAATATGGCCCTTATGAATAGTAAATAAACCTAGTGAATAGTAACCTTACCAATGATAATATAAATAAAATTTATTCATCCTATAAGTGACGATATTTAATAATTATATTATCATGTTTGTATTTTTTAAATCATTAATATTTAATTATTAATTTAATAATTTTAAAAAATATTATTTTCATAAAATTTATTCAATAAACTAGTATTTTTATATCTTACGATTATATGGTAATTTTATGAGACATTAATTAATTTTTCAAAGTGTTACAAAAACAGTTTTAATTTTAAAAATTATAATTTTCAAGTAAATTACGATTTGAATTAAAAATTACTGTTATTTAGGAAATTATTTTGATAAAATGGAGCCCATGTTTGAATTATACACGTTGAAAAAAGTTTTATTGTGAATTTTTGGGAATTTTCTGAAATACATGTTTTTTGGTCAATATTGAAATTCGATAATTTACAAAATATGATAAAAAAGGAATTTATTCATCATTCTTGATTCATGGATGATGTAAATGGTTGTTCGTTCAAACTCACATGCCATATTTACTATATTTATTCATTGAATTCTCACTATTTCATGTCTTGAGGGAAATTAATATACTAATGAATTAAATATTGAGAAAACACGCCTCTCATCCTCTATAAATACCACCCCTCACAACCTCATTTCCCAACAAATCTAAAGCCCTATGGCTGTTAAAAATTATGATCAAATACCTTCCCAAGATCCTCCCACATGTCCTGCAACCCTTGTTATCATAAAAATACCATAACATCGCCCCTAAAGAACCTCTCAAAGAAGATATATTCAAGAGGTAATTTCTCTCTCTTTTCTTTCAATTTCCTTTGAAATTTCATATTTTTTATTCTCTTATCCTAAACATATCTTTTTCAATGACATGATAACTCTAGCATTATTGATATACTAGTATTATATCATTTTATTGGAATATTTTTAATTATACTCCTCCCTCTATCTCTTTTTTAGAAAAATGAAATCATCACCTGTAATGTGTTAATTTACCTACATCATGGGTGACACACTTCCATTTACCTTAAACTCCTTGAAGGCTATCAAAAAAACCATTAAATGGTTGAAAATATATTTTAATATGTATTTTGTAACCACTTTTATGTTTTTGAAAAAAAATTTATACATAATATTAAATGATAAAACAAAACATGTTTGTTGTAATCAAAAAACCGCCCAAATTAACCCAAAACGATCATCATTAATTTTAACTAATGATTCATCCTCATAACATAATTCGTTATAAGATAATTTAAACTCCTCAAAGATCATTAATATAATGTTAATAGAAATTATTTTATTCTTATCAATGTTCATCATGTACATCCATTCATGTGTACAAGTGAACCGTTCATGAAAACAAAGAAAAAGAACACTCTCGAACAACGAATTTATACTCTATAACTCATACAAAGGGTTATAAAAGAACATTTTATAACCATAATGTATAAAAATAATGTATAAAACGTTTTTTAGTTTTTAATTAATAAATATAATGTTAATATACATGATATTAAATTGTATAAATCATTCAGATATAAGGTAAGTGGAATTCTTGAACCCAACTTTCTCTCTTCGAGGTATCCCTCTTTCACTCCATTTTCAGTATGTTCATCACATAGAAATAATTTCTTCATCATTATCTTAACTTTTCTGGGATATACTTGTTTTATAATAGAGTTTATGTCATTCACAATTCTTTCCAAAAGATATCTACTTTCAAAAACAGACAGTTTACTTCCCACTCAAGGATGATGGTGCTTGTATCAAGTATGTTATTCCATCTTTCATTTGGGAACCGAAAGTTTATGAATGTTTGATTTATTAGGTGAAAAACATTACATTCCATGGGATTTTATATGTTCAATATTGATATATGTTCAATGTGCATGCATGATAATGTAGATGTTATGATGTGACTGGTGCACCTAGAATTATATAGCACTCTAATGCAATGGGTAATGTGAAGAACCTCCTATGTAAAGTGAAGTATGCATGAAAATGATTCTAGATTTGTTCAAAAATATGTGTCTTAGATGACCACTAAGACATGATTTATAATTTTTATGCATTTCTACATTCCATTCTATTATTTAATGCCTCTTCTCAGGATTATGAAGATGATGTTATGATTATGATAACCTCATGTTACATAATTTCATGTCCTTATCTATACTTATACTGGGATTTTATCTCATCACTTTTTATGCATATCCTCATGTGACTAATTTTAAAAAGGAGAAGTTAGGATCCAATAAAAATCTAGAGAATAAGAAATTAAATAAATGTTTTTTGTGGTAAATTTTTTGTATGGTCGTAGTTTTTCCAAGTCAATAAACATTTGGATCCTAGATGTGTAATACATGAATGATGTTCATCATTAAATTGATGTAAAATTAATGTAAGAATAGGAGGGTTTCTATTACATCCACCATCATATTCAATGGAGTCATCTTGATAGATATCACTAGGTGATAAAATGGATTATATAACAAACCTTCTCTTTGTTACACACATAAAAAAGATTTATTACATTAAATTTTACATAAGAAAAAATTGAGGACTGAGAGGTATAGTGCCTTGTAAAATTAGGGACATTACCTAACAACATAGATCTTACAACACAAAATCATTATTGAATATTATTTTACATGACCACAAAATTCCTTCGTACTTAGCATTGCATGGGATAACTTGAGGACATACATAGGAATAGGGTGTGCTATAAAGCCCAGTAAGGGAGTAAACGAGGAATATAATGAATAATATTCTACATGTTAGATAATAGGAATAACAACAGAGCACAAGAGAAACATGAACATAAAGGAACGATATAACATGATTATCATAGATTGGAAATGTTTCTCCAACATTTAACATTATATTAGGATAATCCAAGGATCATTGCACATGTAGATTGAGTAAAACCCCATTTAACATGAATTAGAGTGAGTAAACCCCCATTTCACTTGAAGTATCATGAATCAAATATTTATCCGATGCATTGGAGCACTATCCGGGCGCACCATTCTTAATTATTTCATTCCATGCATTAGTGGTCCACATGGATTATACAACATGGAATCATTCAACATAATAATTTATTACTTGATAAATAATTTTTAATACATACATGAAACTATATAATAAATAAGTAAATTTTTGTAAATGTGATTAAACTTGATAGAGGAATGGGCTTGGTATTCACTACACAATAACTTTGGCTTGGAAAATCGCGGTGCAATTTCAGCAGCATAACAGCATGACATAAGAATTCATAAAAATGGATGATGAGAGAGAAAGGGGTATCTCATAATATGTACATAAAATGTATAGTAAAGGGTTCATATATATACATGTATAGACGTATTTAATGGAATTTATATGCATAATTTAAAATAATTTCTTGAATGTAAATGAGGAAGACAAAATCCCTTAAAACAATTAGGCATGGTAACAAGTGTACATGAGAGGAATTAATGAAAGATAGTGGGGTATATCATCATTAAAAAATAAGAGTGAAGTATAGGGGAGGTGATAAATCATACCACAAGATTTTTAATTGAAAATAAATGGTCATAAAAACATAAATATGGTTGGAAAAAAATGGGAAAGGAAGAAATACCTGACTTGAAAGTGTGATCCCAAAGGCATAGGAGAGGCTTGAGAGGGGATTATTGGGAACTTGGGGAACCTTGGGAGGATTCTAGAGAGAGGAGGATAGGTTTTGGTCGAGCTAAAAAGGTTATTAGTGAAGATAAGTGGGATCTTGAGTTGTTTTATATAGGAAAGGAGAGGGAATTCTTTATTATTTGGGTTTTGGACAGTACCCATTAAACTAATCAAAATCACAAACTATCCCATGTTTTTGCCCATGTATTTTGGAAAAGTGGAGTTTAAAACATTATTATATAAGAAAAATGGTCGAACTTATTAAAATATTAGGCTTTCTTATGTGGAGATGAGTCACACTCTCAAGGTAATCATTTTAAAATGTTAAAATGTTTTATAGGCCTTGATAGGTCCACTAATGCTTTTCAAAATAAATTAAACACAATAAATTCAAATCACATTATTTTAAAGGTAAAACATATATCGTCCTAAATTACTTTTTATAGTATTTTACTCCATCACCATTGGGGCATTATGATGTCATAAAACTCATTAGATATTTAAACGGTATTTAATTTTTACCCAAACATTCGACTGTCTCAGAAAATTATGAAAAACTCACCATTAGATAATTTAAAAATACCGAATCCAAAAATGATATTCATTTTATATATTTAATTTTATATATATTTAAATTTTTATTTTTAAAATAAAAATTGACATTTACTGAAAATTCATTGGTTTTGACAAAAATAACTTTCAAACCATAAAAACTAAAATTATATTCATAAAAAATATACGATCATTTATATTTAATAAAAAATGTTTAGTAATAACATTTTATTAAAATATTATTTAATTAAAAAATATATTAATTCATAAAAATATATTTCATAATTGAATATTATGTAAAAAGAGTATTTGTGCTTTAAAAACTATTTACAAAGTAACAATAATAAAATGAATGTATATTTTTTATTCTATACATAAATAATGCACATAAACATAGTGATATGGTATTATTACATAACCTCTTAAAACAACCGCATAAGACCTAAGGGTAAGGTGTGCCATGGTGACTGACTCTTGGGGTGGCTTGGATAACATCTCTCATGAGGTAATCTCTTTTAACATTTACTTTTCCCGTAGGTGGTTCCATTCAAGCTTAATGTGTTGCAGATTAGCTTGGGATTGGTCAAGAGAGAAGCCCAGTGATTCCACCTCCATTCCGAGCATTGAAAAATGGGCTTTTTATCTAGAAACTCTATAGGATGAGGTCATCACTTCCTTTTTCTGAGTAAATTTTATTTGTTAAAGCCCTATATTTATACTAATCATGAAATCACAGTTCAATTGCTATATTATCTATGGTAACAATTATTAATGGTATTTTGAAATCCAAAAACCTTAAACCATAGAAGTAAATATTTTATAAAAAAATTTTACATAATAATACATTTAATTACATCAAAAGTAATTTTCATTAATAAATGTTTGGGTCGTTACAAATTCGAATTCATATGAGGTGAACACATCGTCAAGTGGTAACACAAATTCATCATGAGGAATCTCACAAGATTAAATGTGTACAATCACATTCACCAAAAATTAAAAATGATTTGGGAATGGAAGAGAGATTCTTCTAGTATAAAATAAAAATAAAAAAACCACACAACACAAGATATGACCACATAATAGTAATAGGAAAACCAAATTCTAATTATTAAATTAAGTGCATTGGTTATAGATGATGACCCAGATTCCACTGCATATCATTAATTCTTTTCAATATGTTTACCTTCATTAATTGAACACTTCAATTAATAATTATCACATACAATGAATAAACCAACTCAATGGTCTGTAAAAAATTATAAATTTGAAGGGAGGTGGGTGTGTCCCCCTTATCCATCACATGCATGATAAAATAAGTGTGTTTGTCGAACATGGATTAAAATGAACCACCATGGCATGGTGGTGCCCATTTTAAATCATGTTTAACCACTTATAATGGTATACATTAGAGAAGTTGTGAGGATATATAGTACACCACTGTCAATTGTATTTCATCATAAATCGAGGTTCAATTAAAATTCAGGGAATACTATTAAATATGACCAGAACATAGATATAAAATTATGTTTGTTCTATAATTCCAAAACTAATTTTCAATATTAAATAACCATATATAAAGTTGAATACATATTGAGAACTTTCTCAATGTACTTCAAATGATACCGACATATTCACCTGGTCAAGTTATCATAGAGTAATAACTTCCAATTGATAATTAATATAAACAATTTTGATGGCCTATATGAGAAGAGATGTAAAAAAGCACATGTTGGGAAAAATTTTGTGAACACAGTCTACTACTTCCAAATAGGTCAAAGATATTAGAAACGTTCCAGTTCATTTTGTAACAGATCAATACTGCACATATAATACAGAATAGAACATCAATAATCACTGATGGGAACTAGAGATTGAAGTTGGAGTTTGAGTGTTTCATCATATATATCTTTTAGAGGGATTCATGAGGCTTGGGAAGAAGGGTAATCTATATCCTAGATATGTTTCCCATTTAAGATTCATGATTACATTTAAGTGGTTTCAAATAAACTAGAACTCATAACTAATATGTATAAAGTGCAGGAAATGTTCCATGTATCCATCTTAAGAAATTACATAACTAATACATCACATGTACAAAATATAGATATTATATAGATTGTGAATGATCTATCTCATAAGGAGTAGAAGATGAAGATATTATACCATAGAGAATAAATTTTAATCAACAAAATAACTAAACATGTCATTGTTCATTGGTGGAACCATAAGCATGAAGAGGAAACATGGTAAAATAATGATAAAATGAAACATAAGTAGCACGATATATTTTTATCTATGTGTGTGAACTGAAATTTCTTGGGAGATATATTTAAAGGGGGTAGAATATGATGAATTGAAATTTTATGAAAGAAATTTATCTTCAAAATTTATTTGTGAATCGCATTTTAAATTTATATAGTATAAAACCCATACAACACAAAATAAAGATAAAAATCACATCATTATGTCAATTTGAAAATTAAAATTATAAAATAAATATACCAATAAAAATTTAAAGTGTTACAGTGGGATAGTAAACACAGAAAAATAAAATAACTATAGTAAGAAAATTTAGATAAATCTATCCCCTTAGAATAATCACTCCCATGAACAAAATTTTGAGAATGAAATATAAAATTTGTAATTTAATAACCATTTTTAGGAAATAAATAATATAACATTGAGAGAAACAGATGTGAATAATGAGTGAATGAAATGAAAGTTATTTGTAAAGGAAAAAAACCCATATCACCAATTGAATAATAACCTAGACAATTGAATATTTAAAAGACCACAGGAATAGTAAAATAATATATTGGGAATCTTATGAAATAAAAATATATGTAATTTATGTTATAATACAAATAAATAAATGAGTTTAATATGATAAAATAAATTCTTAATAACAATAAAGTATAATTATAATAATGTCAAAACATATATGTTTAATCATTTTAAAAATAATTTTTTTGTGATAAATTTTAAATTTCAAAATATATTTTCTATTTATATATTAACTCTATATAACACAATATATTTTTATATAAATTTTAATTACATATTATGAATTTACCATTATTTTTTCGATGTTTTTGAAATTTGGATGTGTTATAAAAAGATGTATTTTTCTAGAAATATAGATTTAAATTTAATAATTAAATTTCCTATATTTAAAGAATTATTTTGACAAAATGGATTTCAATTTTCTGAAAAAATATAGTTTTATGGGAATAGATAATGATGAAAAAATATTGTTTTTTCATTATAAATAAAATACATGATTAATTTCATATGGGATAAAGTCTGAAACCATTATCTCAACCTCACATCCATAAATTACTATATTTATTTATTGTATTCATCACTATTGGTAGTCTTTAGTAAATATAAAAAAAATAATGACTATTATATTCCAAAACACCACTCCCATCTCCTTATAAATTCCACCATCCATTACCCCTTTTATTCACATTGAAAACAAAATTAATTAATAAATGTTGCAAAAATATCTCACAAACTCTCTCCCTACATAATTTATTCCTTGGGTTCACCAAAATTCCAATCTAAGAAGCACTAAGTTCTATCCTAAGATGGAACAACCAAAGTAAGAAGTAATATTCTCAACATAATTCTATTAGTTTTTTTTATAATTATACCTCCTAAAATGATTTATAATCATGATAGTATAATAACATAAGTAATATTAAAATATTTAAATGATATTATATTGATTTAATATTTATTATATAACCTCATGTAAATATACAATGAAATTTCATTGTTGTTCACATTATGGTCTGTTCACCAGATCTATGAGTAGTGTTTTCAATTTTTCACCACCACCTTGTTGGATAATTGAAATTAAAATATTATGGGTTAAATTATTTATTTAATTTATCTTCATATTTTTAATATATTAATGAAAAAAAATATAAATGAAATAAAATAATATTTTCATGTTCAGAAAAACCACAAAAATGATATAATCGTATAACGATAACATTTCTACTCAATGAAGAATTCAAATATAAATATATTTATTGAAATATGGAACTATTTAAACTCATATAGTGACATTAAAATCATATATTTACACTATTAGATAAATTGAACAATTTCATAAGAACGCACACAATTATCAACAATCTTTTGTGACCATGGAACTATGACATATAAGGCCCTGAGATAGTGAATATTTACAAGATATATTAATAAAATGATTATAAAAGACACAAAAGATATATAATAAATGAAATATATATAAAAAAGGTACTAAATAACGTATTTAATAATCCTAATTATATTATTCAATAAGTTATATGAACATACTAAATGAGTCAATGACTTTAGGTATGTGATCTTCCTTACCACCCCCATTACATTTAGGTTACACTTTATCTACACTTTTCTACCTTTCCATCTATCATCTTCTCATTTAATTATTAAGAAGTTTTTATATATGTTCCTTATATATGAATGTACTTTACATTTCTTTTCTTTTTTGGGGAGACTACATATTTCTCATTTTCCCATTCCAATTATTTTCTTAAGCTATCTCGTTTAAATTTTTTTTTAAAGGATAGGGCTGAAGCCTCAATTTATTATTAATGCAATGTCCTCTTTAGACTGGGTAGAGGGTGACCAATTACATAACCTTAAGGCCTATGGCCAAGTGTCCTTCAAACAGGGCTAGAAAGTCCATTTTTTTGGCCCAAAGGACATCTTTGTTTATTTGTTATATATTTTTATGTTCCACTCTATATAATGTTTTTAAAATTTTAGGGATATATAGGAAAATATTTTTTTATGGAATAAAATGTGGAATATGTTATAGTATTATGGAAATTATAATTCTCTTACCCACTTTAATGACTCTTTAACCTTTTTTTAAAACCCTACATAAGAGGTTCAATTAAAAACTTATTTCTACAATACTTTATTATATCTTCAATTAAATTTTTCATTATCTCCATAAACTATGATTCAATACTAATTTATGAATTTATAATAATATCATGACACCTCCCCAAATGGTACCCTAATGGGGTCGACAATGATAGGATTTAGGTATTTAAACATGAATTCCACCTCCAATGGGATATAGGTAGGTGAAAAACACCGTCGGTATATCAAAAATAAAAACGTGGTCATTACCATTTTGGAGGAATTAAGAATGAAATATATGACAAAACTAATGAAAAAATCCAACACTTAACAAAATTATATGATCCCAATCAATACATATAATTTTATACAAATGAAACACTGATTAGAAACTGTAAGAACAAAAAAAATACTTGGTTGTGAACAGAAAGTAAAAACAAATTCTAAAACACCTATGAGCTATAAAAATCCTTTTTGATCACCAACCAAATATTATGGACCTAAAAAATAGTTTTTATAGATTTAGGGTGATCAGAAAATCCATACTTAGTAGGATCCTCGTTGAAACCAATAATGAAATAGATAAAGAAAGAAATACTAAATCCCATTAAATAACCAAGTGAAGATAACTCATTACCTAATATGTATGTTAAGATCCAATCATCACTTTGGATCTCTCTATAATCGAATGTTTTTTTTTAAAAAATTCTTTAGAATTGAATTAAATCCACTATTATGCATTATGATTAAATAAAAAACAATCATTTTTTTAGTTAAATTATATCCTATGAGATTTAAAATAATGTTAAGTATCATAACCATTAATAATATATCTTTTGAACAATTATCATAGAGTTTGAATAAATATAGGGTTTTGAAAAATGAAATTCATATAGATAAAGAATTTAATTGCCAAGACCAGTAGGATAATACCCTATAAATCCCATTTATAAAATATTCTGAGGGAGATAGAATCACTAGAAATATCCCTTTACCAAACGTAATCAAAGATCCATCAACTAAATCTTGTGAAAAAATGTTTATGGGGGATGTTCAAGGTTATTGAGATCATGGACCAAATCAAGGACACCAAACCACCCCATGAAAATCTGACTTTTAGGAACCTTACCCTTATGAAATTTGTTGGTGTAATAAAATTATATGTAAAAATAACTTAACAACATGAATATATATATTTTTTAGAATAATGAATACATTTTTTCTTATTGTGATAAATTTATAAGTGATTTTTATTTTGACATGACAAAACAAATATTATCCTTTTAGGTAATAAGAAAATATTAATTAAGATTGTTATTTTGATGAATTAATGTATTGTTGGGGAAGAATAATATTTTAATTAAATTTTAATATTATATAATGATTATTAAATATAAATGATAAAATATTTTTTATGATATTAAATGTAATTTTTATAAGGGCTTGAAAACTTTTATTGTTAAAAAACCCCAAATTCCTCAACACATGTCATTTTTATTTAAAAATTTAAAAATAATAAATTTAGATTATTATATTGATAAAATAAATATTATTTTTGAAATCAATATGATGAAATTATCTAATGGTATAATTTACATTATTTTCTATGATAATATAATTTTCTGGTAAAAATTAAATACAGTTTAAATAAACCATGTGTTTTATGACATTATAATTACCCAAAAGTGATGAAATAAATGATATAAATTCTATAGAAGACAAAATATATGTTTCCATTTTAAATTAATGCATTTTTACATTATTTTATTAATTTTATAAAGCTATTATGAATCCTCCAAAAGCTACATTATCTATTAAGGTTTTAAAATGATATATTTAAGAACATGACTCACTTCCACATCACCAATGGTAATATTTTAATTATTTAATCCCATGAAATTATAAAATATTGAGAAAAATACATATTTGGTAGAAACAGTGGTAAAAATCCATGGGAAGGTTTGTGGGTTAGATTACACAATTTTATAGAGCCTAATACCTGAGTTTGAGAAATAATAAATAACTTCCATCTCTTTTCCTATATAAAACCACCATAGTGCTTCAGTCAATTAACATGTATTGTATGATTAATCTTCCATATCCTTTATATATTCCTCCCAATTTTCCTGAAATCTTTAAATAAGCTCCTCCCATGTTTTTGGAGTTACCCACTCAATGTTATAAATCCTCCCGTTACACCGTTTATTCAAGCATATTATTCATTTTATTACATTTTATGTATAATTAATAATGTTAGGATATGTTTTTCCATGTAAATACTATTGAAAATATGATGTAAAAATTATTATATAACACTTTTGATCTCATTAATCGATTTTATAAACCTTTTTGTTCTACCATTATGCTTCTGATATTTCACTTTGATTTTTCCATGACAAACCTTTTTAATTTGAATACCATTGGTATTTCCACTAAAGGGGAATCAAATATAAATACATTTACATATTTTATTGGTATATTCCTTTTATTTATTCAACACTCCATGATATTGTAATTAAATGTGATGAAATATAGTGTTATTTTATGCGATCTATGTGGCACACTTTTTCATGTACATAATATGATAACGATGGGTGTCCCTAGATAATGTTCCATTGCATTGGGTAATGTTTTAGTCTAATGAGATTCCATGTATGGTATTATGGAGGTTATAATAATCACATTATGTTATAATGTCTTGGTATTTAACCCCGAATTATTTTTATTATGTAATGTTTAATGTTGTTTCCACATTCCCTTGTTGGATTTATGTTATCATGCTATATCACACCTCATTGATCATGTTTACAATCCTCACCCATTTTATTTCTAATTGATATGACTGTTGTCTAGAATGAAATAAAATCATCAATCTATGCTTTTCATATTCTATTACTACTATTTATAGCTCAACTCTTTCTTATGTATGTCCTCAGGTTATCCCATGTAGTTTTAAGAATGATGGAATATTATGAGCATGTTAAGGATGCTTTTAATAATATCTATGTACCCATGTTTTGTGTTCTTATATAATGTAACTATTTCCCAAAGACACTATAAATCATAATCGTATGGGTTATATACTATGTATTCTTATGTAATAAATCATGAATTAATGTGTAATATAATCAAGGGTTGTCATAGTTGGTATCAAATGAATGTTTATTTTTTTTTGATTTGGATTAGAAATTTCTCGTGAAAGCCTTGGGGATGAGACTTAACAAAATAAAACATATTTATGTTTTAGTAAAGTATAGTGTATGTATCTTTTAAGAAAATACATCAATTTTTGAATACTATAAGTGGATGTGGATTTGGAAAATATGGACCTAGTGGTTACACATGAAAAGACCACAATAAGATAGAATTGATTGAGAAATGGTGCACCAAAATGGGCCTTGTTTGACACCTAGTTTGACACTTCAAGGGGATTTGATTTGGAAAATTTACAATCCCATTATGAACCATTATCAAGGTAAAAATGTCCAAAAGAATATATATTAGCAAATAGGTCATGGATAGTGCAACTTGAATACCATAAATTTATAATACACGGAATAAATTTAATTTATAAATTACCCATTTCATGTTATTTGATTTATGTTTACATGTTTAATAGTTTAACAATACATATACATAACTTTTGGTATATTCTATCCAATGTATACAAATAAGAGAAACTAAGTAAAAATCTAATTAGAGGGAAAATGTGATGACTGACCTAATGAGATGCACAACATAATGGGAGTAGGAATAATTAAATTTATAATGATAATATCTCTATTAAGTAAGTTTCTAAATAGAAACATTAATCATGAGGAATACCCCAATACCCCTAAAAAAGAACATTATACAACTGAAAACTTTATGTGAAAAGTCACATGATTTTCAATAGATCATCCAATCATTTAATCACAGTATAATGTATCAACTAAATTGATAAGATTTTACCCATCCTACAATGATCTGAGCAAGATATGGTGTTACTCGCTATTTATCATATCGAGGGAGAAGTTGATCAATGGTTTATATTGGTCAAAAATACTAATCTTGAGGAAGATATAGAGAAAATGGCGTGGTATCAATTCTGGAATTTCTTGACTAATATCTTCTTCTCACTCTGTAACATAAAATGGAAAGGGATTTCCTTTCTCTAAAGAATAAAGATAATGAACCAATTGAGGCACACAAGGAAAAATTGAAAAAACATGCTTGATACACCTCTAGCATTTTCATTACCAAAAAATGAAACATTTAACACTTATTTGGTGGGCTAACAATGAGTCTATGAAAATCCCTGGTGATTTGAGACTTTTACATCTATGAGGAAAGTATTCAGTGCGCCCTCAAAGATAAAATTGATGCAATTAATCCCAAGGATTACATGAGAATAATACGTAAAAAATGGAGTTTAATTCTAGTGGAGAGATGAAAAAATATAATGGTGGCAATAAATTTCAACTTCAAAATGTTCAAAAGTGTAGAAAAATGAACACAAAGAATTCCCTATGGGGTATGAGAAGATTATTTGTGTGTATACAAGAAAGGCACCTAGCTAGAAATTTCTAACTGAAGAATACCACCAAGGAATTGAAAGAGAGGAATTATCTAGCCTACACTTAGCCTGTTGTCCAATGTTACAACCATGAGGAACAAAGAAACTATGGGGAACATTGAACTAAGATAAGGGATGTTGGATACAATCAATTTCAACAACATCGAAACTATTTAGGTTGATAATATTCCATCACAACTATTGAGGTAGATCTTGACAATGATGTAGTGACTGGTATGATAGTTATTAACTCCATAATAAAAAAATAGTTTTTTATTATAGCTCTAAAAATTATTTATTATAATGTATTTTTTTAGAACTATTCAAGAACCCCCAGATATAATGGAAGTGGATTTTTCATTAAGGAATAAAAATGGGGAAATTCTTTCATCCCAAGTGTATAACTCCCCCTATCAAAATTTATGGAGTAAACTTCCTAGAAGACCTTATGATACTCCCTTTAGTGGAATGTTATGCAATGATTGGTATATATTTGTATTTGCTTATATAGAGACAACATAAAGTTTGTTGGGAAGGAAATCACTATCTATATCTTAAATCATCCTTTGATTCTATAAAATTATAAAGAAGAGGATGAATCTTATTTAGAACAAAATTCATAATCATGGATATGATTTACCTATGAGAATTCTTATATTAATAAAATGTTTGATTCAAAGGAATAGATCATTCTTGAAGACAAACCCATTGTGAGAGAATACATTGAAGTGTTTTCTAAAGAATTTCATGGTCTTCCACCAACCATAGAGCTTGAATTTTCAATCAATATTTTACTAGGAGATTTTAAAATATCCACAAATTCATATAAAATGGTTATTGTTGAAATTTATGAATAGAATAAACAACTACATGAGAATATGGATAAATGGTTTATATTCCCAAGTACATCATTAAGGGGTGTACTAGTCCTCTTCATCATAAAGATGGAAGGTTCAATGCACCTCTGTATTGATTATCATGAGCTCAACAAGTTCATGATAAAGAACAAGTATCATCTTCCACAGATTGATGACTTCATTGAGTTGACACATAGATCCCAATACTTATCCAAGGAGGATCTTTAGTCAGATTATTATCAAGTGAGGGTGAAAGGAGGATATCCCCAAGAATTATTTCCATACAATGTACATGTACTATGAGTTCATAGTATTTCAATTTAGAGTCACTAATTATCAATAAATATTCATGGACAAGATGATTAGATTCATCAAAGATTACCTTAAAAAATTTGTAGTTGTCTTCATAGATGATTTTACATTATACTTCAAAATAATAGAGGACCATGATAAGAATATGACCATTGAGCTGAAAACCATATGAATAGAGAATATTTTTTAAAATTAAAACAAATATGAGTATTGGTTGAAGTAACTCTCTTTAATGGGGAATATTCACTACTAAAAAATTGGAATTTAATGGAATTGGTATTTATCAGCACTAAAAAAGCGCTAATAAATGGAATCTTTATCAGATCACAAGAAAGCACAGATAAATTTTAACTTTTATTAGCACATATTTTTAACACTGAAAAATGTATTCTTTATCAGTGTTTATTTATCCCAGATAAAGGGTCCCTTTTTCAACACATTAATTTTTACGCTAATAAAGGGCACCCTTTATCAACACTCTATTTTTAGCGTTGATAAAGAGTGCCCTATATTAGTTCTATATTTTTAGCACTCATAAAGGAATTATTTATCATTTATTTTTTTAGCCCTGATAAAGGTCTAATTAAAAATTTAATAAATAATTAAATAAATGAAAAATAAAAAACTAGTTTATTAAAAAAATATTTCAAATTTTAATAATTTAATTATTATTAATAAAAATTAATAAATTGATTATAATATATATTAATTACAATTACTAATAAGTAGTATGTATTAAATACATAGATACATGAAAATTGAAAATTAACCAAATAAAATTAAAAATAAGTAAATTAAGATGAATATTAAACATTTTAATAATTAGGAAATTCATGATAATGTTAATAAATAATATATTCATACACATATATATATATATGAATGTATATAAATATGATTTATATATTAAAAAATTTATATGTTCTTTACATTAAATAGTCATATATTTAGTGAATAATGATTTATAATTAGAAATTTATATAAATTAAAAATACTGATTAGTTATAATGTAATGGATGTATAATTTAATGTCGTTTGATTTTTCAATTTAATAGAGATCAAATGTGTGTTATATTTATTTCATGTATACATAATTAATTAATTTTTATATACAATTTACAAACAAAAAATTTATCCATTTTTCAATATCGTTAAAGTGTTCTTATATTTAAGTTATTCAAATTTTTTCATTTTTAACATGAATTCACCTAAAATAAGATATTCATTAAAAAAGTTAAAAATGTATTTTTTTACAAACCATTTAAAAATAAATATATTTATAAATGTACATTTTATATATTTATAATTACAAAAAAAATGTTTTTGAAAATGTATTTATATAAAAAAAATAAAAAATTATATATATCTAAATAATTATTAAATTTATAATAAATTTACTTAATTAATGAATATATTTACTATATTTATATTTATAAATATTTATTATTATTATATATATATAATTATATGAATATATATAATGATATAAAAATTATTTTTTAGTTTTTTTAATATAATTATAAATCAATAATTATATATTTAAATAATTATAAAATTATATTAAATATATTTAATAAAATAATTTATTTAATATAATTAAATTAATATATATTTATTATATATATATTTACAATTTTTTTTATAATTATAATTATAAATCTTTTATCAACTCTTATGTAATAAGCATTGATAAAAGTATTATTAATCAGTGTTTTTTTGGCACTGATAAATAATCCATTTATCAATGCTTATTACTTAATAACAGATAAAAGACATATTTATTTGTGTTTTTTTAGTGTGGATAAAAGTGTCCCAGTTTATTTAAAAAACTCTAACCATTTGGGAACCCATCACAATATCCGAAGCTTTCCATAGAAGCCACTCACTGTCGGTGCTCCTCAGTGAATCCTAGCTCAAATTAAGGCTCATATTAAGGCTCATACAAACCAAGGATCAAATTAATGGCTCGAATAATTCATGGATCAAAAGAGTCTGAGGACCAAACATAAGTTTTTCACTAAATTCTCTCGAATTTAATTTATTATATACTTTCTCTTAGGGAACTTAGGGTGTAAAATATCAATGGTTCTGATCGTGGTAGAGGATGTTTTACAACTATGAGTGTGGTGTGTTAAATTTTTTGGATATTTGGTCATTGATATCATCCATTTGATTCTTGGAATTTTTATAGTGTCAAAAACCTATACTGGGAGCCTTCCGAGCTTCACTTCCAGACCATACGAACATCTCTTTCCTTCTAAATTGTAACTATGAATTAATGGAGGGGATTTGTGAGCTACTCTTTTATTTATGATAATGTGTGTATGAATCATGCTTTATTTTTGTTGGATAAATTGTAAAATTAACCATATGGTAGAAATCCCATCCAATTTTTATCTTCTATGTAATTTTTTATGTATTAATTTCTACGAAAGTGATTGGGTAGCCTATGAGACTTCTTCCTAACATATTAAACTAACTAGTTATTTTCATATTTGTGTAGTAGATACTTTATATGGGTAGTGGTGTTTTATATATATGTTAATTTTATAATTACACTTATATTTATAAAGGAATTAAGGGCATTCCACTTTGAAAATGTGACATCATTGGAGTCATTCTGTCTCGGTTGACTCTAGTGTGTATGGGATAGACACTGCAAGGTTTGGTGTGTTTTCCTCCTGGATTTTTGATATACATTGTTTATGGGTATTATTTCATTATTCTAAAATTATTATGGAAATATCTATAATATTAAGGATGGGTCAATTTGTATTGTATGACAACCCTAGAATCCTTGATATGTTTTCAAAAATTTTATATACAATTAATTTTAAATATAATAATTCCCTAGGTTGCTACATCACATGTTCCAAAAAATATAATAGAAGTTATCAAATTGTATATATTAGAAATTATATTTAGGTATTCATCATTTTAGGTGTACAGTAGTTGGTTCAACCCCTAAGAATACTTGATTACTATCCATGTATATTGAATAACCCTTTATTTATTAAAATGTTTTATGAATACATTTTTATATCTTCTAGTTGATTGATTGAGAGTTTTCATTTTTATTTATCGTATTAATTTTGTCATTACACCTTAATATAAAATATTATATTTTCATTTGTTTAGGGTATTTATGAAAGACTCTATGTGTGTAAAAATAGTTATTATTGCAATTTGTTTCTTGAGACTCATCCCACTTCTTTTTTATAGATATCTGTCATCCTCATTGACTTTATATCCTGAACTATTATTATTTTAATATGTCTCTTAAAACTCTTCCCCCATCACTATTATGTTTATTTGACTACTCCATCATTATTCATCCCATGTATGAATTCTACTTTGATTATTTCACGAACATAGGTTCATTTACGAAAGAGATGTAGAATGTGTGTCAAAAAAATAAAATGATAAATGACCGAGAGATGAGTTGTTGAGGATGAAAGTTGTCTATAACATTCACCATTGAATGAATTCATATTAAAAAATATACCATTGTGGATTAATTTATTTTTTAAATTTAGTAACCTATTTTCATCAACATTTTGAAATTCTTTTAAAAAAATAATATGTTGAGTTTACCTTATTGGAATTGTCTATAACTTTAACCATTGATAATTAATATATTTTGTGCATTTATTTATTTATCTTACAAAATTAAAATTTTATTACCCCGATAGGATGGATGTGAATCAAAAATGGATTCATGCTAATAATTTGAAAAAAGATTATGAATATGGAGTTAAAGAGTTCATCAAGTTTTCAAGAGAGAATGAATACGACCCTTCTCAAATCAAATGTCTATGTTTACATTATTTTTATTCAAGAAAAATTAGTCCATAAGAGTTGTATGATTTTTTATTGATCGTATAATAAAAAATATCTATAAATGTTTCACTAAACTTGGAGAAAACATAATGTTTACACCGATTGAGATGATACTATTGTACATGGATCATTTGATTTGAATATGAGTGTAAATGATGATGGAGCTCACATAGAATAAATGGAAATGGAAATTGAAGATAACCTTCATGATTTTACATAATTTTTTGAGTAGTTCAATATCTTTTCCAAGAAAACATTGTATATAGGTTATACTAAATACACAACATTGTTAGCTGTATTGAAGTTATATAATTTTAAAGATGATAGAAAATGTAGTGACACCAGCTTTACAAAACAACTTGCTCTCTTGAATGATATGTTACTAGAAGAAAATGAACTAAAATGGAGAACTTATGATGCTAAAAAAATGTCACATTCAATGGGAATGATCTCAAAAAAATATTTTCTTTTCAAAATGATTGAATATTATTTCTCAAGGACCATGAATCAGTCATCAAATTCCCCAAAATTTAGTGCAGATCGATACAAGAAAAATGAACATAGTACTTAAAAATATATGTTGTACTTTCCTGTAATTACATGGTTCTGAATATTACATGGATATCAGGAAATCATGATACAATTAACATGGAATGAAAATGCATGAATTAAATATGGGAACCTACATCACCCAACAGATTCTCCTTTGTGGAAGAAAATTTATTAAGATATCCTTTATTTTTAAATGAGTCGAGAATCATTCTTCTTGAATTATCTATTGATGGAATTTATCCTTTTGGGGTATAATGTTGTACTCATAGTACATGGCATGTCATGTTGGTAACTTATAACATATTAATAGGGTTATTTATGAAGCAAAAAAACAATATGTTGTCTCTTCTTATATTTGGAACAATGAAACCTGGTAATGATATTGATATATATTTGGATCCACTGATTGAAGATCTGAAATTGATGTGGGATACAAGTGTTATAATGTATGATTCTCAAAGAATAGAAGAATTAAAATTGATGGCCATTTTTTATGAGATGAAAAATGACTTCCATACTTATGGAAATTTATCAGGATATAACATTAGAGGAATATGGGGGTGATTTGTTTTCAAAAACATCAATATTTAGTTCAGTTGAAACATTCCTTGAAGAATATATTTTGGGAACATCGAAAAGTTTTATTAGAATGACCGAAATACCTATCCTGGACAACAAAAATTGATAGGAATATCAAAAAGGTACAACGCTATCTCCAATAATGTTAGGTCAACATTAAAATAAAATAAAATATATTGACAGTTTTATTGGTAAACCATATTCAAAAAACCAAACAAAATCATTTTGAAATAATAGATCAATTTTCTCTGTATTACCATATTCTAATTGTTTTAATGTCAAAAATTTTATTGATGTCATGCATGTTGAAATAAAATGTATTTGATAGTGTTATTGGCATGTTAGTAAATGTTACTGAAAAAGAAAAGATGACATCAAGCCTAGTTTAGGCTTTATTTAAATGAGGATAAGCGAAGGGTTGGAACCAGTGAAGGGTAAAAGGGAGAATTTTCTTCCTCCAACAACATACACTCTATTTAGATAGGAAACCAAATTCATATTTCCTTTTCTTTTATAGTTTTAATGTTACACATGGGTATTCATTTGATATTAAAAATGTTGTGTTAATGACTACTTTAAAGTTACATGGACTAAAATCGCACAAATTTCATTCTTTGATGAAAGGCTTAATATATATTTATTTCCATTTTATTTTTCCTCAAATTTTTTGACACACATTAACAAGACTCTTCTTCCTTATCAAATCCATATACCATAAAGTTATAGACCTAGAAAAACTTTCCCATTATAAAGAAGGATGCTATATTCATATTATGTGAATTAGATATGTTCTTCCTACCATTATTCATTGATATAATAATCCACATAATGTTTTACTTGGTTATAGAGGTTCAACTATGCGGTCTTGTCCACTACAAATGGATGTATCCCATTGAACTGTATATAATTATTTTGAAAGGGTATTTAAAGAACTAACGTCATAAAGATGGATGTATTGCCAAATGATATATCATTGAAGAAGCCATTGAATTCTATATTGATTACATATTAGATTTTGATTTCATTGGTCTCCCAAAGTCACATCATAGTGAACATCGTACAGTTGAAGGGATTTATAAAATAGATGTTGTTATAATTACCTTGATAGAGTGGGTCCAAGAACACCTTCAAATTTTACCTAATAGTGAAGATGTTAATCCATAAATTGAATCCTAGAAAGAAATTATTATATATTTTAATCCCTAAAGGAATGAAGTATGGATATAAAATACACATAATCAATAGTTTATAGCTTGGTTCTGAGATCAAATTTATAATGAGTAATTTGAAAATCCGAATTCAATTACCCAATGGATTCAATTGCTAGCTGGGGGAGAGAGTTTATATTTTATATCATAAACTGGTTTTGTAATCAATGGTTATACATTCTATAAAAAATAAAATGACGAATTAAGTATAATAGAAAAAATGTGGTGTGAAGATTGTGGCTGAATTAATGAACATATCTGATTCCAAGGATAAAAATCCATTTCATCCAAATATTCCATATTTCAGTATCATCGAATAGATATTGCAAGTTATATTATACAACATTTGAAGTGCTTATTTTCCATTGAAAATGGGTTTACAATATCAATGCATTAAAATTTGATGAAATTGGATTTGTGAAGGAGAATTTCCATGTGGAAGAGTAAAAGGGTGATCTATTCAAAATGGAAATAAAAGAAGTGAATTCTTTTTATGTATCTATTCCAACAAAAAATAATTGGTCATTTTTCTTGCTGGGGACTAAAAAAAATTTGGCTGGATGAATTGAGGATTACCCTTTCATTAAGATGTAAAAATCATTTCATATCGGTCCCCACGTAGACAATGTCTTATATGTTATAGGGAACTACAGAGAGGGGATTCAAATTCACAACCGGATAACCAAATCCCTTAAACCTTATAAAAGGTAGATTTTAATGAAAAGGTAAAAGATTTTTTAATATACTATGCATTTCCTCATTATATTATATATTATCTAATGAATTAAAATAGTCTAAATTAAATGTCTCAAAACTCATTTATATTGTTTTGATACTTTATTAAAACTATACACATGTCTTTTGAGATGTTTTGGAATTAGGTTCACTTGAATCTGATGAACGGTGTGACTGATATAACTCAATGTTCATCTTTTTATATAAAATTGAAATAATTTTTTGTAAAATGGAAACTTTTCCTACTCAAAACTGAGAAAACACTTCCACATTGTTTAAATACAATAGAGAAATGACCCATAAGTCATTTTTGATGTGTAGGAATTAGCCTCACCTCGATTCAATACACAATTTTATGTGTACGAAACAATGTGTCTATTTACAGTTTAAAATCATCATTTTAGTTCAATAATAAACACTCACTAAAAAATGATAAAACATGCTCTGATTTTTAGGATAATTTACATAATCGATTTTTATGCAATTTTTGACATGTATGAATCAATTTCATATCAAACCAATACACAATGTTATCAGTATGATTCAAAATTGAGGTATCAATTTTAAAATGAAATTTTAAGAAAAAAGAAAAGTGATTTAATCAAAATTAAGAAAACCAATTAATATTGTTTTGATAAATAAGTATAGTGATCCATAATTCATTTGGGATGTGTAGAAATCAGACACACCTCAATCCAACGCATGGTGTGATTGATACGACTCCAATTTCATCCTTTTATTTTTAATTGACATCAATTTTAGTAAAATGGGAAACTAACCTATTCAAAATTTAGAAACCACATTTTTATTATTTTGATACTTTATAGAAATGATCCTAAAGTATTTTTTGATGTGTAGGTATTAGCCTCACCTTAATCTGATATTTGATGAGCATAGTATGACTCAAAATATTCATTATTTGTTTGAAGTCAACATTTTCGTTTAAAAAGTGTCAGTCACTATAAACAGATCAAATACCCTACATTTTTTTTTGATAATTTAGGAAAAATATTCACACGTCCATTTTTATGTGTATAAATTGTTATTATGTCATACCAATAATGATGTGATCAGAATGAGTCAAACTTCATGTTACCAGTTTATAATGACATTTTTGTAAAAAATACATATTTTGTTCTCAAAATCAAGAAAACACATTTGGATTATTTTTATACTTTAGGAAAATGATCCATAAGTCTTTTGAGATGTGTATGAATTATCCCAACCTCAACCCGACCCATAGTGTGACAGATATGACACAAAGTGCAATTTTTTTTAGTATTAACATCTATTTTAGTAAAATTTACAAATGATATGTTAAAAATTGAGTAATCATATTCTTATTGGTTTTATATTTTATAAATAAAATCTATAAGTAATTTTTGAAATATAAGAATTAGTTTAACCATAATATTATACGTGTTGTTCCCTGTATGACTCAAAGTGTCTGTTATTTGTTTAAAATCAACATTTTAGTTCAAAAAGTTTCACTCACTAAAAACCGATGAAACATGCTCAAATTTTATTTATAATTTAAGAAAATGATTCATAAGTCATTTTTGAATTTTAGGAATTTGTTTCAAATGAAACCAATGCACGATGTGAGTAGAATAATTAAATGTTTGTGTTTCCAATTTAAAATGACATTTTAGTAAAAAAGACAACCGGCATGCTCAAAACTAAGAAAAATTATTCATATTATTTTAATACATTAGGGAAAAATTTAAAAATTCATTTGAGATGTGTTGGAATCATCTAGACCTCAATCTGACACACAATGTTATCGGTATGAGTCCATGTGCAACTTTTTTTTCAAAATTGGCATCAATTTTAGTAAAATTAGCACGTTTTATTTATTTATTTTATTATTTTATTAGAAACATAAGAGTTTTTTTTTCTAATAATGGTGTGTTATTTTTCTCAAACATTGGTGGTTTTTTAAGAAATTTTATGAGTTGGGGTCTGGATTAAATGACAAATGAACATTGATGTTTTTGAATATATGTAATAATTTCAATTTATGTAATTTTATAAACCAATTTTCAAAATGTCTATAATATAGTGTTTTTCTTGTATTTGTGTTGAAAATTTAATTTCATTTAAATTATTTAATGTTCGTTGTTTTTTTTGATATCTGATATGTTTTTGGTGCTACGGTGTGCTATTTCTACGCATTGAATTGGTGTTGTCATGTGCTATTACAATACACAATAGCATGTCCTTTTATCAGTTCTTTTAGAAGAACTGATAAATGTTCAATTTATCATTGCTTCTATAAGGCCTGATAAAATATAAGGGATTTTAATATCACTCCAGTAGTTAGTGCTTCTTTAGAACTGATAGAGGATATTTATAGTGCTCTAAAAGGAATATTTTGTTTTAGTGATTATCATATGTAATGGGAAACCTATGGACCCTTTAATGAAAGAGGCGATTGAAGGATGGATGAGGCCCACATTTTTGTTATA
Source organism: Viscum album (assembly GCA_963277665.1). Lineage (NCBI taxonomy): Eukaryota > Viridiplantae > Streptophyta > Magnoliopsida > Santalales > Viscaceae > Viscum > Viscum album. The sequence goes on from OY728150.1 coordinate 1,540,236,067, forward strand.
AATCTATAGTTCCCTTGGATTATCTAGCTTCCATCATTTATTTTTGATAAATTTATCATGATTATAAACCCTTCTAACAAAGATTTCATAAAATAGAGTGAAAATTTGTTTTGAATAATAAATATGACAGTAGATTAAACGAGTAAATAAAGAGGCTTATCACTAAACCTTTGATTATGCTTCCCACAAGTGGGGAACTTTTTATGGGATATAACAATGATTTGAAGAAGAGTTTGTGTTGTGTACTAATGAAGAATGAAAATTTGATATCCAATGCTCATAGAAATTGAAAGTTCATTAATAGAACTTCCCAATGAATGATATAGAGTTGGATTCAGTATTCTTTGTAATGATAATATGGAATGTCTACCTATTTGAGGATAAGTGAGAAATATATATAGATTATTAATGTTTCTAGTATATATTCACACATAAAGAGAATAATATGCACCAACAATGATGGTATTAGATAAATAATGTATATAGATGCTCAGTCGACTACCATCCTTGGAATTAAAATTATTTTTTAGATTCATTATGTAAGATAGATCCGACTATTTTATCATTTATGAGAATTGATAAGGATATGATATTCTTATACTTGAAAAGAAAGGAAATGAGAACCAAATATGAAGGAACATCACCAATAATTTTACAAATAATTCTTCAACCATCCCTTCTAGAGAAGATAACGAGTTCTCAAAGAGATGATGTGAGAATTCAGATGAAGGTGGAATCTATAAGAAGATGAAAATCCTCAGAGTTCAAAGTTAATTATGAAGGATTTGTAAGATTTAGGCCAAGACAATATTTACAATCAAATCCTGAGTTAATGATAGAGATATTGGATGATGCACATAGTTCAACCTTTTCCATCCTTCCAGGGAGAACAATGATGTATCAAGATCATCGAGATCATATTGGTGGGAGAACACAAAGAAGGAGAATACATAATATACTTATGGTGTATTATATGTCAGTAAGTGAAGGATGAATGGAAAAGGTGATAGGGGATTATGAAACCATTACCCATACTTACATGGAAATGAGAATACATAAACATGGAATTTGACACTAGTCTTTTGAATACATAAAGAGGAAATAATTTTATATGTGGTGTGGTGGATCACCTTATAGTGTATTCTCACATCATCGAAATGTGAGAGGACTAATATCTCTATCAACTTGCAAGGATTTATATTAGAGAAGTGGTTATATTAAACAGAACGCCATTATTGACTATATCTGATTGAGATCCATGTTTTAAATATTTGTTTTAAAAGAGTATTAATCATTATATAAATACTTAGTTGAACATTAGTATGTTTTATCTCCCACAAACCGATGGAAAATCTAAGCGAACTATCCATAAACTCGATGACATATTGAGAGCATGATCAATGGATTTCAATGGATGACGGGATCATCATCTTCATTTATTTAAGTTCTCATACAATAATAATTTCAACTCAAGAATCCAAATTGATCCCTAGAATGCCATTTATAGGAAAAGGTGTAGAGCACCAGCATGTTGGGATGAAATTTGTGAATGCAAACTATTAGGCCCAGGAATGGTTAAAGAAATAATAAAAAAAGTCAAGATCATTCAGCAGAACATCAGGGCTCCTTAGAGTTGATATAAGAGATATACATAAAATCAAAAATGAGATGTAGAGTTTGAGGTTTTAGATAAGGTATCACATCACATAAATATATCGAGTATATTCAAGAGATTTGGGAATAAGGGAAAGTTTTTCCAAGATAAAACAATCCCTTTAAGATCCTTGATCACATCAGAGTTGTGGCTTATCGACTATCACTCCCACCTAACCTATATCAAGTACATTACATGTTCCAAGTGTCCATATTGAGGAAATACATAACATAACCCTTAAATGTGATAAATTTATAGGGGGAACCAGTGGAGAATGATCTTTCATATGAGGAGAATTCGATTAAAATCATAGATCATATAGAAAAAGTTCAATAAAATATGATAATACACTCTGTCAATGTGCTATGGAGAAAGAAAACATTTGAAGAAGCGGTGTGGGGAATCGCAGAGGTGATGAAATATAATTACCCTCATATTTTTTATGGTTTGAGATAAAAATTTCAAGGGAGATATTTATAAATGGGGTAAAATTATAAAATTACAAACATTCAAAAATAGAATTTTTATTATAATTAAATAAAATGTTCTATTAAGTATTATGGTTATATAAAATACATTCATTTTTTTGTTTTATTATAAAATAAAATATTAAATAGACTATTAAGAATCATAAATATTAATAATATAGATGTTGAATAGTGGTTACATGGTTACTATCAATATAGGGTCTTGATAAATCCAATTAATATAGAAAATTTATGTGATGACCTCAATCTGTAGGATTGTACCCTATAAAGTCCATTTAGAATAGATTTTAATGGAGATAACATAACTGTGATTTTTATGATGACTAATTATGAGATCTATCATCTAAATCTCAATAAAGACCATTTGTGGGAGAAGCTCAAGATCATTGAGATCACATCCCAACCTATGTACGTAGAAACACCCCATGAAAATCTCACCATCACGAAACTTACACTCAGTGAATTTTTTAGGAAAATAAAGGGTTATGAATCTGGTCCATAATAATAATTATATAGTACAAAACAATGAATATATTCACTTTATATTTTTTTAACATTATATATTATGTTTCTTTTGATTTGATAAATTTTTTTATTTTGTGATAATATGCAATTTGAATTAAGATACGTATCTTTTTGAATTAATGAATTTTTTAAATTAATAATTGTTAAATAAAAAATTATTATTACAGAATTATTATTAAATTTATATGATTATATAATTTTTATGATTTCAAATGTAATTTTTATAAGGGTTCAAAAATAGTTATTGTAAAAAAACCCAACATTTCTAAAAAAATGTTGATTCTTTTTTAAAATAAAAAATTTAAATATTTAGAATATTATTTTTTATAAAATATATATTTTTTTGGAATCTTATTTTATTAATCATCTATTGGTTATTTTTTCTTAATTTTTTGTGACAGTCAAAAGTATGAGTGAAAAATAAATATAATATTAATATATGATGTCTATTATTACAACATAATTACAAAAAGTGACATAATAAATCATATACAATGTGTCTACAAGAAAATATATATTTACCCTCTAAATTAATTTATATTTTTAGTGTTTTTAATAATATTATATGTCTTTTATGAATCCTATGAATCCTATATTAAATTCAAATGTTTTAAAGTCATATCATTAAGAACATATCTCCCTTAAAGACAACCAAGGGTAATATTTTAATGAGTATGGCCCCATGACATATAATTTATATTTATTCCTCCCATGTTTCCCCCAAACTCGCAATAATATCCTCCTATGTTTTTGGAATCACCCTATCTCGGTAAGGGATCCTCTCTTTATCCTCCTTATTCAATCATCTTATTTATTTTATGTACTTTTATTTCTAATCCCTAATGATGGGATATGGTTTTCCACATCTATATTACATTAAATTGGATGTAAAATTAATGAAATACCTTTTTATATCTCATTAAACTATGTTATAAACCTTTATGTACTAGTTTTTTTATGCATAAATTTCCCCACATTTTTTCATGCCAAACCTTTTTATTGTCAGTACCATCTCTATTTACACTCAAGGATATTCACTTAAACATTCCTATAGTTATATTATTGGGTACTTCCATGTATTTATTCCACACTCCTTGATCATGGAATTAAATATGATGAAATATCTTTTTATATGATATGATATATGTGGAAAACTTATTCCTTTATATGATATGATTATGATGGGTGCACCAAGTTATAGCTTTAATGAATTGGCTATTGTTTTAGTTTCATGAGATTCCATTTATGGTGCGTTGGAAGTTATCCTAAGAAAATTAGGTTATGATTTCATAATGGATAACCTTGACTTATATTTATGATTTCATGAATAAAGTTTTTTCCACATCCTCATTTTGCATTTATGTTTTCATGATATATCGTGCCTCTTTATTCCTGTTTACAATTCAGTCCTCATGTATGTCCCCTTGATATACCTATTGTCTAACATGTAATAAATTATTCATGTTATGATTTTATTATTCCGTAACTGGGATTTATAACTCAATAATTTTAATTTATGTCCCAAGTTTATCCCATGAAATTTTAATAAAGGTGGAATAATGTGATAATGTTAAGTAAGTTTCCAATAATTTCGATGTACCCTCATGTTCTAATTTGTTATGTAACATACCTATTTCACAAAGAAACTATGCTACTTAATTGTTTGGGTTGTATAATTTTCACTATTATATACTAAATCATGAATTAATGTTAAATAAATTTATGGGGTTTCATAATCTCATCATGTATCACATATATGAAATCATATAATAACAAATATAACATCAAATGAAGGTACCTTGCTACCACTATCCCACTAGTTTTTCTCTCTTCCCCAACATCATACATCCATAGAAATCTCTATCTAAAAATTATTCCTACGCAAAATAACCTATGTAATGGTAGCACGACATGATACTCATGTATAAAATCATATCATCATCAACATACCCATATCTATAATGTAAATAAGTAGTTGCTGAGAGCCACCACAACCCATATGTTGTGTATTATACCATACGCCACCACAACCCATGAACATCATATATATAATAATCCTTAAGATACTTTTTTTTTGAATATACATGTGTTTGAAATAACAATAAGTCATTATCAACCTCTAAAAATATATATAGGAAATGTAATCACCATAAACACCATCACATAATACTACTAGGCAGAGAGAGTGGGGAAATATGGGTAGTTAGTCATCTATTCCTCACCAACATGGATATTGGGGAATGAACCCCCGGATTACACAAGGTTCTAGTCTCCCTAATGACATGTGTAGGGTAGTGTATGAAGTCAAATAACATATAAATATATATATATATATATATCATGTGAAATATAGGAAACCATAAAGCCTTAACCACAACAACATATACCGTTTTCAGATAACCAAATACCACTGTTAAGGACTACATATCCAATAATCATAGAAAAACTTGAAGTGAAATCCATTTATTTCTCTATTATAACCATTTAACATTATATTAATTACCTTACAATTTGATTCCTGTTATGAATAATTTAACCAATCCCACGATTCCTTAAGAATTTTCATTATTTAGTAATCTGATAATCCACCAACCCCATGGGTTAAAAAATTTAACGTTAATTATTATTACATAATTATAAGTACTACTTGATTCAGTCTAAGGTACTATAAACGATTTATAAACAAATAATAGATAGCTAGGTTAAATAGTGGAGATAATAAATATAGTAACAACCAACCCAACCATTTGACGTTTAATGTTAATTTACTAATAATAAAGCATCCCATACATCAACATTACAAAATATATATATCCCATATCGATCACCAAAAGATCCATGGGTTAGGATCCCCATGGATATAACCAAGAGTCAAAAAGGGAGTTAAAACCAACAATTACCAAACAAAAACATAATCAATGGAGTATTAATGGGAAAAATCAACACAATCAATCTCTATGTTCCATTGATGCATATAAAAACAGAAGAAACATTCAAGGAGGAGAATTAATTGATTAATAAAGGTATAAAAGACTTAATATCACCTTGTGAAACCCTTATAAAGATTCACACATTTCTCCCCATTGAAATTAATGGGATATATAAATAATAAAATCCATTTTATTTTTCTAAATACCAACATGAACATCACCAAAACATCCAATATGATAGTGGTGTTATTTAGTGTTCATGCACTACATGTCCATCCCATCGGAATATTTTCCCAAACCTAGAATATTTTACCTCACCATATAATCAACCACTATTATGGGGAGGCCACCAAATTCATGTACCATAGTGTCCCTCCTTAAGCACCACGACCTTAGACATGACTTTTCTTATGAATTTCCTCATTTAGTATTTTACATAGGAGCACCCTAGGGACCACTATATCTTTCACCACAAATGAGGTGTATTACATTTTGGATATATAGATATCCAAACACAAAAAATACTCTACAGAACCACTAAGATTCATAAATCCACAATGGAATTGTCATAAATTTTATTACTATAACATTAGATAACTATCATACAATTATCATCCTAATGAATTATAAACTACACATGGATAAGTGGAAAAAAAGGCTTATCTAAAAAAATACCCCATAAAACACCTCTCAAGAATATTTCTTTTCATAGTAAAATAATCATATATCCTATAGGGAAAATGAAAAAAACATTGAAACACTAATAACCACCTCCCAAAAACAATCTCATATAATATACCTCTGAAAAATGAGAGAAGTCACAAACAAGGCATCAAGGAAAATAGAACTATCTTATAAGACTGAAAAAGCTTATAAAATCATAAAAATAACATTATAATAGAATAAAATAAAATTACAAACTCTTGACACTAAGTATGAATCAGTAAACCCAATTTCTAGGAGATCTCATCCATGTCACTAAATCCCCACATGAAAAAAACTAACGGAATTGAACACACACACAACACCTTTTCCTATAAACCTTTAATCTTCAAAATGCATCTCCTCAAAGGTCTTATAATCAACAATGTTTATTTCACCCCAATTGATGATGTGATAATCATCATGAATATTTAAAAAATAGACTCAACACATAAAATATTTGATGAATCTAAATTATTTGTGGGGAAATATATATATGATATGAAATGGCTCCAATACTAGATAACACCTCAAAAGGCCCAACTAAATAAGGGGAAAGATGAATTCAATGACAAATGATTCACTTATCATGATGGTGAGTCACCATTAAGAATGCATAACCTCTAACATCGAACTCCAATGGTATCCTCTTATGGTTAGAATATGACTTCCTACGTTCCTACACTGCCTTCATCCTCTAATGAATCAGCTGAACCATCTTTGTCATGGGTTTCACAAGTTATATCCCATGAATTTATAACACTCTAACCTTATTCTAGAACCATAGAGAACTACAAGGTTATCCATTCAAAAATTCAAATGTTACCATACCCAGGATGGAGTGAATACTATTATTTTAATAAAACTTTAAAAATGTATGGTTTCTGACACTTTAACCCCAAAATTCTATGAGACAAGCATGTGACATATATTTAAGATTTTGTATGGTCTACTCTATCCGATAGTCAATTTATAGATGATGCATTGTTCTGAGGATAAAATGAGAACAGAAATCATACTAGAGTCCTTTTGACACCATGGAGGTTAAATGGGGATCCTAATCCCAAAAAATATTCATTGGGACTCCATGGATCCCAAAAACCTTTAGTAGTTACTTCCTCGACAAAACCTACACCGAGCCAGACTCTTTTATTTCAAATAAGAAAGATAATTTTTTCAAATTGAGCATTATCACCAAGATAGAATCATATCCTCAATGATTTAAATGATAATTGGTAAAAAAATCCCTTGAAATGTCATCCCACTTCCACTAGAGAATATATAATGGTTGTAGAATGTGACATAAGATCAGGGAGTTGCATAGGAGGCATAAGGTGTATCTAAGATCCTCTGTCTGGGCTTCAATCAGGAACACTTATACTGATCTTTTGACACATTCTAAATGGATGGTCTGCTCGAGCTCCTAGCTGAACTGCTGGACAACACGGTGGTTTTCTTGTCCTATTGATTATACAATTAACATTCCTCTTTCATTGAGAAAAACTACTTTTTCTGATTTGCAGGGAAATGCACAGGCTCAAGTAGTAATTCTTGCTAATCTTCAAACTGAAATATTTTCTTATGAATATATGGATCAGGACACCCTAATCTGGGAATCTACTATGACTGGTTTATTCTCCAGTCGATTGTATTATTCCATGCAGTGTGGAAATTCACATCCAACCCCTTCTTGGGTGATGGATGTAAGGAAGGCTTTCATCCTTCCAGCTGATTCTCTTCTTATATGGCGTATATGGAAAAGCAGGATGCCAATCCAATCTGCCCTTCAAATAAAAGGTTTGAATCTGGCCCCAGTATGCTTTTTCTGTCTTGCTGTGGATGAATCGACTGATCATATTTTCATCAACTGCTCCTTTGCTGCTTTGTTCTAGAGGTATTTAATGGATATTTTTCATTGTCAATTGGCTTAAATTCTATTGGCACCCTACTCAATTCTATCATGCATGAAGAAAACAGTGAGCAGGTTATGTCCTTGCTCATTGTTTCTACTGTTTCTGTTATATCTTATATTTGGAAGGCTCGGAACAATATAGTTTTCAATGGTGGAAGGCCCTCTTTTAAAGAGGGGATGATGGCGATTCACCGAAGAATTAAACTTGCTTCGGTGAAACAGTCTGGATATATGAACAATAACATGTCTGATTTCCTATTTTTGAGAACACTTGGTGTAAGTGGCTGGGAGAGGAAGCCTATGGTGCTGAAATATATTAGGTGGATCCCTCCAATAAATGATTATATAAAGGTGAATGTGGATGGGGTTGCCTCTGGCGCGCCGGGACCTGCTGGATGTGGTGGTGTTTTCAGGACCTACCGAGGCTTTATAAAGGGATGTTTCTTTAATTACATTAGCAATGGGTACGCTCTTGAGGAGGATCTGTGGGAACTGATAAAGGCAATAAGGTATGCGACTCACTATAGCTGGAGGAAGATTTGGATAGAATCAGATTCTTCTGTTGCTGTGCAGATCCAAAAAAGACCAGTCCAGGAATGTCCCATGAAGGATGCTTCCTGCTTGGATTGGATATTTAAAGATTTCTGAAATAATTTACTTTGAGGTTTCTCATATATATAGGGAAGCAAATCAAGTGGCAGATGCACTCTTAAAACAAGAAATCATGGAGGTGATCTCTAGCTGGTCCTTCCTCCTCCCTGATTGTTGCAATGATCTTGTTCACAATGATCGAATCGGTACTATGTGTACAAGGTTGTGTAAAGATCCCCGTTCCTGAGTGGTTTGTACTGTTTAAACTTTTCTTTATTTAATCTTATGGGAGCAGGTTTTCACATGGCTCTCGGACTTTTGGGGGTATAATGGTTGTAGAAATCTATCAATAACATTATGTTCTACATACACCTTTTGGGAGACCAAACATCAGAAAATGAAATCTATAATTGAACACTTCAACCCGAGACACCAACACTGACCTCTCAGAGCATGACACATATTTGGAAATCATGGATTCACTACTGATGTTGAGCTGATGAAATAACATATAATCACCTCATGAATCACCAATGGAATAAAAATTATCTATAGTAAAAACACTAGGTGTCGAACATCCATTGACTATACTTCAGTTGAATTACTACAAATAATGTTATATTTCCAAACCTCCACCTAAAAACCCCACATGAAAGAATCCAACACTTAAAGTACCAAATTTTACTACACCATCACCTAAAAAAGGAAAACTATACCACCCACCTCCCCCACATCCATATTCATCATAGAGTATTCTTCCATAACTGCCGTTGAATCTTCATATTCACACACAACATCACTACATGACATCATTTTTAGTGAATCAGTCACAAAATTACCCATTTCTATTATATAAGAAATATTTAAGTCAAAATATTTGAAGATAATTTTAAAACATTGTTATCGCAATTTAATTCCATGTTGGGAGAAAACATACATCATGATCTTGTGATTAGTGAAAATCATAAATCATTTTCCAATGAGGTAGTGCCACCACACCATTAAGGAAAACATAACTAAATGAAAATAAAAAAAATTTATGTCATAGTTAAATTCAGGGGGTTATTACTGCTAATACGTATAATAAATAACCCCTATATTTTTTTAGTACACTACCCAAGAAAAGGTGTGAATCATCAAAAAAACCATAAACAATACTCCTTATTCTGGAAAATGAAGAAATGGTGAACTAATCCACTTCACCTTTAGATACAAAAAATAAACAATAATATGGTTAGAAAACAAGAACAATTTATCCTTAATGTTCAAATAAGTTATAAGACTTTAAATCTAGGTGAAGTTGGGTAGGAATCTAATATAATAGCCTGTAAGAATGATAAATATCCCTATATCTATAATAGTCTGAAGGGATACTTATGAAAAAACACATAGAGCTTTTAATAGTCCATGAATACATTATAATGGGACATAAAATACTCAAAAAAACAAACCACACTAACATATAACTCACATTTATACATTTTTTAACATCTAAAAATGAACAATCACTTCTAAAATAGCTCACAGATGCTCTGCATATTACTCCTCAAATAGGGAGTACACATTTATTCCATCAATAGAATACAATTTTAATTAATAAAAAAATTACAACAAAGCATTCATTAAACTCCTGAATACAAATGGAATGTTTGTTACACTGAAATCTATTATAATGTACTTATAATGACAATAACAACAAAAAAGGAGACTTTAAATTATATTTAACATTCACTGAAATCTGATAATATCCCAATTGAAAATACACATTAGAGAAAAAATTATAACCTTTTATAAGATTGAATAAACCAGTAATCCATAGAATATGATATATATTCATCACTATCATCTGATTCAAGCAACGATAATTGATAAATATGCCCAGAATGAAATCAACATTTTTCGTGAAAAAAACAAGAGAACCCCAAGGTAACATGATTAGCTAAAAAACCTTAATATAAGATAACATTGGTCTAAATCTATAGATCTAGCAATTTATAAGGCACTATCCTGTACAAAGACATTAATATCAGATAAATTCTTGGCTATAGCTATATCCCAAAATATATCTCCCATCGAGGTGGTAACAAAGCAACCTCTTATGGAAAGGCATAAGGGAAATTTTCTAAAATATAGTGAAATACTACTAGATGAACATATGATCTAATAAACATAAACATGGACACCAATGAAATAAATGGATGGACATGAATCCAACTAATCTGAGGGTTTCATTGTCCATAAAACATGACACACTCTCTACCAGCATCACATAACATATTCTAACTCCTGAATTAATCTATGATATCCTAAATTGAATAAAACTATTCCATGCTCAGAATGATTACATGTGGATATATATAAAAATATATTAGTTCAACCCGAGAACATTTCTAATCCAGCATTATCACAAAATATGTAAATGATTCATATAAATGAGCTTAATATCCAAATGGTGTTTTCTGCACCCAGGGAATTGGATTTCTATCTACCTTATATCCCTATGAACAAACTAGGATATGTGATATGAAGGATTTTGTAGCTCTTGAATAAAAAATAGTAACACTAGTAGAAAACTATAAAAGGGTATCATGAATGTTGTCTCGATCCAATGGAGCTGGAAAATATAGAGCATAAAACTAGACATAACCTTTAATACAGCTTATCTAACAGTGATAACGACCACTTGTTTGGATACAATTTATTTATAAGGATGAACAGAATCATGAGGATATCCTTATCCTTCCCTATCCACCATACACTGATCACGATTATTAGAACCTTATTGATAATACCAAAACTAACCACACGCTTCCTACCAAGAATGGTTGGGGAATAATGCAACTATTGACTTTGAAATACTTAAGGAAAATGATATTTAAACCCCCATAGAAGTGTCCTATGAGATACCATACTCAGAGAAATAGTATGAAGATGGATGAGACCTACCATTGGTTTCTTAAAAACCCTTATGTATTTATATTGGGAAATCCAAAGGCACAATTCTACTACTTAGAGAATCCTAACGACTCCCATATCATGATGATACAATTTTGGCCAGCATCCTCTCAACAAAAAATAATTTCGTTATCACCTATATATATGATGGAATGACACATACATTCACAAATAATAAGATATATGTATATAAATCGAAATTTAAATTCCTCTCCCTAGCCACCTCCTCTAAAAGTAGGCATAAATCATGTCATAGAAGGTTCTTGAAATAGATCCCAAAATCCTATATGCCAGAGCGCGCCAGTCTATGGTTATCTATATTTGGGAGACTGAACTCCCTTTTCGTCAAATAATAAAACATATATAAAAACTAATACTATAATTTCTCTCATGAAACAGCTAACTCCTCGTGTTCCTTGAGGAATAAAAACCATTTGCGCCAAATGTTATAGCCACCAATGTAACCCATTGGACCTTCAAAGAACTGATCAAAATGATCGATATATACACCGTATCTAACCATTTTTCTATCTATGAGTTTGAAACATATCCCTCATTATATTTTATACTCAACTACAAACACTCTTAGAGTTTTTTTCCACTACGTCTCATCATCAGTGGCCTCAATTCTACATCAATCTACTGGAACATATTTCTACACATCATTGAATTGAATCAGATGAACACATCGACAAGGTTCTATACATTAAAAAGAATAATTTTTTGGGACTCCTAAAATAAAAATATGTAATATGTAATATTAATTAATTAATTTTTATCATAGTACCATGGTCCATCCATTTTAATGATAGGTGAAAACAACAGTGATGCATGATCCATTCAGAGGTATCCACCTTGAAAAAATTTTCACTTCAACTAATAGGCTAAAAATATTTAGTGTGCTTTACATCAGATAATAGGGGACCCTAAACACCTATATCCAACTATCATCCATTTTTATGTTGTTTACTAGGCTCATTATATGTCATTTTAATACCAATCCATGCATTCATCACCCATGTACTCCTTATAACTTCATCCTATCCCTCAAACTAAAACTTAAATAAAACTTGATCACAAACCACTACCCCCTTATGTACCCTCTTGGGTTTGAAATGATATAATATAAATAGTTTCTCTTGAATACTACCATCAATAGTATATATGTCGGTGGAAAACATCGATGGTGTATCATTAAAAAAGGACTCATTACCCTCTATAATGGAGGAATTAGATATAAGATAAGATCACCAAAAAATCAAAATAATAATATAAGTAAAAGATCCCAATTCATATATTTAGTTCCCTAAATACTGAAAAACTACTATAAAACTACTAGTAATGAAATAAAAATCCTCAACAATGACCTTATTTCTCCAACAGATTCTGAACAACCCATGGGTTAGAAATTACCATCTTGACCACTAACCAACTCCCACAGACCTAAAAATACTTTATATAGAAATAGGGTGAGCATAGAATGTATACATAGTAATATCCTCCTTGGAACCACTGATGAAAAATATATAGAAAGTATACTAAATAGTAGTGAATAAATAAGTAAAACTAACTCATAACCTAATCAAGTATGCTAAGATACCAGATTCACCATGGATCTCTAACCAAGTATCACATACATGTAATCATATAATAACAAAAATAATATCAAATAAAGGTATCAGCTACAAATTATTCACTGTTTTTTCAATATGACCCATCATTTCATGTCCTCAGCTATCTCTATCGCAAAAATAATCCTACATGAAAACACACAGTCAACTATAATATTCCATGGAATTCATGAATCACATTATCTATTCATCAACATCCACATCTCTATATAGTTACCATGTAGTTTCTAGGATCCCCCAAAACCAATATGTTGTGTATTATAAATCAATCCATCACCTTATATACACAACAAACCTATAAAAATCATTGGGATACTATTTTTGGTGATTCATGTGTGTGAAATAACCACAAAACACTATATCCCTCTTTGAAAATATATGTGAAAGGTTACCACTAGGCATTTTAGTACATAATAAAACTTGTGGTATATATTAGGGAAAGATATGGTCATCAAACATCTATTCATTGATACCTTAATGATATTGAAAATTCCCTCCTAGTGTCTAACGTGTGTTAGTCGCCCTATCGACATTGGTTGGATAACATATGCAATCACATAACATAAGAATATATATATAACTACCACACTATAGGAAAATATCCATCATTAAGCTCAACTGTAGCTATTTCCACTTAGACACATGACACCAATTTTAAATAATAGACATCCTATAAGCACATAAACACTTTAATAGAATTTCATTTAATTATTTCTTGTTATAAATTTAAAATGATATAAATTGACCAATAACTCTATTCCCCAAAGGATTAATATAACTAATCCCATGTTTCCTTAAGAATTATCATTATTCATTATTATTTAATGATTCCAAACTATTGGTTAAAAAATTAGCATTCGTTATCATTAAATAATTCTTGGAACTCTAGGAACCATCTTAAGATACCATAAAAGATACATTAATGAAAAAAACAATATGTGTCAAGGAGTGGGGAATGGAAATGTAGTAAAAATAAACCTATCCAAGTGGTCTATAAAATAGATTCATTACTATGAAATAATCCTAGATTTTAGTACAAAAAATATATCAAGAAATTCCATCTTCAATCCACTCCATCAGTCACAGTTCGATCATAGACACGATCGTGCACATCACCATGAATCTTTCCACCTAAGGAAAACATTCCTACCTCAAAATAAAGTATCCCTACTTATATCATATTATATCATCATCCAACCTAGGTTCACATCACTTCACATAGTATGGATCCTTATATAGATAAATTATATAGGATACCAAGAGAATAAAAAATATTCAACATGGATTCTAGGCCCTAAATTGAACATCAAGCCTTTATAAGAAGAAATTCTCTCTCATCCTAAACAACTATCTTTATAAAAAAGTCATTTTATAACCCCAAGTAACCTAGTAAATCATCTAACAAAATCTATGAAATTTTCTCAAACATCCTTCAACCATCACTTTCAATTTCATAAAGCTACTTCGATGAATGATAATAATTAAAATGACCTACTTATTATTTATACAAAAATATTTACTAGATTTATCTTATTTATCCATTTTCTAGAAACAAAAAACATGATAAAAATAACATAATTATGAGATATCACACTATCTAAGAACAACTCAGTCAATAAATTAATAATACATAACATATGGGATCATTTTAACCCAAAAAATAACTTTTCATTATTAAGTTTGATCATTATTAATGATAATTCAACTATTAAAAAATAGATAAAGCATATCAAAATTATGATTACACATAAAAATAAAAGGTGATGGAATGTTTCCCCTACCTTGATTTATAAGTTAAAAATTCCTCGATAAAAAAATTATGGTTACAGATTAACCAAAATAGAAATAAAATGATGATTCATAGGAATATATCCATGAAAATCCATACCAATACATTCTAAAATATTATCCCAAAACAGAGGGTTTAGAAAAACTAACATATCGGTAAAAGTAAGAATAGAAAATGTAAGGATATAAAGTTAGATTGAAACAAAATTGATCAATATACCATAATCTAGGGGTTATATTCCACAATTATTTGATTAAGTGTCATTAAAGGAGGTAGAAACCACACATACCAAGTGGTAATTTCATGATAAGAGACCCAAAAAGAGGACACAAATCAACTAAGCCCATGGTTTTTCTGAAAAATTTTGAAATCAAGGAAATGAACAAGAAGGTGTTTGGATTGATTAATATAGTTAAAAATGACTTTATACCATATTAACCACTCCTTATGAAGACTAACATATTTTTCTCCCTTAGAAATAGACATGTTCCATGATGAAAAATGGAAATTTTCACCATTCAAATTCCTACATGACTATCACCATAGTCCACACCATAATATCTTTTATGAACATGGTGTCATTGAACCTGGAAGATCAATACAGCTAACCCTTATAGCGTTTTGACCTAATCCATGACATTTTCCATCTTAACGAACTCCACTATAGGCATGGCGAGGTCACATAATCTGTGGAAAATATAATCCATTCCTAATAACCATGTCAAAAGAAACACCTTATCCCAGAAGTTTCACCTTTCTTTTCTATACAATATCATATTAGAGACCGCCATGTCATTCACCATTACTATGGTGTAGCTCATTTTGGAAGGAAATTTCTCCCAAAAAAAGTTATCCTCAGCACCAAGAAACCTCATAAAGACACAATGTAATGGTCCATATTTTCTATACAATTATAATTAAATCTTTAGTACCTATTTTGTGAGAATCATTATGATATGTAAATTATTTATTATCAAAGCTATCATTTTTCAACCCATTCTATTTTTATTGGTTTTTCTTATGCTTATAACCTATTTATGATTTTTTTTCTGTGGATCACATATTCTTGTACATGTAGTGAATGTGATGGGTGGGACTAAATTTATACATCCCCTAATGAATTTGGTAATGCAATCATCTCATCAGATACAATATATCATGCACAAGTTGTGATCTTAGTGCATTATGTTATGTTATCTTGGTAGTAATCCTAAACATAATCTTATGATGCCATGTTTTATATTTCTTCCACATTTCTATGATTATTTGATTCTATGATATAATATTCTTTATGATATGTTTTATATGATCACATATTATCGATGTATTTTATGATATCATTATATGAGTCTTTTCTCAGAGGCATTACTTATAATCATGGATTACTCTAACTATTACATTAATATGATTTAAATATCACCCTATATTATTTATGTATTTTGCATAAAATTATACGGAATAAAATAAGTTCAATGACATATAAGCGAAATTTATAGAGATCAGAATAAAGATGATGTATCTTGTATTTTTATAGGTGTATTATTTTTATAATTTCCCAAAGAAAGTATACCTCTATATTTTTTGGTTGTATTTTATGGATATTTATATTGAATATTATGTAATAAAATGTATACAAGAATCAGGTAAACATATGATTATAGAAAGGGCCTTCAAGAGGATGAACTTTTTCATTATAAGGTCTCTATGTTATTTTACGGACATGCCTCTAAGAAAAAATAAAATCCCGAATATTGTTAATTGATTTTCACTACTGTGGTGGTGGTAGATCATAACATGAACATTTCTACCCTAGTTTGTGGTGTTAGGAGATAATGTAAGTTATAAAGATCAATTTTATTCTTTAATATAGGATCTGTTTATATTTTAAAAAGTTATTCATGCACTAAAAACTTGTAATAAAGGTGGTGATAGTATAGAAAATGGATTTCAACAAAATAATGGATTTAATGATACAGTTAATTAGGATACCAATAATGAAATAGAAAAGATACCCAGAGGATCAACTTATAAGAAAATGTCACATTAAACTAGTGGGATGTATAGAAATATATCAAGAATTTTAGGACCTAAACTACCAGGTCCCTACCTGGGCCCAAATTAATATGAATTTGATATCTGAATCCCACTTCTAATAGGCCTTAAACTGGAGACACGGTCCTTGTAGACAATAAACTAATATGGGAGGCCAGATCCTCACTTACTCGTACTCATTCACACCTATAACTCCTTGAATATTTACAATGATATATACAAAACTGAAACATCTAGATGGTAATAAGTGAATGCAACAACCTCCTATAAATACATATGAATATATAATGGTAAAATAAAATATATAAATGGAAAAACAAATGCCTACCAAAAAATAAGTCCCAACCAAGGGAAAATGAAGGCAACATGGACCTAATCTTTCAGAATGACCACTGAACATGACCAATGCCTCCAAGTACCACTATGCTCCACTAAAACTAGGTCCACCAAGTTTGACGACAATTTTACTATCATTTACATTAGAAAAAATATATATGGGCATATTCCAATTATGGGTGAGTATATACGTACTCAATAGGATAACCCAAAAGCTCAAAAGAAAGAAAAATGATAATGAAATCCCTCTCAACCAATTAAGTAAGAGGGTATAGATACCCAAAATATAATACTTTCAAAATAAACCCATGAATAGAGAAAGGGGATCTCTATATTCACAGCCAGCTAAGAACAATGAGTCTTGTTGAAGATTCCAATTGTCCAATTATTGATTCCAAAAACTATGTGAAACATCACAACAATCGAATTGAAGGGTCCAAACTATGCCATTGTCACACAGATTCAAGGGAGTGATAACCCTAGTGGAAGACTGACTATCTGTCAAAGAATAATTATACAGGAGTACCACTTAATAGAGAGAGGACCCTTTCCCTATATAGTGTGGGGGATTAAAAAATCATATAATGTAAAGAGCATGGGGAACTAGGCCCTAGTGAATAAGGGGATCCACCTAGACATCCCTCTGATGATCAAACCTTATTACTATCTTCATCCAATCATCACTAAATGTATACCCACATTCATACCACTTTTTTTATATCTCCTATGCCAAAATAAAGGCAACCATCATGTACAAAATGGAAAACTACCTATCATTGTATACTCACGGGTGACAAATAGAGTCCCAAATAAAGTTATAGGTAAGTGTAAAAGTTGAAGGGGTATGTACACAATGAGTACATAGGGTCACATGACATGTGACCTCACCCAAAATTTTAGGCATGTCTACTTTTCGATACATCTTTTCCATCCATATGGATCCAACTTTAATTTACCTATGGGGACACATCATAAACTTCCTATAGGTTTCCTGATAATGTTCTCTTGTGACATATCTTAGTAATCCATGTACTCCCACACGGCTTGTCTATTCACCTAGGGTCCTTGGAATTTTCCCTCGACACATAGCTTGGTAGCCTAGGTAGGTTCTCATAGAGTCTTGTCTGAACAACATGGTGTGTGACATTTAACGTGGTTTGAAACCCTATCATATGTGATAACATATGATACATAGTGTCTGTTCCTCTATGATAAAAGGAGTGTAGTTGTGTTTTTAAAAAATAGTGAAGCTTAGTCTTCACCAGACCCCAGATTCACCATTTCCACCACAAAGATCACTATTTGACTCAAATAAAATGATATAAATCATAGTGTATGGTATCTTATTGTTGATTTCTATCCAATGGTTGTAAAAAAATGAACTCATATCTTCATAGTGGTAGCCATTAAGAATATTATCCCCATTCAATGTCTAGATCTATGGATTCATTTCCTGTATTCCAATATTTTTTTTTCCAACCAAAAATGATGATACCTATATCATTCATGCATTAATTATGATTTTTTGGGGTCAATAAAACTTGAACCAACCTGAAAATATTGAATCAACAACCCAAAGGGACAATGTTGAAGAACGCAAAGAACTATGGTAAGAATAGAAAATGATAAAAGTGAGATCACCATTATACAGTGAGATATCATCCAATGATTACATATTATAGAAAAATAATTCTAGAAATATGGTCATAAAGACAATAAGTGAATTATATCAAGGAAAATAATTAAAACCCTAGATCATGTGAGGAATGAGAATCATAAAAAAAATCATATACATAAACCAGGCTTGATAATTGAATAAAATAGAAGTAAATACACAAAAATAATTATTTATACATCAAGAATAGATTGATCATTGGTTCAGAACAAACCCTCTACTTATGATGATGAATATACTATATATTCATTATTATCCTCATAAATCACTCTTATCATTTATCATCGATCCATGTTCTTGAGTAACCAATCCTAACAGAGATCTCACTTAATCAATTAAAATATCCTAGGATTATACAACCAACCATATAGATTCATCATAATTATATATATATATATATATATTAGATTTGGGTTTTTTTCAATTATTTAAAAAAAATAAAGAAATAAATTTTGTTTACTTAACTCACCTTTAAACTTCTCCCTTCCACGGAACATCAAAATCCATCCAACATTAAGTCATTCCAAGGGTATACCCAATCTCCTAGAAGAAAATGTTGTCTAATATTTTGAATCCAAGGTCCCTATCATCGAGAACATCATTTGTTTCTAAAAATATGCACATGGATGATTTAATATATATTATGTTTTTATATATATTAATTTTTGGGTCATGTGACACCCAAAAATAGTACCAAATCTAAGGGAATATGCTAATATCAATGTAGAATTTTTCAAAAGATCAAACTATGGAAACTAGAGTTGTTCCATTCACACATATATCAAGGATATTCACCCTAAATATGAAAAACAACAAAAAAAGGAAGAGGTAATAAGTCCACATCTAAATCTCATAATACCAAGAGATCTCTTGTATGCTCTAATTATACCAATGAACTCAAACTAGAGGAATGGTCTATCATTACAGGAACTTCTCTTATCGATCATTGATCACCACCATGTACTCTGTGAAGTTGGATCCATCCTTGATTTCCATCTCACATAAGTTAATAATGTATGATGGGTCATGAATGTATCTACTCATCTTCGACTTACCAAATATGTCATGCACTCAATCAAAATATTGTGGTAAGGATAGATGGAACGAAACCCTTCTAACATTCTATAAGATTTGGAACACCCCGATGAACCTTGAGAATAACTTTCTCCCCCAACCAAAATTTGAAATTATCATATTGTGGTGACTATCAAGACTACATGGTCTCCCTTCAAAAAATCCAAAGAACTATGAAATTAGGTCGGGTCAGATTTCTATTAGCTTTGTGCTATCCACATACACTCATCGATCAAATGAACCTTCTCTTTCATTTACATACATAGTTTTGGCCAAATAAATGATTTATCACAAATCTCAATATAACAAAAGGGTGACCTATAGGGTCTCCTATATAAAGCCTCAAAAATTTCAATATATATATTCGATAGAGAGTTGTTACCATAGGAAATATTTACTATTGGTATGTGATCCACCCAGATCTGGATGATGTCCAATATATAGTGCCTCAACATATCCTCTAAAAATTATATAGTCCCAACAGCCTGTTCAAATCTCTAAGAGTGAAATTCAATGATCAACCATAATTGGGTCTCAAAATCCTCTTGAAACCAATCCAAAATTAGGTTGTGAAATGAGTAACCTAGTAGGAGATGATTTTTGTTGGTAGCCCAGGAATCTAGATGATTTCATGCATTTACAACTGCTAAAAACTCTCAACCAAACTCTCCTCCCTAATGGAAGGAAAGTGTTTTGACTTGGTAAGTTATTAAAAAATCAAACATATAGAATCATTACCCCTAAATTTCCATGGAATCCATATAAGGTTTTTTATTTATATTCCATTCAACCTCCATTTTGGAGTCTTAAGTGGCTGATTCAACCTTATCAAAACGTAATGTTCATCCTTTACCTACTGACAAATGTGGCATCAAGAATCAAACTCGTCAACCCCCAACCACATGAAAATAAAAAATAACTAATACGGATGGCCCCTATACATATTTTCAACACCTATATTCACATCTATGGGAGAGTTATGAAAATCCCTCAACATCTTCTCACATAATGTGACAAGAACTACCATCTATCAAAATAACAATGATGCACTCCCCACCTTCAGAAAATCCATTAGGGGTATCTCTTGAGGATACCTGGTCACAAAAAAACATCATAGTTTTCATCTACCAACTGATCTCATCACACAAGATGAAGAAGTATTGGAGACGTAACCATCAACATAAGGTAAAATTCACCCCTCCTTTACTAGGGTTAGCTGTTATGAGGTTAAATACTCCAACTCCTATTCCATAATAAGACAATGAGATTTCATGATAAGGGAATATACCACCATGTTTTAATTCCCTAGAGTGTAAACTTTCTCAAAGTAATAGTCTTATAGGAATTTTAAATTTCACCTCTGTCTCATGGTAAGATATATCTGGGTGAAGATATACTTGAGACTCTAATAGTCCATGTAAACAATGAAGCACTCACCTAGAAGATAATGCATCCATATCATGAGAGGAAATTCTAGGACATTAAATTATATGGTGTGAGTAATGTAATTATACTCATGGGGACTAAACTACCATGATACATAAGGGATCACTGCCTAGTTTTTCATCAACATGCATTCTATCCCATCCCTGGAAGAATAAAAAAACACTTCATACATGGAATCCTTGTATGGTAGTCATAGTAAAGGAGAACTAGTCAACCACTACCTCAAATCCCCATTGATTGTATCATACTATTTAGTATAGGAAAAGGTGAAATGAACCCAATTACAATAACCCGAATCCAATGTCTAATTTATTACATTATCAAAGATACAGGGGGTTAAATCCAATTTATCCTTCCAATATAATAGTTTTAGAGAATTGGATACATAAAAGAACCCTATATTACATAGGAAAATTATACAAAAATAATAAAAGAGAAAACATTTGGCATTGTTGAAATACTTCCAAAAGTTATTCTTTATATCATATGGAACGGAAACCATGTTATGGTGAGCTCAAATACTCAGAAAGGGTTATATACGATGAAATCTATCATGAATAAATAATTTATAATCTATATAGAGTGGTAAATATCTAAACACACATAGATTTTTACAAATAAAATAACTATCACAATTAAATAAGTAATAATAAATATGGAATGTTAAATAACTAAAACTTCATGACATATAATCAATAAAATAGGAATGAAATTTATTCATATATAATATCAATGTAAAAATATCATGGATACTAATAATTATAATTTAATTATTAATGAAGGAAATTCATAATTATTGGGTTTCATGATCTGAGGATTCATGATAAATCTATTGTCAAGACAATTCACTAGTTTTTTAATCCATTGGGTAAAACCCCCTATAATTTGGCCAATGGATTTGTTTAATGAGATTTATCAATGCATTGAGGGGCTATCTATAACTGGGGCCCTCCAATCACTCTGTGTCCAATCCATTACTTATATATTAAATGATTGGGTTAATTAACGAACAACATGCCTTAACAATAAATATCTATATTTAGAAAATAATATGTATTTATTAGTATTTTCCTAGTTAATCAAATAACATTCAATGTAATCAAAAGAAAGTGATTTATTTATAGTTTAAGCTATAAGCATATCCATGTTAATGAATGGATACCTATAATAAATTAAATGTATATTTATCAAAATAAAGTGAATGTTTCAAGATAAATTAAAAGACCAAAAAATAAATAATGTATTCCCTTAAATTCATTAGGATCATATGTTTTGTAACAAAATCAATTCATTTGGAAAATATAAGAAAATAAAACATATCAAAATAGATATAAGACGAACTTTTCTTTTAACCATTCATCATGAAAGAATAAATTGAATTTAATAATAGATCATCATCAATATTTATATTTTCATTTTAAATACCTCAAATTTACAGTATATACAACAAATGAAAATAAATATACGCATAATTTCCAATTATAACAATGGATTCAAAAATGAGAAAAAATCCTTTACCACACTATTCAATTTTATTGAAATTTCATTAACCTCATTTATAATGGGTTATAATATATTTTTTACTTAAAATATAATTATATTGATATTTTTAATATCACATATGATCCTTTTAAAATATTTTACCACTCGTTAATTATATTTCATTATTTTCATTGTTTCTGGTGTTAATTGCCTTATTTTCTCATACATGTTTTACAATGAATGTTCACGTTCATGTTGATATGATATAAAACCATTATATATAGAATTATATTAATGTTATAAATATCATATTTACTTTATTTATTAATTTTTATAACAATTATTTAATTATGGAAAGGGAAAATTAATCGTATCACTTCTTGGAGATGATAGGTCATACGTATGCATGAGTAACAGTATAATCCAATTAATCAGTTAAAGGGTTAGGAATTGGTAGTTATATTTATTTCATATAATCAATATAAATATATATATATATTACATATATTCATTAAATTTATCCTTATTATATTCCATGTAATGCGTAAGTGAAAAATGAATAACATCGCTTCACAAGGCAGTAGTCTACTGTACATAAGTGCAACGTTGTAATATTATAAATAGAATGGAGAGTAAGAGGGTATATATGAAATTATAATTCATGAGGTATAATTATATCATAAATATTATATATATATATATATTAAATCTATCAATATATCAAACTTTGAGAATTGTTGATAGAAAACAAGTTACATCAATTCAGGAGGTGGGAGTGTGTCATACACATGGTTAACGATTTCATTTCCAATTTTATGGAAAATGGAATGAATAAATATTGTTACATAAAACTAAAAAAATATTATTTTATTGTTTATAATTCTATAATTATAATTTTTTTCTTAATATAATATTGAATATTGTAAAAGATGAAAGAAAAATAAAGAGCTTTAATAAGAAGGTAACTTTTTCTTAGAGAAACCTCATTTGTATATCCACTTAAAAACCATAGGGTTGGCCTTTTTAGAAGACCAGAGGCTCTATAATGTTTCTATGTATTTCAGAGAGATATTTTATCTAGGTTTAGTCACGGAAATGGTCTTAATAACATTAAAATATGACTTGTATCAATAGAAATTTAGTGACAGATAACATAATTGATTGTAAAATTGAGTAATTCCAATATATATTAACTTTTTTTAGTGTTAATTATACATAAAAACAATTATTTTTACCAACATATATATATTTTGATATTAATTAAATAATACAACTAGATACTTTACTAACAATTAAATTTGTTGTTTTAGCGTAACTATACAAACAATTTTTTTTCGAACGTGTAAATATATTGTTATTAATTGTTATTAATAATCATTAATAATAAATATTTTACTATAAAAAATTGAATTATAATAAATTATTCAATAATAAAATATTTTTTATGAAAAATTAAATATATTTTTCATTATTTATTTAGTATCAATGAATTATTTTATAATAAAAATTGATGCATATATGTTTAATTAAAATAATAAAATTTTGATAATATATCATGAAATGGTGATGAATGGTATAAAATTAATATAATTGATCCAAAATTTGAGATTATCTATTTTTTATAAATATTATATTTTTATTACATGAAAAATTCTACTATTTTTTTAATCCTATTACCACTAAAATAACACACCCTCCCCCCAAATATCACTGTTCCCTAGATATCTGATTTATAGCGCTTCTCCACTACAATACCATCGTTACTCCCCTCATCCACAACCAATCAACCATTACTACCCTACTGTTACCCCCACCACCTGACCCCACTACTCCCCATGACTCTGTAGGACCACACCACTATCTCACCCAACACCACTATCGTTGCCCCCAATCTAAAAATCATTACACCCTTGACACCAATATCATTTCCACTCCCCTTGATCCCTTATGATTCCACCACTCCTCCCCTGGTCCACAAATGACCAACTTTCACTACCCTTCCGCCGCCCCCACCCCCTGACCCCACTAGTCTTCTCGACTCTAATTCGCTATGCCACTATCTCATACAACGACACGATCATTATTCCCCCCAATCTCAATGTTATCGCACAACCCAACACCACTTTCACCGCCGCTCCCCTTGAACCCTTCATTTCCACTGCTTTATCGACCTCAACATCGCCACATCTCTAAGATTCTACCTCTAACATCATATCTTCCCTTCCCTATCTCTAGCGTCGTAAATTGATAGCCACCCAAAGTTATTTACTTTCATCACATTTTTTTTATTTACTTAATCTCTAATATAGATAACATTTGTAAATTTCTTTCTTTCTTTATAGTAGTAGTAGTTTATTAATTTGAAATTATGAAATTGGGATAACAGATTTAAATTTATTGATTTTTATCTGAACCACTATATATGCCTTTGGATATAATTTTTTGGGATAATTTATGTGTTCTAATTAGAATTAATCAAGGGTTTCATTATCACTTGGACATTGTGATTAAGTTTCATGTATTTGGTTGTATTTCCCCCCACAATGTTTTGGTCTTTACATATTTATAAGCATAAATTTTATTATTGGTCTTATCAATTTTTGTACTGATATAACATTCAATTAGGCTCATAGTATTGAGTAATTATTATAATGGATATCTCTGTAGATGGGGTTTTTAAATCACTTTGAAATTTATTATATCACTATTAGATCTCATGGGTACTTTATCATAATATAGTTTGATGAAACTTCAGTACCTCAACTCATGTTACATGTGGCTATCATCTTTCCTCAAATGAAGTACTACCAGCACCTTCAAGTGTAGTTTGTAGGGTAATGGGACATATAGAATCTGTAAATTCCAATATGTTGGGAAAAAATACCTCAAGGTATCATTGTAGTATTTTTGGGTTGATTGTCTTTGTTGACAAAACATGTTTCCATGGGGAATTGTTGAGTTCTAGATATGTTGTTGACAATCATGTTGAAAAAGAACCATGACAAAGGAATGGATGATCTGGAGGCGGTACAAAAAGAGCAGTACAAGGTGGCGCCGTTTTCCAGTGTTTTCCATATTTTTGGGGTCCAAAATTTGGAGTTTGGTGAGCATCTCGAAAAGTATATATCCTTTAATATCTTATCAAAATATGGAAAAGACATGAATTTTTCAAAGATAGGCTTCATGGATTGGATTTCGCGAAGACCATAAAAATGATGGCGGTGATTCTTCATGATTACGTCAAGCTTTGTGAACGACATAGGTTGATGTGCATCGCAGCGGTGAAGGGCTTTGTGAGGGAGCTTCACGGCGAAGGCATGAAGGGATTGTCGGTGACTCTCCGCGATTACATCATGCTCCATGATAGGAAAATTGCCGTGGTGCTTTGCGTTTTTGAGAGAATTTCCGAAGGAAGTTCGAAGCTTCGTGATTTGAGATGACATGGCGTTGACATCGTGCGGAAAGTCTGTGGGTCGGTGTAATCGCCTATAAAGAGGCCTCGACCCCTTCAAGAGAAGTATAATAGAAATGAGTGTTTTACGAGAAAATATTTTGCTCTCGGTTTGCAAAGGCGGTGTGCTTCATGAAAGGAAAGAGCTTATCGACGACTATTCTAGATTTGCGAAATTTGTGAGATCTATGTTGGCTCAGTGAGATTCATGAGGTAATTACTCTGCGACAACTTGAGCTTCATGAGAATGCTTTGAGAGAGTGCTTCGTGAAAATGCAGTAGCTTTGTGAAGGTTTTTTTGAGCTTTTCGAAATTGGGAACTTCTCCAAATAGGGTGATTTGCGAAGGTACTTCCAAAAGGAATTGCCTAGTGTTCAGAGGCAAAGGGGTATTCATCAGTGGATGAAAGTTGGAATTTAACAGAGCGTCTATCAACAGTTGAGGATACATATATTCATGCAAATGAAGAAACCTACAGGTATATAAACTGAGAGTGGATCTTCTGAAGAAGTAGTGAGCTTAATTCAGTTTAGAGAGTAGTGAGTTCTCAAATTGTGACTGGTTGTAAACCAAGAGGGATAGTTAGTCCACTTCGAACTTGTAAACATTATTTCACTTATAGTGGAATTGGTAAATTGACACACTATTAGTGTGTGATCCTTGGATGTATCCTAGTGAGGGGGAACCAATTAAAAATCATTGTGTCCTATGCATGCTTTATGTTTTGTTCATACTTTGCACCGGGAAAGAGAGAGAAGAGGGTTTTTTCTAACAACAAAATAAGAACAAAAGGGGAATTTATTTTAATATTTCATACCCTGATTCACCACCCCTCTCAGGGTATTTAGCCTAGTGGACCTAACAATTGGTATCAGAGGGAAAGGTTAATATCAGTGTTTCTCTCTCAAATGGAGGTCACTAATCATAAAGGGATTCTGATCAATGATAGGAACAATATCCAGCTATGGAAGAATCAGATGCAACACTTCTTCTGATCATTAGGAATGGATGTGTTCATAGCAGCAATTCATGGCATAACAGATGATATTAATAGTGGTGCTTTTTCAAAAGTTGAGCTTAGAGAGTTGGATGCTGATGCCAAAGGAATTAATGCCTTAGGAGGAGCCCTATCCAATCCTATCTATACAAAGGCGATGTCATGAAAAACGTCACATTCCATGTGGGAAAATCTATTGAATATATAATAAGGGGATACAAAGGTGAGAGAGGCAAAGCTGCAAGGGTTGTGGAACAAGTATGACGATCTGAGAATGAACCTGAATGCTTATTTTGATGCATTCTTTGATAGGGTAAATATTGTAGTGGAATACATGCAAGGTCTTGGAGAAGTTATTGAAGAAAAAAATATTGTGAAGCGTATCTTGAGAAAACATCCACCTTGGTTCAATCCGAAAGTTTCAGTTTTGGAAGATAAAGACCCGAAAGAGGTGACATTGGATAACTTGCACAACACACTTGTTGCATATGAAATGAGAAATGATGATAATGGTGTTGTGTAAAAGTGGAAATCCAAAGAGGTGGAATTCAAGGCCATGAAGAAGCTCACCATTGTAGACTCTCAGGAATAAGAAGAGATTGATGAGGTGATTTCATTCTTCTCCTCAAACCTTCAAAGAGGAAACTGAAAGTTTAAAGGGAAGATTCCACTTGATTGTTTTCAATGAGGAATGGTAGGAAATCTTGGGTAAAGGTGCCCCAAAAAGTTCCAAGAGGATGATGATGTCGATTAAATCGAAATTCCAAAGAATAAGCCTTCATCCTATAGGAATGGAAAGAAACATTTAAAGAGAAATTTATTTAAGAAGAAGAACATTTTTTCAAAAGAATATTATAGTTCAAATGAGTCTAAGGATGAGGTGGTTGAAGAGATAGAGAACTGCAGAGATCGTGGAGAAAACACTATGGTGGTAGTTGTCGGTAGTTCTCAGAATAAGAATGAAACCGAAGAAAATGAATAAGAAGAAGAAGTTGATGGAAGAGTTGATATGCATGACGAGTTAGAGGATTTTCTTGAGGAGATAGGTGTTTGGAGATCCAAAACAATGAAAGCCAACAAAGCTGTTCATGGAGCCAATCTCTATATGCAGTAGCAAGAAAAAGATAAGTCTAAGTTGATGGAAAAAATTGAGAAACTCAAGTCCTCAACAACAGAGGACTCAAAATCAGTTAGTGAGTGTAAAATAAAAAATGAATAACAGAAAAACGATATCAATATCTTGAATAACACAAGGAAAGATCAAATCAAGTGTAATGAAGAACTTGAAGGAGAAGTTGTCAGTTTAAGGAAAAAGGTTAAAGATCAAGATAAACTCTTGAATCCTACTGAGACATTGAGAAAGCAGATCACTCAAAAAACTGAGAAGCTGAAAGTGGAGAATAGTGGTTCAGCATAAAAGAATCATCTACCATGTTCAGATGCTAAGGTCGATGGAGGGCTTGATCGGAAACAAAAATCCATGAAAACTGAGATCAGACCACAAGAACCCACTCTGAGATTGAAGGTAGATTTGGGAAAAAGGCTGATTCAGAATATTCACAGATCCCAAAGGGAAACTCATAGTGCAGAAGTCACACAAAGTATTGCACCTCATATCAAGTGTCATTGTTGTGGAAAGATGGGAAATTCACAACATGTGTGTTCCATAGCCAAGAGATATCGAAGGGTGCAAGAACAATGGTGACATCCAAACAGAGTACGATTCTCCAGAATATATTTTGAAGGACACTATTTTTGGTGAGGAGGATTTGGGCACATGTCTAGGTATTGTACTTCGACCATGCAGAGGAACATTCCAAAGGAGAATAAAAATGTTCTCAAGCTGCAGATCAATGAACCAACAGGTGAGTTGAACATGCAAAACAGATTTGCAGCTTTTCAAGATGAAGCTAGTCCATCATACTCTAAGAAAGATCAAAAGTCTAAATCCATGTCATGTATGAAGGAAAAGATATAGGACAAGAAGAAAAAGAATGAGATGGCAGTGGGGGAAGAAATTTCCCTTAAAGCATCAGATCACTCTAGTGTGTGGATCCTTGACAGCAGTTTCACATCTCACATGATAGGTAATAAGGATCTTGTTACAGGCATAAAATATGACAAATAAGGACTCATAAAATTTGTAAACGATGAAGTCCTGACGATAATTGGCTCAGGAAAGGCCATGTTTGGGGGAAAAGAGATGAGACATGATGATGTCTTAGTAGTAGAAGGCCTCAGTCACAATTTTCTCAGTGTTAGTCAATTATGTAACTTATTAAACTCTATAAGGTGTACTAAGAAGGTGTGTATTGTCAAAGGAAGAGGCATAGAAGTGGTTATATAGGGAAAAAAACAAAGGGGAATCTCTACCTAGTAAGTGGAGAAGAAGATATGTGCTTTCTATCCAGAGAGGAAGAAAACATGTAGTGGCATAAACAGCTTGTTCATCTATGCCAACCATCCCTTGAAGATCTAGTAAAGTGTGATGCAGCAAGAGGCCTCCCTAATCTATCACGTGATCGTACTCACACGTGTGATGCATGCCAACAAGGGTAGATCATCAGAAAGATGTAAAAGTCAAAGTAAATTAATTCAACAAGAGTGCTCGAATTGGTGCATGCAGATGTTTGTGGGCCTATCACACCACAGGCAATTGACGGTAAGCGGTTCTTGTAAGATGGTATGTGAGTATAATATAAACTATAATACCAACTGTAATATCGAATATGTAAACATGATATGCTCAAATACAAGATGGGGGGGTGTGAATTGTACACTTTAAAAAATCCCTAAGTAAATTTTGCATAACCAAAATTCACAACACCTCTAAGTTATAATAACTTGCTTGATTCCGAAAAAGTGATTTCGGAAATGAAACATAAACAAATTTACAATAGATAATATTCGACCGTAAAGCGTATAGAATCTAACTAAAATAGAGTACAAGTATAAGGAAGTATAAGATAGTTATACTTTCCTCAAAAATAAAAATGCAGCGGAAAACTTGTATCAAAGCAAGTAACAAGTCGTAAATCTTTTAACCCAAAGAGAAGGGTATCCAAAAACACTGGATAAAGGTCCCTTGATTTATACTTTGAAGAAATTCTGTCTTACCCACACCAGGGTAAGCCCTCAATATAAAGATCAGAGTCTGTCTTGATATCCCAGCAAGCCCTCAACTATCAGGTAGTTGGAACCTCTATTTTCCTCTGCAAGGAATCCCTCAACTTCAAGGTAGTCAGCACCTCTGTCTTTCTATCCCTAGAAGCCCTCAATTGTACAGAACAACAATCGGAGTCACATGAATCAAATCTGCATGAAGAAAAGATTAAACAAGACGTTCCAACTTTTTTCATGAAGCCTGAGAGTTTATAAGACCCTCTCTCTCTAGAAATTACTTCAATAACATGTAAGCACACTTGTCAAAGTTCTTGTGTGCTATTTCAAATGGGCTCCTATTTATAGGCATGGATTCCAACAGTTGTCTCACTCCTCCAACGGTCATATCTTCCTTGAATTTTGGAGGGACCTATACATGTGTCACTCAAACAATGGTTAGTGAGTAAATGAAAGAACAACATCATTTCATAACTAAACAAGTGTAAGAATAACTAAAAACTAATATTCAGAATGTAAGAAAATGAATGTTTGGAGTTTTTCCAAAAATGAATTCAGAGTATATAATAAAAATATATTCAGATTCTATTTTGTAGGAATTTAGAATATGAATTATATAGAATTATAGAGTCTGAACTTAAAGGAAATTAAGAATCTGGATTCACAAGTATTCGGAACCTGAACTTACAATGTTCAGAGTCGGAGTTCATGAGAATTCGGAGTCAGAACTCATAAGTGTTCGGAGTCTGAAATCACATAACATCAGATTCAGAACTTAGAGAAGTTCATATCATGGATTCATAATCAGAATTCAGAGTCAAACTTCATGAGAGTTCATAAACTGAATTCGGAGTCGATCTTTATGAATGTTCAGACCAAGAATTTGGAGTTGAACATCATAAACATTCTTATCCAAAATTCAGAGTTAGAACTCAGAGAATTTAGTAACCAAAATTCAGAGTTTAACTTCATAAACGTTCGTATCTAGAATTCGGATTTAGAACTCTGAGAAGTTCGTAACCAAAATTCTGATTCAGAATTCGGAGTTTAGAACTCAGCAAATTTTGAAACCCAAATTCTGGGAATTCAGATCCTAAAATAGAATTATTCATATCTGGGTAATTATAGGATCATTAGGTTTTAGTTACTATACTAATTTTACACATAGTGAAAATTAGGATAGGATTGATGAAAAAAATGGTAAGGATAAATTTCCTTGGGGAAGGGAATTTTCTTTATAGAAGTAAAACATAGGGTAAAAAGATATTTTCTTTAAGATAAGGTGTCTGTGAGTTTCAAAACAAGAAGGTATGGTAAAGAAATAAGGACACCTTATTGACTTAACAATCTCCCTCAAGTATGAAGGAATGGAAATTTCATAAGTAAAATCTTATTGAATCAACAATCTCACACTTTTTGGAAAGCACAAACGTCCTTGCGAAAAAGAATATAAGGACTTAGCCAAAATTTTCTAGACTTTGAAAATAAAACTTATCTCCCTTTACATATGAACAATGGTGAATACGACTAACTCCCTTTTTTGTGCAACAATAAGGATTGTATTCTAGATTTATGAAATGATAATTTTCATTTGACTGTGGAAATATTCATATTTGGTACTTGCCCCTTTGATAAACTCCCCTTAGGTATATTTCGTACATACTTATAAATCTTTTTCCCTCTACCCTTTAGAATTATTTTTCCTTCTCCCCCTTTGTGATTTTCAAAAAGAGTTTGAGGGAATGAAAAAAATATGTTATCTAAAATATTAGTATAGTCATCCAAACAAAACGTGAAACCATAGTTTCACTACGATTGGATGAATTAGTACACAAAAAAATTACAACAAAAGATCGGATTTGGTTCTATTTTTTTTCCTTGGGCATTATCTTCTTCAGATTTTTTTTCCGCTTTTTAATTCCTTGTTATCTTCCTCAGCATTATTCTCTAGAGCGTTGATTCCCT
This sequence comes from Viscum album, assembly GCA_963277665.1. NCBI lineage: Eukaryota > Viridiplantae > Streptophyta > Magnoliopsida > Santalales > Viscaceae > Viscum > Viscum album. The sequence continues at coordinate 1,540,268,842 of OY728150.1, forward strand.
CTTCCTGATACTTAAGAACTTTTTATTGAGCCTTCAGCAACTCATCTTGCTTCATAAGATTCTCTTCAAACTCAATCCGTAGATCCCTCTCTATTTTCCAACATTGGAAAACATAATTCAGATTTCCATTCAGATCTTTAACATCATGGATACAATAATATAGTTCATGATTTAGATTTTCCATAAAGCTATCTGTAAGATCCTTGATTTTGGTGTCTTCTGTATCAAAACATTCCTTGACATCTTTAGGAAACTGATCAAGCTCACTCATTTCATATAAATACCTCTTTGACCAGTTGTCTATCTTCTTACATGACAACCTGTGAGCTTCATAGCCTATGAGGAATGTTTTGAAATATGATTCCATCACGACACACTTATCCATCACCATAGACAAAAAATCTGATTTCTGATTAAGATAATGGTGGAGCATCTGGAATCTAGAATCTATGCTTGAGAAAGTCAGAATGGAGTCGACAAGCTTCTTCAAGGATTTTTAAACAAAATCATGTCCAAGTGAAGATGATTCAGAATCTGAGACTTTACATGGTGAGGATTGTTAGTCTAACTCAATATGCTTCCTCTTTGAAGTTCCAACAAATTCCTTATTCTTAACTTTTAATTTTATAGGAGTATCAACCAATACTTTTTTACCCTTATAAATTCTCGGTACGACTTCCTCATCAGGAGAATCATGATCGCTGTAAGACAACTGCACAAATATATCTCCATCTACATATTATTTATGATTTATAGCCCCATAATCCTCAGGATGAATGAAATCACGATTTAGACATTCTTCTTCAGACAATTTATCTACTTCTTCTTCACCTTTCTATCCACCCTTCTTTCCATCCTTCTATTCATCTTTCTCTGGAGTGAAAAGCTTAGAGAATTCGACTTTAGAAGTCTGGAGTGACAATTTTTCGGATGGGGTTTCCTTGTGTTGATAATATTAAACTTTATTTAAAAGATTATCTATGTTACCACTCTTTTATTATTATTATTATTATTCTTCCACCTCTTCCAGTTCTTCCACTTATTCCTCTTCTTCAACTACTTCAACATGTTTTTCTATAAGTTTTTCCAGAGTGAAGAAATTCGTCCCGAGAGTCTCAAGTAAAGGCTCTGTCAAGATAGATTGTGGCACCAGAATATTCTCGGATGCTACTTCAGGGGCATTCAAGATAGATTTCACAATATTGGCCTCATAAATTTTCTTCTTAAGTTTCTTCTCTTTGGCTTGCTTATCAATCTATTCAGTAGTTAATTCTTTCAAGGCCTTAGCCTTAGCAAGATCCAAACCAAATTTTGGCTCCCATGATTTTCTATTATTATTATCCTCCCTACATTTTTCCAACACCTCATCTGGGTATGCTCATTTCTTCTTGGGTTTAGAAGGCGAGGATTGGAATTCCTTAGACTTATGGGGTTTTTCTTCTACTTCCACTTCCTTCAACTTTATTTTCTTTCCGGCCTTCTTTGATGGTTCATCTTTTTCTACATTGTCCGAAATGACTTCTGCCTCTTCCACTGGCAGATCATAAAACTCGCCTGACTCCTTAGAAAAACCCATATTCATTCTTTTCAAAGTTTCATCACTTAAAAAAATAAATTTACAATTCATTAGCATGGAACATCAAGGGATCTTGAATGATTCAAGACACCGAAATATCATCTTGGAATGTAAGGAAAGATACATAATAATCTGAGCTCTTATATTCCCATTTTGGATATTCTCAATAGCAATGAGAATGTGCCTCATCAAATTGATTTTTCTTATATTTACCGGGAAATCCAAAATATATATTCCACTCTTCTTTAAGGTGTCCTTATAACCTTTTCTCAGTACGAAAAAACCTTGAACCCATATCTACATGATCTGATTGTTGATATATAAGTGAGAAATCTATGCGGTCTTGACATCTGATAGTCCTAGACTTTCTAAAGCTTTCACCTTAATAAAACTTCCTTCAATATCTGGTAGTTTGTGAGAGAAAAACACGGTTTCCCCTTCATAAGATAACTCCAAAAAGCTAGTAGCCTTGGTGTATGAGAGTTTGTATGTTTTCCCACAACATTTGAAGGAAAACGTTTCTCTGACATATTCCTTAAAGAAATAAACTCACACAAAAAATTCTATAAGAAAATCCAGATAAACCAAGTATTGATTTCCTGGCTTTGATATACACATGATCTCTCATCCATTAAGCTTGATATTCTTAGAAGTAATAGAATCGTATTTGAAAAAGTTCGAATGGACCAACCTTTCCCTGTAAACTTTCCAATTGGAGATTAGATTCATGGTAGACATATCTTGAGAAGAGGCTTCAACAGATATTTGGATTGGAGGAACTCTGAGAGATTCAGAACGGGCTTAAGAAAGGGGGGCAGAACATCAGCACGTGAGAGCTTGATAACCGATGTGGGACAACCCTTAGGGGGTCCTTTATATAGGCGATTAAGGTGAAAATTTATATTCTAAAACCAATCAAATGGTTGGGAAACTTTATGATTACATCTAACAGTTGATATTATAGCTGCAAGGAAAAATTGTGTAGGATCCGATCTTTTGAGGTTTTTAAGAAAAACTAGAATCCGAGAATTAAAAATAAAAAGGAAAATACCAGAAATGTAATAATGACTATGAAAATTTAAGAAGGAAATCATACCTTTCGGATTGCGAGGAAATTTATTTTTAATATGTGATATTCTTCTTGAAGACCTTTTAATTAAAAAAAATTTGACACCGAAAAAACTTATTTCGAAATATATAAGGTCAACAATTTTATTGCAAAAAAATTTGAGTACTAAAATTCCACTACAAATATTCCGAGTACAAAAATCTACATTACAAAAATTTTTAGTACGAAGGATTCTCATTACGAAAATTTTAAAAACCAACTAAAAAAATTTTTATTACGAAAATTTGAAAAACCGACTTTGAAAATTTTCATTACGAATTTTTTTGAAAAACCAACTACAAAAATTTTCATTAAGAAAATTTGAAAAACTATCTATGTAAATTTTCATTACAGAAATTTGAAAAACTAACTATGAAAAGTTTCATTACAAAAATTTTGAAAAACTCACTACGGAAATTTTCAGTATGGAAAGTTTGAAATACACTGACTACGAAAATTACGAAAAGTTTGAAAAACACTAACTATGAAAGTTTTCATCACAAAAAGTTTTAAAAACAATGACTATGGAAACAGATGTACCCCCCCTATGAAAAATAGTTTATTAGTGTAAGGAGATTGGTTCAATAGGAAGTTAATCAAGGAAGAATACCTTAAAGTTATCATTCCTAACTTCTGTTTAATGTATTCAAATATATTCGAGGGTAATGATTTTGTAAAAATATCAGCAAGTTGATCTTGCGTGTCGATAAATTAAAGAATTATATCTCCTTTTTGTGTGTAATCACTAAGAGAGCGATGCCTAATATCTATGTGCTTTGCACGAGAGTGATGTGAAAGGTTTTTACTAAGGGAAATGGAACTTGTATTATCACAAAAAATTTGTGTTTTGGTAAAACTCATGCCATAGTCCATGAGTGTGTATTGCATCCACAACACTTGAGCACCACAACTTCCAGCTACTACATATTCAGCTTCAGCAGTAGAAAGTTCTACTGAGTGTTTCTTCTTACAAGACCAAGAAACTAATGAATCTCTTAAGAAATGACAAGTTCCGGATATACTCTTTTTATCCATTATGCATCCACCAAAGTCATCATCCAATTTTTTTTTGAAACAAAATCATTTACAGAAGAATAAAGTAGTCTTAAATACATGGTTCCCTTTAAGTAGTGAATTTTTTTTCACTTCCTTTAAGTGAGATTCCTTAGGATTGGATTGATATCTTGCACATAAGCAGACTGAAATCATTAAGTCTAGATGACTATCTTTCATGCAAAGTAGACTTCCTGTCATACCTATAAAAGATGTTTGATCTACTGGTTTCCCAGCTCCATCAAGATCAAGTGTGTTTGAGGTACCAATGGGAGTACATATACTTTTAGTGTTGTCATATCCATACTTTTTAAGAAGATATTTAACATAATTATGTTGATATATATATATATATTCCTTCTGGTTTTTGAGAAATTTGAAAACCAAGGGAAAATGTTAACTCACCCATCATACTCATTTCAAACTCATGTTTCTTTAGATTCATAAATGAATCGGTTAATGATTGCTGAGTTGAAGCAAATATAATTCTATCAACATAAATTTGAACAATAAAAACATTTTTCTTATCTTTATTTATAAAAAGGGTTGGATCTGCATTTCCCTTAACATAGTTATTTTGAAACAAAATTCCTATAAGTCTATCATACCAAGCTCGAGGGGCTTGTTTAATTCCATAAATAGCTTTGGTAAGTCTTAAAACATGATCAGGATGTTTTGTATCATCATATCCAGGAGGTTGTTCAACAAAATCATATTTTTGAACATAAACATTAAGAAAATCACATTTCACATCCATTTGAAAAAGTTTCAAATTGAAGAATGTTGCAAAGGCAAGAAAAATATGAATAGATTCAAATCTAGCTACTAGATAATAGGTTTCTTCATAGTCTATTCCTTATTGTTGATTATAGACTTTAGCAACTAATATAGATTTATTTCTAACAATCATTCCATTTTCATGACACTTATTTCTGAAGACCCATTTTACTCTAATAACAGAAGTTTCCTTAGGTCTTTCAACCAAGGTTCAGACTTTATTCCTTTTGAATTCATTTAGTTCATCGTGCATGGATTCTATCCAATCATCATCACCTAAAGCTTCATCAGTGCATTTTGGTTATAATTGGGAATGGAATGCTAGATGTTATACTTTATTTTTTAAGGAACTTCTTGTCATTATAGGTTGATTCACATCACAAATGATATTATCACTATTATGATTCTTTAGAAATGACAGATTTGGTTTTTGTAAAACCTGTTCATCAACATATTATAAGAAATATTCTAGGGTAAATGTTTTAGTAGTATCTTCTTGAACATTTTCCTTATCATAAGGATATTCTATCAAAGGTTGGTAACCAGTCTTTGAAAAAACATCCGAGGATGTAGGTTGGGATTGTATAAAAAAAGGATCAGTTTCATCAAATTTAACATGTACTATCTCTTCAACAGTACTAGTGTTTTTATAGAAAATTCAATATGCCTTAGAAGTTATGGAGTAGCCTAAGAAAATTCATTCATTATATTTTGGTGCAAATTTGTGTAGATTATCTTCAGTATTCAGAATGAATACCTTGCAACCAAAAACCATAAAGTAGGAAAGTCTAGGTTTTCAACCATTCCATAACTCATAAGGAGTTTTATTATGAAAATGTCTAATAAAAGCATGATTTATAGAATAACAAGCAGTACTTACAGCTTCAACCCAAAAATGTTTGGCTACAGAATACTCACTCAACATGGTTCTAGTTATCTCTTGAAGAATTCTATTTCTTCTTTCAAAAATAGCTTTTTGTTGTGGTGTTCTGGGTGCTGAGAAGTTATGAGTAATGCCTTTTCTACTAGAAAAAGTTTTGAAATCGGAATTTTGAAATTCTATTCCTTGATCACTATGAATAGTTATCAAAGGAATGTTTTTCTCATTTTTAACATGGGCTCTAAAACTTTTTAAATAAGAAAAATCTTCATACTTATTTACTAGAATATAGACCCACGTAAATATAGTGTAATCATCAACCAAGACAAATACATAATATTTTCCCCCAATGCTTCTAGTTTGTGTAGGACCAAAGAGATCCATATGCACTAACTGTAGTGCATCAGTAGTTGAGACTTCACCAACTGATTTAAAACGTTATTTGTGTTGCTTTCCACATTGACAAGGATCACAAACTTTTGAAGAATCAAATACATGCTCTGGTAAATCCTTAACTATTCCTTTCTTAGAAAGTTTGCATAAGTTCATAAGTTTATAGTGTCCAAACCTTCTATTCCATAACCAATAATGATCTTCCATTACACTAAAGCATGGTATGTCTTGGCTTCTAAGGTCTTTTAAGTTTAGTGTGTAAACATTCTCTTTCCTATTGGCAGAAAGAATAAACTCTTCCTTGGAATTGTGTACTAAGAACTTGTCCTTCCTAAAATTAACAAGGTAGCGTTCATCACATTATTTTCTTATGCTAATGAGGTTGTTCTTAAGACCCTTGACAAATAAAACATTTGAAATCAATGTGTTTCCAAGAAGAATGATGTTACCTATTCCAATAATTTCTCCTTGAGAATTATCTACGAATGTTACTTTTCATTCTTTCGTCTTGATAATCTTTTCAAAATAGTTTTTGTTACCAGTTATATGCCGAGAACATCTACTATCCATGTACCATGTATTCCTATTGGTACCTTCCCTATTTTCCTAAAAATAAGAATTTTAGACTTTTGGAATCCAAACATTCTTGGATCCATAATTTTTAGACAAATTTTTTTTGGGTATCCAAATTTGTTTAGAAAAATAAGCTGTATGAAACCCAAGAGATTGAACTTTATTCAAGGAGAAATTTTTCTTCCAATGCCCACCATTAGGACATTTAGTGCAAAGAGGGTCTCTAGAAGGAAAAAAATAGTTGTTTTTGAAAACCTGTTTTTGGTGAGTATAACCTACTCTAGTAATGATTCCTTGATGTTTAATTTGAGAATACATCTTGTCAAAATTTTCCTTCCTAGAGGTAATGTTTGCAAGAAGCTTCTTAAGAGAAAATATTTCAGATTTTAGTATGATGACTAAATTACTATCCTCAAGAGTCATTTCCTTAGAGTTATATTTTTACTTAAAAACTTTTATCCCTAAAATAGAATTCTTATGATCTTTAGAGTGTTCTTCCTTCACAGAATTTGATTTCTCAAGGTCTTTAGAAAGTTTTTCTAAAAGCTCATCTTTATCTCTAAGATCTCTAGAAGGATCTAAAATCTCTTTTGTAAGAATTTCTTCCCTAGAATTTTCTTTGTCTAATTTCTATGAAATTTTACAGTTTGTCATATCAAGTAACATGGAAAATCTAGAAACATCTTCAAATGATGGTATTTCATCATTTTCGGAGGATGAAGTATCTTCATTAGAAGTACTAATTTCATAATAGTAATTTTTATCAAGAGAAAAATTTGTTAATGCCTTGGTAGAGCGTACCTTGGCCATAAGACATGTATTGGGGAAATAAGTAGTAGTAATTAATCCCATATTCTTCTGTGCTGATGAATCATATTCAAGATATTCACCTTATGAAGAGTATCCACAACTAGCACTCTATGTATCATTATCTTTAAGGATTTTATTATGCTTTGATCGATATAATTTCTTCTTGTTCCTTTCTGAATTCCTTTCATTCTTTTTCTTTTTTTTTCAACAAAGTACAATCAGGTCTGATATGACCCGTTCTTCTAAATTCATAACATGTAACTTCTCCATCTTTCTTATCTCTGTAATCTTTCTTCTTGTACTTATTCTGGTGGTTCTTTTGGGCTACAATATTGTTCATTCTTCGAGCAAGATAAGCTAATTCATTCTCATAATTTTCTGTGTCACTAGATTCTGACTGAATAATGACTTTATTGTCTTTGATCTAGTAACTCTTTCTGGGGTATTGGCATTCATATGTTTAGAAGTAGTTGTAAAAGTAACTCTTCCATTCCCATTCTTCTTCTTATCATTTTCAGTATCTCTCTTCCTTCTAGTTTCATACTAAATAAGAGTTCCAAAAAACTCATCTAAGGAAATCTGAGTGACATTCTTTCTCTAATCAATAGCTATCCTCTTGGACTCCCATTCATTTGGCATGATATTTATGATCTTTTCTACAAGATCCTCATAATATAAACCTTTTTCTCCCATATATTTTAATCTATTCATGATAGTCGTAAACCGTTGCTGTACTTTTCTTATAGGTTCTTCGTAAGGAAAGTTAAAGCTATGGTATTTAGCTCTCATCATAGCTCTTCTTGTCTCTATGAATTTAGATGTACCAAAATGTGTAACTTCACTTTTCTTCTAGATACTGTTTGCAGCTTAACAAGATGATATTTGACTATATATATTTCTAGAAATTGAACAAAATGAAGTATTTTTGACTCTGAAGTTTTCATGATATTCTAATTTCTCCTGATTCGTAATGGTTCTCAATTCCTTATCCAGAATATTATAATCTCCAGTCAACATTATATAGTTATCAACTCCAGTATTGATAAAAAAAGTCTTCATTCTATTTCTCTAGTACTCATAATCATTTCCATCGAAAACAGGAGGTTAGGTAGGATTTAGAATATCAATAGAACCAACATTTAGACCTGTCATCCTTAAGATAATATTTGGCACACAAACTTATTAGTAGTATGAGTTTGTAAACAAGAGAAAATATCCTACGAAAAGAACTAGATATTGTATCTCTAAGAAAGAATGAATATTAACTTTATGAGTCTGGAAATCTGAAATCGAAAATATGAAACAAAGTATGAGCTTGAAAATATGAATCCAAAAATTCTATTCCAAAAAATTTGAGTAGGGAAAAACTTATATGCGAATATAAGTATTCAGAGACCTTCCTTTGATACCAATTGTAAGATGGTATGTGATTATAATATACTCTATAATACCAAATTTAGGATAAAATATGTAAACATGAGATGATCAAATACAAGAGGGGGTGAATTGTATACATTAAAAAATCTATAAAGAAATTTTCCATAACCAAAATTCCCAACACCTCAAAGTTCTAATAACTTTAATGATTCTGGAAAAGTGATTGTGGAAATGAAACTTAAAAAAAGTTTACAATAGATAAGATTCTACCTTAAAGAGTATATAATCTAACTAAAACAGAGTACATGTATAAGGAAGTATAATATTGTTATACTTTCCTCAACAATACAAATGCAGCGGAAAACTTGTAACAAAGAAGGTAACAAGTAGTAAATATTTTAACCCAAAGAGAAGGGTATCCAAGAATCTTGGATAAAGGTACCTTGATTTATAATTTCATGAAATTCTTTCTTACCCACACAAGGGTAATCCCTCGATACGAAGATCAGAGTCTGTCTTGCTATCCCCGCAAGCCCTCAAATATCTTGTAGTCGGCACCTCTGTCTTCCTCAGCAAGGAAGCCCTCAACTTCAAGGTAGACGGCACCTCTATCTTCCTATCCCTGGAAGTCCTTGATTGTACACATCAACAATCAGAGTCACATTAAGATAATCTGCATGAAGAAAAGATTGAACAAGTCATTAAAACTATTTGCATGAAGCCTGATAGTTTTTAAGAGCCTCTCTCTCTAGAAATCACTTCAACAGCATGTGAGAACACTTGTCAAAGTTCTTGTGAGATATTTCAAATGAGATCCTATTTATAGGTATAGATTCCAATGGTTGGATCCCTCCTCCAACGGTCATATTTTCCTTGAATTTTAGAGGGACCTGTACACGTGTCACTCAAACAATGATTAGTGAGTAACTGAAAGCATGACATCATTTTATAACTAAAAAAGTGTAAGAATAACTAAAAACATATATTTGGAATGTATGAAAATGAAAGTTCGGAGTCTAACCAAAAATGTATTTGGAGTCTATAATACAAAGATATTTGGATTCTGTTTTTTAGAATTCGGAATCTGAATTCTATAGAATTATGGAGTCTAAATTTATAGGAAATTCGGAATCTGGATTCACAAGTATTCGAAACATGAACTTACAATTTTTGGAGTCACAATTCATGAAAATTCGGAGTCATAACTCATAAGAGTTCGGAGTTTGAATTCAGAGAAATTCAGAGTCATAACTTTGAGAAGTTCGTATCCATAATTCATAATAAGAATTCGGAGTCAAACTTCATGAGAGTTCGTGACCAGAATTCGGAGTCGATCTTCATGAATGTTCGTACCTAGAATTCAGAGTTGAACTTCAAAAACGTTCATATCTAGAATTCAGAGTTAGAACTCACAAGAGTTCATAACCATAATTTAGACTCGATCTTCACGAATTTTCATACCCAGAATTCGGAGTTGAACTTCCTAAACGTTCGTATCCAGAATTTGGAGTTAGAACTCATAGAAGTTCATAACCAGAATTCTGATTCAGAATTCAGAGTTTAGAACTCAACAAAATTTGCTACCAGAATTTTGGGAATTTGTATCCTAAAACAGAATTCATCCTATCTGGGTAATTATAGGATTCTAAGGTTTTGGATAAAATCCTAATTTTACACTTAGTTAAAATAATGATATGTGTGATGAAAAAAATGGTAAGGATAAATTTCCTTGGGAAGGGAATTTTTCCTTATAGAAGTAAATCATAGGGTAAAAAAAGATTCGCCTTAAGATAAGGTGTTTGTGATTTTTAAAACAATAAAGTATGGTAAAGCAATAAGGATACCTTATTGACTTAACAATCTCCCCCATGTATGATGGAATGGAAAAGTCATAAGGAAAACCTTATTGACCCAACAATACTATGTTCTTTTTATTGATGATTATAGCAGAATGGCATGGGTATTTATTATTTCCCATAAGTCTGATGTGTTAAGCTCCTTAAAACAGTATCAGAGAGAGTGCAAAAGGATTCTTGGATAGAAAAATCTGATGTTTCATACTGATAATGGTACTTAATTCACAAACAGTCATGTGGAAGAATATATTGAGAAACACAGGATAAGGAATCAAGTTTCCTCAGTGAGAACTCCCCAACAGAATGGAGTGGTTGAAAAGAGATATCAGATCATCAACAACATGGAAATAATGATGCTCATAGAAAAAGACCTACCAGAGATATTTTGGAAGGAGGCAGTATTGACATCGGTCTACATTTATAATAGGGATCTATTGTGTCCTAAAGAAGGAAAGACTCCATACGAAATGGGGTATGGAAAGAATCCAACAGTAAAATACTTTCAAACATTTGGAAGTAAGTGATTTATCCTCAACAGGGAAAAACAGAGGAAATATGAGTCACGCGGAGATGAGGGGATATTCCTAGGCTACTCAAGAAAAAGCAAATCATAAAAATTCTTTAACAAAAGCCTGAGAAAATTAGTTGAGAGTAATGATGTTACTTTAGTGGAGAATGAGAAGATCATTCCATATCTCAGTGAATAATTTATTAATGAGATTGATGAGGAGGAAAGCAACACAGGGGGAGAATAAGTGGATTATGTTTTTTCATAAGAAGATACTGATGATGAGCATGTGGAAGTAAAGTCCGTATCTATACAAAAGCCATTGAGTCAAGCTGAAATTGACAGGCATAATGTAATTGGTGATCGGTCAGCTCCAGTTCAGAAAATGAGAATGAAATATCTACAACAAACATCATTTCTTTCTCAGGTTGAGCCGAAGTGATTCGCCTATGCATCTGAAGATGTAAAATAGCTTCAGGCAATGAATGAAGAGCTTGATAAAATTGAGAAAAATCAGACGTTGGAGATTGTTTCGAGGACAGAAGATAAGAATGTCATTGGGAGTAAAGGGGTCTATCGCAACAAGATGAATAAAGATGGAACAGTGATTCAAAACAAAGCACGACTAGTTTTCAAAGTATACTCACAGATAGATGGAATAGATGTTGATGAGACATTTTCAGTGGTTGAGAGACTAGAGACAATCAGATTATTCCTAGACATTGCGGTGTAACGGAAGTTAAAAGTCTTCCAGATGGATTTCAAGTCTACATTTCTAAATGGGGTTCTGGAGGAATAAGTGTATATTGAGCAGCCATATCATTTTCTCATTCATGAGGATGAGAACAAGGTTTGCAGACTGAAAAAGGCATTGTATGGGAAGAAATAAGCACCAAGATTATGGTACTCAAGGCTTGATCAGTACTTGAAGAAGCATGGTTTCTATCCTGGGGGAGTTGATTACAATCTCTATTTAAACAACAACAGTAATCAAAGTATGATGGTCTTGGTTTATGTCTACAACTTAATATTTGGAGGATCAGATGAATCTCAGTGCAAACAGTCTTCCAAATTCAGGAAAAGTGAGTGCGAAATGTCAATGATTAGAGAGATAACATTTTTCCTTGGTCTACAGGTAACACAAGGAAGGTATGGAACGTTTATTTCATTGTACAAATATGCCAAAGAGGTTTTGAGAAGATTTGAAATGGAAAATTCCAAGGAGATGAAGACTCCGGTTGCTACTCGGATGAAATTATCCAAATCCAAGGATGGCAAGGAAGTTAATTTCATAGAATACAGTCAAATCATTGGAAGTCTATTGTAATTAACTGCGAAAAGGCTTGAAATTGTTTTCGCCACATGCCAAGCAACAAGATATCAGAGTAATCCCATGGAATGCCACATTCTTGCTATGAAAATAATACATCGGTATATCAAAGGCACGATGGATTTCAGCCTGATATATAGTGACAAATATCAGTCAGAATTATTGGGATATACTGATGTAGATTGGGATGGTTCAGCAGATGATAGGAAATCAACATCAAGAGGTGAATTCTATCTTGGTGAATTGTGTGTTTCTTGGCTACGCAAGAAGTAAGACTATATTGAATTGATCACATCAAAAATTGATTATATTGCGGCCACTCAAGCATGCACACAATTATTGTGGATGATGAAGCAACTTGATGATACAGGAATTGAAGTGAACTCTCCGATCGGAATGTAGTGTGATAACTCAAGTGCTATAAATCTCAGAAAAAATCCCGTCCATCACTCATGGACAAAGAACATTGAGATAAAGTATTATTTTATCAGGGAGAAGGTTGATCAAGGAATTGTGAAGTTGGAGTATGTGCCTACATAACTACAGGTTACAGAAATTCTGACAAAGGCCTTACCCAAGGAAACGTTTGAAAGGCATTGACTGGCTCTAGGAGTTCAGTCGACTCCCCGCACTTGAAAGAGTGTGGATGTGGAACACCCCCCTCTCCGCGAAGTATTGCATGTTTTTCTCTAATGTGATCATATATGTTATTTCTAATGTCTCAGACCACAAAGGAGCGACCTTTGGGTTCTTAGACAAAGGGGGAGAAATAGTGACTCCTCAAAGGGGAGAAAATGCGGCTAATAAAGGTAGAAACTAACTTTGTCAAGGACATGGGGAGAAACTGATAGGTGGAGCAATGAGATAGATGATAGGTGGAGAAACGAGATTGGGGGATAACAATGTGATAAGATGAGAGTTTTTAAATATGACGATTCTAGATTTTATCGATCAAAGAATAGATATCACGACAGATGAGGATCATGATAAAAGCAGAAGAGTGATGTTGGAATGGTGAGAGAAGGATTCCAGCTATCACCAACTAGTTTAGAGTGGTTCAACAATTAGTATCAATTTAGAAATTGGTATCAGTTTGGAATTGAAAATTGATGTTTGACATGAAGTTATTCATTGATGAACTTATCAAAATACTCTTGTTTCTCACGCTGAGCATTGTTCATGTGGGCCTAGAGTACAAGTTAAGTGAATCCTTGAATGTTATTAGAATTGTAAGAGGTGAATGGTGGTAGTGGAAGGAATGAGATTTTGAGGGGTATCAATGTGTAGCGAATCTTTATGAGAAGAGTTGTCAACAAACCCAAAGGGAGAGATTCTTGGGAAAAATACCTCAAGGTATCATTGCATTATTTTTGAGTTGATTGGGTTTGTTGACAAAAAAGGTTCCCATGGTGAATTTTCTTGTTTCAGAGATGTTTTTTGCAATAATGTTGACAATAAACCATGACAAACGAATGAAGATCTGGAGGTGGTACAAAAAGAGCAGTAAAAGGTGGCGTCATTTTCTAGTGTTTACCAAATTTTTGGGGTCCAATGTTTAGAGTTTGGTGAGCAACACGAAAAGTGGATATCCTTGAAGATCTCATCAAAATATGGAAAAGATATGAATTTCGCAAAGATAGGCTTCATGGATTGGATTTCACGAAGACTATAAAAACGATGGTGGTGATTTATTCACGATTATGTCAAGATCCACGAACGAAAGAGGTTGAAGTGCATTGCGGCAGTGAAGGGCTTTGCGAGGGAGCTTTGCGAGGAAGGCGTGAAGGGATTGGAGGCGATTCTCCACGATTACATCAATCTTAACGATCAGAAAATTTCCATGGTGCTTCGCGTTTTTGAGATAATTTCTGTAGGAACTTCGGAGCTTCGTGATTTGAGATGACGTGGCATTGAATTTGTGTGGATAGTTTGTGCATCAGTGGATTCTATTATAAATAGGCCTCGTCCCCTTCAGAAGAAATAAAAGAGAATAGAGGGTTTTCAGAGAAAATACTTTTCTCTCAGTTCGCAAAGGTAGTTCATGAAGGTTGTGTGCTTCGTGAAGGTAATTCGTGAAGTCAGTGTGCTTCGTGAAAGGAAGGAGATTCACGATGGATATTATAGCTCTGTGAATGTTTTGAGATCCGCATTGGCTCAGGGAGCATCATGAGGGAAGTCACTCTACTATGACTTGAACTTCGGGAGAGTGTTTCGTGAGAGTGCTTCGCGAAAAGGTAGGAGATTCACAAAGGCTTTTTCGAGCTTTGTGAAATTGGAAACTTCGCCAAGTAGGGTGCTTTGTGAAGGTATTTACAAAATGAAAGAGAGAATAGGGTTTTGTCTAACATCAAAACAGGTTCAAATGGGGTAGTTTTTTTAATCTGTCATAGCCTGATTCACCCCCCTCTCAGGATATATAGCCTAGTGGACCTAACACGATATGTGGCCACACTATAATTAGATTTTTAATTATAAAATGAGGCTCCTTAATATTATATTATATTGAAGACCCATGGTGACCTATGAGGTTGTATTATAGTTGAAACACCTTGTTACATCAACTTTTTCCCTCAATTATGCCTAAAGAACCTATATATGAATCCACGATCAACTCTATAAAAAAACAAGGCCCTTGATTGATTTATATATAACATTACATATAAGAATTATAATTTTTTTGATTATTTGATTTCAAACGAAGGCCCATGTACTGTAAATTATTTTATATTTTGAACAGTAAGGTATTTCTCTTCCCTTGTCTTCTATTTTCCTTGTTTCAATTGTTTTATTTCTATGTAAGATAAATTAAAAATGAACACTGTTGATTTGATTTTTTTCTCAAGGATCTAAAAAACATACTCGGTGATTTTTATTCTAGTACTAACTGGTTATCTTTTAGATTCTATGGAATACATCATGTTATCAATTTTTTTAGTGATTATTTATTTTCTAAATTTGAAAATGATCTTAATAAATAATTTAGATATTCCATATTCTTGGGATTTATTGAATTATTTCTCTAATCATTGTCTCTTGGTCATTAAGTAATGACTTGAACTGATTAAGGATGATATATTGGTATTTTTTCTTCTTTTACATTACTAGGTAAATTTGTCATGGTTTGTAGGATTCAACTTTATTTTACCCTGTTTATTTGATCACATTGGTGATATTATTCTTGGATGACCTGACCAATATTAGAGATATCATAATGATTGGAGAATAGAAATGCAAACATCTATCCCACACACTGATTTCATGCACTTTTTGGAAACTGTGGCTCCTCTTATGCTCACTAAAGCTAAAGAACAACTTGGGTTGTGTGACCTCATTTCATTATACCAAATCATTGAATCATGAACCACATGGAAAAAATTGAATGAGTCATATTTTTTCGTCGACTTAGAATACTACCTCAATAGAATATATTCCATTTCCAATAATTTTCTATGCTATGTTTCGAACCAAGTGACATCCATAGACCATGATTTTCCAGGAAGGGTGTTGGATGTTTTAAGAGATATTTATGTATTATTATGTATGTCAAATCATTAAAATTATTTCTTGTGATTTTTTATGATTATTAGAGATAAAATATTTTACTAGAAATATGATGTTGGAACATTTCTTCCATTTTGGAACCGTTCTATATGTTGAGGGTGAACAAATGGAATGATGTATGATATGAAGAGGGTGGAAGAGGTTCAATATGATGTTAGGATCCTTGGCATAGAAACTATGGGTGAATAAAATAGAGGCTGAGAAATGCATGAATGATTTAAAGTTATCGGGTTTTATGTCACCTTTACTCTTTTTGTCCCTTATCATTTAATCATGGATTTATTTGACTCAATATATGATAAGGATGGAAGGATAATAATGGAGGTCCAATATTTTGTTCTTTGTGTGTGTGTGGGGGGGGGGGGGGTTCAGTGATTATATTGCAGTGTTATGATGTCTTAGAATTGGAAAGTTTCATGATCCAGTTCACTGCACTTAGCTTGGATAGCGTTTTATTCTTTAAGTATAGCCTATTTTTTTATTTTTCACATGGTTTTTTATAGATGTTTCCTTGTAAACATTAATTGACATGGTAAATATTGTTTCTCTCTTAGAATATTTAGTTTAAATTACTGGTATTGAAACACCTACAAAAATTAATGTCTTCTTTCACATAATAACCTTCAATTTAAATTAAATTAAATTAGATATTCATTGAAGGCTGATATCCCATTGGTATATTGATGTCTGCGGTTGGAGTGTGTGAAGGCAACATTGCAGGTAGAGTGAGAGAAATATATTTCATATGGGAATCATTATTGCGATAGCTAATGTTGGAAGATCATGGATGAATTCTAGAGGAGTATGAGATGTAGCTTGGGTTTCTGTTTTTGTTTTTGAAGAGGTTGAGTTTTTGTTTCGAATGTACATATTGAATTACTTCCTATGTTTCTGTTTTTTTGTGTTGGTTTGACTATTAGTTGGTGATATATTAATTTTTTACCAAATTATTACTAAAGTAGGTTCATGTCGGATAACATCAGATGGATTCTAGAAGATTATGATTATAATCTGGGGCTTTTATGCTTGATGGTTGATCATGATATGCATGAGACTTTACCAAAACCACTATTTCCAGTCAAAATTGAACATTATTTTATTTGGAGCAGGTTGCTAGTGTTGGAGGTGACTACATGGAATGGATGGGTTGCAGAAATGGTTGGGGAGCTAGATTTGGAGCTGAATAGTTGACATGTTTGGGTTGCTTGCATTGTAAGGGAACTCGAGCTCAAGCTAACTAGATGGCATGGATGGGTCGCTAGGAATGGATGGGCCACCTGGAGGGGGTTGGACCCTATTAGGAGATCCAACAAGAGGGGTTTAGGGGATCCAACATATTCTATATTATAATTCATTATTAATATTATTAATTTTTTTTCTATGATTGAACATGTTCTAAAATCAAATTTTATTTATTATATATGATAAATTAAATAATATAATATGAAATTTTATTAATATGAAAAATTTATATTTTTTATTCAAATTTAATTTATAAAAAAAATATTATATGTTGATAATATTATTACCAATAGATAAACTTGTCACCATAACCTATTACTAAACTCTTTAACCCACATATATATATATATATATATATTATCTTTTGGTATAATTATAATTGCAACAAAACTATTTTATCTATCACAAAAAGATTTAGTAATAGATTTTTTACCAACATTTTAGTTGAAGGGACATATATGTTGGTAAACATTATACCAACAAAAAATGAACTTTTACCAACAGATATGTACCCATTGGAAAAAGTGAAATATTTTTTAGTGTAAGTATGAATAATTAAGTGGATTGAGTTCACTTTTATAATTAAACCGAAGCAACATTTTTTACAAACCAAAACCATTTAATAATTAGAAGTCACTCTCATAAAATGTGCCTAAAAACTAATAAATAATATCTTATAAGGAATTGTTTTCAATAAAAACCTTCAAAACAGAAAAAACCCTTATTTAAACCTGTTCTTACCGTATCCTTTAAGATAACTTACCTATACCGTTTTAGTTTTGACTGTGGATACTAGTTATTCTGCCAGGGTAATTATCCCTTTTAGTGTAAAATAAATTGATTATTATTAGATAATTTTCACATTCTGATTATAAATGTATAAAATAATTTTTAATAGAAAAAATATATATGTGTGGAAATTAAAATTTAATAGAAGCATACATAACACGTGAAAGATCATTTTAACATAGACCAGTATAATATAATTTTAATGCATTTTCTAATCATTATGGAAAACATTATGTTGAACTTATTACATAATATTAATTATTATGATTGGAAATATGGAATGAATTTTACTAAATTCATCTCTCAAAATTCTAAAATTTTAATTTAAAATAAAAACCACAATTCTGGTCAAAAAATAGATTTTCAATAAATGCATTTTTCCAGCATAAGATGATATTATATTAACTATATCAATAATAATAATCATCACTTGGAAATATATTAATATATTTATATATATAATTTATAAATTTAATATGAATAGTTCATCATTAAATATTATCTTAATTAATTGAAATATAAATATAATATTAATTTTGAAACAAAAACAATTTCCTCGAAGATATATAGTTTTCTAAAAAATATATCATTTAACCTCAAAAGGATCTTATATTTATTTCTATAAAATTTAATTTAAATAAATCATTAATTAAACATATTATAATAAATTATTGTGTATAATAGGGGGAATAGTTAAATTCTAAATTTTCGATTATTTATAAAAGCTTCTTTCTAGGAAAAAATTTCAAAAAATAAAAATTTATCTTATTTTGACAAATTATGTTTAAAGTTTATATTTATCCTATAAAATTTGAAATTTTATTCCCTTAATTATTATAATGTTTATTTTATTGTTTTTTATTAAAAATAATGTCCACATAATACAATTGAGGATCATAGTTTCATGTATCACAATCTATCAAAGAGATAGAATTTATTTAAAAGGAAGTATTCCAGAAAGTGTCAAGGTGTATCATTATTTTTTAATATAAAAATATCATCCTAACCATTTTGTGGATATTACCATCTAAACAAATGGGGGGTATTTCTTATTTATAACACCCTCTATTTCCCATGTTGATTACTTTAATTTATGATTTGTCCAAAGTACCTTTACTAGTCGAGTCATCTGATTCCCAAATACTTGCTCTCTAGTATTAAGAATCTATATGGGTTATTCATAGTTGGATAAATAAGGTTTAAATTACAACTCTTTAGAGGAAATAAAATGTGTTTTTTCTAACATGCACATCCTTAGAAATGATATAGGGAAAACATAATGTACATTAGAGATGCTTATTGGCATTTTGAAACGATATGACCCAACTCCAATGATTTCCAATATTTAAAAGTTTCCAATGATCCTAGGTCCTATAATTATCTTATTAAAAAACCATACATCACCCTTACCTAAAGATACATTGAAGAAAAAAAGTTCTCCCGCTTGAAATTTCAAATTGTTTCTCCAATTCCCAACACCACATTTTTGTATCATTGAGCTAATTTAATATGATTCTGAATAGTCTTTACCATTATTTTTGTATCTTGAAAATATTATAAAACCTTAGGTTTTATTCCATCAAATTCATCCCAAAAAGTTGGATTATGGAATATTTTTCCATATCATGTTTTATATGGCACCATTTGAATACATTATGAAAACTATTATTATATGAAAACTATACCATAGGTAAATAATGACCCCACATTCATTGAATGTAGTGTGAAAATGAACTCATCGTGTATTTTAATGATTTAATAGTATGTTTAGACTACCCATTAGTTTGAGTATGGTATGTGGTGCTCAAATAAATCATAGTATCATGACCCTTATAAATACTCTTCAAGTATTTTAATGTTAAATTGGGATCAAGATGACTCAAAACTGAAAGTGATGCATTATGAATTCTTACATTTTCATTAATATAGATACTTGTAAGTCACCCAAGAGGTAAATATTATCTTATAGTAAATAAATGTCTATATTTAGTTAATAGATAAAAAAATAACTAATGTTGCATCATTATTTATAGTATTCTTTGGCAGACCTATGAGTAAGTCTATAATAATGTCCTCCTACCTCCACAAAAGAATTGGAAAAGTTTTCATGAATCCTCTAGGATGATTTTCATCATCCTTAACCTATTGAAAAAATAAGAATCTTGGTACATATTCCATAGTTTCCTGCTTTTTGTTTTCCCACAAAATGTTTTCCCTCAAATACAAATACTTCTTGGTGATACTACGGTGTATAGTGAAATTTGACATGTGTGTTTCATATAACTACACAATTCATAGATAATTTATATTTTTAAACCATATTATTTTAGGAATTTTAGAATACCACCTTCACAAACAATGTCTATCAAATTCCCATTATTCACAACATTAACATTCTTTTGAAAATTATCATTATCATCTTGAGTGTTTTTTATCTTGTCCTATAAATCTGGATTCAATTTTTTTTTGAAAAAGGTGTTTTATATCTCCTTCATTAATAATTCCATTATATAATTCTTTGATAGATCCAATAACATAGAATTTGTAACGCCCTGACCCCAATTACCCAGAGTTGTTTCATTATTTTAATACATTGGAATGATACACAGAAATCATGTCCCAAAAGACCGATCAGTTGAGCAGTCTTAGAAATAGATTACATACATAAAATTCACATTAAAATTTCAAACATAAAAATCATCATAGATAGTTCGTTGAGAAATCCATTATTCCATTTTAGATTAACCCTACATATCAATCATAACAAACTTATTTAAAATGCTGTGAAAATAAAATATAAGAAAGGGGTGATCTCAGATTCTAAGTAAGGGTAAAAAATTTAGCGGATGATAACATAATCAATAGTCATGGTGAATAAATGAAAATACATTCCATTACAAATAATAAACACAAACACTTAATGGCAGAAATATGAGTTGAGTAAATAATTCCATAATAAAACATAGTCATGGGTATTTTACTAGTTGAATATCCACATGATCCATCAATATTATTTACATAATGAGGGAATGTATAATGCCAAACATTTTGAAACATCTAGTTAAGTCCCCGACAGTGATTCCTAAAAATGATTTAGGCCTCATCCAAAACCATATATCAAATTGGGAAATGCCTCAGCAAATTCCACATCTATTTGTCTCATGAGACCTACTGATGCATCGAGGAGCTATAGCGGGCTCCACCAGTCACTTACTATGTCCAATACATTCTTCAGAAGAAATTGATGAAACATAACATAAACATTCATATTAAAACTAGATTACAAAATGTCAATAATTTAACCATAAACCATGAATGGTATAATAATAAGACTTCCATAGTCAAATATGTCACAAAAATTTCAATACAATATGGATGGTTTGTATCATAATAAATCAAATTAAAAAAAGTTTAAAATCTATTAAGGGATGTTGGAATAGATGAAAATGATTTGTAAAACTCTTTGAGAAAAAAAAAACATTTTTCATGAAAACATTTACAAGTCACAAATTTATAAAGGAAGTAATTTTTTTAAAAAAACTAAATTAATGTTTCCATACCACTTTGAAACTCTTGAAAAGAATTATCATTTCAAAACATTCATGTTCATACAAATAAATCCTTAAATTAATTTTGAAAACATAAACATTAATTAAAAAGATTTAAAATGATAAATCATTAAAACATTTAAAATGATGATATAGTTAAATAGACCCTCCAATAAAACTATAAAAGATTAATTTTGAAAACATTTTTATGAAATATGGGTATCGATGATAAATATGTCCCAGTGAATACTTACACATAAACTATCTCGAATAATATTGAGATTGAGGACATAACTCTTACTTTGCACTTTCCTTTGGTCGATTGTACGTTTAACCTTATGTATAATGAACATAGTATGTTATTAAATTATAAAAAAACCATATTCATATTTATTATATCATACATTATTCATTTAAGACTTTATTCAACCCATTTAATAATTATTTCATGGTTAAATTAACATTTGGGGTAACAATTTCTTTCTTTATCATACATGTTTAAACTTGTTATTATTGATCATATCATATAGATCATGATTTAATTAATTCCATAATATAATCCCGGATTTATATATAATGTATATTTATAATATAAATATTTATAATTGATAGATATATGAAATGGAAGGCACCGTTTTTGGAGACGGTAGGCCTTACGTACGCATAAACGATGTTTCTGTTTTCATATTACATTGAACAGAAGTAGGTGAATAAGATATATGTAAGTACACACACACACACCCAAAGATATATATATATATATATATATATATCTAGTAGAATTATTATTTCATATATTACATACTTATTAATAATATATATTTTTATAATCATTGTTGAATGGTGAACGTGGGAATGAATTTCATTGTGTTATGGAGACGGTAATCCGTAAGTACGCCCAAGCGACAATATCATTATATTGATGGTGAAATAATATGTAATTGGATGGTATATCATATATATATACATAATAATTAACATGGTATATTTATTATTTACATAATTTATAATCATTATTATACCCATCAAAATAATGACGTGTTTGAATAACAAACTACACCACAACTTGGAGACGGTAAGCCATATGTACACACATATGGTGACTTTTTCATTCATATGATGGATAGAATAAATAATATGGTTGTATCATTTTTATAATAACATCAAAGTATATATAATTTATGGTATTTATTATTTTAGAATGGAAACAACAAAGAAAGAGGAAGTGGAAGAAGAAAATAACTTGAAAGAGGTGATGAAATATTTACCTCTTCTACGGGTTCTTACTTTTGATTTGATCAAAAGGGATCTCTAGGATGGCTTTATGACCAAAGGAAGTTCAATAGTATTAAGGGAGGAATTTTGGGGGTATATTTTGGTAGGGTTTTTCCAATAAAAATGGAATTGGAGTTGTGAAATTAAGAGAAGGGGAAGTACCTTTTTATAAGAGAGGTGAGGGTCACTTTAGGAAAGGCATGAAATATTATTTTATAATAAAATAATTTTCGGTTTATAATGGATCAGAAATAATTTATTTATAGGATAAGGTGAGTATTGTTTGAAATACTTTCAACCAATAGGTATTGGATAATTCTATGTCACCATATTAACCTTATCTTTTAGATTTAACTCTTTGTTAAATAGTTTAACATTTACCATTCTCTTTGTATTTTTATATTATATGGTTAGTAAACTGACAATAACAAGAGAAAATAACCCCATGTGGTAAATTAATAATATATATAACCTTATATAAGTCTTTTGGATTAACCATACATTTTTAATAATATTATATCAATTAATAATATAGTATTTGTTTTAAAAACTCAATTATGTCAATTTTGACACTATTTAGTATTTAGTTTTTGTGAAAGTCATCACAACATTATTACTTAAAATAAAATAAATTTAATCAATAATAATGTTTTATATTCTCCTAGAATATTCATTGATGGAATCAAAACGTTAAAATTATATTTATTTTAATATTTATAGTACCATTTATGTGATTCTTTCTGTAATAAGTTAATTTTTGTATCATCATTGTGTCATAAATAAATTTAATTATTTAATATATAAAAATTATAAATAAAATATCATAATTTATAAAATATTTTTATCTTTAAAATTAATATTTATAATTTAAGAGATAAATTATATAACCCCATATGAAAAAAGGTTTACTAAAAGATACATGCTTTTGTTATTGTTGTCTTTACATTAGATTAATTAATATAAAAATGTCATTATCACTCCCAAGTGGCTCTATGGGGTTCCCAAATTGAACCAAGGATTACCATGGTCGGACATGTATCATCCAATAGGGTTAAGACATGTGTTAGGGTAACTTAACATTATTATAATGCTATTGTTTACCCTAATTTACCAGATTTAACCTTTAACCATGGTAAACAAATTTTTTTCTGAAGTAAATATTCAAAATGTATAAATATAAAAGATAACTATTAAAAATATATGGACATCCTAATTACAAATATGGAATCCATTTTTCAAAATTTAAAATAAATAATTGTCTGATATTAATTTAAAATTAATTCCAATTGTTAAAACAAAAAGCGTGTTTTTATGAAATAATAATTATCAAAAGATTGACACTTATTTATGTCCAATTTAAATGTGAAATTACATCCAATGACCCAAATTATATTAAATGATAATAATATAGTCTAATGATACATTAAAAACATTCAAATGTATAATTTAACACTATAAATTATTTGAATTTAAAAAGTTGTTTTTAATTAAAATTCAGTATTTTTTTCACTATTCATCAAAATATGAAAGTTATCACAGAAATACAAAAAAATTATCCAAAATAATTTTTTATGACCCACTTCTAAAGAGTAATATATTTTTAATAAATTGAATATATAAAAGTTTCAAATATTTTATTTAAAAAGGGTTCTCTATTAAAAGGCAGAAAAACTGCATTTTTTAAAAAATACATCTTTTATCTTAAAAAATGTAAATTTCTTATATTATGTCTAAGAAAAAAAATATGAACATTAATATTATATAGGATATATAAAATTTAAAATGAGGTTAATACTATTTATATCTTATTTTTTTGAACAGCTAGTTTGGTAAGTCGTGGTGCTCTCAAACTTGATGTTGCGTGTAACACAAGTTATTGAAATACATTGAAGAGATAGCATACTATAAAATCATGGGGTGTTACATTCTAAACTACTTCAATAAATTTTATCCTCACAATTTGAAATTTTTCATCAAAAATAAAAGGTAAATAATAGAGAAATACCTTTTTGGAAAACCCACACTGGAAATTGGGTTAATAAAATTAAATCTTAATAAGAGGGAAAGGGAAATAAAAAAGTCACCATCGAATTATGATCTCGATTATGAGAAAATTGGTGGAAATTAGAGACACATAATTGGATGAAAAACGTAAATATTTATAGGGAGTGATTGAGGTCATCGATCACAAATAAATATACAATTGAGGGCCTCAAAGACATCAATCTATGATGATTTAAAATATAATCAGTTCAACAAAACATAAGGTATTAGGATAATTTTTTTGGTTTTATGATACATTCCCTAAAGGTTAAGAATTAATTTCTACATAAAATAAGTCAAGAAAAGAATACTTGACAATTATAGCTCCATCCATTTACTAATTTCTACCACAAACTCATCTTTCACTCCAAAAGATGATAGAACTCAAAAATATTCTATTTATCATAATAGTATAGGGTTTCAAAAATAGAGAATTTATAATTCATTTGTCAGAAAATTTTAAAAAAACTACTTTATAAAAACCATGACATTACGTATGCCAGTGGTAGGTGATGCACGCTTGTATCTCTTCAGCTGCAGGTTCAAGTCTCATAGACTTACTAGATGCAATGCGTTGTCACCCGACCTCTGAGTTGTATTTTTTATAACAATACAAAAATAATATTAAGAAATTATTTAACCTTAATAATAATAACCAATGTCAAACATAATTTATTCCACCATTTAGACATATCCAAACTCACAGTCCAAAATTTTAAGGAAGGTAAACACAATGAAGATCCTTTTTCTACATAATAACATTTTTATACCTTCATCGTGTATTCTTTTAAAACACAGTAACACCCTTAATTACAATAATACCCTATTTATTACATTCATTATCCCTTATTACTTATAGAATACTGGATATACTCCTATATAAAATGTTGTAAAATCCAACAATGATAGAATATACAAATCATTAACCGGTTTCAAGGTAGTCACGAATATCCAATAAAATTTATCCAAATCAATCATTTCTTATTCCAAAATCACTACCTCAGTATCAGAACCATATTATGATTTATCTTTCTCTGAACCATATATTTTCCAAAAAAACATTCCATTGAGTCACTTTTAATAGTTCCTCACAATCTCAAGTCCTTAAAAAAATAATACTATAGTACAATCTATATATATTCTATAATTATTATAACATGTACATCATTAAATCAATACTAAAATTACAAATAACATTAATAACAACATAAGAAATACAATCATTCCTATTCGTATTTTGCATTATCATAACTTGATTATTATCCAATGGCAGAATTTGGGGTAAACTCTAATGATTTGGACATTGATTTCCATATTGTGTCAACTCCTTATGGATGAATCATTGCATATTTGATCCTTTTTTTATCCTTGAAATCACGTACATGGATTCCTTTTTCTCCACACTTATAACAAACTCTCATTCCCTTAAATTATTTACCAAGGTGATTCTTTCCATAGTTATCATATATAGGAAAATATTTCTTTCCCCTCTTCCCTTTATCTATCATTCTCAATACCATCACTTTCTTCTCTTGCTTCCCTTAAAATCCATGGGACTTAGAGAATTATACACATATCTTTTTAACACATGATGCTATTTCTTCATATGATGAGAATACATGGGAGGCTATTTCCCTTCAAAATGATTTCTTAAGACTATGAAATATATGATCCTTCTTACCCATTGGATCATGCATATTTATGGAGTTCTTATTCCTTGTACTGGGTGCCATTTCTAAATGACGAATCACACTATGTTAGATCATATCATACTGTATAATCCAAAAACTAGAAAAAGTCTCCACATTAATTGAATATTTTCACACACCTAGTCTCATAATCATAAAAATGGTTTCTTTTCTAGAATATTTACTCAAACATCCTTCATAATGGTTTGTAAATAAATTGTGAATTATCATAAGCATATCCCTCAAGAGTGTCGTAACCAAGAGTGCAGCAAGGCCCGTTGTCGGTTACTAGGATACCCTAAGTCAAGACTAAAACTCCTTGTATGAGTTTTCACTCCTAGGTACATCTGAGCCTGAGCTGCCTCTACCTACTCGTATCTAGACATGGATGTATTGCTTGGAAAATACACAAAATCTGTACATTACTAAAATTATAGGATGTTCTTCTATACTAATCCTCAATGTCTATCTTAGGGTAATGTTCTCTAATCAGAGTTCATCTAAATCTATTTCCAAGGTTATTTCTAAACTTTATCTGATACCAAATATAACACCTCGACCCCAGTTACCTAGAGTCAGTGCATTATTTTAATACACTGGAATGGTACAAGGAAATCATGTCCCGAAAGACCAATCAGTTTAGTAGTCTTGAAATAGATTACATACATCAACTTCACATTAAAATTTCAAACATAAAATATAGCATATATATTTCTTTGAGAATTCCATTATTCCCTTGTAGCTTAATCCTACATATCAATCATAATACACTTCTTGGAAATACTGAGAAAGGAAAACATATGAAAGGGGTGAGCTCAGATGATCAGTAAGGGTAAACAATTTAGTGGAAGATAACATAATCAATAGGAATGATGAATAATTGAAAACATATGACTTTACAAATAATAAAAATTAAAACTTTAGGGATGAAATATGAGTTGTGTAAATAATTATAAAATAAAAGAAAGTCATGGGTATTATATAAGTTGAATAACCACATGAACCTTCAATATTATTTTCATAATGAGGGAATGTATAATGCCAGACATTTTAAAACATCTTGTCAGGGAAACAACCATGATGTCTAAAAATAATTTTGACCTCGTCCGACACCATATATCAAATTGGGAAAGGCCTCGACCAATTCAACGTCTATTTGTCTTGTGAGACCTACCGATGCACCGAGGAGCTATAAAACGATCCACCCATCACTTACAATGTCCAATAAATTCCTCATATGAAAATATTGAAGCATAACATAAACATTCGTATTAAAACTAGCAATGACATGTCAATAAATTAACTATAAAACATGAATGGTATAAAAATAACACTTACACAGTCAAATATATCACAAAACATTAAATAAAATATGGAATATGTGTATCATAATAAATCAACTTCAAAAAAGATTAAAATCCATCAATGGATGTTGACATAGATGAAAATGATTTGTAAAACTCTTTGAGAGAAATATCCATTTTTCATGAAAACATTTAAAAGTCACACATTTATAAAGGAAGTGATTTAAAAGTGATTTTCGAATCACAGTGTCCCATACCACTTTGAAACTTTTGAAAAGCATTATCATTTCAAAACATTCATGTCCATATAAATAAATCCTTAAAATCATTTTGAAAACATGGACATTAATTAGAAGGATATAGAATGATAAATCTTTAAAACATTTAAAAGGACGATATAGTAAAATAGACCCTCCAATAAAATCTTAAAATATTCCTTTTGAATTTTTTTTATGAAATTTGTGTATCGATGATAAATTTGTCCCAGTAAATACTTACAAATAAACAATCTCAGATAATAATGAGATTGAGGAAATAACCCTTACCTTGCACTTTCGTTTGGTCGAGGGTACGTTTAACCTCCCATGTAATGTCCATCATATGATATTAAATTATAACAGAACCATATTCATTTTTATTATATCATACATGATTCATTTATGACATTATACTACCCATTTAATAATAATTTCCATGTTAAATTAACATTTTGGGTAATAATCGATTTCTTTATCGTATGTGTTTTAACTTGTTATTCTTTATCATATGATATAGATCGTGATTTAAATACTTCTAGAATATTAAACATTATTTATATATCATATATATTTATAATATAAATATTTATAATTGTAATATATATTAAATGGAAGGAACCTTTTATAGAGACGGTAGGTCATACGTACTCATTAACGTTGTTTCTGTTTTCATATCTTATTGAACAGAAGTAAGTGAATAAAATATATGTAAGTAAAAAAAGGAAAAAATATATATATATACATCCTGAAGAATTATTATGTCATATATTACATATATTAATAATATATATTTTTATAAACATTATTGAATGGTGAACGTGGGAATGAATCTCATCGCGTCGTGGAGACAGTAATCTGTACGTTTGCACGAGCGACAATATCATTATATTGATTGTGAAATCTTATGTAATTGGATGGTATATCATATATATGTAGAATCATTAACATGTTATATTTATTATTTACATCGGTTATACCCATTATTATATCCTTCCAAATAATGAAGTGTTTGAATAGAAAACCACAGCATGACGTGGAGACGGTAAGCTGTGCGTACGCACATATGGTGACTTTTTCAGTCATATGATAGATAGAATAATGAATATGGTTGTTCCACTTTATAATAACATCAAAACATATAAAACATACTGGGCTTACTATTTTATAATAGAAACAATAAAGATAGAGGAATTGGAAGTAAAAATGAACTTGAAAGAGGTGATGAAATATTTACCTCTTCTCCGGGTTCTTCCTTTTGATTTGATCAAAATGGATCCATAGGTTGTCATTATGAACAAATTAAGGCCACTAGGATGAAGGGATGAAATTTGGTAGTATATTTTGGTAGGGTTTGGCCGAGCCAAATGACTTTGGTGGTGTAAAATTAAGAGAAGGAGAAGTACCATTTTTTAAGAGAGGTGAGGGTCACTTTAGGAAAGGCTTGAAATATTTTTTTATAATAAAGTAATTTTCGTATTATAATTGCTAAAAAATGATTTATTTAGAGTATAAGACGGGTATGGGTCGTAAACCTCTCAAACAGCAGGTTTTGGATAGGTTTAGGTCACTATATTAACCTTATCTTTTAGATTTAACTCATAGTTAAATAGTTTGACATTTACCATGTCTCAATGTATTTTTATATTATATGGTTAATAAAATTACTATAACAAGACAAGAGTACCCCATGTGGTTCATTATTAATATATATAACATTTTCTAAGTATTTTGGATGAACCGTTTATTTTTATGAATATTATATAAATTAATAATATAGTATTTATTTTAAAAACTCAATTATGTCAATTTTGATACTATTTAGTATTTGGTTTTTTTGAAAGTAAACACAACCTGATTACTTCGAAACAAATAAATTTAATCAATAATAACATGTCATATTCTCTTATAAAATTCTTTGATGTCATCAAAACATTAAATTATATTTATTTTAATGTTATCAATACCATTTATGTGATTCTTTCATTAATAAGGTAATTACTGCATCATCATTGTGTCATAAATAAATTTAATTATTTAATGTCTAAAAGTTATAAATAAAATATCATCATGAAGGAAATATATTTTTATTTAAAATAAATTTTAATAGATGAAGAGATAAATTATATAACCCCATATAAAAAATGTTTTACTATAAGATACATGCTTTTGTTATGTTTGTCATTACTTTAGATTAATTAATAAAAAATGTCATTATCACCCCCATGTAGCTCCATGGGGACCTAAAATCGACCCAATGATTCCCATGGTCGGAAATGTATCATCCAATAGTGTTAGAACAAGTTTTAGGATAATTTAATATTATTATAATATTATTTTTACCCTAATTTACCAGATTTACCCTTTAACCATGGTAAATGAAATAATTGCTGAAGTAAATATTCATAATGTCTAAAAATAAAAGTTATCTATTTACACAATTTGGAACTCCTGATTCCAAATATGGAATCCATTTTTCCATATTCAAAACACATAATTGGAATAAATTAATTTGAAATTAATTTCAATTGTTAAAACAGAAAGCGTGTTTTTAAGAAATAATAACCATAAAAAGATTGAAACTTGTTTATGTCCAATTTAAATGTGAAATTATATACAATGAAAAAAATTATATTAAATAATAAAAATATAGTATAATGATACTTTACAACCACTAGAGTTTATAATTTAATACTTTAAATTATTTCGTTTAAAAAAGTTGTTTTAAATTAAAATTTAGTATTTTTTTCACTTTTCATCAAAATATGAAAGTTATCAGAAAAGTACCAAAAATTTATCCAAACTCCATTTTTATGTACCTATTAAAAAAATAATTTAATTTCAATAATTTGAATATATAAAAGTCTTAAATATTATATTTAAAAATGGTTCACCATTAAAAGGTGAAAAAATGCATTTTTTAAAAATATCGCTTATATCTTAAAAAATAATTTTTTTTATTATGTCTAGTAAAAAAAATACGAATGTTAATATTATATAAGATATTTAAAATTTCAAATGTGGTTAACACTATTAATAACCTATTTTTTGAATGGCTAGTTTGGTAAGTCGTGGTGAACTCGAACTCGATGTTGTGTGTATCACAAGTTATTGAAATACTTTGAAGAGATAACATAATATAAAATCCTGCGGTGTAATAAGATCCCTCTAAATCCACCATTAGTTTAGAACCCCATGATATCTACTTATCAATGTATATAATACAACATTATTTGGTTGGTAGTATATTGAAAAATTGTAATCCTAGTGTAGCTATAACCATAAAAATCTTCTCATGTTGAGATATTTTTTGTGAAAAGATGTATTTTAGGATATTTTGGTCAATATATAACTGAAATATTTTTCCCCAGAGATAATATCTCTATATCCTCAATGAAAAAATACATCTTCCAACATAATCTAATGAGTTTTATAATTCTATTTCTGATTATTCAACTTCCTTCATTCATATGTAATAACATTATAATTTTCCATAATGAAAACAATTATTACATTCCTTAACGTATCACTACATATCATGAACAACTCATTTCTTGATAGTAAAATAAAAATAAAATAATTTACCAACCTTGTTGACGCTCCTTTCGTCACAGAATCTAAAGATCGGAAAAGGGAATATCTGAGCTCAAAGTGATTCAGCCTTTGAAGAAAACATCAAAAATCAACAATGGAAGGAAGAAAGGATCAACAGCAACCTCACCGCGCAAGTTATCTAACTGGCGTGCAAGGGTACTTGCGCGGCTACCTTGGTCGCGCAGGTGACTTGCGCGACCTAATTGGTAACCGCCCGGTAACCGCCCGGGGTCTTCTTTTTCCTATAAATAGACCCTGTGGGCCCCCCATTGAAAAAGATCTTTTTCCAGAAACTCGGATTGAAGCTCCCGACGCCCAAGTCTCTTCTCAAAGCTTTCGGAACACTTCTAAGGTAATTTCTTACCTAGAAGGGAAGATCTAAAGAGAAGAAGGAAGGCCTAAGTGTTGAAACTTATCAAACACTTGCGCGCCGACTTATTTCCTTCAATATAACTTGGGCGTCCCTTTTTCTGGAAGAAAGTCAAGAAAATTCTAAAGGGTTTAAAAAAGAGTCGCTCAAGTATTTCAACGCTGGTTGAAAATCGTGCAAGTACACTATGTGTCGCGCAGATATACCTGCGCGACCAATACTTGCGCGCCCACGGAAGACTTGCATGCCTTGCAAGACTTGCGCACCCCTATCTTTTTGGGTGCCCATCTTGCCCATTTTTACCCCTCTTAAGCCATTTCACCTTTCCTTTTCAAGATTCAGTCTTCAAGACACTCTTCAAAGCCATTTATGGCACGATTTCGTGATTTGACTTTCTTATCTGAAAGGAATTCTGTGGAATCTCTCTCAATGTCTAGTGATTTAAATATCCTTATGTCACTAAAATACGGAGAGTTCATTCATTCAACCACATCCTTTAAGATGAGAGAATCTTAACCTAGGTCTCCTTTTCAGTAATAATCCCCAGTGATAAAACCTTTAACTTGGGTATCCTCCTCAAAAGTAATCCCCAATCATAATTCTTTAACTTTGGCATCCTTTTTAGGAGTAAGCCCCAACCTCAAATATGGGAATCCTCCTCAGGAATAAGCCCAAAACCTTAATCCCTAACCTAGGTCTCCTTTTTCATGAATAAGACTCAGTCATAACCTTGGGCTTCCTTTTAAAGAATAAGCCCCAAGTCTCCTAACCAGAGTCTCCTTTTTCAGGAATAAGACTCAGTCATAATCTTGGGCTTCCTTTTAAAGAATAAGCCCCAAGTCCCCTAACATGGGTCTCCTTTTTAGGAATAAGACTCAGTCATAACCTTGGGTCTCCTTTTCAGGAATAAGCCCCAAGTTCCCTTAAATTTCTCTTAACCAGTCATAATTTACCTTTGATTTGGGTTTCCTTTTCAGGAGTAAAACCCAATCATAATTCCCCTCCTAACTTGGGAATCCTCCTTAGGAGTGAGCCCCAAGATTAGAGTATTCAAATCTCCATGAAGCACATATAACTTTACGGACCCTGTTCATGGATTTTCTCCCTAAAAGTAAATCCTAAACCTTCATCTATCTGGGCAGTCATCCATACATAAGCCCCAAACAAATTCTAATGATCACATCTTTCATGGAACAATTGTCTAAATTTTACCAATACCTCTTGTTTCTCACACCGAGCATGACTCACGTGAGCTTAGAGTGTAAAAGTAATTATGACATTCATCTTTGAGCCATCAATCATAAACATCATACTTCATTTCTCGAACTACGTGGGTTCTGATTCCTTTTCCAAAAAAAGGATACGTAGGTAGCCCATTTATGGGTTCGATCCCAACTTTGAAATTATCTTTGTCCTTCTGAATGATGATAAACTTCAAGTGCCCCACTGAGTGGCTTTAAAACCAGCCTGGTCATCATAATGACCAAGAGACTTTTATATAAATGTTTTGAAGGATACCATTGACCAAGAATCTCTAAACAGATATAGATGATTCTTTATTGATGAAGAACCTCGAATACATATAAAAGATTCTCTAAATTTCTTGCATATTTAATCATTGATTGTTAAAACTAAAGGAAATCACATTTTATACTTGGTAATGTAATAAGGATTCAAGAACATAACTTAAATCTATAAAGAGAGTCCCGGAGTAGACAATAATTCCCCTCAAAAAGGTGTGATGAGTCCGACCTCCCATCCTCTCGACCAATGCAAATTCCTAAGCCTCATTAGTCCACAAGCTAATGAGCGCCTGCCTTTGGAAAGTAGGTCCAAATGGATGTGGAATCATTGGATGTTTCCAGTTCTACGAACAAACCCGTTAGAAACCGATCGGAACGTTTGAATCTCCCGTCGAGGAGGTCATCCCCGGATTCCGTGCGAAACAAAAATGGTGAACCCGACGTGAATCCTTAACCAAGATAAAGTGATGTTCTTCTTATTTGTTAGGCCCCCTTGGGCCAACAAAGAAATCATTGACATGTGCTAATCCAAAAGATGTAGTGGCCAGATTCATCTTGATTATGTCTGTTACATGGAACAGGCACTCTTTTCTCAAGATCTTCTGCAAAATGGCTTTCCTTAAATTCACCCCTGTGAATACTGCTGCTGTGAACACCTCTACTGTGGGGTCTGCTGCTGTGAAAACCAATGCTGCTACTCCTGCTGGAAAGTCATCCGCTCTGAGGATGACATCACCAACTCAGCGTCTTCAACGCTGGGTTTCTAATGAACTGGTTAAGGAGTACCGTCGCAACGGTACTATCCCAACTCTGGAGGCCGCTCGTCAAGCCCTCCAAGTTAACAACTCTACCTGGTCGTCCAAACAACGGCGGCCAGCAATCAAGAAGTAGGCGGTGCTGACTACCGTCTCCAACCGTTTCAGGTCATTATCCCTGGAACGCAATTTCCATTCACTCCCTTACTCTGAGGAAGTGAATGAGCAGGTCCCGTAGGACCTTAATTCAAAAAGACAGGAGTCCTTCTCAAGGGCTCCCATCAACAATCGCCACCAGACTCGTGCGGTAGTGCGCCCTCTACATGATGAGGGTATCGACTCCAGGCATTCAGCTCAGGTTCCTCGAACCCGAGCAGGCAAGATGAACCGCCAGAGACGGAATCCGGTTAACAATAGGCGGGTTGTCATCCCTGCCATCTCCGGAGAAGTCCACCAACCTAACTTGGTGGAAAACAACGAGCAGGCATACACACCTGTTTGTTTTAATTCCGCTGTCCAGCAGACTCGTCTGGCAGCATGAAGCCTATCCCGCCAGCCAATTCCGGCGGAGTACCATAGGCAGGAACATACACCTGCTTATACATCACCAGTTAGTCAGCAGGCTCGTCTGACTACATATGATGGATCTCATCAACCGCGTTTGGCGAAGTGTAATCAGCAGGCACATACACCTGCAAATACTAATCAGGCCTACCAACAGTCTCGCTTGGTAGCGCCTGGAGAAGTCAGTCAGAAAGTCCCGACGACAAACAGGAGGCAGACTCAACTCTCTGCCTCCACACTTGAGTACTGTCAGGATTTACTGACAGGAAAAGGAGGACAGGAGCAGGCACATACACCTACTCCAAGCCCGGAATGGACGTATATCCCCGTTCCGACGGCTGAAGTCACCAAACATATTTTGTCAATGGTGAAAGAGAAGAAGCAAATTCCTGATCATATTCTGGATGCTTTCCAGGATATCATAACAGCTTCAGCATCATCTCAGGGACAGACACATAAATCTATCCCTAGCAATGGAGTGACACATCAACGATTCACTCCGGAACAGACACACACATCTGTTCCAGTCCAAGAGGGTTATGGGGTGTACTCCCCCATATCATACGGACAACCAATTCAGGCACATACACCTGATTTGAGTGGAGATCGTCAGCCTAACCTGACCATCTTTCCTGATCAGGCACATACACCTGCTCAGAGCAATCACTTTCGTCATCAAGTGGTTTCTAAAGGGAGTAAGAAGGCATCTAAGAAAAAGATCCGCCCAGCACAGTCATGAGATCAAAGGCCAATCTGCAACAAGGCCTTGCTCGATGCTGGAGTTCTTGAAGCCCTCAGACATTTATCTGTCGGAATTCAAGATTCTACTCCCTCAGTTCCCAATAACGGGAACATTAATTCTGAAGTTATTCAACAGAGACTTCCTCATGAAGACTTTCTTCATGAAAATTCGGTCAATCTTGAAGTTTCTTCTTCAGATGAGAGCCACAGGAACCCTCTGTGTGGTCAGAAGACCAAGGAGAAAGAGATTTCATCTTTTGCTGTAACCCATCATGACGGTCCTCCTCATGGTGATGAACTTCGCTGCGAAAGTCCTCTCCGCAGTAGTGATTCACGTTGTCTCAAAAAGTCTTCAGAAGGCAATGTAGTGACGAGAAAGCCCTCCTATCTCGAGGCACTTGCAAACATAAAACCAGTCATGTCTGATGCTTTACTATCGGCAGGTGAAACTCTTTCTCCATCAGAAGATAGCCTGGGGTTCTGGTTATTCTCCGAACCATCCCCGGGTCATTCATCTTCCAGCATGAATAGTGATTTCTCTACCAATCTTGTTGAATCCGATGAAGCAACAAGGAAACACCAACTCTGGTCCAAACAGGTAGAAGAATATTCATTTAATGATAAAGAGGAAATGCTGAAAATGAGGAAAAAACTGGCAAAAAGTGAACTACCAGTCATGTTTTGGCCTTTGGCTGACTCCCAGTACGACATTCCAAAGATGTTGACGGATGATGGAATCCATGATATTCGTCTCAACATATGGAAAACTCTTTGTCAATTAAAGAAGAAGGTATTATCTTACGATGAATATGAAAATCATCTTATGATAATAGAAGGGTTACAACGCCAGATTGATTTGGCATCTCTATCAGTCTCTCGGTATCTAAAGGCTGAAAAGCAATAGAGAACCCTTCAACGTTCATGCCTTGGCGCACTAAGAAGATTGCGTCAGTTAATTGCCAATGCTCCATCTGATGTT
This sequence comes from Viscum album, assembly GCA_963277665.1. Lineage (NCBI taxonomy): Eukaryota > Viridiplantae > Streptophyta > Magnoliopsida > Santalales > Viscaceae > Viscum > Viscum album. The sequence continues at coordinate 1,540,305,313 of OY728150.1, forward strand.
CATATCAGAGGATGGAGTGTTCATGGAGCACTACATTTCACAGTGCTTTCCGGTCAGCAAAGCCCGCCGAAAATGGTCTCATGCAAAGTTATTGCCCATGGCCGGCCACAGTCAATGGGCTTTGTTCTTAATCAAAAGCTTGCTCAAGAACATGCTTCAACAAGTTCCTCTCAAAATAAAGTATATAGAGAACAATTTGTTGAATTGCTCCTACATCAAGAAGGAGAGAATATTGCACAAGCCTCTCGTCTGGAGCAAACACGTCATCAAATGACAGAAGTTTCGGAAATCAACCAACGGTCTGTTGAACCAGGTGATAAAAGTGGATACAGGTTAATGCATCCAGCTAATTTCCAAACTATGATTCGCAAGATCAAGAGAGATTTTAAGAAGATCTCAAACATAGCATGTCAAGAGACACCCCAGCTTGCTAGACTGGGGACTTCTCTAACCCCACCCTCAGAGTCAACAAATGGGATTCGAGGAGTTGAGCGGAAGCAGTAGGAACATCCCCAGTCCACCGGACTGGGGACTTTTTCAAATCCTCAATCCCTCCCTCAGAGAAAGTCAGTATTCTCTCGATTAGGGAATAAGCCTCAAGAGGAACGAAGAGCCAAGCTGTCAGGAGATTCTCTCCAAGTGACGGTTCTCCAAGAAATTCTTGAGGGATCAAGTCAACGGAATTCCATGTCTCATCATAGACATGGAAGGAGACAATATCACAGAAATGTTGATAGAAAGGATTCCATGCAATATGCATCCATTAATGTCATCAATGCAGTTGCTGCTGATTCACCAGATGAGTCTCAATCAGAGGGATCAGACGAAGAGGTTCCTGCTCAAGAAGTTGCGCACACAGACCTAAATGAAGAAGGTGTGCGCACACGTAATCAAAGGCTTACCCAAAATCTGGGTATTCCTTCAAGTAACCCACTTCCCCCTCTCCGAAAAGGATCCAATAAGGGGAAAGGAAAGAATCAGGTTACTTCTCACCTTCCTCTGAAGGAGGTCAATTGCTCTCATTAGAGCAAAGGTTTGCACAAAAGGAGGAAGAAATAGAAGAATTAAGAAGGTTGAATGCAGAACTATTTCAGAGTAGTCTTCTTCTTAAGAATGATGAAGTCCAACAGCCGAAGGAATTTGTTGTAACTACTGAGATGGATCAATAATATCCTCCTTTATCAGTACACCCACATAGGGCTAATCCTACGGGTCAAACACAACAACGGTTGGCAGCACTACCATCAGTTGCAGCACCAACCACCACGTCTGTCCAAGCTCCATTAATTGCACCTACCCAAAACCAAGTTCAACCTGACGTTTCTCAAAAGTTAATAACTACTATTGAGTTATTAACAGCTCGGTTAGAAACTATTGAAGGGAAACGGGTGCAAGTTCAACCTGAAAAGAAAGTTTACCCTGAATGGGTAGATTCAATTTCTCCTCCATCCAGTTTTGGAAACCCTATTTTCCCTACATTCAATGGATCAGGCGACCCTGAACAACATTTGACGCATTACGTGTCTTGTTGTGATCCTATGATGGGAACTCCAGAGCAGCAAGAAGCAGTGAAACTCAGATGCTTCGTGCGAACCTTGAAAGGACCAGCTTTTGTCTGGTATACAAGCTTGCAATCCCGGTCAGTCATCGGATGGGAGGATCTTTGTCAAAAATTCCTTCTTCAGTTTAGCTAAACTTTTCCAAAAACGACAGTTTTCGATCTTACAAACTGTAAGCAAAGGGAGAATGAAAGAGTCTCTGATTTCATTGCTCGTTGGAAGGGATTAACGTATTCCTTGAGTTTATCACTCCCTCAGGAGGAATTGTTGCCAATCTGTGTGGCAAATTTGCGTGACGAATTACGCACGCCATTGATCCCTGTGAAATACACAGGAGGGTTTCGAGACCTTACTTCAATCACTCAACAGATTGAAGATTCCCTTATACAGGCTATGGTTAAATCTCATGCAATTCCATCAGCTCCAGGAAGAAGAATGGGTAAAGCAGAAACTGCTACAATTATGCTTAAACAGGCACCTGTACCTATTTATACTTCAAAACCTTCATCTTCTCGAAGGGCTCCACCTCCTGAATGCCAACAACAAAGGCTGTTTCGTCCAAATGATCAAAAAGATCAACGATGAAAACAATTTGAGGATATGAAGAGTAAAACATACTCTTTCCGAAGTGAGCAAGTTCCTGGTTACTTCATTTCAGCTCTGGAAAATAATTTGGTTCAATTACCAGTGCCGAAGCGGCCAAACAAGGAAGGAGATGAAGACCGTCCCAATTATTGTCCCTTTCATCAAATGTTGGGGCATCCCATCCAGAAGTGTTTTGTCTTTAAAGACCTCCTGCAAAAGATGGTCGACTTGGGACAAGTCAAATTGAAGGGTTCTTCAGCTCATGTAGCATGTATTACCGCTACAGATCCAGAGGAAGGAGGTGAGTGGCAGGAAGTCAAAAGCAAAACTGCAAAAAAATATGATGATTGGATGGTCAGAAAGAAAATCAATCGGACCCATTCCATTTTGCGAACACAATTGAAGAATCCAATTGTGTCTCCTACAAAAGCTGCAGTAAAGCCTCCATCAAAAGACAAATCCTCAAAAGGGCAGCGCAATTCAAAGAAGAAAGAGGAATCAGGAGAAGATGAGTATGTAGCAAAGACTAAATTGTCTTTGACTCTGGCAGATTTCATGCCATCTACTTCGAAGCCACGGGCACCGTCCCACCAAACGGCACAGCCTAAACAGGTTAACCAGGCAGAGTCTTTATCAGACGAAGAGTTAATCTCTGGTTCTGCTAATATGATTCAATTAACAGATTCATATTCCAGTCTTGATGAGCCTGAAATCCCTGTATAAAATAAGGGAACCCGAGGAAGTTATAGAGGTTCAGGATATAGGGGAAGACGTGGATCTTTCCGAAGCCACTACTCTAATTTTACCCCTGCTAGCACTGTATATGCAGCAGAAACTCGTGGTAGAGCCTTTCAGCGAGCTCAAAAAGAACAAGCAAGTTCTTCTGCCAATGGCCAACTCAGTTTCGGCACAGTTATTTTGGAAGACCGATTAAAAGTTCCATCTTCTTTATCTCAGAAAGTAAATGGATCTAATCAGTCTAATTTTCCAAAACCAAGGATGTTTCCAACTTCAATACAAGATGCATCAGCTTCCAAAGCATCTGCTTTCAAGGTACCTGCTAAACCGCAAATTCCTATTGGGAAACGAAGACCTCTAGATCAAAAATATGATATATTGAAACACTTGGCCCAAGTACCAGCCAAGTTATCAATTTTGGATGCTTTGAATCTGTCAAGAGATCTTCGGGAAGCACTCATCGAAGCTTTGTCAAGTCCTCAGGAGTTTGAAGCTGAAATTGCTGCAGCTGAAATCTATCACATAGAGAATAATCCTGCGGAATGCCATGCAGTGATATCTTTTACTGATAAAGATGAAGATGATGTTGTGCATGGGCACATAAAACCTTTGTACTTATCTGACAAAGTCAACGGTATAGATGTTCGAAGAGCTTTCATTGACAATGGTTCAGGATTCAACCTCATGCCCATTCGCACACTTCGTCGATTGGGCCTCACGGAATCTGATTTATCTCCTTCTACCATGATGTTGCAAGGATATGATAAAAATGAACAAGAACCACTGGGAGAAGTTACGCTCAGAACTCAGTTGGGAGATCTTGTTTCAATTCGGATTTCATGATTGTTGATCAAGACTCAGCTTTCAATATCTTGCTTGGAAGACCCTGGCTACATCAGCATGCAGCTATTCCGTCATCATACCATCAATGTCTCAAATACTGTTTCGATGGTCAAGTTGGAACATTGTATGGTGATAAGGCCCCGTTCAAGACATGTGAGTCTCAATACATTGAGGCAGAATTTTATCACCTGAAGGGAAGAGAAAAATCTACAATGAAGGAAATTACCAAAGTTAATGCTCCATATGGTTTGGAAAAAATTCCAATAAATCCATTTTCACATGTGAGTACAGATTATGTGTTACCTATCAGTCAAATTGACAAAATAGGCCTAAATCAAAATACTCTTATGGAAAGATCCATAATGTCAATTACGGCAATCGAGCCAGACAACATGGGAGAAATTGGTAACTTACCAAGCAGTGATGAAAGCATAAGTGGTGACGTTTTCATTTCGTCTGCTGAAATCCAACAAGTCTATACTTCGCTAATCAGGCCAGAAGAAGTTATAGCAACACCAGAGGTGAATATTGATGTCGATTCTCAATCCATCATCTCCTCTTTATTTCCCAAATAAGACCCTTTATCATCAATAGGGTCGGAAATGGAAGCTTCTTCTTCAAAATGTGAAAATTTTGACATCTCTTATGATCATGAGAATTTCGTTTTTTCATCTACTTTGCAAGTAGAAACGGAAGAAATAACACATGATGAAGAGGAAGAGGAAGATCTTAGAGATGCTCCTCCAGCATTTGAAGAGGGTATCTCTACCACTGTGGATGAACTCAGAGAAGTAAATCTGGGTACAAAGAAAGATCCACGCCCCACTTTAATTAGTGCGGCCATGACCCTTGAAGAGCAAGAGATGTATATTTCTTTTCTAAAGCAAAATAAAGATATTTTTTCTTGGAATTATACAGATATTCCTGGCCTTGATCCTGATGTTGCCACCCATCATTTGGGTTTGCCAAAAGAACATCGAGGATTCAAGCAAGACGCAAGAAGAACACACCGAACCTATGCTTCCAAAATCGAGGCTGAAGTGGATAAGCTTATCAAAGCTAACTTCGTCAGAGAAGTTCAATATCCCAAGTGGTTGGCTAATATTGTCCCTGTAAAGAAGAAGAACGGACAAATTAGGGTTTGCATCGATTTCAGAGATCTCAATCGGTATTGTCCGAAAGATGATTTCCCAGTTCCAATTACAGAACTCTTAATTGATGTGACGGCTGGCTATGAAGTACTTTCTTTCATGGATGGATATTCTGGATATAATCAGATCCAAATGGCCCTAGAAGATGAGGAATATACAGCCTTCAGAGCTCCTCAAGGTGTGTTTTGTTACCGGGTGATGCCCTTTGGTTTAAATAATGCAGGTGCAACATATCAACGTGCCATGCATCGTATCTTCAAACCTTTTCTAGGGAAATTTGTTGAATGCTATGTAGATGATTTGGTGGTTAAATCCAAACAACGTTTTGATCACTTGGCTGATTTGGAAGTCATATTCCACAAGCTTCGACAACATAATTTGAAGATGAACCCCTTAACATGTGCTTTTGGGGTAACCTCAGGAAAATTCCTCGGCTTTGTTGTACGCCATCGTGGTATTGAAGTCGATCCTGAGAAGACCAAATCAATCCTTGGTATGTCACCTCCTCAGAATTTGAAATAATTAAGAGGACGTCAAGGACACTTAGCCTATATTCGGCGTTTCATCGCCAATTTGGCAGGCAAAAGTTTACCCTTTAACAAATTATTGAAGAAAGGAGTCACTTACCAGTGGACTGAAGAATGTCAAGAAGCATTTGATGTTCTCAAGAAATACCTCTTGAGTCCACCAGTACTCATGCCACCTGTTGAGGGTAGGCCTCTTATCCCTTATGTGACAGCTTTAGAGCGATCATTGGGTGCCTTTCTCGCTCAAAAGAATGATGCTGGGAATGAAAATAGTCTCTACTATCTCAGTAGAACTATGCTTGAAGCAGAAACCCGATATTTGAGTATTGAAAAGTGATGCATAGCATTAATCATTTCAGTTCAGAAACTGAGACACTACCTGCAACATCACGAGGTCCAATTGGTATCTCGTAATAATCCACTCAAATTCATCCTTAGTCGTCCAATGCTTACAGGACGTCTGGAAAGGTGGGCGGTTATTCTACAGTAGTTCGACATCCAGTATGTGTCTCAAAAGGCAATTAAGGGCCAAGCTCTGGCTGATTTCCTGGCTGAACATCCTTCAGTGGAAGACACGTATTCAGATATCGAACTCCCTGATGAGGAAGTTTTCTCTATTCAAGAGAGTCCTCAAACATGGGAAATGTATTTTGATGGTGCTTCTATAAGTCCAACAGGGAATAAAATGGAAAATCCTAAATTCAACAAAGTTGGTTTAGGAATTGTGCTCATTTCTCCAGATAAGGCAGTGTTACCTTATTCCTTTTTGTTGTGGGAAGGTGGTACCAATAATGAAGCTGGATACCAAGCTCTCATTACAGGCTTGGAGTTAGCGCTTCAAGCACAGGTGAATCACTTAAAGGTGAAAGGTGATTCAGACCTGGTAATCAAACAAGTCAATAAGATTATGCCATCCGAAAAGAAGAATTAATCCCTTTGTATGATTACGTCAGAGAGTTAATGTCGGAATTCCCTTCAGAACCGACATTTTTTTATGTCCCAAGATCACAAAATGCTCAAGCTGATGCACTGGATAATATAGCCACAGCTTTGGCAAATCCAAATCGGGACGAGACAACCATCTGTATTGCCCACCGTCGTGCAATTTCACCTTATGTTCAAGTCAGAACAGAGGAAATTAATGAAATTAGTCCCATTCCTGAACCGTATGGTCATACTACAGGATGGATGTCACCTATCAAGGAATACCTTCAAAATGGAACACTTCCACTTGATAGAGCCGAGAAAGAACAAATTCGGCGACGTGTGGTCAATTTTACTCTTTATGATGGTCCAAACCACCTCGAGAAAATTCTCTACAAACATGGTTTTGATGGAGTTCTATTCCGATGTATTGATGGTGAAGAGACAATGGCTGTCATAAAAGAAGTGCATGCAGGAGTCTGTGGTGCCCACCAGTCTGGACATAGATTGTCTGATCAAATTCGAAGCCTTGGATACTTCTGGCCTTCAATGATACAAGATTGTGTTAATTTCACAAAGAAGTGTCATTCATGCCAAGTATATGCCAACTTCATTCATCAACCTCCAGAGTTGCTTCATACAGCTAAATACTCATGACCATTTTCCACATGGGGAATCAATGTGGTGGGACCTTACCCTTCAGCTACGGCCAAGCAGTTTAAGTACATTCTTACTGCTACTGATTTCTTTTCGAAATGGGCAGAGGCAGTACCTCTCAAAGAAGTCAGTTCTAAATGCATTGTTAGCTTCACCAAGTCCAACATCATTACTAGATTTGGTGTCCCTCATACCATATTGACGGACAACGGCACCAACTTCTGTTCTTCTGAGATAAAGAAATTGTATCAAGAATACAACATTAAGTCCAACCATTCATCTCGATATCATGCAGCGGCTAATGGCCAGATAGAGGCCTTCAACAAGACTCTTTCAAATATACTGCAAAAGATGGTGGATAAAGATAAGAGGTCATGGCCTGATAAACTCTTTCATGCTTTATGGGCTTATCGGACTACCACTCGCAATGCAACTCGGTCTACTCCATATTCATTGGTATATGGAACAGAAGCAGTCTTGCCAATTGAAGTTCAATTGCCCTCACTCAGAATAGCCATTTGTGATCAGTTATCAACAGATGAGCAATCCCAAAAGCGGTTGAATGAATTGGAACAGTTAGATGAGAAAAGATTGTACACTTTGCACCACTTGGAAATCTATCCGAATCAGATAGCACGAGCTTTTAACAAAAAAGTTCGTCTTCGTTCATTCATTCAGGGAGAATTGGTATTGGTTCTCCGAGCACCAATGATACCAGGAAAGAAGCCTCCCAAGCTTGAACCAAAATGGGATGGACCTTATTCAATACATAAGGTCTACTCCAATGGAGCGTATTTTCTGATCTCAATGGATGGAGAACACATCACGACTCCAACTAATGCCAGATTTTTGAAGAAGTATTTTGTATAAACACAAAATATTGTTCCCTGATCCATAACAATCACATTATATCATAACTTTGTCCTACATGACATTAAACTATTATTATGTCCTATCTACATGACATTAAACTGTACAGAAGTTCCTATATTTTGTCCGAGATGACATTAAACTATATTGTGTCCTAGCAACATGACATTAAACTGTGTGTGGCACTTCCAACGTCCAGCATGACTATAAACTGTAAAAAAGTCCCCAGAACTGATATCCTCATATTGGTTCACCTTCGTCCTTGCTGTATGACATTAAACTATACAGCAATGGTCCAGTATGACTTTAAACTGCAACTTCGTCCCACACAACATTAAACTGTGAAAAAGTTCCCTAAACCGTCCAGCATGACCTTAAACTGCATCATCCCTGGTCCATGTATATGACCATAAACTATTTGCAAATCCCTTATGTCCAGCAAGACGTTAAACTGTGACGTCCTAAACTACATGACGCTAAACTGTATAAAAATCCCTCACGTCCGAAAAGACGTTAAATTATATAATCATCAAAGGTCCATCATGACATTAAACTGCACCATCCACGGTCCATGCATATGACCTTAAACTATTCGCACTTTCGTCCGACATGACGTTAAAATGGTACACTCTTTTGTCCTTACTGCATGACATTAAACTACACAGTCCCCCTTTCGTCCAATATGACGTTAAACTATTTTATCCCCATCGTCCTAACTACATGACGCTAAACTATACAGAAAATCCTTGATAGGTCCTACATGACATTAAACTGTATTTTGTCCCTGCTACATGACCCTAAACTGTGCAGCACCAATAGTCCTAACTGAAAGACTTTAAACTGCATAGTCCCTTTTTTATGTCCTACATGACATTAAACAGTGCATCGTTAAGGTTGTTATTACCTCTTGTTTCTCACACCGAGTATGACTCACGTGATCTTAGAGCGAACATCAACCATAACATTCCCTTTGGGCCACTAACCATGTGTAAGTCCCAACAATATTTTTTTATTAGATCATTGTCCACAAGAACAACTTGATCATTAATTCATTCTTTAATTGAACTACACGGACTTTGATCCTCACCCTCCAGGCTGGGTATGTAGGCAACCTCCCAGGGTTCAAGCCCAAAAACAATCTCTTCACATCGGTTCACCACAACCTCATATGATGTTGATTTGTGAAACCGCCCCTGGAATCAATATCTTTACATTGATTCACTTTAGTCCTTGTTATATGACGTTAAACTATACAACACTTTTGTCCGGTACGACAATAAACTACAATATTCTTTGATTTCCTCATTTGAGAAGGAACCATTATTGACATTGATTTTTTTTAAAATCATGTTTCATTTTCAAAAGACTACGTGCATACATGGTAATGCCTAAACTTTTTATCTCAGGTTAAACCATCATTGCACTAAAGTCCCCTTTCACCCTTCACATGTACGAACCAAATTTGTACAACAGGTAGTTCTAGAACTATGTGGACTTGATTCCCATCCTTATGGGATACGTAGGAACATTCGAGTGTCCCTCGAATCCAGTCCCAAGTCTTTTGGGCCTAACCCCAAATTTCAATTTCAGTCCCTTGGATGAAAAGTCCTCATGAAAACACACACTGTGTATTCATTATTATGGTCCGAATTCTATGACCCTAAACAAAGATCACTCATACTTTCGTCCTGCACGACGTTAAACTGCATTTCAAGAACTACGTATGGCTTGATTCTCATTCTTATGAGATACGTAGTGAAGTCCAAGTTTCAATTCAGGACCCAGCCACAACATGATTATGGTTTTCATTGACCTATGTATCTCTATATACATTGGACAATACCCATCTTTATGTGTTATAATCCTAACCTTAAATATTTTCAGATCTCTATAACCCTTTTCATGACTTCTAGTCACAAAAATGTCAAACTTCTGAGAATTCTTTTGCCTGACTATGCAGCACGTGCCCATAGGTGGCCTTGCATAAGCAGTCCACATAACAGACTTGTCAGCCAAAAGATGCTATTTATTTGACCATGTAGCCAATGCCCATAGGTGGCCCTGCATATTTCAACCCACTAACGGGTTTTGTTAAATAATAGTAACTTCATTCTTGGGAAGAATGCCTCTTTTGTCCTTATTTGTCTTAAACGGCAATATGTAGGGATCCGCAAAAAATAGCCATCCTTAACATATTTTTCCCATATCCTTTTTCACGATCTGAAAGTATTCAAGTCTATGGTTTATTCTTCTTCCCTATGTTTGGGTCAGACCTTCGTAGGAGTGATATTCATCCAGTTCTTCGATGTTCTTGTTCGGAAATATCTTCTCCATATTCAAGTACCTCTTTCCATACAACAAACTCTATGCTTTAGAAAATTTGAATCTCTATAAACTTTCACTGGCTTTTAGCACTAGGAAAGTAAATTTCTGGGAGTTCTTTTGCCTGACTATGCAGCACGTGCCCATAGGTGGCCTTGCATAAACAGTCCACATAACAGACTTGTCAGCCAAAAGATGCTATTTATTTGACCATGCAGCCAATGCCCATAGGTGGCCCTGCATATTTCAACCCACTAACGGGTTTTGTTAAATAATAGTAACTTCATTCTTGGAAACTACTTCTTATAATGCCTTTTAGCTCTTTTTCATATCATTCCTCATATTCAAATATTCTTAAGCCATAGTTTACATTTTTTCCCTCATACTTGAGTATGGTAATATGTTTTCAGATAAATTGTCAAGGAATTGAATCCATTTTTTAATCCATTTCGGTCAAAGCTATTTCGACCTTAAACATTAGCCCCTTTATGTCCGGTGTGCATGACTTTAAACTGCCCACACAAAAGACAAAGGAACTCTAAATAAAAGTCAAGTTCCAGCTCACTAAATATACATTTTTGTATGATTTAGGTAATATTGAGCAGTTAAAAAGTTCAAAGTTTGTAGGATTATTTGTAATAATCGTAGTAAAAATCAAACTTTGCTTACTGGGCCCATTGGCTTAAGTAAATTTAAAGCAGGTAGTGAAAGAATGCAGGTACAAATGATTGAAGATGAAAGTGTTTTTTTCATTGATACACAAGAGTTAGAAGGACATCCACAGACTGGAGTCTCTTCTCTTTTTCAAGAATTACAAGAGGCTTTCAACATAACACTTCATTTGATTTACGGCATCCTGAGCTTTATCAGCAACCACCTGGAATTCATTCATTCAACTGGATACAATAAGGGATGTAGTGATACTAGCTCTTCTTGGAACAATTGTAAAAGGATGTTCTTGAGTGCGGTTTGAGAAAATTTTCTGCTGATCAAACAGTGACTCTGTTTTTGTCCAAGAGACTTGGAAGATGGATACATGGATTTGAGAATGGAGCATTGGAAGTAAAGAGCCATTTGGAGAGAGTACTCTTTTCAGATATTGCTCTAATATCATGTTTGTCTTCTCTCCACCAACCATTAGTAGAAAACATTTCAGCCCATGGGTTTGCCATTTTCATATCTGCAAGGGAATGACATGGAGGATGAATTTGAAAGTTCACACCATTGTTGTTACTCTTAATACACAGCATAACCGAAATAGAGAAATAGCAGTGCAGCTGCATCTCAGGTGTATAATTGTCTGCATTTGGAACATTGACTCCTTGCAGATGACCATGAACACACAGAGACAGGTAGATGCTCTGTGGGAAATTAAGATGATATTTCTTCAAGTACTTATCCAAATCTGGGAAAGTGTTGTCACAGATATCATAGTAATCATGGCCAATAATGTTCATCATGTCATCAATCCGCTTGCTAGCCAGTTCATCAGCCGTTCCAATTCCATTAGGAGCCATTGAATCTGTACAAAAGTTGAACAAATTTAACTCTTAAATGGGTTTATTTTTTTAAAATTTGTGAAAAAAATTCAGAAAAAATGGCCAAGGCATTAAGTCGCGCAAGTCTAAACAAGGACGCGCAAGTATTTCGTGTGCCGCGCTAGTTTTTGACGCGCAATTATAAACCGCGCAAGTACGAATACCTTTACAGGAGCACGACAGTGAGGGAACAGTGGAAAAGAGACTTGCGCGGCTTAGGTGACCTGCGCGGCGAGAGCTCAAGAAGGGATGAAGTCCGGAAATCCGGATACTTGTACGGAGGTGAGGCCGTGTATTTATAGGCCAGGAAGCCTACCTGCGCGCCACACCCAGAGCGCTTAAGGCCTGCGCGACGCAGACTTGCGCGCCTCCCTCTGCGCACTGAAAGACTTGCACGCCCTCCCTTTTCCATTGGAGGGATTCAATTTCCTCAGAGTCAAATCCTCATTTCTCTCCGGATCCAACTCTGAGGGGGGACTTTTGTTGACGCTCCTTTCGTGACAGAATCTAAAGATTGGAAAAGGGAATATCTGAGCTCAAAGTGATTCAGCCTTTGAAGAAAACATCAAAAATCAACAAAGAGAGGAAGAAAGGATCAACAGCAACCTCACCGCGCAAGTTATCTAACTGGCGTGCAAGTGTACTTGCGCGGCTACCTTGGTCGCACAGGTGACTTGCGCGACCTAATTGGTAACCGCCCGGTAACCGCCCTGGGTCTTCTTTTGCCTATAAATAGACCCTGTGGCCCCCCCATTGAAAAAGATATTTTTCCAGAAACTCGGATTGAAGCTCCCGACGCCCAAGTCTCTTCTCAAAGCTTCCGGAACACTTCTAAGGTAATTTCTTACCTAGAACGGAAGATCTAAAGAGAAGAAGGAAGGCCTAAGTGTTGAAACTTATCAAACACTTGCACGTCGACATATTTCCTTCAATATAACTTGTGCGTCCCTTTTCTGGAAGAAACTCAAGAAAATTCTAAAGGGTTTAAAAAAGAGTTGCTCAAGTATTTCAATGCTGGTTGAAAATCGTGCAAGTACACTATGTGTCGCGCAGGTATACCTGCACGACCAACACTTGCGTGCCCACAGAAGACTTGCGCGCCTTGCAAGACTTGCGTGCCCCTATCTTTTTGGGTGCCCATCTTGCCCATTTTTACCCCTCTTAAGCCATTTCACCTTTTCTTTTCAAGATTCAGTCTTCAAGACACTCTTCAAAGCCATTTATGGCATGATTTCTTGATTTGACTTTCTTATCTGAAAGGAATTCTGTGGAATCTCTCTCAAAGTCTAGTGATTTAAATATCCTTATGTCACTAAAATACGAAGAGTTCATTCATTCAACCTCATCCTTTAAGATGAGAGAATCTTAACCTGGGTCTCCTTTTCAGGAATAATCCCCAGTGATAAAACCTTTAACTTGGGCATCCTCCTCAGGAGTAAGCCCCAATCATAATTCTTTAACTTGGGCATCCTTCTTAGGAGTAAGCCCCAACCTCAAATATGGGCATCCTCCTCAGGAATAAGCCCCAAACCTTAATCCCTAACCTGGGTCTCCTTTTTCAGGAATAAGACTCCGTCATAACCTTGGGCTTCCTTTTAAAGAATAAGCCCCAAGTCTCCTAACCTGAGTCTCCTTTTTCAGGAATAAGACTCAGTCATAATCTTGGGCCTCCTTTTAAAGAATAAGCCCCAAGTCCCCTAACCTGGGTCTCCTTTTTAGGAATAAGACTCAGTCATAACCTTGGGTCTCCTTTTCAGGAATAAGCCCCAAGTTCCCTTAAATTTCTCTTAACCAGTCATAATTTACCTTTGATTTGGGTTTCCTTTTCAGGAGTAAAACCCAATCATAAGCCCCCTCCTAACTTGGGCATCCTCCTTAGGAGTAATCCCCAAGATTAGAGTATTCAAATCTCCATGAAGCACATATAACTTTATGGACCCTGTTCATGGATTTTCTCCCTAAATGTAAATCCTAAACCTTCATCTATCTGGGCAGTCATCCATACATAAGCCCCAAACAAATTCTTATGATCGCATCTTTCATGGCACAATTGTCTAAATTTTACCAATACCTCTTGTTTCTCACACCGAGCATGACTCACGTGATCTTAGAGTGTAAAAGTAATTATGACATTCATCTTTGAGCCATCAATCATAAAAATCATACTCCATTTCTCAAACTACGTGGGTTCTGATTCCTTTTCCAAAACAAAGGATACGTAGGTAGCCCATTTATGGGTTCGATCCCAACTTTGAAATAATCTTTGTCCTTCTGAATGACGATAAACTTCAAGTGCCCCACTGAGTGGCTTTAAAACCAGCCTGGTAATCATAATGACCAAGTGACTTTTATATAAATGTTTTGAAGGATACCATTGACCAAGAATCTCTAAACAGATATAGATGATTCTCTATTGATGAAGAACCTCGATACATATAAAAGATTCTCTAAATTTCTTTCATATTTAATCATTGATTGTTAAAACTAAAGGAAATCACATTTTATACTTGGTAATGTAATAAGGATTCACGAACATAACTTAAATCTATAAAGAGAGTCCCGGAGTAGACAATAATTCCCCTCAAAAAGGTGTTATGAGTCTGACCTCCCATCCTCTCAACCAATGCAAATTCCTGAGCCTCATTAGTCCACAAGCTAATGAGCGCCTGCCTTTGGAAAGTAGGTCCAAACGGATGTGGAATCATTGGATGTTTCCGGTTCTACGAACAAACCCGTTAGAAACCGATCGGAACGTTTGAATCTCCCGTCGAGGAGGTCATCCCCGGATTCCGTGTGAAACAAACCTAATATTGTGTTTATCAAAAACATATTTAATGTCCGTTTTTTCAAAATAAACATAACCCATTTATGTGTATACCTGATTAATGGGTTATACATTTGGGGAAATTTATGATTGAATTAATGGTTTTAACTTACTATAAAAATTAAACCAATTTATTTAGTTATTTTTGTTTTTATAGGCCATTTTATGTTTTTCGTTATCTTTATTATATCAACTGAGATTCCATACTTAAAGATAATATGTCTATGAAGAGAAATACCTTTATTCTAGAAATCACACTTATGAAATTTATAATATAACAATTTTAATTGAAGAGTTTAATTAATGATACAAAATTGATTCTCATGGTACTCATGTATTTTAGAATAAAATATTATAGCATCAATGAATACCACACCAAAATCATCAATATATTCCTTTAATACATTGTGAATTAGATCTAAAAAATAACGGGTTCATTATTCAATCTAAATAGAATTACAATAAACTCACAATTCCCACACCACATTCATAAATCTTTCTTGGAATGTATTCCTTCTATACTCATAATTAATGCTACACATAATAGAGGTCAATCTTTGTAAAATATTGACCTCTATGAAGTTGATTGAACAATTCATCAATTATAGTAAAACAAAACTTTTTTAATACCATAATATAATTTATTTAACTTTAATAAATTCACACCCTCAGGTATCCTTATTTATTCATAATGTTGAGAACATGGTCTCTTAATAGTGAAATACGAGGGAGAAATAATCATATATTGTACAACTACTCTAGTCATTTATTTATATCCACTAATATAATAGAGGCCATTTTATACATGGTATTTCATATTAGTCATACATTATGAGTTAAATAAATGGAATAACCAATTTCCCTCTCTATTGGATGGCTAAGAAACTCCATATAAAATACATACATGTATTCTTGTACAGTAGGTATAAAATCAGTTTTGAGGATAACATTCTTCATCAATTTTTTCTCTCATGTTCCCAATGAATATAATTCACAAGAGAAACTAGGGTGGAAAAAAAATTAATTAGATAATGAATTGTGTTCTCCAAAAATGTATTTCCATGTCTTCATCGTGAACCAAAATTTCATTCCCCTTAAAATAAATATTTTTATTATGATTTTTAATCTATTCAATACTATATATTATATAAAATTCAACAATTGGAATAATAATAAAGTATACAAATAGGGAATTCTTATGCATCATAATGGGGAATTAATGAAACATCCTTATTGTGGGGTGACTTCCACTAGGATTTCTGATTGACAAATCCCTTCTTAATATGCAGGGGAAATATCTAATTTTCTTATAAAATATAGAATCTATACAATATTATGAATATGAAGAAGAATATAATGCATTGGATAAATTAGTGGAAATGATTAAAGTTCCTTCCATTATATCATTAGGAACATCCATCTTAGCTATAGTTATTGAATAATCTTGGTCTTTCCCCATTGACCTGTTCTATGGCATATTCTCTTTATTAATTGGACAATGGTGTGAATAATTCCCCAATTAATTACAGTTGAATAACTGGATAATGATTTTTCTTTCTTACATTTTCATTATGTTACTAAATGACCCTTATCTAAACACTTATAAGAAACTACCATTACTTTTATAGATTTACCAGGATGATTTATTCAATAATTTTTATAGGATGAAAAAGATTAAATTATTTTATTCTTCATTAATGCATTCCATTTTTCTTGTTTCTTAGTATAACTATTATTTTCATAATATACATTATTCATATATGATCTAGAGAATCACTTATCCTTTTTTATGGGACATTAAAATATTTAATCATTAGATGAAAAGGTTTTAGATACCAATTCCCTTCAATGACATGGATTAATCCCTTCAAAGAAACCATCAATAGTGTTTCTTGTGTGGTATATGTAATCAATATTATAAATGGTTATCCTTGTGATGACTTCCTAGTACTACAAAACAATTTATTACTTCTTTTCCATTTTGTTAAGGAACCTTACCTTAATTTGTGTTCATTAATCTTGAGGGAAATATTTACCAAATAATGTCACCTTAAAATCTTTCCATTCCATATTTTCCATTCTATATCCCTCCCATGCATTTGGGATCAGTGACCACCATTGAACAATATTTCCTCCAAGACAATACACATCAGGTATAACCTATTCCTTTTCATCACATCACTAGTATATAAATATCTTTCTAAGGGAATTAATACATTTCTCGTCTACTATTGGATTAGTATTCCCACTTAAAGATGGGGGGATCTGTCACATGATGTGATCCAACATAGGTGAATTATGTTGTGGAACAATCAGTTTATTCATTCAGGAAGATTTATCTTTTATAAACAAATTAAGCTTTCGTAACAGTCTATTCAGTTCCTATACCATCTTTATTAGCTTTCTCCATAGGGTAATCTCTTCATTGGACACATGTAATAATACCCTTATTTATTCTAGGATCTGTTTCTATATAGTGGATTATAATTCATAAGCTAATAAAATATTAAATATTAAATATTAAATCATTACTTATTATTCTAAATTCCATAAACAACATAATAAAGATCGAAATTTTATGCATTATTAATATTAGAATCATAAATATGGGTTATTTGGGAATAATATAATACCTTTCATAATGATTCATAAATAAAATTTGTACTAACCAAAGAATATCGCTCATGAGTGTTAAAATAGGTGGATAATATTGCCTATTATCTTGTATTGGGTAACACTCAAGTCAATCCCAACATACCTTTTTTGGAGTTGTTAACCCTATATTAATCTATTATAAAACCACATTCACTTGTAGTATCTAGATTGGGATGTATTGTTAAATAATCCACATAATGTATTCCTCACAAAAACTTTCATGATAATTTCTTATAATTAGACATTTCATCAAACTCTATCATAGGGTTATGTTCTATAATATTTGTTTTACTAAATCTAGTTCCCATGGTTTATAATAAAATTTATATAATACAAAATCTAACAACCACAAATCTAATTACCTAGAGCCATTGTATAATTTATTAAGATGATTTAGATACAAGGGACAAAATCATGAAGGTCTAATCGGTTAAGATGTTTTGGAGAAAACAAATACATACAAAATACCCATTTTACGTAGCAGAATAAAATAAAAATCACAGTAATGGATTTTTTTGCATCCTTCGAAATTATAATAATTATTCATTATATTATGGTTAAATAAAAAAACAAGGGTGAGCTCAAATTTTATGTAATGGTTATGTAAAGTAGAATATACCATGAATCAATAAGGCATAATCAATATGAAAAGGGAAATAACTGAACACACATTAAATTTAATTAGTATCATATAAGTCAATATTATATTATGAATACTCAATATGGTTAAACAAGTCAATGAAAACACATTCCATTTAATCAATAAGCTGAGAATTAAATTAATTACAAGATAATATCAACATGAAAATATCAAGGATAATAATAATAAATGAAAATTTAATGAATGGAATGATTAATTATTGGAAATCCTGAGCTCAAATATTAGGATAAATTTATAAGAAATACCTTTCAAAATATAGTTTAAAAAAAATGGGAAAACCCATTTTATTTGGACAATTGATTTATCTCATGATATAAGTCTATGTTGAGGGTCTATTTATAATCAAACCATACCTGTTGCTGCATGTCAAAAGAACGTCTCATATATTGAATGATTGATTTAATTCATAAAAAATATTAAATTTAAAAAATATCCTAATTTATTAATTGAAATGTATTTATTAATATTTCCCAAGTTAATAAAATAACATTCAGTGTAAACACTCTACTAGAGAATGATATATAGTTTAAAAGATAAACATATCAGAATTAAATAATAATTTTTTTTTGGAAATTAAAATTAAATCATAAGAAGTTTAATTTTTCAATATAATGTAAATGAAAAAAATAAATGATATATTACATTCAATTCATTAAAATTATAGCTTTTTTGATTAAATCTAGTCTTTTGGAATGTGGAAGAAAACATAACCGATCAAAATAGAAATAAGAATACATTTTATTTTCATTATAAATATTGAAATAATCATTTGAATATAATAATATATAATTATGAATTAGTATATATTCATGTAAATAAGTCATATGGGTATCATATACACCACATAAAAATAAATAGGTGCATAATTTCAAATAATCCCCAATGGAGTGGAAATTGCAACGAAATACGTTACCTCATACTTCCTTTTTGTTGACCAATATATAACCTACTATATAATGGTTGTAATAAGTTTATTAACTTATAAAAAACAATAATCATATTTATAAGATCATATATTATTCTATTAAAGTATTTTTTTACCCATTTGTTAATTATATTTCATTTTTTTTATTTTTGGTGATAATTGCGTTGTTTTCTGATGCATGTTTTGTTATTAATGATCAAGTTCATGTACATAGGTTATTGATAAATCTAATACATAATGATATTTAAATTTATAAATATCATATTAACTCATTAAATTCATTTTTATAATTATTATTTATGGTTGGAAATGGAAAATAAATTGCATTTCTTTGTGGAGATAGTTGGCCAAACAAACTCCTGAATGATGATATAATTCCCTTGTCAATTGAATGGGTAAGAAATTAGGTGATATATTATTTTCGAATAACCAATATAATGTCATATATATTAAATATATTCATTAAATGTATCATTGTAACGCCCCGACCCCAGCTACCCAGAGTCGGTGCATTACTTCGTAACATTGGCACGATCACAAAAGATCAAGTCTTGAAAGACCGATTAGTTTAGTAGCCTTGGAAACACTAGATACATTCATAAATGTTACATTACATCAAAAAGTAAACAAACTACAATAACATGGTATTCATAGTCCACACTCATATCCCTTTCTAACTACCCCTGCAGGTCATTCATAAAATACTTCTTCACATCCAGGAAAAATATTAAAACATTGAAAGGGGTGAGCTCAGATGCTTAGTAATGATAACAATATAGCGGAAGCTTTCATAAATAAACATTAACATTTAAGGCAATGTATAACTAAAACAAAATCCTTTTTAAACTTGAACTTCAGCATAATATGGCAAAAATAAAATTAAATAATGCCATTTACTTACTCACATGGATATTCTACTAGTCGAATAATCACATGCAATATCAATAACCACTTTCATAATGAGGGAATGTATAATGCCAGACATTCTGAAACATTTTGTCAAGGCCTCGACCAAGACGTCTAAAATGATTAAGGCCTCGTCCAAAACCATAAATCAAATTGGGAAAGGGCCTCGTCCAATTCCACGTCTAGTTGTCTCATGAGACCTACCAATGCATCGAGGAGCTATAGCGGGCTCAACCCGTCACATATTAAGTCCAATACATTCCTCATATGAATAGGTTTAAACATAACATAAATATTCGTATTAAAACTAGCATACGAAATGTCAACAATTTCTCCATAAACTATGGATGGTATAAAAATAGCAGATCCACATTCAAATATTTCACAAAATGTTTAATGGAAGTTTTGTATCATAAATCAATTTCAATTAAACTTAAAACCCATCAAAGGATGTTGACATATATGAAATCAAAGATATTTGAGAGAAATATCTCTCCTTTTTGAAATCATTTAAAAGTCCCATAATTATAAAATAATACATTTACTTTGAAAATATTCTTATAAGCTTGTTAGGGAAGCTTCGACGAAGTTATAATGGCAGAAAATAGCCGCACCCGCCGTATAAGTTAAAAAAACATTCTTACCTTAAATTTGTCAAAAAGGTCAAAAAGTACATTGTTTGGAAAATGACGGTAAGATTCCTCTCAAAAAAGTATAAGGGTATAAATGAATTTAACCCATTTTCCATTTAATAGTAAAAAAGTTTTGAAAGACATTTTTAAGAAACATGGATGTGGATGATAATGAGGTCCCAGTAGATAATTATGTATAAACAACCTTGGATAATGAAGAGGTTGTGAAGTAAACCCTTACCTTGTACTTTTCCTTGGTTGGGGTAGGTTAACCTCCTGTATAATGGTGAAATAATTGTTATTAAATTATACAATAATCATATACATTCATATGATATCATATATGATCTTTTAACATTGCTTTGTTAACAATATCATAGATTTATCGTTGTTTCGGGTGTTAACTTACTCGTTTTCGTAATTCGTGTTTTCATGGATAGGTTGTATCTTATTCATATCCATAATTATATCATGTCCATAAATATTATTTTTAGATCATCTAATGATAATTATACTTGAATGGATACGACGGAGAATGAATCTCATCGCGTTCGTGGAGACGGTAGTCCGTACGTACGCACGAGCGACAATATCATTATTTTGATATTAAAATAATATATAATTGGATAGTATATCATATATACAGAATCATTATCATGTTATATTTATTATTTACATGAATTAAATATCATTATTATACCCATCTAAATAATAATATATTGAATAACAATTACACCACGATGTGGAGACGGTAAGCCGTACGTACGCACGTATGGTGACATGTCATTCAAATGATGGGTAGAATACTGAATATGGTTGTTCCATATTTATAATAACATCACAGTATATAGAAGATACTGGAGTTATAATTTTAGAATTTAAATAACAAACAAAGAGGGAGTGGAAGAAGAAAGAAACTTGAAAGAGGGTGATGAAAATGTTACCTCTTCTTCGGGTTCTTCCTTTTGATTTGATCAAAAGGACTCCTTAGGATGGCTTTCTGACTAAAGTAATGCTTCTAGGATGAAGGAAGAGATGTTGGGAGAGTATTTGGGCAGAGTTCGGCCGAACCAAAAGGCTTGAAAGTGTGAATAAGGTGGTGGAGGTGGGGGCCTTTTATAAGAGGAGAGGAGGGGCTCTTTTGGAAAGATTGAAATGTTACATTATTATACAATGATTTTCGGATTCTAAAGGTCCCACACTTATATAATTCGTGGATAAGGTGATAAGGGTTCGAAATATACCCATCCAATATTCTTTGGACAAGTGTAAGCCTTGGAGTTTACATTATATTTTCATTTTATTAAAATCGTTAAATAATGAGGTCATCGCTGCATCATAATGAAGTCATAAATAATTTAATTTATTTAATGTCTAAAAATTATAAAAAAATACTATGATGTAGGAAATATTTATATATTTCTAATGAATATTTATAGTCAAAATTTGGACTTGTGTAACCCCACTTAAAAACTGTTTTAGTAAAACAACTCATGTTTGTGTCAATTTAATTTTAACATTAAATAAATATATATTAATGTAATTTTCCAACCAAAGTGGCTCCATGGGGTCCCCAAGTTGACCCATGGGTTGTATTGGTCGGCCATGACTCATCCAATAGGAGTAGGACAAGTGCCAAGCTCATCTCATATTATTAAAACATTATTTTTACCTTAAACTACACTAATTACCTCTAATCGCGATTAAGAACTTAAAAGTTACTATTTACCAAAAAATTATTTTAATCTCATTGAACCACATTTTACTTCTTAATGACCACCATGTATGTCAGATTTTTGAAAATCAAATCACATAAGTGGTAATATTTCATTTTAACGAAAAATCAGTTTTTAACAACCACTTAGTGGTTTCACTATTCATCAAAAATTGAAGTTTTTCAGAATAAGGCCAAAATTTCACCCTAAGATATAATTGATATTCTGAATTCAAAAATGATATCTATTTTACAAAATTCCAAACATTTAAGTTGCATTAATTAATTTTATAAATAATTCCCACTGTTACAACAAATAGCGTGTTTTTAAGAAACAATTTATATAAAAAGATTGGCAATTGTTTATGTCCAATTTCAATGTCAAATTAATTCTAATGACCACCATTGGATAAAATGGTAAAAATATATTCTAATTATACTCTAAAACCACTAAATAATATAATTTATCACTATGAATTATTTTGATTAAAAAATTTGTTTTTAAGTATTTTTCACTATTCATAAAAAATTAGAAGTTCTCAGAAAAATACCAAAAATTCAACATAGGCTAATTTCGATATTTCGAATCAAAAAATGAAGTCCATTTTGATAAATAAAATTTATAAAATTTCAAAAAGTAGGTATTATTATTCACAATGGCTAGTTTAATTAGTTGTGGTGTGTTTTAGAGCTCGAGGTTGCGTACGACACACGCTATTGCATTATTCGAAGGGAAACGTACCGTGGAAGCTTGAAGTGTTACATTCTCCCCTCCTTCAAATAATTGCGTCCTCGCAATTTCTAGGGTATTACTGCATAAAAAGACTCGGGTGGTTCTTCATCACAAGTTCCTCAGGTTCCCACGTTGCCTCTTCCATTTTATGATTTCTCCACAAAACCTTTACCAGACGAGTCGTCCGGTTTCTCAGCACCTGCTCCCTCACATCAAGAATTCTGATGGGGTCTTCGTAATAAGATAGATCGGGTTCTAGTTCTAATTCCTCATAGGTAAGTACATGTGTTGGGTTGGGCATGTATTTTCTCAATTGCGATATGTGGAAAACATCGTGACCTTTGGAGAGATTTGGCGGCATCGCCAAACGATAAGCTACAGCCCCAATACGATCTAGAATTTCGAAAGGTCCGATGTAACTGGGACTCAACTTACCCTTCTTACCAAAACGTATAACACCCTTTCATGGAGATAACTTTAGGAAAACATGATCTCCCACCTGAAATTCCAAAACCTTTCTTCTATTATCGGCATATCTCTTCTGCCTACTTTGAGCTGATTTGATGTGGTTTTGGATTACCATCACCTTTTCCAGTGTTTCTTCCACCAGTTCTGGTCCCACAAATTTTCTTTCACCAACGTCATCCCAACATGTTGGTGTACGATATCTCTTTCCATATGATGCTTCATAAGGTTCCATCTTAATGCTTGAATGGAAGCTATTGTTATAGGAAAATTCTACCAGTGGTAAATATTGATCCCACATACCCTGAAAGTCAAGAGAGCATGATCTCAACATGTCTTCTAAGGTTTGAATATTCCTTTCTGATTGTCCATCTCTTTGAGGGTGATAGGCAGTGCTCAAACGAAGTTCAGTATCCAAGGACTTTTGAAGACTTTTCCAGAATCTTGAAGTAAAACGAGAATCACGATCAGAAACAATCGATAGGGGTACTCCATGAAGTCTTACAACTTCATTAATATATAGTCTTGCTAGACGTTCAAGTGGTAGATCCTCCCGTATAGCCAGAAAATGTGCTGACTTAGTAAGTCGATCAACAATGACCCATATTGCATCATTCCTTCTAGGAGTCTTTGGTAGTCCCATGACAAAGTCCATCGTAATATTATCCCATTTCCACTCAGGTATGGGAAGAGGTTGCAATACTCCACCAGGATGTTGCCTTCCAGCTTTCACTTGTTGACAAACCATACACCTCGACACAAAATCAGCAATCTCCCTCTTCATATTGTCCCACCAAAAATGTTCCTTCAAATATCTATACATTTTGGTGCTCCCAGGGTGTATAGAGAAGTTGGAACTATGAGCATCATCCAACAATTCCCTTTTTAGATCAGGTATATCGGGAACACAAAGTCTCTTCCCGAATGTCAAAATTCCATCCTTATACACAAAGTCCCTCAATCTTCCATCATTCACATCTTTAATCTTCTTCTGAAATTCTTCATCATTGGTCTGAGAACTCTTAATCCTTTCTAGTAATGATGGTTTGGCAACCATTTGAAAAAGCATTGATGTTTCGCCTTCCCTAGTTATTCCTATGTCCATCTTTACTAGATCCAAGAAAATTGGATCCCTTTCAATTCTCATCACATTCAAAACTCCATGGTATTTTCTGCTCAAAGCATCTGCCACCTTGTTTGCCTTCCCCGGGTGGTAATGTATCGTGCAATCATAATCCTTAAGTAGTTAAAGCCATCGCCTTTTCCTCATGTTGAGTTCTTTTTGTGTGAAAATATACTTCAAACTCTTGTGATCAGTATAAATATCACATTTTTCACCATAGAGGTAATGTCTCCATATCTTTAAAGCAAAGATCACAACTACTAACTCAAGATCATGAGTAGGATAGTTTTGCTCATGAATTTTTAGCTGTCGTGATGCATAGGCAATGACCTTATCATTCTGCATAAGGACACAACCAAGTCCTTTCTTCGATGCATCACTATAAATAACAAACCCATCATTCCCCGATGGTAGAGTCAATACAGGGGCATTGAATAATCTTCTCTTTAGTTCTTCAAGACATTCTTCACACTCTTTTGTCCAAACAAAATTAATCCCTTTACGTGTGAGCTTTTTCAATGGGTTAGCCAATCTGGAAACATTCTGGACGAAACGTCAATAATAACCTGCTAAACCAATAAAACTGCGTACCTCAGTTATACTTGTCGGTGCTGGCCATTCTTGAATTTCCTTGGTTTTAGAAGGATCAACGGAAATTCCATCCTTAGAGACAATATGGACAAGAAAAGAAATCTCATGAAGCCAGAATTCATACTTTCTAAATTTCCCATATAATTCATGTCTTCTAAGAGTCTTCAGGATAATGCGTAAGTGATTTTCATGATCTTCGTGGCTTTTGGGGTATACCAAGATATCATCAATAAATACCACTACAAAGTCATCAAGATATTCCTTGAAAACTCTATTCATTAGATCCATGAAAACATAGGGTGCATTAGTCAATCCAAAAGGCATTACTGTAAACTCGTAATGCCCGTACCTTGTTCGAAATGTTGTCTTTGGAACGTCTTCCTTCTTCACACACAACTGATGGTATCCAGACTGAAGTTAAATCATTGAAAAGTATTGAGCTCCATGCAGTTGGTCAAACAAATCATCAATACGAGGTAGGGGATACTTGTTCTTTATTGTTATAGCATTGATCTCCCTATAGTCAATGCACAACCTCATAGATCCATCTTTCTTCTTAAAAAAAAGAACAGGGGCTCCCCAAGGAGAAACACTAGGGCGAATAAATCCCTTATTACTCAATTCCTCTAGTTGTTTCTTTAGTTAAACTAATTCCACAGTGGCCATTCTATAAGGGGTCTTCGATATGGGCCTTGATCCAGGAATTACATCAATGGAAAACTCAACTTCTCGTTCTGGAGGATGTCCAGGTAAATCTTCCGGAAACACATCATCATATTCTCTCACAATAGGCACATCCTCTATTTGAATATTCCTTTCCTCACCCTCAGTAGTTTCCTTCTCTTCCTCCCCAATAATTGAATTTAGTTGAGCTACTGGGGGTGGATCTAGATAAGAATTATGTGGCGACGATTCTGCTCTAAAGAGAAGGTGTTCCTTATCATCATCATCAAGAATCGCAACCTCTTTCCTCTTACAGTAAATTTTTGCATCATGGTCTGAAAGCCAATCCATACCGAGGATTATATCAAATTCAATCATGGGTATGACGATGATATCAGCAGGTAAAGAACATTTAGGTGCTCTAATTGGAACTAGTCGACAATTTTTTTTTGCAACAATACTTCCCTTAGGGGTTTTGACCGACAACTCCCTTGTTAAATCAAATTGGAAATATCTAATTTTCTTAGCAAACTGGGAAGATATGAAACAATGCGATGATCCAGAATCAAATAATGCATTTGCTAAACTTGAGGAAACCATTAAATTACCTGCCACCACGTCTTTTGGAGCTTCCACCTCAGCAGTAGTGATAGCATAAGCCTGGCCTTGATCCCTTGGCCACTTCTGAGGTAAGTTCCCCTGACGCTTAGGACATTCATTTGCATAATGTCCCTTCTCTCTACAATTATAACATTACACGTTGACAACCGCTTTCTTTCCCTTGCATTCATGATCTTGGTGGCCTTTTTCACCACACTTGTAACATACTCCTTTTCCTTTTAGACAGGCACCGGGGTGCTTCCTACCACAATTATCACAGGGTGGAAATTCATTTCTACCATTCTTCCCTGTTTCCTTGTTTCCTTTCCCAGAGTTATCAGCGGATCTCTTCTTATCTTGCTTTGATTTAAAGTCATAAGACTTAGAGAATTCCTTTTCCGTTTTGATAGCGCACGATACAATACCTTCGTATGAAGAGAAGGTTTGTGATACTAAAGCTCGACGGAGAAATGGTTTTAACCCATCAAAGAAACGATCAGTCTTACTTCTTGGGTTACGTATGTAATCTGTAGCATCCCTCGCTAACCTTGTAAAGTTAGCCTCATACTTTGCGACATTCTCATCCTCCTTCTGCCTCAGACTCAGAAATTGCCTTTCCATATCCGCTCGATGGTCTCGAGGAATGTATTTTTCTAAGAACAGCTCTTTGAACTCCTGCCATTCCATGTTTGTTAATTCTTCATCTTCCTTTGTGTTTTGAATTAGTGACCACCATTGATCGACATCTCCAGTGAGGCAGTAAACTGCCATGACAACTTTCTCCCTTTCACTACTCCCCAAGGCATGGAATATTTTCTCTAAGGAATTTATCCATTGCTCAGATACTATAGGATTTGTACTCCCATTGATGGTTGGTGGTTGTTGCCTCATGAAACGGTCTAGCATTGATCCTCCACGTTGCGGATCAGGGTGCTCCATACGAGTAAGGTTATTATTCATAACCTGCGTGAGTTGTCCTAGTATGGTGTGAAGCTGATCAGCACCAGTTGTATCACTAGCTCCAACAGAATTATCTTGAGCAGGAGGGAAATCCCTACACGGAGTGCGTGCATTGATATGGTTTTCATTCCTTCCACTAGGCGCCATTTCTAAACAATGGCATAAACTAGATTAGTTTATGAAATAAAATACATAATTCCATTTTTGTAAAACACTTTACATAAATTGAACTATTTATGGATATAATCCATTATCATAAAAAGAAATGTTTCATTTGAGGAAGTAATTACTCATAACCCTTCATAGTGGTTTGTAAAGAAAATGAGAATTATCCTAAGCATATCCCCCGAGAGTTTCGTAACCAAGAGTGCATCAAGACCCGTTGTCGTGCACCAGTTCCCGTTCGAGTCTAGCTCAAAGCGGTGTTTTCGGGTTTTACCCCTAGGTACATCTGTGCCAGAGCAGCCTCTACCTGCTCGTATCCAGACAGGGATGTATTGCTCGGGAAACTCACAAAATCTCTATAATACCAAAATTCTAGGAAGTTTTTCTATACTAATCCTCAAAATCTATCTTCAGGCTATGTGCTCTAATCAGAGTTTATCTAAATCTATCTTCCAAGGTTAGTACTAAACTTCCTCTGATACCAACTGTAATGCCCGGACCCCAGCTACCCAGAGTCGGGGCATTACTTCGTAACATTGGCATGATCACAAAATATCAAGTCTCGAAAGACCGATTAGTTTAGTAGCCTTGGAAACACTAGATACATTCATAAATGTTACATTACATCAAAAAGTAAACAAACTACAATAACATGGTCTTCATTGTCCACACTCATATCCCTTTCTGACTACCCCTGCAGGTCATTCATAAAATAATTCTTCACATCCTTGAAAAATATTAAAACATTGAAAGGGGTGAGCTCAGATGCTCAGTAAGGATAACAATATAGAGGAAGCTTTCATAAATAAACATTAACATTTATGACAATGTATAACTAAAACAAAAGCCTTTTTAAACATGAAATTCATCATAATATGGCAAAAATAAAATTAAATAATTCCATTTACTTACTCACATGGATATTATACTAGTCGAATAATCACATGCAATATCAATAACCACTTTCATAATGAGGGAATGTATAATACCAGACATTATGAAACATTTTGTCAAGGCCTCGTCCAAGACGTCTAAAATGATTAAGGCCTCGGCCAAAACCATAAATCAAATTGGGAAAGGGCCTCGACCAATTCCACGTCTAGTTGTCTCATGAGACCTACCGATGCATCGAGGAGCTATAGCGGGCTCCACCCGTCACATATTAAGTCCAATACATTCCTCATATGAATAGGTTTAAACATAACATAAATATTTGTATTAAAACTAGCATAAGAAATGTCAACAATTTCTCCATAAACTATGGATGGTATAAAAATAACACATCCACAGTCAAATATTTCACAAAATGTTCACTGGAAGTTTTGTATCATAAATCAATTTCAATTAAACTTAAAACCCATCAAAGGATGTTGACATAGATGAAATCAAAGATATTTGAGAGAAATATCTCTCCTTTTTGAAATCATTTAAAAGTCCCATAATTATAAAATAATACATTTACTTTGAAAATATTCTTATAAGCTTTTTAGGGAAGCTTCGACGAAGTTATAATGGCAGAAAATAGCCGCACCTGCCGTATAAGTTAAAAAAACATTCTTACCTTAAATTTGTCAAAAAGGTCAAAAAGTACATTATTTAGAAAACGACGGTAAGATTCCTTTCAAAAATATATAAGGGTATAAATGACTTTAACCCATTTTCCATTTAATAGTAAAAATATTTTGAAAGACATTTTTAAGAAACATGGATGTGGATGATAACGAGGTCCCAGTAGATATTTATGTATAAACAACCTTGGATAATGAAGAGGTAGTGAAGTAAACCCTTACCTTGTACTTTTCCTTGGTTGGGGTAGGTTAACCTCCTGTATAATGGTGAAATAATAGTTATTAAATTATACAAGAATCATATACATTCATATGATATCATATATGATCTTTTAACATTGATTTGTTAACAATATCTTAGATTTATCGTTGTTTTGGGTGTTAACTTACTAGTTTTCGTAATTCGTGTTTTCATGGATAGGTTGTATCTTATTTGTAACACCCCGAGCTTCCACAATACGCTTCTCATTCAATAATGCAATAGCTTGCATTTTACGCAACTTCGAGTTCTAAAACACCGCGACTAATCAAAGTAGCCGTTATGAATTGTAATAACCACTTTTTAAAATTATTGAAATTTTATATTTCAAAATGGACTTCATTTTTGTATTCGTAATATTGAAATTACCCTATGTTGAATTTTTGGTATTTTCTTGAGAACTTCTAATTTTTTATGAATAGTGAAAATTACATAAAAACAACCTTTTTAATCAAAATAATTTATAGTGATAAATTATACTATTTAGTGGTTTTAAAGTATAATTATAATATATTTTTACCATTTTATCCAATGGTGGTCATTAGAATTAATTTAACATTGAAATTGGACATAAACAATTGCCAATCTTTTGATATAAATTGTTTCTTAAAAACACGCTATTTGTTGTAACAGCGGGAATTAATTATAAAATTAATTAATGAAACTTATATGTTTGGAATTTTGTAAAATAGACAACATTTTTGAATTCGGAATATCAATTATAGCTTAGGGTGAAATTTTGGCCTTATTCTGAAAAACTTCAATTTTTGATGAATAGTGAAACCACTAAGTGGTTGTTAAAAACTAATTTTTCGTTAAAATGAAATATTACCACTTCTGTGATTTGATTTTCAAAAATCCGACATACATGGTTGTCATTAAGAAGTAAAATGTGGTTCAATGAGATTAAAATAATTTTTTGGTAAATAGTAACTTTAAAGTTCTTAATCGCGATTAGAGGTAATTAGTGTAGTTTAAGGTAAAAATAATGTTTTAATAATATGAGATGAGCTTGACACTTGTCCTACTACTATTGGATGAGTCATGGCCGACCAATACAACCCATGGGTCAACTTGGGGACCCCATGGAGCAACTTTGGATGGAAAATGACATTAATATATATTTATTTAATGTTAAAATTAAATTGACACAAACATGAGTTGTTTTACTAAAACAGTTTTTAAGTGGGGTTACACAAGTCCACATTTTGACTATAAATATTCATTAGAAAGATAAAAATATTTACTACATCATAGTATTTGTTTTATAATTTTTAGACATTAAATAAATTAAATTATTTATGACATCATGATGATGCAGCGATGACCTCATTATTTTACGATTTAAATAAAATGAAAAGATAATGTAATATCTAAGACCTACACATGTCCAAAACCTATTGTATGAGAAGATTTCGAACCCTTATCACCTTATCCTCGAATTATACAAGTGTGGGACCTTTAGAATCCGAAAATCATTGTATAATAGAATAACATTTCCTTACTTTCCAAGAGTGCCCCTCCTCTCCTCTTATAAAAGGCCCCCACCTCTACCACCTCATTCACACTTTCAAGCCATTTGGCTCGGCCAAAATCTGCCCAAATACTCTCCCAACTTCCCCCTATTACTTCTAGAAGCCTCCCTTTGGGCAGAACTCTTCCCAAGGAAGCCTTTGGCTCAAATCAAAAAGAGTTACCCGATTTTGAGGTAATGTCTTCTCTAATGTTGTTTTGTTTTATTTTTCTTCTCCAACCCCCTAAACTCTTTTTATTCATTTCTTTTGTAACAACACCAGTATTATCAATATACTAGGATTTTGTTATAAGAAGGATTCGAGATACACTTACACACACCTACATCTAATGGTAAAAGAACATACGGTTTCTGTGGATGGCGAATTTCTGCCTCACGAAACGATGATTGTTCAACACTCATATGACACCTTCAAAGGTGTCCATTAAGATGTAAATATATTTATATATGATATATAATATGTTTATGTTTTACTTATTCTTCTGTATTTATCATTTATGGCATACTTTATGATTTCCATTATGGGTAAAACGCGATAATTTCATTTTAGGAAGTACGGACTACCGCCCCCTCAAAGTGATTTGAATCGTTAATGCCATATGTGGGATGTATAAAGGATGGAGTAAATGGTATTATACACTATATTATACTGTAATTATATTATAAATTTATATCATTATGATTTCATTCCATTAAATACGAAATAGAAATGAAAGTAGCGTTCATGCGTACGTACGGCTTACCGTCTCCATGAGGGGTGCATTTCATTTCTTACCTCTAAATGTTACGTAATATTATAAATGAATGTATATACTGGATATATATGATATATATGACATATAAATCATGAATATAATTCTGGAGATAATGGATATTCTACCACATAAACAACTTGTAATTATAAGAAGTTTATTGATGACTCAAGTACCAATGATCGACAAAACGACCGTTATTAACTTAAATAATTACATAATGTTCATAACATTGTAATAAGTGATATAAAAAGGATAATTAAATTTAAAATGGTTCTTAATAAGGTATATATTAACTCTATTTTATTATTCAGGAGGTTAAAGAATGGTTGAGTCAAGTCGGACACGAGGTAAGGGTTTACTTCACAACCTCTTCATTATCCAAGGTTGTTTATACATATTATCTACTGGGACCTCATTATCATCCACATCCATGTTTCATAAAAATGTCTTTCAAAACATTTTTACTATTAAATGGAAAATTGGTTAAAGTCATTTATACCCTTATACGTTTTTGAAAGGAATCTTACCATCGTTTTCCAAACAATATGCTTTTTGACCTTTTTGACAAATTTAAGGTAAGAATGTTTTTTTCACTTATACGGCGGGTGCGGCTATTTTCTGCCATTATAACTTTGTCGAAGCTTCCCTAACAAGCTTATAAGAATATTTTCAAAGTAAATGTATCATTTTATAATTATGGGACTTTTAAATGATTTAAAAAAAGAGAGATATTTCTCTCAGATAGCTTTGATTTCATCTATGTCAACATCCTTTGATGGGTTTTAAGTTTAATTGAAATTGATTTATGATGCAAAACTTCCATTGAACATTTTTTGAAATATTTGACTGTGGATGTGTTATTTTACCATCCATAGTTTATGGAGAAATTGTTGAAATTTCGTATGCTAGTTTTAATACGAATATTTATGTTATGTTTAAACCTATTCATTTGAGGAATGTATTGGACTTAATATGTGACGGGTGGAGCTCGCTATAGCTCCTCGATGCATCGGTAGGTCTCATGAGACAACTAGACATGGAATTGGCCGAGGCCCTTTCCCAATTTGATTTATGGTTTTGGCCGAGGCCTTAATCATTTTAAACGTCTTGGCCGAGGCCTTGACAAAATGTTTCAGAATGTATGGCATTATACATTCCCTCATTATGAAAATGGTTATTTATATTGCATGTGATTATTCGACTAGTAGAATATCCATGTGAGTAAGTAAATGACATTATTTAATTTTATTTTTGCCATATTATGTTGATGTTCAAATTTAAAAAGGCTTTTGTTTTAATTATACATTTCCTTAAATGTTAATGTTTAATTATGAAAGCTTCCGCTATATTGTTATCCTTACTGAGCATCTGAGCTCACCCCTTTCAATGTTTTAATATTTTTCCATGATGTGAAGAAGTATTTTATGAATGACCTGCAGGGGTAGTCAGAAAGGGATATGAGTGTGGACTATGAAGACCATGTTATTGTAGTTTGTTTACTTTTTGATGTAATATAACATTTATGAATGTATCTAGTGTTTCCAAGGCTACTAAACTAATCGGTCTTTCGAGACTTGATCTTTTGTGATCATGCCAATGTTACGAAGTAATGCACCGACTCTGGGTAGCTGGGGTCTGGGCATTACAGTTGGTATCAGAGGCAGTTTAGTACTAACCTTGGAAGCTAGATTTAGATAAACCTTGATTAGAGCACATAGCCCAAAGATAGACTTTGAGGATTAGTATAGAAGAACTTCCTAGAATTTTGTTATTGTAGAGATTTTGAGAGTTTTCCGAGCAATACATCCCCGTCTGGATACGAGCAGGTAGAGGCGGCTCTGGAACAGATGTACCTAGGGGTAAAAACTGAAAACACCGCTTTGAGCTAGACTCGAACGGGAACCGGTGCACGACAACGGGCCTTGCTGCACTCTTGGTTACGACACTCCCGGGGGATATGCTTAGGATAATTCCCATTTTCTTTACAAACCACTATGAACGGTTATGAGTATATACATCCTCAAATAAAACCTTTTTATGATTATGGATTATATCCATAAATAGTTCAATTTATGTTAAGTATTTTACAAGTATGGAATTATGTATTTTGATTCATAAACTAATCTAGTTTATGCCATTATTTAAAAATGGCGCCTAGTGGAAGGAATGGAAAC
Organism: Viscum album; assembly: GCA_963277665.1. Classification (NCBI taxonomy): domain Eukaryota; kingdom Viridiplantae; phylum Streptophyta; class Magnoliopsida; order Santalales; family Viscaceae; genus Viscum; species Viscum album. The sequence goes on from OY728150.1 coordinate 1,540,338,934, forward strand.
CGTATCAATGCACGCACTCCGTCTAGGGATTTCCCTCCTGCTCAAGATAATTATTGTGGATCTGGAGATACAACTAGTGCTGATCAACTTATTACCATACTGGGACAACTCACTCAAGTTATGAATAATAACCTTACTCATATGGATCACCCTGATCCACAATGTGGAGGATCAATGTTAGACCGCTTCATGAGGCAACAACCACCAACATTTAATGGGGGTACAAATCCATTAGTAGCTGAGCAATGGATAAACTCCTTAGAGAAAATATTCCAGGCCTTGGGGAGTAGCGAAAGGGAGAAGGTTGTCATGGAAGTTTAACGCCTCACTGGAGATGCGGATCAGTGGTGGTCGCTGATTCAAAACACAAAGGAAGATGTTGGCGTATCAAATATGGAATGGAGGGAGTTCAAAGAGATTTTCTTAGAAAAATACTTTCCTCATGACCATCAAGAAGATATGGAAAGGCAATTTCTGAGTCTGAGGCAGAAGGAGGATGAGAATGTCGCAAAGTATGAGGCTAACTTTACACGGTTGGCGAGGTATGCTGCAGATTATATACGTAACCCAAGAGGTAAGATTGATCGTTTCTTTGATGGGTTAAAACCATTTCTCCGTAGAGCTTTAGTATCACAATATTTCTCAACATACGAAGATATTGTCTCATGTGCTATCAAGACAGAAAAGGAATTCTCTAAGTCTTATGACAACAAAGTAAAGAAAAAGAAGAAGAGAATGGTGGAACAAGAGACAGATAAAGGGAAAAAGGGAAAGAAGGATTTTCAATTATGTGATAATTGTGGGAAGAATCACCCTGGTACATGCCTAAAAGGAATGGGAGTTTGTTATAGATGTGGAGAAAAGGGTCACCAGGCTCGTGATTTCAAGGGAAAGAAAGAGGCTACCAAAGTTGAATGATACAATTGTAGAGAAATGGGTCATTATGCAAATGAATGTCCTAAGCGTCAGGGAAACTTACCTCAGAAAAGGCCAAGGGATCAAGGACAATCTTATGCTATTACTACAGTTGAAGCAGAATAACTAATGTATTGGTGCTTTTGGACTCATGGATTATATTCTGGTTATTAGAATAATGTGATATATATATATAAGGATTGTACTACAGTACTTGTTGATTTCAGTAAGGTTTTAATATGATGAAGGTAATTATATTTTTAGTATGTGACAATAAGAGAAACTTTACTTTGTTTGGGGAATCTGATTAATTGATTTTGGAATTAAGAGACCTTTTAGAGAAAGTCTGGACAGAGGTATTTTGGATAACTATAATGGTTGGAGTGGATTAAGTTGATCTTTGGATAGTATTGTTTAAGGTTAAAAAATTTATGAAGATTATTTTTGGAATATTATAATACTATAGTTTTAGTAAAAGGACAACCTGCAGGGTGGGGCATAACCCATCGCGTCGGACAAAGCTGCAGGAATCGAACCCACAATCATAGTGCGACAGGCCTTTATTTCCTACCACTAGCCTACAGGAAGTCCCTGGTTATTAAAAAATAATTTTACTAATCTAAATGGTACGTGTTAACATTTGGAACCTTATACAATTAGGATAAGTATAATATTTTTGACTTCTATTATCTTTTTGAGTGAAAGATGAGTTGAAGGTTGAAACTCTAATTGTCAAGCATAAATATATATACACCTATCTCTTATTCAATGAATGAATTAATTCTTAAACTTTAGTAAAGGGATATTAAAACAAAAAAAATGTGTTATCCTAATACCTTATGTCTTGTTGAACTGATGATATTTTAAATCAACATAAATTGAAGGCTTTGAGGCCCTCAATTTGACAGTTGATTGTGATTGATGAACTCAATCAATCCCTACAAATATTTACTTTTTTCTTCCAATTATATGTCTCTAATTTCCACCAATGTTCTCCTAATTGAGATCATAATTGGGTGGTGACTTTTTCATTTCCCTTTCCCTCTTATTAAGGCTAAATATTATAAATCTTATTTCCGATGTGGGTTTTCCAGAAAGGCATTTTCTATTTTCAACCTTTTATTTTCCAAGAAAAAAATTCAAATTGCGAGGATGCAATTTATTGAAGGAGGGGATATTGTAACACCCTGAGCTTCCACGATACGCTTCTCATTAAATAATGCAATAGCTTGCATTGTACGCAACTTCGAGTTCTAAAACACCGCGACTAATCAAAGTAGCCGTTATGAATAGTAATAACCACTTTTTAAAATTATATAAATTTTATATTTCAAAATGGACTTCATTTTTGTATTCGTAATATCGAAATTAGCCTATGTTGAATTTTTGGTATTTTCCTGAGAACTTCTAATTTTTTATGAATAGTGAAAATTACTTAAAAACATCCTTTTTAATCAAAATAATTTATAGTGATAAATTATACTATTTAATGGTTTTAAAGTATAATTAGAATATATTTTTACCATTTTATCCAATGGTGGTCATTAGAATTAATTTAACATTGAAATTGGACATAAACAATTGCCTATCTTTTGATATAAATTGTTTCTTAAAAACACACTATTGTTGTGACAGCGGGATTTAATTATAAAATTAATTAATGCAACATATATGTTTGGAATTTTGTAAAATAGACATCATTTTTGAATTCGGAATATCAATGATAGCTTAGGGTGAAATTTTGGCATTGTTCTGAAAAACTTCAATTTTTGATGAATAGTGAAACCACTAAGTGATAGTTAAATAACTGATTTTTCATTTAAATGAAATATTACCACTTCTGTGATTTGATTTTCAAAAATATGACATACATGGTTGTCATTAATAAGTAAAATGTGGTTCAATGAGATTAAAATAATTTTTTTGGTGAATAGTAACTTTTAAGTTTTTAATCGCGATTAGAGGTAATTAGTGTAGTTTAAGGTAAAAATAATGTTTTAATAATATGAGATGAGCTTGACACTTGTCCTACTCCTATTGGATGAGTCATGGACGACCAAGACAACCCATGGGTCAACTTGGGGACCCCATGGAGCCACTTTTGTTGGAAAATGACATTAATATATATTTATTTAATGTTAAAATTAAATTGACACAAACATGAGTTGTTTTACTAAAACAGTTTTTAAGTGGGGTTACACAAGTACAAATTTTGACTATAAATATTCATTAGAAAGATAAAATGATTTCATGCATCATAGTATTTTTTTTTATAATTTTGAGACATTAGATAAATTAAATTATTTATGACATCATGATGATGCAGCGATGACCTCATTATTTTACGATTTAAATAAAATGGAAAGATAATGTAATATCTAAGACCTAAACATGTCCAAAACCTATTGGATGAGGATATTTCGAACCCTTATCACCTTAGACTAGAATTATACAAGTTTGGGACCTTTATAATCCGAAAATCATTGTATAATAGAATAACATTTCCTTACTTTCCAAGAGTGCCCCTCCTCTCCTCTTATAAAAGGCCCCCACCTCTACCACCTCATTCACACTTTCAAGCCATTTGGCTCGGCCAACCTCTGCCCAAATACTCTCCCAACTTCCCCCTATTACTTCTAGAAGCCTCACTTTGGGTAGAACTCTTCCCAAGGAAGCCTTTGGCTCAAATCAAAAAGAGTTACCCGATTTTGAGGTAATGTCTTCTCTAATGTTGTTTTGTTTTATTTTTCTTCTCCAACCCCCTAAACTCTTTTCATTCATTTCTTTGTAACAACACCAGTATCCTCAATATACTAGGATGTTTTTATAAGAATTATTCGAGCTACACTTACACACACCTACATCTAATGGTAAAAGAACATACGGTTTCTGTGGATGGCGAATTTCTGCCTCACGAAACGATGATTGTTCAACACTCATATGACACCTTCAAAGGTGGCCATTAAGATGTAACTATATTTATATATGATATATAATATGTTTATGTTTTACTTATGCTTCTGTATTTCTCATTTATGGCATACTTTATGATTTCTATTATGGGTAAAACGCGATAATTTCATTTTAGGAAGTGCGGACTACCGCCCCCTCAAAGTGATTTGAATCGTTAATGCCATATGTGGGATGTATAAAGGATGGAGTAAATGGTATTATACACTATATTATACTTTAATTATATTATACATTTATATCATTATGATTTCATTCCATTAAATATGAAATAGAAATGAAATTAGCGTTCATGCGTACGTACGGCTTACCTTCTCCATGAACGGTGCATTTCATTTCTTACCTCTAAATGTTACGTAATATTATAAATGAATGTATATACTGGATATATATGATATATATGACATATAAATCATGAATATAATTCTAGTGATAATGGATATTCTACCACATAAAAAACATGTTATTATAAGATGTTTATTGATGACTCAAGTACCAAAGATCGACAAAACGACCGTTATTAACTTAAATAATTACATAATGTTCATAACATTGTAATAAGTGATATAAAAAGGATAATGAAATTGAAAATGGTTCTTAATAAGGTAGATATTAACTCTAGTTTATTATTCAGGAGGTTAAAGAACATTTGAGTCAATTCGGACATGAGGTAAGGGTTTACTTCACAACCTCTTCATTATCCGAGGTTGTTTATACATAATTATCTACTGGGACCTCGTTATCATCCACATCCATGTTTCTTAAAAATGTCTTTCAAAACATTTTTACTATTAAATGGAAAATGGGTTATATTCATTTATACCCTTATACGTTTTTGAAAGGAATCTTACCGTCGTTTTCCAAACAATGTGCTTTATGACCTTTTTGACAAATTTAAGGTAAGAATGTTTTTTAACTTATACGGCGGGTGCGGCTATTTTCTGCCATTATAACTTCGTCGAAGCTTCCCTAACAAGCTTATAAGAATATTTTCCAAGTAAATGTATTATTTTATAATTATGGGACTTTTAAATGATTTAAAAAAGGAGAGATATTTCTCTCAAATGGCTTTGATTTCATCTATGTCAACATCCTTTGATGGGTTTTAAGTTTAATTGAAATTGATTTATGATGCAAAACATCCATTGAACATTTTGTGATATATTTGACTGTGGATGTGTTATTTTACCATCCATAGTTTATGGAGAAATTTTTGACATTTCGTATGCTAGTTTTAATACGAATATTTATGTTATGTTTAAACCTATTCATATGAAGAATGTATTGGACTTAATATGTGATGGGTGGATCCCGCTATAGCTCCTCAATGCATCGGCAGGTCTCATGAGACAACTAGACGTGGAATTGGCCGAGGCCCTTTACCAATTTGATTTATGGTTTTGGCCGAGGCCTTAATCATTTTAGACGTCTTGGCTGAGGCCTTGAAAAAATGTTTCAGAATGTCTGGCATTATACATTCCCTCATTATGAAAGTGGTTATTGATATTGCATGTGATTATTCGACTAGTAGAATATCCATGTGAGTAAGTAAATGGCATTATTTAATTTTATTTTTGCCATATTATACTGAAGTTCAAGTTTAAAAAGGCTTTTTTTAGTTATACATTGCCTTAAATGTTAATGTTTATTTATGAAAGCTTCCGCTATATTGTTATCCTTACTGAGCATCTGAGCTCACCTCTTTCAATGTTTTAATATTTTTCCAGGATGTGAAGAAGTATTTTATGAATGACCTGCAGGGGTAGTCAGAAAGGGATATGAGTGTGGACTATGAAGACCATGTTATTGTAGTTTGATTACTTTTTGATGTAATGTAACATTTATGAATGTATCTAGTGTTTCCAGGGCTACTAAACTAATCGGTCTTTCGAGACTTGATCTTTTGTGATCATGCCAATGTTACAAAGTAATGCACCGACTCTGGGTAGATGGGGTCGGGGTGTTACATTATTCATATCCAGAATGATATCATGTCCTTAAAAATTATTTTTAGATCATCTAATGATAATTATACTTGAATGGATACGACGGAGAATGAATCTCATCGCGTTCGTGGAGACGGTAGTCCGTACGTACGCACGAGCGACAATATCATTATTTTGATATTAAAATAATATATAATTGGATAGTATATCATATATACAGAATCATTATCAAGTTATATTTATTATTTACATGAATATCATATCATTATTATACCCATCTAAATAATAATATATTGAATAACAATTACACCACGACGTGGAGACGGTAAGCCGTACGTACGCACGTATGGTGACATGTCATTCAAATGATGGGTAGAATACTGAATATGGTTGTTCCATATTTATAATAACATCACAGTATATAGAAGATACTGTAGTTATAATTTTAGAATTGAAATAATAAACAAAGAGGGAGTGGAAGAAGAAAGAAACTTGAAAGAGGGTGATGAAAATGTTACCTCTTCTTCGGGTTCTTCCTTTTGATTTGATCAAAAGGACTCCTTAGGAAGGCTTTCTGACTAAAGTAAAGCTTCTAGGATGAAGGGAGAGAAGTTGGGAGAGTATTTGGGCAGAGTTTGTCCGAACCAAAAGGCTTTAAAGTGTAAATAAGAAGGTGGAGGTGGGGGCCTTTTATAAGAGGAGAGGAGGGGCTCTTTTGGAAAGATTGAAATGTTACATTATTATACAATGATTTTCAGATTATAAAGGTCCCACACTTATATAATTCGTGGATAAGGTGATAAGGGTTCTACATCTACCCATCCAATAGTCTTTGGACAAGTGTAAGCTTTGGATTTTACATTATCTTTTCATTTTATTAAAATCGTTAAATAATGAGGTCATCACTGCATCATAATGATGTCATAAATAATTTAATTTATTTAAAGTCTAAAAATTATAAAAAAAATACTATGATGTAGGAAATCTTTTTAGATTTCTAATGAATATTTATAGTCAAAATTTGGACTTGTGTAACCACACTTAAAAACTGTTTTAGTAAAACAACTCATGTTTGTGTCAATTTAATTTTAACATTAAATAAATATATATTAATGTCATTTTCCAACCAAAGTTGCTCCATGGGGTCCCAAAGTTGAACCATGGGTTGTCTTGGTCGGCCATGACTCATCCAATACGAGTAGGACAAGTTTCAATCTCATCTCATATTATTAAAACATTATTTATACCTTAAACTACACTAATTACCTCTAATCGCGATTAAGAACTTTAAAGTTACTATTCACCAAAAAATTATTTTAATCTCATTGAACCAAATTTATTTCTTAATGACAACCATGTATGTCGGATTTTTGAAAATCAAATCACAGAAGTGGTAATATTTCATTTTAACGAAAAATCAGTTTTTAACAACCACTTAGTGGTTTCACTATTCATCAAAAATTGATGTTTTTCAGAATAAGGCCAAAATTTCACCCTAAGCTATAATTGATATTCTGAATTCAAAAATGATGTCTATTTTACAAAATTCAAAACATATAAGTTTCATTAATTAATTTTATAATTAATTCCCGTTGTTACAACAAATAACGTGTTTTTAAGAAACAATTTATATCAAAAGATTGGCAATTGTTTATGTCCAATTTCAATGTTAAATTAATTCTAATGACCACCAGTGTATAAAATGGTAAAAATATATTCTAATTATACTGTAAAACCACTAAATAGTATAATTTATCACTATGAATTATTTTGATTAAAAAATTTGTTTTTAAGTATTTTTCACTATTCATAAAAAATTAGAAGTTCTCAGAAAAATACCAAAAATTCAACATAGGCTAGTTTCGATATTCTGAATCCAAAAATGAAGTCCATTTTGATAAATAAAATTTATAAAATTTCAAAAAGTAGGTATTATTATTCACAACAGCTAGTTTAATTAGTTGTGGTGTGTGTTAGAGCTCGAGGTTGCGTACAACACACACTATTGCATTATTCGATGGGAAACGTACCGTGGAAGCTTGGGGTGTTACAATCATTATTTCATTCCCTGTAAAAAATTTGTGAACAATGAATAACATTGCTTTGTAGGGGTGTAGTCCATTATACACATGAACGATGTGATTGAATATTAAAAGTAAGGGAACGTGAGAATTATATTTAATATTATAATTAAAAAATTAAAATTATATCATAAATATTATATATATTTACATTATTTTGTCCGTGAGTGAGAAGTTTTGATTGAAAACGAGTTATATAAGTCCATAAAGCGGTAGTTCATTGTACACATGATAAATGATTTCATTTAACATTCAATTAAAGAGTGGATGTATAAATATTATTAAAAAAATAATAAAATATATGTATATGTTAGATAATTTTGTTTTCATATTGTCTGTTTTAAGTAATAATTTAAGGTTGTAAAAGGATAAATAAATTGAAAGAGCTTTGTTAAGATGATTACATTTTCATTGAGAAACCACCATTATATATCCTTTTAAATAACTTATGTATGATATTTTGGGAATAAAAATGATATAAAATGTGTATAATTATGTTTGGTATAGTTTTTGGTAGGTTTTAGTCATTCCCAATATCTTTATAGATAAGAATATCTAAGAGGGGTGAGTGCTATTTTATAATGGAGGCTTAGTGGTGTTTTTGTAAATACCAAAAAAGTTTTCATAATGGGAATTCAATCTCATAAAATGTGCCAAAAAAATTAATAAATAATTCTATTTAGGGAAGTTATATAAGATAAAAACATAAAAATCATACAAATAAACATGTTCAAAACATAATACTCCCTTATCTCTTAAGTTTACTTAACTATTTGTGTCTTCACCACAACAACTGGTTTTTAACACTCATAATTAATCTTGTAATTATAGAATAAAATAATTGTTATTAGAGAATTTGGACTCAATTTCTAAATATTAAATTAATATTATAAAAAAATATTCTATAAGGATTGAAAATTAATTTTAATACAAAATAAAGTAACACATAAAACATTATTTTAACCTTAACTGACATAATTATATTTTAATGTCTTTTCTAATAATTATGTAAAAAAAATTAAGTTTAATATATTACATTATATTAATTAATAAGATTGAAAATAAGGAATAGATTTTATAATATTAAAGACAAATAAGTGAAATTTATTAACTTAAATGTTAACCCGAATTTAGTGTTAAAAAATAAATTTTCTTGAAATTTATTTCTCAATCAAAAGATAGTATTATATTAAATATATGGATAGTCAACATCTATTTATGGATTTAAGTTCTTATATGTATACATATAATTAATAAATTTCATATAAATCATTCATCATTAATGATTGTTTTATTTAATTTATATGGATACACATTACAAATTTTAAATAAAAATCGTTTTCTTGAAAATAAAAAGATTTCTGAAAAATAATTTTTAACTCAAAATGTTATTATAATTATTTATTTGAAATTTATAGGTAATATATTATGAATTAATAAAAATATAATAAATTATTATAAATTTTATTAGGAATAGTTATTTACAACATTTTTTATTATTCATAAAACCTTACTTTTAACTGAAAATTTCTAAAATTAATTCTAGGTTTATTTTGACCAAGTATGTTTAACATAGACATTCATCCGCGAAAATAAGAATTTTTATGCCATGAAATAATTAAATTTTCATTGTATTTTTGTTTTATTAAAATATAATTTTCACTTACTATAATTGAGGGTTGAGGTTGTGTGTATTGTATCTTATCAAAGAGAATGCATTTATTTAAAAGGATATATATAATAATATCTTAGGGTGTTGAAAAAAATATGCCCTTACTATATCAAGGTAAAAAATAGAGTTACATACTTTAGAAATTATACCATGAACCCTAGATAATAACCTTCAAAATTGAGGAAACTCTACACATCTAACATTCTCATGGGTGATTCCCAATTGATCACTACATCAATATTTTTCATATCCATAGATACACGATGTTCGGAGATTACATTCCAAAAAATGAAAACCTCAAACATATATAAAAAACACTGCAAGATCATACAATAAATTTGGTTCTCCAGAAGTAAGTCTTGTAAACTCCTCAAATTCAAGATATACTCCTCCTTTAATGTAAAGTATAAGGGAATTTCATTGATAAAGATAACTAAAAACCTTTCCAAGTATGGATAGAAAATTTTAGTTTATAAGTTCCATGTACCCATGAAGGGAATTAGTTGCATCAAAAAAAGACACTCTGAACTATTAATCCTTGTAGTGATATCATAATGTTGTATTTGGAATATCATCATGGTGTAATCTCAACTGATAGTAGATGAACCTAAGATCAATATTTAAAAACCAAGGTGAAGCTTTAAATTAGTGAAAAAGTTCCTTAATACAAAGTAAGGAGAAATTGTTCTTGATTATAAACTTGATAAAGATATGGTAATAAATAATAATATTCTAGCTCTTATCTATCATTTTCATGATCAATTGCAGAACCACCCATGGGACACACAGGGTCTAATAAACACTTTTTATTTAAAGCTTTCAAAAATAAACTATCCACTCTTAGAACTCGATGAGGGCCATACAATATTATGTATAAGATGTGGGTGCACTATTAGGGTTCACGTCAATGTAGAAATTAATATCCCTCCTTGAACACAGTATTGAGTAAAATTTGGGAAAGAAATCAATATAATAATAAACTATCGATGGAATTTAGATGCTTAACGATCCTGAACTCAAATTGATAAATGTTCAAAATGATGGGTTATAGGTTGGAACCTCTTTCTTTTGAGCTCCAATTTCATAGACATAAGATCCCTCTCACCCATAAAGAAGAATATTTTAAAAATATTTATAAACAAATAAAACATTCTTATAATGAAAATATATTTAGGAATGAACTATGGAAAACTATTACATACCTTGGGTGACATCATAATGCTTCATGGCAATTACTAAAAGGTCCCAAAAGAAACTCCATCTATTGATAAATAACTTGTACTGTCGTTGGATATTTAATATAGACTTTTTACTCCCTATTGGAATGTATAACCACAGATGATAGTCCAAAGACTCTAATGGAAGATCTATCTCTAACTGAAGGGATGAGGTGATTATTGAATGAATCACACCTATATCTAATAGTATAAGAGATAAATAGGAGAATAAAATGATCTTAACTCAAATTGTCTACTGAGAAGCTTGGTGACATCTCTATTTAGCCACTGACCATCCAATCCCTTAACCACTCTCCCTCTGTGCCTAACATGGGCCACCTAGTGATGGTGGTGAGAGTATGTCATAATATTTTCTTCCTCTTACAACTCCTCCACCCAAGGATTGGTCTCCCCACTCAAAGAAATGCCTATATAGGGTCCCCTTGACCATTCATAGGACATCCCTGACCATGATACTATGTTTTATGTGGTGTTTCATCCATTGCCACAATATTATCAACAATATAATGACCTAGTAAATCATAATCCATGAGACCACTACCATGATAAGAATATCATTGTCCCCCTCTTATGTTATTTGTTACTCATTCAAAACCCGATTATGTACACCATTAGATGTATGTTATTAAAATACTTATAAAATATTGTTCTATACCACCAAATCGTGTTCCAACACTCCAACATATGAGGGAAAACATTAAGAGAACATGGTTTCTCAAATGTCATGGAGAGGCCATGCTCAAACTTCTATGACTGAAAGTATCAATAACATACCATATATAGAAAATATCATGTTGGGATAGTAAAAATTGAGGTTAAATAAACAATATACATATCAAAAATTTAAAATTGGATAGCATATTGTTCCCACATGTAGCACATGCTTAAAGGGTAATACTCATCGCAAAAAAACTGATGAAAGTATATCAGAAAAAGTGCCATCTCTTCATGGGTATAAGTGACCATACCCCCCCAAGATCCATAATAATCTACAAAGAAAATTATATACAACTGTAATTATATTATTATTCCATTTATAAACAAGTTGTAAAACTCATACCACTGCATCGAGTTAATCCTTCAATTCCTAATGGTCTGGCTCTCTATGAAACCTGAACGAATTCTATCACTAGAGCTATATAAATTCTATAATCATATAGGCATTAGTGTCTAGACCTAATAGATATTTTAGTTTCCCAACATACAGTAGAATATCCATTTATATCACTATATTTGGATCCACTTTCTTCCAATTATGTTAAAGCAATGCTCTTTACACACATAGAGGAAAGACCTCACAAATACGTCCCTGAACCAAGGCCTCATCACTAAACTATACACAATCATGACCGTATATTAAAATTATCGATGGTTTTCATCTTAGAGACATATTAATGTTAACAAGTTGTACCATAGTTATATAAAAATATATAACATCCCATGATTTTAAAAGGAATGACTGTGTTTGATGGCGTACAAGAAACCTAACACCACACATAAACAAACAATGAAATCTTATTATTTAAATGTGATAGTTATAGAGACACCATTATATTTGTAGGAATGAATGGTAATATTGTAATTATGAAATATATAATTATATTACTCATTTATAATGTATTAATTAATTATTTTTAAATAAGTACTAAATTTTTAGAATTCTTAATTTATTTTTTAAGAAATATATTTTCGTCAAAAATGAATTTCCTTATTTTTTATATAAAAATAATACAAATAATAAGTGATTATATAATGAAATTTATTTCATAAAATGAAATTTATTTTTAAAATTAGTATATCAAAATACTCCTTTGCTGATATTTTTATAATTTTTTAAATGTTTGATTTTAAATAAATAGCTAGAAATACTTATTTTTATTCAAAATTGTATTTTCACTGTATTTATAAGGTCAAATTTATGTTTTGGATAAAATTAAATTTTAATTAATTCATTTTCACATAAAATAATCCAATCATTATTTTTTATATCAATTTTATACTTTAATTTTGTAGAAAAACATTTCATGTTTAAAAAAGAAATTTTCAAAAAAAAATATTTTCTTAAAATTTTCTAATTTAATTTCGAAATAAATTAAGAAAATTTTTTTATTTGGATTTTAAAAAATATATTACATTTTTTTATTTATGAGGACCAAAATTTTTAAATAGTCTACTTTTATTTTTTCCCGTATGATCAGTAAGCTGGGTAATTGTTTTCCATTGTAAAGCGTAAATAATATAATTAAGGGAAAAAATAAAATGATAAGGACTTAAAATTGGCCATAAATTTTAAATCCATTTTATTTTATGAGTTATCTTAGACCATAAACATCAATTTTTCACAACTATTTATTTTCAATTGGATGAGAGTATGCCATTTATAATATTTTACCTAAAGAAAATTCAGATATGTCATACTCATATTTTTATTAACTATATCATTTTTATATAGGTTTATACAAAATATAACTTCAACTATATATATTTATTTTAAATAAAGGAATAATTATCTATATCATGATAATTTATTAATAATTTTTAGTGATTAAGAAATTACTATAAATTTTTACACAACTCTCAGGGAGTAATTATTCAATTAATGAAAAAATAAAATAAATTATTATTAATAATATTTAAATAAATTTATGTTTATAAAATAATATAATAAAATAAGTTTTTAGATTCATATTACATGTTATAGAATTATTAATTTTTTTCTAATTTATGTTGTTTTTTGATATTTTTTAATGTAAATGTATTAAATAACATTTAAATTCACATTAATGATATTTTAAAATAAATAATATGTTATTAAATGATCCCCAATTTATAAAAATATGGAATTACAATTTTTTTGATAATGTTCAAAATCTCATAAATAATTCATTTATAGGTATTGTAGAATTTTATATTAACTATATTAACCCATAACGGGTAAAAATACATGGGGTCACAGTAATAGTTAAAAGGGTTAATTAAGGGTTTAAATAAAATTATATGGGAAATAATGCGACTTATACCAATTATAGAATTATTATATAAGATTATATATACCCATATGTATCATATGTTATAAATATATCACATTGTAGCTATTTTTAATTCAAAATTAATTTATATTAATTTAATATTTGGAGAAATTCCAAGAGGGGCCATCACCTCTCTTATAAATGTGAATCTCCTTTTATCTTTTTATCATAGCTAAAAATCTAATTTTTATACAATATATACAAAAATACCTTCCTATAATCTATCCCCACATTCTATATAAATTATATTATTAATAACACAAAACATAGTGGTCTTAAGGTGTTATGAAAAGAAGATTTCCTGAAGAAGAAGAATTTTTTTTAATCAAGTGTTTCTTTATTATTTGTTCTTAAACATACATAAAATATTAATCAACCTTGATAAAATAATAAAAAAATTATTCTATATATTTTTAGATTATTTTATTTTTTTCCATGACACATTTTCATATTATCTTCTCTCAAATGGGAAAATAATTCACCATTCGTGTGTACGACAAACTATCACCATATGAATGAGTGAGATTAATTTTCCATCACTTTATATAAATAATAGTTTTAATTTTACAATTAAAATTATATATATATATATGATATTAATGAAATATTTATCATTATTTAATGACAATATATCATTTAAATTCTTACTTCTCGATGCAAAAAAATTAATAAAATCATTCGTTCGTACGTGTGAATTATAATGTCCCTGAGTCAATGTGATTTATTTTTAAAAACCACATCACATGGATGATACATATAGGTGTATTTAAATTATTAATATAATATTAATTATAATATTATCACTATTAAAATATAAAATAATAATTACCTTATATCCATAACGATCATTGAAAAATGGAAATGTTACTCATGAGTATGTACGACCTACCATCTCCATGATTGTAACATAGTATATTTTTCATAACCATGTTTAATGGATTTATTTAAAATTATAATTTATGTATAATTATTATTATTATTATTTCACGAATATTATTCTGGAGGTTTTTAATATTGACCACTTTTACTATAGACATCCGACCAAAGTCATATTTGGACTTAAGATCCAATTATTGTCAAAACAACTAATGTGATCATAAATAATTATTTAATTATAACATTGTAATATGTAATATAAAAGAAACATGAAAAATGTACCAAATAAATTATAAATTTATCTATTTTTATTATTTATATATATAAATAATGTACATGAAGAGTAAGACTCAATGTAAGGGATGCCATCTAAATTTTCTCTTGTTGTGGTAAATTTTTTATTTTATAAACCAATAATATTTTAAAAATGTGTATATTACTACCCATTTATATGTTATATATTTAATTTATTCATTATAATAGTATTTTATGTATATATAAATGTTACTCTTTCATATGAAATATGATTCTACTGATTACATTGTTATAAGGGATTTGTGACCTGAATTTCAATTTTATGGGTTAAACTTATACTTAATTATTTATTTAATGTTTGAACATACATTACATTATCACATTATTATATTTAAATTTTTATTTTCTTGATTTAAAATGAGTATAATTTTTTATATTAATTTTATTAATGCTCACATTAATGATATTATGTTTGTAAGGGACTATTTATCTAAAAATTAATTTTAAATACTTCTTTTCTTTGTATTTTTCTTTCATGTACATGTTTCTAAATGATTTTAAGGAAAATATATATATATAAATGATTTTTTTGAAAATAAAATTCAAAAATATCTGTCAAATGTTTTAAAAAATGGAACGTTTTCATGTTTTATTTAAGGGATTTCTCCAAACCTACATTGTTTCTTCGGGATTACACTCTCTCTATCTCTATATCCCAATTTATTTATTCATCATTCTTATAAAATTATTTTACATCATACAATTATGTTCTTAAAGGTTGTATAAAGCTAAAATCGTCTTTATATTATGAAGAAATACATGGTTTTAAAGGCCCTCTTATCAATTCATCTTGATAAGAAATCCCAATTAAAGGGAACATCTCTACTTCCTAGCCATTTTAAAGCACACTCCACAAACTATTTTAAACAAAAATTCAAAATTATAAAAAAATTAATTTTATCATGAAAAAAATATTAGGTCATTTCTAGTGTTTTTTAAACAATTACTCTTTTATACTCTTTAAAGACTCTTTATTATTTTATTTAAAACCACACTATAGTGGAACATTTCAAATGTTACCTTACTACTCCTTTTTTATTTTCAATTTAGTTAGACATCATTATTTAAGATATATTTTTATTTTTTATTTATTAATTTACATGATTTATTTAAATCACTTATCTCATGGGTATCATTACGATACTACCCTTTTTTATTCCCAATGACATGATTTCAAAATAAATTTATTTCTATTAGAAACCCTTATGTTTATTTCTAATGGTAGATTAATTATGTGGAAAAAATATTGATGAAAATTTTACGATGGGTGTGCCTAGATAGAGGTCCAATGCAATGGGTAATGTTAATTCTCAAGAGGCATCATGAATGGGATTAGGGGGTAAACCTAAAACATTATGGGACTTTCTCCACCATGTGATAAAGTTATAGTAGTTAGACTTGAATGTTTTTTATTTCATGTTGTATTTTGATTTCAAATTCCAATATTTACACTTCTATATAACTCCATGTTCTATATAGTATGATTCCATATGTTTACCCTTGATCCATGCCATTTATGTTATCATGTTATTTCATTATAAATCATGTGTTAGGATTAATTACAATGTTTATTCCCTTACTGAGAATTTTTCACTCATCCCAAGTTTTAATTTTCTTTATAGTTCATAAATTATTGTATGTAAAAAATAATATTTCACAATGAATGTATTTAATATGGGTCGTGAAAAGAAATCAAGTTTTTTTAAAAAGGGTTTCCATTGATTAAAAAATAGATACTGAGTTTATGTGTCCACTTGTAATGTATGGGTTTACTATGTATGTGTTTATCATAATTCCCTAAAACTAAAATCCTTAAAGATATTTGTGAAATAAAGACATTCCATTATAATCTAAAGTCACTAGAATATGAGTACATTAGGTCAAGTCCTTATAGTTGGTATTAGATAAGGGTCTAGATAACTTTAGAGATTTGTATATTTTCTAGTGAGGTAATATTAAAAGATATTGATATCATTATAGATTTATAATTATAATTTTTATCATAAGAAAAATGTCATAGGAACACCATTTAGGATTTATATTATGGAATTTTAATGTTACTAATGATATTATTGGAAAAATTCATTTTTAGATAATTATGGGTTATTAATGTTTGTGATGAAAAATTAATGGTATATGAAACCATTGAAGCTAAAAAATATTATGGTTATTTTGAGGATATTTATATATTTGTATAATTTTATAAGGATTATATTAAAATTATTATATAAAAAATGGACAACCTAAAGACCATGTGACAACCCATCTTGTCCGGTATGTTGTTGAGAATTAAACCCACAACAGAACGGTGAGAAGGATGAATCTCATACCACTAGCCTATGTGAAGTCCCAATTAGTATGATTTTTTAGTAAAATTATTTTATGTATTGAGAATAAGATGATTTTGGTGCAACATTTTTTATCAAATAGATTTATAAGGGATTTAAAAATTATCTAGTGATTATTTTCATTTCAGAAGATGTTTACTATTTTGGGAACCCTATATGATCAAGGTAAAAAAAACACTATGTGATTTTTTAGGAATAAATTTTCAATTATATTTTTGAGGCATATTTGTTTTTTTTGGATTTTTGGTGATTTAGGTTATTTAGGGAAACAATTAGCGTATCTTGATGATTATTAGGTAAATGAAATTTTCATATGATACATAGAGTTTAATTAATGTAATTAGGGGATAAATGTTTATATATATCATAGATGATTATGTGATCATGTCCTTTTAATTATTGGGTATGAATATTTTGGACTTTTATAGATAGTTGAATAATCTATGTTTAACATTTTTCATTACTATTGTATTTTGGTGAATTAATGTAGTTTTTGTTATTTTAAAGGTTTCAGTACTACAAAATAGGCCTTTAACATCACTAGAAATGGTTTTTATTAGTGACAGAAAAGCACTGACTACCTGAATGACGTTAAAAACACTTTTCTATTATCAGCATTAAAAAATCACTGATAAATTGGTCCTCTATCAATGCTATAAAAATACAGATAATGTTTACCATTATCAAAAAATATAAAAGAACTTATAAAAGATATTTTATTACTGCTCAAAGAATCACTGATAAAGTAGGACATTATTAGATACTTTTATAGAAATAATAAATGTGTCATTTATCAATGATTTTAAACACACTAATAAAGGTCCATATTGTAGCGTGCTAGAACAGAAAACTATAGTACCATTGAAATGTGCTGTAACAATACACCATAACACAAAAGATACAACGAATGTCAACAAAAAACAAGTCCCGATATACGATTTAAATGAAATGAAATTTACAACATAAACAAAAGAAAAGAACTGTATTATAGATGAGGAAATGAACCAATGTCGCATGAAATACTCTAAGGATTAGTCATCCATGGGATAAATAATGATAAACGTAGTAAAAGAAATAAAAAAGTGTTGTGGGATGTGTTTCAAGAAATTTTTTTAATAATGGATCTTTAGTAGATGAAGGTGATGAGGAAAAAAATTTCTATATAAGATATGGGGGTGAGTCTCAAGAAAAATAGTAATAGTAACTGTTGTTTCACACACATCAAATGTTTCTTAAAATTATTAAACAAATGAAAATATAATATAGGAAATTAACGAGTAATATGAAACCCTAATATGATAAATTAGAATAATAAACTCTCATTTAATCAACTGAAAGATATAAAAATGAATTTATAAAACATTTTAATAAATGAGGTTTTATTTTATATACATGGAGAGTAATCAATTATTTCTAGGGGTGGAACCAATACATATAGACCTAAAATGATGAATAACAAGAAATAATTTATAATATATATAATTCTATAATATCCATTATATTTTTTGAAACAAGTTATTTTGAATCCTATAGAATAATTACATTTAAAATTAATGGTATATCAAATAATTAAATATATATCAAGACTCTTGGGATGTCGTATCACCACAAAGAGACATAGCATGGATTCTAGGGAGGTTTTAGCATCATATCTAACCATTTGAAGAATTATATAGTGGCCATCTAATGTACATTTTCCCATCGTTGAGATTCTAGGGAGGTTTATAATGAACATGGAATAATGCAATAATACTCATCAATAAGATATATAAAAAATAAAGGATAAAAACAACCCAACCCTGGAAACATCTATCCCATATACATTTAAACATATATATATATATATAATAGATTTTGTAATACACATTATTGAAAAAATGCACATTTAAACATAATTTTTAGTGTAAATAAATATAATCTTTTCCATGTTTGGAAATCAAGAACCACAATTTGTGAATAAATAATTATAACATCACCATTACAATATGAGTTCTGGAAACACATATAAATATATAAAATAATTTATATTTCAAAATATATACATATATATATACATATACATATATGTATATATATCTTTATAAAGTTAACATAAATTGATAAAAATATATGTAACACTTACAATAGAAAATCACAACGTAGTAAAAATAAATACAACCCCATGCTAATTTGGAAAATAGAGAGCCAACAAACATAAAAAAATATAGTGTCACCCATACCAATTATTATCTAAAAATAAAACAACAGAATTCTCATTAAATAAATTTTAAAAGAAAAAACCATACACCAAAATATTAAACCATAATTAAAATAAATAAATTCCCTTACACGAATTGCATAAAATATGCTTTTGTTTTTTCTTCGCACCATCCCAAGACTAGGAATTAGCTTAAAAGTCAATTTTTTTTATAATTTTATAGTTTTTATATCCAAGACCTCTAAATTTTATATAGTGGAATTAATAAATATTTAATTGTTTTATCTTTGGACCAGATATGTTTCTCTATGATTTCAAAACAACGTCAAAATTAAGCTTGTAGAGAAAAATAGGGTACATATATAGAAGAAAGAGAAAATTGATTAAAGACAACAATTTAAAAAGACCAAAATAGGATATCCAAATCGGTAGTCAATCAAAAAATGTATAAAAAACAAAGGGTTATGTTCATGACCTAAAAGAAAAATAGTATACAAAGATTAGACCGGAAATAATTGATGAAATCATAAATCAGGAAATCAAATTAAAATAAAAAAATACAGAAAGAAAATTGTTAGGCTGACCTCGCTAGGTTGAATAAAATCCTAGACAATTAGATATTTATTTCCATGTATTCATCAGAAACCCAAAATAAAAAAGAAAACCATATTTCAGAGAATATTTGAGAAACTGTAAGAAGTCGAGTGGTGTGATTCAAGCTTCAATTTACCGAAGCAGAGCACCAAAACTAGGTTACTTCAGCCGATAGTTATTGATATGGTGACCAGTTCATAAATGGTTGAGGGTTTTTAAATAGATCGGGACACTTTTATCATCTCTTACAAATAATCACTAATAAAGAGTCCTTATATCGATTCTTATTACTAAAACTCTGATAAATAAATTATAATTATAATTATAAGTATTATTTAAATATATATATATATATTTAATTAATATATATAAATATAAATATAATAAATTTATTCCTTTTTTAATTATATTTATTAAAATTTTATAATTATATATTTATAATTATAAAAATATTTTCCAAAAATAATATCTATATTTAATTTTATGTGAATGCATATATGATAAAAATGAGTGCAATAAAATAAAATAAAAATAAATACACTTAAAATATTGAAGAAATGGATAAGTTTTACGTTTTTTCATTGTATAAAAAACACACTAATTACGTATATATGAAATCAATATAACACACAATTAATCTATGTTAAATTGAAAAATCAAATGACATTTAATTATATGTCTATAACCTTATGAAATTAGTAAGTATTTTTAATTCATATTAATTTTTAATTATAACCCATTTTTCACAAAATAAATGACTATTTAACGTAAAGCGCATAATGATTTTGTAATATATAAATGTTATTTATGTATATTAATATATATTTAAATATTAATTATGTAAAATTTAATAACATTAATGATCATAATTATCTAATTAATAAAATTTTTTATATTTAATAATATATAATAAATTTATTCATATTTATCAATAATTATTATATTAATAAATTTTATAATATTTTTTTTAGAAACTCATTTTTTATTTGTCATTTAATAAATTATTTTATTTTATTTATTCAGACCATTGTCAATACTAAAAAATCGCTCATAAAATATATCCTTTTAGCACAAAAAATAAAGTGCTGATAAATGGTACCCTTTATCAATGCTAAAAATGCTCTGATAAAAGGTTTAATATATTGGTGATTTCTTAGCCCTTGATAATTATTCCATTTTTCAAGGATTTTTTCTATCGCTGATAAATACAAATACTGTTAATGGTGAAATTTGTAGCAGTGTTTATTATTTTTAGAATTACTAATATTATCATAACTATACTGGATTTAGTTAATGTTTAAATAATTTAGAAATAAATAGTTTATATTTTGTGGACTATTTATTTTTATAGAAGATCATTGTTGTGCTTCATGCATGAAAAATTCATCTTTAATACTCATCATTTGTAGAAAAGATGAGTCTGTAGTGGAAATTTATTAGAGGATGAAACTATACTTTTCAATTATGTATGCTTGTATATATTCTTAGTTTAGAATGTAAATTAATTCCCTAACTTTAGGAAAATGATTTTTTAAACAGAAAATATATCGTTTAAATTTTCTTACTAAGAAATTAATGGCCTTTTAACCAATCCTAGATTTATTGTTTTGTGATGGTAAACTTTATGAGGACCATGTTCTCTATCACACTCCATCAAATCTTTATAGTTACTTTACTAATAAATTTCCATGATTTACTACATGGAATCATAGCATGTGTTATCACAGGTGACCTTCATACTTCCTTTCATTCTTTTAAAGTAAAAGATATATTAATCCTTTTTTCTATAAAGGATTTGAATACAGGTATTAAGAAAAGTCAAACAATATTTATTGAGAATGGATTCAAAATTGTGATGAAATAATTTCAAAAATGGGGGTAGAGTCTATCATCCCATGTTTCTAAAAGGGAACACCGTGTTTGATAGTGTTCATGATACACAACCCCAAGCTTATACCAATAATTCAATCTTATTATTTAAATATAACCATTAAAATCTAGCCATGAAATTTGAGGGAATGAGTAGTATTAAAAACATTATAAAATATTTAATGGTTCTTGAAAATTTATAATTTATCAATTAGTACTTTTTAAATAATTACTAATTTTTTAGAAAAGTTATTTAATTATTCAAAAATTATGTTTTCTTCAAAATTTATTTTTATTTCTTTGTATGTTCAAAAAGTATAATTAATTTCTTAATATTATATAAACATTAATAGATAAAATGATCTTAATTTATGAAAAAATATTTCAAAATTTACCTATGGTGAAATTATAATAACTTTCTTAAAATTTTTATTTTTTAATGAATAGGGAAAAATAACAAATTTTATTCAAAAATATATTTTCAGTGTAATTACATTATAAAGTTAATGTTTTGGATTACTTTTCAATTTTAATTATTTTATTTTGATATAAAATACTTATATTATGTTTTTTGAAAAGTATTTTATACATGAATTTAATATGAAAACATTTAATGTTTAAAAGAGGCATTTTTCTTAAAAACTATTTTTCATATCATTTTGCTGATTAAATTTTAAATTAAATTCTGGAACTTTTATGCATTTAATATTGAAAAAAAAGATCCCATATTGGGATTCCAGATTTCCAAATGAAGTAAATTGGTAAATTTTATTTTCCTTCATTATGAATAGTAAACATAGTTATTTTTGTTATCACGGTAAAGGGTGAATCAGGTAATTATGGGTAAAAATAAAATTATAATGGCACAATAATTTCCTTAACATCTGACCCAATTATATGGGATGAGTTAGATTTGACAATTATCACAGAAGGATCTAAATTATAATCTTTTTATGCAACATGGATGAGAATATTAAATTATTAATATGTTATTTAATGAAAAGCCAAAGATTCCATGCTCATTTTTTCAACAACCATATAATTTTTTGAGGGTTATCTATAATATAACATAGATAATGAATCATAATTTTAAATATAATAGATTTATATAAATCATGCAAATTTATTTGTAATTTTTAATGATTAAATATTTACCATAAATTTTTACAAAACACTAATGCATTAATTATTGAATTAATATAAAAATCAAATAAATGTTATTAAAAATATTAAAATAAATAATTTTTCAAAAAATTAATGTCAAAAAATTGTTTTATAGATGGGTTTTATATTTATTATGAGTATGATTTTTGTTTTCAAATTATATTATTTCATTGAAATTATTAAAATTCAATGTAATGAATAGTTTTTAAATTGACATTAATGATATTTTATGATAAATAATATTTTATTAAATGATATAATATTAATAAATATATCAAATCAGTAAAATGTATTTATATAATGCCTAATATGTAATAAATGTTTCATTTATGAATCCTTTTATATTTTTTAGAAACTATACTAAACCATAAAGATTCAAAATCCATGTTGTCATGGTAAGAGTTAAAATGGTTAAATATGGGTTAAAATTAAATTTCAAGGGTAATAATGTCAACTAAACATGTGTTAAAACCAAGAGAAAATTTTAAAAAAATACATATCCATGTAAAAAAATTATTTTAATGTGAGGTTTTCTACCTAGAATCATCATATATTAAACATAACTCACATATAATCCATTTTTAGTTGAAAATTAATTTATATTACTTTAATATTTAGAGAAATTCCAATAGTGCCAGTGTTATCTCTCATAAAGGGGAACCTAGTTTTCTCTTATTACCACACTTAAAAACCTAATTAGAATAGAAAATTTCTTCCCAAATCCCTTCTGAGAATACCTATCCATATTTAGAGGGCTTAGTTTAGGAATATCACTAACTATAGTGGTATAAAGGGGTTATGAAAATGGGATTGTCCAAAAAAGAGGTAATGTTTTAAATCAACCATTTATATTTTATTTCTTCTTCCACGTAAAAAATATTCTTTATCCATGGTAAAATAATAAATTAACTATGTTAAATATAATAATTTTTTTATTACATTAAAGTCATAACCCATATCCATCCCTTCATCTATTGAATGAGAAAATAATTCATCTTCCGTGTGTATGAAGAACTACAACCACGAAAAACGATTAAAATATTATTCATTTGTAATTTATCTAGAATAATTATAATGGTGGAAATAAAATTTTATATACTATATTAATGATATATTTATCATTCTATAAGGATAATATATCATTTGAATTATTATATTTTATTGCATAGAAAAATGAAAATGTTGTTCGTGCATACATGTGAGTTATAACCTCCACGAAGCAATGTGATTAATTTTTCCCACCACATCACAAGGATCATATATATATGTATAATTAAATTATTAATATTAACGTAATTATATTATTATCATATTTTAAATAATAAATAATATTTACCTTCATTCCATAATGATCATTGAAAAATTGAAACATAACTCATGTGTTTGTACGACCTACCTTCTGCATGTTTAAGATATAGGTCCATTTTCATAAAAATGTTGGATGTATTGATTTAAAATTATAATTGATGTATAATTATTATTAAAATTTCATGAGTATTATTCTTGAGATTATTGAATATTTACCACTTTGACAATATTCATCATACCAAATTCAGTTTTCGACTCAAATAACAAATATCTTCCAAACATCGGACATTAAATTCATAAAATAAGTAATTAAATCATGGTAAAAAGTGATATAAGAGTTATAATAAACCTTAGAAAGGTTATAAATAAATTATTAATTAACGTATATATATTTTTCCCGAAGATAATAAATATACGTGAAGAGTCGGGCAAAAGGTATGGGAATTTATATCAATTTACCTTCACTAAGGAATATTTTTGATATTATGCACCTATATTATTTTACGAGGATTATATTACTCCCCATTTAAATGTTATATCTTGAATTCATTTATTCTCATTATATTTAATGTTTTAAAATTTTACATGTTCACGTGGAACATGATTCGACTTATCACAAAGTATTAAGATATTTCATAACTCAATTTTAATTTATTTTGTTAAACTTATACATAATTTATTATGTCATGTGTGAAAATTAATTTGATTATAATATTAGTTCATTTCCACTAATTCTGTGTATTTACTAATAATACATATTTTTTTAATTTTATTAATTATCACTTTAATGATATGATCTTTATAAGGGAATTTTTAACCAAAACATCATTTTAAATTTTTTAAAGATTTATTTTCAATGTATTTAAATTTCATGTAAATGTATTTTGTAATGGCTCGGACCCACCGTGTCCATTAATTTTCTAAAACACAGCTCCAATGTGATGGTGGCACCATGAGGGTGGCACCGTGAGGGTGGCACCATGAGTGTGGCACCATGACGGTGGCACCGTGAGTTTGGGACTATGAGGGTGGCACCGTGAGGGTGGCACAATGACGGTGGAACCGTGAGGGTGACAGCATGACGGTGGAACCGTGAGGGTGGCACCGTGATAGTGGAACCGTGAGGGTGACACCGTGACGGTGGAACCGTGTGGGTGGCACCGTGACGGTGGCACCATGTCCTCACTGAGCGGTCTTCATTCATTCCCAGTTCCCGACATTTTTGCTCTCGTAACATATATTTTGATGTAAAGATGAGTTAATTCCCCCTTCCAAATCCATTTAAATCCCATAAAAAATATATAAAATCTCCTAATATTTGGGCAACCCTTAACTTACCAAAACATGTGGTTTTTCTTCAGTGTCACACACTTACCCGTACCTTCCAGATCTGCCCCTCTTACGTGTTTCCTTATGGTTAAAGGAAGTTGTTTAACGCATAGTCGTTATGACCACCTCTCTGAAGAGAATTGTTAAATGAAAATTAATTACATCTTTCATAACCAACCAACCATGTGGTGAAACCATGATCTGACATTATACCCATTAAAAATTCAATATTCCATCTTGTGTGTGATTCTATACCCTTGGTTCTAGCCGCCACTCCGGGACCTATTGAAGGAGGGTCTCGGGGGTCATTATCTCTCCTTTAACTTGAAGAAGGAAGCATCTGGAAACCTGTTGTCCCTTCTCTCATCTTCATGAAGGCGGGTTGTGACAGAATGGTATTAGAGGGGTATTGAGATATAGAATGGAGTTTGGAGTAAAGCACAGTGAGGATTGCATGGGATGGTAGGGAAACAATGTTGGAGAATCTTGGTGCATGAAATAGGCCAGAAAAGACTGACTAGGACATAGGATTTTAGGGCCCCCCATGATCTAATGGAAGGACTCTAGGCCAACTGAATGACCAATTAAGGCTACACTAATTGAAGGGAAGAGACCCCAGGGAAGGTACATGCATCATAATGACTTGTGTTCTTGTGTTTCAGGGTAATTGGTGATTTAAAATAAATAATAAGTCAATGAAAATTTAACAACAATATTCTACACTACTCGGGCTTAGGCATTCCTTGTTTACCTTGCAGCTATGGCACCAGGGAGACGACCATGAGTAGTGCGGGTGATTGAGGCCCAGGAGGTTGACTTGGCCAATCAGAAGAGGACTGGCCGAGAGGAGGAGGAAGATCAGTGGTAGAGGACTTTCATGCCTTTTAGTGATAGACCCTTGGGAAGTATGAGGGAAGCACCTCAGACATGGAGACAAAAAGCTAGCCAGAGGAGATGGTGGTAGATTTCATCTTGATCCAGTCTCCGATGGAGTATTGCGTTTCTCTGGCTATAGGTCAGATGTGGGGTGCAGCGCGTTAGTGGTGGACGCTCTACCTCGGGAAGAAGAGAGAGGTTGAGGTTACGTGGGCTGACTTCAAGAGGGAGTTCCGGGTGGAATTCCTCTCTTCCATGATGAAGGCTGAGAAGAGGCAGGAACTACCCTCCCTCTAGTAGGGGAGAATGTTAGTGAGAGAGTTGGGGATCAAGTTCAAGGATCACCTCTGCTTTGCTCCAGACCTCTTTCCTGATGAGGAGTCTCGGGAGAGACGTTTAGAGGAGGCACTTCAACCTTATCTTCATTATGCTGTTACTCCCTTCACCTTACGGACATACATGTAGGTCTAGAAGAAAGATAAAATGGTGGAGAGGATTCACACACTGGGAGGTGTATCGCGAGAGGGAATCTAGTTGGGCTCGTCGAAGGGGAAGGCCGTCAGCACCAGGCCTCCAGCATCAGGGCCCTCTAGGTTTCAACCAGTAGGGAGCATGCCCTAGCAGTTCTAGTTTCAGTATCCCGGTCCATGACCTTTTTTTTCGAGCCTAGTACTGAGATGATTCATCTATGGAAGCCATGGTAACCTTTTGAATTAGTGCTTGAACCTAGTACATTATAATGGGGTGGGCCAGTGCACCACCCGCCCCAGCCGTATTAGTTTCCAGCTAGGCCCTTTTAGTAGCAGAAACAGGGACAACGAGATCTCACTCCTCCAAGGGAAGACATCATAGGAGGAGGCCAACCTCAGGGCGCTCCTTAGGGGCCTCGACTAGGGCACGGTTGGGGAGGCAACCGACAGCTGAGGGGTAGGGGAGCTGGTCGTGGGCAGTTACACGACACGGAGGTATCAACTCCAGTAGGGCTGGAAGTTGTTTGAGGTACGATCAGCTTGTTTAGTACTCATGCATCCACCTTGTTCGATAAAAGAGCTTCGTACTCCTCTGTTGCACCTAGTCTGGACCATGCTCTAGGTGTAGATGCTAAGAGACTTATAGTTCCCCTGGATTTGATTACACCAGTCGGAGGTCAGACCGATTTATTTTATGTTTGTTGAGGCTGCAGACTGATGATAAGGCCACATCAGTCAATTAGGGATATTTTACTATTGCAGATACATCCATACGATGTTATTCTATGCATTGACTGACTGTTCTCTATATTTTCCATTATTGACTGCTTCCGAGGAAGTATCATGTATTCAGACTTAGGAGGCCAATGTGTGACTTTCATAAGTTGGCGGGGTTACCATGAAGGTAATTGGAGAGTGGAGCCCCTCCTTTCCTTGTCAGTTGATCTCTCTATGGAGTTTGTGGATACAGAAATGATAGAAGTCCCAGGGATAGTCTGTGAGTTTATGGACGTCATACTTGAAGAGGTGGAAACTCTACCCCCTAGACATGATGTTGAGTTTGGGATAGACTTGTAACCTATTGCCGATCCTATTTCTATGGCTCCCTACCGGTTGAAACCTTATATGTTGTGGGAGTTTTGGATTCAGATTGACGATATGATGAAGAAGGGTTTTGTTCAACCAACTGTGTCACCATGGGGTGCTCTTGTCTTATTTACAAAGAATACAGATGGTGGTCTGAGGCTATGCATAGACTACATGAGACTGAATTAGGTGATGGTCAAGAATTGCTACCCTTTTCCGAGGATAGATGATCTCTTTGACCAGCTGAGGGGAGCAGGATGGTTCTCTAAGATCGATCTGTGGTCTGGATATCACCAGTTGAGGGTGAAATAGGGAGACATATCAATGAATTCATTCATATGCAGGTGTGGACACTTTGAGTTTTTAATCGTGCCATTTTGTGTTACGAATTCACTAGCTTTGTTCATGGGACTCATGAACTCCGTCTTCCGGTAATACATAGATCGTTTCGTAGTCGTGTTTATTGAAGACGTACGGATCTACTCAAGGTCAGAGGAGGATCACACTGAGCACCTGAGAAAAGTTTTAGAGGCCCTCCGATAGCACCAACTCTATAGGAAATTGTCCAAG
Organism: Viscum album; assembly: GCA_963277665.1. Taxonomy (NCBI): domain Eukaryota; kingdom Viridiplantae; phylum Streptophyta; class Magnoliopsida; order Santalales; family Viscaceae; genus Viscum; species Viscum album. The sequence continues at coordinate 1,540,367,787 of OY728150.1, forward strand.
TGCAGGTTCTGGACGCGGGAAGTGCACATCCTCGGGAACGTGGTGTCTGAGCAGGGAATAGCGGTGGACCCATCGAAGGTAAATGCAGTTGTTTATTGGGATCACCAAAGAACGTGGAAGAGGTTCATAGTTTCATTGGATTGGCAGGTTACTACTGTAGATTCGTACCCAACTTCTTTCGAGTTGCATCACCTTTGATAGCTTGGACGAAGAAGGACCAGGCTTTCGTATGGGATGGGAAGTGCGAGGCATCATTTAGCTATCTGAAGGAGAAGTTGGTAAGTTCCCCAGTGATGAGGTTTCCAGAAGAAGGGGTGGAATATGAGGTACTCTATGATGCTTCAGGAAAAGGCCTCGGGTGTTTGCTGATGCAACGATAAGGGGTGAACTCTTATGGGTCTAGATAGTTAAGTCCCCATGAGTGTAATTATTCCACCCATGATCTGGAGCTTGTGGTGGTCATGTTCGCACTAAAGTTGTGGTGGAATTACCTCATCGGGGAGCGCTTCGTGGTCTTCATGGATCAAAAAATCTTGAAGTATATCTTCTCCCAGTGGGACCTGAACTTACAACAATGAAGGTGGATAGAGTTCCTTCAGGACTATGACTTCGAGATTTCATACACCTCAGGTAAATGGAATGTGGTGGTAGATTCCTTGAGCAAGAAGTCATAGAAGGATGTGGTTCTGGAGTCGGAAGATGCTTGGAAGGCAATGAAGGAGTTGGCTGCCTTGTACTTAGATGTAAGGGAGGATGGTGGTAGAGGTTGTCTGTTTTAGATGACAGTGCAATCCTCTCTCCTACGGTAGGTGGAGGAGTCTAAGTGGGGAGACATAGAGTGTGAAGTAATGCATGACCAGGTTAACCATGTTGATTCTACAAAACGGTGGAAAGAGAATGGTGAGAATCAGACGCTTTTCAGAGGAATATTGTTTGTTCCGGAGACGATGCAAGAGATAGTTCTTGGTGAGTTCCACAACTCACCACTCGCAGTACAGCTGGGAGATTCCAAAATGTATTGGGGCTTGAGAGGTCAGTTCTGGTGGCCCGGGGTGAAGCGGGCTGTGGCAGAGTTCGTAGAGAAGTGCCTTGTGTGTCAGTAGGTGAAGGATGAACACCACATCCCAGGGGGTCTGTTACAACCTTTATATGTCCCTGAGTGTAAGTGGGATGACATCTCGATGGCTTTAGTCATGGGAATACCCAGAGTTCATGGGGGTTGTGATGCTATCTGGGTAGTGGTGGACTGACTGACGAAATCAGCCCACTTCCTGGCAATCAAAGGGTTAAGAATGGTGGATTAAATAGCACAGAGGTACGTGGATGAGGTGGTGTAGTTGCACGGAGTCCCAAGATCCATAGTCTCACATAGGGATACATGGTTTACCTCACGAGTATGGAGAGGATTGCAGCATGCTTTTGGAACCCATCTATGTATTAGCACTTCTTTCCACCACTAGACAAATGGACAGATAGATTGCACCATCTAGACATTGGATGAGATGCTACGAGCATGTATTCTAGACTCTGAGGGATCATGGGAACAACAACTTCCTCTGGTGGAGTTTTCCTACAACAATAACTATCACTCTACCATTATCATGGCTCCGTTCGATGCTTTGTACCGGAGGTCATGTCACTCACCCGTGTGTTGGAAAGAGGTCAGGGAGGCAGGTGTTCTTGGCCCTGAGGTGGTTCAGAGAAAGACGAAGAAGGTTCAGCTTTTACGGGAGAGGATAAAGGTGTCCCAGGACCAGAAAAAGTCATATCCCGATAATAGGAGGAGACCCTTGGAGTTCGATGTCGGTGACCACGTGTTCTTGAAGGTCTTCCCTCGGCATGGGAAATAGAGGTTCAACAGGGAGAGTAATCTTTCTCCCAGGTTCGTTGGATCGTTCGAAGTGCTACGACGGGTCGGTGAAGAGGATTATCAGCTAGCGCTACCACTACCACTACTGAGACTGCACGATTTATTCCATGTGTCTCAGCTCTGACGATATCTACATGACGATTCACACATCCTCGACTAGGGAAAGCTAGATATTGAGGGCAGCGTGACTTTTGTGGAAAGACCAGTGAGGATCGAGGATCGTGAGGTGAAGGTTCTACATGCATGGACCATTCATTTGGATCGTGTGTTGTGGAGGCATGGTGGGCTCGAGGAAAGTACCTGGGAACAGGAGACGCAGATGTGCGCCTAGTACCCAGAGCTGTTTTGAGTTTTTCTCTGTTTTGTTTGTACTTGTTTGTGATGGAACACTTTACCTTGTTAACTATGGAACATGCAATATTTGTTATTCTATGGATGTGTGTGAAAATTACAGACAATGGGGGAGGGGAGGAACTGATCCCTAATCAAGACGCATTAAGGTGGATGCGATTAAACCCATGCAGGCGAGTCAGTGCCACCCAACACGGATAGTATCTTGAAATGGAAGAAGAAACTCCTTAACCCATATGACTAGATAGTTTGACCCTCGATTGTTGCCTGGTTACTTGAGGTAGAGGTGTTCCTAGATGTCGATGAGGTCCACTCCTGAGAGGTATCTTTCGAGGTGGTTGTTCGGAACCCCTATTTTCTTCGGGTCTAGTTTTGATTATCGAGGGCAAGAATAGTTTGAGAGGTATATAATGTAATGGAATGGAACCACCTCGTCCATTACATTGCCGAAACACCACTCCACTGTAACGGTGGCACCGTGAGGGTGGCACAGTGGGGGTGGCACCGTGAGGGTGGCAACGTGGGGGTGGCACCATGAAGGTGGCACCATGACAGTGGAACCGTGAGGGTGACACCATGCCAGTGGCACCGTAAGGGTGACACCATGAGGGTGGCACCGTGACGGTGGCACCGTCTGGGTGGAACCGTGACGGTGGCACCATGTGGGTGGCACTGTGATGGTGGCACCGTGTCCTCACTGATCGGTCTTCATTCTTTCCCAGTTCCCAACTTTTCCTCTCCCGTAACATATCTTTTGAGATAATGATGATTTAATGGCCCCTTTCAAAGCCATTTAAAGCCCATAAATAATATCTATAATCCCCATAAGAGTCGGGCAACCCATAACTTACCAAAACATGTGTTTTTTCTTAATGTCACGCCATTCCCCATACCTTCTAGATCCGCCCCAGTTACGCATTTCCTTATGGTTAAAGGAAGCTGTTTAACACATAGCCATTATGACAACCATTCCAAGGATAATTGTTAAATGAAAATTAATTCCATTGTGCGTAACCACCCAACCACAAGGTGAAACCACAATCCAACTTTACAGCCGTTCAATATTCCATATCCTATAACAACAGGACCTCATCTTTATATTACGCTATAAATTATTTCTTCTTCCTCTTGGATAGTATACTTTTTTTGTTTCTACATTTGGAGTTACCATTCCCGAGGAATGTGGTGCACCTATGCTAAGCCTTTATGCTCACCCTTGGAGTCCCCGACATTCCTCAACTACAAATCACGCATCCCTAGTTCTTGGCACGTGGAGAAGAACTTAAATCCTTGATCAAACAAATAGGTATTTTACTTTGTCTCTCCTTACTGTGTATCATGCGGGGTGGGTACGCCACTATTTCCATTGGAATGGATGAAACTGAACTATAATAAAGATAATAAATAGACTGTTAAAGATTGATGGAGTGCTTTTGACAATTATGGTGTTCCCTTTTATAATTTATATATTTTATGAACTGCATGGGCTTATGCTCACTGAAAATCATGGTCGTTGGTGGTCTTTCCTTGCGCACTAATGAACCCTTGTCTTCTGTGATGATTAAATGAATATAACATGGAAATTTTTCAATCACCTAAACTCGGTTGGTTAAATGGATTCCCAGTGGACATCAATCCTTGTGTGGTCACCTCGGTTAACCAACATAAAGAAGAAACTAATGAATGATGTGCTTGAACCTAGATGTTTCCCGACTATGTTTTGGTAGTAGGTGTTTTGTTCTCTTTGATGATTATGGGGTGATGTGGATAGGGATGGGATCCTCTATCATGGAATAGTTGTTGGATGTGAATATGAAGCTATGTGGGCCTATATCTCGAGGCTTGTTTTGGTTCCAGTACTTTGAGGGATCTCATGGATCCCTTTATTGTGGTGAATTTAAAAGAGAAGTGGGTGTGACTGCCTAAATAGCTGTTTGGGTGTTTCTCTTTCTCCAGCTTGTGTTTATGCCAGTTATTTTCCCAGAAGTGTAAAATTTACATAAATGGGATCACTAGAACATGAAAACTAGAATGGGCTCAATGGGGAATTGTTTTCCGGGATGAGTGGTGACATGGTCATGGGTTCAGTGTTTCTTGTGAATAATAAGTAACAAGGGTGTTTGTGCTTAAGTTGGTGTTGGGAATCCTAGGTCGGGATGAGTTCTTGTTATATATATTATATAATTCCAGATCTTATGTTTCTTATTCATTCCCCACCCAAGTCGAGCACTTAGTGCCTAACAACCCCATTTCATGGGGGAGGGTGTTTTTTCCAAAACTCCTATGAGTGGATAGTTATTAGCTCCTTTTCGGCTCCCTTTATCGAATATCCCAATACTCATCGGGCAGGCTGTGATGGCCGAGGTCTATTATAGACCAATATTTTTTGGGAAGGGTTTTTGTGATGATTTCCCAGGTGTGTGTGAGAAGGTTGTTTCCCAAATGTCTTCGAGATGAGGCCCATGTGTCTTTGGGCATGGCAGTAGTTGTTCTGGACTAGGTGATTGTGGGCGTGGTTACGCGTGTTTATTGTGGACCAGGTGTTTACCGGGGGGATGTGTCGTTGTGGCTTAGGTGTGTTCAGTCGGGGTGTAGAAGTGGGACTGTAGTGAGAATGGTGGGAGAGGTTCGTTGCATAGGATGTCTTCAATAACCAGTGGGGAAGTGGCGCGGGGTACCCAAATATTGATGTGATATTACTATAGATTAAATAACTTGAGTTATTTGGCGACTGTGCCTTAGTGAGGCTTGGGGTGGATATTTTTCCTTTCTAGGTTCTTTAGTTATCTCTTTTCTCACATGGAAATAGAATACGTCCGCACTTGTGCACAAGAGATTTTTATTTTCCCTACTGAGTATACTTGTATGCTTACCCTACGTATATGAAACTGGTTTCAGGTTTCCAGGAGGACTTCTGGGACCATGTAGGTTCATACTAGTTCAGATGTTGGGACAATTACTATTGCTGTTTTTATTTCTTTTGGAACTCCTTTTGGGGTTTTCTTTTACTTTTGTATCATTTATTTTTGGAACTTTCTTATGAGAATGGTTTGTTTCGGCTTTACCTATACTTCCACTTTTGGTGTTTTTGTTATTTACTATCTTATCTCCCGATCCTATTAAATAAAAAGGATAATGACTTCCATCATGTGTGTGATTCTATACCCTTGGTGCTAGTCACCTCTATGGGACCTATTGAAGGCGGGTCCCGGGGGTCAATATCTATCCTTCAACTTGAAGAAGGAAGGGTCTGACAACCTTTTGTCCTTTCTGTCATCTTGGTGAAGGTGAGTTGTGACATATTAAAAATAATTGTTTTGAAATTTTTTATATGGGAATGAATGTTTTAAATAATAAAATTTTAATTTTCTCTCAATTTTTTTCAAAAAGGGATAATTTTTAGTTTTTATGTATGGGATCTCATAGAAACTCTAATTTTTTCCTTTGGAGTATGATTTTGGTCTTTTTTATCTCAATGTATTTGTTCTTCCTTATTATGTAATTATTAAAAATTCTCTATGTATGTTCTACAGATATGTATGAGGCTCAATTCAACATTATTTGATGATGAAATACATGTTTTAAAGGGATCTATTCTCAATTCCTACTTATAATAAAACTCAATTAAAGGGAACCTCTTCGTTTCATAACCATTTACAAGTACACCCAAATATTTTTTTAATACAATAATATTGTTTCAAAACTATTTATTTTTTCATGAAAAAAAATATTAATTAATTTTTGGTTTCGTGTAAATAATAATTATTTTTTATTATTTAAAGACTCTTTATTCTTTTCCATAAAACCACACTTTAGGGGCACATTTCTATGGTTACCTAAATATTATTTTTCGCTTTTTTAAAATTAGTTAGATATAATTATTCCTAATATAATCTTATTTTTCCTTAATTAATGTAAATTTATTATTTAAATCCATTCTTTGATCGATATCATTCTGAAACATCCATTGGTTATGTATGATGACATGATTACGAAATCCATTTCATTCCAGGAGTAACCCTTATGTTTATTTCAAAATATTGATTCTTTATGTGGTATAAATATGTATGAACTTGGTATGATGGGTGTTCCTAGATATAAATCTAATTTATTGCGTAATGTTTAGTCTCATAAGACGTCATGTATGGAATTAGGGAGTAAACCAAATCCATTATGGGACTTTTCATAGAATCTGATATAGACTTGGTACTTAGCTTTAACTCATGTTTATTCGGTATTGTATATTGATTCCACATTCAAATTTGTTCATGATCATATAAATCTATGTTGTTTATGTTTTCCTTCCATATTTCCACACGTGATCCATTACATTATATTATCATGTTATATATTTATAACATGTGTTATTATTCATTCCCATGTTTATTCTATTATTGGGGTCTTTTAGATCATATATGTTGTCTATGTATTCCCAAAATTATCCCATATAGATGTAAGAGCACAAATGAAGTTAGGAGATCATTATTTAAGAATAGGAAAGCATTGTTTTATTCTACTTTCATATTTTAAAATTTATGTACCTAAATTTTCAAATAAACTAGACTTTATGATATGATGTTTGTATTCAATTGATATTTATTCTTAAAATATTATAATAATTTTTGTAAAAGGATTGGTACACTATATAATATATGGAGAGATAACTCAATTATGAAACAAAAGAAGAAAAGACACATTCCTATATGTTTCATGAATCATTGGCGTCCCTAAAAATGATTCCTTTTCATGTTGAGTCAAAAAATATGTAGTTAGAGTCCTGTTTTATGGATGTGCTGACCAATGCACTAACACTGGGTTCCCTTACCTAAGAGTTGAACATGAGACACTATGAAATTGTTTTACAATGTCCCCAAACCAATCCTCAAGGCATTTATAACTTCAAACACTGACCCATATACAAACCTCTTATGATAAAAATCATTCATAATGTAACAATTGGGACATCTCTTAAAAATGTAGTAAGCCTAGGGTGTAACCTAAATCCTTCCTCCAATAGGTCATGGGATAGGGAGAAATTCCAATTAAGAAAAAAACTAATATTGGGGGCCTTATTCTAATGAACCTGTAATCACGCACACCCACAACTCCATGAAATAGTAATGTGATATATAAAACATAGAAATATATGGAGAGTAATTAATGAATTCTACAACCTCTTAGAAATAAATTAGATTGGAAGAAGGCAAAAAAACATTTATAAATGAATAAATATACCCCAAACTAATATATAGGTCACTACTTAACATGAACTAAAAATAGTTAAACTAATGAGATCTTGGATCATAATCTATGAGACTGACCAATGAACATGATCAAAACCTCCAATTACCTCAATTCTCTAGTAATACTTGGTAAAATATATTCACAACTGACATTCCTATAATATAAATAATAAAAGACACATGTGGCAATAAACAATAAAGTGGTGAGTAAACACATACCCAGAAAGGATTACCTGAAAAACAAAAATAAAGAAAAAAAATAAATAGAGTCATGTCAACCCATAATGAAAGAGGTTAGACAAATCCATCATCATATATGCTCAAAATAAACTCATGAGAAAAGAAAGTGGATATCCTTCTTCACAACCATCAAAAAATGACAATTCTTCAATTATATTCCAAAGGTTCCATTATCGATGCCAAAAATCATGTGAAATATCATAAGAAATAGGGTGGATGTCCTAAACCTTGACACTATACACTATAATTGAGTGTGCACTAAACCTATTGGAGAACTCAATCCTCTCCAAAGATCAATGTATTGGTCATATCACTCTGAAGATATAAGAAACACCATCTTCAATGTGCAGATAATTGACTCAATGATATGCCTATAGGGCTTCTTTATTTCCCAATTGGTCAAATCAAAATTTAAATTTATAAAAGAATCAAACTAGGTACCATATTTTTTTAAAATTTATTTTTGAGAAAGTTTGAGGTAATAAACATAGAAATGGAGAGTTAGATTGATTAGGGTTTCAAAATAACTAATTTTATTAATGTTAAGAAAGAGATAATAATATATGATTTTGGATGATTTAAAAAAGATGAAGAAAAGAAGATTTGTTGTTTTTGAAAATAGTTTTGAGAAAATAAAAAAAGCAAACAAAGTAATTTTGTTTGGTTTGAGATTAGATTAGATAAGAATAATAATTTATTTTAAATTTTAGTGATAAATTGAAATTTTATTTTATAAAAATAGGTTTATTGAGTCATGATTTGTGTCAGAGTAAGGACAAAGAAGATCCAATAGACATGGTACCCCCTCATTGTCGTGGAAATCACTAAATTTACTTGGCCTGATAATTTAGGGTTTCAACAAATCAAATTTATCTCAATACCGTATTAATACATAATTCCTATAAATTTGAAATTGGTGATGAATCATTTAGGGGTTTTTCTATTAAATTTTATGTTTCCTTTTAGATTTAATTACTAATGGTCATAATAAAAAGAAGATAAATTTATTGGAAGTTGATGATTAAATTTTGGAAAAACAAATATATGAATAGAATAAAAGGATATCAAGTCAAGAGAAACTTTACCCCTATATTACCTAACCTTCTCACAAGGATAGTTTACCCCATAATCCTCGTGATGAGAGGATAAGGGGGAAGGGTAGAAGACAGAGAATGCACACTGAAAACAAAGATGATATTGGGGAGGGCACTACGCATTGTATCTTTTCACTACAGTATTTGGTATCTGGGGATCTAACGACAATAGAAGGATGAGACTTCATTTATAAGACCTAGATGGTCTTAGGGATTAATTAGGGACATTAAAAATTGGTAGAAAAGTGGTCACTGGTAGGTATTAGGTCTTAAAATATGTCACAAATAATGATAGATCAAATATGGCTACTTGAATGCCGCCTAGACTCATAACATAATGGGTAATTATTACGTGACGTGGAAATTCAAATTTCAATTTTCATTACATTAGGATGTGTCTACCTTTCAGAAAATCCATCAGTTCATGATGTGTAATGATTACAAGACGTTTAATGTTGGTTTTCTACTCCGAAAGACTCATTCTTCCTCAGTTCTTCAGTTATGTGAATTGGAAGTGCTCCTTGATCATCCTAAAAAATCTGATGTCATTACACTTCAGTTTTCTCTTAGCGTGTAGTGTATTTTTCATCCTTTTCAATTTTCTATTGCATCCTTCCACAAAACACTAAATGAGGTAAATATTCAGAAATTGGGAAGAATAATAATTTTATTATAGAAATTAATATTTTTGAACACCATAAAACAAATTCATGAAATATAGATATCAGTAAACCTATATTATGAGTATATGTGAGATATACCATCACAAATTAGTCGAGTACCTACCTTAACATACCTTTGAGAATCTAACCAAATAATTATCTTCATCCACTCCTATCTAGATGAATATTCTACCATGTAATTTATTATATCATATCTTTCATGTAAAAATTTATGTTTCCATCATAAACTAAAAGGAAAAATACCTATAATAATATATTAATGAGCCAAAAACATAGTATTCCCAATTTATATACACTAGGTAGAAGTTCATGGTGGAATTACATGATGATTACATTTTTCCAAAAACTATGTGACCTCACTCAAATACCTTGGTGGGTCCTCGCCTAGATATAGCCTAAAAAACAAGTGGGTCCACATGGAATGTCCCTATGGGGATATAGTGTGTACATCCACTCAAGATCAAGGGATTGTTCTCTTGACACTTGTATTTACTATCCATGAACCTCAAAAAGTATTTTCTCCACAAGGACAGAACATGTATGTTCACCCATGGTCTTGGGAATGTTCCCTCGACATATAGCTCAACTTCCTGGGTAGAATCCCACAGTGTGTGGGATTAGTGACACAACATGTGATACTTAATGTAGGAAAAAAATACTATCCTTTTTGAGAACCCAAAAAACATGAAGTGTGTTCCTCTATGATACACAATGTGTAATCTCATTTTTCAAAGACAGTGAAGCCTATCCTTCACTGGTCACTATATCAAATATTCATGCTATATCTGTCACCATTTTACTTTTGAGGAAAGGAAAAAAATCATAGGGGAAGGTCTTTGATTGGATATTTATAAACTCCAATGCTAATAAATTGGAACTACAATCTCTTGAGTGGTATTTGTTGAACCACCCATCATCATTTCAGGTCCCAATATAAGAATCCAATGCTTCCAACCTGATAATTAGTCTGCATACACCTTGAAAACACAAATCCCTATGTGATTTTCTTGTAATTTACAAATCTGAGGGTTTGATCATTCTTTAAATGATCTGAAATTTTTAAATCACTCTCCCCATGGGACGACAAAGATTAATGTGAAGAAAATTGGTGAGAAATGAATGAGAAGAAAGTGAGATCATAATTCGTTGTTGAAATTCTGACCATCAATTAAATATTAAAAAAAACATAAGTCATGAAAAATGGGTTTATGAAATATAGTAGAATATGTTCTAGATCATAAATAAAATTTTTGGCTCATGGGTGGAATGAGAATCACATAAATAAAGCTGATACAAAATCAATGGTTGGAAAATAAATGAATGAGAGGAAATTAAATAAATAACATGACATACATCAAGAACAAATCAATCATTGATGAAGAACATGTTCACTAGTGATGATGAGGAATATCTTTATACATTCTTAATTAGCCTCATGAATCCCCTTTATCATTTATTTTCAATTCATGTTCTTGAGAGTATATTATAGTTTTTATACATTTAATTAAAATATTTATTTATATTTTATAGTTTATTTAACAAACAATCCAATTTATGCCATTCATGGAACATCCAATGCTAACCAACTTTATTTTCCCTTTGGGTAAACCCCAAATCCTAGGGAAAAAATGGTATTATATTTTCTATTTATGGTCCTAAGTAGTTGGAGAACCTGTTTTTTGATAATAAGATCATCATTGATTAAATATATATTTATATTTTTATTATATTAGTTATGTGGTGTTGAGACTCCCAAACACAACATAAAATTTGAGGGGAAATCAAGAGATATATTTAGAAACATTTAAAGGATCAAATTCTAAAAACAAGAATTGCTACATAGAAGAAGATTAATATACTATTTTGTATCTAAAAAATTATATCACATAAAGAATAATATAGGTATTTATCACAATTAATTATGAATTATAATAATTTTTTTTATTATATTTAATCCTTGCACTATTTTATTGTCTTTGTCAGGAAACACTATCAATATTGTATTTTATAAATAGGTTGAAGTTGTCTACAAAATAAAAATATTTTAGGCTTTTTAATCAATCAATTCTAGAATAATTTCACATATTTCATTCTATTTCTCATTAAAATATGTTATTACATATCAATTCAATATAAATAACATATAAATGATTTTTTATATATCGATATATCTAAATTGTATCAAGAGTTTAGGTCTTCATTAGAATAAGTTGACTTAAATAATGTTAAAATTATTGATCTATGTTTTATTATATTATACATTAATACTAACCATGAAATGTAAGATAAATATTGTATAAATTTATTATCTATAACCTCTAAGGATTTTATAACATATATTTTTATAAATGAATTGAATACTGTAAATATTTTTTGAGTTATGTATACCTTGTATAAAAAAGATGATATTGGGATTTATATAAATAAAATGGATATATTATTTTTTGATATTGTTTATTTTTAATACAGGGATAAAATCATTAACATGCCACTTCATAAATAAAAATTACATAATCATCAAATTATTACTTATGAATCCTTGACAATTGATTAAAATCTTTTTTACTTTATATTTTTCACTTACTGGTTATCTAATACATAATTTATATAGAATATTTTAGAGAAATGACAGTCAGTCACTTATTGTAATGAATTTTATTATTATTTAAGGAAATTGAAATCTCCAATGAAATGGAAAAATTCTTGGAGTAGAAATAATTCAATAGATTTTGTGATGAAATTATAGAAATTATAATGGAGATCTAGGATCTTAAAACTCATAAAAATCACAATGGTTTCAATGAAATTATATTTTTAGGTAAAATTTGTTCATTTACAATCATATTGGGCTAATGAAATGTAAATGGGATATTATAAAATAGATAAATAGTGTTATGTTTTTAAATGTTAGTGACCTCAAAATTACCAAATTTAGTGTGATTGAAAAATTAATCGAGGTAAACTAATCCCTATATAATATCAAATAGAAAATTGATATAATTTTTGAGAAATATTTTTTGTATAATTTATTATTTTTTACTAAAAAGCTAAATTAAATGAATATCCACAAATGAATGACATAATATTATAGGATTTCATTCCCAAAGTTGTATAGATAAATATAAAACCATGTTAAATTATTTTGAAAATAATAAAGATATTAATGCAATAGTTTTCTCTATCAATATATATTGTACCACTTGTCCTTATTTAGTTACAAAAATATTTTTCCATGTACTATAAAATATTCTGCATGATGACACTGATAAATAATTTTTAGGGTGGGATAACGTCTTGTTGTGTAAAAATATATGTTTTTAATAAACATTTATATAAAGAATATGCATATGAAATTTATTGGATTTGTTTGATTGAAATTTATATATTTGATTAAAAAACTATTTGTGATTTTTTTGTCTGTGAGACATACTAATATTTTTTATGGAATTATTTTTAAGGAAAAATTTTTGTAAAATTCATGTAATTAATGTACAATAATATACTATAAATACACATGAATATGAAAATTTTCTTATAAAATATCATAGTATGGAAATTTATAAATTATATTTCTGAAATTTTAAATTATTTTGAAATCATAATATATGAATTTAGCATGATCGATTTAGTAATGTTTGGTTTAATGGGGGTTTTATTTATAAAATTAATATCTATTTTTAACATACGAAGATATCAATGTCGTTAAATGGATCTACCATTGGTTTCTTCTAACTTTGTATCGGGGTAAGGATTGTCATCCTTTTTCAACCCTTTATTCATTTATTTCGAAATACTATATCGGTAGTGTGAAAATAAATAGAATGAGTTATATGCTTATTTATACTATTGAACTAGTTAGAAGTTTCGTTACACAACAAAATATGATTTGAACTCAGAATATCATATTATTCTTTGGGGAAGGAAATAGGAAAATAAAAAAAATTAATATTATAATTAAAAAAATATGGAATTTCTACTTGTTAGAAACATATTTTTCCAAATATTAAATTTACCATCGATAATGGTTCATATTATTAAGAAGGACTCATATTTTGAACCACTTGGTCATTAAATAATGAAGCCTCCCTTTCCATCACATTTAGGTTCCCATGTTTCAGGGTAAACCCATGGATTCATTATTTTCGTGATTTGAGTCTAGAATGAATCAAAAACCATAAACATAGAAGGGAAATACTATTATCATTTATATAAGACAATGTTTTTCCAATTATGTATATTTCTGAAAGATATTGTAAATTTATTTAGTGTATATTATTCCTCTAAACTTGGTCAGGAAAATTTATATTACCATAAAAAACATTATCTGAAGTGATATCAAATTACAAAATAGGCTTATAATAATTAATCTCTCTAATTATTTCAGTACTATTGAATCTCGGAGACATAAAATCAATATTCTAATTCATTTTAGTCAGGCATTGTAAGCTATATTTAATGAGAGGTTACTCTAGGAAAATGAATGATCTAATGAATTTCTATAAACAATATCTCCAAAAATAATAAAACTGGACATTAACAATTATTTTTATTATTATAAATTTCCTATGCTTATATAAATTTTCAAATTTATTATCATACAATCAAAGTTTAAATTTTATAATAATTTCATAATGAAATTTGGAAGGATAAATAGAATAAAACATTAAATTTAGAATTATTTTTAATGTATCTAAAATTAAATACATAGAAATCATTTTTAAGTATAAAAATCGATATTATTTGGACAATATTCTTAATTTCAACAATAAATAAATCAACTAGAATCATTTTAAAAATAATATTTATATCATTATTGATTAAATAGTAAAAAATTTAATTTTAAACCACTAATTATATTATATATATAGTAATAGAAAGACACATGGATCTAAAGAATTCCTGAAGAAGATTCATAAAGAATGGGTTCTCTAACAATTGGGAATCTATAAAAAAAATTAAATCTTAAACATAATTGTATTTAAATTTATTATATATATATATATATTTACTAAAGATATAGTGAATAATGAATTAATGATTTTTATGAACTATAATTTCCATTAATCATTACATTTTTATTTTTTTAATGGTTGGGTATGAAGCCTCATTTTATTATTTAAATAAAATACCTCTTTATACTGGGTAGAGGAATACCCATTACATCGCCCAAAGGACCAAGGACAAATGGCCTGAATACTAGGTTTGAAAGCCAATTTTTTGGCCCAAAGGGCCCCTCGGTGAATATTACAACTATAATACCCGGGCTGCAATAGTATTAGCTACAGTACCACCACCACTATAGTTCCTACTACAATACCTCCCTGCTACAGTGTCACAGCCTCTACAATTCTTTCACAGCTATAGTGCCCTGCTATAGTGCTGCTACAGTACCCCCGGAATTTATTCCCTGCAAGGATTTGATCCTGAGTCTTTTGGATGCCATGAAGGAGCCTGTAGCACTAGGGTACAAGCTCTTTGGAACTATTAATCATTAATTGTCTTATTATTACATTTATTTTATGTTACTTATTTATATTCTAGTTCAATCATTGGATTTACTCTTCACTTTCAAGATTTGAATTTATCAACTCAACTGTCTAACCTCATGTTAGTTGTTGCGAATGATATTAATAATAATTATTGGTTGAAATAAAATATGAAATGGTAGAAGTTTATTCAATTTTTATTATTTAATTTTTTAAAATAAATATTAATATAGTCTAATTCTATTCAAAGGTTCTATTATAATATCTTTGATTCGGATCATTTAGATGGCCACAAGTTAGAAATTTAGTGGAAATTATTTGACTATAATGGGATGATCTATGTCTCCTGGAAGCCTAATATTGTAGGATTTATCATTATCAAAAATCATGGAGTGGTGAAGGGATTTTGAGATCCAACTAGATCTAGATAGTTCTTTTGAGATTCCCTAGTATAAGGGGTGAAATTATTTTTTCAAAACTAATTACAGTGATAGTAAAATTGAATGGATTAATAGTGGATATCGTAAAAAAAAGAAGGTTAGGGTCATATTTTGAATGATATTGATTCCCTAAGAATGGTGAAGCTTATCAATAATATTATTCTAATGCCTTCATGATGATTCTTACAAATAAGGTTGGTATTTAATATATTTTATTGGGGTTCCTTTGTAAACAAGCGGTAAAAAAAGTGAATTAGTCATTTTAAATTATTTCCATTGGATTTATATAATCAATGCGCAATTTATAGAACATGAACTATTTTAAATCATTTATTTATATATTTATTTACTCAATTCCCATATATATTAAAGTATTAAATACAATATTTCATTAAAAAAAATTATATCCTGATTTGTTCCTTGTTTGTGAATTTAGTGATGAAAAGATACCATTATGAGAGGCATCTCTTGTGTTGTTTTCTTCATAGTTGATTTATGTTATTATATGTTCTTGTTTTGATTATTTAAGAATAAAATAGGTTATGGAAATCCAATTTAGAGGTTCCAGATTTCTTCAATATTCTATATTGTTATTGGGTGTGTCAATGGTGTTGAAATAGTGATTAGTTGTTGTTAGACAGATAGAATTAGTGAAATTTTGTTTTGGACTCTATAAAAATGTTTCGTGGAATCCACAATGTCATTTTGGATGCCATGGTATAAATTTAGGTTTATCTAGTTGGTTATTTTGTTGGTTTGGGAGTTTTAGGGTGGTCTATATTCATATTGATGAAATGATAATCCATAGCAATCATCTAAGACATGGATTTTTGTTTTATTCCTTGGTAATGTTTAGATAATGCCTAAAATTAATGATTTACGGTGGTCAATTACATATAAAATTACTCTCCTATTAGGTAAATATGAATTTTATCCTTGAACATCTATTTTAATCTCATATGAGCTTAAGGATTAATTTAAATAGGCTCTAAAACATTTGATTTAATCTTAGACATGGAGGTTTTTATTTGGATATCTAG
This sequence comes from Viscum album, assembly GCA_963277665.1. Lineage (NCBI taxonomy): Eukaryota > Viridiplantae > Streptophyta > Magnoliopsida > Santalales > Viscaceae > Viscum > Viscum album. The sequence goes on from OY728150.1 coordinate 1,540,384,234, forward strand.
TTCTTTAGTGGGGTCCTTATAAGACATAAAAAAGTATGAAAATTGTGTTATATTTTATTGTTATTTTGAGGTTGGTTAAAAATGGGAATAATACTGGGGACTATATAATATTGGTTATAGGGTTCTAGCTAATGAATGAAGGTGTTGCGGTATGGTGGATGTCTCTATACTATGATGCTAGTAAAATTCATATACTATTGTGAAATTGAATTATATAACCCTTTTAAGGCCACAAACTTCATATTTCCCTTTAAGAAAACTCATTATAATATTAATATATAATATCCATTCTACAGAGATGTTATCTAGAATTTTTAATATAAATTTTTTCCTCCCCAATCATTACCTCAATCATCATGGTCATTCTAAAACACTAGATAGCCTAGTGTTTTAGTATTTATAATTCCCATTATGTATAGTGGAGCTTAAATATCTCACTACATATGATTGATTACTTCAAGATATGAGTTCAAATTTCATCTTTATCCAATTACTATGACCCTATCATATTGTTCTATTATATTTATCTTTCTCACAATGTTATGGCATGATATGTAGGCCTTAATACGTTTTTATCCAAGAGCTTCCTGAAAATTGTTATTATTAATCCCATTTAGGGTACCCTTGGGGAAATTGTTGAATTTTTTTATTATATTTACAAAGGTGGGATGATATCCATGAATATCTATTTATGATAGGGGATTCAGAATCTCTCTCATCCCAATTGTATGTCAATGAAGAATTATTCCTATGTTATTATTAGATAAATGGTTGAAATTAATCTAATTGAGATAATGAAACAAGTTAACAAAATCATAGTTGAGAAATATAATTATACATTTTTATAATATTTCCATATTATTGGTTATTTATATTTTCTGACGATTTATTGATAATTGTTTTTGTGACAACGAAGATGTTATTGTGAATATTATAACATTTATAATTGGTTATTTTAGAGAAATATTATAATAAGGTGGTAGATATTAATGTAGGAAATTAATAATGAAATTTTTATACTTTATGTTATAAATAAGTATTATATAAGGAATTACTTGGAATATTAAGAAGTTATATTCCATTATTATTGATATTATTTTTTATCGTATTTATTTTCATTTTTTGGTTTTTTATAACTAGATTAGATTTATAATTTTTATTTATTTAGTTTGATAAATATGGGATGATGTGTTATTGTTATAATGTTATATTGATTTGGTTCATATGGGTTAGAGTGTTTAATTATCTGAAGGAGGTGGAATTTAATGTTGAGAAAATTGTCACGGTATATAATTATTGTTGATCTAACTGTGTTAAGATTGATGTTTGGTTCAGTCATAGTTTCTCAAAAATATGGACCAAGGATAAAAACAATTAATTTATTTATAGGGTTGAGATAAAATAATATATAACTATTTTTAAACAATTAAACATAAGAAATGATTAATTTTAATGGAAATATAAAATTCCAGAATAATTAAATGTGATAATAAATCACGTTTTTAAAACAAGGTATGAGGAAAATTTAATTAATATTTTTAGAATGGATGCGCTTTAATTAAGTAGTCATGGTTGGACTTTAATGTTTATGTTATATAAATTTATGGAATTATGAATATATAGTTGGTAATTATGAAAAAGGAAATTAAAATGATACATAATTGGAAATGTAATGAAAAGAGTGATTGGTTAATAATTTATATTATGATTGATTAAGTGATATGGAACAAAAATATTTCAATTGATATGGGGAGATTATGTAATTGGTTTGATTAGTGGATATTATTTGATGTATTGTTTTTATATTATGGAGATATCTATATATTTAGTGTCAAATAATTAAATTTTATACACTTGGTTTGGGATTTTTTATGTTATATATCAATTATTGTTTATTTATTCATTATTATCCACCACAGTTGTCTGATAACTTGATTTATTCCCCCATGAGCCTTTCAACGCCTATTTGTTTCCCAATGTGAATGATAATAGTGATATTATTGGATAAAAAATCCACATTCATATCCCCCACACCTAAAAAATATATGTGTTATGAATGATTGTGGACGTATGGTTATGATGTGTAATAGGTTAAGAGGTTGATGTCCATAATTATTATTTTCATAATTATCATGTGGTATATTGATATCGTAGTGTTGTTGTTTAATATATGTGGTTGCGCTATGATGATGATGAAAGTCAAAGATAAAATGACATTATTGTGTGTGTGTGTGGGGGGGATAATTTAAATTAAAAATAATTTTCAAATGAATATATAGAATAAAACCAATGACATGTAAGAATTAAATTTAAGTAGAAACTAAAAATTTTAAAATAGTTAATATAGAAATTAAACATTTAAGAATTGTATGAAATAAAATATGGAAGTAAAGAATGCACACTTTGATAAAAGAGTTCTGTAATAGCTCAAGCATGAGCCCCTATATCTCATCCCCTTAATAAAGATGGAGAAAGTTATATTTAGATCTTGAATTTAATGAAAAACCCATAACTAATGAATAATAAATTAAACAATTGGTTTGTATAGAAAATGATAAATAAAAGAAGAACCATTTTTTTAACAGAAACCAAGAACCCAAAAACATCACTTTAAAAATAGTGTACATCTAATGAAGAAGATGAAATATAGAGAGTTTTGAATTCACAAACCCTTCATAAAGAACTCAATTAACTATGAATATGATCTAAAATAATAAAAAAGTGAGAGATGAAAAGATATAAGGTAGAATATAAAGATAATTTGAGAAATTAAAACAAAAAAAGAATTAGATCAAATAGAAAGAGGGAAATATAGATTGGGTGGAAGACATTGAAACCTTTTTTCTCTTTTAAATGCTAATAATTATTAGAATCTTAGTCATATCTTTAAAAATAACATTGAGGATTGAGTCAAAAGAGTGTATTCATAAAATATGTTCATGGATAATATCCAAGCCAATCTTGATGCATATTTATTTACTTAATAGTGTATGAATGATCCTTGGGACAAGACAAGGCTTTAATGGCAAAAAACAATGGTTTTATAAAAATCATTAAATTCTCATTTAATATTTTGGATTTAAGTACCTTGCAGTGGGGTAGGTTTACTATAAAGTGGAGGTGGTATTTACGACATTGGGATTTGGGCTACAACATGGAATCATGTATGATGCGTTTTTTTTATTTTGAGGTAGTTGGGACATGGTTTTTAAGTAATGATATAGATGAATATGACATAGAAGTTATAAAACAAGGTCATCAACTTCTTGCACGGAATAACCAAAAAATTTAATATATGAGGCATTAGTATGGTGTACATTTAATTTTTTTTTCGGATTTTCGAAGAGTATTTTGGATTGATTTATACTCGGATGTGTCTATTGTCATTGCATCTTTTTCCTTTTTTGATATTCTTTCTAGTCATGGTGTTGAGTATTATGTTGCAGTGTTCGTATTTAATAACTGGGTATAAAAACCCAAACAAGTTACAACCCTATCAATATTAAATAATGTATCTTAACCAAAAAAGTTTATAAATAACTTGATGATTGTGATCATAAAAGAAAATTTTTGTTTCAATATTCTACTCCATATTTAAGGATCAAATATACTCATTTAAAATTAAAATATGATCTAAGAGATATGAAGGAGGTGGAGAAGAAAAAAAATGGATAAAATATTTTCAATACCATATCAATAAATAACTAACATCCCTTGAAAAAATTTCATTATCTTATATATATTTCTTTTTTTGAAACTTGTAAACTTTTATCCCCCTTAATATTAAACCTTTTTCTACCAAATTTAAAATTTTCCCTAAAATAAGACTTTAATCCGTTGTGAACACTAAATGATTCTCCCCCATTATGATTATAAAAAGAAATTATAAACAACTAGGTTCATAAGAAAAGAAATAAAACAAGATAATAAATGTGGAATAAACATGATTTTTTCAATTTCTATCAAGATGTTTAAAAAAGGGAATTGTTAAAAACCATTATTTTAAAATAGATAATATTTACATGTAGAGATAATGAAAAATAATCACATTAGTTCCATTCCTAACACCCCATTATTTATTTAAAAAGGTTCAAAGATAGGTTTATTTTATGGTATCATTCAATTGACGTTCCATTCAAATGTACTGTAACATGATATCTCATTTTTGAAAGTTGTATTTTAAATAGTGTTGCAGAATTTATATGTTCTTTATGCTTGTCTATAAAATGTATTTTTATGGATTCTTATGGAACTAACACTATCTCTTTTAATAGGTAGATAATGAAATATTAACTGAAAATCAAATAAATCCTATCTCATCAATATAATTTGCGCTCAACAACTCCCTTCAAATATATATTCCTCTTTAGCTATAGAATGATTCTCAAATTTATTGTTTTTTCTACTCCATGAGATTTTGGAATATCTAATATATTAAAAAATCACAAGTATACATTTTTTATCCTATTTTTATCTTCCAAAACTAGCATCCAAAATATAGGAAGATTATAATATGATCCATTGTGATTTAATAAACCATTATTTTTAGAACCATCTAAAAAATTAAAAGTACTTAAGTGATTTTAAAAGTGAATTTTTAGGATTATAATGATGCAATGTATGATTATAATAAATAATGATATCTGAATCAATTTACATTGAATTATCCATACTAAAATGTTTTAGTAGTTTATTACTGTATTCACTATGGTTAATAAATTCACCATCATTATTTTGATAGATTTCAAAAACAATAAATAATTTTATATCATACATAAATTTTTTTAATTTTTTTCTCATAATTTTTGAAGATTTATTTTAAATAGATTAATTTTTTAACCCAAAAAACATGTTATCTAGATAGATTTGAATGATTTAAAAATAATTTGGATAATTTTTTAGAAACAATGCTAAATATTGCATTACTATGTTAAAATAATTTGATAAAAATTATGGTTAACCTTTAAGGAGAATCCTTAGGAACATGCTTTAATCCAATAAATCTTTAGTGAACATGGAAACAATTTTTTTATGTTTTTTATTTTTAAAACTAGTTGGTTGTTCAGTAAAACAAATTAGTAATAAAACTATTAAATAAACAATTTTTAATGTCAATTTAACAATGTTTTAAATTTATATGGGTGAAAACTTCCAAATAGATTCTAATCGTTCTGGATTAGAATTAGGTGTTAATGTTTTACCATAATAAATTTTTATTCTTGATAATATCCCTGGGATATGAGTCTAAAATTATTTCATGTCATGTTTCCTTTTTCGTATATGTTTTTTTTAAAACCTAACTTGTAACTATAATTGTATAATTATTTGGACTTTTAATAGAAGTACAAAAATTATTCCATTTTTGTTGGTTTAAAACTTCCATCTTAACAAAAACCCAATTGTTATCATTAATAGAATATTCATGTTTTTGAATAGATAAAATGAATTATTCTCAATATCATTTAAGATAAATCTTATATTAGAAGAACTAGATTGAGAATCACTTATAATATTTTCAAAGGGACAGACATTGCATTTTATCAAAGAATATGGTAAATTATTGTAAGGAGATTCCACATTGATATTATTTTTAAGAGAACGAAACTCATTCAAAGTTAAATATTAAAGGATATCAATATCTTTAAATTGGATTAAAGGGTTAGGAATATTTTCATTGAAAAAGATATGAATAAATTTGTTAATAGTTTTTGTTATTTTAATAAAGAAATTATATGAATTACATGAGTTAGAGTACCCATGAAATATTTCTTAATTTGATTTTAAATAAAACATCTCTACATTTTTTATTATTATGAATATAACATTTACATCCAAACAATCTTAAAAATACTAATTTTAGAATTTATTTTTTCAATGACCATTTGGGTACTTTTTAAGGAAGGGTCCAATGAGATCATGTATTACGATATAACACATGGGTTTTACTACCTCAAAAAAATGTATTGAATTATTTATAATTTTTTTAATATAGAACTGAATATTTATTAATTAGTTTTATTTTGACTTTTTATTACTGATTTTTTTGAGATGTTTTTGAATAGAAAAATTATGCTTATAAACTTGTGAAGAAAAAATTTCATCGAACTAATTTTATCAGAATATCTCCTTTGATCACTTTGAAATGAGAATATTTTTCCATTTTTCATTTTCGAACATTTTGGTGAATCTTATAAATACTTTTCAGGAATAATTTTTATATTACAAGAAAAATACCTATGTGAGTCTTATAGAATAATAATAATTCACAAAATAGTATTATTATCCTCCTAAAATATTGATTTTTTTCAATCCATAAAGATAAAAGTAAACAATAACATGGTATTTAGTGGTCAATATTTTTTATTTTAGTTTAAAATGGGTTTTTTTGTTTGTTAACCAATTATAAAAGTTCATAAACAAAATTATCTTTGAGATTCAATTTTGTTAAATTTCATACTAGTTGATTTTATTTGAGCTTAATGTGTGTTTGTGTGATACCATCACCAAGGCATATATTCTAATGTTATGTACCACTATTATGAATGCTATAACACAAAATAAATCTAGAATAAATAGATTTTAAATCAATAATATAAACATATTTGGAAATAAAAGTGGTAAATTAATGTTTTCCTTTATGATTAAAATCATTTAAAAAATCATTTTGAAAGTGACTTTAGATTAAATATTTCATAAATGGATAATTCTTAAAAAAATTTATTTAAACCATAAAGAAATAAAATATACTTTATAAGAATATATTTTGAAAACCTATTATACCTATACCAATGATTTTTATTCTTTAATTTTCACTTAACAACATATATCCCTCAAATAGACTTTCAAGTTGATTAAACTTAAAGGTATTACCACATATGTTTCAAGAGAATAAACTATCCATATAACACTTTTCATTTTTGGGAATTACCCATTATAGTTTTTCCCATTAAATTAAGAAATTACATGTTTTGGTTCCTAGATTTTAGGCCCACATAAGTTATCTAATTAGGATTTTGGTACCTAAATTTGTTGTGATTTATTTGATGAGATTTGGTATAGAATATGAATACTTTTTTTTCCATACCGATCTATTTCTTAATTACATACCTGAATAAAATGTAATATTTTTTGAAAAATATTATGGATCATGTTTCATGAAATTAATTTTAAACAATTAACCAATTTGAACAAATATATTTATTTGGAAACAAAAAACCAAAATGATTTATATGGGTTTTTGAGAACCCAATTTTATGAGAGCTTCTTCCCCAAATACTTAAATTTTTAAGAGACATTTTGAGATCATGGATTGTTTATTATAATTGATGCACATCATATTAATTAAATAATTTTGATGATAATTCATATTATTCAAATTTTGAGTTGATATTTTTTATTAAGAACACGATTAGACTTTTTTTGTGTTATTTATACATTGATGTCAGTTATCAAAATATTATTCAAATTGATAAATAGAACAATTTATATATCTATAATTTAAATAATTAAAAAAATAATAGAAAAATTTGAATTTGAGTTGACATTACCAAAAACCCTGACTTAAGTCCTGATCCACTTGTGACTTTCATGATTAGAATCTCTTTTGGAGAGTGTATATCACTTTCACTCTAGGATGAAACTCTATTGGATTTATTATATTGGGTTTTCTTCTCCTTTATCTTTTTTTGGTTTAATGGCCTTTCTGACCTTTTCTGTCATTTTTATTCGAATAATTTCACTTATTATTCACTTTCAATCCTCCACTTTCCATTTTGTTAGGTCTTATTTATTTTTATGAATATTTTTATCTTTATTTATAGATTATACATTTCATCATCATTATAATTGTTATTATTAATTTATTTGAAGGAAATTAAATTTTTCGACTTAATATATTTTACTTCCTTTGTGGTTTTTCACTTCACTGTGATTTAATAATCATGATAGATCTAATAATATCTTTTACAAATATGTTATTCAGGTCCTTTTTGTCTTATAATTATATCACTTTTGGTTTTATGTATAATGGTAAAACTGAAAATATTTTCATGACTAATGTTTCTTGAGTAAGAGTGTCACACAGAGGCTTTATATAATTCTATATTCCTATAAATAACATTAACATATTCATAATAGTTTAATTCAGATATATATTAATATTTTAAAAACCATTCATATACATATCATATCTAGAATCTTCACTTTATTTTTTTGTTCATGAGTAACTTCTAAGAGTTTTAGGATTTCATGAGTAGTATTTCAAGAAGATATGTGATTAACCTCATTTTGATCTAGACCAACATTTTCAACATCTAATTCAAAAGTACCAATATCAATGGTTTTATTTTATATTATTACTCACTAGTATGAATATAACCATGATTAAAAATATTACATACATGATAACCATTAGATGTATGAATTAATTGAAAATGTTTCTTTCAATAACAATTATTATGACCATAAAAATAAGTTTCTCAAATAATATATTTCCATTTAGGAGCACCATGATCACTTGAAAAATATTCTATAATTTTTTTAAAATAATATTATATGAAATCGGTTATGATATAGAATAAAAACCATTTTTTAAAACAAAATCAATTTGAGAAAAAACAAATAATCTATTTGATACCAAATAAAAGTTAGAGATAAAATAAAAAGAGGGGGGATTAATTCCCTTTATTTTCTATATATAAAGATATAAAGTAAAATAAATTAACATGAAATAATTATATTTAGGTATAAAATAATATAATTTTATGTGTGAAAAGGGAAATTAAATATTTAAACAATGAAAAAAGAATATATTTTTTATTAAAAAAGAACACATTGATAAAGATACTTGGAAATATCTCAAGAATGATCCCATGTTCCTCATTCCCTCAAAAAGAATTTAATGGTTTATATTTATCGATTTATTTTAAATGGAATTCATGGAACCAGAGAAGAATATTATAAAAAATTAGTATTAATGGAAACAAAGAACCAAAAAAGATCCTTAGTATTAATGTAATCCATGAAAAAATGACCTTTACTTTAACGTGGGTGATAAACTAAAGTAGAAGGTCAAAAATTGAAAACTTTTTCACAAAAACCATATTCATATAACTCAATTATATCTCTAGATGATTTAGCAGAATATAAAATATAGGGAGATAGAAAACATGAATGTATAAGTGGATGACCCATTATGAAATTACAATTAGAGAGAAATTGGCTCAAATAGAGAGTGGAAAATTGAAATTGGATTAAATTAAATGAAGCCAAATTTTCATTTACTGATTTTTAATTTTAATAAACTTTTATATAGATGAAAAAATACATATATTATTGATTCAGAAGAGAGTATTCATTATATTTTTCTATTACTAAGATCTATGCCTCTATTGATGTCTACTAATTTCATTCATAGCAACTAGAGGATCCTTGGATAGATCCAAGAATTCAATGACTTGAGAAAAATCTTTGAGACAAATAATTAAATGCACTTTGAATATTCTATATTAAATTCCCTTGAATCATGGTAGTTTTTTTAACAATGTGGAGGTTGTATTTGTAAAATATGGATTCATCCTACTATTTGTAGTCATATAGGATCCTTTTGGAGGGTTCTATTGATTTTGTTCTAGTAGCGGTGTGTGTCTTAAGATATTACATGGATTAATATAGGATATATGTTTTTGTATTTTGGTCAATCACCTATGGTGTTTCCTTACATGAGTTTGTATGATATAATGTTTTACTATAGAATGGATTCATGGATTCTCAGCATGATTCTTAAATAGTAATCTAGAACAAGTTGTACAACATCATGGTCCTTATCATAGCACTGTGGTCCCTATTCTAAATCCTTTCATGGAATTCTATAGAGTATTTACCAATATTGTTCTTATTTTATGGAAGTTTATAGAAAATAGAACCCCTTTGATTCCTATCATTATTTTGATTTTTTAATTAAAAAATTTAAATAATGTTATTTATTGTGATCGTAATTTTTTCTCTAAATAAAGGATATATGGTCATGTAGTGATTTTATATATAGAGTGGATGGTAGAATAAGGACATAATCATTTAGGTATTGAGGGTGACTTGTTTGGTGGGGAAGTGTAAGTGGGGTACCATTATATTTATTTTCTTTATATTGCTTTACAAAAAGTGTAAGTGTATTGTTGTGACAAATCCTTAGTAGGGATGAGTGATAAGTAACTAAGTGTATATAACAATTTTGTCTTGTTTTTTATTCATTTATACATTATTATTATTCTTCAGAAAATTTTAAATAGGGTTTCTTTAAGATTCGATGGAGTATGCCAATGTTCTAATCCCAACATTCTATATCTTATTTTTTAAAGGAGGTATTTGGTCCTTGGGTAAGATAATTATAAATCCTACTTTGAGGTCAAATAGTTTTCCAAGAATTAACACTATAGAAATTCATTATAATATTTATATTGGAGACATGGATTTATATATAAAATCCAATGTATTATAGGATATTTATTTATTATTTTATATTATATGACGTTAATTAATGATTTCATTATCACTTTTGTAGAATGTATGTGAGTAATGTCACCCAATTTTTGTTATAAAAATAATGTTCGTCTCAAACCCATATCCCATTGGAGGAGATATTTTTGGACCCAAATTTTCATTATTATTATTGAAGGTGGGTTCCAATGGGGATGAGTCCTGAAAAATGCACCTGAGATGCACATTCATGGGATGAGTATAAAAATTAAAAAGTATTCTATAATGTTCAATCATAAATGATAAACATATGTTTTATGTTTTATTAATTATATTATTTTATGTGTGAATATGTCATGAACCACTCTCAACCGAGTGTACACCTCCTGGGCTTGCAATGAGAGAAGGGAGATAATGATCCCCCCATGTCCTGCCTCAAGTAAGCCCAGGGTTGGTGACTAGCACCGAGGGTATAGTAAACACGCAAATGGGAGGCATTAACCTCTAAGAGAACACATGCAGAAGAGAGATATAAGATAAACACCAATCAACTCAGACTCAGAACTGAAATATAAAAGAAAACCCTAGTGAAAAAATGTAATGCCCTGAAAAAAGTACAAGAACTGGTAGGGGAAAACCGCAAATACCCAAAAGAAAGTAAAACAACAGAAACCTCAACCCCGAACATATCCTACAACCACATGCTTGTAGTAACCAGCTTGATCTCCAACCTACTCAAATTGACTTGAGAAACAGTTTATATATACATAGGGTGAGTATAATAGTATACTCAGTAGGATCATCCCCGAAGCCTCTCGTACAAAAGTAAAGAAAGCATGCTAAAGCACAATGAACAAAAAATGAAACTAACTTGTCACCTAAACAAGTATACTAAGATCCTAGCCTCTCCATGGATACTGTCACTATTTAACACATAAAATAATATATCATATAATAAAGAATATCTAGGGTGCCCTGATACTACTTCCCCACTGGTTTACCGCTTTTCCCCAACATCATACGTCTTAAGAATCTGTCTCCAAAAGGCTTACTTCCAGACACCTGGGCGAAGCACCACAATATGAACCTCATGCAACAAAACCACAATGTCTACACACCAAAGTAACCAGGTAGTTTTGGGGAGCCACCACATCTTACATAATGTGTATCATATGTCGGGTATTATACCTGATGTCATTAGATCCCATACACCATGTATGGATCCTCAAGCCATCACAACCTATACATGTTACACCTATAGTAGTCCATAGAAAACTATATCCAGAATATATGTGTCTGAATAACCACAAGACATTACAGCCCTCTACACACATATATGGGGAAAACTAACTAATGTGTCTGCCAGCACATGTAATAACCATGAGAAGTGATCAGGGCCAAAGTGGGCAGTCATCCATCCATCCTCCCACTACAATGTTGGGGAAAATACCCCCCAAGAATCAGAATCCCCAGGATTCAATTTCCCTTACTGACAGGGTGGAGTAGAATATAGAAACACTCAAAGTACAAGATATACATTATCTCACAACCACACAATGGGCATAACCTAGTCTTAGACACAACTGCAGATAACGTCTCTCAGACTATGGGCTGTTACTTCTAGGACTAGGTATCTTATAATAACACAACCATTTAAAGTGATTTATTAAATCACTTCATTCCATTTTTATCTTTTCATCTTTACATTAATTAATTATTTAAACATTAATTAACCACTAACAATTCCACATTAAATCTCATTAGCATCACACCTAGAGTCCACTGTTCCTTTAAAATTACAACCTCATCATTATGTTCTAGCAAACTCCAACCCCATGGGTTAAAACCATTTATTAAATTATTCATTACTGAATCACTTTACCACATTCCCAGGAATTCTAGAAAAACATTCTATGCTACTAAACACAAGGGGGCTCAACACTGTGAGTAGTTGTACTACCCATCGAGTCTTTTCTGTTTATAGAAAGAGAATATACACATCCTCCCTTTAGAATCTAAACACAGAAAGCACGTGGCATACCCAACGCGTCTTTTCCACTTCCAAAAGAAGGGTAAGTAAGACTAGATGCCTTGAGCAGTGGGGAAAAGTAAAGTAGATAAAAAACCAACCAAAAATATGCAATCATAAAACAACCACATCTATCCCATTCCATCATCCTCAGTGTCCTCCCCGACACCCATATTCATAAACCGATGCATCTCACCACTCTAGGGATCATCTGCTGCCACAACCAAAAAGCCTTCATACCCCCACATATCACAACACCCATCCAAGAACACATCACAACATAAGAAGTAGGAAAAAAATAACTTAACAATTGGGCTCTTGGACCTTTTACAAATAATAGGGTAACTTAGAACCCTTCAAGTAATTATCAAACAAATAATCTGTTATGAAATAACCGATTTATTATACATAGGACCCATATTCAGGAAACCTAAACAGTATGCTATCCCAAATAAATTAAACAGGCATACGACACCATTTTTATTAACATAAAAATTACAATAATAAGAACCAGATTCATTTACATGCCTCGTTATCTTTAACCAAACATTTATCAATTAATTACGGTTTATGTTTATTACCAATTTCTATCAAGAACGAACAGCTATACGAATCAAGAATAGATATCACAATATCTATAAAAATAAGAGGCAATAACATATGATCGATATCAATTTATTTATCTAGTTAAAATAATTATTATGCCAATTCCATTATTATCTAGTGGGATTAAACATGTTAACAATATAGTTTCATGTAAAAGTAAAGAGAAGCAATGAATCCCCTACATCAAATAGTTCTTGACATTCTTTATCCACACAAAAGGTTACAATCCTCCTCTCGCGACAACTGCATCCACCCGAGGATGCCACAGTATGACCTCACTAACCAAAACCCAATAAAACTCTATTAGAATTATGGAGATTGCATGATATAATATAAAAAGGATAAAGATGAGAAGATAAACCACAAAAGAACGACGAAAAAACATTCCTTATATGGAATATTGATTGATACTACTTGGTTGCATTAAAAAAGAGAGGAACCAAACTTATGAGGGAATGTTTGATTATGCAACTCCTATAAGAAGGAATGGGATGTTCGAGCGTCTCACACCCGAGAACAATGAGAAAGAAATAGGGAGGAATATATCCCCTCCCTTTAGAAGATTTAACTAGGTGACGGTTTAAGATACACCTAATTTCCCATTAAAATAGGATCACATTAAGCATATGGTTTGACCATGTAAAACAAACCCAATCCACAAGAATAATTATTATTGGAGTTATGGCCTTTGAATCATCCTTAGAGTCCTTAAAACGAGGATTTAAATGATTTTTTCATCAACGGAAAATGCTATAGGGGTGAAACTTAATGAAGGTGGAAACACTGTTCACGAACTCAAAATTTGGCAATGGAAAAACAATCTTCATGAACCTCAGCATTAGAACCTCACCAATAGAACACTATTCATGAACCTCACCGATAGAACACTATTCATGAACCTCACTGTTAGAACACTATTCATGAATCTCACTGTTAGAACCTCACCAATAGAACATTGTTCATGAACCACACTGTTAGAACACTATTCAAGAACCACACCGTTAAAACCTCACCGATAGAACATTGTTCATGAACCTCACCGATATAACACATTTCATGAACCTCACCGTTAGAACACTGTTCATGAACCTCACCGATAAAACACTGTTCATAAACCTCACCGATAGAACATTGTTCTTGAACATCATCATTAGAACATTGTTCATGAACCACACCGATAGAACACTTTTCATGAACCTCAAAGATAGAACACTGTTCATAGAATTGGAAATTTGGAAATGGAAATGGTGGTTACTGGTAGACCTCACCATTGGCACTATTCACAACTGTCTACCTTTGGAACTTTTCACCGAGGGTCACCGATGATAATATTCACCGAAAGGGAAAATTAGGAAAGTGTTGGGGATAAGTCACCTTGACCTCTGGGAACACCTCAAACACCACATTTTCACAATGTAATGGACTAGAGAGGTCTGAACCATTACATCAGATACCTCTCAAAACATTCTCATCCTTGAGAATTCAAAACCCAACTAAAGAAAAAGAAACAGGGTCCAAACGACCACCCATCGAGATACCAATAAAAAGAGGGAAAGCCACAAAAGAAACAAAAGAAATTCTTAATAAAAACACGAAAGGTCTAACCACAAAGCGGACATCATTACATGAAAATAGTTAAACATCAATCAACTCTAGGTACTAAGCACATATATGTGATTCACGTTCCCAGGTACTCTCATACATGCATCCATGTAGCCACATGACACGAACCAAGGGAATAGAATGACCATGAAACACCTTATCCTTGCGGTATTGGATCTCCACAGGTTACTCCTCAAAGGTCGCATCATCATCAACATCGATCACTCCCCAATTAATGATGTGAGAGTAATCATGAAGATAATGACAGAGCTGTGATACATGGTAAACACCATGTATCCGAATCATATGTGGGGGAAGTGCTACTCGATACACCATAACTCAAACATGAGCTAACACCTCAAAAGGCCCAACAAACCGGCGAGAAAGCTTACTCCCATGACCAAACCTTTGGTGCCCATGACGGGGAGTCAAATTCAGAAACACATGATCCCCAACATTAAACTCTAAGGTTCTCCTTCTTTAATCAAAATATGATATCAACCGATCTTTCTCTATCTTTATCCTCTCACGAATCACCTGAACCATCTATGTTGTATTCTGCACGAGTTACAGTCTGAGAATTGCTCACTCTCCAACCCCAGTCCATCACAACAGAGAACGGAAAGGCCGGCCATACAATGCTTCAAACGATTCCATACTTATGGCGGAGTGAAAACTATTATTGTAAGTGAACTCCACCAAGGGTAAGTGCCTCATACATGAACCTCCAAAATGAAGAACACAAGAGTGTACCATATCTCCCAGAGTCTGGATGGTTCGCTATGTCTGACCATCCATTTGAGGATGAAAAGTCATGCTAAGGCATAGTTGAGAACCAAAAGCATGTTGGATACCTCTCTAAAACCTACAGGTAAAACAAGGATCTCGAGCAGAACTAACCGTCCTTGGGACACCATGATGTCTCACCACCTCCTCTAGATACTTCCTCGACAAAACTTCCACTCAGCTCGACTCCTTGATCACTATAAAGTGGTTCGATTTTGTTAAACGATCCACTACCACCCAAATAGAATCATGTCCTCCCGGAGCTCGAGGTAAACTAGTAAAAAAGTTCATTGAGATGTCCTCCCACTTTCACTGAGGAATATCTAAGGGCTGGAGTAGACCACCAGAGTCACGGTGTTCGACCTTCACCTTCTGGAAGACCAAACATCGAGACACAAACTATGCAACTGCACGATTTAGGCCAGACCACCAAAACTGACTCTTCAAGGCTTGGTACATCTTTATCACACCAGGATGCACCGCTAATGGAGATATATGGAACTCTCTAAGAACCATCTCGCGCATCTTCAAAGGAACAAAAATACTTCCATGATACAACACATGGTGTTGTTTATCCTTATTCCAACCATCAAGGGACTCACCACAAACATCTTGGTCTCTCCAGACCTCTACCTCTAGATCCCCCAACTGGGACTCTTCCACCTTCTGCATCAGGCATGACTATACCGGCATCTAAAAAAGACAACCTCTACCTCAAACTTATCCCATATCAATATGTAATGCTGATATTTCTTCCATTACTCTCCAGAAATCACCAGATTCACGCACATCATCACTACGTGACTTTCGAGTTATCTTATCAGCTGCAACATTCCCTTTTCTAAGTGTATATGAAATTTCGATGTCATATTCTAGTAAGAACTGCATCCACTGATGTGGTCGTAAGTTAAAGTTATGCTGGGAGAAAACATACATCAAAATCTTATGATCGGTGAAAACCACAAAGCGATAACCAATGAGGTAACGTCTCCACAACATCAGTGCAAACACCACAGCTGCCAACTCAAGATCATGGGTGTCATAGTTACATTCATGGAGACGCAACTTCCAAGACCCATAAAAAACCACTGAACTCTACAACATGAGAACAAAACCTAACCCCAGATGTGAAGCATCGCAGAAAACATCAAACTGAACTCCCTCAGCTAGAAGTCAAAGAACTGGAGCACTTACTAATTTCTCATTTAGATACCTGAATGTTTCCTGACACATATCGGTCCATATGAATGCCAAATCCTTCCTGGTGAAGCTGTCAGAGGAGTCTCAACTCATGAGAAATTGGATATGAACCTCTTATAGTAGCCAGCAAGACCAAGGAAACTTCATACCTCTAACACTGTATTGGGGACTTCCCAAGACAAAAATACTTCTATCTTTGATGGATCCAAGGATACTCTCTATTGGGACACAACATGCCTCAAAAACGGACTTCTTGAGACCAAAACTCACACTTCGACAACTTCCCAAACAACTGATGTTGACGAAGAACTCCCAAAATGGATTGTAGATGCTCTACATGCTCCTCCTTAGATGTGGAGTACACAAGGATGTTGTTGATGAGAACTACCAAAAAATTGTACAGGAACTCACGAAACACAACATTCATCAATCCCATGAATACAACTGGAGCATTCATCATGCCAAAAAAAATTATAACAAACTCATACTTCCCCTGAAGACAACAGAAAGTAGTCTTCGGAATATCCTCATCCTTTACACAAATCTGACGATATACTGACTGCAAGTCGATCTTTGAGAACCAACTTGCACCATTAAATTGATCGAATCTATCATCAATCCACAGAATAAGATAGCGATTTTTTATTCTCACTTTGTTTAAACGAAGATAATCGACAAACAACCACAGACTGCCATTGGCCTTATTCACGAACAAAACTGGTGCACCCCACGGTGACACACTTTTCCAAACAAAACCACACTTTAATATACCATCAAGCTGTATACATAACTCTCTTAACTCAGAAGGGATCATCCTATATGGAGACATAGAGATGGGAGATTCTCTAGACTATAGCTCGATCCCAAACTCGATCTCTCATAGAGGGGTTAATGCTACAACTTCTTCTGATAAGACATTAGGGTACTCCTCTATGACCGTAGGAAACACCAACTGCTAAAACACTGATGAACTCAACATCATGTCAGCCATCATGGATGATAAAGATGGAACGTGCATATGCCCCATCTGAGGATATTGCTCACCAGAAAACACCACTGGCTCTCCATCAACACCAATGAAAATGACCTTCTTCCTGATGCAATCCACAATATCCTGCACCGAATACAACCAATACATGCCAAGGATGAAATCATATGGTTGTATTTGAAAACATAAAAAATCTCCCCAAGAGCGGTGTTTCCCCAACACTAGCTCAAAGTCTCTACATACTTCAACAAGTCAGCTCGACCTCCAACTGGCGTCATCAACGCCAAGGGCACTGGAAGCCTCTCTACCTCATGTCCCAAAGCATGGAAAAGGGTAGGTGATATGAAAGAGTGTGTCGCTGCTAAATAAAACAAGGCATACACCATGGTAGAAAACAAGAAAATGGTACCTCGAACGACGTATGGATCTCCAAGATCTAGAAACGCTAGAGCATGAAGCTGACCATGAACTCCTAAATGACCTCTCTGACCCTGATGATGACCACCACCACGGTCGCGCTCTAATCTCTATGAACGGGAAGCGTCGTGGGAATTTCTTCTGCCTGCCCTATCTACCCTCTGCTGATCTAAAGATGGTGCAAACTGCTGCTGCTGGTAATTCATCTGGAACTGCTTCAACGGAGGAACCTGGAGCATATCACCTAGTGAAAGATGACTGCTCTGAACGGTCGGGCACTCTTCCTGCTGATGACCACGACCACCACAAGAAAAAAGCGCCTGATCACTTGGCATAGGCTTGAGAGCTTCTGCCTCTAGAGAAAAAAGATGTGAAGGGCTGGGACCTATTCCCCGACTGAACGTAAACTCATCTGCCTTGAAAACCTGGAACCCTGGGCCACATCCCTGCTTTGTGAGGAGTCATGAAGATTCCACTCTCGTGATGATCCAATCCTGGACAAAGTCCTCTTGATAACCTATGCCCTCTCCAGCACCAAAAGACATGTCTCCATCATAAATGGGGTGACCTGGGGGTAGATTTATGGATGCAAAGCCTCCTCGAAATTTCTCGCCCTGGCCTCCTCATTACACAATAGGTCTGAAGCATATCGTAAAATCTTCCTGAAACAGATCCCAAACTCTCGCACACTAGAGCTCCCATGTCGAAGGGTAAGAAGCTCCTGGCGATTGGATGCCTTTTCGGAAGAAGAAATAAAATCGACTCTAAAATTGTCTTGGAACTCCTCACATGATATTGCCAATTCCTCGCGATCCCTGAGGAATAAGAACCACCACTGCCTCGCTGCTCCACGCAACAACGTCACAACCAAGGACACCCAGTGCTTCTTCCGAGCATGGATTGAACTGAAACTGATCTCGACCTCCTCTAACCAGTCATCTGTGACTGCATCTGACATGGAGCACTCTCACTTCAAAAGAATCTAGTGATGAAACTCTCCTATTGTCTTCCTCCAAGTGTCGTCGTCGTCAACCTCTACCCTGCGGCGATCTGTTGGATCAACCTGCTTGACATTTTTTGCGCAAACCTGACGAGGACGTCGACCTAGAGCCATACCTGTAAAAAAAATCGTTAGAGTTTTCAAACTTGGAATATGGAAGACTGAAAATTAATTAATTAATTGTTTTCTTTCATTGATATTAGGTTAACCTATCCCAATGTCTACACATTCAAACACATGCACAATGAAGAATGATGCATGATCCATTCCTAGGTCTCTACCCTAAAACTAGTATCACCTTGTTTAGTAGCCATTGTAAACATAAAGGTCTATACATCAAATAATAGGGGTCCCTAAACTCATATGTCTCAGCCGATCTCCTGTGATTACATCACTTTCTAAACATGAATTACACCATTTCCCTACCAACCCATGAAACCTCGCTTGTTCCTAACACCAATCTCCATCCTATCCCTCAACCTGACCTTTGATACCAATCTGTCACGGCCCCCTCCCCACCATGTGTACCCCTCATGGTCCGGAAATGTGATAAGGGAGATAATGACCCCCAGAGTCCTGCCTCTAGTAGGCCCCGGGTTGGAGACTAGCACCGTGGGTATAGTAAACACGCAAATGGGAGGCGTTACCCTATAAGAGAATACATGCGGAAGAGACAGATAATATAGACACCAACCAACTCCAACTCAGAACTGAAATATAATAGAAAACCCATGTGAACATATGCAATGTCATGCAAAAGTACTACAAATGTAAGGGGAAAACCGCAAGTACCCAAAAGAAAGTAAAACAATAGCAACCACAAACCCAAACAACTCATGCAACCACAAGCTAGTAGTAACTAGCCTGATCTCCAACCTACTCCAAGTGATCTAAAAACTGTATATATATATATATATAGGGTGAGTATAACAGTCTACTCAGTAGGATCCTCCCCAACGCCCCTCGCGAAAAAGTAAAGAAAGCATACTAAAGCACAGTGAACAAAAAGTGAATCTAAGTGGTCACCTAAATATGTATATTATATTTC
The DNA here is from genome assembly GCA_963277665.1 of Viscum album. NCBI lineage: Eukaryota > Viridiplantae > Streptophyta > Magnoliopsida > Santalales > Viscaceae > Viscum > Viscum album. Next base: position 1,540,404,383 of record OY728150.1, read on the forward strand.
TAGCCTCACCATGGATACTCTCACAATGTAACGCATACAAGAATATATCATATAGTAAAGATTATCATGGTTACCCAGCAATACCATCCCCACAGGTTTTCTGCTTTTCCCCAATGTCGTATGACTTAAGCATCTCTCTCCAAAAAGGCTTTCCCGCAGACACTTGGGTGAAGAACCACAATATACACCTCGTGCAATAAAACCACAACGTCCAAAAACCAAATTAACCAGGTCGTTTCCAGGATCCACCACAACTCGCATAATGTGTATTATACGTCGGTTATTATACCTCAAGCCATTAAAGCCCATACACCAAGTAAAGATCCTCAAGCAATCACAGCCTATACACGTTACACATATAATAGTACATAGAGAACTATATCCAGATTAAATGTGTGTGAATAACCACAATCCATTATAGCCCTCTACACACATATATTGGGAAAACTAACCAATGTGCCTGCCAACACAAGTAACAACCCAGAGAAGAGAGCGAGGCCAAAGGGGGTATCCAACCATCCATCCTCCCACCAGAATGTTAGGGAAAACCTCCCCCAGGGCTCAAAATCCCTGGGGTGTCAGTTTCCTTTACTAATAGGGTGTAGAGGCATATAGAATCACAAAATTATAGGATATACTATATCTCATAATCACAATATGGGAATAACCTAGTTTTATACACAACTGCAGCTAACATCTCTCATAATCCGGGATGCTACTTCTAAGACTAGATATCCTATAAGAACACAACCATTTAAAGAGATTTATTAGATTACTCCATTCCCTTTTTATCAGTTCTACTTTACGTTAATTAATTATTTAAACATTAATTAACCATGAAAAATTCCACATTAAAATTCATTAGTATCACACCCAATGTCCAATGTTCCTTCAAAATTACAACCTCATCATCATGTTCCAGCAAACTCCATCCCCATGGGTTAACACCATTTATTCAATTAGTCATTACAGAATTACTTTCCCATATTCCCAGGAATTCTAGAAAAACATTCTATGCTACTAAACACAAGGGGGATCAACACGGTGAGTAGATGTACTTCCCATCAAGTCTTTGCCTCTTATAACAAGAGCATATACCCATCCTCCCTTGAGAAGCTAAAAACAGAAAGCACATCGCATACCCCGCATGTCTTTGCCTCTTTCGGAAGAAGGGTAAGTAAGACCAGCTTCCTTGAGCAGTGGGGAAAAGTAAATAAGATAAACAACTAATCATAATTAGCAAGCATCCAACAATAACATCTATCTCATTCCATCATCCCTGGTGTCCTCCCCGACTCCCATATGCATAAACCAATGCATCTCGCCACTCTAGGCGTCATCTTCTACCACAACCAAAGGGCCTCCATACCCCATCATATCACAACACCCATCCAGGATCAAATCACAACACAAGAAGTAGGAAAACAAACATCATTACAATCGGGCTCTTATCCCTTTTAAAAACAAAAGGGTAACTTAGAACCCTCTAAGGAATTATCAAACAAATAATCTGTTTTGAATTAACCAATTTTTTATACATAGGTTCCACATTTGGGAAACATAATCAGTAAGCTGTCACAAATAAAGTAACCATGCTTACTGCACAATTTTTATTAACATTAAAATTACAACAAGAAGAACCAGATTCATTTACATGCCACTTTATCATTATCCTAACAATTATCAATTAATTCCAGTTTATGTTCTTTTCCAATTTATGTCAAGAATGAACAACTATATGAAGAATGCATAGATATCACGCCATCTAGCTAAACAAGTAGTAATAACATACGATCAATATCAATTTATTTATCCAGTTAAAATATTTATTATGTCAATTCCATTGTCATCCAGTGGGATTAAACATGCTAACAATACAGTTGAACGTAAAAGAAAAGAGAAGAAACGAATCCCCTACCCCAAACAGTTCTGGATGTTCATTATCCACACAACGGGTCACAATCCTCCTCTCGCGATAACTGCATCCACCCGAGGGTGCCACGGTACGACCGAAACAACAAAAACCCAAGAAAACTCAATTAGAATTATGGAGATTTCATGCTATAATATGTAAAGGAAAAGATGAGAAAATGAACCCCAAAAGAATGATAATAACAAATACCTTATATCAAGGATTGATAGATATTTCTTGGTTGCATCAATACAGAGTGGAACCAATCTTAGGAGGGAATGTTTGATTGTGAAACTCCTATGAGAATTAATGGGGTGTTAGAGGGTCTCATACCCGAGAAGAATGATAATGAAATAGGGAGGATGATATCACTTCCCTTTGAAAGATTTAACGGGGCGACGGTTTAAGATACACTTAATTTTTAATTAAAAGAGGATCATATGAACCATGCTGTTTGACCAAGTAAAAACATGTCGAGCCGTAGGGATATTTAATACAAGAGTTATGACCTTTGAATCAGCCTTAATGTCCGTAAAACATCACTTTAAATTAATTTTACGTCAATAGAAAATGAAAAAGGGGTAAACCTATAGGAATCATGGAATCACTGTTCACGAACTCAAAATTTGGCAAAGGAAAAACACTATTCATGAACCTCACTGTTAGAACCTAACCGATAGGACACTGTTCATGAACCTCACTGATAGAATACTATTCATGAACCTCACTGATAAAACACTATTTATAAACCTCACCATTAGAACACTATTAATGAACCTCACCATTAGAACACTGTTCATGAACCTCCCAATTAGAACAATGTTCATGAACCTCACCATTTGAACCTCACTGAGAGAAAACTGTTCATGAACATCACCGATAGAACACTGTTCATGAACCTCACTGATGGAATATTGTTCATGAACCTCACTGATAGAACACTTTTGATGAACCTCACAGTTAGAACACTGTTGATGAACCTCACCATTACAACACTATTCATGATCCTCGCCATTAGAACATTGTTCATGAACCACACTGTTAGAACCAAACCGATAGAACATTGTTCATGAACCTCACCGATAGAAAACTGTTTATGAAATTGGAAATTTAGTAATAGAAATAGAGGCTACTGTTAGACCTCACATTTGGAACTGTTCACAACTATCTACCGTTGGAACTGTTCACTGAGGGTCACTGATGTTACTGTTCACAGAAAGGGAAAACCGGAAAAGTGTTGGGGATAAGTGACCTTGACCTCCCGGAACACCTGAAACAATACATTTTCACAAAGTAATGGTCTGGAAAGGTCTGGGCCATTAAAGAATATATTTTATTTATAATATGTAATTGTTTTATCAGAATTATTTTTATATATTTTGTCTTTAAAAGCTCTTATTAATATATTTTCATTGGAAATTCATTAACAGAGTGCATATCTACCTGCATATATATTAACAGATTGATTTTTTATATTTATATATGGATATAAGTTAGTAGATCATGATTAATCCTCATAAGTATTAATATTAAAGAAAAACATTTTAATTAAATAAAATGTGTGATATAATTACACAGAGAGTTCAGATGATGAAATTATTTTCTTCTGTTTTGTTATATGAAACCATATATCTGGTTAATTTGAATCCACATATGCAGTTCATATCATTATATTTGAGCACCAACATAGTCAATTTATAAACCCTTAATTACACTGCAAAAACATGAAAGATCCCTAAAACATAGAGTATAAAAAATCATTTTAGTTTGATAGGTTCATAAGTCCTTCCACCTGTATAATATATCCATAGAAACAAATTTATACTATTTTTAAATAAAAAATTATTTTATTCTTAAATATTAAGTTTGATACTATGTAAAATGTTTATAGTTTGGGTGGATAAAAAATTTATTGAAGGGGTGAACTAAAGACACATTAAAAAGGGGACCCTAATAAGTGATATTGAGGTAAACTTGTTAGGGTAAATATTTTATAATTTGTTCCATACGGAGAGAAATTATTCATAAAAATAAAAGTATTTTATTTTTTAATAAATGTATTTAAAAATATAATTGAATTTAATTACTCATGTAATGAAGCGGAAATTCTGTGGAATTTTTTTTCATAAATATATGGAAATTTTACTAGTCCGCAAAATTAAAGGCGCATGATTCCGAGGCCCGGTGTACCAGGAATCAATTTCGGAACTTTTTATCATGTATGTTTTGTAAATGTATGAGTGGGTTTTTATAAATTTTTAACCGGTGCTAGGAATTGAAATCCGAGGGCACTGATAAACTCGCAACACCAGTATTCGCTTGAGAAGAATTTCACTTCAACAATAGTGGGTCGAGAATAGAAATTAGTTTTTGGGTTTTCTGGGAAAAATAATAAAACAAAGTGAGCTAAAATTTATTTTATTTAAGCTTTCATGTGGGTTACTGGTAGTTAAAACCTCCTCATGGAAGTTGGAGGTGGGACCACGACACCTTAACATCCCATGAGAGGTTATGGTGGTGAGGCCCACCCGTACATAACCTCCAGCAAAGGTTACGACGTAGGGACCACCTGAGACCACATAAACTCCCATTTGAATAATAGAGGCGGGGACAACCCGAACCCTATTAATGGGAGGAGAGTATAACCTCTCAACTATCCCCCATTAATGAGAGAGAGCCTCTTGACCTTCCCTTAATTTAATTGGTGCCAACTCCCCAATTAATTCATTCCAATACACGTGAATTAATGAGGTTGAGACTTTTAATTTAATTCTCTCTTTTTAATTTGTGCCAACGAAATAATATATTAACTAATATATTATTTGGCACAATGAATTCACTTGGGTTATTGAAGAGAAAGTTCTCAATGAGGAACCTCATCTTTCAATGAATAACATGTTCTTCCAACAAAGAATGCTGGTGACGATCCTTCTTCGACTACTTTCCCAGACCCCTACCGACGTGGAGCGACTTCCATGAGCCGACGTAGCTCGGGGTTGGAATCATGCGATAGAAACGATGAATAACAATTATATTTTTCAACTTTTCATGACTCCATCAATGAACAACAGCTGAAAATAAAAGGTAGGGGGTTTACATTGAGTAATATTCCTTTTATGTTTCTCATCTTCATTTGAAAGGAATTGATGCGAACTGTTGTAAATAATTGTTGTTCATCGTACTCCCTTTATGATCCAATTGCTATCACCCCTAAAATTAGAGGGTGCCGACTAAACTAACATGGCCTGACACCCTCTGTCATTCTATTTGTAATGTTTCCTTGGTTGGGAGATGAGGCGACGAAACGATGAAGGTAGCGATGACAAAGGCCGCGCTACCCGCGACCTCTGCGAATCGTTCCATCCCCACGATGCTCCGGTGCTCTGGGCCAAATCGTGGCCCTCCAGCCGAGCTGCCCTTGCTGTGCTGTCCGCCAGCGAACCGGCCGAGCTACCTTGGTCTGAACCACCGCTGGCTTCCCTGGATGAACCCCGCACCTCCTACACACCCCGGCCTAACCGGCCGCCAGGCAGGCCGGGCTCTGCCTGGTTGTGCCTGCCTGGCCATGCCCCGCCTAGGTGCGCCCTGCCTGGTTGCATTCCTCCTGGCCGCGTGCCATCTGGACACCCCCACCTAGCCGCACCCCGCCTAGCAGCGCCCCGCCTGGACGCGACCCACCTGGCCGCCCGCCTAGCCGCCTGCCTGCCGCCTACCAGGCCGCCCGCTTGGTCGTGCCTGAAACGTGTCGGCCCGCCTGGCTGCATGCTTCCCGAACCGCATCGGCCCGCCTAGCCGTGCCCTGCCCAAAACGCACCGCCTGCCTAACCGCTCCCTTCTCAGATGCCTACCGGTTACCTGGCATTCTGAACTGGCACGCGGTCCCCCTCACGACGCCATAGAAGAACCGCCCTGGACACGCCCTCCGGGCCGAGTCGCGCCGATCCATGCCTTCGTGATGCTCTGGGTTGAACGGCCCTCATGGCCTACTCGGGTGGGCCCAATGGGCTGGGCCAAAGCAAACAGGATGGCCCAATCAATGGGCTAGTATAGACCCAACTAGTATGACCGAGTCAAACCGGACCCAAGCCCACTACCGACCATTTACTTCTTTTGGCTATATCTTTGGCACTGAACGTCCATTTGAAGATACGTCAATGGCACTGGAAATCTAAGAGAATTCTCGTTCCTTATAGTATACCCCACTAAAGATCAGGATTTAGTTTAGATATAGTCAGTATGGATCGTAGACGAATCCAAACAGGCCCCTTGGACTAAAAGGCCAATAACTCACAGACCAGGCGTCCGATTGACTGGAGGCCTATTGCGTTGAGACCCCTATGATGAGGCGGACCATTGATATACTATTTAGTGTGACTTAGTGGCAGTTGACATATCAACACTTGTCTTGAGAAGCAGACTCTCCCAGAATCAAGCATACTACTTGCAGAACCCTATGGATGCCTGCGCTCTGACTACTGTTCCTAAATCCTGTGTGGTTTGACAGCATTGAATACTGTTCCTGGATCCCATGTGGGTTCAAAATCATTGAAGACAATTTCTAGATCCCATACGGGTTCAAAAACTCTGACTACTGTTCCTAGATTCTGTGTGGGTCTGACAGTTTTGATTTCTGTTCCTGGATACTATGTGGGTTCGACAGAATAACTATTCCTAGATCCTGTGTGGGTTTGACAGTTCTGATTTTTGTTCCTGGATCCTGTGTGGGTTTGACTGAATAGATGATTAATTCGCTACATATGATCATCTCTATCTCTCTAAAAATGTTGTATACATGTGTGACATGTGTCAGTAACTTTGTGTTTTTCTCATGATTGAGATGGATTACTTGATAACTTAGGTATATGTATGGGAATATATCTAAGTGGGGTTTTCTATTGATTTCATACTTTTTGGTTTATCCTTGTTGGATTTTTTGAGAACTTGAGGGTCTTGGGGTCCCTACTGTGTATTGTTATACTCACCCCAGCACGGGCTATGCCCGCACCTCATTGTGTTGGATGCATACAATGGACAACGCTGACCGAGGCTGAATGTACGAGGACTGGACGGTACCCGGAGGTGGACCTCTCGACGAGTCTATACTTGGAGGAGACTGATGGACGTGGAGTGCTGAGGAGGCTACCTGTACCTACCCTTGAGGTAGGATCCATGGTGGACGATCTAGGAGATTCTTTTCACTATTCATCTATTTTCGTCCTTTTCAGTTGTACCTGTACTTTTAGTTGGGCTTTTATTTTTGGCCCCTTTACTTTTCATCACTCTCTTGTTATAAAGTTTTACTTAGTGTTTTGTATCTAGGTGTGTATTCTGTTATGTGTGTTTTCAGTTATAAAGGAAATTCCCTCCCAGTTTAGGGATTTACACCATTGGTGCTAGTCGCCCGCCCCTGTCCTATGGAAGGAGGGTTTGGGGTAGTCACAACACGGGTCCCGGGGGACGGGTCATGAAAAATTGGTATCAGAGGAGTCGGTTCTACTGCAGAACTTATGACTCTGATCATTTCTATAAAGAAATATTGTTATGTGTAGTGAGTGTGGTTTTTCATTTAGGGAGTCCAATGTTGGTGCGGCGGATGCTGTATACATACACTAGGACCCTAACTTTTGATTTTATCACTCAGTGCATGAAAACACTGAATGTGTGTGTGTTTCAAGAGTTTTCTTAGTGATCTCTTTGAGTCATCTCACCATGTATAACTTACTGACTGTGGAACACCTCTTCATTTTCATGATGCCTCCACGTAGACAGCCATCCAGGGTTCAATGCTTTGTATGAGATGGAAGCCCACCAACGACGAGGCCTCAGTGTAGGGCCTTATCAGAGCGGATTCACCAGCGGTACCACTACTCGTTGGGCCAATGATTCCACCAATTCCACGATCCCCAGTAGTAGAGATAGAACTCCGCTTGAGCGTGTTGCATGAGTTCCAGTTCCAGAGGCTGCCTATGTACATGGGAAAGATGAACCTGCAAGCAGCTGAGGATTGGATGGAGGCTGTGGTGATAGTCTTTAGACTGGTAGGGACACCAACATTCCTTATGGTTATCCTTGTCGCGAGTCTCCTTCAGGAAGCAGGAGGCATATGGTGGAGCCTGATGCTCTAGGAGCATAACGAGGCGACACTTCACTGGGAATACTTTGAGAGCCTTTTTCGCGTGGAGTTTTTCCCAGCCACCCTACGTGATGTACAGATTCAAAAGATACTTCATGTACACCAGGGGAGCATGAAAGTGGCACAGTACTCCGTGAGGTTCACCGACCTCTCATGATAGTCCATAGATATGGTGTGGGACCCATTCTTCAGGGCCCGTACCTTCAAGAAGGGGCTCAGGAGAGAGACCAAGGCTTTTATGTTCTCTCCCAGCATCCCTACATAGGCGGGGGTGTTGGAGCAAGCACTCTTAGTGGAGAGTTTTCTTGCTGGGCATAAACCAGTAGCGAGACCCACCACCGGGCGTCACATAGCTGAGTCTTCTGCAGCTGGCTAAAAACTGATTTCCCAGAGGTCCAAACAGACCAAACCATCTAGTAGACAACCTCAGGACTCAGGTTTGGTTGTGCGAGGAACACGGGACAGAGCCTGTCATTTGAGGAGCATGTAGTGTCTCACATGCGGCAGGCAGGGCCACATGGCTCGTGATTGTCCGAACCACTGTACAGATGATCAGTAGACAGTTGGGGGACCTCCCAAACAGAGGAAGAGGTTCGATTGAGGTGATCCGTAGGGCGCAGGTAGACATGGAAGAGGATCTGGTCATGCAGCTGGCAGTGGATGTCGTTATGAGGTGTTACCACCACCACCACCAACACCAGGAGGTCCACCCCGACCGCAAGGAGTAGGTGGACTAGAGAGTGCTCAACTCTAGGTAGTTAAGGCTTACAATCACTGTGATCTATAGATGATTTGAGGTACGATATGTGTCTACTCCACCTTAGGTATAGTTCTTATAGACATAGGTTCCAGTCACTCTTTTATTTCCAATGCCCTCTTTTGGATCTCGGAGATTCCGACGGAGCCGTTGGCTTGATCCTTTCGACTAGAGACTCCTACAGGAGCAGACTCGACAATTACGAACTGGTTCCAGTAGTGTGAGCGTACTCTAGGAGGCGAGAGATTTGGCTAGGATCTCCTCATAATGGCGTTGAGGCCTTACGACGTCATCTTTGGTATGGACTGGTTATCTACATTCTATGCTCAAAATGAATGATTTAGGTGCAAAGTCTGGTGTGTCCACACGGATGGGACCAGGTTTTCCTTCACATGAGAGAAGGGAGTCTTTGCAGCATAGGAAAGACTTACTCAGAGGAGGGTGCAGCCGATCACTCATCAGTTGGATGCCCTTACCCTCAGAGCAGTATATGTGGAGTGTCCGAGCTATCTGGTAATGGTGGACCAGTATGTAGATGTTTTCCTTGATGATGTCCTAGGTCTACCTCCTCACAGAGAGGTGGACTTCTACATTTACATGTACCCTGTGATGACATCAATATCTACACCAATGTATTGGATGGCTCCCGCGGAGTATTGCAAGCTGGGGGTACAACTAGAGGACCTGCAGGGGAATGGATTCATCTAGCCCAGTGTTTCTCCCAGGACAGCCCTGATTCTCTTCGCCAAGAAGGAAGATGAGAGCTTGAGTCATCGTTTAGACTACCATCACCTAAATCAGGTGACTCTGAAGAACAAGTAACCACTCCTGAGGATTTACGACCACTTTGATCAGCTGAAGGGAGAACAGTGGTTCTCGAATATAAAACTCAGATCGGGCTATCACTAGCTCAGAGTTCGAGATGAGGATGTGTAGAAGACAACCTTCAAATGTCAGTACAACCACTAAGAGTTATTTGTTATGCCATTCAGCATAACCAATGCTCTAGCAATATTCATGGGACTCATGAATAGTATTTTCCAGCCATACCTCGATCTCTTTGTCATAGTCTCCATCGACGACATTATGATCTACTCGACTACAGAGGAGGAGCATGACTACCATTTGTAGGTATTACTAAACACACTCTGAGAGCACTATCTTTATGGTAAGCTCTGAAGTTCTTGTTTTTGATCTGAGAGGATCACGTTCTGGGTCACATCATCTCGGAGTCTAGGGTTGTAGTGGATCCAGTGAATATTGGAGTGTTACTTTCTTGGGAGCCACCCAGGACTCTGACGAATAAACGATGTTTCTTAGGTTTGGATGGTTACTACTAGAGGTTCATGCCAGACTTTTCAAAAGATTCAGTACCACTATCAGCCTTGACGAAGAATGGGTAACCCTATGTGTGGTCGGAGAGATGCTAGAAGAGCTTTCAGGATCTGAGGAAGAGGCTGACTAGTGCCCTCATCTTGAAGCTTGTAGAGAAAGGAGTATGGTACAGAGTTTACTGCAATGCATCAGGGACCAGACTCAGGTCTGTCTTGATGCTGGAGCGAGCAGTGATCGCCTATGGTTCTCGACAGCTGATACAACATTACCAGAACAAAGCTACCCACGAGTTGGAGTTAGCAGTAGTGGTCTTTTCCTTGAATATGTGGTGACACTATCTAATGGGAGAATTTTTTAACATGTACTCAGATCAGAAGAGTCTCAGGTATATCTTCTCTCAAAATGACATGAATTTGAGACAGCACCGATGGCTTGAGTTCCTCCAGGATTATGACTTCGAGATAGTCTATACTTTTGTGAAGGGGAACATTGTTGCAGATGCACTCAACAGGAGATATGGTATACAGCTCCTAGGCAAAGCAATAGAGCAGCTGGATACTTTACAGATATTCTTTTTTGATAGAGATAGAGCAGCCTTTCTACAGTCTCTTACTGTAACTCCCTTGCTTCCTTAGCGAGTCTGGGAGGCACAGCGTGGAGACGCTGACTGCAAGACACAACGTGCTCAAATATCCCTAGGGAAGGCACCTGATATATTTTCTATAGGTGGGGATCATGTCATCCTCTACAGAGGACGTACTATGGTACCAGTGTCCCTTCCAGAGTAAGTGTTGATGGAGATCCACACATCTCCTCTAGCGGTACATCCAGGAGTGGCGAAGATGTACTAGGACTTCGACGACAGCCATGGTGGTCAGCTATGAAGAAGGCAGTAGCAGAGTTTGTCTCTCGATGCCTTGCTTGTTAGCAATTTAAGGTAGAGAACCAAGTACCAGCAGGCTTGGTTCAGCCTTTAGAGTTCCCATAGTGGATGTGGGATGAGATATCCATAGACTTCGTGATAAGACTTCCATGTACATCCATGGGTCACAACTCGATTTGGGTGATCATCGACCAACTCACTATGTCGGACCACTTCCTACCGATCAGAGATCATGGAACAGTAAAGAGAATGGGACGCCTCTATGTGCAATAAATTGTGTGGCTACATAGAGTACCGTCTTCTATTGTCTCCGATCCTGACACACGATTTACTTACCGGCTATGGAAGGGGTTGTCAGAGGCTTTCAGGATGCAGCTTCATCTGAGCACTGCCTTCCATCCTCAGATGGACGGTCGAGCTGAGCAGACCATTCATACTCTCAAGGAAATGATCCGTGCATGTGTCCTCGACTTCGGTAGTAGTTAGGAGTAATAACATACCTTTGGTGGAGTTTTCCTACAACAACTGCTATCACTACACCATAGGGATTACACCTTTTGAGGCGTTGTACGAGCGACCTTGTAGATCACCCTTGTGCTGGATAGACCCAGGGGAGTCAACACTAGTGGGACCAGATATGGTATGGGATACCATAGAGAAGGTGAAGATCATTCATGAGTGTATGAAGACTGCATAGAGTAGGCATTAGTCGTACGCTGACAGGAGATTGAGACCTCTAGAGTTCGAGGATGGAGACCACATCATTCTACAGGTCTCACCTCGACGAGGTTTATTGATATTTGGCCGAGGTGGAAAGTTATCTTCGAGATTTATCGGACCCTTTCGGGTCCTCAGCAGAGTAGGCGAGGTGGCTTACTGCTTATCTCTTCCTCCTAAGTTGCACCGGGTGCATGACATCTTTCACGTATCCCAGTTGAGGAAATACGTGCATGGCCCTTCTCACATCATCGACCATGGGGATATGGACATCGACGATGTGGCGACTTTTATGGAGGTTCCAGTAGATATAGAGGATCGACAAGAGCGGGTCCTTCGGGGATGGTCGATACCTCTGGTGCGTGTTCGTTGGCTGCATGGGAACCTCCAGGACAGCACATGGGAGCGGGAGGCTCAGATGCGTGCTCAGTCCCCCCACTTGTTCCCATAGTTCGAGTTAAAGATTATAGGGATGTAAAGCCAAGAGGATGAGAGAATGTAAAGACCCAAAATTTTGTGGAAAACCTTTTCTTAAATACATGGAAATTTTACAAGTCTGCAGAAATTGACGGCGCATGATTCCGAGGCCCAATGTGCCAGGAATCTATTTCAGAACTTTTGTTTGGGTATGTTCAGTAAACATACGAGCGGGTTTCTATAACTTTTGAACCGGTGCTTGGAATTGAAATATGAGGGCACCGTTGAATCCGCAGCACCAGTATTCTCTTAGGAAGACTTTCACTTCGACGATGTGACACGAGAATAGAAGATAGTTTTTGGGTTTTCAGGGAAAATAATAAAATAAAGATACAATTTATTTTATTTAAGCTTCCATGTGGGTGACTGGTAGTTAAAACCTCCTCATGGAAGTTGGAGGTGGGACCACAACACCTTAACCTCCCTTGAAAGGTTATGGTGGAGGGACCCACTCGAACATAACCTCCCACAAAAGGATATGATATGGGGACCACCCGACACAACAAAACCTCCCATTTGAATAATAGGGGTTGGGACCACCCAACCCCTATTAATAAGAGAAGAGTATAACCTCTCAACTATCCCTCATTAATGAGGGAGATCCTCTTGACCTTCCCTCAATTTAATTCATTCTAACTACCCAATTAATTCGTGCCAACACTCGTGAGTTAATGAGGTGGAGCCTTTTAATTTAATTCACCCTTTTGAATTTGTGACAATGAAATAATAGATCAACTAATCTATTATTTGGCACAACAACTTCACTTGAGAGATTGATGTGAAAGCTCTCAATGAAGAACCTCATCTTCCAACGAAGAATGCATTTTTCTAATGAAGAACACCGGTGACAATCCTTCTTCGACTTCTTCCCTGGACACCTACCGATGTGGAGCGACTTCCACAAGCCGACGTAGCTCGAGATTGGAAGTGTGTGGCGGATGTGACGAACGATGATTCTCTTCGTCTGCTTTCTATGACTCTGTCAACGAATGATGCTCAACAATCAAAGGTTGGGGGTTTACACTGAGTAATATTCCTTTTCTTTTTCTCATCTTTGTTTGAAAGGTATCGATGCGAAGTATTGTAAATAATTATTGTTCATCGTACTCCTTTGATGAACAAATTTCTATCACCCATAAACGCAGAGGGTGTGGGCCAAACATACATGGCCCGACTCCCTATGCCAATATATCTGTGATGTTTCTTCATCATGGCGATGAGGTGATGGAACGACGATGGAAGCAATGACAAAGGCCGCGCTACCCGCATGTTCCACGAACCACGCCATCCCCACGACGCTCCGGTGCTCCGGGATGACCCGAGGCCCTCTGGCCAAGCCACCTTAGCCGCTCCATCCACCGGTGAACTAGCCGAGCTAACTCAGTCCAAACTACCACCGACTTCCCAGGCCGAACCCCGCGCCACCCACGCGCCCCAGCCTAACCGAGAGCTCGCCTGGTAATGATCCTCCTGACTACGCCCGCCTGGCCGCTCCCCGCCTGGTCACGCCCCGTTTGGACACGCCCCTCCTGGATGCCCTCCTGGTTGCCCGCCTGGCCGCGCCTGAACCACACTGGCCAGCATGGTCGTGCCCTTCCATCACTGTGCTGGCTCGCCTGGCCGTGCTCTGCTAGAACATTGCCGGCCCGCCTGGCCGCGCCCCTCCCGACCGCCTCCCGACCGCCCGACCTTCCAAACCGGCCCGCTGTCCCCCTCACGGATCCCTGGCTGAACCGGCCCGGCCGCTCCCTCCGGGCTGAGCTGCGCTGAGCCGTTCCATTGTGACGCACTAGGCTGAACTGGCCCCAGGCCCAGTCCAAACCGCCCTCATGGCCTTCTGGGCAGGGCCTAGAGGCTGGGCCAAACCCAACAGGCTGGCCCACCCAATGGGCAGGGCTAGACCCAACAGGTCTAACCGAATTGACCCAAACCGGGTCAGACCAGACCTAGGCCCACTACCGACCCTTTACTTCCATTGGCCATATCTTTGGCAGCAGACGTCCGTTTGATGATCCGTCAGCGGCACTGGAAATTTTGGAGCATAGAAATCCCTTTGAGTATACCCCACTAGAGTTTGTGGTTTAGTTGAGATATGGTCAGGTTGGATCGTACAAGAACCCAACCAGGCCCTTGAAATTAAAAGGCTAATAACTCACAGAACGAGTGTCTGATTTACACGCTGTCTATTGCATTGAGACCACTATGACGAGGATGACCATTAAGACACTATTTCGTGTGTCTTAGTGGAATTTGACGTATCAACACATGAATTGAGGAGCGGACTCTCTCAGAATCAAGCATGCTATGTGCAGAACCCTGTGGATGGCTGTGCTTTGACGAATGTTCTTGGATCATGTGTGGGTTCGACAGCACTGACGACAGTTTTTGGATCTCGTACGGGTTCGACAACTCTGACTACAGTTCCTGTATCCTATGTGGGTTCAACATTTCTGACTTTTGTTCCTTTATTTTGTGTGGGTTTGACAGAATAACTATTCTTGGATCCTGTGTGGGTTCAAAAGTTTGGATTTCTGTTCCTGGATCCTGTGTGGGTTCGACCGAATAGATGATTCAGTGGATACATCTGATCATCTATAGCTCTCTACAAATGTTGTATACCTGTGTGAGCTGATTCAGTAACTTTGTGTTTCCTCATGATTGAGATGGATTACTTTATAACTTAGGTATATGTATGGTCATATACCTAAGTGGTCTTATATGTTGATTTAATACTTTGTGGTTTATCCTTGTTGGATTTTGTGAGACCTTGAGGGTCTCGGGGTTCCTACTAAGAATAGTTATACTCATCTCTGTGTGGGCTATGCACACACCTTGTTGTGTTGGATGCAGATGACAGACGATGCTGACCGAGTCTGAGTGTATGAGAACTAAACGGTACTCGTAGGTGGACCTCACGACGAGTCGATACCTGGAGGAGACTGACAGATGTGGAGTTCTGAGGAGGCTATCTATACATACCCTTTTGGTAGGATATGTGGTGGATAATCCAGGAGCTTCTTTTCACCTTTCAGATATTTTTCTCTTTTTTAATTGTACTTGTACTTTCAGTTGGGCTTGTATTTCTAGCCCCTTTACATTTCATCACTCTCTTGTTATACAATTTTAATTTGTGATTTTTATACAGCTGTTTATTATATTGTGCGTTTTTCACATATAAAGGCAATGCCATCCCAGTTTATTGATTTACGCCTTTGTTGCTAGTCACCAGCCCCTGGCCTATGGAATGTAGGCTTCTGGTAGTCACGACACGGGGCCCCGGGGGATGGGTCATGACAACTCATCCCATATTTTCTATTTCTTTTCAGTGAAATGATAATTCTTTTTGATACATCAGTATAGATCAACAATATTATTATCTTTAAAATATGTGTATTACTAGAGTAAATTTTATTATATCAAAATAATCATCATCCATTATGAATTATTACTCTTAATGGGTTATTCAATATATATATCATTGGAATTTCAATGAAACCATATCCAAATCCATTGAAATATCATTGATTTCCATTTCCACCATGAAAAAACAACAAAAATATTTGGTTGATTACACATGATTGAAAAATGAATTCATTTACAATCAAAGTGTTCAATAATTTCATCTAAAAATTTCCAACCACCACATTCAAACAATAAAATGTTTTTAAATAATAAAAAATATACAAAGATAAATTTTTATTCACTAAAGGAAATTAATTAGATCATGGTGATAATTAATAGATTAATTAGAAAAAAATAATCTCAGTGTAAAGTTAATATGATTTTTCTCAACATTTTATAAATTTTTATAGCTTGGAACTGAATATTAAAATAATTTTTAAAGGTACTAATATGAATTTAATTATTACTATATATTATATAATAATTGAACATGAAAATGATTTTATGCAAAAAATAAAAATAAAAACGAAAATGTATAATTTAATCTTTATATATTGAATACATTATCATATAATATTTATAACAATTTCTGATAAATTAAATATTTAAGATAAATTTGGTATGTTCTATAATTCATGTGAAATGGTCAGGATGAATCTATTAATAAATTTTTTAATGCATACTATCTCAATGTCATAGTGGTTGATTACAAGACACTACTAGAACAACTAAACGAAGTTAATGAAATTGCATAAAGGCTTCTTGCAATCAAGGTAATTACATTGTAATATCTCAATGTTGGAATAATTATTTTTAAACTTCCTCTAATGTGGAATGATTTCAATAAATATCTCATGAAGAAGGGTGTTGAGGTTTCCAGGGAATAATAGTTAATGATTCTCTATATAAAATAATAATCCCAGAATAGTGATGTTTGAATTAAATCTAAATTTTATTTCATGTATAATAATATATAGATAACGACACCAAAAAATAAGTTTCTACATTCTGAGAAGAAAATAATGTAATTGAAAAAAATATAATCATTTAATGAAAAAAAAATATTTTAATTACCGAAATAAATATATTATTTATATAGAATTCCATTATATAAAGAAAGTGACCAATCCTAAAAACCCTAATAATATGCTCGATGTGATGATATCAAAATTTACTATGACATAGATAATTAAGGTATAATGTCTTGATATTAGGGCTTCTGTATATGTGTGTGTATTAATCAATGTTCAATATATTTAATGATACTCATATGGTGAAGGAATTACACTATATAAATTTTGTATACATGAATGTTTTTGATCAACGAAGGGTAAAAATAGATTTTTATTTTAGGAAAATAATTTTTTTAATTTTAATAAATGTACCCGATATGTAAAATTATATAGTATTATTTAATATTATTTATATGATTGGGTTTGGAGTGACATTTAAAAAAGAAAATATTATCCTCTCAATGGTTCAACTTTTTATGGGAAAAAGTATGAAAAATATGACAGGTATGAACTATTAATTAATATAGTGATTGGAACTTCTACATATTTGATTGATTCAACTAAATATTAGCCTCACCGTTTTTCTAATATCAACTATATCCCAATAAATATATTCATAAAAAATAATTTAATTAATTTTATATGTGAATTACACTACTAAGAGACATGGAAAGAATATAAAATAGCAAAAAAACAATTTTTATGAAGTTAAAATAAAAGCATATATATTATATTGTTTTAATTATAATTTATAATAGTATGGATTTAAAATGGGAAAGACATTAACAATACCTATAGATCAATGTGTGTTTTGTATTTTTTGAACTTAATTTATTTTTTTAATAAATGAATTACTCTAGTAGTAGATTTATGATCATGAGGAGTTTTAAATGAAAATTTATTTATTTTGGTAAAAAATAGATTAAATAATAACTAGATTTATCTCAAAATGATTGATTACAAAAAAAGTATTTATGGAATAAAGAGGTTATTAATAATACTAAGGAAATATTCTAATAATTATGGAACTTTATATTGTTTATTCTCAATCAGTTGTGGGAATTTTTAGAGGAAAAATATTTTGAAATTGAATATAAAATGGCATATATGCCTCTTTATAATTATATCTTGAGAGATTGGTAAGGAGATCCTAGTGTTTCAAAAATGAACTCATAAAGGTACTTTTTTGGAAGGGGATATTTTCTAGTGAAATATATACTATCAAGGCCAATCTATGTTTTTTATTTGGATATTTCATTTTCAATAATATCAGATCCTTCAATTCCTTCTTCAAATTCTATTTTATAGTATTGGAATAATGTAATGAAATTTTATATGGCAATTTTTTATTTACATCGGATCAAATTTCCCAATATTTTATTTAACATTTTCTTCATGAATTTTATTATATTTTATAGAGAATTTTTAGGTTTAAAAATTAACTATTTAATTCAAAGTAGGTTTTTGTAAAATTATTAAATATCATTTTATATTATTATTCTTTGTGATGAAAAAAACCTAAGGTAATTAGAACTAGAAAAATATAATTATTAGAATTTGAGAAAATTATTTTTAGTTTTTTTAATACCCTTTGAGTTACATTTTTAGAAATTTGAATTATAAATAATACAATTTATCATTATAAAGAACATAAAGAGATAGACATCAGATATTTGGATTCAAATCTACCATACATACAGTTCAAGAGACAATTATGAGAGAATTTTTATCCAATCTAAATTTATCACATTTATTTGATCAACATAATATTTTAACTTAATAAAATAAACATTTTAATTGGATTTATTGGATTTATAAGTTGTAACATGAGATATTTTTAGATAATTAGTTGTTTACTCTCTCAATATGACCATCATGGGTGGTGTTTGGTTGTGTTGGATCAATTTGATTGATGATTATGTGGTAGAAGATATAATTCATCTAATTATGAGAATAAATAGAAAGAAGGATTTCATGTCAAGCATATTTAAGATCATACCACACCACAACATAGTGGGGTGTGTGAATTTCACAATCATCAAATCAACATTATCTGATGATGACTAACATTCAATGTAAGTGATGTGGGGAACATGGTGGTGTTGGTGACATATGGAGCACTGGAACATTCTTATGGGGTTTATGAACCATTTAAATAACTTTATCTAATTAAAATTATCATATGAAATACCATATGGAAAAATCACCACGTGGGGAGGCGGATCGTCTTGAGATGATCCAGGGCCCCAAAGTTCATCTAATCAATGATCGAATAGTCCATGAGGATGTTCCCTTCAGATTATAGTGTCATGGTGATAGTATATTCCTTGTGGATTTGGTGGGATACCTCATGGTATTCCATTGTTTTGAAAAGTCATCCTAGGTGTATGGGGGTGCGTATCTGGGGCTCTCTTAACATTGGAAATTATAGTGCACTCTTCTCAACATCCTAAAACTAATGAATCCATGATTAGATGATTTTAAGGATAAATCAAGGATATATCAGCTATCAATATTCATCTAAATAATTAAATTATCATTAAATAAATAAAAATAAATGATCCTTAATTAATAAAATAGTTTGGTCGGTGGTTAAAATTTGTTAATGAGAAATATTATAGAATCTAAAGGCTAAAATATACATTATTTAATTATTTGAATCAAAAATTCCCAGTAATACATGCCAAGGGTCTAGTGGTCGAGTGAATTTAGAATATTAGAGATAAAAATACATTAACCTAATAATAAATACATAACATTTATTTAAAACTCTACATAATTTTCTTAACTCCAATTGAATTTATGAAAAGGGATCAGATATCCTGGGAAAGATATATAAGGAAAAGGGTGAGATAAAAATCCATATAAGGGAATACACATGGATATAAATCATAACATGAGAGTTAAAATACAAAACAAGATATTATAAAGAGTATGACCATAAGTGTAGAGAGATGGTATAAGAAAATTATATCGAAATATTATGGTGTCATAAACATATGGAAACAAAATAAAACATTATATCATAAAAATATGTCAAGGGTCACTCCTAAGACCATCATTATAAAGTGGGAAATATACCATGGTGGATTAAGTTCACTCCAAAATCCACTGCATAACATATCCTGAGATATTTTTATTTTCCCAATGCATTATAGGGCTATATCATTTTAGGATGACTTATCACATTAAATAAAATTATACATATTCATGGAACATGAGGATAACAAACAATAAAAAAATCAAAATAATGATATAAACCATTAGAAATAATTGGGCTTCATAATATTATTTGAAGGAACAAACTTAAGAAAAGTCATATGTATTAAATTTTTAATAAGGAAATAATTTTTTTTAACTTTCCTTATTGAATAAGGGACATAGGCTTTGAACTTATATATATAATTTAAAAATTTTATATAGATTATCTAGTAGAAGAAATAATTATAATGAACAACTTTGGTGGTGATTTGGGAAGTAAGTATAGGATATTTACAAAAAAACATTATTATTTTCAACAAATTAAGAAATTAACCAAGTGGATTATAAATAAAATAAATAAAATATTAGTAATTTCTTTAGGGTTTATAAACATTTAATTATGGTGATTCTTGATGTAAGGAAAGAAACCAAAATGTTCCCTTGTACTATTTTTATTTATATTAGGAATTTTTAATGGAAATAAATTATATATTAACCCTTAAATTAAATATATCCTTAAATTGATATATATGGAAGGGATATATATGAAGTTATAAAATAGCTAAATGACTATAGATTTGTATAAAAGGAATAAAAAGAAAAATATATATATAATGGATAAGTCATGAAGGATCGTTGGAAGATCCATTACTTTGCATTAATGATTTTTTTAAAAACCTCACATCATAAAAACAAGAATAATAAATTATTTTTTAAATTAGGATAGGTAAAATATATATTTAACATTAGAGAACACTTAATTTAGGTTCTAATTAAAATGGATAAAATTAGAATGAATGGAAATTATGAAAAAATAGGGGAAACCATATATTAAAGGGATACATATTATTCTTAAAATAGAATAATTTTGAAAAATTATTATATCTCACCAATAAAGAAAATTTTATTCAATGTGATCTCTAAAAATAAAAATTGCGTATTCGATATTCAATGAAATATGAACATAAAACATAATCTTTATAACTCATGAAACCATATTATGAAATAAAATAACTATATATTTTAGGGAGGAAATTAATCATATCCTACAGTAAATAAGTGAATGAAGAGAAATAAATTTTCAAATTTAAACAATATTTTATGAAATAATTTTTTATCCAGGAAGTAGATACACTATAAAAAATAATCTTTTTTTAAATATAAAAACATGAATCCTTGATGGTTAATACAGATGAAACCATTATGACATGAGTAATATTGAAATCAGAACATTATAAAGAGATAGATCATGAAATTAAACTTCGAATACCATGAATAGTGAATAACTGATGACACAGTAAGACAAATTTAAAGAAAATACACCATATAAGAGTAAATTGGTGCATAAATAAATACAGGCCTTAATAAAGGTCATTTTAAATGAGAAAACTCACCTTTTCCATATTAATCATGTTTATACACATAATATTTTGAATAATGAAATTAATTTTATTATAATCATTAGGAAGAACCATATATTTATTTATTTAATTTAATATTTACCATTTTTTCATATAACACTTATTTGTAATATTGTTTTCTTTCCTATGTCTGTTACTTTAGGTTATTCAATAATTTTATATGTAAATACTTATATATGATGACTAAGAAATAAAGAATTGTAAATTAGCTTAATAATATCCACAATATTAATAATGTTTTAGACATAATTTTTATATATTAAATATATTTTTAATTTTATATATGATAGGTATGGAAAAAAATTAAACTAATTGCTTATGGAGATAACAATTCAAACATACAGATGAATAATGATTCTATTGGCCAATGAATAAGAGATAAATAAGATAATGATAATTTGGAAATTAATACTAATAGTTAAATTATAAATATCACATTTATCATCCATTATATACCTTTTACCAACCATGATTGGTGGGGATGAAAATCAGAAGGGGTTTCTTTATGGTGGTGGTAGTCCGCACAATGCACTAATGAAACATTTTATTTTCATAACAGATGTAGAGGAATAAATAATTGTTATTTAATAAATATAATGACATATTGTTATAATAATTATTATGATGACACATTATCAGTATGTATATTAGATATTTTTTAGAGAATGATTATAAATAAATGGTCAAAAATAAGTTAATATTTACATTGGGGATAAGATATTCTCTTGGACATATCCTTAGAAGTAATGGCCTTAAAATAACTTCTAGTGATTTGGGATCACGTATATGAAAATGGATTATTGGATAGGTTGTTTTTGAATAGGTAAATGGGAAATTTTAATTGTATGTGTAACCATGGAGGGGGGAGGGGATGTGATCCCATTTTATGAGTGAAGAAAGTGGAACTTTTGGGAAAACCCTTTACCCTTCCATGATATCAGTACAGTATTCTATAATCAGTGCCTCCATAAAATAATAATAATTATGCGTGGGGTGATATTGGGTAGATGAATCCACACAATAAACATCATAGAAAACTCTTAAACTTGTTTCACGACTATAACCAAATGTTTTTATAAGTTTAAATTATGTATTTTACCTTGGTAACAAGGTTTTAAGTAAGTGATTTATATTTTATTTAAAAAATATAAGGTAATACATATTACAAAATATTAATGTTTTGAACCAAAATTTAATCTTCATTTAATCTAATTAAATTTATTAATATGGGAAATAAACATTTATATTAAAATATATAATATGTAAGAACATTTCTTGTAGAAAAAAAATTACTTTTAACCAACATGTGTTCATGAATCTTATTCAGTATTGATTACCAATTGAATGAGTGTTAGTGTAATGTCTAGAGTCTACATTCCACCTAACACTCCTCTGAGCCCGGTTGGCCAAATGGCCTCAAGAACATCTCCCCAAATTCCAGATGCTGCCGACTAGAAACGAGGGATATGGTGATGTTCGTGGGGAGACTATTCCCCCATTAGAATATTATAACACATCAAAAAAAATGTTGAAGTAGTATTACAATACAACCGAAGTAAACAACGAAAGACTAATAATACATATAACCAGATGTCATATCATATACAAGTGAATCATGTAACATGTTTCTAGGAAAATAGCCAAATAAGCCACATGGCTTTGATATATAATACAAGATCCAAAAAGGTACAAAAATAAAAAATATATCTCAACAACATCACAACCCTATGCATGGTTTTATGCTCTCCTCCTCCAAATTTGTTTATCATGTACCATTATGAGGGCACATTCCCTTATCAACACCTATATTCATATAACAGATTTTGGACCAAATAATGAATGAAATATGGTGTGAGATTGAATCATAGTAGAAAACCACCCATAGTCTATTCAAATCTACCGGTGTGTATATATATAAGACAACATAAAATAGTGAAAATAGTAAGCTAGTAAATACTAAAAGGAAAATAGTCCTACAACAATGTTTCCATTTATATTACATTTTCTTTTAATTAAAAATTCAATTACATTGATTGTATAAGTCTTGAGTTCTTTCCTAAGCATGACTATCCCCTATATAGTATTAAGCACCATAGATTTATTAGATGGCCATCTAGGAAATTATTGCTAATTTCTAAAAGCAAGTTAGTGATTTTCCTCGACAAACGTGTCATTACCCATTCAACATCCAATTAATTTAGAGCATTTCCTTGAAATTCCAAAAGTAAAATTCATGTATTAATCTTGGTGAAAAAATACCAAAACCCTATGAGCCCGTCCCTAGAAAACCTCTTAGAGGAAAATTAGATATCACTCTAGGTGTGGTATACCCAAGGTCACTGATCCCATCCATGGAGGTCCTTTAGGGAGCCCATGTATCAACCATGACATAATACCTACCTCTTGAGTTTTTACCTAGAATCCTATAAGGATTCATAAATTACTAGGAATTTATAGAGCCTCTATGAGGTTTTCCATTGCATCTATGGTAATTAACAAACTCATTGAGCATGTCCATTAAATTCAAAGAAATCCTAGTTTCACTAAAGGAGCCAATGAAAAATAGACACATATTCCAATTCATTTATTTTCCACAAAATTCATGTTTCACCTGATTCTATTTACCATTTAATTATAATAGCCCCCTTTAACAATTTCATAAGACATGATATGATCAACACCAAAAGCATCTAATAATGATTTACTACTAAGGGTGTCTCAACAACGATCAACCTAAAAGAAAATTACTATCATTACTAACATGGTCACAATGAATATAACTAGAAAAAAATTCAAATTAAACTATTACATGGCTTTAACATTAATTAATTCATGTGTGAAATTCATAGTTGGAGAAAAACAATCCAAACATGCCTTATCAAGTATATGCATAACATGGGTAAAAGGGGAAACTCATCTATCCTGCACCATAAAAAATTATAAAACCATCTAAAAAAGTTGTAAAAACATATAGAGAAGAAAATCTGTTTTAATAAAACCTAAAAATGGATTAAATACACACGACATAGGTATCCTAGGCCAAACAACCATAAAGTGGTCAAAACATGAACTCACCCATGGGGTGGCCATTAATACAAGTATTAAACCCGAAACATGATTTTAAACACCTTATTAAATACCTAAAAAATGATAGGCAACAACAATAATGATCTATAAATCTAGGTGATACCCCAAAAAATGAATGCGCAATAATCCTCCATATAATATCAACTAGATATTCAACAAAATATAACGAGACCACATACCTTAGACCCATGCTCAATAACTCATCTAGTATCACACTCTGATATTCCCATGTTTGGGAGAAATATATCGAACGAATGAAGACTGGGGTATTAGGAAATATGATCCTAAATCCAAATAGTTCAATTGATATCTAGAATAATTTAATAAGGTAAAAAAGGAATCGAGTCATTATCGTTGCAGATATAAGGAGACGAACGACGGTTGAAACAGACAAAGAATGGAGAGACGAGCTCATAGGGGTGAATATGAGCCTGAAGGGAACTCTCCCTTAGTTCCCTAATATTACTCGTGAGATATGTTGGTTTGTTTTAGGTTTTAAAATATTTCATGTGAAAATGGTAAATTTACCCAAAATAACTGGGTCGCATGTTTTCTACGCACAATTTACCTGACTGTGAAGAAACTGTGCTCATCCCCGTAGATGTCTTGGGAACATCACCCAGTTACACAACATGGTTTTACTAACTGTGTTGTAACCGTGAATATGATTATGTATGTCTACTATAACTACCAACATGTTCACACAACCATGCACTCCAATCTGCACGGTTTGAACTAACCATGCGACCTCCGCTTTTCACTCAAAACATGGGTTCTAGGCTCTAGACCAGCCCCAAACACCCCATATCCATCTATGACCCCACCAAGAATCCATATTACTTTATATTTAAGTAATTTAATGAGTAATATATGGAGAACTCATGATCCATACCTTAATGAAGAACTAGGTTCTTACAAACTTCCCCTTAAAGAAATTCATCCCTGAATTTCCCTTACTGGGGTGGTATTAAATTATCTGAGAAAAACTCTTGCCAATAAGAACAAACATCAATCTACCCCTCATAAATATCTTCCTAAACTCTTTCTTGCTTCCATATCTCCCATACTGAAGTAAAAAATGGTCTCTATAGAACCTTTGTGCTATGATCCACTATTCATATAGGATGCTTCTCAAAGAACACATCTGCCTATAAATCAACATTCCCAGGCTAAAAATCATGAGAAGGGACTGAATATTAACTCTGAAACTAAGAAACAGGGAAGACATCATGTATATCCTAATACCTCTAAGTAATAATCAACTGATATACAACTGGATCGACTTTATCAATAATCTCAAATGGTATGGTGTATCTCGGAAAAAGATTCCTTTGTCTCACAATCCTGTTGTGTATCAGCCTCAGCGCAACATGATAGAAAACCCAATCCCTAACCTCAAACTCCTGAGGTTTTATATGGTGATTGGAGTATTATTTTTTACAAGACTGTGCAATAACCATCCACTTCCAAATCAACTAAACCTGTTCAATGATCCCCTGGACAAGATGAGGTCCCAACATATCTGCTTGTCCTGCCTCTAGCCAACACAGTGGTGATCTAAATTGCCTACCAAATAAAGCCTCAAAAAATTACGTCTTAATATTATATTTAAATATATTATAATAGTATAACTTCACCAGTATTATATGATTCTCTTAAGAACCCATGAAAACTAGTACACGTTCCAAAAGAATGTCCTCAAGCACATGGATCGTGAGCTCTGACTGTCCATCTTTCTAGGGGTGGTAAGCTATGATCAGAAGCACTTGTGTACCCAGTGCCCTATATAACTTTTTCTAGTATCTCAATGTATACCGGGTATCTCTATCTGAAATGATAGAATACGGGACCCTGTGCAATCGTACAACCACCCAGATGTACATCCTTTTAAGGTCATCAACACTGAAAGTTTCCTTAATCGGTAAGAAAGGTTAAACCATCTTGAGCCTATGAAAAAACACCCAAAAAACATCATTAACTCGAGGTAAACTCAGTAAATGTTGGGAAAAATCCCTCAAGTCATCATTGAAGCATCTTTGAGGTGATTGTGTTTGCTGACAATGTGGACATCTAAGTGGTTCTTGTTGACAAAGCAAAACAATGGCATACAAATCTGTTGACAAATAGGACATCATGATGGAATGATGAGTTCAAGAGCTGAGGTCAACGATCCATGTTTGATTCAATAATGTCGACAAATGTAATGGATGATCTGGAGGCGGTACAAAAGAACAGATACAAGGTGGCGCTGTTTTCCGGTGTTTGCCAAAATTTTGGGCCTGAAAATTGACAAATGAAGAAAAGTGTTTTTGGCAAATGGACTTGCGCACTGAGGAGTTGGAGTATAGGAAACTTGAGAGCCATATGTTTTTCAAGATCAGAAGATCAAAATATGGCAAGGGAAATAGGTTCGCGCATGTTTGGAAGTTGGTCGCGCAAGTGTCTAGGAGGACAAAAGACTTGCGCGCCGAGCCTGAATCGTGCAGGTGACTTGCGCGCCGTCGCACAGGGTCGTCAATTTTACTATAAATACTCTACCATCCCTCTTAATTATTTACCGGAGTTCAACACTTTGAGAAATCCGAGCTCCCGTCGTGCAGGTGTGGTGGTCGCGCAAGTGGTGTGTGTGGTCGTGCAGGTGGGACCTGCGCGCCAGGGTGATAGTTGCGCGCCAGTGTTTGAGGCTGCGCGCTAGTGTGGAGTTACACGCCAATATTGGATTGGGAGAAAAATGAAGTGAGTCCCGAAGGTTTAGAGTTGAGGGAGCTTGAGTCGTGCAAGTGTCTGAGGAGGACTTGCGCTCCAGTTGTGACTTGCGCGCTGATACTTGCGTACTGAGATTGACTTGCGCGTCAAGTAAGGTTTATTTCCAGCACTGATTTTCAGGCTGCGTGGAAGTTGGAATTTTGCCCGATACCTTCAGTGCAAAGAGATATTCATCTACAGGTGAAAGTTTTACTTCAACATAGCATCTACATACAGAGAATGATGCATTCCTTCATGCAAAGGTAGAGACCTACAGGTCTATAAACTGTGAGTGGATCTTTTCCAAGAGCAGTGAGCAAAGGAAGAGGAAGAAGGTGATCCTCTCCACCTACAGTGATCTAGAGAGAGAGAAATAGCGAGTGAACCTTGGGAAAGCAGTGAGCTGACCCTAAACATTGTAAAGGCTGGGAGCCTGGGCATAGAAGTGATCTAGACCGAACATTGTATCCATATCTTGTGAAGAATAGTGGAATTTGGTACGACTAGTAACTTGTCGGCGTATTCTCCTTGGACGTAGCCCAGTGAGGGTGAACCAAGTAAAAATCTATGTGTATTCCTGTTTGCTTCCCTGCATTTCATTCAAAGCTTCATCATTAGATAAAGACGTAAAGAAGTGATCATAGTTTACACACAAGAGTAAACAAAATGACCCCTGTAATAAAGAGGTCAAGATCCAGTGGGGTAGTAAGAACATTGAAAATGAATATCCATACCCTGATTCACCCCCCATCTCAGGGTATAGAGGACCCTATTGGTCCCAAAAATTGGTATCATAGCGAAGGTTGTTATTATCAGATTTGTTTTCTCTGACTTGGTATAGTCGATCTGTGTGGTCAAAGAATCAATATTCTCTTATCTTGGTGTGCCATGGAAAAGGGAAAAACATCAAAGAAGAAGCATAAGTCAGGTGGTATTCCATAGTGTGGAAGTGTGTATGGAAAAAGTTTGATTCAATTAAAAGAATCAAACAGCTTATTGAAGGAAGGTATGGATGAATCTGATAGGGAAAAGATTGATTCACTCAAGCATGATGCAGTAATGAGTGAGGTACATGAACTTCAAAGAGATATTGAAACAAGTGATGATGATGAAGAAAGAATTTAAGGAATAATAGATATGAAAGCTGAGTTAGAGGCTGCTCTTGAAGAGATTTATGTTTGGAGAGCCAAAACCAAGAAAGCTAACAAAGTTGTTCGCGATGCCAAACTCTATATGCAGCATTAGGAAGAAGAGAAGTCTGAGTTGATGGATAAAATTGAGAAACTCATGTTATCAGCACCATAGAACTCAGAATCAGTTGGTGAGTATAAGCTTATGATTTAAGAACAGAAAAGGGAGATCGATGGCTTGAATAGAAATTTGAAAGATCAAGTCAAGTGCATCGATGAACCTGATATTCCAAGTGATGTTGGAAACACCGATGAAATTAAGTCTAAAGACATTCGGATCCAAGCACTGGAAACTGAGATCAACAAGATACGAAGTTTTAATCAAAGACTTATTGATGTAGCTACTAAGCTAAAGGAAAAGAATGATTCTCAAGGTGAAGAACTTAAAAAGGTGGCTAAAATGAAGGGAAAACAAACGGTTGTTGATTATGAAGAGAATCAACAGTCAGATGAAGTTCATAATCTTAAAGCTAGAAATGATGATCTAGAAACACAGTTGTCTACAAATGTTCAGAAGAATAAAAGGCTACAACAAGAGAATGCATGTTGTTCTGATTCTATTGCTCAAGAAAAATTGATGGTAACAGAGGAAAATGACATGGTTGATAAGCTGAAGTGTGAACTGGAATATGTGATGAGTTGTGGAAAGAATCTCAGAAAAGAACTCAATTCCCAACATGAATCAAGGGATATGAAAATTCAAAGGTTGGAAGAAGAACAATAATTAGTGAATAAAGAAGTAGAGAAATCCAATGCTAGAGGAAAGACTAAAATGAAGGATGCCCTTCACATGCTATTTTATTATCCCTCGGCAGGTGATGATGAAATGAAATGAAAATTTTCTATTTGTGAAAGGAGGCAGGGACAAATTTTCTCAACTCGAAGACCATACAGTTTGGGAAAAAATGGTATTGGGTTTGATGAATCCCCTTTCGTGCATGACAGAAAGAGGGTTTTGAATAGTTCCAGAAGTGGAAAAAAACATCTAGGTGATAGAGATAGGCCTAACAGAACTATATGAAAAGGAAAAGATGATATGTGCTACTTTTTCCAGATTCATGGCCACACATCAAACTTCTGTTCAGAGGCTCTAAAATACATCTCAGGCTGTGAAAATAGAAACTTTGATAAATTTGAGAATAAGAAGAAGTGTCATTAGAAATCAGAGCGAAGAGTCTCTTAGGGGAAAACATTTATCAGATGTTATTACTGTGGAATAAAAGGACACACAATGAGTATATGTCCGAAAGCTCAGAAGCTTAATGTCAGATAAAGAACTCAAAATGCATCAACATCTCGATAGGGAAATGATGAAATGATGTACGCATTTGATGAAAAATGTTTTATATGTTCTAATTATGGGCATTTGGTAAGACATTGCAGCAAGAAGAAAGCAAGAAATGAAAATGTACTCGAAAAGAGATTCTCAACCCCAGTGATGCATAATGAGAAATTCTACACTGAGAGACAATGTGGTATGTTTGAGAATAGGCTTAGAGCCTCAGGGGAATCACATGGAGCTGAACGAAAGGTGTATCAGTCACCTCCTCTGTCATACTCACAACAGCTCTCAAGGAGAGAATGTGAACAAACCTGGAAGATTAAGGGGAGAACCACTCCAACCGTGATAAAAGAAAATGAACGTTCAATGGAGGACCCACCATCAATGCAAAATAGGGTGATGACTCATAATTCTGATAAACGACAGATAAACAAATAATACGTTGAAAAATTCATGAGTAATGTGCCATAGAGAGGAATGGATGAAAAAGGAAAATCCCTGCAATGGTGGAAGAAGGAAGGGAAAATGGAAAGAAAAGAGATTCCTGTTCAGAGAAATAATCAAGGAAAATGGAATTTTGGTAGAACATCAAAGACAGAAATGTGTACTTGTGGGTTTAAACCCCAAATTTCGGGAAAGGCCAGGCCTGCAGAATCTTCATATTAGAAAAAGACTCAGCATGCAAGTAATGAATGCTTAGTCATATGGCCAGAGCAGTTGAAGTTGTCCAAGCAGCTGGAGGCAACATGAAAGGAGTGTGATGTGCTCCAAGAAAGAATCAAAGGGTTGACCCATCAGGATCAACCGCAATTCTCATCTTTAGGAGTATGGAAGAAACCCCCTCTCCCTATGTATATAAATGCTATTAACTGATGATTCATGTGTTTCGGGTTCTAGGGAGATACGATCCAAGGGGAAGTGGCATCTAAGGATGTGAAGTGTCGATGTGATATGCTCTACAGTTTCAATTGATTCAAATCAGGTACCAGAGTTGAAGAAGAAAGGGAGCAACATAGGGCAATAGAATGTGATTATGTTGTTAACTTTGTCTCTTGTTTCCTACAACGAGTTCCAACTCAGTAGGCTTAGAGATTTCGTTAATGGCTCAATTCCAAGTGGAATATGAGAATAGAAGATGCCGGAGGAGAAGAATTTTTATGATTCTAAACTGTGTGACTAACCCCAGGAAGTGTTTCACAACATAGGGGGAGCATTCAATAAAAAAATATGATGCAAGATCCATCAATGCGATAATTGGATGACTCGGTTCTGGTGTTTCTTATTGGGGGAAGAAAGAAGCACATGGAGAAGCAGCAATAACCTTGCATTTCATGATTATTTAAATTTCTCTAACAATGTGGTATCAACTGACTGCTTTTAGGATACCAAGAAGCTGTGGAAAAAAATCAAAGGTGTTTCAACAAAAATCTGAGAGAAGATATTCAAAG
Source organism: Viscum album (assembly GCA_963277665.1). Taxonomy (NCBI): domain Eukaryota; kingdom Viridiplantae; phylum Streptophyta; class Magnoliopsida; order Santalales; family Viscaceae; genus Viscum; species Viscum album. The sequence goes on from OY728150.1 coordinate 1,540,435,386, forward strand.
AAATGAAGTCATTAAACAGTGACATAGAAAAAAGTAGCTGAATGAAATGAAGCCACTGAAAAATGAGTCAGTGAACAACATCCTGATGAATGTGTTGAGGAAGAAAGCAACACAGGGAGAGAAGAAGTGGCTGATACTGATTCAAAAGAATACACTAATGATGAACAAGAAAGTGTCAAGTCTGTGTCTACAAGGAATCCAAAGAGATGAGCTGAAATTGATAAACAGAATATCATTGGTGATTAGTCAGATTCAGTTCAGACAAGGAAAATGAAATCACTACAGCAGGCATCTTTTCTATCTCAGGTTGAGCTGAAATGCCTTGCTGATGCATCTGAAGATGAAAACTGCATTCAGGCCATGAATGAAGAGATAGATCAGAATTGAGAAGAATTAGACGTGGGAGATTGTTTCGAGGCCAGAAGATAAAAATGTCATCATGACTAAATGGGTCTATTAAGACAATATGAATGAATATGAAAGAGTTAATTGGAACAAAGCATGACTGATGTGCAAAGGAGACTCCCAGATAGAGGGAATATGTGGTGATGAGGCATTTGCACCGATTGTAAGGCAGGGGGCAATCAGATTATTCCTAGCCATTGCAGTACAAAGAAAGTTCAATGTGTTACAGATGGATGTCAAGACAACATTTCTAAATGGGTTTCTAGAGAAAGAAGTGTACATTGAGCAGCCAGATGGTTTTCTCATTCATGAGGATGAGAACAAAGTTTACAAGCTGAAGAAGGCGTTATATGGGCTGAAACAAACACCAAGACCATGGTAAGGAAGGCTATATCAGTATTTAATGAAGCTTGGTTTTCAGTTTATGGGATTTTATTACAATCATTATTTGAACAACAACAGTAATCAAAGATGAGACTGGTCTAAGAAAATTCCAAAGAGATGAAGACTCTGGTTGCTACCTGGATAAAATTATCAAATGATGATAATGGCAAGGAAGTTAATATCAAAAAATACAGACAGATTATTGGGAGTATACTGTACCTGACAGCGACGAGACCTGATATCATTTTTTCGACCTTCCAAGCAGCGAGATATCAAAGAAATCCCAAAGAATTCCAGATGGGTGTAGTGAAAAGAATAATTCGGTATATCAAAGGCACTGTGTATTTCAGTCTGATGTATAATGACAAGTCTCAATTTGTGTTATTGGGTTACACCGATGCAGATTGGGCTGGATCAACAGATGATAGAAAACCAACGTTAGGAGGTGCATTCTATCTTGCTGGATTGTGTATTTCTTTCCTAAGCAAGAATAAAGATTGCATTTCGTTGAGCACCGTGGAAGCTGAGTATATTGCGGCCACTCAAGCATGAAAATAGTTATTATGGATGAAGTAACAACTCGATGATATGGGTGTTGAGGTGAAGTCTCAGGTCAGAATCCTGTGCGATAACTCAAGTGCTATAAATCTCAGCAAAAATATCTCCATCACTCATTGACAAACCACATTGAGATACAATATCATTTCATCAAGGAGAAGGTGGAGCAAAGCATTGTGAAGTTGGAGTATGTGCCTATAGAGCTACAGGTTGCAGACATTCTGACAAAGGTCTTACCCAAGGAAGCTTTTGAGAGACATCGACTGGCTCTGGGATTTCAGTCGATTCCCCGCACTTGAAAGCGTGTGGATGTGACCCCCCTCTCCCCGAGGTATGATGTGCTGATATGTGTTCTCTACAATGTTATAGAATACAAAGGAGCGTCCTTTGGGTTCGTTGACAAAGGGGGAGAAAATGGTGATTGTTCAAGGGGGAGACAATGTAGAGATTTGAAAAATCATGAATGATATGGGGAGAAGCTAATAGGTGGAGCAGACAGATAGGGGGAGTTGAAGCTAGTTGAATGTGCTTAGCCAGAGCTTAGCTTGGACGACACAGGCAATAAGGCTAAAGAGGTTTTGAAGCTGACAAAGAATGAAGCTGTGAACAGAAAGGGGGAGCATTTAAATCAGACGATGCTAGAAGTGATCGATCAAAGAATAGATATCACGACAGCTGCGGATCATGATAAAAGAAGAAGAGTAGTGCTGAAATGTGGTAAAAATATTTCCAAAAAAAGATTGGTCTTCCAACATGTCCTTCAACAATTGGTATCTGTTTAGTAAAAATTGGTATCAGGTTGGTGTCAACAGTGGATGTCAGAGATGAAGTGATTCATTGATGAACATTTCATTTACTCTTGTTTCTCACGTTGAGAATTGCTCATGTGGGCTTAGAGTATGTGTTGAGTAAATCCGTGATCGCTATCAGAATCGCAAAAGGCGAATGGTGGCTGAAGAATTAATGATGTATCTTTCCATAAAAGAGTTTTCAACAAACCCAAAGGGGGAGATTGTTTGGAAAAAATCCCTCAAGTCATCATTAAATCATTTTTGAGGTGATTGTGTTTGTTGACAAAGTGGACATCTGAGTGGTGCTTCTTGACAAAGAAAAATAATGGAATAAAAATTTGCTCACAAATAGGATTTGATGATGGAATGTCGAGTTCAAGAGCTGAGTTCAACAATCAATGTTTGATTCAAGAACGTCGACAAAAGGAATGGATGATCTGGAGGCAGTACAAAAGAACAGATACAAGGTGGCGCCGTTTTTCGGTGTTTGCCAAATTTTTGGGCCTGAAAATCGACAAATGAAGAAAAGTGTTTTTGGCAAAGGGACTTGTGCACCGAGGACTTGGAGTATAGGAAACGTGTGCGCCATATGTTTTTCAAGATCATAAGATCAAAATATGTCAATGGAAACAGGTTCTCACAAGTTTGGGAGTTGGTCACACAAGTGTCTAGCAGGACAAAAGACTTGTGCGCCGAGCCTGGATCGCGCAGGTGACTTGCGCGCCATCGCGCAGGGTGGTCAATTTTCCTATAAATATTGGACCACCCCTCTTCATTATTTACTGGAGTTCAACACTTTGAGAAATTAGAGCTCCCATCGTGCAGGTGTGGTGGTCACGCAAGTGGTGTGTGTGGTTGCGCAGGTGGGACCTGCGCGCCAGGGTGATAGTTGCGCGCCAGTGTTTGAAGATGCGCGCCAGTGTGGAGTTGCGTGCCAATATTGGATTGGGCGTAAAAGGAAGTGAGTCGCGCAGGTTTATAGTTGAGGAAGCTTGAGTATCACACGTGTCTGAGGAGTACTTGCACGCCAGTTGTGACTTTCGCGCCGATACTTGCACGCCGTGATTGACTTGCGTGCCAAGTAAGGTTTATTTCCAGCAGTGGTTTTCGGGCTGCGTGGAAGCTGGAAGTTTGCCCGATACCTTCGGTGCAAAGAGATATTCATCTACGGGTGAATGTTGTACTTCAACGGAGCATCTAAATACATAGAAAGATGCATTAATTCATGAAAAATGTAGAGACCTAGAGGTCTATAAACTGTGAGTGGATCCTTTCCAAGAGCAGTGAGCAAAGGAAGTGGAAGAAGGTGATCCTCACCCACGGCAGTGAGCCGGAGAGAGAGAAACAGGGAGTGACCCTTGGGAATGTAGTGAGCTAACCCTAAACATTGTAAAGGCAGTGAGCCTGGGCATAGAAGTGATGTATCGCGAACATTGTATCCACATCTAGTGAAGAATAGTGGAATTTTGTATGATTGGTAACTTGTCGGCGTATGCTCCTTGGACGTAGCCCAGTGAGGGTGAACCAAGTAAAAATCTATGTGTATGCCTGTTTGCTTCCCTACATTGCATTCAATGCATCCTCATTAGATATAGAAGTTAATAAGTGATCATAGTTTACACACAAGAGCAAACAAAGTGACCCTTGTAATAAAGAGGTCAAGGTCTAGTGGGGTAGGAAGAACATTGAGAAAGAATATCCATACCCTGATTCACCCCCCCTCTCAGGGTATATAGGACCCTATTGGTCTCAATAGTAAACCCATCATGAAATCCATTGCAACTTCATTATATTTTCACATAGGGATGGTTATCAACTATATAAGTAGATCCAGTCGCTAGTGTTCCACCTTCACCTACTAACAGGTGGAGCCTCTCATGAGAAACCAACAACATCCCTTTTCATACCTGGCCTCCGATTCTGATGATGTAAATCCCAATACAGCATGGTGACACTAGGATTCAATCCACATATAGATGCATAAAAATCCAACATCAGCTCTTCATGCATGTCTGTATAAACTAACTCACAACCATGTAAATAGAGAAACTCATACTCTCTTATAATCTTACCAAGAGGAGGGTCCTCACCTGATATGCTCTCTCGAAGAACTATGAATTCCAATTTTGATAGCTACCTCATCATTAATCCTTCTAGTATGGTGGAGATAACAACTAAATATGAATGAAAATTCTGTCTCTGAATATTTTTCACCTCTAAATTCATCTTAGATCACAACGCCATAAGTTTCCCCTCGTTAATGGCCTGTGTCACTACCTTCAACTGAGTCCTCCTCCTCAAAACCTCTGCCACTGCATTGAACCTACTGGGCATGTAGTAAATATCAATTTCTAAATACTGAAAGTATTCCACCAAAACTCGCTATCTAAAATTCAGATCACCCCGAGTAAATATGTACATTAGGATTTTTTGGTCCTTGTACAAAAAAAAATGTTCTTCCACTAAGTAACTTCTCCAAAAATATAAAGCATGAACAACTCTAGAAAACTCTAGATCATGTGTCAGGTAATTCCTCTCCTATGACCTCAATTGTCAAGACCTGTATGCGATGACTCAATACCCCTAAATAAGAACTGATATTAGAATAATAATAGATGCATCACAGTACAGATTGAAACTCCTACCTAAATCATGAAAAATCAGTATCGACACTGAATTCAATCTCGCATTCAACACCTGAAAGGCCGTATCTTATGAATATGTCCCAACATAATTTGTACCATTTTTAGTTAGGCATGTATACAATGCTTCTAAATCTAAAAATCACAGCATGAAATACCTATATTATCCATCCAACACTAGGAAACTCTACACCCAAAGGAATATTTGGGATGCTATTGGGATTTTACTACTCTCAAGTTCTCTATGTCCACTAATTCTATTATCTTTGAGATGATGTGACCGTGTATGTGAATCTGATCCATCCAACAGTGGCACTTAGTGAGCTTAGCATATAACGAAATATCTCTTAGTGTACTAATTACAATATCAAGATTTTTGGTATGGTTGTGTTGATTATGGGAATACACCAACATACCATCAACCAAAACCATGAAAAATGAGTCAAGATAAGTATGGAACACATAGTTCAACGACACCATGAAAACCAATGGCGTGTTCATGAGACCGAACAACATAACAAGATACTCATAAAGACCAAAACTACCCCCAAAAGGCTATTAATGGTATGTTTGATGATCTTACAGACACCAAATGATTACTGAATCTCAATTTTATCTTTGAGAAGACCTGATCATCACATATATGGTTAAAGAGATCATATATTCATGGTATATGATACCCGTTTTTATCCACCAACTGGTTCAGTTTTTGATAATCCACGCCGAGCATGAGGGTACCGTTAGTGTTTTTCACAAAAGGATTGGTGAAACCTATAGAGATGTACTGAGAAAGATGACACCATTGAATTTATAGTCATCCAGCTACCTCTTGATCTCATACACCTCCATCGTAGACATCCTATAAATAAGAATTGATACTAGTCCGACTCTTGGAACTAGCATGATAGAAAACACTGCCTCTGTTACCAGAGGAAAACCATAAAATTTTCTAGGAAGACATACCTAAAATGATCAACCACTAGAGGGAAATCTAAATTATGTGTTCCCCAGTCATCCAGATAAAAACTCGCTATATGTATTTATATTCCTCCCATCCCACAATACTCAAGTCCATCTCGTCTTTCCTAAACATCCCATTCCCCTTTGTACATAAACGATCTTCCCTTTTTTTCATGAAAATATCCCTATGGAGATAGTAATAGAAAAAGTCCTAAAAAGAAACTCGATAGTACATCCCAAGAATGACATCAAAACCATTCATTTTTAGGATATAGAGATCCCATGAGAAGTGACACCCACCATCTTCAAAGGGGAACTCGTTTCAGTGATGCACACCTACCATTTTAATTCCTAAAAAATTTACTAGAGTCATGATGTGATTAGAATAAAAAACAAAGTGTCCAAGGCTCTCCACAACAAGAAAAAATATGATACTACATGAATCCCCTATATTAAAAATCATAGAAGCTAAAATAGAAAAAACTAGAATAGTACCTCTGACAATGGATGGTCTGGGATTCTTCTTCTATTGGTTCTATTACAGAGCAAAAATCTAGCCTATACCATGTCCTAGAGACACTGCCTAGCTACCCAGAGCTAATCCACCCTACGGTCTCTATGAACCTGGGGTCTAGCTACCATACACACTACCACCACCTACGCCTGAACAACCTAACACATTCCAGTTTCCTGATTGGTGAGAAGTTGCAGACCCCGATCCTAAACATGGAGACGATGAAAATCCTATCTCACTATCTATTGGATAGAAATTCCCATAAAATCATTAAAAATGGACCATCTTACCACAATATCGGCACTAAACTAAGTCCTATAGGCACTATGGCCTGGTATTCCCTAGTTGACTAAACTGGTAGCATCTCACCTAGATAGGGAAAGAAATGTTCTAACTGATCATACCACTATGAGGAAGCTCTAGACGACACATCCTACCACCTATTGAGACTATACCTGATCTAGGTATCGAACCACCATGGCTCAAACCTTTAGATTCCCTCAGATTTCGCTATGTGATCAGCACCTGATTCCCTATAGCAGATACAACAGTCAACCTGGATACATTTTTCAACGACCAAATTTCATATTTGACACCATCCTCAAATTGTAGAGCCTTTGATAAATCAAAACCCATTAGGATAAGTGGGAATATATTGAGCACTGTAAAATCTGTCGATTATTCCATCACTGGCAATGTGCCTTACTCTAGTTTCATAATATCACATTCCTTTTCATCCCTCAGCATCTCGGAATAGTAGTAGTCATAAAAGACTATATGGCAATCATCCGTAAAAATACCCCAATGATTCCATATCTATGTTTTCACGTGAAAACATCTATTTGTAAAATTACACATCTTATAAGTGGTGGGATTTAACATTCTCTTGGGAGGCATCTCTAGATTCTTGAAGATCGACAAAATGACCAATAACCATGAATCTACAGCCTATGGTCCACCATATCCAAAAAACGAGGGCAGATGCTATTTCTAAAACACCTATGCTAGCTAATCCATATACATGGAAATATATGATTCTCCCAAAAAGCTTTCCACAAACATCATAATTCCTTCAAGGTACCATGAATAATCACCAGCATTTGGTATATCAGCTAGTTCATCAACTGGAAAAAATTTAGGATCCACTGGTTGCCCATGGCCTACCAACTCTGGGGTATGATCGTCACCTCCCTCCTGGCTTACATTTTGAGGTCTTTATCTTGGTGTCAATATACAAGTTCAATCATTCAGCTTAGTTCCATATCAAACAAGGCCAGAGCTCAAAAGAAAAAAATAATAAATTTCAAAAACCATACTCTAAACAAACATTCCTCTACCTACCCCATGGGTCATTTCTTGGTGAAAAATAACAAGAACCATTGTCGAGAACCCATTACTAAGGTCAGTTTTGGTAATGTTCTCATTTAAAATAAATTTTGTCACCACTTTTTTCTCCATCATATGTTTTAGTCTGATTCCACATTAAAAACTAGAATTGGAACTCATTTCAATCTTATCACATTTCCTTCATAATGAGTATCCAGAATTGTATGCTGAATCCCAATATGTTGGGGCCCATACTCCCCCCTAATCAAAGCATCACATCCATGTATAGAACATTGGAGAACAGTTTAATATCATGCCAAAACATGATCTAGAAAACTCTAATCCAAGAGGGACCATACACCTCATGGACGAAAGCACTAAATTCCACCAATTTGAACCATAGAACATACCAATACACCAATCACAAAAGCATGCATATCTATCATAATACCTATCAAAATTTCAGGTAATCATTAATGCTTCAAAATGGCATGGACAAAATCTATGGCATGTAATTTATAACAAGTTCTTGTATGATGCATGAGATAGAAGACCCCCATCTTATCGTGTTTTAACACAATATAACCACAATCATATCAAGAATAATATCTCTAGATATGTGAATCACCCTATATTGAAATTGGGTCAACTGTAATAAATCAAAATAAAAAATCCAAAATTCAATTCGAGGAAATTTGGCTTCTTATTGTATGCGGGGTAGCTATTCCCCGACACATCATATTGCAAAAAAACATTTCCTCCATATACGTTTATAGTGTCTCATAATAGTAAATAAAATCAAGAAATGAAAAGAAAACCTCATCTGATTCAACTTTGTAACTTCCCTGGTCCAGATGCCACATAACATTTATCCAAGCCCAGTTGGCCACTTGGCCTCCAATGCATCTCCCCAAACACCATAGGCTATTTACTAGCAGTGAGGGATAAGATGATGTTCATGGAGAGACTATGAATTTATTGTAAGCGTATAACATAGTGGATACAACATACAGATAGAATAATAAGTATTACCATACAACAAAAGTAAACAACAGAATAATGACAACACAAATAACTATATTTCATATCATATAAAAAGGATGCATGTAACATGTTTATATGAAAACGGCCAAACAAGTCACAAGGATATTACATACAGTACAAGATCAGAAAAGGTATAATAAGAGAAAGAGTATCCCGGTATCATCACAAGCCTAGCATTGGTCCCATGCTCTCCTAGTCCAAAGCAGCATATCTTGTACTAGTATGAGGGTGCTTGCCTTTATCGACACCTGCATTCATATATTAATGTTTTTTCCAAAGAATAAATCAAACATGGTGTGAGAATAAATTATAGTAACAAACCACCCAAGGTCTATACCAATATATAAGGGAGTATATATAATAGGGATTGTAAAATAGTAAAAATAGTAATTTAGGTAATACTCAAAGTAAACTTTCTTAGAAGCACTAATTCCATTTACCTTCCATTTACTTTTAACTAAAAATTCAATTACCTTGATTGTATAACTCTCGAGATCTGGCGTAATTTTGGAGATCCACCATATAGTAGTTAGCACCACATATGCCATAGAAGACCATTTAGGAACGTATTGGAAATGACTGAAATCAATCTTGTGGTTTGGATTAATAGACATGCCATAACCCATTCAATATCCAATTCAATATCCAATTAACATCAGGAATGTCCTTGTTGTTTCTAAAGTGGAATTCAAGTATCAATATATCTGGAAAACTACCAACAACGTATTATATTATCCATAGAGAACATCATAGAGGGAAATATTGTATCACTCTAGGTGTTGTATAACATGTATCACTAAGCCCATCTTTTGTGGTACTCTAGAGATCCAAATTATTACCCATGTCATAATCCCCACCTATTGAGTCCATAAATCGAATCCTATAAGGATACATGATTCACTTGGAATTTATAGATCCTCTTTGAGCCCTTCCTTGGAATCCATGATTCAAATGCATCATAACAATAATTTACAAACCCATTGAGCCCATCTAAGGCATTCCAATGATTCCACGTTTCACTCAAGGGACCATGGTAAACTATACATATTATCCCATCCATGGAACTCCCATAGAATCCATGTTTCACCCAATTCTATTTACCATTTAATAATAACATGTTCATTTAACAATTTCATTTTATATGCATGGGTCAACCCAAAAAGTATATAATATTCATTTAACACTAAGGGTTTCTTAACTAGGATAAACCTCAAAAGATAGGCCTATCATTGCTCACCGGGTCATAACTCAGATAAGAATAAACACATGAAAATTAAACTATTTCCGAGATTTAACGTTAATTAACTAACATGGGAATGTTCACAGTTAGAGATAAACAATCCACACATAATTTATCAAGCCTAGGAATAAGATGGGTCAAAGTGGAAACTCTTTAATCCCTCACCCTAACCAATTAGTTAACCATATAAAAACATGTTACAGACGTCGTGATAGGAAAATCAATTTTAAATAACCCTCAAATTGGATTCAAGGAACACCACTTAGGTATTCTAGGAAAACGACCATAAAACAGTCAAAGAGGGAACTCACCCATGGAGTGTTTCCTAAATAGAGTATTAGACCAACACATTCCTTTAAAAAACCTTATTAAATAACTAAAAAATGATAGTCAACAACATTCATGGTTTATAAATCAAGGAAACACCCCAAAAATGGACGTACAACACACCGATTTATATAATAAACTCGAAATTATACAAAAATCATGAGATCAACGATCTTAGACCTATGATAGATAGATCATCCAATATTAAGCTCTGATTCACACTGGTTTAGGGGGAATAGTAAGAACAGATGAAATGAATGATATTAAGGCAGGTGAGCCTAAATCCAAATAGCGTAATTATTATCCAAAAGAATCAAATACTGATAAAATGGGATCTAGGCATTACCATTGAAGATACAGGGAGATGAATAATGATCGAAACTCACAATGGATGGTGATATGGAATTAGATGCCGTTGTTTTCGCTTAAAAAATATGGAGGCATCATTTGTATGGAGTAAAGTGTGATATATATACTGATCACAAAAGTATAAAGTATATATTCACTCAGAAAGAGTTAAACATGAGGCAGAAGAGATGGCTAGAATTAATCAAGGATTATTATTGTACAATTCATTACCATCCGGGAAAAGAAAATAAAGTTTCTGATGATTTGAGTCGAAAAAGTAATGCTTCATTAGCAGTATTGTGTTTGGAACGTGATCCTTTGGTTAAGGATTTGATGAACATTGGCATAGAAGTTGTTGGTGCAGGATGTTCTTTTGTTTTGTTTCAGGTATCAGTGAGATCATCTTTATCATATAGAATCAAGCAAGCACAGAAGCAAGATAGTGAGTTGCAGAAAAAGGTAGAGCTGGTTTAGAAAGATAATTTTCTTGAATTCAACATTGATAATGTTTGCGTTTTGAGATTTGGGAAGTGATTGTGTGTGCCTTGTGATTCACAGTCGAAGAGAGAGTTGTTATGTGAAGCTCATAGTTCTCCATTTTCAGTTCATCCTAGCAGTACTAAGATGTACAGAGATCTGCCGGAGTATTACTGGTGGGATGGAATGAAAAGAGATATTGCTGATTTTACTGTGAAGTGTTTGACATGTCAACAGGTTAAAGCAGAGTGGAAGTTACCGAAAGGGATGCTTCGGCCTTTACCAGTTCCAGAGTTGAAATGGGAGAATATATCCATGGACTTTGTTGTGGGATTACCGAAGACATCTCGAGGTAATAATGAAATCTGGTTTATTGTAGTTCGGTTGACTAAATCTGCTCATTTCCTTGCTAAACGAGATACTTTTTCCCTAGATCAACTTTCCCGTTTGTATCTTAAAGAGATATTTAGGATACATGGAGTTCCTTTCTCCATTGTATCTGATCGTGATCCCAGGTTCACTTCTAACTTTTTGAAAGGCCTTCAGAAGTCATTGGGTACTAAATTAAATTTTAGTACATCATTTCATCCTCAATCAGATGGGCAGTCAGAACGAACAATTCATACCATGGAGGATATGCTATGAGCTTGTTCGATGGATTATCAGGGAAGTTGGGACCAACATCTTTCATTGGTTGAATTTTCATATAATAATAGTTTTCATTCTAGTATACAGATGGAACCATTTGAGGCGTTATATGGGAAGCGGTGTCGAACTCCAGCTTTCTGGGATGACGTGGGTGAAAGGAAGTTGATGGGACCAGAATTGGTAGAAGAGTTGGTAGAAAAAGTTCAGCTGATACAAAAACACATGAGAACAGCTCAGAGTAGGCAGAAGAGTTATGCGGACAACAGGATGAAGGATCTCTCTTTTGAGGTAGGTGATCATGTTTTTCTCAAAGTCTCACCATGGAAAAGTGTGTTGAGATTTAGTAAGAAAGGAAAGCTGAGTCCAAGGTTCATTGAACCATATGAAATTCTAGAGGGAGTTGGATCAGTTGCATACAGGGTGGCTTTACCTCCGAGTTTATCTTAGGTACACAATGTTTTTCACGTTTCGATGTTGATAAAGTATATGCCAGATCAATCTCATGTTTTGAGTCCAGAAGTAGTTCAGCTGGAAGAGAACCTATCTTATGAGGAACAACCGGTCAAAATTCTTGACCACAGGGAGCAAGTGTTACGGAATAAGGGGATTAATCAGGTAAAGGTTTTGTGGAAAAACCACATGATGGAAGAGGCAACATTGGAATCTGAAAATGCAATGAGGGATAAGTACCCCCATTTATTTGATAAGTAAATAAATTACGGGGACACAATTTTTTAAGGGGGGGAAGGATGTCACATCCCATGTAAGTAATGAATAATAGATATTTTTATCTATGTCTATTAATGAATTAGATTGTGTTTTAGAGGCTTAAAATGAAAATAAATCCAATCATAAGCATGGAATACTTTAATATTCTTAAAAGATTGTTTTACTGCCATTTGATGGCAACCCCTTCTTAAATCAAACCTTTGACAATTTTATAATCTATATTTGTCAAAATAAACATATTCATTATTATTGGGAAATTAAAATTTACATTGGATAAATTTTTGGTATTTTTCTGACAATGTTCATTTTTTAATGAATAGAGAAAAATACAGCATTTTACATCAAAACTCCTTTTTCATTTAATTTAATTATATGGTTAGATTATATTTTTAATTTGTCTTAAAGTGTAATCTGAATATATTTTTACCATTTAATCCAATGTAGGTCATTAGTATTAATTTCACTTTTAAATTGGTCATAAACTAATGCCAAACTTTTCATAGATATTGTTTAAAAAACCCTGCTATTTGTTTTGACCACGGGAAGAATTTTTATATCAATTATTGAAATTTATGTGATTGGAATTTGGTAAAATGGAATAAATATTTGGAATCATAAGGTCCAAATTATGTAATTAAGACTCTTTTGTATTTGGACATTCTGAATAGTATCGATAGTAATTATCTTTAATTATCTTGATTAATGAGTAATCAGGTAGTTAAAGATAATAAAATGATATCATAATAATACAAAAACACCACAACATGTGTCATAAGTCTACTGGTTGTCTCATGGCCGACCATGGGATGCCTTGTGCCGAACTTGGGGGCCCCATGGAATCACTTTTGTGAGAAAGTGACTTTTTATCTTTTTATTTTTAAAGAATGATAAATGTGACAAAGAATGTATCACCTAAGTAAAATAAATTTAATTGTGTCTAGATAGATAATATTTTAGACTATAAATATTAATTGGAAAGCTAAAAAGATTTCCTACATCATGGTATTTTTTCATAATTTTTAGACTTTAAATAAATTAAATTATTTATGACATCATGATGATGCAGCGATTACCTCATTAATAAAGGATTTAAATAAAATGAAATGATAATGTAAATTCTATGACCTAAACATTTCCAAAACCTATTGGATGAGTGGATTTCGAACCCTTATCACCTTACCCTCGAATTATATCAATGTGGGACCTTTTGAATCCGAAAATAATTTTCAAATAAAGTAACATTTCTTTACTTTCCATGAGTGCCCCTCCTCTCCTCTTATAAAAGGCCCCCACCTATACCTCCTTATCCAAAATTCCAAAGCCTTTGGCTCGGCCAACCCCTGCTCATTTTGTCTCTCCACTTCCATCTCTTACTCCGTGAAGCCTCACTTTGGGCATAATTCTTCCCAAGGAAGCCTTTTAGCTCAAACCAAAGATAGTTTCCCGATTTTAAGGTAATGTCTTCACTTGAGTCCTTTTGTTTTATTTTGCATCTCCAACCCCCTAAACTCTTTTTATTCATTTCTTTTGTAACAAATAAAGTATCTTAAATATAGTAGGATGTTTTTATAAGAAGGATTCGAGCTACAATTACACACACCAACATCTAATGGTTAAAGAACATACTGTTTCCATAGATGGCAAATTTCTGCCTCCCGAAACGATGATTGTTCAAAATTATTTTAACACCTACAAAGGTGGACATTAAGATGAAACTATATTTATATATGATATATGATATTTTTATTTTTTCCTTAAGCATCTTTATTTTTCATTTTGGGCATACCTTTATGGTTTCCATTATGGGTAAACGCGATATCTTCATTTAAGGAAGTGCAGACTACCGACCCCTCAAAGTGATGTGATTCGTTAAATACCATATGTGGGACATATAAAGGTTGGAGTTATGATATTATATATGATATTACACTGGAATTATAATATACCTTTATATCATTATGATTCCATTCTATAAAATACGAAATTGAAATGAAAGTAGCGTTTATGCGTACGTACGACTTACCGTCTCCATGAACGGTGCATTTCATTTCTCACCTCTAAATGATTATGTAATATTATAAATGCATGTATATACTGGATATATACGATATCTACATCATGAATACCATTTTGGATATAATGGATACATGAACAACTTGTAATTAGAAAGGGCTTATTTTTGACTCAAGTACCAATGATCGTTAAAACGACCGTTATTAACTTAAATAATTACATAGTGTTGATGACATGGAAATAAGTGATATAAAAGTAATAATGAACATGAAATAGGTTCCTAAACAAGTAGAAATTAACTCAAGTTTATTATTCAGGAGATTAAAGAACGACCGAGTCATGTCGGACCTCAGGTATGGGACTTCGTCTCAATCTCCTTTCATTGAGGCATATTTTGATTTATACACAACCTTCTTTTATATGGTGTATAAACCCCTTTGAATTTTACGTTTATTCAATAGGAATCTTTTTTATATGAAGAGTTTTACTAAACGACAAAAGGGAATGTTTTGTCGTACGTATGCGTCGACAACGACTTCTCCACCGCCGTGACCATTATTTGAGTTTCGGCTTCCTCTACAAGCCATACCTTCTTTTTAAAAGAAAAATAAATACCATGTTTTAATTTTATTTTATTTTGGTATTGAAAATGGTTTTCATAATGTTTTTATATCAATGTGTTGTATTGATATCTTGTGATTGAAAGGTGGAAATGTTATGTTTCCTTTATGCATGTTTTATGTGATACGATTATATTGAGGTTCTTGGGAATTATTATGAAGACAGGTGGTTCCGTGATAAACTAAGGGCGGGTGAGACCGATATAGCTCTCCAATGCATTGGGTAACGTGAAGGAGTGAAACGTTAAGGTTTCTACAAAGAGATTTTTGGAATATACTGTGATGGGTATTCCAAACGTAATCAAGAGGGTTACTCCCTACGTAAGAATGTTATGAATGCCTCAAGTTACCTTTATGTCTTATGATTTCTATGATTTATTCAGGATTTGATGAGGTATGTTAAAGTGCTTATGTTTTATGGGTAATGTATGATTTCATTCTTATGTATATATGTACCCATGTTTCATTTCTATATATTTTTATATCCCTTACTGAGCTTTTTATGCTCATCCCATGTTTTTTTGAAATGTTTTTCACAGGTCAAGGGAAAGGTACATGATATGATGATAGTGTCAAGGAAGTGTCAAGAAAGAATCCATGTTTTATTTTAAATATGTTTCCATTGATGGGAAAGAAGAATACTATCTGTATGTAACCACATTGTTTATATGTGGAATATAAATGCAAGTTTTATGATATAATTCTCTAAAACTCTAAACCCGAAAAGATCCTCAATATGTAATCTTGTAATAACTCAAGATTAAGTAAGGTTTAAGGCTGGGGCCTTATACTTGGCTAATGGTAGCTCGCAGATACCGATGGCTCTCGCCAACCAGGTATCTCTCGCCTACCCCCCACGGGTTTTCCAGTAGCACATCCTTTTGTGCAAATTAGTTTTAAACCATGTTTTGACCCCTTTAAGCCTGTTTTAAAGCCCATTAATGCCAATTAATGGTGTTTAAATTAAATAATTTTTGAGGTACCCTATTTAAATGAAAAACGATGAGGTGTGAGTTAGTTTAAACTGCCCCAAAAAGGCAGGGACATTTTTAAGTGGCGTGTGGAGTGTCCCAGCCGCGTGGTCAACCCACGATCCCGCTTCTTACACGGTTTCGAGTTTTTCTCCATATCTTAAGCGTCCCAGGGATGCTGTATCTCTGCCTTTATAACCTAATGCGCTTCTCCCTATGTTTCTTTTATCTCGATCACCCTGTGCTCGGAGTACCCTTCCTCCCGAAGTCCCCGTGAAGTTTCCCTTGATCACGTTCCGTGGAGTTTCTACTACTCACGCGAGGACTTAACGTCGATTCTTGATCAATCGATAGGGATATTACCTTTTCCTCTACTTTATGTGTATCATGCGGGGAAGTCATGCTTTTTTCTCTTGTTGAAATTTAAGAAACCCAACTTAATTAAGATAATGAATGAAACATTAAGGAATAGAAAGGGGGGGTGTGATCGATGTCGTGTTGTGATCTTTTATTGTTGATGTGTTTTGTGAATTATACAGGCCTATGCTCACTAAAAATCATGGTTGTTGGTGGTATTTCCTTGGGCACTAATGTACCTTGGTGTTCATGGATGTTTAGATAACCGTAACAAGGAATTGGTTAATTATGTATACTCGGTTAAATAAAATGAAACCACCAGGATTAACCCTTTTTTTGTGATAACCCTGGTTAAAGTATAGTGGAATTGAAACCATGGAGTGTGTTAAATCTTTAAAATATAAAAATAATTATGTGTGCCTACCTTATGGTTTTCAGGGATAGGGGCTTAGATTGTTGGGGTGATGTGGGTGAGGATGGGATCCTCAGATGTGACACGGTTGCTAGTTGTGAATTTGGGGTTGTGGTTGCTCTGCTTATATCACGAATTGGGGTGGAATCCTCTTCTATTGTGAAACCTTTTTATCCATAGTTCTGGGGATATGAGGGCTGTATCCTAAAGCCTACATTGGTTCTAATACTTGGAGAGATCTCAATTTGATGTGAATTTACAAGAGAACCGGATGTGAATGTTTAAGTTGTTGTTGGCTGTAAAATTTTCCCCTAGGCTTGTGCTTGTTCCTGTTAGCTTCCTAGTAGTGCATATTTTACATAAACGAGATCACTTGAACATGAAAATAAGAATGGGATACTTGGGAAATTAATTCTGGGAATGAGTTGTGACTCGGTTGTGAGTATTATGCTTTCTATGAGTAGCGACTAGACTGTTTGTGCTTGGGTTAGGTGTGGAGCCCTAGGTTGGGTTGAGTGCTTGATACCTATATATATATATATATTTGTAGTTCTTGTGTTTCTTATTTGCGCCCCACCCAAGTTTAACATTTAGTGCCAAACACCTCCATTTCATGGGGGAGGGTGTTTTTCCCAACACTCCTACGAGTGGCTCGTTATTAGCTCCTTTTCTGCTCCCTTTCCCGAATAGCCTAAGACTCTTCGGACAGGCTGTGATAGCCTGAATTCCATTGTTATCCCAAGATCCTTAGGGTAGGATAATGATGTGGTTGGACAAGTGTTTGCGGCAGGTTTTTTCCCAAGTATATTCGGGATGAGCCCCAGGTGTCTTCAGGCGTGGCAGTGGTTGTTCTGGTCTAGGTGATTGCGGGCATGGTTACGTGTGACAGTTGTGGCCCAGGTGTCTATGGGCAGGATGACTGTTATGGCCCAGTTGTGTGCGGGCAGGGTTTGGCAGTGTGAATGCGGTGAGGTTGTGGCCCAGGTGTGTGCGGGCAAGGATTGGCACTGGGACTGTGGTGAGAATGGCGATATTGGTTTGATGCATAGGATTTCTTCAATAACCAGTGGGAAAGTAAAACAAGGTACCCAAATATCGATGTGTTATTACTATATGTTACTTGACTTTCATTATTTGGAAATTTTTCCTTGGTGAGGTTTGGGTGGATAGCTTTCATTATTGGGTGTTTGGTTATCTCTTTTTCTCATAGGGCATTATAATGCCTCCCCACTTGTTCACGATAGTCTTTGGTTTCCCTACTGGGTATACTTGTATACACACCCTACATATATAAAACTTCTTTCAGGTTTCCAAGATGACATCGGGGATTGTGCAATCCTGAACTAGGTTGCGAATTGGGACCGTGTAGTTGTTATTTTTCTTGATTTTGGTACCTTACCTTTGTATAGACCTAGTACATTCTGGCTTTTACTTTTACAGCATGCATATGGGAGTGTTTTTCTTTGTCTTTACATTTACTTCCAGTTTTGGTGTTGTGGGATTTACTCTCTTATCTCTTGATATTATTGAAAGAAAAAGGGTAATGCCTTCAATTTAGTGTGTGATTTTATACCCTTGGTGCTAGTCTCCACTCTGAGACCTATTGAAGGTGGGTCTTAGGGGTCATTATCTCTCCTTCAAATTAAGGAAGGAAGGGTCTGACAATCTGTTGTCCCTTCCCTCATCTTGTTGAAAGAGATACAGCGTCCCCAGGACAGTTAAGATATAGAGAAAAACTCGAAACCATGTAAGAAGCGGGATTGTGGGTTGACCACGCGGATCCTTTTGGAACCTTACCTTTAAAGCCGTGGTGCTCTCATTGATGTTGTGGCAGCATTATCTCATCAGAGGGCGCTTCGTGGTCTTCTCAGATCACAAGAGCTTGCGTTATATATTTTCCCATCGAGATTTGAACGTGCGGCAATGGAGATGGATCGAGTTCCTCCAAGATTATGACTTAGGCATCTCATATACTGAGGGAAAGGGAAATTTTGTGGCTGATACCCTAAGCAGGAAATCACAGAAGGAAGTAATTCAGGAATACGTAGATGCTAGGAGAGCGATGGAAGAGTTAGCGGCATTACATTTGGATTCTTGGGTGGAAGGTGGAAGAGGTTTTCCATTTCAGATGACTGTAGTTCCGTCCTTAGTGGTGCGGGTGGAAGAGTCTCAGGGGGGACTTAGAGGTGGAAGTGATGTGAGATCATGTTTATCAGAGAAATGCTCTTGAGGGGTGGTCAGAGGATGGTCACCATCAGATGATTTTCCATGGAAGGCATTTTGTTCTGGAGATGATGCGTAAAGGTGTTCTCCATGAGTTCCATGGCTCAGCTTTAGCAGTACATCCTGCAGTCTCAAAGATGTACCAAGGCCTGAGGAGACAGTTTTGGTTTCCTGGGGTAAAGCGGGCGGTGGCAGAGTTTGTTGCAAAGTGCCTCATGTGTCAGCAAGTAAAGGATGAACACCATTTTCATGTAGGGCCATTACTGCTGCTAGATGTTCCCGAGTGGAAGTGGGATCACATATCGATGGAATAAGTCATAGGGATACCTAGGGCATATTGAGGCTATGATTCCATCTGGGTAGTGGTGGATCATGTTCACCATACAGCTATGCCTTAGAACTGCTTTCCACCCTTAGACAGATGGGAAAATAGAACGAACGATCCAGACGTTGGAAGACATGCTGCGGGCATGTGTTCTGGATTTGGGGGGATCATGGGTACAACACTTTCCTCTAGTAGAGTTTTCTTATAACAATATCTTCCAATCCACTATTGGTATGACACCATTTTAGGCCTTGTTTCGAAGGCCTTGTCGTTCACCCATTTGCTGGACAGAGATTGGGGAAGCAGCTGTTCTTGGGCTAGATGTGGTGTAGGGAACCACTGAGAAGGTTCAACTCATGCGTGAGAGGATGAAGGCACCCTAGGAACTGCAGAAGTTTTATGCTGATCATAGGAGGAGGCCCTTGGAGTTAGAGGAGGGGAATCATGTGTTCTTGAAGGTTTCACCTCGACGGGGAAATCAAATGTTTGGGAAGGGTAGTAAGCTCTCCCCTCGGTTCAAAGGACCTTTCGAGGTGTTGGGACGATTTGGTGAGGTGGCGTATCAGCTGGCGTTGCCACCTCTGTTGGAGAAAGTTCACAACATCATTCACGTCTCCCAACTTCGTCGATATCTACACGACGACTCCCACATCATTGATTGGGGAGAGTTAGATGTCGAATATGATGCCAACTTCATAGAACGACCAATCAAGATTGAGGATCATAAAGAGAATGTGCTTCATGGATGAACCATCCCCTTGGTTTGTGTGTTTTGGAGGAATGGTGTCCTGGAAGAGAGCAGTTGGGATTGGGAGGCCCAGTTACACCTTCAGTACCCAGAGTAGTTTTGACTTGTTGTTTTTGTTCTGATCCTTGTTGAGATATTGCACCTTGTGCTTTAATATATGAAATGATAGTTTTTCTTAGCTATTGGATGATCTGTTCCTTGTTCTCTATGTGTGTGTGTGTCCGAATATGTGATGATGGGAAAACCTGACTGCTAATCAGGACACATTAATGTGGATGTGATTAAACCCATGCGGGCGAGTTAGTGTCGCCCAAATCGGATAATATCCTGACATATAAGAGGGGACTCCCTAACTCATGTGTTGGACAGTGTGATCCTTATTCTTGTTGTGAATATTTGTGGTTTATAACTCTTGGGGGGGGGGGGGGGGGCGGATTCCTGGATGTAGGTGGAGGGTTCTTTTCCAACTTTTGAACAACTCATGGGTTTTTACCTAAGAAGTATCATTAGATGGTGGTTATTTGGACCCCAATTTTCTCCTTTCTAGGCTGTTCTTATATTCTCGGGGACGAGAATAGTTTGAGAAGTATCTGATGTAATGGCCCAGGTTTTTGGGTCTATTACATGGTAAAAATCTGATGATTGAGGTGTTCTGGGTTTTCTGAAAGGCCATACCTGCTTCTTAGTGACTCTTAGCGATAGCCTTGGCCTACTGGTAGCCTCATCCTACCGGTAGATCTAGCCTACCGGTGACCTTGGGGTACCGGTAGCCCTCGACTACTGGTGGATCCCGGCTACAGGTGGCTCCCGACTACCGATGGCTCCCTGTTACTGGTGGCTCCTGGCTACCGGTGGCTCCTGGTGGATCCGAGCTACCGGTGGCTCATGGTAACTGGTGGCTCTCGGCCACTAGTAGCTCCCTGCTACCAGTAGCTCTCGCCAACCAGTAGCTCTCACCTACCTCCCCATGGGTTTTCTAGTAGCACCTCCTATTTGCAAAAATTAGTTTTAAACCTTATTTTGACACCATTAAGCATGTTTTAAAGTCCATTAATGCCTATTAATGCCCATTAATGGCATTTAAATTAAATGATTGGTGAGGTACCCTCCTTAAATGAAAAACAAAGAGGTCTGAGTCGGTTCAATCCGCCCATAAAAGGAAAGGAACTTTTTAAGTGGCATGTGGGGTGTCCCACCGGTGTGGTCAACCCACGATCCCACTTCCTTTCAGCTGATTTTGTTGTTTCATCTGGGAACATGCCTGATAGTTGCCCAGTAGTGAAGGGATTAACTCATACTGAACTTTTATGAATGATAACTTGAACAAGGGAACTGAGAACTGTTTGTTGTGTGCCTGTTTTCTGAGGTAGCAGTGCTTGTGCATTTACTTGTATCTGTTTGAGGAGCTATAGGTTGCGCTATGTGTCTATATATATATATATGTATAATTGTATGGTTTGTGTTTAGTCGCACCCACCCGCATTGGTCACTTAGTTTCGGACACCCCATTTCATGGGGAAGGGCTTTTCCCCATAGTTACTATCCATTCTGCTCCCTCTTCCCTCATCTGTGATGGATGGAGGTGACCTTAAACCCAAGATTCTTCGGGTAGGTTTTGATTGGTGTGTTGTTAGCCCAGGTGTTTTTGGGCTGGGGATCGAGTTATGGTTTGTTTTCCCAGGTGTCTTCGTTATGAGGCCCAGGTGTGTTCGGGCAGGGATGGATGGTTGTGAGGCCCAGGTGTGTGCAGGCAGGGATGTGTGGTTGTGAGGCCCAGGTGTGTGCTGGCAGGAAGAGCGTGTTAGTGTCAGGACGTTTCCTGTTAGGGATGAGCAGCTAGCTAGTGGGGGAAATGGTGGTGCGGGGTACCCAAATGTTCTGTTCTTTTACTATTACCTTACTGCTTGTGTTTTTTGGTGAGTGTGGCCGGTGAGGTGGGATGGATAGACTCCTTGATTGATGTTGGTTTAGCTGCTTCTCACAAGTCTTTAGTATGTATCCTCACTTGTGCACGAGAGCTATAGGTTTTTCTTACTGAGTATGCTTTGTATCCTCACCCTACGTTTACATTTAGGTTTCCAGGTGGACTTCGGTGGCCATGCGGGGCCTTACTAGTCTAGACGTTGGAGTTTCTGTTGGTCAATGTTGTTTTCTGCTTTTCCTTTTCTTTTCTAGTTGGTTTGTACTTTGGAATTCTTGTACCTTGTTCAGTTTTATTATTAAAACATGCATGTGGTTTGGTTTTCTTTTGAATTTTCTATACTTCGTGGTGTTTGGTTTTGATTCATTCTTTCTCTCAATCTTGGTTAAAGAAAAAGGGTAATGCCTCCCATTTTGTTAAAATGTTACACCCTTGGTGCTAGTCTCCACTTTGGGGCCTACTGGAGGCGGGACTCGAGGGTCATTATCTAGTATTCGACTTGAAGAAGGAAGGGAGGGGGCCTTTTCCACCCCTTCAATCATCTTTCCGAAGGCGGGTCGAGACATGAGGAATGATTTAAAATTCTAGATATGGGTGGGGCATAGTTATAGATATCCCCTCAATGCATCATTAGTCTCATGATATGAAATATTTGGCTAGTATTAGTTTTATGGGTTTTTGGTGTATTCCTACCCAACATTTTGAATTTTTCATATGTAAGGTCTTGGCAGAAGAGATATCATTATATTATAATCATGATGGAAGTTAATTAATCACTCAATTAAAACACAACTTGGTTATTATTATCAATGATATTTTCTAAATGATATTATTTATGGATGCATTTCATTCTTAGTATATTTGTTAAATTGTTTGTGTTTTTAATTATTCAAATTTTTATGTTGATTAAGAAATACATATTTATTATAGTCATGATATTGGTCAGGAGAAATGTGTTTTTATTTATCTAAATTTTTATAGTGATTATACTATAAAAAAATTTAAATGTCATGTGTGTTTAATTATTTTACTTGGCTTGATTATTCTTATTGATTCAGGATAAGTTCCACATTACATAACCCTTTCTAATATTTTGAACCCACCCTTAATTTTTTTCTTTTACTAGGAATCCAAGAAGTTTAACAAGATTGATATGCAAGCATGTGATAGAGGGAATAATGATATTCTCCAAAAAATTATTGTAATATGTGTTTTCAAATGTAATATTGGAGTATTGTATGTATCTAGATTATTGAGACTAATAAACTATTCAATCATACTAGTTGAAATTACATGTATCTTATACCTTTATAATAAATCAAGACACTTTCTCTGGGTTACTAGGGTCTTGGTCCCTACACTCAAGTTTTATGTATGGGTAAATATGGGAGACATAAATTGATGATCATATGAAAGAATAAGACAAAATAATGGAATTAGACCATTACCATAAGTTACCATGATCACACCCAATATATATGTGATCATAATCAGGATTCATAACATTAAAATTTATCATTTCAAAATACATGATTCATAAGATTGTGAAATTATTATAAATCAACCATGAACCATAATTTTATGTAGAAGTATAGAACCACCATAAGTATGGAATCCATTTCATATTTGACTGTTAACGAATGAGACTTTCAAATCATAATGGACCAAGAATCATACCTATTTACCGTATCATAACATATCATGGATCATCACTAGTTTCCCATGATAGATAAATCATGACATGTTATTTCCCATAGTGGATCCAGAAAATCGACTTGTTTACCATAGTTATCTCTTGATATATAAAAATTTTCCAAATACATTAAAGGGTTATGTTATTCTAGTCCCATACATAAAATAAATAATACGATACTTATGCATTCCACAATATCATAAAAAATTCATCTAATCATCAAATAATATATCAGGAAAAGAAAATACGTTTTATAAAAATTTCATAATTTTATCATATCATAACCCCTTGAAAATAAACATTCATTATAAAAATATTATTATCTGAATCATAAAACACCAAGATAAATAATTTGAATTTTTCAGTATATTATATCCATATTAATACATAATCTATATTAAATAATGTTCTCATCTATGAAAATTTATACAAAATAATCACTATAGTATTTCACGAAGAAAACACCATTTTATCTTTGAAATTAGTTATTTAAAATATTATAATTTACCCAATATCAGGGAAAAAATATTATATGAAAATAAACTTGAAAAGTTTTAATGGAATATTCAATTATTTGAGTGGTCATGAAAGAAGGCAACGTTAATAATGTAATATAAACTATAAGAAAACATTCGTTTCACACCACTATAAAAAGTCTAAAAGTACCATGTTTTAAAAATTAGTAGATGATTCATTTTAATTTTATTAAAAGTAAATTATATGATTACATTAATTTGGGAATCATATAATAAAATTAAAAACATTATATAATTGTTTTAGGAAACCTGGATATATAAGAAAAATGATTTTTGACTGAAGAGAGAAATGATGAAGGTTCTCCATAAAGAATTACTTCTATATCTTGAGCACATAAAGTAAATAAACATAAATAAGAATGTTTATTTTTAATAAATAAAAATACTATAATAAAAATTAATTGTGTTTATCATGTAAGGACCCTATAATTTCATGAATGTAAATTAACTAATAGATAATCTTGATAAAAAATTTGACGAAACCTAAATACATTACATCAATTATCATATTTACCAAAACTTGTTCAAAAATACTATACAATAAGTATTGATTTATTATAATTGAATTACTAATCAATTTTCATATATATTATAAAATTTATGATTTACTTGTAAAATTTTATCAGCCACTTAATACCCCTTTTTTAAAATACCTATTCCAGGTGATAAAACATTATTTTTCATGGATGTTTGGTTCCAAAGTCCCAATACTTGTTATTTTATTATTGTTCCATAATTTCTTGTATATTAATACATCCATAAATACACTAAATATCCATTATATATATTATGTTTCATTCATTAAATACTAATATATAAAATTAAATTACACCATTCATGTACATGGTTCGACAAACATACACATGAATGTTGTTTTCACACCTCGATGCTTTCAAAAAATAATAGTAAACCATAATTCAACATTAAATAATCATTATTATATAATATATATAATAAATAATCATTAAATATCTTGTAACATTCCAACCATGACACATTGTATTAAAAATTGACTGTGGGTGTGACTGGACATAGGTGACATCCCCAAGACACCAATGGATAGAAATAAATCCAAATGGAATCAAGAACATTGGGGGATGATTTTTAATTTGAATGATAAAAATAAAAAATATAATAGAATAAAAAAACAACCACTATAAGATGCATGATTACAAAAAATAAAACTCAAAACATAACAAATCCCAAGACAATATTAATGTAAGTGTTGAAAACCAAGTGACACAACAAAATTAATCAAAATACAACAAAACCCAAAGACACTAAGGACATAAAAAAGTAACTTCCAAACAAAACAAAATCTCAGTAGGCTATCCATTACCACAATATCAATAATAATTATAAAATAACTGAGATACATTTCATTTACATGCGTCTTAATTGATGAAATCTGATAATTCACAACATTTACCGTGAAAGGATTGACTCTTAACATAGTAGGATTTCCAAAATGAAATCCAAAGTCATATAACTTTTAAAATAATGGGGTAATTATTTATTATAGATGAAAATTTAAAATAGTTAAAACAATATGTATAAATTAAAAAGAATTTTACCATGGAACAAAATTAAATAACCCTTTAAAAAATTTCTTATTCTAATTAGGAATACATATTCTATGATTCCTCATACCTACACATCCACTTATGAATGACCATGTGAGGGTTCCATTCTAATGATTATTTTCTCATTGATATCCCATATCATCACAATGAAACCAATACCAGGTTCCCTAATGGAACATACCCCTTATACAGTGTCATATCTAATGAAAATGATCCCATAACAACCATGTATTCCAAAATCCACACCAAGTAATTTAATATAAAATCATTTTTTAAAATTGTTTAATAAAAATATTCCCTGTATCAAATCAAAAACATATTATTAAAACCAACATTTCAATAATATAATAAAAGAGGATTATCCACAAAACCCTCTAATCTCTATAATTTTTTAAAAATATCACTAAGGAGATTCATATCTATAATCACATGAGGGTTTCAAAATCACTTTAAGAAAAAAATTAATTTCAAGATAATACCATAAATTATAATCATGTGGAGTCAATAGAGAATCTACATACCTTACAAATGCTGGTATAAAAGAAATATAACGCTATAATCTTATAGATAAGGCCTTATATCTCCATTACATAAATAGATCCAACCATAAAAATAAAAATTATATTCAAATAAAATTGATCTATCTACATAGGAATGGATATAAGGTTATAGAAATGAGGGGGAGTGGAGATCAATGAATAATGTCTAATAATAGAGACATACTAGTGAATCTGGATCTCCAATGAGCCCTAAATTTTCTAAAAAATTATCCATTATTGATGGGAACCACCTTTCAAGCCTAGTGAGGAAGTTGGGGTTTAAGGTAATAAAATATTAAGGGAAAATGGTTCCTAGCGCTTAATCTATATTACAATAATGAATGTTGGATTTATAATAGTATGATTCAAGGTTAGATTATATTGTTCGAAATACTATATGCTAACAGTGTGGTGCAACTACCTTAAGAAAAACCCTTCCATAGTTGTCTTGCATAATTAGAAAAAAAATTCACCTACCAAGATTATCCACACTACCTAGACTTGCACGGTCTCCTTAAAAAATCCAAATAGTTTGGAAAAAATGGACCAACCATGAAAAGCTATTGTTCTTCCTTCAATAAGTCACACAACTTCATGGATGGGGTGTATAGTTTGTAATAAACATTCTCAAACCATGCACCTAGAGAAAACATATAAATCATGAAAAATTAGTCTAAAAATACCCATATATAATTTAACCATTATACAAACAAAAAATACACAAATAAATGGTCAAGTACATGAAACTAAGGGTGATATATTCTCCCCACTATTAGTCTACCTATCATTGAAATATAGAAAACTAGAGTTTTCTATGAATATTTACGGCCACTGCTCCATTGTAAAACCCCAACCCAAAAATCCCAATGTTAATACATTAATTTAATATATTAGAATGATACATGGAATCAAGTCCTAAGGGAATGATCAGTTTATCATTCTGGGAAAATATATTTCATACATGAACCGTTCATTAAAATTAAAAAATAATAATACACAACGTAGTCCATTCCATGATAACACCATTATTCTTCTAGAATAACCTTGTATATCAATCATAAAACATTTCTTAGAATCCTGGGAAAATACAACATTTGAAAGGGGTGAGATGTAATTCATTGTAAGGTTAATCAATATAGAGGAAGCTATCAGAAATAACCATAAAAATTAAGGCAAGAATAAAACTAAAACACAAGCCTTTTACACATAATCTTTTTCATAATATGAAATGAATAAATAAAATTATTTCATTTAAACATTATCATGATTATTCTAATAGTCTAATAATAACATGTAATATCAATAAAATAATTTATAATAAAGGAATACATAATGTCAGAAATCTGAAACATAATGTCGAGGCCTCAACTAACACATCAAAAAATAAATAGTTATGACCTCGACCAAATCCATATATGAAAATAAATGGGCAAGGACTCAACCATATCCATTTATAGTTTTTATCATGAGACCTACTAATTTATATAGGGTCTATATCGAGCCCCTCCCATCACTTTCTATGTCCAATGAATTCCTCATATAAAATGGTGAAACATAACATAAACATTCCTATTAAATCTATCGTAAAAAATGTTAATACTTTTACCATAAACCATGAATGGTAAAAAAAATCACATCCACACTAAATAATTTCATAAATCCTTTAATATAATATGGAATGTTTTATCATGATAAATCAACCACAATCAAGAGTAATGTCTCACAAAGGATATTAACATAGATGAGAATATTTTAATAAATTTATTATAAATCTTTGTGAGTGATATTATTTTTTTACTTCGAAATCTTTTAAAACCATTTCAATTAGAAAATAAAACATTTCTTTTGAAAATAACCTTGTAAATGTAAAAGAGAATCTAAAAATTGTTAAGGCGCTGTAATTGAAGAAAATGGACACTTTCTCTGTATAGGATAAACAAATATTCTTTCTTTATTTAGTCTAAATGGTTATAAAGTACCTCATTTGGAAAATGATAGAATGATTTCTTTCAAAACGTTTTATATAAAAAGTCAACCATGGGTAAAAATATCATTAAACAAATGTCAATAATATTTTAAAATAAATTATAAAAAACATGGACATGGATGATAAGAATTTCTTAGTAAATATATTTGTATTAAAAATGTCAGATAATAAAACGATTTTGAAATTAACCCTTACTTTGTAATTTTTGTTAGTCGATGATGTGTTAAAATTATTTATAGTGGTTTATGTATGTTATTAAATTTTACCAGAACCAAATACATATTTATTATATTATATATGATCATATTATATCATTTTTTTATTTTATTTTAGAATTTATTTTATTTCGAGTGTAAAGTATTTCATTTTCCCATCCCAATTTTCCATATACATAATGTTTGTTATGAATAAGATGTATTTTATTCATTTAGAGAATGAAAATAAGTTTATACATATTATTTTTACTCATCATATAAATTCTATAATCATTCTTGAATTTTTTACATGGGGAATGAATCTCACAATGCCGTGGAGATGGTAAGTTGTACGTAAGCGCGAGCGACGATATCATTCCCATTATGGTTAAAAGGTAAGAAATTATATGGTATATTAAATAAAAAAAATCATTTTCATGTTATATTCATTTTATAGATATATTATTTTCATCATTATTTATATCCAATTAAAGTATTATTGGATAAAAAATTACACCAAGGCGTGGAGACGGTAAGTCGTACGCACACACACATGGTAATATTATTATTCGTATGATGGATAAAATAGAAAATACAGTTCTCCAATGAATATAATAACATATATTTATATTGATGATACTTTATTTATTTCATTGATATGGAAAAAAACAAATAAAGGGGAATTAGAAGATGAAAACAACATTGAAAGAGGTTATAAAAAAATTACCTCATTTTCAAGTATCTCCTTTTAATTTTCACTAAAGTTATCCTTAGGATATATTTCTACCCAATTTTTGGAATCTAGAATGATGTGAGGGAGTTTTGGAGATGAAATGGGTAGGGATTGGTAGAGACCACGAGCTTTGGAGGTGGAAATTAAAGAGAATGAGAAGCACCTTTTTATAATAGAGGTGAGGGGCACCATTAGAAGGTATTAAAATTTTAAATTAATAAAGTTAATTTTAAATCAAAATTCCCCCAAGGTGTATTATTTAGAATATAAGATTAGGATAAGTCCATATCCTCTCAAAAAATAAAATTTAGAAATGTTTTGATTTTATTTTAAACCTTATCATTTTGATTTATCCATATTTAATATATTTAATTATTATATTTTAAAAATTGAATGGTAAAAAATATTTACTTTTGTGGATTAAATTGTCCATAATTGTAAAATATTAAATTTATGACCTCATAATTTCCAATTTTTAATTTATAATTATTTTTATAGTTATCAAATAATTTAATAATATGTCATTTTTATAAAATATCAATAATGTCCATTTTGACACTGTTCATTGTTTTAACTTTAAAAAAATCCAAAAAAATATAACCTTGGAAAAGACATTTAATATACTTCCAACATGTCATAGTAACCTATAAAATTTGTGTATCACCTTAATTAATTAAAAATATATTTCTTTTAATATTTTCAAACCAATTTATTTGATATTTCTATTAATAAAATAATTCATAGATCACTATTGTGTCATCATTAATGGTAATTATTTAATATCTAGAAATTATATATATATTTATATGATTTATGTAACTATTTTATATTTCCTGGTAGTATATATATTTTATGTTTTATTATGGATATAAATATATTAAAATTAATATACTTATATAAAATGAGAGTGTGACATTTTGACACTTTCATTGATTTTTGTTATATTAATGAAATATTCCTGGGAAAGTTTCCATTAAATGATTATATTTAAAACCATATATGACAAAAGTAGAATTTATCCATATAATATTATTTTTACAGGTGTTATGGTAATTTTATAATATAAGTTTTTCCTTTAATTATCTGATTTACCTTTAACCACAGGAATAAAAATAATTACTAAAGTTACTATTCATATTGACCAAAAAATAAAATTAGAATATTAACATAATTTGATACAACTGATTCCTAATATGAAATCCATTTTCAATATTTAAAACACAAAATTTTCATTAATTAATTTAATATTAATTTCTTTTACAAAATGAGAAAACATGTTTATTAAATGTTAAAACCATCAAGAGATTGGTTGGTGTTTATGTTCAAATGTAATGTAAAAGTAATTACAATGACCTTAACAATATTAAATTAATTTTTTATTTATAATTATACTTTAAAATCAACTAAATGTATAATATAAAAATATAAGTAAATTACATGAAAATGGAGTTTTGAATTAAAATGTTGTATTTTTTCGCTATTATTTAAAATATTAAATCTAACATAAAAACACCCTAAATTATTCCAAACTAAATTTGTATCCTTAGATTCTAATGATAATGTTTTTGTCAGTAAAATTTAATATATAAATGGGTCATATGTTTTATTTAATTTCTTTTTTCACATTAAAAGGTGCTCAAAATGCATTTTTAAAAAAATACCATTTTATATAAAAAACTGCAGTTTTTATTATATTAAATAAATAAAATACAAAAGATTAATTTTAAAGTTATATATAACAAATAAAAATAAAAAATTGGTTAATACTATTCATAACCGCTAATTTAGAGGCTAGTTAATATATTTTATTTTCTTATTATATTGTTAATCACTAAAACTGGGCCTTGCGTTTAACATAAGACAACTCATTGTTTTGTGTAACATAAATTTAACATGGTGTTAAGAAACAAAATTAAATTTATTTCTAATTTTAAATATTATAATGTCTTGGGGTGTTTCATTCCACCCTCTGTCAATAAATTACATCCCTGTAATTTAATCTCAGGATCTAAAACTAGGGGTTTGTCATTTCAAAATATCTTTTCTGAAATCCCACATCGAAAAATTTATTAATGAGACTTACATTTTAAAATAATGAAGTAGATGTATGAATGTTACCAGAAATAAAACATAAAAGGGTTCCATATACCATAAAATTGACATCAATAAAAAATCGTACAGTCATATTTTGATGGAGAGTGATAGAAAGCATGATGAGAATAAAGTTAACAATCAAAAAGATATAAATATTCGATAATCTATGTGATCATTTGATTAATTAGAGAATATACTAAGATAAATTTTTTGATTTCAATATTATTTCTCTAGAGTTAATGAATTAATTTACTTTATAGATATATAACACAAAGAAGCATACTTAACTGACATGTTCAGTTTCATGCTTTAACTAATTCCTACAACAAACTCATCTTACTATTTAAAAGATAATATAAATAAAAAATTTCTATTAATATTAATCATATATGGTTACAAATATAATATTACACCATTTAAATAAATAAAACTATGTTATAAAAACTAAGGACTTCCTAGAGGACAATGGTTTGAGATAAATCTGAGTTGCACTTGAGTTGTGGGTTCGATTCCCACAGCCTTATTCAACATTATGGGTTACCGCATGAACTGCGAGTTGTCGTTTTTATAAAACAATATTATTATAACATTATAGAAATACTCTTAATTAATATTTAACTTTAAATAGTACTATCCAATATGCAATCTAATTCATTCTAACCATTAGGCTTATCTAAAATATTTCTGGAAAAACTCACAGTCCAAAAATTTATAAATATGGTTACATTACATAATGCATATTTTCTAGTCACATACCAAACATGTGAATACCTTCATTTTGTATTCTATCAAAACATGGTTATACCCTTAATTACCATAAAACTGTGTGAAAAATAGAATATTGGATATACTCTGTAAATGAAAAAAATGTTGTGAACTCCAATAATGATGCAATAAACAAACCATTAATCAGTTCCAAGGCAGTGAATAATATCCAATATAATTTATCCAAACCAATCATCTCTTTATTAAAAAACAATTATCATAGTATTAGAAACATATTAAGGGTTATAATTCTCTCAACTATATATATCCCAAAAAGATGAACATGAAACCATGTCACTTTTTTCGGTACAATATAATATCAAATCCTTAGTGAGATAGTACTGCAGTAGAATCCTTATTTATTTTAATAATGAATATAACTAGTGCATAAATGATATAATACTCAAAGGATACAATTATTCTATAAGAACATTAATTATTTAACTACATCTATGGTAGTATCATAACATTATCCAATATCATCATTTGGGGTATACTCTGATAATTGGGACATTGATTCGGATAGTGTCTCATATCCTTACATGACGAGGCATAGTACACTAGAAACAATTTTATTACCCTTGGAATCAAAAACATGGTAACCTTTCTCTCCATAATTATATCTAACACCCATTTCCTTCAATCATTTTCCAGGTTGAATCTTTCAACAGTTATAACATGTGGAAATGTTTTTCATTACATTATTCCCCTTATCCATCTCTTTCACTGCCATCCTCTTCTTCTATTTTTTCCCTTCAAATCCGTAGGAGTAAGATAATTCTTTACTTATATAATAAAAAATATACCATTTCATTATATTATGTGAATATGATGAAGGATATTTTCTATCGAAATGTTAGAGTAAGACTAAGAATGATATGATCCTTCTTAATCTTTAGATCATTTGTATTGATGGAGTTCTCATTCCTTCTATAGGGATCTATTTCTAAATGATGAAATACACTAGTTTAGATCATAACGTAATATATAATCCAAAATCTTGAAAAAATGTTCAGCAATAGTTGATTATTTAAATGTATCTAGTCTCATAATCATAAAAATGGTTTCTTTGGGGATATATTTACTCATAAATCCTTCATAATGATTTATAAATAAAATATGAATTATCCTAATCATATCCCCTATGAGTGTCAAAAAAGATGCACTATAGGACCCATTTTCATGTACCAGGTTACCTCGAGTCAAGCTCGGAACACCATGTCAGATTTATAACTCATAGGTACATCGATGTCAGAACCAAGTCAGCATGTAGTATTCAGATAAAGATTTATTTTCTTGGAGTACCAGCATAATTTCTACATTTAAAAAATTTAGGATAGTCATCTATTCTTGTCATCAAAGTCTATCTTTGGGTTATGATCCCTAATCTATGTTTTTTAAATCTACTTCCTTGGTTTTTACTAAACATACTCTGATAAAAACATTAATACCCCATCTCTAGAAGCCCAGAGCTAGTGAATTATTTTAATACACTAGCGTGATACATTAAATAAAATCCAGAAGACTGACCAGTTTATAAATCTTGGAAAATAGATTTCATCCATGAAGCATTCATTACAATTCAAATCATAAGATGAAACCTAGTTCATTCATTGAGAATGCAGTTATTAATCTAGATTAACCCTTCATATCAATCATAAAACACTTCTCGGGATCCTGTGAAAATAAAAACATAGGAATGGGGTTAAGCTAAAATGGATAGTAAGGTTAAAAAATATATTAAATGCTATCATAAACAACCATAAATTTTAATGCATGTATAATATCGAAACACAAACCTTTTGTGCATAATATTTTGGATAATATGGCATGAATAAATAAAATAATTCCATTTAAACAATAACATGGATCATCTAGTAGTTAAATAATCAAATGTAATATCTATTAATAATCTCATACTGAAGAAATTCATAATTTTGGACATCTGAAACATACCATCTAGGCCTCAACCAAGGCAACTTAAAATAAATGGTTATGGCCTCGTACTAAACCATATTTTAAAATAACTGTGCAATGCCTCTCCCATGTCCATATCTAGTTTGTCTCATGATACCTTCCGATGCATCTGGGAGCTATAGAAGGCCCCTCCCTTAACATACTAAGTCCAATACGTATCTCAAATGAAAAGGGAGAAACATAACATAAACATTTGTATTAAAACTTGAATACAAGATGTTAATACTTAACTATAAACCATGAATGGTAAAAAAAATAGAACAGCCATATTCAAACATATCATAAAACATTTAAAATAATATGGGAGATTTTATCATAATAAATCACCCACAATAAATCAGAAAATCCAATAAAGGATGTTGACATAGATGAAAACACTTTACTAAATTTATTAACACTCTTTTTGAGAGATATCCGTTATATTTCTTTGAAATCATTTAAAAACTGCACAATTATAAAAGAAAAAATTTCTTTTTTAAATAAACTTGTAAACATGAAAGGGATGATTAAAAATTATAAGGCATCATAATGGTGTAAAATATCCACTTTCTCGGTATAAATTTAAAAAAAAATCATTAATTTGTCGAAAAGGTCATAAAGTACCTAATTTGGAAAAAGACAAAAAGTTCCCTTTATAAAATATTATATAAAAAGTTAGACATGGTTAAAAAAGCCATTAAAGAAATGTTTATAATATTTTGAAATACATTTTATGAAACATGGATGTGGATGATATGAATTCCCCAGTAGATACTTAAATATAAACAATCTCATATAAGAACGAGGTTGTAAAATTAACCCTTACCTTTTAATTTCCATTAGTTGAGGTCACATTGACAACATGTATAAAGTTTAATGTAATATATTAAATTATATCTGAATAATATACGTATTTATGATATCATATATGTTCCTATTATATCACTTTGTTTATAGTATTTCAATATAACCATTATTTTGGGTGTTCACTACTTCCTTTTTCCATTCTGGTTTTTCGATTTAAGTGATATTTTTTTTTCAATAGGATGTATTTTAATAATTTAGAAAATGAAATTATGTCAACAATTATTGTTTTTAATCATCATAAAAATTTTATAATCAATATTTATTTGTCAATGTGTAGAATTAATCTCACTGCACTGTGGAGACGGTAAGCCGTACATACGTACGAGAAACGATATCATTTCCTTGATGGTTAAAGGGTATGAAATATGATGATTTATTAATTATATAAAATAGTTTTTATGTTATATTAATTATTTATATCCATTATAATATTCATTATATCCATATCCATCCAATTAATGTTGTGATGGATAACAAATTACACCATGGCATGGAGATGATATGTCCCACGTATGCACTCATGGTGATATTGTTATTCATATGATGGATAAAATGACTAATATAGTTGAAATTTTTTATACTAACATCTTAGTATATCGATTACACTAGTGATATAAATTATATATGAAAAAACATAGAAATAGGAAGTACAAGAAGAAAATAACTTTGAAAGAGGTGATAACACAATTACATCTTTTTAGAATATCTTTTTTTGATTTGTATAAAAGGTCTCCATAAGATAGATTTATGCCCAAATTATGTCCTCTAAGATGAATTTAGAAAAGTTGGACGAGGAAATGGGAAGGGTTTGGCCGAGCGAAAGGGCTTTGGAGATGTGAATTAAAGAGTAGGAGAAGTGCCTTTTTATAAGAGAGGTGAGAGGCACCATCGGAAAGTATTAAAATATTAAATTGATATAAATTTATTTTTAATACAAATTCCTAAAAATTTTATTATTTGGAATATAATATAAGAATAAGTCAAAATTCTCTCAACCAATTATTTTTATTATTTTCAATTTTTATTATTTTTTAATTTTTGAATAATTTAATAATATGTTATTTGTATAAAATATCAATAGTGTAAATTTTTACATTATTCATTTATTTGAATTTAAATAAACTACACACAGAAGATAACATTGAATAAAATTATTTAATATACCCCTAACACGTCATATACTCTTAAAAAATCCATGTATCACCTTAATTAATTCACGTTTTATTTCTTTTAATATTTCTAATACCATTTTTTGATATTTCAATTAATAAAATAATTTATGCATCCTTATTATGTCATCATTAATGGTAATTATTTAATATCTAAAAATTATTTTAAAATTTTTATGATGCTGGTATTTATTTTACATTTCCCTAGACTACCTACAGTCAATGTTATCATCTGGATATAAATATATTTTAAGTAGTATACATATATTAAATGAGATTTTGAGATTTTGTCACTTTCATGAATTTTTATTCTATTCATGTAATATTCATGGGAATGTGGAAATTAAGTTATTCCATTTCTAACCATATATGATAAGTGTATAATTTAGTCATTGAATAGGATATGGTATATGTGAAGGTAATTTTATAATATTTTTTTTCCTCTAATTTATCGATTGACCTTCAACTATGGTAATAAAAATAATTACTAATGTTCCTATTCAAATTCCCCATTTAAAGTAGACTATTAAATTAATTGGGACTCAATAAATCAAATTACGGAATCAATTTTTCAATATTTAAAACTCATAAGTTGAGTAATTAATTAAAAACTAATTCCCGTTGACAAAACGAGAAAATAGGGTCTTTAAATGTAAAAACCCTCAAAATATTGCCATGTATTTATGTCCAATTATGTTTTAAATATATTCCCAATGTCATGAATTATATTACATGACATAGACATAATATGATTATAATTTATAACCAAGTAAAATTCTAGTCAAAAAATATAAATTAATTAGATGAGAAAGCATTTTTGAATTAAAATTCAATATTTTATTACTATTCATTAAAATATGAATGTTATTAGAAAGACACCAAAAATTTGTCTAAACTAAATTTGTGTTCCCCTTTTCTAAATAAGATTTTTATTTTTTCAAATAAAATAAATAAAATTCCAAATATTGGATTTAATATGGTTATCCATTAAAAGGGGGTATGTTTGCATATTTTGAAAAATTCTTTTTTTATCTTGAAAATTGATTTTTTTCTTATATTATATCTAAAAAATACATAAGATGAAATTTAAAATTATATGTAATATAAAAAATTGAAAATGTTGTTAATACTATTTATAACCTCTAATTTAACAGCTACATAATATATTATATTTTGTTATTATATTTTTTTCAGTAAAAATGGCCCATGTCTGTAACGCATGACATCTATTTGTTGTGTAAATCATAAGTTTGACTTAGTGTTAAGAAAAAGAGTTATATTCATTTAGAAATGAAAATATTAAAATTTATTGAGGTGTTACATCAAAA
This sequence comes from Viscum album, assembly GCA_963277665.1. Lineage (NCBI taxonomy): Eukaryota > Viridiplantae > Streptophyta > Magnoliopsida > Santalales > Viscaceae > Viscum > Viscum album. Next base: position 1,540,472,813 of record OY728150.1, read on the forward strand.
TTTCATTTTCACTCTACATCATTTCATCCTGAATGAAACCATATTTTCATAAATCCAATAACACACCAATTGATTTCCTATGAAATTATCTCTCTAACCTATCCATAATATGTCCCAGAACATTAACTAATGTGTAATACAACACTAGATCAACATGATCCCATCAAATCACAAGGTTTGAGTCAGGTTGGTACTTCTTTAATTGAGATACATGATTCAAATTATGCAACAAACTGAACCTTATCGAAAAATACAACTGATATTCCACCTCACCAACACATTCATGTATATCAAAGTGGCATATGCACCATATAGATAACATTCCATGATTACCAAAATGTTGATTCCCATGCTTTGGAGAGATTATTATATACACATGATCAATCACCTCAAATGAAAATGTTCACCAATGATGATATTCATATTATTTCTAAAGACAATGTGATGTATCCATCCTATTTCTAATCAACTTAATCTTTTTGGTAATCTCTTACATATGCTCGGGCTCAACCAGTAATGTATAACATATTTCTACCCAAAAACTTATATAATGTCTATTAATCCCATACAATGCTTGAAAATGATCCATATATATCAATACATGGTAATTATATTTGTACGATAGCTCCACTGATGGTATATAATCATCTTATGAGCCAAAAAAATACATTACCCAAGCCTTAGGAATTTCTTCCAAAATTAGTTTAATCCTTTTAGAATTTCCATCCATTTAAGGATGATACATCATGATCATAGGAAATCAAATCCCAAGGAATTTCTGTAAGTATTTCCAAAACCAGGTGTAGAATTGTGGTCTCCATCTGATTCTATCATGACTTCAACAATGCGAATATTTACAATTTCCAAAATGTATATTTTAGAAAAGTCTTCCACTGGACTATATTCATGAATTAGGATAATATGAGATGAATCTGTGATATGATCTACTATTACACATATGGAATAACATTTCCTAACCATACTTGGTATACTATTCATAAAACCATATTTATCTTCTACCACTGCCACAGAGGAATTAATAAGGACTGTGACATGCCCACTAGTTTTTGGTGTTCCACTTTGACCGGCTGATAGGTGAGGTATCTCCAAACAAAATCCTCTACTTACCTTTTCATTAAAACCAACCAAAATAAAGTTTTCATCACAATTTTGTTTGAGTTCTTGGATGAAGAACCCATTTTGAATTGTGGTAGAGAGTAATAATATATTCCAGATAAGCCAAAGGTACAAAGATCTAATCTATAAAACTGAAAACCACACTACCATACAGTTTCCATCCTTCAATGTTGTCCCCATCATTAGATTTTAACATAAAGTTAAAACATTTAAGATCATATAATTGATCTTGTTTTACATTAAGATTAAAATAATGAATAAAGGAGACAGTGAAGAAAACTACCACATCACTACAGTTGGTAGAATGTAGGTTCTTGTATATAATAACTAACATCATTTTATACTGATATGAATATTATTTAGAAAATTGATTATAAAAATTCCTACTAAATTCATCCAAAACCAGATTTTATTTAGCTGGTTTATACATATAGTTGAAGAAAAACATTTGAATGTATATATTCCTAAATAATTTCCATAGAATCAAATCTATTTGTTGTGAAATGTGTTTCAAACACTTATAAATCTTAAAAACCATGAATTTATCACTCAAAAGATAATGAAACCAAGTCTTCAAATAACGGACACTAATAGTTAATTCAAAATCATGTGTTTGACAGTACATCTCATTAAACCAAGATTTACGGGATCCCTAGGAGACAACGTGATCTCCTAGCATGAGAGCACATCCAAAACAAGATCCTAATACATCACAATATAGTACATATCTCTATCTAGACTCTAGAAATATAAATATTAGTGCTGATGTAAGTTTAATTGTAAGATCATGGAAAGATATCTGATATTCATTCTTCCATTGGAAAGAAATGCCTTTCCATGTTAAAGCTATAATCAGTGAAGAAATATGGGAAAAATCATGTACAAAAGGTATATAGTGTCCCACTAATATGAGGAAACTACATATCGTAAAGACAATCTATGGTGTTTTCCAAGAGATAAAAACTTCTTTATTTTCTAAATCAATAGATACACGTTTTTAGAAAATCACAATGTTATATAATCATACTTCATGTATCCCAGAGTCCGTCATTGATAAATTAGAATATAGATTATTCTCATACATGATACCCAACAATATAGAAAAGTGATGCTAATGATCCAACTTTATCCTTGAACACAACAATATATCATCCAAGTATACCACCACAAAGAATCTAGATACCATTCAATTATCAGATTCATCAATTCTGTAAATATGGATGGGGAATTCATAAGAGCAAAAAAATTACAATGAACTCCTAATTTTTAAATCTAATTCTAAAATACGTCTTTAGAATATCCTCCTTTGAATCCCATCAGTGATGATATCATGAATGCATATAAATGTTAGACTACCATTATGCTCTCAATAATTGATTGAATAGATTATCAGTTCATGGGAGATGAATCTGATTATTTATCATAAATTGGTTAAGAATATGATAATCTTCACAAAGAATACATGTCCAATACTCTTTATTAATAAAGATAACATTGTGATGCTTTTGAAGACGTACATGGTTGGATGGACACTTTAATTTCCAACTATTCCAACTGATCATTAATTACATAGATTCTATTGGTTCCATATGATAAGATAGAAAAGAAATTCAACTATTCACAAGTAATATATCAATCATAAAATCCACATCAGTTTTGTGTCGAAACCATGATAAATTGTTTTGAAAAATATAAAGGGACAGATCACCTAGGGGTAGAAAATTTCTATTCCCAATATCATATAACTATACAAAAATATCTTTTTTTAACTGGTAGGTGATTGTTCAAACCGGTGGTTCCAATGGTCTAGTTATTCTTTCATTTACAACCTATCCTCTTTTAAAGAGATGTCTAACACTATGAGAGGACATGAAACTCAGTTTACATGAATAAAAATTCACATGGGACTAAATAATATTTCAGCCAATACATTCATAGAATCATGTCATATAAATCTATATATATCACAATAAAGTCCCATACCAACTTAGTCCCATTGATTATTATAAAAAATGATTCACATCTCATTCCAAGATATTCTCATTTTTTAAAAGGTGTTTTTAGTTTTAAAAAAGAAGTCATCTTCTCAATATATAAACCCACAAAATTAACCAGATGTTAACCAATAAAATACTAAATTCATCCATATCAAAAAATATTTAATTGGTGTGGAATTCAAAATTATCATACCCCTCACTGTTAATGGTTTTGATTGATCAACCATAATAACTTTTTGGGCTTTATATAGCTAACTAATTATTTCACCTTTCCCTTTGTTACCGAAATTAGATCTTATAGGTTGAGGAGTAATGGTGTTCCTATAATTATCATGACATGCCCAGTTCCAAGGAAGAGAGCTATACTACAACAGTCATCCCATCAAATCATACAATTTCAAAGAAAAATGGTTTGTGTCCCTATCAACCAACCATGGAGAAATAACATAATAACACTGAATATGTCCTATGTGGTTGAAATTATGGAATGATCTAGGTGGTTCTATACAAGCATGCATAAAATTATTTATGAATCCATATGGATAACATCTAATCATACACATAGGTTAAGGAGGAATGTTTATTGATACCATGGTCTGATTATGAGATATACCAACCTATGATAATATGTGACCCTCCTCCAATTATTTCCAGCATTTTAGTTACCACTAGTTCTCATAGGAATAAATATACTTCCTCCGACTGTGTTTCCAAAGGTGTGTAGTTTTTTCACATAATATATATTAACAACTTTTATATAATCCAATATATAGTGTATGAAAACAAATTATAGAATTTATGTTTGCAAACCAAACTCAGAAATAGAAGCATTTAAATACGAAATTGCTATAAATTTAGTACAAAGAAGACTAAATTCTTAAATTTCTCTCAATACACTTTTTGGATAGGTTCTGTTTCAACTATATAAAAAAGTATGTAATTCAAAAAATTATGAACATATGAGGATATAATTGTTTGTTGAAAAATTATTCATAATCCTCTCATTCAATGTATTGGTCTAATTTATCCGAAACTAATAAATCCCACCACTAGTGTACTAGATCCTCTAAAATATACGTTGATAGCTTCCCTTTCAGCTCCATTGGTGGGAAAAGTAAATCAAATATTTGATTCATCGTATTCAAAATCACACATTCGTTTTCAAGATATGAATAACCACAATATATGGGTGAATTCTTAATTTGTAATTGAACTTATTGATTCACTTGTCTTGGTTCAACCATACTATTTCATCAACCCATGGCCTGAAAATCCTGGAAAATACTTTGGAGAAACTTTTGGTTCACCTATGGATCTGGTGAAAACAAATTCCGAATATCCTCTTCTAGATGGTTCTTATGGAACCTATTTAGATCTATCCACTATAAAAAAGATGAAATCAATTTAGTATTACTATCTAGGAATTCATGTATTAACTATTTTTACATATTATTTCAACAATCTTCCACAATTACGTTTGTCCACAATAAACATTTTAAAACATTTTTAAAATACCACCATATGTCCTTTTCAAAATCTATCCATTGTAAAAAAATTTCAACACATTTTTGAAATAATAAATTTTTAACAATTTCATAAATTTTTAACTCAATAATGAAAAATTAAATTATAGTGGGAAGTTATACTATCAATGAATTCTATTATACTCTCATCCATTAAACCCATGTTGATGAGGTGAAAGCTTGCCTAGAAGTGTATTAAAACAATAATGTACCAAATTTCAATGGTAACATTAGCTTCATCATAAAGAGGTTAGATATGAATTTTATACTCAAAATTTCACTCTTTGAAAATTCTATATCCATTCCACCATATCAAGAGAGAGATTGATTTCATTTACAACAACATGATTAAATTGAACGAATACCCATGGAATGAACAAACTGATACCATTTATAATATTTTGATCATCACCCATTGTCTTATGAAGATGTGGTGGGTGTTAAAAGCCATAATTGACATTTTAATACTGCAAAGTCTAGTAATGAATTCCATGGACCACATCATTACTTGGGGTATAATTTTACATTCGAAAGATAAATATCCAAATCAGAAGATAATAACTCAATAACCTCTATATGACGTATGAGTACAAAAAATAAAAATCAAAATATATTCAAGACAAAAAATATATGAGATTATAAGTGGAAAACCAAGTGACATTACTGAAGGAATAAAAATATAAAAAAACCAGAGACACCAAAGGAATTGAACTAGAAACACCCAACCTTCTCCAAAATCCCATTGGTCAAGACACAACCACATTTTTATTAAGAATCACTCATGAAATGATGAAGATTTACATTAACTGTGTTTCAATAAATGAAATATGTAAACACACAATGGTTCACAAACTGAGGTAGATTCTAAACTTAGTATGACTTTGTAAATGACTTCCGAACACATTCTCTTAGGATAACAACTGGTCAGAAAAATTATATATATGAAAATTTTAAATAGTTTAATTTTTTTTATATCAAAAATATTTTTCCATGGAACGGAATAATACAAGCATCTAAAACATTAATCATTATCATTTTGAATACCCATTCTAATATTCTACACATCCACACATCCACACATCCACACATGACTTCCCAAGTGATAGTTTAATATTCATTAGTGGTCTCTCATTGATCTATCAAGTTATTAAAAGGTAACAAATACAAGGTTAAACAATATAACACACATCATCTAAAAGGGTTATTTCTAATGAAATTGATTCCACACCAACCATGTACTCTAAAATCCATTCTATCCAGTTCACATAAAACATATTTCCAAAACAATTTTCAACAACCATTTTCAGTGTATGAAATCAAAACCATAGTTTTAAAATCTCCAATTTAAAATTATCATAAATTTGGGTATTAGACAAAAACATCCAATTTTTTCAATATATCAATGCCATATCAAAAGTGGTTTCCATCAAGAATCACGTGATGATTTCAAAATAATATAATGGGAAAAAATCATTTCAAGATAATAATTCATCTTCTAATCAAGTGCATTCAAGAGTGAATCCACCTGCATCGTAATTATTGGAGATAATGAATTTTAGAACTATGATCCTAGGTATTAGGGTCACGATCTCATTTCATTCAATAAATCATACAATAAACATCAGAATTCCAATCAAGGAACACAAATTTATACACATTGTAATATATCTATCATTATGGGAAAGGGGAGGAGAAGATATAAAAGAATAATAAGCAATAAAAAAGACATACAAGATATTTTAGATCTCCAATGAGTTTGAAATCCCAATAAAAATCCTGTTGGATCAAAGGGACTAATATCTCAATATTTAGGATGGAAAAATGTTTTGGATTTTGAACTATTAGGAAGTAAAAATGGGTCATGGGACTTAATCCAATTTTTATCCAAACAGATGACATTTGTAAATTTACGCCACATGGTTAGGATATATGATTTGGAATACAATTCACCAACTATGTAGTGATACATCTTTAATACAACCCCAAACATAGTTGGCTAACATAGTTAGACAAACTAATTTCCAGTCATGCTTTTCCCATATATTTATAAAATCGCTATTTCCCCTAAAAATCAGTATAGTTTGGATAAAACCTTAACCAACTGTGTGATGTTTTTATCCCACCTAACACAAGTCATAGATTATATTAGAGGGGGTTAATGGTTTGTATAAACCATGGTCAAAACTTTCTCCTCTAGAAAAGCATCCATAACATGCAATAAGTCCTCCAAGTGTCTCAAAATATAACACGATCTTCATATATACATAAAATATATTAATAAAGGCCCACATAAATGAAAACAGGGGGGTGATACATGTATCCTTACTTATATTAATTTAAAATTGAAGCAAAAAAAATAATCACATAATTTCGTGGATATGGTAGTCCACAAGTATGAATGAGTGATGATATGATTTTCTATCAAACTGAAGGTAAGAAGGCATAGAAAAAATTATAATTCAATAATCATAAATATTAATTAAATATTATATATATAAACATTATATTAAAAATTATTATCATACATGAACTATGGTGATGGAAAATGACTAGTATTACTATGTGGAGATGGTAATCTACACACACATAAGAGCGATTCATTCAATTAACATTTGATGGAAAACAAGACCACTAAAGGTTGCTTAATAATAACAAGAAAATATATATATATAGAGGAAATAAATATATTATTCTGTGATTAATATTATAAATTTATAGAAAGTATATGAATAAACTATTTAAAGTGATTGTGTAAAATGATTACCTATTCTTTAATATACCAACATTCTATTCCTTTATAATGGCCCTTGGAATGGTATTTTAAGAATACCAAAACATATATTTCGTATTTATACAAGTTTATAAAAGAATTTAGAAGTGGTTATTCAAGCTAGAAGGCTTAAAGTAGTGTAAATAATATAAAGGATATGATCTCTTTTGTAAATGAGTGGAGGGAATGTCTGGAAATTTCATAAATTATTTAAACATAATAAATTAATTATCTATAAAAATTATTCTTAATGGATATATATTTGAGTATAATGTTGGATGTGGTTGAAATAACATCGACCAAATAATTTTATTTAGGTTTATGCTGTATTTTAAACCTTTCCATTCTTGTTTAACACCTTAGTTATCCTATTTAAACATTGACTATAGTAACATAATTTTCACTCTTAAAGGGTTATAATTTAACTTATAAGAAATAAATTTGTTCAGAAATAGACAAGTAATGATAATGTTGAAAATATCTTATAACCATTTTCCTATTTGAATATATTTATTATTTTTAATTAATTTAATAAAATTTTATTTTCATAAAATATTACGAATTTAATTACTTACCATATTTATATAATTCGATAATAAAGATATAATGAAAATAATGGCATTAAAATTTAATCTTTTAAGGAATTACTAATATGATAAATATATATTCATTAAAACTTAAAAACAATTTACCACCATTAAAATAAATTCTCTATCCCAAAAATAACCAATTATAGTCATTATAAGCCTTATTTTGTTTCTATGTTAACACAAAAGATATTTTTATAAGCAATTGAGTGAAAATTTTAATTTATATTTTTCATAAATATTATATAGGTTATTTTAATAGACTCTTTATCCTTAAATAACAGAATTCCTAGGCGAAGGATAATGTTTTAAAAGCACCATCGACAAATAAAAATTAATACAAAAAATAGTAACCCAAACATTTAGTTGTAACTTATGTAAAACTGGTTTATCATTCATAGATGTGATAATTTTTACTATGATTACTATTCATATTGTCTAAAAATATGAGGCACAAATTCTATAAATTTGGATCTCCTAGTAAAAAATATGTTATCATATTCTCATAACATAATTTTTGTAAGTGGAAGAGACTCATTTTAAAATATTTTCCTGAAATCCAACAAAAATCATTTTTTTATAAAAATACACTTAATATTGAAAATTTTATTCATTTTTATAAAATTCATAGAATAAGAATTAGATAAATTATAAAATATTTTTTCGAATATATAATATATAAATTTAAGTAAAATCACTAATAAATAGTGATTAAGTTAATATATAATGATAAAAGCACACAACAAGCTTAAAATAGTTGTTAAAAAAATCCTTTACATTCCAATGCTTATTGTTTTCATTTATAATAAATTAATAACCACCTAATTAATTTTATACATGTGTAAAATTATATTTTTCATAACATTATTATTCTTATTTATACCCACTAATCCAAAGGCTAGGAAAAAACTGCCTAATTCATTACGCTTCATTTAGACATGGGATTTCATGTATTACAAGATATTAATGAAATACAAATTATTTAAAGGACAATATATTATAAAATCAGGGGGTGTTAAGTGATAGACACATAAAAATGAATTTCTCCATTTAGATTCCATTACATAGAATAAAAAAAGAATGATATCCGAATTTCATCACATCTTACAGTTCCCAAGTATCATCTTAAAATTTCAGATTTCCCTAGAGAGCATTAACCAGGTGAGATGTCCTATTCCATACAACCTTTTTTCTATGACACAATATTTATATAAGATATTCTTAATTAGAAATATCATCCTCTAATTATACAGCATTTGAATTTAGTACCTAAGATGGGTCGAGTATGTACAACCTGAGGAGAGATTCATGCAATATATCATGAACTTTAGTGAGGTTTAGTGGAAGATCCATGTGGTAAGATATAATCCCGACTTAATAAAGAATGTTTAATGGTCCAATATGTATAGGTAATATATTTATATTAATTCCTATTCTCATAACCTTCTTCTATGTATAATTTTATAGAAATAAAATTTCAAAAGCATCGAACTGTAGATCTCCCTAATGATTATTAGAATAATATTTTTGTTAACTCTCATGTGGTCTAATATACTAATGAATGGATTTGATATTATATTATATTTACTTAGATTTCTATAGTAAAAATAGATTTATTTCTCCAACATTATTAATAATATGTATGAGACCTTCATTTCATACCATATAGGGCCTCAAAAGTTGCCCTCTAAATTCAACAACAAAAGTTATTGTTGAATCAAAACTATATTAGACAATGATGATGATACAAAACCATTTTGAATTCAGGAGAACATTATCTCATCATATCTTCCAGGGATTGAATATTTATCCTAGGCTAATCATCTATCTAAGGATGATAATTACCATCGAAATATAAATATGTATATGGAGATCACTAACGTCTTCACGAGAACATCACGGTGAACTGTAGACATTGATCAGATTAAATTTAAGGTGGTACTCTTTTCAATATCATAACATTATTAATGTATAACATAGATTTTCGATCAAGAGATAAATCATTTTGGATGGTAATTAAGTATGATGAATTTTTATGATGATTGACTACAACCTAAAAACATTATTTCATTTAAATGTTTTGGGGTGTCTAAAAACAAAATATATACTTATGTTTCCCCACTTCCATTAAAGTATGGGTATTTTTTGTAACATTATCTTATATTTCTATCTCTTGTCCTTATGTTTATGATATAATAGAAATAAATTTCCATATTCTAAAATAACACATTCCATGTTGTCCGACTAGAATTACCCTTTTAGATCTTCATACATTTTTGAATTTATAGGATGAATAGATAATGATAAACTATGTGCTTAATCAAACCACTTATTCTTAGAGTATAAATTGTATGGAAGATATAAAATATTTCAAAAACATATCATTCTACCACAATAAAAAATTATCTTAACAACATTTATCACCATTTTTTACATCTACCTCTTACTTATGCACCTCTTTAATCCTCAAATGGATAGATGATTGATGTTTCATCAGATAAATACAGGATATGTCCCCTTTCATAAGGATTTCAAGTTCAATCTTCAGAAATTCCAAATGTATTGGTCCTCTTTCAATCCTCATCATGGAAAAAATAGGATGGTCATTCAAACTCATACCATAATCTGATTTATTTTCGTTTCTCATGTCATAATTTATTGACTAGGTATAATATATAAGAAACTCCATCCATATTATCTAGAAAATATTTTGATAATTCTACGTGAAGATATCTTTCAATATTTTTAGGATCTTTTATATATATACATATTTTAATATAAATATAATTTCGCTATATCATTAACCCAGAAAATACTGGGGGAAAATCCAAATCACGAGTCATGTAATTTTTCTCTTTTATATTATGCTGATGTGAGGCATATTCAATCACCATAAAAATATTTATAAAGCCATATCCCATTATATTATTTGATTCATCACTATAGAACAAAATCATTTCTTCATATAAGGTAGTGTTATAAAAGGTTCACTAGCAACATTCCCTTGAGTTCCTTGCAGTTATCTTAAAATTCATATATCAACAATAACATAAAAAAATTAGGTGTAAACTATGTTAGTTGATTATAAAATCATGAGAAATGTATCACACTGAATTTGTGATGTTAGGAAAACATAATAATAGTAAATATCTCATAAAAATGGTTAGTTGAGGCTATTTTTTTATAACTTTATCCTTTGAAAGATAAACCTATATAAACATAGTTGATGTTATATCCCCCAAAAATGAATCCTTCTGAGGTAAAAATTAAAACATGGTAATTTTTCTATAAAACTTCTCCATCCTCTATTTTATAAACAAAATTATCAAATTACCTTTATTATTCTTTTATCCATTTGAACATAAAAGAATAAAAACATAAAATATTTTAAAAAATATGTCAAGATAATATTTAAATCATATATTCATTATATCCATAAATATTTGGAATTATTAAGTCCAAATGGAATCACTATAAATTCAAAATCAATATACCAGATAGGAATGGTTGTCTTGGGTATATCCTCCTTCTTGGACCTCAATTGATAATATCTATAATGATGATTTATCATAGAAAAGTATTTATATAATCATAATTGATCAAAAAAAAATTTAATTCATGGTATACGATTCATGTAATTGTTAGTTATATTTTTAACTTGTTAATAATTCATATATATTAAAAAATATACATATTTCTTCTTAACAAAAAGAACTGGTGCACCCTAAGGTGACACAATTTGACTACATAAATCCATTATCATTATTATTCTGGAGTTTCTTCTCGAATTCCAACAAGTCAACTTTGGAAATTTTATATGGAGTCTTTAAAATAGGTTTAGCACCATGTCTAGGTTTTATTAAAAAAAATCAACTTCATAATTTAGATGAAAACTGTAAATTCTTCTAGAAATACATTAATCAAATATCATATGATTATCATATATAATTTATTTATTTCCTCCACAAATATCCAAGGTAAATAACATTCATGGATATGAAATGAGACCCCCCAAGTTATATGTAATTTACATTAAAATTTTTCTTCATACATGAATGGATAAATGACCGTAGGTTTATTTGGAATATAAAATTTGACTTCCCTTCCTTGAAAATTGATATAGTGCCCATATAAATAAATCCATTCTCTCCCTAGAATCACATAAAATTCAACTAAAGTGTGAATGAAAATATTTTTTATAAGCACCATTACACAAATATCATTCTATGATAAACTATATACTTATGAATCAACCATAATACAATTAAGAGTTTCTACCCATAACATAATATTTAATCATTGAGCATGTGATTTTATACCCTTTTAAAATTATATTAGGTATTAAAGAATTTGTAGAGCTAGAATAAAAGAAGAAAGTAGTTATTCTAGAGTGGATGATAAGTATTCCTTTCACAAGATCATTCCCCTAACACGCATCAGTAATTATGATTGCATTTGATTTACCTTTGTCATTTAACATAAGAAGTCTATGACATTGATCATCATCATAAAACTTTGGATTCATGACCTGATTGGAATAATTCCCATACTCATTTCCTTTGATGCATTGAATCATGTGTGGTGTATCATTTGGAATTTTTTTCGACCAATTATTTAACCAACCTATTCATATCCTTTTTAAAATAATATGATTTATGACCCAAATTTTAATATTTTAAGCAGCTTATAGTTCAATTCAGTCAATCATATTGATGTTTCTTTTAAAATTTATAGAATATATAAGGTTGAAATTTCCATTAACCATCTAATTTTTTTGAGTTTCTAAGAGAATCATTGTTACATTACATATGAAAATAAATGGAATGGTATGAATATCTAATTTACATTTTTACCTTGGCTTCAGATCAAAATATTTCTTCATAGATAATTAATTATCTTTTCAATAATTTCATTTAGGGATTTATTTTTAAGACACTAAGAATTGGTCAATTTTTCATTCATGTATAATCATTAAAATATAATAATATCATGAATTTCTTATAAAATTTTCATCATATATACCAATGTATTATTCCTCCAGTTGAATAATTGTGAGGAATTATTTCCCGATAATAGTTTGTGGAATACAAGGTATATACTTACTAAGAATTATACCATTAAAATCATCCTTTTCAATGAAGTAAATTTATTTATCTTTTCTCATATTCTAAACAAGGATACACCATTGATTCGATTAAAATACTAAATAATATATTACTAGAACAACGTTTTCATGTTTCAAGTACCATAGATCATAAAATATTTTCCTAATGGTGATGATCCATCACATAGCACCTATTAGATAATAATATCCTTTAAAAGAAGGTGAGAGTATCTACAAAAAAGGCTCAATATTATTATGATTCCTTTATTGATCAAATAAAAGATCAATATGATTCATGGAATCATAATGTTGTGTTTCTATAAAAAATTGTTTTTATTCCATCTCTAAAAAAATTTGTTTGGTTTGGTGGACAATAATTTTATTTTCCATAACATTCATTATTATCAAAATGTATTCTGGTTCTGGCCATTGAATAAAACCAAAAGAAATGATTAATACTCAATATATAATACATAGAGTGAGATGTCATATAATCATGAAATTTTAATCAAATAACTCTTAAATAATGAAAAATTCTTCTAAATATATGAAACCTTATTTTAAACTAGGTTTTCCATGTCAATGACCAATGATTTAGGATGATCTCTTATACTTAGTCATATCTCCAAGGTTTTCATAAATTTTTTCGTGTAAAAATATAAAAATATTAAGAAAAAAATTCCTATGATATTTTTCAATAAGAACCTATATATTTCATACATAAAAATTAAATATGTTTAGATTAATATTCAATAATTTTTAAAAACACATGCCTGAGTACTATAAAGTATTAGTGTATTTAGATAATATAAACAAAATCGTATAAAATCATGGCATATCTTACACACCCACAATTAATATATTCTAACATATTACTCCTCGTATATATACCCTACTTGAACCATTTTTATAACTGGTGGAATGGAAACAAAAGAAATGGTGGTACCAGATGCTCACTAAGGATAAAAAAAAGAAATATCAATCCATGACAATATAAAATAAAAGGATATTCCTAAAGGAATGATTTCAGGAAAAAAAGTTAAAAAATTCATACCAAAACTACTAAGTATTATAAAAAAACTCATGGAATATACAATTATCATTTTAACAGACATGAACCATAATAATGATTAATCATCATTAATCAATCATGAATGGAATGCTCATGCCATAAAATTGTGGCACCATCATATGTATTGAATCTAGTGCATACATCTGAAAGACCCTAGTTCACCCTGAGAGGGGGGGGGGGGCATGAATCAGGGTGTCAACTTTTTCTCCTCTTTATTGGATCTCATTCCCACGTTGGTAAGAACTTGTTTAAGCCTGTACGATGGATATGTGTAGTAATTTAAACATTTATAGGACACCACACCACTTTTTACTTGGTTCAACACTAAGGGATAGTCCAATGAGCATACGCCGACAAGTTGTTGGTCGTACCTAAATCCACTAATCTTCACTAGCTGTGGATTAGAAATGTTCGGGCACAGTCACTCTGTCACATACACACTGCCTTTACAATGGTTCAGGGATAACTCACTACTACCCTCAGATAACTTCCGTTGACTCCTCTGGATCACTGCCTTGGATAGAGTCCCAACCCAGTTTATAGACATGATGGTATCTTCAATATATTGGCTTGACATTCTTTTTCTTCTTTTTCAGCTTGAGACTTTGAATGCACCGAGGTTCAGAGTTTATGCTCTTTTTGGTTCCAACGTCTCCTTTAGTGTAATGACTGAATTCACTAGAACTTATTCTTATTGGCCAAAATCACAACCACCTATGTGATCGATCAATCAATGAAGCTTAGCTCACATGGAATCGTCTAGAATCAATTATCCTGGTATGCATGAGATCATGCATGTAGGAATTAGAAACAGTTCTCATTTTCTTATTTTCACACATTCACCTAATGTCTAGGTTCTACTTTTAATGTCGTCACGTGTACATTTGAATGAAAAGGTGCATGGCCAATTCTCTTCTTCTTTTCTTATGTGAAAACTCCAAGGTGTAAGTTATTCAAGCATACGCACGTCCTCTTCTTTCCTTTTCTTATTCTCCCTTTTTTATCACTTAGCTTGGGTGTGTTTATATGTTTCTTCAACACATGAGGGGGTGAAACCCTTTCATGTGCGAGTCCCCTTGATCAATGAACCACTCAAGGCCTCAGGATTCTTTAAAACCATGACCATGAATGGATAAATGTATATGGTGACCTTATTCTTCCAAAAAATCCTTCAAACAGAAACCCCTTCAAACCATTAAGATGTATTGGGAAAACCATGGGGGTGTCTTCGTTGTGTGGCCAGACGGCTCCACAGATCTCCTTTAGCATTGTATGTTCGTTTCATCACATAAAAAAGATGGGTTCGTAGTTCTGTATTCACAGAATACAACAAGAGTGCTGATGCACCAGTTGTGTACCAGCGGAACTACAACCACATGACACAGAGAGGGATTTGGGTAAACCAATCGCACGCTTGGTGGATCCCGTTGCACAGTGGCTACGGGTCACTTATTTCGCACAACCAGAATTGTTATTTGATCTCTTCTTCCTCGCACAACAGTTAGAGAGTGATAATCACTTGTATAAGGCCGATGGAGTAGTGGGTTCTCTTCCACACATCACTTTGAAATAGAATTTCTCTGTTTTTTCAAAAAGAGACACTCAGGAATGCGAGATGCAACCATCTATTCTTCCTCGTTCTCTTCCTTTTATAGGAAAGGGATGTATCTTGTACACGTTCAAATCTCGTGTGAAGATCCCTGAATATCAGGGATTTAAATGTCCAATATCTTCTCTTTTATTATTTTTAAACCATTTAACTTTGTTTCAAAGATATGCCGTGATCCACTGGTGTTTCCAATTCATCGTGGACTCCTATCTTCGTGTATGGAGTCAAGATCGAGTGCACGAATTTCACACGGATCCTTGTTTATGTTTCATACTCGAATCCACGTGGCCTTGGAAACTCCTTTTTCCTCGAAAATCTTCAAAACTTTGGTTTGGCTCGTGCATGAAAGTGAAACTGCATGCCATGTATTCGGTTTATCCATGCGATCTCAATGAGCTCAAAATGAACTTGAATGGTGGCTGGAGGAATGAGATCTACATTGGCTGGAGCTCCAGTATCATGGATGGTGCTTGGAGGAGGCCGTAGGTTGATGAAAACCAGTCGTAGATCATCAGACAGCTCTCACGCATCATGACACCGCGCGAATGCAATGGAGGGTTAAGATTATTACACAGGGCATGGGATGAGGTGTGCGGTCGAGATCTCTCGTGATATTAGATGGATGGCCAGGATTTCCTCCGCATTTTAAAAACATATCCCACATAGAAACACACAACATTTTCTCTTGTTTTATTAATAATTTTCTCCCAAAAATAGCTCATAATTCTCCTCTCCCCCCTCTGGTTCCACCCCGCATCGGTTCTCTATGGGCGCACTACTGCACCCACCCTACGACTCCTGCGGATGCGCTCTATGTTCCCACTATTCATCCTGCACATGGGTTGATCACAGTGCACACGGTTTGATCACCATTCACACACTGCGGGCTTATACACGACCCGCTTCTTATGGATAACTGTGCTAGCCTCCTCAAGGCACGGTTGACCTAGTGTCTCGCATATGCTAAGGGTTGAGGTCACTTGTTGGCCAGTGGGTTGGAACAAATTTATTTTATAGGCCAAAACATAATCCTTTTAAGTACATGTCCATATGAAATATATGCATGACATCTTTAGAATAATTAACCCCTTTTTCCTCTCCAATAAGCCCCTTTTCCTTTTGGACTATTAATTCAAAAGAACACCTCATTATCTTCTTTCTCCATTAGTTTTGGTTTTGGATAGCTCCTTCTTCATTGACACTCATTGACAACAAATACAAGCTCTTTCTTCATTGACACTCTTTGAAAATATATACAACTTATTCATAAGTTTGGGTCCAACAATCTCCCCCTTTGTGTTTGTTGTCAATAATTAAATTTCTTTCTAAAATTAATGTGTCAATGTAAAATATGTGAATCTTTTTTCCCTTTCCCTTTCAACTTCATTTCTTTTCCCTCCCCCTTATTGACAAGAAATACAAAGTTCATGGAGAAGAGGGTATCAATCCAGTCATGAGCAATGTGTCATCTATCATTTCACTCTATGTCTACTTGAGCTGTGCTTGGTGTAGAAAACAAGAGGATTTTATTATGACAACAGAGTCGTCCATTATTCAATGATCATGATACCTCATGAGATGAAAACTCATATACTTGTCTTCAAGGGTTTTTAATTTTTTTCCAGGATAGATGGTGTGAAAAGAAAACATCCTAAAACTCCTTTTACAATGACATGATCCTCAAACAGTCTTCAGAGTATAGGAATTTTATACCGGCTGGTGTTGATACTGATTGAGATAGTGCCTCTGGAAGCTTCTTTATGTGTCTTCCACTCAAGGGAACACTTCTCTGGTTCCCTCCCTGAGAACTTTCTTCACCTTCAATCCCATTTATTAAAAACATAAATAAACAAAAAGTCTAGGGAATAACGTGGGTCCTCCTTGCTACATTAATATGAACATCATGGTTGAGATGTTTTCTCATCAAATTTATTCCATCTGATCTAGTATTCATGCTTGCACATATGGGATTCTCCCATAGTTTTCGTTGCGACAACATGGATCTCTTCACATTATATTCTGCTTTGTCTGGTGAATCTTTCTCCTTACTAGTCTTTAATGATGATTCAACATTACTCCTCCATAGGACTTTTTCTTTCTCTTCTAATAGGGTTAGACAACATTTTTCAATGTGACCAGGCTTCTTGCATCCCTCACACATAACATTTTCAATAAATGAGTTGCCTTCATCCAGTGGAATCATCTCACTACTGGAAAATAGAGCTATACCCACGGTTTTGCAAAAAACCGTGGGTATAGGGTACCTCTATACCCACGGTTTTCAAAACCGTGGGTATAGGTCACCTATACCCACGGTTTTAGAGAACCGTGGGTATAGGTCACCTATACCCACGGTTTTGTCAAAACCGTGGGTATAGCTTAATTTTGAAGACCAATACCCACGGTTTTCCAAACCGTGGGTAGAAATGCATTTTTTTTAAGACATATACCCACGGTTTGGCCCAAACCGTGGGTATAGAGATTGTTCGGATAACCTATACCCACGGTTCTTTAAAACCGTGGGCATTGGGGTAAACTTTTTTGAAGACCTATACCCACGGTTTTAAAGAACCGTGGGTATAGCTTTCCGCCATAAGGCGGGAAAAGAAAATTAGGCGGGAGCACCAAAAAAATTTGGCGGGGAAATATTTTTTCACGGCTTATATTAATATATCTATAAACAAAAATATAAATTAACCAATTAGTTTCAGAGCTCGGTTGGTCCGTTCGGCAGTTACGTTGGCGAGTTTAGTATACTGATTCTGTGTTCGAATCTCGCCGCGGTTTTTTTTAATTTAACATTGTATATTAATATATATAGAAAGACATATATTAAAAACACGAATAAAAAATATAGCCTAGTTGGTCCTTCCCCGTTTCGCTGCCGCGGGAAATACGGGTTCGAAACCCAGTGGGTGCAGACGCGAAACTCGCGTATGTTTTTATAAAATTAAAATATTAAATATTAGTATATATATATTTATATATATATAACTTCATATAAAAATGGTGGCGTAGTTGGTCAGATTGGGTGGCCCGTTCGGCTGCTGCTGCGCGAGACAGGGGTTCAAAACCTGCGCAATACATTTTTTAAAGACTATAAATCCCCACGGTTTGAGAACCGTGGGGTCAAATTCGTGCCAGCGTGGCCATGCACTTGCCACGCAGTGACTATCCTATTCCCACGGTTTCTGAAAACCGTGGGTATAGCCCGAACCCCCTATCCCGACGCCGTTCCAGCCCACGGTTCCCAAAACCGTGGGTATAGCCTATACCCACGGTTTTGGGGGCTATACCCACGGTTTTGAACCGTGGGTATAGGCAAGTTTTCCAGTAGTGTCTTTTCTCCCCTTGTACTATCCTTGGCTTGAGTTTCTTCAGTCTTTCTAATTATAACCAAATATCTAGGCCATATGACTAGCATATCATTAGGAATGGAGTTATCAATATTGGGACTTTTACATGGCTTCTTCTAAGAGACATCCATTTCGGATACTCTGCCCTTTGACTTCTTGGCATTATAATCCAAGGATTCCTTATACATATTTCTTTAAATATTCTTGGAAGAATTTGAATTCCCAAACTTTTATTGATTTCCTCTCACGGAATATTCATATTTCTTCGCTGGCTTGTGTGGTCTTCTGTTCTTATCATCTCTAGATATCTGTTGACGTAGGTATGAACCATTCTTGTGACCACTCCCATTGCATACATCATAATTGTTGTCAAGCATTCCAAATATATTAGCAGTAAACGAATGCTTCTGGATTTGTGGATGTTGCTTCTTCTTCTCTGGTTTTCTCCCCTTTGATATGAGATTTCTTTGTGCTTTTTCATTTGAGGGATTATACCAAAAACCATTTCACAATGCCCAAATCTATTACAACACCATCATTGAAAAACAATCCTTGACCCATTTTTATCTTCTTCGTAAGGTTGTTTAGTCTTCTTCTTGATATGTTGTGATTTCTCTGGGGAGTGAGCTTTCAGCTTCTTCTTTTTCAGATCATCATTCCACATACATACTTTTTTGGGATTTTTCATCCAACCTAGACTTTTTGTAGAAACATTGTAGAGACTATATTACAATTTGTTATGGATGGTAACATTACTTTCTCAGATTCTTGTGATAGATCAATGAGTGAAGTCATGATCTTTTCATCACATGTTGGAGGATATTTGACAATAGATTCTTTCATTGCACATTGAGTACCAATAACTACTGTTTCATTCTTTTTTGAAGACTCAATATGTGTCATTTTAATATTAATTGCATGATATTCCATTTCCAGAGACTTCATATTGAGTATGACTCTATGGTCTTCAATCATAGTCATTTTTTCTTCACAAGCCTTCTTCACTCTTTAAGACTCATCTTCATGCATCTTTTTTTTGTAATAATGAGTCACGTTCATTGAATTTCATGGATGTTTCTTCTAAATATGAAATCTTGACTTCAGTTATCTTCTTCAACTCACTTTCAAGAGCATGGATCTTTTCTTCTAGAGTTTTGTTGACTTAATCTTTTTCTTCAAGGGCCTTAAGTTGTTTGGAGAGATTAATACATTCCAGAACTTTTCTTTACAATCCCTTTTCCATATTGTAATCATCTCATTCCAATCAAGGGATCTCAACCTACATAGATTATAATAGGAAACAAATAATAACAACTCTTTCTTCAGGAATATCATGAATATATGTTTTGAATTTTTCCTGAATGCTTGTAATAGGGGTGTCATCCTTTCCTATGGAAGAGTCCTCTTTAAGGGATTTCTTCATCTACCTCTTCTCTTTATTTTTCATATTTTTAAAATTCTTAGTGGATATAGATTTCTACTCTGAATCGTCATCAAGACTGATCTTCATGGTTGATTTTAGGAAAGAAACGCAAATCCTCTTCTAAATAGAATTACTGAAGAATATCCAACAAACGGCTACCTCGGTTTGATACCAAATGAAGGAACCTAGATCACCCTGAGAGGGGGGGGGGGTGAATCATGGTGTCAACTTTTTCCCCTCTTTATTGGATCTTGTTACCATGTTGGTAGGAACTTGTTTATGCTTGTATGAAGGGTATGCGTAGTAATTGAAACATTCAATGATTGAAACCACGACACTTTTTTAAATGGTTCACCACTAAGGGCCAGTCCAATGAGAATACACCAACATGTTATCGGTCATACCTAAATCCACTAATCTTCACTAGATGTGGATTACAAATGTTCGGGCGCATTCACTTTTTCCCAGAGACACTTCCTTTACAATGGTTCAAGGATAGCTCACTGCTTCCCTCGGATCCCTTCTGTTGACTCCCCCTAGCTCACTACCTTGGATAGAGTCCCAACTCAGTTTATAGTCTTGATGTTCTCTTCAATAGATTGTCTTGACATTATTTTACTTCTCCTTCAGGATGATACTTTTCTCGCATCGCGGTTCAGAGTTGATGCTATTTTTAGTTCCAACTTCTCCTTTATTGCAATGAATGAATTCACTAGAACTTCTTCTTATTGGAAAAAATCACAACCACCTATGAGATTGATCAATTGATGAAGCTTATCTCACATGGAATCTTCAGAATCAATTCTCCTGGTATGCATGAGATCATGCATGTAATAATTAGAAACACTTCTGTTTTTCTTCTTTTCAGACGTGCGCCTGATGTCTATGTTCTTCTTTTAATGTCTTCATGTGTTCATGTGCATGCAAATGTGTATGTACAATTATATTCTTATTTTATTATGTGAAAACCCCATGGTGTAAGTTCTTCAAGCATACAGACATCCTTCTCTTCCCTTTTCATATTCTCCCCTTTTTCAGCACTTAGTTTGGTTGTGTTTGTATGTTTCTTCAACAACTGAGGTGGTGAAACCCTTTCATGTGAGAGTACCCTTGATCAACGAACCACTTGATTCCTAGGGCTTCCTCCAAAACATGCTCATGTGTGCATGCATGTATATGGTGACCTTTTTCTTCCAAATAAATCATCAAACAGAAACCCCTTCAATCCAGAAGGATGTATCGAGCACACCTTGGGGGTGTATTCATTGTGTGGGAAGACGGATCCACTGATCTCCTTATGAATTGTATGTGTGTTTCCTCATAGCAAAAATATGGTTTCGTGGTTCTATCTTCGTAGAATACAACAAGAGTGCACACACACCAGTTTTATACCAGTATAACTACAACCACATGACGCAGTGAGGGTTTTGGGTAAACCGGTCACATGCTTGGTGGATCCCTTCACATAGTTGGATAGGGTCACTTATTTCACACTACCAGAATGGTTCGTTGATCTATTCTTCCTCGAATGACACTTAGATAGTGATAATCACTTTTCTAAGGCCGACAGAGGAGTGGATTCTCTTCCGCGAAGTGATTCAAAATAGAAGTGATCTGTTTTTCAAAAAGTGACACTCGAGAATGCGGGAGGAATCCCTCTATTCTTCCTCGGTCTCTTATTTTTATAGGTGATGGAATTATCTCTTCCGCATTCAAATCCCGTGTGAATATCCTAGAAGATAGGGGCTTCGAATGCCTCATATTCTCTTTTTAATATTTTTAAACCATGCAACTTTGCGTCAAAGATATTTCGTGATCCACAAGTGTTTCCTATTCATCATAGACTTTTATCATCATGCATAGAGTCAAGACCGAGTGCACGAATTTCTCACGGATCCTCGTTTAATATTCATACTCGAATCTGTGTGGCCTCGGCAACTCAGTTTTCCTTGAAAATCATCAAAACTTTGGTTTCTCTCATTCATGAAATTGAAACTGCATGCTATATATTTGGTTTCTTCATGTGATCACAATGAGCTCGAATTGAGCATGAATGGTGGTCGGAGGTATAATATCAACATTGGTCGGAGCATCTGTATCACAGATGGTGCTTGAAGGTGGTTGGAGGTCGAAGACGATGAGCTGTGGATCATCAGACGACTCTCACACTTAGTGACATGACGCAGAAGTGATGGAGGGCCACGATTATTACACAGGGCGCAGGATGATGCCTGTGGTGTTGATCTCTCTCAATATTAGACGGGCGGCAAGGATTTCCTCTGTGTTTTAAAAACACATCCCACATTGAAACACGCCGCGGGTTTCTCTCAGTTTATCAATATGATCCTCTTGAAAATAGCTCGGAATTCTCCTCTCCCCCCTCCGGTGCCACCCCACACCGGTTCTCTGCGGGCACGCTTCTTGCACCCACTCTATGCTTCCTACGGGTGCGCTCTATACACCCACTATGCATCCGGAACAAGGTTTGATCACCGTGCACACTGGTAGATCACTGTGCACGCACTGCAGGCTTATACAAGGCCTGCTTCTTATGGCTAGCTACGCTGGCCTTCTCAAGGCACAATTGACCTAGTGTCTCGCATATGCTAAGGGTTGAGGTAGCCGGTTGGCCAGTGGGTTGGCCCATATATTTTGTATAGGCCAAAACATAATCCTTTGAAGTACATGGAAATATGAAATATTTTCATGGCCTCATTAGATTCACAAACCCCTTATGCCGCTCCTTCATGCCCTTTTCATTTGGGACTATTAATTCCAAAGAAAAACTCATCATCATCTTTCTCCAAAGGTTTTAGCTATGGAGAGCTCCTTCTTCATTGACACCCATTGAAAACAAATACAAGCTCCTTCATCATTGACTCTCTTTGAAAATAAATACAACTCATTCATATGTTTGGGTCCAACAACATCAAGGTCAGGTAAGAAGAACATCAAATCATTATGTTTTTGGAATTTACATTTGAATGTCCTATCATAATAGATAATACATCACCACTTATTTACCAAAGTGGATAAATAACATCGACTTGATTCTAAAATTGGGTCAAGCACATTGATTTGTTTCCTATAGTTATCTTATGAGAAATAAAACTATAACAAATAAATTGTAGGGATATATAATTCTAGTCCCTATAGTCACATAACTAAAACTATGCATTTTTGTGATAAAATATCATAAAAAATTCATAATATTATTATATCATAACCTACGAAATGGAAAAAAGATTCATAATCATTTCATTATTTCATCATTGCACAAACCGCTAGAAAGAAATGTGTTCCATTAACATATTAAAATACTATTCATAAGATACACCAAGAATGAATAAGGATGGTATCATAGGATTATATCCCTAGTTAAAAATAATTAAAATAAATGGATTTAGTCACATATTAATTTTTTAATAAAATCATTGGATTATTTCATGAATAAAATACCCTTTTACTTTTAAATAATAAATCTAAAATATAAAAATTTCCAAAATATTATGTAAAAAAATTTCATTAAAAAAACCTTAAACACATTTAATGGAATACTAAATTAATCGAGTGGTCATTATTTTTTTAAATTCCTTTCATGTCTTATTTTTTAATTGGAAACACTCTTTTCACACCTTTAAAATAATTCAAAAATTACTTTGTTTGGAAAATAACAAGAAGATTACTTTCAAAATATTATATCATAAAGAAATCATAGGTTAAAATTAATTTAGAAAATCATATTATAATATTAAAAAAATTCTTGAATATATTTTTATAAAATATGGATATTGAAGAAAAAGGATTTTTGATTGAAGAGTGAAATAAAATAGGTATTCCTTAAAAATTATTTGAATTTATTGAGATCATGATGTGAATAAAGTTAGAAGAAAAAATCTATACTATATCTAGTGGATTATAATTTTTAATGGAATTAATCTGATAAGTATTTCATACTTTCATCAAGGGAAATTAAATCATAAATAATAATGGCTAAAAATAGGATTCAAACCTAAATCTATTACCTCTAGTCTCATATTTCAGCATACATTTTGTAACCTCCTATAGTTTAAATATATATCTATTATAAATATTTTATTAGACCATATTTATATCTTTCAATAAATATAATATATAATCATGACATATTATGACTTGGTTATTAATTTTTTTTATTAAAATCATTATGCTGAGTTATAATTGGATCATTTTTCATGCTTATTTCAGTTCAGAATTCCCGATCCTTGTAATTTGATCATGGTTACATCATCTCAAGAATCATAATCAGAATATAAATGTTATATATATATATATATATATATTAATTATATATATTTTTAGAGTCATATATATAATGTAGTCCTAGAAAAATTATTTACACAATTTAGGGAGATGGTAGGCCATATGCACTCCTACATGTATTTTCCACTCTTTGATGGATATAACAAAAGAATGGTAATTTGAAATAATAATATATTGTTTAATTATTATATCATATATATATATATATAATATATTCACTAAATTTATCCTTATGACATAATATGAAAATAATAATAGAAAAAAAATCACATCGCTTTGTAGAGGTGGTAGTCTACACGTACACTGGATTGAAATTATCATTTTTAAATGGATTGAAGGTAAAAAGGTTAATACTATACTATAATTCATGGAAAATTATTATTTCATAAATATTATATATTTGAATTAATAACATAATAATTATCATATATTAAATATGGTGATGGAAAACGAATTGTATCTCTTAGTGGAGACGATATGTTATACGATCAGACAAGCGATACATTTAATTCACATTTGATGTAAAATAGGATTTTTTATTGTCATAATATAATTTATGTATATTGAGGATAATTATGTTATTATTTTATGGATAATTTATTTTTTTTACAAGAATTATCAGAATAATAAATTTAAAAAGATTGGGTATGATGATTTCCTCTTTTCGGTAGGCCTGCTTTATATTTTCTTCTTAATGAATCTTGGAATTAAATTTTATGAAGAATATAACCAATAATTCATATATATCAGATTATGATATATAATTTTATAGGGTTTTCTGAGACAAAACACTCAAATTGATGCAATTAAAACAAGATATTGGTTCCTTTCTATATGTGGGGGAGGGACACTCTTTGAATTTATTAAAATATTAAAATATAATATATTAATTATCTAGAAATATTGTAAAAAATTGAAAAAATATTTGACATTATGTAATTATTTTTTTATAATACCCTCAAAGAAATTTTTTTTATAGGTTTAAGTGGTGTTTTAAACCTTTTCATTTTTGATCAACCCCTTAATTTACCTATTATATCCTTAACAACAGTAACATTTACATCACTCTTAATGAATTAAAAAATTAAGTATAAGACAATTATTGATTTATAAATTGATAACAGATGATACATAAGACCTTATATAGTCCTCCTAATCCAATTTTTCATTTTTTTGAATTTAAAAGAATTTATAAAAATATTATTTTTATAAAGATTCTGTAATTTTAATTTTGACAATATTCATTTAATATGATATTAAAGTCCTCATGAAAAATATTAAATTTGAATATAATACTTTAAAACATGTCAAATATTTTACATTTATCTACATAATTTATGGAACACTACAAATCACTCAAATTATGTTACTTTTATTATTTTTGAATTTTTTTATTAATTAATTATAGAAATGATGTGTTGGTGTTCCATTAGAATGTAAGTTAATTATATATTTAAAACGTATAAATAAATTAATATCATGAAATTTTTTTATAATTCTTAAAATAACCATTAATATTCATTTAGAACTTCCCTCCTTCCTATATGAGCACATAATAGATATTTAAAATTAAGTGGGGTTTGTTTTGTATTTTTCATTACGCTGTATATTATATCTGTCATTTTCATGGAATAACGTCCCTCAAAAAATCAAATTTCACAAAAATGATTTTAAGGGGTAAATTAAATTCATAATGTTAAAATTATTATGAAAATGGTTATATTATCACTTATTTTTAACCTTGGATAACTAAATATAACCTTTTAACGAGGTGAAAACCTTTACCGTGATTACAAATCAAAATTCAGAAAAATAGTAGGGATAAATTTATCTAATTTTGACATCCTTATTAATAAAGTGGAATCTCTATTTTATTATTAAATTTATACAAGTTCTATAAATTCATTTTAAAATAAGTTCTTAAATGATAAAAAAACATTTTTTTGGGGAAATAAAAGTTTTTGTAGAAAACAAGATTTATTTTTTTGAAATTATTAGAAAAAACAATAGATGATTGTCAAAATATATAATTGAATATATAATATATAAATTTTTTTAAAAAAATTTAATAATATTTATTAATTTAATTTATGAACTCAGAAACATTATGTCTACATAACAACAGTTTTGAAGACTACATGTCATTTATTTTCATTTATAATATATTGATAACCCACAAATTCATGTTAGAAATGTGTTAACCATAAATTTTTCATAATTTAGTTATAACTATTCAAAACCACCAATCTGATGTCTATTAAATAAAATTATACTTCATTATGGTATATTTAGAAATTGAGTTGCCTGTATTGTAAGGTATCAAAGAAATTAATTAAATTTAAAGGGAAATATATCATGAAATATAGTGGTGTTACATCAATATAACTATCTGATATTTGGACAATGATGATAATTTCATTGAAAATATTTTTAATGAGAATAATTATAACATCCATATTTGTAACAAAGATATTTCATTCTTATATATAAAATCACTAGATAATTTGTTTACTCCACTCTCATATCACAAGAAACAATAATTAATTTATATATTACATAATAATTTCCTTATTCAATGTTGGATTCCTAATTATAATTTTTTTTGGATCTTGGTGATTCTCATATTTGAAGATAATCCAATATATTTCATATCAAGGGTGATTTTATTCATTTTTATCTATTATACCCAATTAATTTTTCACGCATTTAATGGATGTTCTCTATCTATGATGAGTAATACACCATGGTGTATAATACATATTTTCATGAGTGTTTATGGTTTCACATAGGAATTAATATGGTTTCATAATTTTGGTTCATAACATGTAGGGAACAATTTATAATTTTTTTTAATATTATTTTAAATAATATAAACATTTTCTATTAAAATATATAGACAAATAATAATAATAATAATATAAATTTTTATAATAATAGTAATAATAATAATAATTGATCTCCAAACCTGTGAAAATCCATTCTCCACCATTAAATCAATTTTTTATCTGAAATTAAAATTATTACATACTAACAATGTTAGATAATGGTATCCATACAGTGACTCGAGATTTAATATCTTCAACGATATCAAACTTACAAACATAAGAAACATGTATTTGATCCCATGACTATGATTGTCTAATATATTGAGTATCATCTAACCATTTGAGCCAATATTCTATCATTATTCAGTATATTGACTCACATTTTAAAACATTCTTCTAAAGGGTGTTAATAGTCATATATATAAATTAACATTTGTTGATATAAATTTTTACCCATTTATTCTAAATATTTTTTCAACTACGTGGGGAGAACCAATCCATTAGAAAAGTTACACTAAATTTATCATGTAAGGAATATATGATTTTTTAAGGCACATTCCCATAAAAATTTACATGGGTTATAATTATCAACCCAATATATGTTTTTATTAATATATTTACATATAGGCATCGAGTATAATATTTATTGTTATTAGAAAAAATTATTTGTATAATTTATTTGGTTGATTGATATTTATATACTATTATTTATTGAGGGGATGATCAATGTTCCTCACCCCATATCATTTTCAAAAATTACTTATATATTAGTGATATTACTGGATTTCCATTATTCCATTATCCTTGTAATTTTGGTGGTCTTATTATAACTGTATGTCTTTATATTAGGCCATTAACTAGAATAATTCCCATGTTTTCATCATTTATGGGATTAGACTATTATTGGTTCTTTTGGATGCATTATTTCCACCCCAATTGTGCTAACCATCCTCTTTAAATTCCAATGATGGTATGATGCTTTTTGTCCCATATTCTATAAGTAAAAAATTTTCCAATCCATATGAGGAATTTTCCATGGTTCTTCTTAACCCATTTTTTAATCGATGTAAATAGTCATTTCTTTCCTTATACTTCACAACTTCTAGAATCTTAATAATCTTAAAAACATCTCTTATTTAGTGAACAGTAGATTCAACCATGGTAAAATTGGTAATCATGCTTTGTGCTACCTGGTTGGGTATAATCACAATTTTTTCATCCCATACCCAATTATAATAAATCTATTATTGAGGTAATAATTTAATTTTTTTTCATAGGCAATTTTTTTTCATTCATGATAACAACATCAAAAAAAATACATTGACTAACATGAGCCATGAAAAGTTAAAATTATAAGGAGACTACGATAATCAATAACATAAAATGGATTTCACCTTAAATACTTTTACCATTTTTCATCATCATAGTAGCTGATATTAATTTTTATATCCTATATCATTCATTGTTAATCGTTGGTTACATTATGTTGGGTAATCATATACTTCTCAACCCATTCCATCATAGAAACTAGAAAATAGATTCATTGTTATATTTCATATAATATATGTGATTAACAAAACCATATCCCCTAGGGGTGTCCAGAAAGGTGTTTAGTCTTAGTCAGAATTATCATGAAATAAAGTAATGATTAAAAAAATTATCAACCTACAATTTTCTAGATGATTAACACTAGGTGTATCTGGGAAACAACCACATAAACTTATGAGTATATAGATAGTTATTTATTTCATTTAAAATCACATATGCTTTATTTTACCAAAATATTAATATGTAATATCATTCCTAGATGTATCCCCTAGACATTTAGATAGGGATTCCACTAATGTTATATAATAATAAACTAAAAAAATAAGTATACTTTTCTTTGATACCAAATAAGAGACCATATCCTTGAACAAACATTAGTTAATAATTTATAACATACTTTCACAATAATAAATTCCAAGTATCTAGAGGTATTGTGTATTTGGAAGTCCATACATGTTAATAATTTAGCATAAAAAAATTATCTTTCTTTAATACACCACATAGTGATCCTAAATCCCATGAATATTCTAAATCAACATATGATACCTTGGAGAAAATACATAATATAAATATAGAGCTGGAAAACATATTAAGGGAATAAACAAGGAAATAA
The DNA here is from genome assembly GCA_963277665.1 of Viscum album. Taxonomy (NCBI): domain Eukaryota; kingdom Viridiplantae; phylum Streptophyta; class Magnoliopsida; order Santalales; family Viscaceae; genus Viscum; species Viscum album. Next base: position 1,540,502,679 of record OY728150.1, read on the forward strand.
AGAAAAACATGGGAGTCAAGAGGTGTAACATTATATCGTTGAGATGATGATAATAAGAGTATAAAAATTTATTAAGAAAACTATATAATAAGGTATTGGAGTTTTAAACATTTTGAAACAACATAAAACATGATATCATAAACAAAAGCCAATAGTCTCCCAAATACCATCATCACAAAGTGAACTAAGTCTGATGATGGATTATGTTGACTCACAAAACCATTACATAACATATCATAAGATATAAATATTTAACCAGTAAATTGGAAGGATATATAATTATAGGCCAAATCATCACATAAATCAAAATCCGAAATATACACCCATATGAGAAAAATAATCCATTCATAAATCATTAGAACTATCAATCCCATTAGAAGAATATGGGTATTATAATTTTGATTCAAGGAATTACTAAAGGCTACATCATAGTATTTCTAAAGAGAGAAAGGATTTGAATCATTTCAACATTAATAATTGAATAAGGGATATAGGTATTGAACATAGAGTTTTAATTTATAAAATTCATTACAAATATATAAGATAATGAAAAATGAAAATGAACCACTTAGGTGGTTCATTGTGAGATAATAATGGGATATTTTTTAAGAAGGAATGAACTAATTATTTTACAGAAGAAAATAATTCAACCATGTGGTATCTCCATAATATAATGAGGATTTTTATTAGATTTTGATTATTTAAAAATATTTGATAGGGATTATACTTGAATTGGGACAAGAAGCATGAATGTTTAATTGCATCTAGTTTACATAAAAGTTAGAAGGTTGAAGGGAAATAAAACACATATAACTAGAAAAATGAACAAAATATATTAACATTGTATATATGTAAGGGAAAATATATAAAAATGTAAGAGCGATATGCAAATAAAATTTGATTTATGGGATAAAAATAGGGAGAACAAATAACTAGAATGTAGTGAAGGAGGTCCAGAAAACCAATTAACATGTTTCAAAACAAATTTGACGAAAATAAAAAAATTTAAAAATAATAAAAAACCTTAGTTTTAAATTTTTATAAGTAATATATAAATTTGACATTAGATAAAACATAATTAGGTTTCTAATTAAAAAGGATAAAGTTACTGTGAAGGGATATTTTAGACAAATAGGGGAAACCACCATCAAAATGGATGAGAATTATTCTTAATATAGTTTAATTTTAAAAAATTATTATAAATCTATAATGAAGTGTTTTTGAATTAATGTGTTGACCAAAAATATACACATTATATACACAATGAAATAATAGATGAAACATTAGGAGAAAAATTATAACTCATGAAATGAAATTGAGGTAAAAAATATTTATATATTTTAAAGAAGACATATATTTTATCTAACAACAATTAAAATTCAAAACAATAGTAATGCTTCTAATATAAATGTTAAAACATGAGAAACACAAGTAAGAACCTTATATTTCATTGGGTGTATACTACGCAACAACAATCATGAAATGTAATATAATATAAGTATAAAATATAATATATTTATTATTTAAAATATCGTCAATATATTTCAGTAGATCAAACACAATGTTAGATCACAATTTGTGAAACACCAAGTTAGCATCCATCATATGAAAAAATAATCTTATTCTATAGCGTGTGTTACACACAAACATGACCTTCTTCAACGGATTGCACTATACACAATACTGAGTCTTACTGAAATATAATATTTAATTAACAAAACATAATTAATATAATAAGATATAGACTGGCTCTATGAATAGTATTAAATAACTTAATGAAATATATGGTTTAGACAACCAAATAATTGGTTATACATAAATTATAAATGAATATAATAACCAATTGAATATTGAATGGATATTTTTATAGAAAAATATTTTCATGCTCAAAAATCTATTTTACCTCAAAATATTAAATTAATTATAATCAGAGAGGGATATAAATGTAATTAATATTATACATATTCAAATAATTTTTTTATGTTCATGAAATATATTTGGTAAGTATAAGATCAGAGAAAACCCAATATTTAAATAAAAACCTATATTTTAATTAAGGTATTTTAAAAACTTTTTAATAGAGAACCTATTTTAAATATTAATATAGAAAATTTTATGGAGTTAATTTCATAAAATAAAAGTAATATTTGAGCTCAGAATTTAAAAATTATATTACGATGTATTTTTTGTATTTTTTTAGACAAACATCGATTTTTTATGAATAGTTAAAAATACTGATTTTGAGTTCAAATCTTTCTTTTTTATCTTATTTATTTATAAGGTTAAATTATAATTTTAATTGGTTTTAAATTTTAATATGATAATATTTCTATAAATTAATAAAATTAGTGTCTATGTGATCAATTTAATTTGAAATTGAATATGAAATCATAAGGAACTTCCAAATGTTTTTACTTAAAAAACCCACATTATTTTCCAATTTGGGGGATTAATTTTAATTTAATTTCTGAACTTTATGTGATTAGAATTTAAAAAATTATATTACATATTTGGAATAATCATAATTTATAATGTCTAATAATTCCAAATATTTTTACCAAAAAGATTAGTCAAAATGGTTATAATTTATTATAATTATTAAGGTAACATCATGTTTAATAATGGAATAAACCATTATCTAAAGACCCTAATTACCTATAACCCTGTACAAAATACATTTTTGTCCATAATTATACCATTAAGATTCCATTATTGAGTTTGGTTGGGTTCTTATGACTTTTTTTATGTAAGAGCATGTGCACACATGGCTTCTTTTCAAAAATACCAAGTGAGTCCTTTTCCATCCCAATAAATGGCCAACACCTATCCCCATTCCTCACACATATCAAACCTCTTATGTTATTACATGATAAAAAATAGTCTCCCAAAGTCCCTCCTATATACCTTGAATCATCCACTAGGGAAGAATACCTTTCACCAACAACTTTTTGTTAAAACTAAAAGAAGTTTCCCGATTAAAAGGTAAAGTCTTTTCTTAATCTATCTAGTTTCATTTACATTACCCAACCACTAAAATATCATAAATCTATTATTTTATAACAAAACTAGTATCCAAAATAAAATATTATTTTTTATGACGATATTTATACTTATACTTATAAACACCACCATCTAATTGGTAATAGATATAATGTTTTTTTGTGGATGGTGAACTATTTCCTTAGGAATCGATTATTGTTCCTTCATCCATAACCGCCTCTCCTGATAGAAATTACAAAGGAAACTATGTCTATATATATTATATAAGATATTTATTATTTATTTATAATTTTTTATCCTTTTATTAAATCTTCAATTAATACTATCCGTTTTATGTTAATATTATTACATCCTTTGAGGATGTGTGGACAAAGGCCCCTCAAAGTGATGTGATTCATCCACATGATACATGGAATGCATAAATTATAGTTATAATTAAACACACACGATATAAAATATCTATATTATATTCATTAAATAATTAACTTTTTGTATATATATTTATCTTTTTTTGTTAACCATTCACACACATAAAATGTGATAATGTTATTCATTGACGTGTGGACTACTGCCTCCTCAACATGATGTGATTAATTTTTCATCAAACAATTTTTACATATAATTATATATGATCAAGAAATATTTTATTTACTAATTATAATTCTATAATTCTATGTTGTTACTTACCTTTTTCCCATAATGACCATTGAAAAATAGCAACATTACTCATTAGTACGTAAGACATATAGTCTCTATGATTTGAACATCGATTCATATTTCATGACCATATTTAATGATTTATTTTAATAGAATATTTGATGTATAAATATGATAATTATTTAATTTTTATTATTATGGATATTTTATAAAATGACCCCTTGGACCATATTTGACAAAAAATAGTTGATTTGAAAAATAAACCGAATTTGGTCCAAATCCCATGACATAAAAATAAATGTTTAATTAGTTGTATAGTACATGGTAATAAGTTAGATAAAAGTTATTATCAACAAGAAAAAGGTTATTAAGAAAGTATAAAATTAACATAATTTTATTATAAAGGTAGTTAAATGATATCCACCCAAAAGTAAATGCATGGTAAGGGTTTCTTGTCTCATTTACATTACCTAAGGAATACATAATAGTTGTACACCGAATTTCCAATATATGGTGTAATTTCAACATCATTGATACATAATAAAATAAATTCTATTCTATTCATTGTTTTAATGTTTTTAATTAATTATTATTATGTTATCATATTCCAATCCATTTTTTACTACATTAGTAAAGATTTCCATCTCACTTTTTACATGAGTGAGGTAAATATCAAATTCGCCACATATAAATTTTAGGTGAACTTACTAGATATTTTGATATATTTTACTAGGAATTAATTTTCCTTCATGGTATTGAATAAATTCATTTAGTAGTGTTTTTTCATGAGGATTATTATTTATAAATTTTACGATGTTGTATGGGACACTTTGTAATGTTTAAAGAGTATTTTCCTAAAGAACAGTCTTATTGATCTTTCAAAGAAATTTCCATTTGAGGAAATTATATGACCATTGATTAATAAACAATTTCATTATAATCTATTTATTAATTAACAATTAAAAGTATTAGCCCCATTTTACCACTCTTTGGTACTCAAAGTGTTTTAAAAGTGTTTTAAGGGGACCCCGACTTCACTTCTCTCTTTAGTCGGAGAAACTGCTTTCTTATGAAAAATAATGTTTTATTAAAATGTTTTCTAATTTTTTTAAAATGATATGGTAAATAAATTTTATTACCTATTTTTCTTTTAAAAATGTTTTCAAATAAATCTTGTTGTCTATTTCTGAACAAGTCATTTTCTTACATTTTTACCGTTACAAAAAGTTATTTTTCATATATGACATGTATAGATTTACCAACCATAATTTATTTGAATTATCACTACCAATTTTGAAGTGGTTTATTTTTAAAATGTTTTGAAATTTTATTTTTGATGAAAAATATTTTCAAAAGGTTTTTCAAAAGAAACGGTTTCCTTTCTTAACAATATTTTTAAAATCTATTTATTTATTGCATCCAAAATAATAATAAACGATTTGAATACATTATGATTTAATCTTATTAATTTAATGTAGAAAAAAATATATTTTTTATTTTTTTTCTTATTATACATAAAAAAATTCGCATAAAGGAAAAATAATAATATAGTATAAATTTTTAATTTTTTAAATAAAAATTTTATTTTGTCATAAATTTATTGGGTTAGTCATTATTATCTATTTATTATATTCAAAATAGAAACAAGTATTTTAAAACTACATTATCCAATTATTGAATTTAGAAATATATAAAACATAATAATTTATGTTTTAATGTGTGGGGATTTTAATATGACAATAGAATTATTTATCAATATATATATATAACATATAAAAAAATAACATAGTGATTCAAATGTTGACTATGTAGACAATAGTAATGTAAATGAAATTATATAATTTTAAGCTAAAAATGTTTTGAATTGAAATATTTCGCATTTTCAGGAAAAAAATTAATTATATGAAAGTGAAATTTCGTCCCCTTACATACAAAACTATTATTTCACCATTTAAAAACATGATATTAAAAGAAATATAATTCATAGGTTAAACCAAACCTGAGTACGTAATCTATGAATGAAACAAATATTATTCAAAATTTCATATCATAGGAGTAATTATTTTTTCTTATTAAAAGAGATAAAAATAATGACATACTAAATAAATATTATATTTTACTAACAAATTTTGTTTATCCTGTAAGATTTATAGGTGTTATTCCCTATATAGATACATATTTTTGAAAGGGATAGTTATATAATGATATAAATTTGATTATGAGGAATAACACATTGGGTATTTTAGATTAAAAAAAGAATAAAAACAACTTTGTTATAAATGGTTAATTAGATTAAGAAATCATTCTAGCCATGGAAGTTTTATTTGATAGTTTTTTATATATAAATTTGGAAATTAATTATTTGATACTTATGCTATTGTAGATATAATTACATCAATAATGATTTTTTTCCTTAAAACCTGCAAAATATGGTATTTGTTTTTCAAAACATAGATGTTATAACTATTCTTTTAAATAGAGACATAATTAAAAAAATTTATAACAACTATATGGGTTTATTTATAAATAAATAAAAAAATATAAATTTAATTTATCGTGTTATAATATTACTAAAAATATTGAAATGTAAATGTGGAATTTGATATAATTATTATTTTTATTATATTTTAAAAGTATATTATAAATTTTTTTACAAAAAACATATAAAATAATCTTGAGCCATTATTTAAATTCTTATTAAAATGAAATATTAATTTTTGGGAAAACAATAATTTACTTAATTGCGGAAACTAATTATTTAACTTTTAATGATAAAATGGTGGATATTAGAATTGTATATACTATTATAGGTATCAAATAAAATCTACATATATCACAAATATGTTGAGAAAAAGTATCTTAATTATTTATTGAGATACAAATACAATAGAGACATAGGATTAACAAACGTGGATATTGCACCATTTTAGATGAATATTCCTCACATTACAGAAATACATGACCAATGACCATAATAGTTTAGTGTATTTCGAAACATAGATAAAAATTTATAACATGGAAAATGATCATCCATGTTTCCAAAAAATATATATTCTTTAGTAATTCTATATAAGACCATTCTTTATAACATCGAAATAGGAAACATAAGAAATGGGTGAGGTTGAATGCTATGTATTGATAAATCTAAAAATACATAAGACTAAAATTAATATAATGTTACAATAACATGATTATAACATTTTAATATCATACTCTTTATTTCAAAGATTAGAAACATGAGACACATTATAAATATTGGTATTTCATAAGTAATGAATCATAAGATAATCATGAACATGAACCATGTGAGGATATAATAGGTATAAGACATGTAATTTTTGGTAAACACATAAAAATTTAATATATGTCCCTATATGTGATAGTTTATTTCCAAAAAAAGTATGAAATAACATCATGGGTACTACACCTACTGGAAGAAACCCACCACCTTCCCCAGTCACTTTCCTTTCTTTACAAGGGATCAGGTTTCCCCATCTTCCACAGTGGATAAAATTTCCACATTTTTTATAGTGGATCAAGCCCATCATCATGATTACTATAATAATATCATCATATATAAATATTTACCCATTCCATTGGAAGAATATATAAAACCCACATAATAAAACCATTATACATGTTCCACAATATATTAAAAAGATCATCATATCATGACCCATATGAAGAGATGGGTTTCAAAAACATCATTTCATAACCCATGAACTTAAATGGTAATCATAAATTTTTAGTCATATTATAACATGAAATATATATATATATATATATTTCATAATCATTTAATAAAAAAATAACCTACAAAAGGATGTGGGTTTCATAAGAATTTTATCAGGGATTGACCCATTAAAGAGATGCATGTATCAAAAACATCATTCCATAAAATCATATATCTTTCATTGAAATAATAACAATGGTATCATTGAATTATATACTTATTAAATAAAAAAATATATCCAAGTGTTCTATATTAGATAGATATAGATTTTAAATTACCACTTGGAACATCACTTTTTAAAACATATAAAATTTTGAATATTCTTTTATTTGAAAAATTTGATAACATATAAAGGAAAAATAGAAAATAATTCAATGAAATTCATTTAGGGAAATATATTATCCTCTTTGAAAAAAATAAATATTAAAACATAACTCATTTTGAAAAACCTTTTCTTTGAAAATATCATTTAAAAAATATAATGGATGTTGGAAAATACATTGAATCACTATTTACATTAAATTTATAAGAGAATATTAAAAACATTTGAAAACAACTTTTAAATATATGGAATTTTTGAAATTATTTTTTTTTTCAAAAAAGCTTTTAAAACCATTAAATTATGAATTTAAAATCATTTACAACATTTCATGAACATAAATGTTTTTGAAAATTTTTCACTATAATAAAATTTTAAAAAATAATGTTATGATTTTTAGGGAAAATATTTATTGTAAAACTAAATCTAGTAAACATTTAAATTAATATTAAAAGAATTATGGTTATGGATATAGATAAATTTATACATTCCAAAAATTTCTTTTACAATTTTAAAATATTTTAAATTCACATAATCAAAAAATGACAAAAAGATTCATTTAAAAAAAAATTATGATAGAAAGTTAAATCAAGGTTAAAAATTATTCTTATAGATCATATATTTTTAGCATATAATTATTAAACCATTTTATGAAAACATTGTTTTTATAGAGCATAGAATTTTTACTGAAAGGTGAAATAAAGTCACATTTAAAAAAACATTTATTTTAATTATATAAAGTTTCATAGAGTGGAAAAATGGTACTAATAAATAAATATATAATATATAAAATGAGTATAATAATATTATTTAGTGTAATTTCTTGATGGATCATAATTTTTCATCATTCGAATCAAAATCATGAACAATCCTGATAAATGATGGGATTGTAAAAATAAGCTCTTAACACTTTGTTAACATTTAACAATAATCCTCATGAAAGAATACAATTATATGAATATTAAAATATCATGAAATTAACTATATTATATGTAAACTTAATTATATACACCCCATATAAAAATATAGGTCCATAACATAACAAGTATGTGAATGAAGGCCTATTGAGACAAAATTACATTACTGATTTAATACTATTTGAGCCACAAACCCCATGAAAGTGAGATAATGAATTGGATATTTAGATACCCATAAATTTAATTATATGAATCATATAATAAATTCGCAGTTAGTATATACACCATAAAAATAAATTATTGGGGAATATGGTATAAGTCTCTTAGAAATAAAAATGAGATGAGAAAACCTTTACCTTAAGTCTTGAATTTATTTGTAGTTTTTCAAACCTCATGTAAAATAAATATATATTTACTATAAATGTAAAAAAAATATTCTTATATATAATATAATATAAAATTTTATTATCACATTATATTACCAATTTGTTAATAATTCCATGTTAACGTTACGTTTGGGGTAATATGTGCATTGATTTTTATATATGTTTGGACTTGGTATTTATCATCCTCTTACATAGATAATGATTTAATAATATAAAAATTTAAAAAATTATTTATATATTTTAAATGTTAATTATATAAATATTAATTATAATCTAATAAATATAGGTATATGGAATGAAATACATTGTTTATGGAGACGGAAGGTCGTCTGTACGCATGATCATAGTTTCAGTTATCTTTTTTATTGATAGAAATAATGAAATCAATATATATATATATAACATCATTGAATTAACATTTTTTTAATTTATATCATATAATTTAAAAAAAACCTTCTCTAAAACATTCTATGTTAAGTGTCAATGATTTACATTATTTTGAGGATGTGGTATTCCACACAACCACAAACAAAGTTATCTTTTAAAAAAAATATAATTCAGGAAGGTTTGGTTAATATAATACTCCAGAACATAAATTCTTCAAAAATATTGTACTTATAATATTAAAACATATTTTACATCATAACTACCAGAAATGATTGGTGGTAATAGAAAAAATGGACAACATCGTTTCGTGAGGCGGTAGTTCACAGTAGACATGAACAATAAAATCATGACCTATTAGAAGGAACTATGTGTATTTTTAGGTATATTCTTTATAATAAGTACTAATTAGTATATTTAGGGTAGTAATTTTATTATATTATTATGAAATAAGAATATCTTAGGACATTGAGAATGAAAATCAAACAAAGGAGCTTTAGGTAGGATATTAGCGATTCTCTGGGTAACTCATTTTGGTTTTCATCAAACAGATTGATTTGATGAATTTATGCCAAAGTAGAATATTCTAAGACTAATTTATGTATGTTTGGATCTTATTTGGGAAAAACATTGTTGATAAAAGGGCTTGAGATGTGTTAATAATTTTGCGGGGTGAGTGCCTTTTTATAGTGGAGGGGGAGTGTTATTCTTCTAGTTTTTTGAAAAAAGAATTCCACCCATGTTTTCCCATGTCTTGTGGATAAAATAATGGTAATAAATATATCCAAGGGATTATACTTTAGTAATATTACCATGAAAGGACTTTTGGATAAATTTCTACGTCATTTTAGTCATTAAGTGCCAGGTTTAGTCCTTTTTAGGCTATTTTTTATCTAAATTGTTTTAATTAATTTTAATCAATTTTACTAATATGTGGTCACAAACTAAGGTTTAATTATTATAAATTATCAGTTATTTTTAATGAAAATATATAATAAATTTTTAAAAATTCTAATCACATATGTATAAGGAATTAATTTAAAATTATGCCCTCATTTAGTACGACATAATGTGTTTTTATAGTAAAAGTGTTCAAAAGGATGCTATGTTTTTAATCCAATTTCAATTATAAATTGATTAAAATAATATAAATTTCATTAATTGATGTAACATTCATCAATTTTTTCTTTTAAAAATATTAAATATAATTTAACTATATAAATAAATTTGACAAAAAACAGAGTTGAATTAAAATTCATTGTTTTCACTATTTAAAAAAAATAAAACTGCTCAAAAAAAGACCTTAAATAAACTAAAATTAATTTTTTTATATCCAGCTTCAAAAAATGAATATTAATTTTTCAATTAGTTTTTTTAAATCTTAAAAATTATATATTTAAATTGGGTTCACCGTTTAATGGTTGTAAAATGAACTTTTAGAAAAAATTGTTTTTTATACATAAAATTTGATTTATTCTTCACATATTCCTAACAAATATATTTAATAAGTATAAAAAATAATGGTTGAATATACAAATTATAATATTTATTGAAAATAATAATAATTTATTTTGATTAATTTGTTGAGTAAAAAGTGTGTTTGTACATAGAAAAATAGTTTTCTTAGAAAAGAAATTTATTTCTGTTCAAATAATTATTACGTTACCTTATACAAATTGATAACACAATGATTAATTTTTTATACAATTGTAAATATTATTTTCATAATTTATTTAATATTATTCCTAACTTCCATTCCAAATTCTAGGTGGTAGCTATAATAATATATTAATAATAACATTACTAGTATCCGGTAGTTTGGTAAAACTAGACCATGAATGTAACACAAGCTGTCCAATAGACATAGAATTTCGGGTAATATAATAAAATTTATTTTCATTTATCATAAACTAATCTAAGTGTATCATGTAGTGAAATATTAACATAGTGTTAGATATAATGTAATCCACACTTAGTGATTTCATATAAAATAAGCCATATTCCATATTCCATGGAATTTATAATATAAAAATATAAAATTAATTCGAGAAAATATAATTCATGAAATATCGAGGTGTTACATTCGACCCCGTTAAAATTAAAATTTCCCTAGAAATTAATCTGGGTTACCAAGGACTAATACATGAAGGTACCTTTCATTGAAACCAACATTTTAAAAATAAATACTAAAACATCCATTAAAATGGAAAGTTAGAAACATAATGGTTACCCATGGTAAGAAATAAATAGTTTTCAACATAAGATAACATAGATGGGATGTTAAAACATACACATAGAAGTAAAATCCAACTATCACATTATAATGTTCGGTGATAGAGAAAAAATTTAATAAAAAGTTAATAATCAACAATCCATATATTCATGATGATATAATGGTCCATTTGTTTCAACAAAAACTAAGGTACTAGGATAACAATTTTGGTTTCAAGGTACCTTTTGTGAAGATAAATAATTTGTAGGAATATATTTACATACAAGATTTCATGACAAACATAAACTTTATTGTGCCTTGATCAACATCTAATTCATCTCTTATTCCATAAAATAAAGGAGAATATTTCATTAATGAAGCATTAACAAATCATGATATCTATAAATACAATGATTGAACATTCAATATTTCCTTACTACAAATAACTGTTTTAACATGTTATCATGTATGTTTAAATCCTTTTATGGACTGATAATATGTTAACATAAATCATTCCATAAATCTTTATCCTTATAACCCATCCAAATTATTGAAATCCTATAATTTAGAAATAAGTTTAATAAATTTCCCAGAAACATCATAGAATTGATTCAACATATATAATAAATTAGCTTTTGTTTATCGCATACCAAACATGTGAATACCATCATCTTGTATTCTATTGAAACATAAAAATAACCTGAATTACCAAAAATAATTATTTAAAACTAGCATGTTCCCTTTTTCCATAGGTTATTGTATATATTTACTAAATTCAAAAGAAATGTGTTAAACTTCATCAATTATATGATAAAGAACCTTTCAACAAGTACTAAATTTGTTCCAAGGTAATTAGTGCCGTCAAATTTTCTTATTCATATCGAAAATATCTTTATCCAAAAAACATTATTCTATCATAAGGAACATATTAAGGGCTTTATTTCCCTTAATCATTTATTTTCAATGAAAATCACCTTTCCATTCAATCACTTATATTGTCCATAAGAACCATTCAACATATTCTTGTAAATCATTGGAGAAAAGAATAAACTTATCAATCCTTATATATTTCATTATTCATATATCATAATTACTAAATACAAATATATAACAAATTAAATTATTCCACTTCATTCCTAATCTATAACAAGGATACCATATCTTATTACTTAATACCTCTTTCTATTCACATTTCATCTATAGTATCATCTTCATGAATAATACAACCATTACTCATAGAACAATTCTGATTCTCGTTGGGAACATTCCACTTGGTGAATAAATTTTCATATTAATGATTCATTACACACATAATGAATTTTAAATTCTATGATGTATTACATAGTATAACCTTAACATCCATTACATTAACCATACCCTTCATTTTTTTCATTATAGTTAATTTATTAGTGTCTTTATTTTCTACTATCAAAAAATATTATTGTTCCTCTAAGACCTTAAATTTAGTGATTATTTTCACATTCAGGAAGCAAAGGAAACTGAATCCTAATAATTCAATGGTCTCCATTACAACAAAAATTTGAAAATTCTATGATTTTATTCTTTGGTGATCCTGAGAGTTGGTTAAGGTAGCCATTGTTAATCATGTTCTGTGAAAACTAATTTGGAATGATCACAACATAATTTAAACTAGTGGTAATAATATTTTATTGATCATCAAGATATTTTTTATAAAATTAATATTTTATCCAATTCATCATGTTTGGAACTATTATATTACACTATAAGTAATAGTTTGAGAATTACATATCATATAGGAAAATCACATAATCGAGAAAAATTTTACATATCACTTGTCTTAATCATGAACCCTACTTCTTTAATCTATGAATTTTTTGATTTATCCAAGGTTATTAATAGTCATCCCCTATTTAAATCATTCATGATTGTTTTTGACGAATTTTTGAATTTCCTAAGCATATTCCCTAGGAGTTTCAAAAAAGATGTGCAATGAGGAAAATTTTCATACACTAGTTCTGAATTGAGTCTAGAATATTATATTTTATTCAGTGTTATTAACCATATTTAAATCCATTCGAAACACATATCCATTTGTAAAATCTAGAAGAGGATGTGTATCAAGAAAACTACTCACTCTATCTCTTAACAAAATTCCAATAAAATCTACAATACATTAACTAATCCATAGACACAGCCTTAGAGACATAATGGACACATCCTTATAAATATCCGTTGCAGATCACTAATTATTTATCCTCCTAGTTTCTAATGGTTGACTAAATGATTCCTCTAATACCAAATATAGCAGCCCATGATTAACATACATTGATATTATATTATTTTAGATTAATATTTATCACATTAGAAAATTTTATTCTTAAGGACCATAATATTTTGGTTTCTATGAAAACATAGAACAAAATATTATAACATATTGAAAGGTATCCAATTTTTCCAACATAGATATCCACCTTTATTAATTTTACCTAAACCAGTTCTTCATAACTAGGGTAAAGGAAACATAAGAATGGGTTGATCTTAAATTCATAGTAAGTGTAAATAAGAGAAATTTGTATGTATAGCATGAAAATAATGGTATGAGAACAGGAAATGACGTTTGAAGATCATACTCAACATATCAATGATCAGGCACAAGAGATATGTAATAAAAGTGGCAGTGCATAAGACATGAATCATATGATAATCAAAGATATGAATGGTATGATCATATCCTAGGTAAAGGACATAATATTTTTAAAAAATACATATAAATTTAAAATCTTTCCATATAAGTCAAGGATAATTTCTAAAAAATTATCAATTCACCAAACCAACTTTGTGGGAAACACCACCATCCACAGTTGTAGTCCTTTATTTATAAGGGAATTTGTTTCCATATCTTCCCATAGGGGATATGGTTTTCCTTCCATCTATGGTAGATCATGCCTTTTAACGATATTACAATCATTATCTAAAGAGTTATAAATCATTATCCAATGCATTGTATAAAGATATAGGTCCAACCAATCACATAATAAGACCAAACATATATGTGACACAAGATAATAAGACGTACATCATATCATGACCCTTTAAAAGAGATTGGTTTCATAAAAATCATACAATATCACATAAAATTATATGGGTATCAATAAAATGTAATCATATAATACTTTGTAAAATATATATGTTTTATACTTATTTCATCAATGAATAACCCATGAATGGAAGTAAGTTTCATAATCATTTATCATTGTAGAAGTTATCTAAGAGAAATATGTTTCATAAACATCAATGCAACCAAACATAGATACTTAAAACAATGAATATGAGTGGTCTATTTGGATAATACTACAAAATAATAAACTATAAAAAAGGATGTCATTTTAGATAAAGAACATTTCTAAAATATCACTAGGAGTATTACTTTTTTTAAAACTTATAACATTTTGAGAATCATTCTTTGAAAAAATGATGAAAACATATAATGGAATCATGGAAAATCATTCAAAAAAATTTCATGATGGAAAAATATATTTCTCTTTGAAAAAAAATATATTTAAAACATAATGAATTTTAAAAAACATTTCATTGAAATTATATTTGTAAACATATAATTGAATCTTGACAAAATCATGAAAACATTTTTCTTGAAAAAATAATAAAAGTGGTTTGAAGAAATTATAAAAAATGATTTAACATAATATATTTTTTGAAATATTTTTATTGGAAAATATATTTGAATAAATTTAAAGGATGTATCAATTCCCATTTTATTATTTTCATGAACATAAATCTTTTTTGAAAATGATTTTCTGTGAAAACCACATAAAAAGTGAATGTTTATATTAACAGGATAACTTTTTTCTTATAATTATTAACCTTTTAACGTTTTATGTAAATATTCAATGAATTATATTCTTAATTATATAAAAAACCATTCATTTCAAGCATTCATTTTGTGAAGTAAAATAGTTTAAACAAGTACATTGATTAGAAAATGACAAGAAGATTAATTTTTAAAAAATTTATTAAAAAAGTTAAAATATGTTTAAAAATGTATTTTATAGATCATAAGAGTATAATATAACCTTTTTTTGAAACCATTTTTTAGAAAACATGGTTTTTGTGAGAACATATATTCTTGACCTAAATTATATATATACTCATATTTTTATTATTTTGTTTCTTAATTATCTTTAGAACAAAAGAGAGGAGAATTTGACCTAATAAATGAATATATCATGGGTAGATAGAGGGGAATAAACTTAATGAGTTTTTTTGGCTAACAGATCCAAATATTTCATCAATGGAATCATAATCAAAAACAATACCCATAGATGTTGAGATTGTAGCAAAAAAAATTTACCACTGTAGTAACATTGAATCAAAATCCCCATGAAAGAATAAAATGAAATGAAGATTAAAATACAATGAAAATAGGTCGATTCATGATTTTAAATGTCCATGGTATGTATATACTCCCCATATAAATATATTGGTGCATAACATCTCATGTATCTCCAAGAAGCAAAATTGAGACAAAATTACTTTACCGATTTCGTAACTCTTTATCAAATTCACCAAAAAAGCATAGATCAAAAAAAGTATATATAAATATATAAAAATTTAATTATATTAATCATATAATAAATTCATGGAAATTAAATTCACCACAAAAAAAGAAATTTGAGGAGAATAAGGCATAAGTCTCATCGAAATAAAAGAGACGAGGAAACCCTAACCTGATGTATTGACGTTCTATGTATTTGTTCAACAATCGTCTATAATTAATATAATTTTATTATAAATTTACCAAATAACCATATTGAATACTCTAATACAATATATTATTTTATTATTACTTTATATTTTCCATTTAATAACAAGTCCATGTTAACGTTGCATTTCAAGTAATATCTGCGTTGTGTTTCATATATGTTTTGATTTTTTTATTGATCCTCTCACATAGATCATGATTTAAATATTTCTATAATATAAGAAATTATTTATATATCATAAATATTAATTTTATAAGTATTTATAATAATATATTAAAGATATATAATTCAAATGGAATACACTATTCCTGGACATGGTAGGTCTTACGTAGTCATGAACGTTGTTTTTGTTTTCTTATCATACTGATGGAAAAAAATATTTGACATATATTAATATATATAACATAATTAAATTATAATTATTATTTCATATATATAATATGAATTCACTAAAAAACTTCAAGCATTCCGTCTAAATTGTGAATAATTCACATCACTTTAATGAGGCGGTAGTCAACACATCCACAAATGAAGTTATCATATTTTCAAAAATTTTAAAAAATGAAGGTATTTTTATATAATAATAAAAAAATTAAAAATAAATAAAAAATATCATATATATAATATTAATACTTGAGTTGAATTCATAATTCCCAACCATTATAGGTGGTAAAGAAAAAAACAATGTCATTTCCTAAGTTGGTAGTTCAGCATACACTAGAAAAATAAGTTCATTCCCATTAGATATAAGTGTGTGTAAGTGTACATAGAACCCTTATAATAAAAAGAATTTAGTATATTTAAGACTAATTGGTTAACATATGATAATGGAATAAAAATAGATTATGGGGGCGAAGAATGAAAATTAAACAATGGAGCTTGAGGTAGGATGTAACCTCTTCTTTGGGAAACTATTTTTGGTTTTCACCAATGGGATTCATGGGATAGATTTATTTAAAAAGTGAGTATTCTTTGATAAAGGTAGGAATGTTGTGAGATTATTTTATCATGATTTTTTCAAGACAACTGGATTTAGAGGTGTGAATAAATTAGAGAGGTGATAACCTTTTTATAGTGGAGAAGGAGTGTCATTCTCGTAAACATTTGGAAGGGAATAAAAACCATATTTTATGTATGTTAAGTAGAACAAAAAATGGACCCAATTAAATAAAATTTATTATAGGGTAAAAATATGGACATCCAGATAAAATTGGGAAATTTTATAGGTTATTTTCGTCTTTAAGTGTATGGTTTAGTCTTTTGTTATGAAAATTTGTCTCTCAGTCATTCTAATTAATTTTAGTCACTGTCACTAATAATTTTGGTCTAAAAACTACATAGAAATTATTAAAAATTATTATTATTCCAAAAAATTAATACATTTTCCATTTTAAAATCACATAATTAGAAGAAAATAATTTACAATTAATCGAGTAGTCGAGAAGACAAAGCAGGTTTTGAAAGTAAAAATATTCAATTATTTTCTATGTTTTGAAATCCAATTTAAATATGAAATTGATTTAAATAAACTAAATTGGATTAATTGATGTATAATTTATAAATTTAAACATTAAAACCTAACTAAATAGAAATTAAGTATATAAATATATTTGAAGAAAAAGATGTTTTGAGTTAGAATTCAATGTTTTTAACTATTCATAAAAAACGAATATTCTTAGAAAAATAAAACAAATTCACCCATGTAAATTTTGATATTAATATTCAAAAAATAATGATTTTTAGTATAAATGTTTTAAATTTTTCAAAAAAAAATCTTGTTTAAAATTCTATTTCCTTTAGAAGGAGCTAAAATTGGATTTTAAAAAATACATCTTTTTATTAATAAATTTGGATTTAGTATTATATTATAAATATAAAATATATTGTATGAGTAACAAAAATTTGGATTAAAGATATAACTTATAAATTTTATTGAAAAAATTAATCAATTATAGTTTTTATTAATATATTGAGTAAACATTTTGTTTGTACATAGAAAAATAGTTATTATTCAAAAGTAATTTCATTATTATCATGTAGTTCCTAAGTTAACTTATACTAATTGATAAATAGAGGATTAATTATATATATATATTATTAAATCATATTTTCAAATTTTATTTGATATTATTCAACGCTTCCTGTCAACGTCTAGGTTGAAGTTATAATAATATTTTAAAAATATTATTAATAGTATATTGTAGTTCGGTAAACTTGAACTTGAATGTAAAACAAACTATCAAAGAGACATAGAATTGTGTGTAA
Organism: Viscum album; assembly: GCA_963277665.1. NCBI lineage: Eukaryota > Viridiplantae > Streptophyta > Magnoliopsida > Santalales > Viscaceae > Viscum > Viscum album. The sequence goes on from OY728150.1 coordinate 1,540,521,315, forward strand.
TACAATAAAAATATAGTTTTTCATTTTCTGAATGATAATATAAGTGTTTTTTATAGTTAAAGTTCCACTTGGTGTCACATATAATGCAAGACACAATTAGTCTTTTATATAGAATAATCTTTATATAGTTTTGCGTGAAATATAAAATAAAAAAAATATTTAATTAAGTAGAAGAAAATTGTTCACAAAATCAAATGGCATTAAAAATATACAGTTTTATTATAGTGTAAAAATAATTTTCCAAATTGTAAATGTTATATCATATATTTAATATTCCGGTCGAGTAAGTTTACCAGTGTTCATGGTGTAATTTACTAGTCCGGAAATTAAATTTTTGGGAATTAGATGAGTAGATATACTTGTAAAACTAGTACAAAGCCCTAGAAATTTGAAATAACAATATTTTGGTAATCAAATAATAATATATGTTTATTTTTAGTATTTAATGAATATACCAAAAATTTTGAATGATAAAACATATGAATTAGATTACAAATGTGGGAGATAATCAATACACATATAGATGAATATTTACACTAAGAATTAGTATTCATTATTAAGGGAGAAATAAGAAATTAGGTGTTTCAAATTTGAATATATATATATATATATAATATTTATTTCCATAGATAACTATGGAAATGATGAATAATATATTAGGAATTTATTATGGGATATTAAATAATGGAATGGTTTGATGCATCCCAATAAAATAAATTTATGTAGTTTAATTTTTTTTATAAAAACATATATTTTCAAGAACAATTTTACGGAAAGATATATTAGTTTGAGAAACATATATTGTGATATAATTATTTTGAATCTTTTATTATGCATTTACTTTGTGGGACCATCATATAACCTTATAGACCCATTTAATAACAAACATCCACGAGAGATAATACAAACCCATAATAATGACAAAGGGTTACTATCATAAAAATATATTTTTATGGATTTATAACCAATTTTTTTATTAAATATATCATATATATAATGTTTAACGTATATTAAAAATTTTATATCTTGAGTATGAATATTAGATTTTTTAAAAACCAAATATCATATCTTATAATTCATAATTATTATTATAGGGTTGACTATAAACATGAAATAAAATAAAAAGTAAACATAATTTCTGTACTTTAATAACTAAAAAATGTAATATTTTATTAATATAATATTTTAAACTATATAACTACTTGAAGGAGTAATTGGGTTTAATCGTTATGGATTTCATGAAAAGGATTTAATTATATGGCTATAAATGTATTAAAATATATATAGAAGATAGATAAATAATTATATATAGGACATCATTAATTTCCCACTATGATAATAAATATACTTATCCAAAATACATGAAGTTATATTAATTCATTGAGTTAATTAAACTATATTTTGGTTTAGATGTATGGATTAATATAATATATGTGATGATTTGAATAATATTATCCGAAGTCAATATTCAATGAATTAAAGTGTAAAATTATTAATTTTTTTCTACAAAGAAATACATAAATTATAAATAAAAAAAATTCCCTAAAAATATGGATTAATGTGGTGGGAAAAACATGTTCTGTTGAGGCAGACAATAGATTATTTTATAAATATATTTCTGTAATTGGAGATATGTATACAATTTACAATTTAATTATATAATATATAATTTCCTTGGGAAAAATAACATCATAATAATATATATATTTGTGAAAATAGTTTTAATAATGTATTAAAAAATTAATTTTACTTAAAATATATTATTCTACATTTATAAAAACAGAGGCTGTAAAAAATAAAATAATTTTTTAAATAGTTCAACTAATGTATAATTCGAATGGTTGGGGTTTCCACATTATAAGATGAAATGATTCCAAGTTTGAAATTTTTTATTTAAACAAATACTCAGTGTATCATTTAATTCAATTGAGATGTCAAATTTTGAAAAATGATTTAATAATATTATGATTTTTATGTATGGATTTTTTTTCAGTTACTTTTTTTGGACTTTAAAATATTTATCCTCCATTATATATCATTAATCTAGGATTCAGTTATATTATATTTTTTGGAGAATAATAGGTATCTTTTTTGAATTATTTTTAAATAATATAAAGTATCCCTGAATAACACATCCATTAAGAAAACAAAAAAACTAACTGTGTAGAGTGAATGGTTTTCGGTAGTGAATTCATTAAAGCATTCATGAGTTTTTCAAATATTGGATAACTATTCTATCGCGTAATTAAAATAACCAGATCATAAAATAGACCCAATGAATCAACTCAAAACACAAGATGTCTGAGTAGTAGCCACTAATTGAGAAGTCCATTATACCTCAAATATATTTTTAGGCCCTATAATATCATTCCATAATCCAGTTGCTCATATAACATACTCTAGTAGAGTTTTTATTAGTCAAAACCAAATATTGAAAAAATTTCAAAATATATAGAAGTATATAGAATCAAATTAGCTTAATTCTTTGTAAAAATGAATCTAGAATATTCTTTACCCTTCTTATCATGATATTCCATTTATCATACTGAATATTGTCGATATTAACATTGTAACATGCCAAACATTTATATATGATAGTTATTTTACAATGTATTTAAACATATTAAAAAAAATTATTTCAAAATTTAAATATTACAAATACCTATGATTGAAAATCTATTTAATGAAATGAACATTATTTTGAGAATCATCTTGTAAAATTATCCAAGAGAATTTTTGTATTAATTATATGAAAATAAAAAATGATATATTGAATTATATGTCACGACCAGACCCCCGAGACCCATATTGTGACTACCCCAAGCCCGCCTTCCATAGGCCAAGGGTTGGCGACTACACCAAAGGCGTAAATCCATAAACTGGGATGGAATTTCCATTATAACTATAAAAAAACACAATAGAGTACCCAACTAGAAGCAAAACACTAAGTAAAATTAAATACAGGAGAAGTGATGGAATGTAAATGGGGTCGTAAATACAAGGCCAACTCTAAAGTACAAGTACAACTGAAAAAGGGATAAATAGTTGAAAGGTAAAGATCAGCTCCTGGATCTTCCTCATAGGTTCCAACTTGAAGGGTAGGTACAAATGGCCATCTCAGCACTCCACGTCCATCAGACATTCCTATGTACCGACTCATCGTAAGGTCAGACTCCAGGTACCGTCCATTCCTGGCGCTCTCGGCCCCCTTCAGCGCTGTTCATCATCTGCATCCAACAGAACGATGTGCGGGCATAGCCAATGTTGGGGTGAGTATAACGATACTCAGTAGGTACCTCGATATTTTTATGTTCTCAAAAAATCCAACAAGTATTAACCACAATGTAAAAAAACAATGGATAACCATTAATTTGGTATATTCCCATACATATAACAAAGTTATCAAGTAACCCATCTCAATCATGAGGAAACACAAAAGTCAAAGACATAGCTCAAACCAGGATTTTTATTATCAAAACCAGTGCTCCTGGAGAACTCCTCCTCTATCAAGTACAGTTGGCCTCCCGCGTCACATAGAGGAGCTTCCCATTAACCTTGGAGTACTGAGGAAATCCTCTATTTGTGTACCATGGGGCTGCTGCATCACATAGAGGAGCTCCCCACCATGGGTCTGCAATGTCACACAGAGGTGATACCCCTAATAGCCTGCAGAGGTACTCTTCCTGTCGAGTACCGTGGGTCTGCCACGCTCACACAGAGGCGCTCCTCCACCATGGGTCTATCGCGTCACAGAGAGGTACTCCCTACTAGGCCATTCAAGTCACTCCGAGTCGAATCGGTCAAGCAGTCGTCAGGTCTCAGCCTGCTACTATGTCTTCGTACTCTGTCTTCTCTTCACTAGAAGGATCCACTCCACAGGCTACTGGTCGATACTCCAAGTGTCACGTAGTCTCATGTAGATGTATCTCATAGAACCGCCATGAAATAGGCGTCTCAACGCAATAGACAGCGCGTCAATCAGATGCATGGTATGTGAGTTATTAGACTTTAAATCCTAGGGGCCCAGTTGGATTCGAGTTCAAACTAACCCGACCATGTCTCAACAATAACCCGAAATCCCGTGGGTTATACTCAAAGGGATTGTCTCTCATTGAGATTACTATAACCAATGACGGAACGGAAAATGGATGTATATGGCCACATATATGGCTAAATAAATTAAAGGGTCGGTAATGGGCCTGTGTCCGGTCCGACCCAATCAGACTGACTCAACCCAACCCAGTCTAGGTCGACCCGGTCTGGGTTGACCCAGTCAGACTCGCGGGGTTTGACCCTAAAAACTCGGTAGGTGGGTCTACCCATTATGTTCTTCCCGGTCCGTTGGGCCCGACCCAGCGGTCTGCGTGGGCGGTTCAGTCCGGATGCCGCCACGCAAGCGGCTCGGCTCGAAGGCCGTGATTGGTTCGGCCAGTGCAGTGAGGGGAACAACTCAGATGTTCGGTGGCTGGGAGGCCAGTGGGCAGGCTGCACGGGGTGTAGGAAGGTTAGCTAGACGCCGGGAAGGCCGCGGGTGCATCAGGCAGGCGGCAGGGGAATCAGTTAGGGTGCCGGCGGAGCCGGATAGCACGCGGGGCACGCGGGGGCACCGGCGGAGCCGGGCCGTGTGCAGGGCACATGGTCATGGGGCTCCGGGGCATCAGCAGCGCTGGGAAGGGCACCAGAAGATCCAGGAAACACGCGAGGTGCGCAGACAGGTGGCATGGGGGCGCTGGCAGAGCCGAGAAGTGCGCGGGGTGCGCGAGCAGGCTGTACGGGGGCGCCGTGCAGCGCACGGGGCACGTGGAAAGGCGGCGCAGGGCGAGCCGGAACTCAGGTATGCTGGAACGGGACATGGTAGCGCACAGTTAGTCCAGAGCATGCGAGGCAACATGTTGGTATGTCGCGGTTCGCGCGGCGAGGCGCGACTCTGTTCAGCTGGAAGCACTAGTGCGCCGAGTGGGCGGTGTGATTTGCAGAGGCCGCGGGTAGCGCAACCTTTGTTTGTCACCTTCGTCGTCGTCGCCTCATTTCCATGCCGTCATGGAGTCATCACAAAAGAACAACGGAGGGGTCAGGCCATATGGGTTTTTCCCACACCCTCCGAATTTAGGGTGGAAGCTATATGTTCTCAAGAATGAAGTGAGTCCATAGATAATATCAACGTGAAATAACATGTATAATAATCAGTATGTTATTGTAAATAAATGAAAAAAATTAATTTTATTATTTAAATCACTTTCATTATTAGATATGGAATAATTAATATGAAAATGTATATAACTTATAACAAATTCAATTTATTCAATAACTGGTAATGTATGGTGACCCAAGTTTAACATATGTTGATATGAAATCATTTTAGATAAATATTTAGCACATTAAAAAGAAACATGAATGTGTAAAACAATAATTTAGTGTATTCATTATATTGAAACACAATACTCTATCTCGGTGAAATATCAATAATATTTTCTAAAAAAAATTCCCCCTTTTTTACATTCAAATAGAACCTTTCATCGTAACCCAAGGAATGGAAATATTTGAATAGGTGAAATTAGATGCTCAGTAAGGGTATACAATAGAGATACATAAGCAGAACATGAGAATAAGGGTTATATAACATGAGAATGAAATTAAAAGATTATACCCTATATATCAAATACCATATACATGAGTCATGGTATAATGATATGTAGTTTATAAGACATGAATCCTAAGCGAATTAAGATCATGAACCATGAAAACATAATACTAGAATAAGACATTTAACTTGTATATAAAACCTAAGTATATAAAATGATTTCTATAGTAGTCAAGGAATCACATCCAAAGTCATTTTAGCAGTATAGGTTCACTCCACATACCTTCTTTGTTGTCATGGTAAACTCCCTTTACTAATTTAGTAGTCAAGGTTCACTCGCAAGTCCATCTTAGAATACAATTTCAATTATAGAACCGAGTTCACTCTTAGATCTATCAATGTCTATCTCATGAGATATAAATCATTACCCTTTTAATTAGAGGGATATATAGGTCCCACTAATATCATAATTTAATCATACTCACATGTTTCACAAGATCATAAACCATCATATCATAACCCATGAAATGAAATGGACATCATAATCACGTAATCATATCATAAATTATGAAACAGAGATATGTTTCATTACAATTTCAATAGTACATAAACACTGAAAAGAAGCGTGTTTTATAAGTATATAACCCATGAAATAGAAATGTGTTTCATAAAATTATAACCCTCAATGAGAAATGGGGTTTATAAAAATTATTCCATAAAAAGCAATTAGAGAAAGATTATGGATATAACTCTTCGGTCATATCCCTAAAAATTAAAAGGTAACACCAACAGATGTCATCTTGGATGGAAAATAATTTTGAAAATAATTTAAAAACATTTCTTGAGAAAAATATCATTTCTTATTTGAAAAATAAGTTTTAAAGGATAAACCCATTAGAAATCCTTTTTATTTTAAAATAAATATTAATAATTATAAAGGAAGCCAAAAATTTTAATGAAACAAATTTCCTTGAGAAGATATAAAAAATTCATGAAATATTTTTGGGATCATTTTTCCTCAAAAACATATAATGTTATCTCAAGAAGATTTTGAAAAGCATTTTATTTAAAAATTGTTTGAAAACATATTAATAAATAATAAATCCATTTTGAAAACCATTATCCTTGAAACCATATGAAATTATCTTGAAATTTTTTTGAAAACCATTTCATTGAAATATAATCATGAATTTTTTTTGAAAACCATTTTATTCTAATGGAATCTTGAAAACATTTTTCAAAACCATTTATTAGAAAAGGTAGGTAGAGATAATTTTTGGAAAACATTTTTCTTTAAAAATCACTTTCAAGAATTAAATTTCTAAAATTTTGGGGGGAATTTTTTCTTAAAAATGATGCTTTAAACACAAAAAGAAAGCCTCAAAGAAATAATGGTAATGAAAATAGGTAAACCCATACATGAAAACCATTACTTTATTGTCCTAAAAAGTTTAGAAATGTGCTTAAATAAAAAAATCAAAGGAATTTAACTTTTTAAAACCATTTAAAAAAAAATTAAAATTGGGAAAAATATTCTTATAAATATAGTAGGATAGTATTAAAATATTTTATAAAACATTTTTATAAATCATAGTTTTGAAATAACCCAAATTTTCAGCCGAATAGATAGTTAAATATATTTTTAAATTAAAACGAATTTATAAACATCTTATGTAAAAAAGAGTGGAAGTCAATACCATTAATTTATGATATCATGAATAACCATTAAAGAAGAATATTTTCCTAAATTATTAGGAGATGTATCATAAGATATCATTAATTGAAGAATAATTATAAAAAATATCATTAAATGATGAGATTTCAGGAATAAACTACTACCACATCGATTACATTGAATCATAATACCCATGAAATAATAACCACCAATTATTATTAAAATAAAATGAAAATTATTTTAATAGTGATATAATATTTCAAATGGAAGTAATACTCCACATAAAAAATACAGTATCATAAATAATGTCTTTGTCAATAAGGGAAAATTGGGGCAAAACAACCTTACTGATTTGGTATCTTTTGGAACATAAATTACCTTGAAATAGAGAACATAAAATGGACATTTAAGTAAGAATAACTTTAATGATACATGTCATTCAATATATTCATGGGTTTTATATACCTCAAATAAAGTAAATGAGTGATAAATAAGGTATAAATATCACATAAATAACAGTGAGATGAGAAAACCCATACTGTATTCCTTGAATCTCATCATACACATACAAACATCCAATATAATCAAAATAAATTAGATTAACTCTATTAATGGACTATATTGTTATATATAATACCCTATATTATTTGATTAAGACATTATTTTAAAAATTCTTTTTTAATATTATGTTTCTGGAAATATTTGCTTTATATTTCAAACATGTTTGGACTTATTATTCCCAATCCACATACTTTTTCATGAACCCCTCCCTCCAAAGATGCCTCTGTAGGATCGAAATAGTGATATAGATGCTCAATTTACAAGAGGGGGGGGGGTGAATTGTAAACTTTAAAAATTCTTTTGGAACCTTTAAATTTAGTTAAGAATAACTATGTTATCCTTAAGTAAAGGAAAAGGCTATGTTTAAAAAAGTTAAACTAGGAAAATTCAAAACACCTCTAACACCGAATGCAAACTTGGAAAGAGATTCCTAAAGTATGTCTTGGAAATATGGTTCCAGAAATTGAAACTTAACAAAAGATTACAATATGAGATTCAACCTTAAAGTGTATAGAATCTGAATGAAACAGAGTACAAATAAGGAAGTATAAGAATGTTATACTTTCCTTACAATACAAAATGCAGCGGAATACAAACAAGTAGTAGAACTACAAGTAGCAAGATATAAGTCTTTTAACCCAAAGAGAAGGGTATCCAACAACCTTGAATAAAGGTCCCTTGATTTATACTTTCAAGCAAGTCAGTCTTACGCACACTAGGGTAATCCCTCGATACGAAGATCGGAGTCTCTGTCTTGCTATCCCCACAAGCCCTCAACTTCAAGGTAGTTGGAAACCTCTGTCTTCCTCAGCAAGGAAGCCCTAAAACATTAAGGTAGTCGGTACCTCTGTCTTCCTATCCCCAGAAGCCCTCCAATGTAATCACCAACATCCGGAGTCGCACGAATCTTTGAGAGTTAATAAGAGCCTCTCTCTCTAGAAATGACTTTAAGAGCATGTATGCACAAAACCAAGTTGTTCATCTGTCATCAGTATCGAGCTCTTTCAAATGAGCTCCTATTTATAGGTAAGGTCGGCTCCTTCTCCAATGGTAATATTTTCCTTAAAGACCGGAGGGACCTGTACACGTGTCACTTAGACAACGGTTAGTTTATAACAAAATAGACGACATCGTTTTATAGCAAAACAAGTGTAACAGAATGTACAACATCATTTTAAAATCTAACATAAAAGTTTGGAATGAATGATCCGGAGTGAAGGTTCAGAGTTTAATGAAAATAATAAAGAGTAGACAAATTATAGAAGTATAAGCAGAATAAATGTTCGGAGTCTAACCAAAATATTTTTCGGAGTCTGAATTAATTCAGAGTGTATAAAACAGAGATTATCAGATTCTGTTTGATAGGAGAATTCAGAATGAGAATTCGGAATGAGAATTCATCATTATAATTCGTAATGAGAATTCGTCATCAGAATTCGTATTGAGAATTCCTCATTAGAGTTCGTAATGAGAATTCTTCATCAGAATTCGTAATGAGATTTCTTCAACAGAATTCGTAATGAGAATTCCTCATTAGAATTCGTAATGAGAATTCGTCATCAGAATTCGTAATGAGAATTCGTCATCAGAATTTGTAATGATAATTCCTCATTAGAGTTCGTAATGAGAATTCGTCATCAAAATTCGTAATGAGAATTCCTAATTATAATTCGTAATGAGAATTCAACATCAGAATTCGTAATGAGAATTCTTCATCAGAATTTGTATTGAGAATTCCTCATTAGAGTTCGTAATGAGAATTCGTCATCAGAATTCGTAATGAGATTTCTTCAACAGAATTCGTAATGAGAATTCCTCATTAGAGTACGTAATGAGAATTTGTCATCAGAATTCATAATGAGAATTTGTCATCAGAATTCGTAATGAGAATTCCTCATTAGAGTTCATAATGAGAATTCGTCATCAGAATTCGTAATGAGAATTCCTCATTATAATTCGTAATGAGAATTCGTCATCAGAATTCGTAATGAGAATTCGTCATCAGAATTCGTAATGAAAATTCCTCATTAGAGTTCGAAATGAGAATTTGTCATCAGAATTCGTAATGAGAATTCTTCATCAGAATTCATAATGAGAATTCGTTGTCGATCTTCATAAGGATTCATATCCTGAGTCTGAAGTAGAACTTAGTCAGAGTTCGTATCCGGAATTCAAGAATGAAACTTCCTTACAGTTCTTATCCAGAATTCGGATCCTAAAATAGAATGCTTCATATCAATGTTTCAACGATTCCGAGAAAATTGAAATGAGTCCGAATCTCATACTTAAGAAAAATCTGGATGAAAATATGATAAGGATAGTTTTTCTTATAAAAGCGATTTCCTTATAAAAGCAATTTTCCTTAAGAAAGAAATTTTTCTTATAAAAGAAATTTTCCTAAAGATAAGGTGTTTGTGATTTTCAAAACAAGAAGGAATGGAAAAGTCATAAGGAAAACCTTATTGACTCAACAATATCCCCCTTTTTGGAAAGCACAAACATCCTTATGAAAAAGAAATTCTAAGAAGAAAGAAAAACATTAAGGCTTATCTCCCTTTGCTTTAAGGATATTGATGAATACGACTAACTCCCCCTTAGGCTTTGAAACTCCAAGGATCGTATTCTAGATTTCCGGAGTGACATTTCATTACGAAAAAGAAAGTCTTCTTTTAATGAAAAACTCCCCCTTTAATATAATCTCATTGGAGTTCTTCTTTTTCTTAAGGATCTTTTCCTTCTCCCCTTTAGATAAACTCTCATTGGAGTTCTTCTTTTTCTTAAGGATCTTTTCCTTCTCCCGCTTTGTGATTTTCAAAAAGAAATCGAGGGAATGGAAAAAAATAACAAAGTACCTGAAATATTAGAAGCAACAACAAAAGGAACGACAAGCACAAATTTCATTAGGTTTGAAATCTCGGCAACAAAAAAATACAACAAAAAGATCGGATTTAGTTATTTTGGATCTTTTTCCTTCGACATGAGCCCCTTAAGGATGGTCTTGATCTACTTCAGTTCTTTATGATCTTCTTCAGCTTGCTTCTCCAGGACCACTATTCTTGCGGATTGAGCATCAATTTTTTCTTCGTGGGCTTGAAGCTTTTCTTCCTGAGCTTTTATCTTCTGTTCAAACTCAATCCGATGATCTCTTTCAAATTTCCAGTTCTGAGAAACAGAATTCAACTTTCCATTCAGATCTCTGACTTGTTGAATCCGAATGTTCTTTTCATCTATCAGCTTCTCTTCAAAGGATGAAGTCAGATCATTTATCTTACTGTCATCAGTCTCAAAGGCATCTTTAACATTGTCTTGAAACTCATCAAATAGCCTCAACTCTTCTACAGTCTTCTTCGACCAGTTTTTCATCTTCTTGCAAGATTTTCTATGAGCTTCGTAGCTAACAAAAAAGGTTTTGAACTGCTCCTCAATCTCAATGCACTTGTCCATAACCATAGATACGGAGTCAGTTTTCTGATTCAAAGCATGTTAGAGCATCTGGAATCTTGAATCAATACTTGAGAAGGTCAGAATGGTTCCTACCAACTTCTTCAAAGACTGAACAACAATGTCATGCCCCACCGAAGAGGACTCTGAATTCGAAACTTTTTTGAGGTTTTTATTAAAACAAAGAATTAAGAAAACTATAATCTGAAAACATAATACAAGAAAATGTCAGCAAGTAAAATATGACTACAAAAACTTGAGTAAGGAAATAATACCTTTCGGATTGGCTTAGGAGGATTATTCATAATTGGTAACATAAAAATGACTACGAAAAAAACTTTATTATGAAAAGACAGAGTTTGCAAAAACTTTTCTATGGAAAACAAACTTAGTACTAAAAACATAGTATGGAAAAAAATATGAAGGATTCGGTATGAAAATCCCGTTATGAGAATCCTGTACGAAATTTTCCATTCCGGAAATTTTCAATACGAACACTTCCATTCTAGAAGTATTCTGTACAAAAATGTATATTCTGGAAATTTGTAGTTCCAGAAATCTCCATTCCGGAAATCTTCATTCCGAAAAGTTTGAAAACAGATTTTTGAAAAACTTGGCTATTCTATCAAGAAAATGTACTCCCCCTATGAAAAGGAGTTTATTGCTGTAAGGAGACTTTTTCAACAGAAAGTTAATTATGAAGGATTACCTTACGGTTATCATCCCAAAATTCTGTTTAATGTATTCAAATCTATCAGAAGGAAATGATTTTGTGAAAATATCAGCAAGTTGATCTTGCGTTCCAATAAACTAAAGAATAATATCTCCTTTAACATCGTCTCTGAATGTTACCCTTCCTCCTTTCATTTTGACAATCTTTTCAAAATAGGTTTTGTTACCAGTCATGTGCCGAGAACATCCACTATCCACGTACCATGTATTGTTGCTGGTACTCTCTTTATTTTCCTGAAATCAAGAAGAAAATTAGACTTTCGGAATCCAAACTTGTTTGGATCCGAGATTTCCAGACAATAAAATTTTAGGTACCCACAACTTCTTAGAAAAGTATGCTTTGTGAAATCCTAGATATTGGGTTTTGTTTAAGGAACAATTCTTTGCCCAGTGACCACCACATTGACACTTGGTACAAAATGGGGCACTTTGAGGAAAAAAATAATTTTTACTGAAGATAGGTTTTGCATGGGTATAACCAAATCCGTATTTATTTCTTAAAGGTCGTATTTGGGAATACATCTTATCAAAATTTTCCTTACCATGGGTAAAGTTTGATAAACACTTATTTAAGGATAAAATTTCGGACTTGAGTTTTACAACCAAGTTTTTATCCTCAAAATCATTAGTTTTAGAACTAGAGTTAGGCTCGAAAACATTTTTCTTAGAAATTACTTTTTCTAATTCTTTAGAATGTTTTTTCTTCTCAGAACTTACTTCCTCAAGATTTTTTGAAATATTTTGAAAATCAGCATTTTTTTATCAAGATCTTTAGAAAGATCTAATATCTCTTTCGTAAGAATAGAATTCCTAGAGTTTGCCTTTTCAAGTTTCTTATTGAGTTTTGAATTCTCAATCTCAAGAAGTTCAGCAAACCTAGAGACTTCTTCATAAGTAGGTAAAGTATTTTGCTCATCAGAAGATGATTCTTCATCAGAAGAGTTATAATACTTACTATTATTAGAATTTAAAGAAACATTGGTCAATGATTCAGCATTTCGTACCTTAGCCATAAAACAATGATTATCAATAGGTAATCTGGCTATAAGACCAAGATTCTTCTGTCCTGAAGATTCATAATCAGAAGATTCATCTGAAGAGTCACCACCACTGGCACTCCAGGTGTCATTGGATTTCAAAACATTCTTAGCTTTAGCTTTATAATACTTCTTTCTGTTCATGTTTGAATGTCTTTCCTTCCTTTCTTTCTTTTTGAGCATAGGGCAATCTGGTCTAATATGTCCAGCTCTTTTACATTCATAACAAGTAACTTCTCCATCTTTCTTATCTTTCCTTTCCTTTTTCTTATACTTGGATTGGAAATTTCTTTGTCCAGCTATCTTGTTCATCCTTCGAGCAAGATTTTCTAGTTCATTTTCTGAGACTTCACGCTCACTTGATTCGGATTGGAAAATAACTTTCTTAGACTTGGATCTGGTTACTCTCTCAGGAGTCTTAGATTTAATATGATTCGAAGTTGTTGTAAAAGCAACAGTACCATTTCCATTCTTCTTCTTGACGTTGTCAGCATCTCTCTTCATTCTGGTTTCATGTTGTAGAAGAGTTCCAAAAAGCTCATCAAGAGTAATTTGAGTGACCTTCCTGTTCTCATCTATATCTGTTCTCTTGGATTCCCACTCATTGGGCATAATATCAATTATCTTATCCACAAGATCTTCATCATCTAGACCTTTCTCTCCCATAGACTGTAGACTATTGACGATAGTCATAAATCTCTGTTGAACTTTACAGATAGGTTCTCCATAAGGAAAGTTGAAGCCATGATATTCATCTCTAAACAAAGCTCTTCTAGTCTCAATTACCTTAGAAGTTCCAAAGTGTGTAACCTCTAACTTCTTCCATATACAATTAGCTGCTTCACAAGAAGAAATTTGGCTATATATATTTATAGTCATTGAACAAAGTAAAGTATTGCGTACCTTATAGTTGAGTTGATATTCTTTCTTTTCCTGGTTAGTGAAGGTTCTAAATTCCTTGTTAGGAATTTTATAATCACCAGTAAGCATAACAAAGTTGTCTACTCCAGTATTGATAACAAAAGTCTTCATACGATCTCTCCAGTATTCATAATCATTACCATCAAAGATAGGTGGTCTTGTAGGATTTATATTGTCAATTGAACCAACATTAATTCCTTCCATACTAGAAAAATCCTTGGACACCGAAACTTGTTAGTAGAAAAGATTCGTAATAACAAAGTTCGGAATGAGAAAGTTCGGAATGGGAAAATTTCGGAATGATAAAGTGAGAAAGAAAAACATGTATGTGAGTACAAGTATTTCAGATGCCTGCTCTGATACCATGTGTAAGATTGGTATAGAGTATGAGGTTTCCAACCTCTGATACCAATTATAGGATCGAAATAGTGATGTAGATGCTCAATTTACAAGAGGGGGGGGGGTGAATTGTAAACTTTAAAAATTCCTTTGGAACCTTTAAAGTTAGTTAAGAATAACTATGTTTTCCTTAAGCAAAGTAAAAGGTTATGTTTAACAAAGTTAAACTCTGAAAATTCACAACACCTCTAACACCGAATGCAAACTTGGAAAGAGATTCCGAAAGTAGGTTCCGGAGATATGGTTCCGGAAATTGAAACTTAACAAAAGATTACAATATGAGATTCTACCTTAAAGCGTATAGAATCTGAATGAAATAGAGTACAAATAAGGAATTATAAGAAAGTTATACTTTCCTTACAATACAAAATGCAGCGGAATAAAAACAAGTAGTAGAACTACAAGTAACAAGATATAAGTCTTTTAACCCAAAGAGAAGGGTATCCAACAACCTTGGGTAAAGGTCCCTTGATTTATACTTTCAAGCAAGTCTGTCTTACCCACACCAGGGTAAGCCCTCGATACGAAGATCAGAGTCTCTGTCTTGCTATCCCCACAAGCCCTCAACTTCAAGGTAGTTGTCAACCTCTGTCTTCCTCAGCAAGGAAGCCCTCGAACATTAAGGTAGTCGGCACCTCTGTCTTCCTATCCCCGGAAGCCCTCAAATGTAATCACCAACATTCGGAGTCGCACGAAGCTTTGAGAGTTAATAAGAGCCTCTCTCTCTAGAAATCACTTTAACAACATGTATGCACAAAACCAAGTTGTTCATCTGTCATCAGTATCGAGCTCTTTCAAATGAGATCCTATTTATATGTAAGGTCGGCTCCTTCTCCAACAGTCATATTTTCCTTAATGATCGGAGGGACCTGTACACGTGTCACTTAGACAACGGTTAGTTTATAACAAAATAGAAGACATCTTTTTATAACAAAACAAATGTAACAGAATGTACGACATCGTTTTAAAATCTAACATAAAAGTTCAGAATGAAAGCATCAGAGTGAAGGTTCGGAGTTTAATGAAAATAATAAAGAGTAGACAAATTATAGAAGTATAATCAGAATAAAAGATCAGAGTCTAACCAAAATATTTTTCGGAGTCTGAATTAATTCAGAGTGTATAAAACAGAGATTATCAGATTCTGTTTTATAGGAGAATTTGGAATGAGAATTCGGAATGAGAATTCATCATTATAATTCGTAATGAGAATTCGTCATCAGAATTCGTATTGAGAATTCCTCATTAGAGTTCGTAATGAGAATTCGTCATCAGAATTCGTAATGAGATTTCATCAACAGAATACGTAATGAGAAGTCCTCATTAGAGTTCGTAATGAGAATTCGTCATCAGAATTCGTAATGAGAATTCGTCATCAGAATTCGTAATGAGAATTCCTCATTAGAGTTCGTAATGAGAATTCGTCATCAGAATTCGTAATTAGAATTCCTCATTATAATTCATAATGAGAATTCGTCATCAGAATTCGAAATGAGAATTCGTCATCAGAATTCGTATTGAGAATTCCTCATTAGAGTTTGTAATGAGAATTCTTCATCAGAATTCATAATGAGATTTCTTCAACAGAATCCGTAATGAGAATTCCTCATTAGAGTTCGCAATGAGAATTTGTCATCAGAATTCGTAATGATAATTCGTCATCAGAATTCGTAATGAGAATTCCTCATTAGAGTTCTTAATGAGAATTCGTCATCAGAATTCGTAATGAGAATTCCTCATTATAATTCGTAATGAGAATTCATCATCAGAATTTGTAATGTGAATTCATCATCATAATTCATAATGAGAATTCCTCATTAGATTTCGTAATGAGAATTCATCATCAGAATTCGTAATGAGAATTCTTCATCAGAATTTAGAATGAGAATTTGTTGTCGAACTTCATAAGGATTCATATCCTGAGTCTGGAGTAGAACTTAGTCAGAGTTCGTATCCAGAATTCAGAATGAAACATTCTTACAGTTCTTATCTAGAATTCGGATCCTAAAACAGAATGCTTCATATCAATGTTTCAACGATTCCTAGAAAATTGAAATGAATCAGAATCTCATACTTAAGAAAAATATGGATGAAAATATGATAAGGATAGTTTTTCTTATAAAAGAAAATTTCCTTATAAAAGCAAATTTCCTTAAGAAAGCAATTTTTCTTATAAAAGCAATTTTCTTAAACATAAGGTGTTTGTGATTTTCAAAACAAGAAGGAATGGAAAAGTCATAAGGAAAACCTTATTGAATCAACAGCCTCTCCTAGAATGGAAATGAATAAAGGGAGATAATGAACCCTCGAGTCTTACCTCTAGTGGGACATGAGGCCGTGACCAACACCATGGGTATACAAATATCACAAAATGAGAGGCATTTCCCTTTTATAGTAATCAAGATCGAAAGATAAGATGTATAAACCTCAAAAAATCAAGACATATATATGTAAAAAAGAAAAAACCTTCCCAAATTCATGTTTAAAAGAAAAATACTAAAAGTAATAATGAAAATCTTCTATGTAAATACCCTAAAGTAGAGCTAAGAAATAACACATTAACAATCCTAATTTCTAAGCTACTAATTTGAAGAATTGTCCCCATAACCCTCTTGGAAACCTAAAATAAGTTTTATAATGTAGGGTGATAATACACATATACTCAGTATGAATAACCAAATTCTATTGCATATAAGTGTGAGAATCAAACTGATGATCATATTAGAAAACAGGAGAACCAACAACACCGGAAAAGGTATTCTAACCATCCCCACCTAACCAAGGAAAACTCACTAAATAAAAAAAAGTTATGAAAAGTAATATATAAATCACACTGATGATAGGGTATCCCAAACCATTTTAACACTAACTAGATGCTCTCACATTCTAATGAAAACAATCATGATGATCCAAAAACTTTTTAATTAACAACATCACAACATGCCCAACACAATTGAGACCCATAAATACATCTCACCCACATACACATGGGCCACATAACACATAACATCCCACTCGTAGATAAATGGGCCTCACATATGCATCTTTCCCATAGACACCTGTTCCACATACAACAATCACATCCCAAAGAAACCTGGGAACACAACATATTTCACCCTGAAGACACAGGGGAAACACAACTCGCCTGTATACACCTGGGCCTCCCGAATCACAACCCACCTGGAGAATCTTGGAATATACCTACATTGAAGAGAGTAGGGAAGAGAAAGTGGCCAGCCATCCATCCTCCATTTTGGATGCTTAAGAAATACACCTCCCCCTGGGAAAATGGGGGAGTTTGACACATAGTGTTCTACATGGGTGAGATGTGTATATAAATGAAAAATAAAATACATGTATATATATACAATAACAAGAACCCAAGAACAACATATGGAATTCTAGAAAACTATTACCTCTAAATGCATTTATAAACATCATAAATGGTCACATTAGATGTAGACAATTGAAATCTACTTCCCAAAAAGACCCAAAATCATTTCATGACCCATACAATATAATTAACCAATTCCTATTCATTGTTAAACAATTAATTTATTCATTCCATCACTACTCAGTAAACAACTATGTGCAACTGGAAACACGTAACACACAAAAACGATTAACACAACCATAGTCATTTCAAAAGGTGAATAACATAAAAGTTTAACACACATCACATTTAATCTGCTTTTAAACCATATTCAAGATATAACATTCTAATTTATAATCATGTGGTAAATATTTTTTCATGCTACTCCTAGTGAAACTCTATGAAAATTAAACATAACAACCAAGACTATCATCATACATCATTGTCATTTTACCCAATGCATCATCTCAACAACAAAAACCCCATAACTCTTAGCCGCACACAAAAAAAACTCACCTAAACCACACTCAGAAACCCTACTACATAACCACACCACACCCGTGACATCCAATGTCATACACATAGAAAAAATCAATGGATGCCGAAATACACATCACTACCAATCCATTGCATAATAAAATAATCTATCATACTAAGATTCTATTACACCAACAGTATGACCCCACATCACACAAACAAGACCACAACTGTACCACCACATAAACAATGAAACACATTCATATTTAAGAAGGATCTATTTCTAAATTCAACATGTCAACATTCAGGGGTTTTATAGAAATAGTTTGACCAAGGGAAACCATTTATTATCTAATTGTTTGTGGTTAGAAATATTCATATATAATTTTTCAACAAAAAACAAACAAAAAACATTCATACAGAGAAAATCCCATGCATAGACAAAGACCCTTAACTTGAATGATTTTCATTAGGCATATATCCCATAAAATTCACAATATCAATAATAATAAAACAGAAGAATGCATCACTTTTTACCAGCCCACATGCATTGATCATAAGATGATTAAATTATATTTATTTAAATAGGTATTATTCTATCTGTATGAGGATACAATCATACACCCACCCCACATGATACACAACTAAAAGCGATATGAAGGAATCCCCAACTTGAGGAAAAAAAGATCAACACTTTCTTATTTCTCCAATGTAGGGGGTTCATATGTAGTAGGAAGAACCTATGTGAAAAAAAATGATCAAAGGGATCCAACATAATGAGAAAATCTTGAGGGAATAGAGGTTTAGTGTGCATCAAGAAAAAATTAAAAATCATATGTTACATATGATCTCGACATTAAATGGACATATCTAATATCAATGAGAGAAACCATTTTTAAATTCCATTAATGGATGTTCTTGGTCATGACCATGTGGTTTGGAGGTTCAATGGATGCTTCAAGATTTTAAAATATATATATTCTAAAAAATTGTTTCAAAATAATAAAATATGTTATTTAACTCATTTGGTGTCAAAGAAAACATTAAAGGGGAAAAACTAGAAAAAATGGAGAATTCATGAATTTTGAATAACTATTCACAATGACTCGTCATTAGGTGAGTCAACTTCATGAGTCACCAATGTGAGCTACAAGTGGTTGAATCAAATTTGGGTGACCCACCGTTGGATAATCTACGAGGGGATGAGTCACTATTGGGGGAGTCACCATTGGACGAGTCACCATTAGACGAGTAACCGTTGGATGACTCACCATTGGGTGAGTTACCATAAACTGAATTATCATTGAAAACCTAATATAAGAGAATCACCATTGAAAGTCATTTTTTCAAGTTGCCATTTTTATTCACATGTCCTAACTCACCGGTCTATAATCCTCAGTCCTAACTCACCGGTCATGACTCACCCATCCTGACTCACCGGTCAAGACTCACTAGTCAAGACTCACCGGTCATGAATCACCAGTCCTAACTCATCAGTAGAAGACTCACCATCATGAGTCACTATTGAGACTCACCATCATGAGATACTGAGGGATTCCTCACTATTATGTGAGATAGAATTAGAAAACTATATTCTTGGAAAACTCTTGAAATGAGTCACCATGACCTCCCAGAACACTCCAAACACTATATTTTCACAATATAATGGACCTGAGAGGTCCATTCCATTACATAATCAGATCAAGAATTCAATATTTATATATTTTAAAACAAGATATTAATATCATATATATTCTATATATATCTATTTATAATTTTTTTATAAAATATCTTTATATAAAATCAAATACACTCTTCATGGAGACGATAGCACGTATGTGCACATAAACACTATTATTGTTTTATTGAGGTATTTGAGAATGAAATTAATATATATATATATATATATAATATCATTATAGTAGTAATATTATGTAATTAATATCACATAATTTCAATAAACCCATCTTTAATTCATTCCATGTAAAGTGTGAATAAATCACATCACTTTGAGGTGGCTAGTGTCCACACGTCCATAATTGAAATTATAATAGATACATAAAATGGAATGTATGAAGGTATATATTAATTAAATAGTCATAAAGAAATCATAAATAAAATATATATAATATAAAAATATATTTTACGTTATAATACCTCCCCATGGTATGTTTTAAAAGAAAAAACGATCAATATCATTTCACGAGTTGGTAGTCTGCCGTACATAAGAACAGAATGTTTGTTACCCATTAGAGGGAAGTGTGTGTATGTTTAAGTATAACCCATAGAATAAAAAAATACATGTATATTTAAGATAAATTGGTTATTATATAATCATTTAATAATAATATTTCATGTGTTGTAAAATGAAAATAAAACAATAGAGCTCTAGGAAGGATGTTACCTCTTCTATGGGTAACTCTTCTTTGTATACACCAAATGGATTCAGTGGTGGGATTTTTCACAAAATATAGGATTATAAGATTACACGAGGGATTTAAGGAGGATATTTTGGTATGTTTTGGCTGATCCAATTCATATTGAGTGGTGTGAGGAAGTGAGGGGGGGGGGGGCTGTCTTTTTATAATGGAGAAAGAGTGCCATTCTTGTAAATTTTTGAAAATGTAATTCCACCCATGTTATCCCTTATTAAGTGGATCAAATAATTTTATAAATTGGATAAAATGATGGATAGGGTAGAAATGTTAAAATCAAATGTATTTTGGACATGTTTTGAAGTCATTTTTGCCTTATGTTTCATGCTTAGTCATTTATTAAGATATTTTTCTCTTAATCATTGAAATTAATTTTATTCACATTCACTAATATCTTTGTTAAAAAACTATGTTTAACTTATTATAAATTATAAATTATGATAATTACAAATATGTAATCCAATTTTATAATTTATAGTAACATATGTGGCATAAATTAATTTAACATAAATACCGTAAATGAGATTACAAAACTGATTTTTAATGTAAATATGTTCAAATTTTTTCAAGTTTTTTATATCAAAATTTATTGTCAAATTAATTTTAATGAAATAAATTATTTCAAATATATAAAATGGTTTTAATTTTGTGTTGAAAAAATTAAAAACATCTTTTAATAATTTAAAATATTTTAATAAAATGAAATTTTGAAATACAATTTAGTAGTAATCACTATTAACCAAAATATGAATGTTCTCAGAGAAATACCCAAAATTCATCAAATGTATATATTGAGGTTTATATTTAAAAAATAATGTTTATTTTGTAAAAAAAATTATTAATGATTCAAAAAATTTATTTTAAAATGGATTACAATTAAGAGGTCGTAAAATTACATTTTTGAAAAATACGTCTTTTTATTCCAAAAATTTGATTTATTCTAATATTAAAAAAATAAAATTTGTTGGTTGAGTATAAATAAAAATAATCTCATACAGAAAATATATATTTTATCCAAAATATTAATCATAAGTTTTTTTGATTAATTTATTATATTAAATTCTGTTTTAACAAACAAAATTGTTTCTTTGATAAGAAATTTCTCTATTTTGAAATAGTTATTTCATTCACTTAAAATAATTGATAACCAAAGAATTAATTTTATATAAATGTTTAAATAATATAATAAAATTTTATTTAATCTTATTCATAATTTCCATTCCAATTTCCAGGTTGCAGTTATAATAGAATTTTAAATATATTATTAATATTATATTGTTGTTCGATAAAATCTCAGCCTTGTGTTTAACACAAGCTACAAACAGGACATGGTATTATGCATAATATATGGAAACCATTTTTTTTTTCATGTACCACAAGATAATATTTGTGTTGTGCATAGTAAAATATTATCATGGTGTTGCATATAATTCCATTCAATAATAGTGATTTTATATTATATATATATACGGCTGTGTGAAATTTAATATATCAAGAAGATAAAATTAAATAAAATAACATTTTAGAAAATCTCATTGTTTTACATTCTACCATGCTGAAAATTTATTTTTCTCTCAAAATTCATCTGGGTTGTTAATGGTGTAATACAAGAATGATCCTTTTTGAGAATCCCAGATCGCAAAAAGAGAATACAAAATATTCCTTTTAAAAATTGAATGTCAAAACCATTAATGTTTTCCAATGTAACACATAACTATGTTTCAAAATAGGAGAACATAGGTGGAAATTGAAATCATATATATGGATGTGAAATATAACTATCAAGTTATGATGGATAGTGATATAGAACCTAGTCAGTAAAAATTTGAAAATCAATTATCCACAACCCATTATGTCTTGATAATGGTCTTTGATTTCATCAAAATGATGATAAGATGAAAATATTGTATTTCAAACCATTTTTCGTAATATTGAATAATTCTCAAGAAAGGATATAATTAAATGATTTCAGGAAAACCATTCCCTTTTTTGTGTCATGGTCAAATACCCCTTTATCTATTATTCAAATAAATGAAGGTGAATTTTTCATTTTTAAAGCACTAACATATCATGGAATCTATATATACAATGATAAATAATTCCATCTATATTTATCATAAATTTTTTTTATCACAATTTACTAAATATTCATAAATACTTATATTGGGAGACAATAATAAAATACGTAAACCTCATCCAATATTTAAAATAAAAAATTCCATAAATGGTCAACCTTCTAACCATTCTGAAATATGGATATCCAAAATTTTAGAAATAATGTCACAAAATTTCTCAAAAACAACATAGCATTGATCTCCAATATATCACAAATTATATCATTGTTGACGAATACCAAGCATGTTAATACCATCGTCGTTTATAATATTAAAACATGAAAAAATGAGAATTATCCCAAATACTCATTGAAATAATTCATGTTTCATTATTCCAATGCTTATTGGATATAATCCATAAATTAAAAAATGATGTAAACTGCATCTGAGAGAGAATAAACAACTTGTAAAAAAGTCACCAATTAGATCCAAGGGAATTTGTAAAATCCAACTTACTTATCCATATCCAATATTTCATTATCCTAACATAATTATATTAACATAATAAATGTATTAAGTGTTATCAATCCATTAATAAATTGTTTCCTTTGAACAATTGATTTCTATTAAATAAATTTTTATTCTACCAGAGCCATTCAACATATTATTGTTAATCCATAGAGAAAAACATAAACTAAAAAATAGTTATATATTTCACCATTCATATAACATAATTTTTGAATCCAAATACAATGAAAATCAATTAATTGACTACATCCTTAATCCATTAACATGAATACCTTGACTTATTACATAATACCTCCCTCCCTTAATATATCACCGATAATATGATCATCATGAAAAATATAACCATTAATCATAACAAATTTTTGATTATATTTTTGAGTTTTATACTTTGGGAATTGATTTTTATAATTATCATTCATTCCACTATTAATGTATTTAACCTTTGATAATGTCTTCTAGAGCAAAATATTCCCATTCATTGTGTTAACAAATCTATTTATATTTCCTTTGTATTTAATTGTTTTGTTTATTTTTTCTACTATTAGAAAAAATTTGTGTTCCTATATTCTATTCACATGGGATCTTATTTACACATTCTCATCACAAAGAAAACTGAATATTCTTTCCTCTATGGTATCCATTTCCTGAAATCTCAAAAAAATATTCTTTATCTTCTTTTATGTGTCTAAGAGTTGTTCAAGTTACACATTTTTTATCATGCTTCCTAAAAACTAATTATGCATAATAACAATATCATTTACTCTACTGGTCATCCCACTAAACCGATCATTAAAAAAATGTCCATCACATGAAATGTTAACCTAGTTCATTGTGGTTCCCTCCATTGAATAAAACACGAAATCATAGTTTTATTAGAACTTATTAGAGAATAAAACCACATAATCATGAAAATTATCTTATAAGATTTGAAAATTATGATAACTTATTTTAAATCTATGATACATAAGGCCTATCATTAGATACACCACTAGACATATCATTAGAAAAATTTATATGGGTATCACTAATTTTTTATTATCATAGTTCCAACAGTTAAAAAAACCATACATTTGATACTAACTATAGTAATGCTGGCATAAGATACCTTGATATTACACCATATTAGATGAATAATACTCAAATTACCAAAATACATTCCTATGGACCATAATAGATTAGTTTCATTAGAAACATGGGCTAAATTATTCTAACTTGGTGAATGATATTCAATGATTCCACCAAGATCTTCCCCATTATTACATATACACAAAAATAATTTATTCATAAATTGGGGAAATGAAAAATAAGGAAGGGGTGATATCCGATTATCAGTAAGGTTAAAAATAATATACATAAAAATAACAAGAGTATAGGGGTATGACAATATGTGAATAATTTTTCATGATAATACCCTACATATCAAAGATCAAATAAATTAGTTATGAACTAATTATTAATAGTTCATAAGACATAAATCATAAGGGAATCAAGAGGATAATCAATGAAACCATAAATTAGGAATAATACATGTATTTTTTTGGAAGAAACAAGAACAAATAATATGATTTATATTGTTATCAATAAATAAATGATAGGCTCATCGTAGTAGTATTGGTACACTCCCCATACCATTGTTGTAGTCATGGTTCCATCCTATGAAAATATTAGTAGTCAAGTTTCACTCCCAAGACTATACTAGGATACACATTCCTTTATTAAACCAAGTTCTCTTTCTATTCCATACACATATACCTTAATAGATATATATCTTTACACAATGAATTAAAGGTAGATATTGGTCCCACACATCACTTAATGAAATCATATATACATGTTCTACAAGATGATAAATAATCATATCATAAAAGATGAAACAAAACGGGAATCCTTAATAAGTAATAATAACATAACATATGAAAAATAGATAATGATCATAACCATTTAATAAAAGAATAACTGATGAAATTAGGTGGGTAATGTAAGAATATAACCCATTAAATAGATACTACTTTCGTAAACATATAACATGTGAAAGAGAAAAGAGTTATATAAAAGTCATTCCATGGAAACATAAACCATATAGAAATGAATATGAATGTAACCCCTAGATCATATCCCTATAAAGTCAAGATTAATTCAAATGGATGACATCTTATCTAGAAATAATTTTGAAATATAATTTCAAAAAAAAAATAAGAATTTTTTTTTCTTCCTTGAAAAATTATTTCTAAAACATAAAAAGTTTTGAAAAAAACTTTCTCTAAAAATAAACATGAAAACATATAAAGGAATATATAAAATATTTATAAAACTTATTTCTTTGAGAGCATATAAATGATTCTTGAAAACCGTTTCAAACCCATTTAATTTGAAAAGTTATAAAGGAAGTTTGAGAAGATTCTGAAAACCATTATCTTAATAAATAATTTGAAAAATTATAAATAATACTTGAAATTTTGTTGAAAATAATTTTCCTTGGAAATATTTAAGAGAATCTTAGAAACCATTTGAATCCCATTTCATTAAGTCCAGTATATATTTTTTTGAAACCATTTCATTGAAAATGAAGATATTAATATTTTCAGAAATCCTTTTCTATAAAAAGGAAGCCTGAGCGCATTTTTTTAAAAATGTTTTATTTGAAAATAAATTAAAAAACAAGGAATTTCCAAAATATTTGTGAAAAAAAATTAATTAAAATTATTATTTCAAAATTTAAAAATATTCTTAAAAATTGATTTTCATGATGGCTAAAAATACATACATATTAATCATTCATGATGTACTGTAAAACATTAAAAAAATGCCTCGATCAGAAAATGACAAGATAATTCCATTTTAAAAACCATTTTGATTAAAATGTTAAACAATAGTAGAAATTAATTTTAAATATCATAGGATAATATATGTATATTTTTGAAAACATTTTTAGAAAACATGGTTACGAAAGAATATAAATTTGTTTCCTAATAGAAAGGTAAATTCATATTTTCCTAGAATTACGTTTTTAATAATCATAAATAATAAAGAGTAGAAAAATTGTACTATTACATGAAGATATAAAAAATAAACATAGGAGAAGAATATCCATGATAATTGTTTTAGTTATATTTCATAATTTATCATCAATGCATGCATAGTAATAAATAATGTCAATAAATGATGAGATTGTAGCAATAAACTACTACTAGTTTTGCAACATTGAATCATAATAACCATGAAATGATAAGATAAATCATAAAATATCATGAAATGAAATATATTTAGGATAAAAATATTCAACTGGAAATATATAAACCATGTGAAATAATATTTGGGCATAATAAAACATGTTCCTCAAAAAAAGAAAAATGAGATAGATCTACCTTACCTATTCTTTAACATTTGGAATGTTAAATCCCATGAAATAGAGATCATAAAATTAATATGTAAATACCCATGAATTTGAGGGTAACATTTATATAATATATTTATTTTAATCATATACACTTTGAAATAATTAGTGATGAATAAGGCATAAATCACACATAAATAAAAGAGTGTGGAGAAAACACTTACTTTATATATTGAATATCATAGTAGTTATACAAAAATAATGTATAATAAATTTATGTTTATTATAAATATAAAAATGAACCATATTATTATACCTAATACCATATGATATTTTATTAATACATTATATTAAAAGTTCTATTTTACTGTTACGCTTCAGGTACTATTCACTTAATTTTTTGTATGTGTTATGACTTATTATTCTTGATCTTATTACATAGATCATGATTTACTTATATATGGAATGAAAAAAATTATATATATATTATATTTATTCCATATATTTTTATTTATAATAATATATAAATGATAGAAGTATGAAATGAAATTCATTGTTCATAGAGATAGTAATCTGTACATATGAATGAGTATTGTTTCACTTTTATTTTCATTTTGAAAGAAATAAAGTGAATGTGATATATATCTATGTATATAATATCAATATATTAGGATTATTCTATAATAAGTATCAAATATGTTCAGTAAAACCATCCCAAATACATTTCATGTATGGTGTGAACGAATCACCTCACTTTGAGGAGGTGGTAATCTACATGTCCACAAACAATGTTATCATAGCTGAAAAAAGAGAGAAATAATGATGGTATATAATAATTACATTTAAATAATTAAATCATAATAATCATATATGTCATATAAAAATATATATTTTTCATCATAATTACTACCTAAGATATGTGGTAAAAGAAAAACAAACAATATCATTTCGCAAGGAAGTAAATTGTTTTAGACATAAATAGTAATCTCATTACCCATTATGTGGAAGTGTGTGTAAGTGGAGGTATGAAATACATTTTAAAAAAATATATGTATATTGAGGATACTGAGTATATTATATAATTATTTAATATAAATAGTTTAGGGGGTGTATAATGAAAATAAAATAGGGGATCTTGAGGATGGACCAAACCCCTTCTTTGGGTACTCTACTTGTTTTTCCTTGGAAGGTATTATTTTCTAGGATTTATGGCCAATGAGAGGATTCTACGTAAAATATAGGGATGTTGGGTTCATATTTCGTCAGGTTTTTTTGGAAAAAAGTTTCTTGAGAGGTGTGAGGGGGTGAGTGCATTTTTCAGTGGAGGAGGATTGGCAGTCAAGAAAATATTAGAAAAGGAAATTCCAAAAAACAATTTCCCAAATCCAGTGGAACCAATAATTTTCCAAATTAGACCAAAAGGAGGATAGGGTTGAAATATGAACATCTACTAGATTATGGATAGGTTTATTAATTAATTGGAGACTAATGCTTAGGGTATAGTCCTTTGATTTTTAATTTGTTCTCTTCATCACTAAACTAAATTTTAATCACTTTTAAGAATCTTTTTTGTTCAAAAAATAACTTTAAATTATTAGAAAATATAATTTATTATGATTAAAAATGGACATTGATTTAAAAAAATTATACTCACATATTTATATTAAATTAATTTAATGTTAATCCCATAGACATAGTGAAAAAAGTAGGGTTATTAAAGAAAAAATGATAATAAGTTTGCTAAGATATTATATTTATAGCTAATGTCAAATTATTTCCTATTATATAAATTTCATGAAATTGCGTGAAATTTATAAAATTATACAAAAAACCCAAATAAAAACATAATTTAACTTTATAAATAAATTGGATGAAAATGCAGTTTTGAAATAAATTCAATTTTTTCACTTTTGGCCAAAATAAGAATGTTCTCAGATAAATACAAAATATTCACTCCAAATTACATTTTATATTTAAATTTATGGAATGAATTTTATTTTCTCAAATTAAATTATAATATTCCCAAAAATTAAAATTTAAATGGATTTCCATTAAATGGTGGTAAAATAACCTTTTTGGAAAATGCATCTTTTAATTTAAAAAATTGAATTTATTCTTATCTTAAGCCAATAAAATATATTGGATGATTATAAAAAATATTTATTGAATATATAATATAAAAATATTATATGATACAATATTCAAAGTTTGATTTCCTTAATTTAATGAGTTAGAATTTTGTTTGTACATAGAAAAACAGTTTCCATGGAAAAGTAATTGCTTTATTTTTAAATAGTTCACTCATCCACTTAAACTAATTGATAAACAAATTATAAATTCTATAGACATATTAAAATAAAATATTTATAATTTTATTTATCTTATTCATGACTTATATTCCAATGGATAGATGTTATCTATAATTTTATATTAATATTAACATTAATAAAATATTATAGTTTGGTAAAAACTCAACTTCCTGTGTAAGAAAATATATTGAATTATGTCGGTATTGTGTATAATACAATCCTAACACTATGTTTTGTGTACTAAAAGATAATATATATGTGGCTTGTAGTGCACTATTAACTTTGTTTTGTGTATATTGTAATCCAAATAGAGTGCTTGTATATAAAAAAAATTGTATTCAATGTTGCGTGAATTGAAAAATATAAAAAATTTAATTAATTATAAAAAAAATATATCAAAAAATTTTAGTGTGTAACATAATTGAAGGATTCCCAACATAACATAAATGAAAAAAATAATGTATAATAATAATTTAATTTTTAATGAATTAGATTCTAAATTCTGGGGTGTTAGGATCTCATGTATCATGATACCTCTACCATCAAGACCATTCACTAGACAGTTTTAAGCTACCTGAAAAACCCAACTACTGATAGATATATGATTATATAAATAATAATACCAATTAATTGAAGGATTATCTATAATAAGGACCCACCTATATCAGAATATCTAAATCATTCATCGTATATCGAAAAATAAATTTAATTCATGAACAATATGCCTTACCATTAAATATTCATATAGAAGAAAGAATAAATTATATCAACATTTCCCCAGTCAATAAAAAAAATTTCCAAGAAAAAACATTAATATAGATTACATATTTTTTTGAAATAATCAAATCCATGATAAATAATTTAGATATTTAGGGGAAATTTAATTTCCAATTATCACATAAAAGTAAATAATTCAAGGGAATGATAGTGTATACAAAATAAATCAAGAATGATAATTTTAAACATCCCATGGACATAATGGTCATAAATAAGAAATATAAATAATTATTGTGGTATGCATATAACATATCCCCAATGGAGTATAAGTAAAATAATCTTTTTTCCATTTATGAATTAAAATACCATTAAAATATCATCATAAAAATTATTAAGAAGGATATATTTTTCATTTTGAAAATCAATTTTTAAAATGAAAAGTTATTAAAAATTGAAAATAATTGTTTTTCTAAAAATAAACTTTTTAAATTTTAATATAATTTTTAAAAAATTTATTGGTAATGATTGTATGAAATTACATACATTCCCTATTTGTTAAAACAAATAATACATTCAATTTTCTAGTAAAAGAAATCGTTGATTTGTTTTGGAAAATGACATAAAGATTACATTAATTTTTTTTGTAAAAATAAGACATTCATAAAAATACCTCAAGTAATCATATTTATGGTTGTTAAAAATATTTTTTAATTTTTTTAGAAAACATGGATCTGGAAGAAAAAGGATTTTAGACTAATGATATAAATAATGTCAAATTTTACTAAGATAATTTTCACAATAATTTGATGTACCATAGATTGGAGAAATGATAATATTACCTGAAATTTTTATGAATAACTAGAGGATATGAAAATTAAACTATTTTAATACTTAATTATAATATAATTTCCTTCAATGGAGATTCAATCCTAAAAAATTCCAATTAAAATGAGATAGCCCAAGAAGCCCTTAAAATGATAATGACATTGAAGTGATAATTAAATGATTAAAAAAAATTTGTCAAATGTTAATACATATAAATAAAAAGGATATATAAAATAATTTATTCAAAATTCATTGCACACATAATCATTGAAATATAAAGACATTGAAGAAGTAATATAACCTAATCGACGAAAATTGAGTTACAAAATTATTTACTACTTGATAACTATTATGTCCAATCCCCATGGTTGAAATAATAAAAAATAAATATTAAAATACCATTATGTATTATTTATTAATAATATTACAAGTAAATGTTGTAGCATAAAAAACATATAAAATACATTTATTGCAGAATAAGAAAATATTTCTCAATGATGAGAAATTGAGATGATGTCCATTACAAAGATAATATCATTTATGTGGTGATTAATCTATAAATTTATTATCTGTATGAAATTTAATACATATAGAAATTTATAAATTCAAAATAAAATAATAAAATATCATTAAACAACAAATCCTATAATATCAAAACCAATGAAGTAGAATCTTGTCACAATAAATGGGAATTGCCTTATGAAATCCCTTAACATTCGCTTTCTTTTGATAGAACATTTTTTAACAACATTTAATTTCATTTAAACCAAGTTATTAACATATAATTAAACCATATTAATATTTATAAAATAATATATGATTATTTTATATCATATTATCACATGTTTGTTAATAATATTTCATTATTTTAATTTTTTCTAGCGTTAATTTCATTGTTTTCTCATTATTTTTTTCATGAATTTTCCTGTTCTTGTAAATGTTTACACTTAAATATTATCAAGAATAATAATAAGAAAATAATAATAATAATCATACATAAATTAAAATTTTAATACCCATCATGAAATATGTTTATGATAAATGATGTACATCACGATCATGAAGACGGTAGGCCGTACGTATGCATTGATGACATTTACATTTTTCAATTATCATTATGAAAATGAGGTAAGAAATATTTAACATATAATTTATTACAATAATAAAAAAATACAATATTTTTTTATTTAAATTTAAATATATATATCATCCATGTTATGTGGTGATGAAAAGAGATTTACATCACTTCATGAAGTTGGTAGTCCACACATACACTAACAATTTTTTCAACTTTGTGTGGGTGATAATGTAATAAGTAAAATGATATATTATATTTTCATAATGATAAATATTTCGTAAATATAATAATTATTTATCTATATCACATATATTTATTTTAATTATACTTATTAAATTCTACGTATAATGTTAGTGAAAAACCAATCACATTGCTTTGTGAGGCCGTAGTTCTTCGTACACACGAGTAACATTATCATTTCCCATTTGAGGGAAGATGATATGGATATAGGTCATCGACCTAAAAAATAAAATATAATTATATGGGTGACACATGTTTTATTATATAATAACAAATGAATACGTTTTGAAGGAGTTGGATGAATAAATAAATAAAAAACACAAAGTTTGGATTTTTTCTTCTTATTATACAACCTTTTTAAGATTATACATAACGTATTCATATAATGGATATATGAACAAAAAACGTATTCTAGGGTGGGGGAATTGAGTTTGAGATGTTATATTGGCATGTCATGGTTGAAGCAGAAGGTTTTTACGATTTGAATAAGAGAGGAGAGTGGGTGGCCTTTTATATGTGTGGTGAGTTACACCCTTCTTTGTTTTAAAAATAAAAAGATATACCCACATTTTGACATAAAAAATGGTAAAAAATAATTTTATATAAATAATTATAAATTATAATATCTAACTATATAGATAAAATATATTTTAAACATGTTTTTAATTCATTTATCATATATCTTCTTGGTTTAACCCATGTTAAACTTATTTCAACCTTAATCACTGTAATTAATTTTTAATGTTTATAAAATTAATATTGGTAAAAAATTTAGTTGAAATGTTTGTATTTTAAAAAATATTATTTTTGAAAATATTTAATTCATGTTTCCAAAATTCACTAACAGATGTGGAAAATTTTAATTTAATATTAATCAAACACACATGATGAGAAAGTGGGTCTCTAAAGAGAAATTTTTTAAAAGATTGAAATGTTTTCATATAAAAATTAAATATTAAAATGATTAAAATGAACTAAAATAGATTAGTAGATATATAATTTAAATAATATTGTTATATAAAAATATCAAAATAATTTAACATTATAAGTAATTTTAATGAAATTAGGGTTTTTAACAAAAATTCGATTTTTCACTATTCATCCAAAAATGAAAATGTTTAGAAAAATACTAAAAATTTATCCTAAAATAATTTTTATATGAAGATTTAAAAATTTAATTTATTTTTTAAAAATAGTTTTTCAAAAGTGGTAAAATCTAATTTTCTATTATGTACATACATCATGACTAAACTACCGTTTTGAAACAATACCGTTTTAATGAAATATTGTTTTATTATAAATGACTCTTATATTATTTATAATAATTACATTAACATAATTTCCATAATTAAGTTATTAATATTATTACAATCCAATTTAGTTACATTTTTATAATAATATACTGTATTAGAGTTCATTTATATTTGAGGTTGCGTGTTCTACAAGCTATCAAATAGATCAAATTTGAAGTAATATATATTGTGTGTTGTTTATTCTCAGTTTTGAATGTCACATAGTTTATATAATAAATTATTCATCCTTTATAATATTTGGGTGCTAAACTCTCCCCACCTCAAATAATATGTATCCACTCTATTTTATCCAACGATAATAAATTTACAGTTTGATATTTGAAAATCATATTATTTAAAACCCACATTATTATAAGTTTTATAAAGATTACACATTATAAGAGAGATAGGTTAGAACATAGGTCATATGAAATGACACATAAATAGGTTTATTTATAGGATAAAATTTGTTTAAAGTGAAGATAAAGACATGGAATAAATACACAAATAATTATAAAGAGTGATATATGTCATTGATCAAAAGAAATTTAATAATGAATGGAATGTTAATGAATTCATAAATATGTGATAATTTTAATAAACTATTTAATTCATTGGATATGAAGGTTACAAGCACATTTTTTATTTTAATGCCATTTTCCTAAATTAGGGGAATGTTTTACTCTTAAATAATAAAATAAATTATACATAGTTTATATATTTATATATGACAAGAACAATTTCATCTTTTTGTTGTTCTTTGATCAATTTACAATTCCTCACCTTCACTTTGACAGGAATATACAATCATGAGTTTTTCAAGCCTCAAGATCTAAAATTAACATTCAAAAAATTAAATGATCCATTTTTTAGTGAATACTATTTCAGTATATCACTAACTATTTTCCCAAACCATTATGGTTATAAAATGTTATATAATATAATACATTAAACTATAAACCTCAACAGAAACACCACTTTTTCATCATTAATATGTATTTGTAAAATCATTTAATTAAAAAAATGAAATATTAATGAGGTGATATCACATACTAGTGGCTTGAACTAAAACTGTATCTTCCTTGGGTCATGGGTTTAATACAATCAATCATGCCCATTAAGATAGGTTATGACCTGACATGCATGTTTTTCTTATTCTAAATAATATTTATACAATTCATATAACATTCAAAAATTGTGATACCCATAATTACTACATCAATAATGATATTATAAAACACAATGGTTCACAATAAATTAAATATTATTTATGAAATATATTGTAATATTCTTCAAATAAAAATTTCACATACTAAACTAATAGGTTTTATATCCATAAATATTATACAAAAAACATCGTTAGTCATGTTATATTGCAACCAAAATAATTCAAAATAGGTTTTTAATATTTTAGACATTTTATTAACCTTAAACTCAAAAACACATGAAGTTATAGAAAACTATTAAGTTAATAAAAACACTAATTCTTCTAAAATTTAATACAATTATCATATCATTCATGATTATTATAAGAAAAATATAATTATAAAATATATATATAATTTAATTATTGATTCAAAATATATAAATAGTTTATCCATTTTATTTCAAAATAGGTCAAATCGTGGTCAAGGGGTTAACCATTAGAATATGGAATTGAAATGGATAATTCCTAGGATTCCCACATTTATGATAATGAACTATAAACAGTTCACCATGATGATATTTATTTCCTTCCTTCACAGTAATCATTTTTATTCTAAAATTATTATATTCACGCTCTAATTTTTTAAATAAAAATTGTTTTTTTCCACTTAGACACATTCCTTAGTGTCTCTGTCAATATTTCTCATGTAACATTAATCGATCCTTCTTTGATTTATAGTCTCAAATACATTATCCCTTACCAAAATCCATCATTCTGTTTATTGGTTGAGTCTTACTATTGGTTAAGGTATAGGTTGTTAATCTTAAATTGGGATACATTATTAGGTATAATTAGGATATAATTCACTATATTGTCATCCCTTTTGGTTTCTCATATTAACCACATTATTATTCATGTTAAATGTTAAAATGATTTCTTCATGTCTATCCATTGATGAAAAAAAATCATAGTGAGAGAAACAATAATCATAGTAGGGGAAAATATAATAATTTATTAGATGTTAAAATCATGACAAATTATTTTAATTTAAACTAATTTAGTTTACCATAGGTAATTTATTTTCGTTATTTATTCAAATACATCATATTTTTTTTGTAAAGAAAATCTAAATTATCCTATGATTATCCCATAGGTCTGTAAAACTAGGTTCATAGTACCTCTCATTGTCATATACCAGGTGAATACTAGGTGAAGCCCAATGTTCCCTTTTTGGAGTTATTAAACCTAGGTATAACTGTTCAATATCCACATCCTCTTGTATTATCAAAAAATGGATATATTGGATTAAA
The DNA here is from genome assembly GCA_963277665.1 of Viscum album. NCBI lineage: Eukaryota > Viridiplantae > Streptophyta > Magnoliopsida > Santalales > Viscaceae > Viscum > Viscum album. The sequence continues at coordinate 1,540,556,781 of OY728150.1, forward strand.
AAACAAAATAATATGTTCCTTATAAAACTTAAGGCTGTTCTTTTTGAAATGTCCCAACCCGGTGCCACACACCGATGACCTAGGATGGTCTGTCACGTGACCTTATGCACTCCTCACCCTAAGCTAGAGGCTACCAGCTAGAAATGAGGGTCTTATAAGTCATTCATGTCTAGAATATACCCTCTATGATAATATTAATACACAAATCGAAATAATAAACAACAAAAGATGAATATATAGATTTATAAAAAATAGAAATATCTTAAGATAATTAAACTAGGAAATAAAATATCCAACTAAAATAGATAACATTCTAAGATAATGTATATGTCATGTGTTGAAAATGAAAACTTAAAATAAAGACACTCACAACACCTATGTGGGTCCTGAATCATGTCTGGTTCCCTCATCCAATATCTATCCCCAAATAATCCATCTACTATAGGGAATTTTGTCTTTAATCATTCTTGAAATAATACAATCTGTTCGGGTACAGATTAGGAATCCCATGTGGGGTATTGTTCTACTCAGTAAGAAACCACTAAGGGTGTCTAATACAAATCATATAAAAAATTGTGCATGTAGTTATATAAATAGCTAAATATAATGCATATATACATAATTTATCACATTATTAAATATTCTTTATTTAAACACACAGTCCTTTATGTTCCCATTGAAACCCTAACCTTGATAGCTGATTTTGGACCAAGATGGTGTCTGATCTAACCCCAAGAGATATCACAATTTAATATCAATGTTAATATTCCTTATACATTCTATATGTCCTTATTAACATTCACAATTTAATATCCCAAAATTGAATGAGCATGTTACGAATCATTATAAATGGTTTAATGTCCATGTTACCATTTACCATGTAATAACACATAACTAAATGATAATTTTTATATTCATATTACTTTCCCAAATATATATGTTACCATTTAAAATAAAATAACACATAACAGACTACATCATAAAAATACACATATCTCAATCTCTATTAATTATCTCATCAATTAATAAATCATACTCTCAATTCCAATATCACATAATTAATCTTCCAAAATTTATAAAATCTCATGAAAAAATATCTCTTAATTGATTTAACATTAATTAAATCAAATCTTATATATTGATATAACATAATTAATTTATCAATTAATTATCTCAAACAATTTATCTCAATATCTCATAATTAATCTCCTGATTAATTATATAATTTAAAATCCCTAAATCTCATAATTAATCATCAAATTATTTATCTAAATGGGAAGACCCTAAATCTCATAATTAACTTCCAAATTAATCATCATTTTCAATAATAATATTATTAATCCCTTTTCCATTATATAAATAAAAAATAACTAAATATCACAATTAATTCTCCAATTAATTAACTAATAGGGAATCACCCAAATAATACAATTAATTCAAAAAAAATTATCTAAATGTAAATTCCTTTAATATCATAATTAACTCCCCAGTAAGTCATCTATTTCAATAATAATTAAATTCATATAACAGCCACATTAATTAACCCAATTTAAAAATTCGAATTACTAATGAACGCTTACAATCCAAAAGAATTCAAAAAAATATCAAAATAATTACTTTGTGAATTGAATATTAGAGAACATAAATCAATTCATTGATGAATAATCTCTAAATGGAAGTCCCTAAAAATTGACCATCACAACGTTGTAGATCTAGGTCTAAATCTCAACACCCTTAATCAAGATGAATGAAAATCAAGATCATGAAAATCAATGTCTAGATCAAGATTAATATATATATATCATAGAATATATATATATATATATATATATATATTTCCAATAATGTATATTACATCATTGAATGAAAGAAAAATTAATGGGGGAAGAATGAGGGAGGAATAAGAGAAGAATTGTCTTAATTGAAGAGAAGAGGCATTTGAGGTCCTGAAATTATTCCGGAGAGATCCCAAAATGTGAAAGAGTACGTAAAGACAAGTTGAGTTCTAAATAGGTGAGTTAGTTGGGTTTATAGTATTTTAAATTAAATTTAAGGATTAATTAATTCCTATTCACGGTTAGCTGGGATATGGTGCACTATTTGTCCCAATTGTGAGCCAACCATGCACATTTTATTTTAGGTATGAAGAATTACTCCTATGAATATGCACATTTAAACATTCCAAGTTCCAAACATGAAAATCCCCACTTTCCCATATAGCATGATTTTTAAGGTCGTGGAATAGAGTTTACTATAAGCATCCACCAACCAGGAACTGTCACTTTTCTTCAAATTTTCTCAAATTTAAACCCAAACTCACCCAAATATCAACCATGAATGAAAATTAATCCACAATTAAATAAATATTACTTATAAATCATCCTAGAAAACTCTATAAATTCATGGGATCTTATAATCTCACCACCTTATAATATCTTGTCTTCAAAATCTATAAAAAATATTCTCTAAGTTCCATATCATAATGATATGTCCACTGAAACCACATATCTACCTCCCTTTCTAATGTTTCCTCAAAAACATACCCATGTTTATAAAATACATGAACTATTAGAACGTTTTTTCTATGAAAAACATTCAAACTGTGATCTAACACATCTATCACCTGCTCCATAAAGGACACATCTGCCTCTAGATATACAACATCCACATTGATCACATAAGAATGGATGTCGTGATATATTTGATGTTGTTAATCATGGAAACCATCATAAAAACATTCTGTTTGAATGGAAGACAGTATGAGTATTACACATGCCTAATTCTTTCCACAACTTCATAAAGTTCAACAAACATGAAAACTAACATTCTCTATTACCATATCATACGGTGACGAAATTTTGGTGAAAATTGAAGGAATAAACTATTATTCCCTATAGACTCTAGGGTTATCAACATATATCATAATTCTTATTATTTATACTCCTAAAATTATCAACAAAATTCCGAATTAGATCTACCTGCTTCAATATATTTCTCATGAGAGTTTTTTACAAAAATTCTCACTCACCTACCTCCACCCAACATCATGGTGATCTACAGGGTATACTATTAAAAGCCTAGTATGGTTCCATACATATAGTTTTTTGATAAAAAATCATTGGAAAACTCCACTAAAGAGAAGTAATTTTCCCAATACCCACCGATGTTATAAAAAACACACCCAACGTATCCTCAAGAACTTATATTGTACACTCTAACTACCCATCTTTCTATGAGTGGAAATCCATACTCAATAATACATGTATTCCGAGTGACTTATTCAAGACCATCTAGATGTGTGAGGTGAATCTTGATTAAGGAAATGAGAATATAGTTTTTGAGAACCTATTTATACTGACTATCTTTCGAAAAAATAAATTTTTCTGATGTTCCACTAAGAATGTATCATGTATAGGCAAGAAGTGCACTACCATTTTTACCCTAACAATAATAACCTAGATAGAATCATTATTCCTTAAAATATTTGGGGCTCCCAATAAAATTTCAATCATCATTTCATCCAAATTATATTTTGGATTTGGTAATGGTTGGTGTAGACCTTTAGTTCATTAATTTTTCGTCTTTACATGCCGGTAGGTGCAACATCATGTCATAAACCCTACAGTATAATTTTTCAGAGCCAGCCACTAAAACTATCATCATAGGTCATGGAAATTTTTTCCACCATTATATATACCACCAAATTTGAGGGAGTAAATAACCACAATAGATCCAATCATATACTCATAGGAACAATAAACCTATTATTGATATAGATTATCTTGTCCTCATCTTTCTCCAATCAGAAGGTGAATCCCCACCTTTATGATAATCAGTAAAGGCCAAACACTCCAAATCCTCATAATAAATGACTCTAATCTATATGAAAGGTGTAGAATCCACTAAAACTGATATGAGGGTCATCTTCTCCTGGTTCTCCTGAACCACCACATACATCTCATCTATCGGGGTCATCTTCATCTATACAACAATGGACTTTTAAACCTCTTAAGCTAGTGTTTTCCATATCAAACAATAGGAAAAACTTCTACTTTTACTAGACATATATGATAGCACACAATCAAATGACTATATATATACTCTACCAAATTTCACTTTTGAAAATCAAAATCTCGATCTGGGAAGATATACCATAGGCTCTTGTTGTCTGTAAACAACCAAAACGTTTCACCCCAAAGATAATTCCGCAAAAACATCGAAGAATAAACCATTTATTCTTTCTTGAGGTCATTCATAAGAAAGTTACATTCATTTTAAATCAACATACAAGACACATTTGATATGGCTCAATCTACCTATATCAACAAAACACTGAGTCCAATCATTGTAGCATCCCAATACACCATATAATCCTCACCTAGCTCAGGTATGATCGACATTAGTGATCATATCAATAACTTATTTAAAGGACTTCTCACATGATTCTAAACAATCAAACTTTATCCCATTTTTTAAGCCTAAAAGTGTTTCCAAATTATTGGAAAATTCTTAGATGAATCTATAATAATATCCAACTAACCCTAGAAATAAATTAATACTGAACATGTTCTCGGGTTAACCTATATAAAACACTACCTGAACATTCCTAGGTCCACTGACACACCTTCCTTTTAGACAATTTATCCTATTAATTATGCACAGTTGATCCAAAACTGGTAGTTAGATAGATTGGCATATAGACAATGCTCTCTCAGTGTACTTTGGATGATGTGAAGATATTGGGTATGATCATCATGAGTCTTGAAGTAAAGTAAGATATCTTCCAAAAATAATTAAATTAATTGATATATGTATGGGTGGGTGACACTATTTTTCATGGACATAAATACTTCAGGTGCATTCATTAACCCAATAATCTTTACAAAGAACTCATATAGACCATACATGGTTCTGAATAAAGTCTTAATTATATAAGAAGTCGAAAAACTCATTCGATGATACACTTATCGAATGTCAGTATTCTTGAACACACAATATAATCTAAATTGGTATAATAAATCATTGATATACAAAAGAAGAAACTTGTTCGTTCACATTAATCATGTTCAATTTGTGGTAATCAATGCACAATTCTATAGTCTCAGCATCCTTATATGTAAAAAACACCAAAGGACCCCCTGGTGACATACTTGGATGGATGAATAAATTTTCCCCTAAATCCTAAAAGAGATTATTTAACCCTAGATGTTATGTTGGATGAATTTTTTATGGTGGAACAGAAACTCGCTCATCTCCCACTGCGAGTTCAGTAGTAAATTCCACAACAAAATTCAGGTGGTATCATGCTGATGTATTTATAAAGAAACATACTAGAACTATTCAACTATGGGTGGAAATATGTCTTGCTTCACACCTTCATAATTTAGAAATAAAATAGATATCTCACCTATAATCTCTCTTAGTTTTTGAGTAATTTGTCATTCTCAAACTACCTAGATATCCCCCTATACATGGTGAATGTAATTGTCACCATAAGGAGATGTAAACGTCAAACTCCAATGGTAAAAATCAATCTAGGATCTGTATGTGACAAGCCAATCCATAACAATAATTAGGTCAAATTGTGACATATCAATAATGTAGATATCCTACAAAAAATGACCCTCCCCAAACCCAAGAGAACATCCTTTTCCCAAACAGATGACTTTAAATCATACTCCCTGTAATGAGCAAAACTTTTTTCAATGAAATTTCTCCCTTTATGTAGTAATTTTATAGTCTTATACAATCACATTAGAAAACAAAATGAAATATCATACTTAAATGAACTACTATGTGAACTTTAAACATAAATTTTCCATTTCTGTGTTTTTAATTTAAAAAACACGCCACACACCATTGCAATCAGAAAGATATTTGAAGTTTGATAGGGAAAAATTATTTTTTATGAATAATAACATACCCTTATGAATAGTAACATGACCCTTTATGAATGGTAAATCATCCAAAAAATAGTAACCTCACCCATAATTGTTTAAATAAAATTTAGGCATCTAATAAGTGGCAATATGACCATAGTAAAAGTGTTAGTATTTTTATTAATCATAAATATTTAATAATTTTTTTCATTAAATTAATAATAATTTTTTTTGTCTTCATAAAATGTGTTAATAAATTAATATTTTGATGTCTTATGATTATGATAAAATTTTATGAGATCATTATTAATTCTTCAATGTGTTAGAGATGTAGTTTTAATACTAAAATGTTTATTTTTCAATTAAATTATGATTTTAATTGAAAATTAAATTAATTATATTTATAAAATTATTTTCAAAAAAATGGAGTTCATTTTTGGATTCTACACATCAAAAAATGGTAAGGGGTATTTTTTGGGTTTTCCAAAAACATATGAATGATTGATGAATAATGAAATAATTTAATTTACAAAATAATATTAATTAATTTATTATAGAGTCATGGATGATATTCATATGATGCAAGACCATTTGGTTAAAAATAACATTCTTAGGTTATTATATTTAGTAACAGAATCATCCATATTTCTTTTCTTCAGAAAAAATAATAATGTAATAAAAATAGAATTTTGAAAACCCCTCTTCCCTCCACTTTAAATACCACCCATCACACCCATGTTTCTTCACAACTCTAAAGCTACAATAATTTTTCAAATTATAACCATAACTCTTCTTTATCCCCTCTCACAAGTCTACCAACACTTCTTCAGATAAAAATACAAAAAATATATTCCTTAAAGAGGTTCTCAATGATGATATATTCAAGAGGTAATTTATCTCTCTTTTCATTAAATTTCCTTTCAAATTTTATTTCATCTCTTCTTCTATGCTCTAATTATATTATCCAAAATTCACAATAAATCTATTATGATTGATATACTGGTATGATAACATTTTAAAGGAATATTATTCTTTATACTGTTCCCTTTCCCCCATTGTTCATAAAAATTAAATCATTGGTCGTGATGTGTTAATTTACCAACATCATGGGCTATTCACCCATTTTCATACAAATAAATCAAGACTATCAATGAAACCAATAAATTATTGAAAAAATATTGTAAATTTTATGTTGCAACCCTTTTATCTATTTTAAAAAACTTTGATTCATAATACTAAATGATAAATCAAAACATCTTTGTTGTGATCCCAAAAACCAACCAAACTAACCTAAAACGATCATCATTAAATTTTATCTAATGATTGATCAACGTTATATATAAAATAATTCATTAAAAGATCATTTAGAGAACTGGAATACCATTAATAACTTGTAATATCTATTCTGATTGTTTATTTATTTTCTTACATGATCCTCTATTCATGTGTACAAGTGAATAGTTCATGAAAACTGTGAAAAAGAACAATCCCAAACAATGAATTTAAGCCCTACAACTCATCCAAAGGCCCATAAAAAACATAATGAAAACATAATGAACAATATTAATTTATAAATGATTCCATAATTTACAATTAATGAATATAATGCCATTATATTGGACATTAAAAATAAATAATGTGTTCAGATATAAGGTAAGGGGAAATTCTCGGACCCATGACTCATTTTTTGTGTTCTCCCTCTTTTAAGAAAATTTTAATAGTTAGTCCTTAAAAATCATTTTATTCATAGTTATCTAAAAATATATTTGATATTAATTTTTTTCACTAGAGTGTTTTTCAAACAAAATGTTTTCTAAAATAAATCTTCTTTCAAAAACAAAATACATACTTCTCACACATGGTTGATGGTTCTTGTATCGTGTATGCTATTACCTTTTCTCTTGTAAACCCAATGTTAATGAACATGTTCTTATGAGATAAAACCCATTCCTTTAAATGTGTTATTTATATTCATGATTGATATATGTTCAATGTGTCATGCATGATAATGAAATTTTTATGATGTGATGGGTTCACCTAGAATTATATAGCGCAATATGAATGTTTAAATGAGACGGGTGTGCCTAGAATTATACAGTTCTCCAATGCATTTGGTAAAGTGAAAAATCTCATGAGTTAAAGTGACATGATGAGTGAACATGATTTTATCATTTTTCACATCTATATTTGGTATTTGACCATTAATACATTATGTTCCATTTTATGCATTTTCACATTCTATGCTTCTTATCATGGCTATGATGATGATGTTATGGTCACCACATATTAAATTGTTTCATTCTTTTATCTATCTTATTACTAGGATGTTATCCCACCCCATTATATTGTATATTCTCAAGTGACTACTTGTACTAATGAGAAGTCATGATCCAATAAGAAGCTAGAGAATAAGGATTTAAATAAATGAATATGATTTATGTTCTAAATGTTTGGAATGGTCATAGTTTTCCCAATACACTAAACATTTGGATCTTTTTGGGAAATGTTTTTATGATTTTCATCATTAAAATGATGTAAAACTAATGTATAGAAACAAGGATCACTACAGTTGGTATCAGAGGAAGGGTTGAGTTAATTTTTGAATTAGGATTAGTGAAACCTAAAGAAAACATCTATTATGAAACTATGTACAAATATTCCACAAAGAAGCTTTGATAAACATGGGTATCCTATAATATATTATTTTAACGTAAATTTCACAAATGAATATGTTATATATTCATTAATTGTTGACTATGTTTTTTTCTTACATTTTCTTTTATAGAAAATGATTGGAACCATGAGAAACCAAACCAACAACCCATGTGAGGGCCAAAGCAAAGATTTACTGAACTACATCCCCAATGAATTGGGATGTGGAGTTCAAAACTTCATGGAGATGATTTCCTAGTTGTCTATGGTTATGAACAATAGCCTGAATAATGTGGAATGTCATCTTTCACCTAAAAGGGAGAGACTAGATATCAAGGTTTTATGTGGAAATGACCACTGACGTTTAGTGGATCATATGATCCACAAGTTGTAGAACAGTGGACCAAATCCTGGGAGAAGATCATTTATATGATTCACTGTTTGGAAATAGATATGTTGAATCTTGCTGTTTATCATCTAGAGGGAGAGGCCTATCAATGGTGGGATTTAATTAATAAAACCCATCAAGGTGTCAAAGTTTAAGAGATGTAATGGGAATAAATTATGATCATGTTTCATAAAGAGTATTTCCCAAGAACTCTTCATACAAATATGGAGAAAGATTTCATAGAGATCATGATAATGGAATGATAATCTATCATGACTTATGAAGATAATTTCACAAGGCTTTCAAGGTATGCAACTGGTTTTTTATCAAAAATTACAGAAAAATTGATATATTCTTCTATGGGTTAAAAATAATCCTTCGAAAGGATCTTGAAATTTGAGACATTGAGTGTTATTAATTAGTTGTTCTATATGATCTAAAATTAGATATATAGTTTGGAGAATGGTCCCATGGCTACCGAGATATGAAACCATAGGTAGAGTTTAAAGTTTGAGGATGTAATGATAAAGGAGTGATAAAAACTGAACCTCCCACATCACACAAATGCGGGAAGAAGCATCATGTGAATTATTTCAAAGTGATGAGGATTTGTTTCAAGAGTGGTAAAGAATTCCTCCAAACCATAGAATGTATAAAATATAAGAGAGAGATGGAGAATGGAGTGGAATAAAGGAATGAACCACCTTTGGTCCAATGCAATAGCTGTAGAGATAAAGGGTGTAATACAAGCCAATGCACTAAACATGGAGCCCTTGAGGGTAATCAGTGTCAGTAGCCACCAAATCTAAAAGAACAAGGGAAGGAATAAGACATCACTACCATGAATGTTGAGCAAGAAAATGAAGTTGTACAAGGTACACTTTCGAAACACTCAATAATGTGAGATGTATTATTTGATTATGGTTCTACACATTCCTTTATATCTTCAATGTTTTCTAGAACTATAGAATCGAAGCCCTGAAACCTTTACATAGAAATATCTATAAAAGCAATCAGTGGTGAAATAATTGCAACCCATGTGTTAGACTCTTATCATGTGGGCGTATGGGGGATGATTCTTCCAATGAATCTCGAAATTATTCCCATGGTGGAATTTGATGCTATAATGGGAACTGATTGGATCATGTTATATAGATAATATATAAACTATCAGTAAAAGAAAATATATTTTCAAATTCCAAACCATCCCATGGTACTCTAAAAATAAAAGGAATATCCCAAATCCCATTTGAAAAACCCTTAAACAGTGTGGCTTTTGAGTCCCTATGAATAGGAATACCTTTCCCAAATGGTTGAGTCAAAGGAAAGTGTCAACCTAGTAGAAATTATAATCATGAGGGAATACTATGATATATTTTTTGATGAGTTACTATTAATTCCCTGGGATCGTGAGATACAATTATCAATAGAACTCATACCCGAAGCTACTAATATCTTAATGTTTTCTTATAGGATGGATCTTATCGAAATAGAGGAGTTAAAGAAGAAGCTGAATGAGTATTTGGAAAAAGGGTTCATATGACCTTGCACATCACCATAGGGTGAACAAGTGCTATTTGTGAAGAAGAAGGATGGATCAATGAGGATGTGTATTGACTATCGAGAACAGAATATGAACACCACAAAGAAAAATTATCCTTTTACATGGAGATATGAATTGTTTGATTAGTTAAGAGGAGCTTAATACGTCTCAGAACATGGATCTTCATTTTTGATATCATTAGGTAAAGGTGAAGAATGAAGATATTCAGAAGACTGCCTTTCGTATAAGGTATCTTCACTATGAGTTTCTCGTGATGCCCATCAAACATAATAATCCCTCCACAATATTCATCTATTTGATTAATAGAGTATTTGGACGTTACCTTGAAAAATTACTGGAAGTGTTTATCGATTATATTATCATCTACTCCAAGAGAAAGGTGAAACATGAAGAATATCCAAGACTTCTGTTGGTGACCTTGAGAAAGGATAAGTTGTATTCCATGATTAAAAATTTTGACTTTTGGATATATCAAGTCATGTTATTGGAGAATGTGATCACAAGTAAGGGAATTATTGTGGACCATTAAAAAATGGTGCTTCTGGAATGACCCAAACCATCCAGTGTCATAGAAATCCATATATTTCTTGGATTAGATTGGTACTTATGGAAGTTTTTGAAAAAATTATCCTGATTTTCAAGAACGCTAACTATGTTAAATAAGAAATGGGATGATGTATGTCTAGATGGATGAATGTGAGGAAAGATTCAAGGAGGAAAAGAAAAGGCTGATCATTACACTTATACTCACATTACCAAAATTTGGAGTATGTTTATTGATATACAGTGACTCTTCGAAAAAATTCATAGGTTGTTTACTCATAAAAAATGATAATGTGATATCCTACGCCTATAAGAACATGAAGATCCATGAGAAGAACTACCCGACAAATAATATACAGCTAGAAGATGTGATTTTTCCTTGAAAATATTGTGTCACTACATCTATGGTAAGAGATCTGACATATACATTGATCACAAGAGTCTAAAGTATATATTCACACTAATGGAGCTCAAAATACATCAAATGAGATTGTTTGAGTTAATCAATGATTATGATTATAATAACCAAGTTCTTTTTACGTATGTTTTTCTATTTTCTAGAATTTTTGAGAAAAAGAGGAGTTTTGGAAATTTTTGAAGTACACGATGTGTACCTATTGGTACACACTTTGTACTATTTTTCCGCATGTATCCATGTGCTAGTCACTTAATGTCTGAGCACAAAACTTTTTGTGGTGACCTGGATACCACCTTATGACGGGGCTGGTAAGGGAAGGTACACACTGTGTACTTCTAATGTACACGACATTTACTTATTTTTTCATTAAACGGATCAGGGTTCGTCTGATGAACAGACCACATTTCTTCATCACCTTCATCATCCAAGAGCGTCTGTACAGCCACAGGACTTCTCTGAGCCCCCAATCGAGCATCTTTTTTTATTCCACTATCGTCAATTGTGTTGGGATTGCCTCAGTAATCTCGTCCTTCTTCTAGAGCTTCATTTCCTGATTCCTCATATTTCTTAATTTATCCTTTGTTGAATGTTTTAGACGTTTTCAAAGATCTATGGTATTCAATGTCATTTCAATGTCTGAGGTTCATATATAACGATCTCATGACACCATGGTAGGTGGTTTGTTCCCTTCTGTAGTTATTATTGGAGTTATATGTGAAAAAGTTCCCAATACCCTTGAATGAGGTATCACATGTTTACAGTTTTGACCCTGTTATTTCATGTTATGATTCATCTGCTTGAGTAGAGCTCAATTGAATGTAAATAGGGTTAATTGCTATTATATGGATGTATTTCTCATGATGGTATTGTTTATGAATATTTGGTCTTTATCAACATGTTAGAATGCTTCTTTTCCATTCCTAGTGTTGATAGGATAGAGTAATATTATTTTATCTATCATGTTGATATAGTGTAGACTATTTAGCCAAGTTGTTCTCGAGGTATACTTTGGAAACTATATATCGATGTCCTAGATTGACTTAAACTGGTCCGTGAGAACCTATTGTAGTAGACCATATAGAGAATGGACATTTAAGGCTTCTCTAGAGTGTCTGTTTATTGTTACGATGAGAGACCATAGGGGGAAGGGACATAAGTGCTTCCTCTGAGTGTCTGTAGTTCCTCGAGGCAGGCCATAGGGAGAATTTGATGTTGAGTGCTTCCCCATATCACCTTTTAGTTTTTGATTCGAGACTAAAGGGGGAATTGATGGTGAGTGCTTCCTCAGAGAGTTTTTGCAAAAGATGAACCAGAGGGGTTAGACTGTGTGTACATACCAGAGGGTTTCTTGTATTTCTTTTGGTTAGACCAGAGGGGTTACGCTATGAGTACATCCCAGAGGGTTCCCATCTTATGATTAAATGCATACTTGATATCAGATAATTGAATGATTTGAAACTGTGTGAATGGTTTCTATTGAGTACTTCCTTGTTTATTGCTTCTTTTGATTATTTATTGCCATATATATTCACTCACTATTAGGAACATATATCATGGTGGATTCCTGTTGGGATTTAGTCTCACACTCTATTTGGGTCATGCTCTTGGGCCCAAACTGGTTATATTATTGCTGGTATAGATAAGGGTAAGCGCCCTTCTACTTCAAGGTACTCTATTGCTAAAGAGCTGGACAGCATGTGACCAAGTTGAGGGCTGCGATGCGGAGGAGTTATTTACTGTTTTATATTACTTTTCTTTAGTATTTTATTTCAACATTGGGATGTGTTTGACTATTTTACTTGACATTTGTATCATGCATCATTATATATGTTCTCGAGTTGTTTATTACTTATATTTTTTTCTTATTTCTTTTTTGACTAATACTTTTATACATATCTGTTTTACATTCCCTATGTTACTCTTTCAATGAAGGAATCATTTACCCACTATAACACCCAAGGATGTCGCTAGTATTCAGCAGCCTCTAGTGTTCAGGGAAATGCGCTTGAGGCCATGTGACTAACTGAGTATGGGGAACCTCTAGGCGACTTCTGGAACTGTGGCATTACAAGTGGTATTAGAGGATTTTTTTTCTTCTTGACTTACTATTTAGAGCCTATATCATGGGATAAGAAGTAATAGGTACGTGGTAATAAGTTGTGACTGGGAGTAGCTAACCCGTGTATATGGATGTTCCAATCTACCTCATTATTGAAATTATTCTAGGTTTTTCAATTTTATAGTTGTTTTGACTTCACAGTTGGGTGACTCACATATTTTGTACTGTTATTGTTGATATTATTGAGGTTTTATTTCTATTTCAACCAGATGAGATGAGGGTATTACATATCAGGCATCATATAGGGACTTGTTAGAAATCACATGTCATGAAATCTTTTAATGCCATTTAGGGTACATACGTGATTGCATTTAGTTGTGATAGAGGTTGTTTTAGATATTAATGTTGTTCTAATAGATGCCTTCAGAAAATATCATCATTTTGATAAGTTATTGGTTGTGTATGGTTTCATTTGAATTAACACCAATCATTAGTTATTGAGGTGTTCTGGGCCCTCATGAATAAATATTGGTGGATCGTTATTCTGTTATCCTTGAATATTTTCTATACGATATGCCAAACATAGATTCTTGAGGAATACGAGACTTCACATATCGGAATTTAGCACTTTAATAATCATTTCAGTGTTTCTATGGGTTCGTTAGTTGTTTTGGAGGATTACTATCCATAAGAACCCAGAATACACAGTGTGTAATGATGAATACATGCCAAGTGTCCTTCTGTTTGGGAAGGAACTATCTTCCTTGAGTACACACCGTGTTATATATGTAGACACAGTGTAGTCTCTAATGGTGTCACTAACTAGATGGCCAGAGACACGAGGACCATAAAAATTTGGGGGAACACACCATGTACTAGTTCTAAATGCCGAGTTGTGTAGAGCTTGTGTCCACCCATGTTACTAACGACACGGAGGGATGAAAGATTATGTAATACACGTCGTTTCAACCTTGAACACACCGTGTCATGTATCCCAAGTATCCGTCCATGTAGGAAACAATGTAGGTCAGTGAAACCTTTCTAGTACATCTCGTGTCTGGCACAAACAATCCATGTAGATTTACCCTTGTAACCGACCGTGTGACTAGCAAAATGGATTGGTGAAGTTCATTTATTACACGTCGTGTCTGAAACTAACACGCCATGTAGTATTGTTCAAGGAGAACAATGTGGATTAACTGTGTAGAAGAACTCGGGTAGGGTATGAGGATTTAAGTGGATACCTTGTGTTTGGACAACACGCCTTGGGTATGGGGTGTTACACGACCTCGGTTGGCAGATGTGCATGCCCATGTGGAGGCTTAAGGGAACACGCCATGTAGGAATTATACACATTGTGTATCCATGTTTTAAAAGACATGCATTCTTTCTTTATCTTATTCCCATATCAAACATCTACATTTTAGTCCCTTTTAATATTGATCTATGTTTTGCGCTTGACCTTACATATTCATGCCATGAAGAAGTCCTCTTGTTGTCCTCCAGTTACATGGTAGTGATCAGACACCGAATATGGCTGATCAAGGACTACCAGCAGATCCTTTAGTTTGGCAAGTCTTGGCATCAACCCTTATCCTGGATATAGGTATTGATACACTATTCCAAGAGGGATTCATGTGGTTCTTGAAGATCTTTTGAGGGGTACCACATCCTTCCCCTTCTATGGCATAGTTTCGTGGGTTTTCCCACAGAAAAATCATCCCACCTTCACATGGTTAGGAGGACCTCGGGCTGTAGAGTCAAGGCTAGAAGCCATGCCATCTATCTTCGTGCATCTGAAGATGCCTCCAGAGATGAGGGTTAAGCTCATTATGTATATGCTTCGGGGCTCCACAAAGAGATGGTGGGATGTGATCTCACATGAGGGACACCATCATTTTATTGTGTGGGATGAGTTCCATTGGTCCTTCTATGACTACTTCAACCTGGAGACCTTGAGGGACCATAAGGCCCATGAGTTCTTGAGTCTGAAGCAGGGTACTCTTTATGTCATGGAGTATTCTTCTTACTTCATAGTGATACAACTCTTCATGCCTATTCCAAGATGTGATGAGTTATTTATGGAAAGGAAGTTTGAGGATGGGCTTAGGCAGGACATCCAATCTTAGGTGAAAATCATCAGGTTTACTTACATAACATCTATAGTCAACTAGTCACTAATCATGGAGCACAATATGAGAGATTATGGAGTTGTGAGCCATGGCAGCTCAACATTCCTAGTTTGAATCCCTCCTACTGTTATCAAGAAGCGCCACATGGATTCTACGCATGGGGATCAGTGGATGTAGGACATCCTTTCTGGTAGCTAGGTTGTGTGATACCAGTGCAGGAAGAGTGGGCATACGAGGCCGCATTGCCCTAGAGATCTTTTGGAGTGCCGATTGTAACACCCCGATATTTTAGGAGAAATATTATTTTTGATTTTGGTGATGTCTTATGTTTTAGTCTACAATAAGATTAGTTTTCCCTATACGCAACACCATATTAGTTTATAGTATACGCAAACACAAGAGCGACCTTCCACGATAGCGTGTGTTGTACGCAATACCGAGTTTCACTAAACAACAATATATTGTTATAAAATAGACATTATCAATAGTATTAACTACATTTTGCGTTTTATAACATTATCAACTATCTTACACATTATTTAGAACATGGTATAAGAACAAAATAAATTTTTCAGGTAAAATAATTATTTTTCAAAAAATGTTGTTCTGTCTCCTTTTGATGGCGCACCCACATTAAATATAGTTTTTTATATGTTTATAAGTTCAATTTGACAAATAGAACTTTTTCCTTTGAATAAAAATATAAAATTTAACTTTTGATAAATTTTTGACATTATTCCTATAACCTTAATATTTTGGTGAATAATAAAAATACGCTAAATTTTAATTAAAAACAAATTTTTTCATCAAAATAATTTATATGGTTAAATTATAATATTTAATGGGTTTAAAGCATGAATAGAATATATTTTTACAATTTAATATTATGTATGTCATTATCATTAATTTCAGATTGAATTCGTAGGTAAAAACATTTCAATCTTTTGCAATGTTTTAACTTTTAGAACAGGTTTTCTCAACAGTGGGATTAATTTTAAATTATATACTGCAACATCTGGGTTTTGAAAATGGAAAAATGGATTCCATATTTGGTATAAGTAGGTCCAAATTATTTTAACATGAAACTTTTTATTTTTAGGCATTATCAATAGTATCTACGACAAATTTTATTTACTACTATTAAAGGTAAATCTCGTGATTAAGGGTAAAAATAATTTTATAAAATTACCCTAACACTTGTATTAATATAATTGGATGATTTTATTTCGTCATAAAATATACTTGTGTTGAAATGGTATCTTTTGGAACCCACTTGGATGTGATTTAGACCTTTAATTTATTTTATTTAATGAAAGTGAAATACGTCTCACTCAAACATTAATAATTAATGTATTTTTAATATAAAGTTATCCAGAATATAAATTCGATTATAAATACTCATTAGAAAGATAAAATGTTTTTCTTCATCTCGGTAATTTATTTGTGATGTTTAAGAAATATATAATAACATTAATATCTTAAACATTAACAATGCATAGTTTATTTATTTAGTGAAAAATCAATAATATAGCTTTAATTACAATAATAATACCCTTCAAAAAAACTATAAACTTTACTAAACCTTATTGGTAGAGTATATATATACCCTAATCATCCAACGGTCGAATTGTGGACTATTTTGAGCCTTATAAAACATATTATTACATCTATATTATTTTATTTTAAATGATGTCAAATTTGTCACCTTCAAACTTTAATAAAGATAAAATTTTAAAAGTTGGTTGTTTTAGAATATAAATTCGACTAAAAGTATTATTAGGAAATATATTATATTTATCTTCATTATAGTATTTTATTTGTAATTTTTATGAAAAAAATTAGTATAATAAATAATTATACAAAAATGATATAGTAATTATTTTCTTAAAATAAATATCAAATAAATGATTTTAAAATTATTAAAATGAATATTATATGAACTAATTAATGTTATACACGAATTTTCTAGATGAATATGACTTTTTAGGAATATATTAAATAGTATTGTTTTGAAAATATATTCACTGTGGATTTTATTTAAATTCAAATAAATGAATTGTGTCAAAATTGACACTATTGATATTTTATATTATTAAATTGTTTAAAAATCACACAAATATTTAAAAATTACAACATAAAATTTATATGGTCTAACATGTCATAAAGTATCAAATTATATATAATTAACAACACATAAGTAAGTATTTATAACCAAATAAAAATTATAACATTATTACCATAAATAAAATTAAATAGATTGAATAAGGATAAATCAAAATGATAATGTTTAAAAAAATTCAAACCATGCCTAAATTTAATTGGTTTTTTAGATTACAACCCTATGTTATCAAATATCATAATCACAGTAACTTTGGATGTTTTTACATGGGCTTTGGGTTTATTATATATTAACATTTTAGATGATTCCAATAGTTCCCCTCTCCTCTATTATAAAAGGGAACCTTCTCCCTCTCCTCCTCACAAAATTTTGAGCCTTAAATCTTGGACAACCCCTGCCAGTTTCTCTTCTACACATCCCTAGAATCATACTAGAGGTTCGGTTTTTCTTCAAAGACCATCTTTAGTGCCATAAGAGGAGGTTTAGAAGAGGCGCATCGAAGAAGAGGTAATCTCTTCTACCGATTCTTTCAAGATTATTTAATCTTATACTTTCTATTCTTTAGTTGTTTCATTATAAATTAATAACATCAGTATCACTCATAAACTTATATGTTATTATAAATATGAAAAAACCCTATTTCACCTTCTATCCATCCTATGGAAAATGAAATCATCGTGTGTGCGTACGAACGAAATACCATCTCCATGCCGTGGTGTAATTTGTTTTCCACCACCACCTTACTTGGATGAGTATAATTGTGTAAATAATAACTATATATGACTATTATAACATGATTATATTATGTGATATTATATCATCCACTCCAATATCATTCAATAATTATGGGAATGATATCATCGCTCATGCGTACGTACGGATTACCGTCTCCACGACACGATGAGATTCATTCTCCATGTTAACCATTCCAGAATGACAATAAAGTTTATATATAATAAATAATTATGAAATTTATGAAATAATAATTCTACTATATATATATATATGTCATCTAATTACTTCCATTCAATTTAGTAAGGAAATGAAAACAACGTTCATGCGTACGTACGGTCTACCGTCTCCATGAACGATGTATTTCATTTCATTTATCTATCAATTATATACATATATATCCTGAATATATATGATATATACATCATGTTTTACATTATTTAAGTAATTGTTTCATGATATAAGTAATAATAATATCAATAACAACAAGTCCAAACACTTACGATAAATGAAACGATTTTACCCAAAACACAGCTTTAAAAAGAAATTGACGAATAAATGGGTAAGATAAAGTCATAAGTGAATATTATATGATATAATAAATATTATTATGGTTCTTTTAGAAGTTAATAATATTTTTAAACCCACTATACAGGAGTCTCGGACACATACAAGAGAAATTGGACATACGGTAAGGGATAATTATTCCAATATCGTTCTTATCCGAGATTGTTTATTCGTTAGTATTAACTGGGGTTATTGTTATCATCCATGTCAATGTTTTCTAAAAAAATCAGGTATGCTTAATTTATTTTTTACCCATTTTTTACTTTTACCACATGTTATGGAAGGAATCTTTATTTTGTTTACCATACGAGGAACTTTTTGACTTTTCCGAAAAAAGTATGAGGAGAATGTTTTTTTAACTTATATGACATGTATGGAGTTTTCCTGTTTCATAACACCTTATTTTTATGAATCTTAATCTACAATATTTCATGATTCTTTTCAATAAAATAATTTTCTTTTAAATTTTCATGGCATTTTGTGAAAATAAAATGATTTTTAAGAAGAAATGATATTTACCCAAAGATTTTATTTCAAGTGTTTTATCAAAACTATTTTCCATCTAAGATGACATTATTCAGTATGTTTTTGTTTCAAGTATAATTCCTCTATAAATTTCGTGGTTTTATTTATCTTACAATGAAATGATATCCATTTGTTTTATATGGATTATGTTATGATGGAATGTTGTTTATGAAACCCATTTTATTATTTGGGTTATGATGAATGATTTATGAATGTTTTATGGAACACATAAAAATGATTTAAATATGAGATGGGTGGGACCCTTATTTCCCAAAAATTAATTGGGTAAAGATTTATATATCATGAGATAAACATGTCTGGAATGGTATGTAAATCCGATTCAGAAATACAGGGATGGAATAGCAAGTAAACCCAGTTCAATAATGGATATTGTCCACTATGATGGTCTTGGCAGAAATGACTTGGCTAATATGGAAATCATATCATCTGCCTAATGGTTTTCCATAATTAAATGTTTTATTCCCATTCTATTTTATCATGATTGATGTTCCTTTATGATCTATGCCTTACGTACTACCATGATTTATTTCACAAGTCACGATTTTAATGATTAATCATTATGTTCAAGTTTTTTTAAGTCCAAATGTATATGGTTTGTTTTATTTTCTCCATGCTTACCCTTACTGATAATTTTATATCACCCTTTATATATTTTCTTTTCCCTAGGATATAAACAATGGTTTTAGGTAAGAAAACAAAAGTGGAAGATCTTTATGGGAGTTGTTGAAGATATTTCACCATGATTAGAAGATTATATCCCGAGATTCCAAAGACACTAAACTATTAGGGTACATGGGTTTCTATTCATGTCATATACTATGTATTCCTCAAAAGTAATGTAATGTCCATGTATGTCATGCTTGGGTCTCTACTATTGGTATTAGAGGAATGGTTTAGTTATCCTTTGAAAACTAGGATGTAGAAACTTTAATGAAATCCCTGGAGATATTTCTAAGGTATGTCTGAGATGTCCCTAAGGATAATTATACGTATAGGTAATAATCCTAGAATTATGGTAACGATATCAGAATTAAACATAATATGTTATATATTGAATGTACTACCCCATTATTATGTTGTTTTCCTAGCATGATTTATGCCTCTCACACTGTTGTTTTTTGGGTTTTAGATGATGGCTGGAACCCAAAGGAACCATGTTGATCAATGTAATGGAAAATGAAATGATTGTACTCCCATGAAACCAAATGGGATGGGTGATAGAGTGAAAAAACATACTTCTATACTTACACAAGCTATGAATCATTCTGGACTTCCAAATGAGCAGAGAAAGGAACAATATTATATTGAGTCCTTCATGAGGCAACATCCACCTTCTTTCAGTGGGTCTTCAGATCCACATGTTGCTGAACAATGGATCAGTACCATTGAAATGATATTTTCCATACTTCATTGTACAAAGCATGAAAAAGTCATTTTGGATGTTTACTGGTTAGACGGTGATACAAACCAGTGGAGGACTCTAATTAAAAATACAAGACCCCAAGAAAAAATTGAATCCATGGAATGGGACGAGTTCATGAACTTGTTTTTTAGTAAGTAGTTCCCTAATATTCTTCAAAAAAATATGGTAAAGGAGTTCCTTGAGCTTAAGCAAAAGGATGATGAATTTGTTGGTATATACGAAGTGAATTTTACAAGGCTTGCATGGTATGCATCTGGCTTTATCATCCAAACTGAAAGTAAAGTTGATCGATTTTTCAGTGGCTTAAAACCAAGTCTTTGAAGAGAGTTAGCTATAAGAGACATTAGTACCTATGAAGAAATTATGAATTGTGCTATCAAGGTAGAACTGGATGTTGGTGTTACATATCCATCTCATGGTTTTGATAAGAAACAAAAGATGAAGTTCAAGGAAAAATCTCAAAATAATGGTGAAAAGAATGTGAATGTTTCTTTATGCTCAAAGTGTCGAAAGAAGCATAGTGGAGATTGTCTAAAAGGTACTATAAAATGTTTTAAGTTTGGAAAAGAAGGCCATCGAGTAGCTGAGTGACAAAGTAATGGGAGAAAGGTTTCTAATGACAAGAATAGAGAAAAGACTACAGAGAACGCTCCACCCACACTTCAATGATACAAGTGCAAGGAAATGGGGGCATTATGCTAACTAATTACCTAATTCAAGGGTTAATGATGATCGACATCAACAACCACTTAAGGAAAAATAAAAATGGATGTCACATGAAATCACTATTGGAAATGTTGAGTATGACAACGATGTGGTGGAATGATTAAGTGTTTATGTAATTGGATTCCAAAATAATGTTTTGGTATCTCATTTATTATATTGTGGAATATTGGAATATATATGTATTGGTTTATTGTGGTTTTAAAAAATATTATGGTACTGATAACCATGATAAGTGATTGAAATATTTTTGGAAAGAAGATGATATGCGCATAATTAAGGGATAAGGAGAAAATAATATGTTTGATATTATTCAAGAGCTCAAGACTGATAAAAGGAAAAAGTGATATCATGATTTGAGTAAAAAATTGTTTTTGGGATTTTGGTATGTGGAAAGAGTTGTCTTATGACAACATTCATGTTTTCACTAAGGATCAATGAGTATTCATTTTTCAAGAGAATGCATTATTAAGGTAGTCACATGTTTAGAATGCAACCAACAAGATATATTGTATGATAAATGATGGTATTCACATGATAGGAAGATTAAATTTCAAATAATCATTTACTTTATACTATGTGATTGGATAGAAGTATTTTGTATAAGCCTAAAGATTGGAATGTATTAAGTTCAACATCAGATAGTATTGTTTATTTCTAGAAACCTTTTTTCAATATTATTTCTGGAATGTTATAATGGTGAAGTTTTAGAAAAAGGAAAACCAGCAGGATGGATGACAACTCATCGCGTTGGATAAGGTTGTGGGAATCAAACCCAAAACCGAAGTGTGGCAGTCCTTCATTGCCTACCACTGGCCTATAGAGAGTCCCTGGTTAGTAGAAATTAGTTTAATTTTTTTAAGATGGATTATAGTTGAAGTATAAGCCCATTTTTGAAATCATATACGGTTAATCTCACCATATATAGACTTATGTATATTTAATAACTTTTGATAAATTTTTGAAACAGAAGGAATAACCAATCTTTCTATCGCATGATCTGCTAACATTTCAAGAACCCAAAATTAAACTTTATTTCATTAAATAAGATATGATGTGGAAATTGTTCATGGAAAGACCAATGATGACATTACACTGAAATCATGTATGTATTTATCATTATGAAAAAATTCATAATCTTTTTGGGAAATGATCTTGAAAACAAAATATGTTGTCCTTGTACTCTCATATCTGATGAATCAAAAGGCAACACATATCATCACAAATCTATGGCTTTGTGATTGTTGGCTTTCTCATAGCCATGTTCTTTACCACTCTCTATTATAACTTGATGGTTATATTTATCTTTTATATCCGTATTTTCACCTGTGTTCTCCTATGTGGAATCATAGGGATGTGTTAATTTGGTTAACCATTACATTTCATACATTACTTTTTAAAATTATGTTTTAGTATTCCTTTTTACGATGTGGGTTTCTATGAAAGAAACTTTCGTGTAGTAAACCATTTATAACCCCAATGAATTTCGAGGGAAAAATTCCTTTTAAGGGAATATAATGTAACACCCCAAGATTTTATGAGAAATATTATTTTTAATTTCTTTGATGTCTTGTGTTGTACTCTACAAGAATATTAGCTTGCACTATATGCAACACCGTATTAGATTGTAGTATACGTAACACAAGAGCGACCTTTCTCGATAGCGTGTGTTGTATGCAATACCAAGTTTAACTAATCAACGTTATATTGTTATGATATTTCCGTTATTAATAGTATTAACTAAAATTTTGAATTTTATAACATTATCATTCATCATACAAATTATCTATACCATGGTATGAGAACAAAATAAATTTTTCGGGTAAAACAATTATTTTTAAAAAAAATGCAGTTTTGCCGCCTTTTGATAGTGCATCCACTTTAATACTAGTTTTTGAAATGGTTATAAGTTAAATTTGAAAATAGAAATTTTTCCATAGAAAAAGGATATTAAAACTTTACTTTGGATAAAATTTTGACATTATTTTGATAACCTTCATATTTTGGTGAATAGTACAAATTCGTTAAATTTTAATTTAAAAAAAAACTTTTTCATTAAGATAATTTATATAGTTAAATTATAATATTGATAGGTTTAAAAGTATAAATAGAATATATTTTTACCATTTAATATCATGTATGTCATTATCATTAATTTTACATTGAATTCATAGGTAAAAACATTTCAATCTTTTGCAATGTTTTGACATTTAGAACCCGTTTTCTCAACAGCAGGATTGATTTTAAATTATATACTGAAAATTATGTGTTTTAAATTTGGAAAAAATGATTCCATATTTTGAAACAGTGTGCCCAAATTATATTAATAGGTGACTTTTTATTCTTAGGCATTATCAATAGTATTTACGACAAATTTTATTTACAACAGTTAAAGCTAAATCAGGCGATTAATGGTAAAAATAATATTATAAAATTACCCTAACATTTGTAATAATATAATTGGATTATTATATTTCGTCCTAAAATATACTTGGGTCGAAATGGAATCTTTTGGAACCCAGTCGATGTGATTAAGACCTTTAATTTATTTTATTTAATGGAAGTGAAATATGTCTCACTCAAACATTAATAATTAATGTATTTTCAATATAAATTTATAATGAATATAAATTCAATTAAAAATACTCATTTGAAAGATAATTTTATTCTTCATTAAGGTAATTTATTTGTGATTTTTAAGAAATATATAATTACTTTAATATCTTAAACATTAATGATGCTGAAATTATTTATATAGTGAATAATCAATAATATAGTTTTTATTACTATAATAATACCCATCAAAAGAACCCTAACCTTGCAAAAACCTTATTGGTAGAGTATATATATACCCTGAGAATCCAAGGGTCAATTTTTGGACCATTTGGAGCCTTATAAAACATATTAGCTCATTTTTATTATTTTATTTTAAATGATGTCAATGTTGTCACCTTTATACTTTAATAAAGATAAAATTTTAGAAGTTGGTTGTTTTAGAAGATAAATTCTACTAAATGTATTTTTAGGAAATAAATTTTATTTATCTTCATTATAATAGTTTATTTGTAATTTTTATGCAAAAATATGTATATTAAATAATTACACAAATATGTTGTAGTAATTATTTTATTAAGAGAAATATCAAATAAATTATTTTAAAAGTATTAAAATAAATTTTATATGAAATAATTAATGTTCTCCACAAATTTTACAGAAGAATATGAATTGTTAGGAATCTATTAAATAGTTTTTTTTCAATAATATATTCTCTGTTCATTTTATTTAAATTGAAATATATGTATTGTGTCAAAATTGACACTATTGATATTTTATATTATTAAATTGTTTAAAAATCACAAAAATATTTAAAAATAACAAATTAAAATTTATATGGTCTAAAATATGAGAAATTAAAAATTTATGTATAATTAACAACACATAAGTAAGTATTTATACCCATTTAAAATTTATAACATTATTACAACAAATAAAATTAAATAGATTAAATAAGGATAAATCAAAATGATATGGTTAAAAATAAACTCAAAAAATGTATAAATTTAATTAGTTTATGAGATTACAACTCTATATTATCTAATATCCGAATTTGAGTCACTTTGGAAGTTTTTATGTGGGTTTTTGGTTTATTATAAATTAATATTTTAGAGGTTTCCAAAAGTGCGTCTCTCCTCTCTTATAAAAGGTCACCTCCTACCTCTCCTCCTCACACCATTTTTAGCCTTAAAGATCGTCAAAACCCTAAACATTTCTCTTCTACACTTCCCTAGAAACTTACTAGAGATCATGGTCTTCTTCAAAGACTAACTTTAGTACCATAAGTGGTGGTTTAGAAGAGGTGTGCCGAAGAAGAGGTAATCTCTTCTATCGATCCTTTCATATTTCCTTATTCTTATACTACATTTTATTTAGTTATTTAATTATTAAGTAATTACAAAAGTATCATTAATATCCTTATATGTTATTATAAATATGAAACAACTCTATTTCACCTTCTATCCATCCTACAATAAATGAAATCACCGCGCGTGCATACGTACGGAATACCGTCTCCACGCCGTGGTGTAATCTGTTTTCCACCACCACCTTACTTGGATGTGTATAATGGTGTAAAGAATAACTATATATGATTATTATAACATTATTATAATTATAATATATTATATCATCCACTCCAATACAATTCAATAATTATGGGAATGATATCATCGCTCGTGCGTACATACGAATTACCGTCTCCACGACGCGATGAGATTCATTCTCCATGATAACCATTATAAAATGATTATAATGCTTATATATAATAAATAATGATGAAATTTATGAAATAATAATGATACTGTATATATATATATTTATATATATATTTTTCATCTACTTACTTCCATTCAATTCAATAAGGAAATGAAAATAGCGTTCATGCGTATGTACGGTCTACCGTCTCCATGAACGGTGTATTTCATTTCTTTTATTTATCTATTATATACATATATATCCTGAAAATATATGATATATAAATCATTTTTTATATTCTGGATGTATGTATATCATGATATAATTAATAATAATATCAATAACAACAAGTCCAAACACGTACAATAAATGAAACGATTTTACCCAAAACACATCTTTAACCTGAAATTGACAAATGAACCGGTAAGATAAAGTCATAAGTGAATCATATATGATATCATAAATATTATTATGGTTCTATTAAAAGTTAATAATATGTTTAAACCCACTATACAGGAGTCTCAGACACATACGAAAGAAATTGGACATATGGTAAGGGATAATTATTCAAATCTCATCCTTATCCGAGATTATTTATTCGTTAGTATTTACTGGGTTTATTTTTATAATCCAATTATTTGTTTTCTAAAAATGTTTTCATGTTTTTTTAAGTCCCTTTTACCCATTTTTGACTTTACCACATGTCATTCATGGAACATTTCTTTTGTTTACCATGGGAGGAAATTTTTTGACTTTTTCGACAAAAGTAAGAGGATAATGTTTTTTTAACTTATACAATAAGAATAGAATTTTAATATTTCATAACTCCTTATTTTAATGAGGCATCCTCTACAATATTTCATGATTATTTTCAATAAAATACTTTTCTTTTAAAATTTCGTGGCATATTGTGAAATGAAAATGATTTTGAAGAAGAGAGGATATTTTCCTCAAGATTTCATTTCAAGTGTTTTATCAAAACTACATTCCATCTAAGATGAAATTATTTAGTATGTTTATGTATCACATATAATGTCTCTATTATTTACATGGTTTTATTTTTATTATAATGAAATGATATCCATTTGTTTTATATAGATTATGTTATGATGGAATGATGTTTATGAAGCCCATTTTATTCTTTGGGTTATAATGAATGATTTATAATTGTTTTGTGGAACACATAAGAATGATTTCAATATGAGATGGGTGGGACCTATATCTCCCTCCAATGAATTGGGTAATGATTTATATCTTATGAGATAAACATGGATGGAATGGCATGTAAATCCGATTCCGTAATACAGGGCTGGAATGACAAGTAAACCTAGTTCTGTAATGGACATTTTCCACTATGATGGTCTTGGAAGAAATTCCATGGCTACTATGTAAATCATACCATGTGCTTAATGTCTCTCCACAATTACATGTTTTATTCCCATGCTATTTTATCATGATTAATTTTCCTTTATGATCTATGTCTTACATACTACCAAGATTTATTTCACAACTCATGATTTTGATGATTAAACTTTATGTTCATGTTTTTTTAAGTCCAAATGTATATGGTTTGTTTTATTTTCATCATGATTACCCTTACTGAGCATTTTAGCTCACCCTTTATATGATTTCATTTCCCCAGGATATAAAGAATTGTTTTAGGTAAGAAAACAAAAGTGGAATATCTTTATGGGAGTTGTTGAAGATCTTTCACCATGATTAGAAGATTATGTCCCGAGTTTCCAAAGACACTAAACTATTACGGTCCTTGGGTGTCTGTTTTTGTTATGTGTTATGTATTATGAAAAAGTTATGTAATTTACATGTATGTCAATCTTGGTTCTCTAAATTGATCTTGCAGAAAGATGGCCCATCTTTAATGCTACTGTCAGTTCTTCTCACTAGTAGCTGGTGATATGGTTTCTTCTAGGATTCCACATTTAAGAGAAACACCACCAGTTTCTCATCATTCAGGGAACTAGAGTTCTATAGGCTATTCAAGATGAGGTGGTGGTCATGGTCATGGTATCTAGTCGCCAAGATCTCAGTGACAACAGGGTGGATCCACTCACGGTGGTTAGGCAGGGTCACAAGGCTATGGTGCAGGCTATAAATTTGAAATGGAGTAGACCCAGCAAGAGTAGGATCTCAGACCCTCTAAAGATTGATGTACGATCCTAGTTGCCTCAGTTTTAGCTTCTTCTCTTTTCGATATAGGGGCTTCCCATAGTTTAATATCTATTTCCATTATAGAGAGTCTTGAACTATGTATCTTTTATTCTCCTAATATCTTGACACTAGACATTATATTGGGGACAAGAACGACTAGTGTGCAATAGTGAAAGGGGTTCCTTCTACTGGTTGGTTAGTGTAACTTCTTATGGGACCTTTATGTTTTAGAGATGATAGGGTATGATTTCATTCTCTAAATGGACTGGCTTGTTCCCTTCCATGAAGTGGTCAATTGCTATCACTGTAGTGTCAGTTTCTCATCACCACAGGGCAGATCGTTTCATCACAAGGGTGAATGGGATGTCTAGGTGAGCAGAGCGGGACCCGAGCATCCTGGGTTGGGAGGAGTTACAGACCAGATTGGTAGTCATTATCTGGATGACTATGGGACTTCATAGATGGACCTTCCTCTAGTGGTGTATTGTTTCAGATATGTATTTCTAGAGAACATTTCATGTTTTCCTCCAAAGAGAGAGGTTTAATTTTCAATTTATCTTGTTCTAGGAGAGGCACTGGTGTCCATTAATCCTTATAGTATGGCTACAGAAGAGTTACAGGAGCTTAAGAGGAAGTTGGAGGACATTCACGAAAAGGGTTTCTTCCGACCCAGTACTTCTCCCTGGGTTTTACCTATCATGTTTGCAAAGAATTCGGACGATACACTCAAACATTGTGTGGATTATCGGAGGTTGAACCAGTTGACGGTCAATAACCGATATCCCTTTCCAAGGATTGATGATCTATTTGATCAACTTCGAGGAGATCGTGTGTTCTCAAATATTAGCTTGAGATCTGGTTACCATAAGTAGTGCATTAGACCATCAGATGTACCTCTCAAAAACATTTAGAGCAGGTATAGTCTATACGAGTATGTGGTTATGTCATTCTGTCTCACTAATGTGCCTATAGTTTTAAGGGCACCGGTGAACTAAGTGTTAAATCCATACATAGATTCATTCGTGGAAGATATTTTAGTGTACTCTCACACTCAACACAACCATGCGAAACATCTTGAGATCATCTTGAGTACATTGAGAGAGCCTCGGTTATATGCTAAGCTCTCAAAATTCCACTTTTGGATAGAGTTGATACACTTATTGGTTCATGTTATATCTGAGGCATGAGTATGTATAGATTGAGAGAAAGTGAGAGCAGTAGATTCCAAAGAGCATATGAAGATTGTCTTTGAGGTCTAGAGTTTTCTAGGGCTATATGGTTACAATAAGCGTTTAATACATGATTTTTCATGCTTAGCAGTGCCATTGACGAGCCAGACAAATAAGGGTGTGAAGTACTTGTGGTCAGATTCTTGCAATCTAGCCTTTCAGGAGCTGAAAGGAAGGTTGACTTAAAAACTGATATTAGTATTTTAAGAGCTAGACATGAGCTACATTGTTTACTGTGATTCATCTGGTATCTATATGGGAGTAGTTCTTATGGAATGAGAGGGGTTGTTGCATATGGGTCTCGGCAGTTGAGGCCCCATGAGAGGAACTTCCCGACCCATGATTTCGGGATGGATGCAGTTGTTCATGATTTATGATCTTGGAGAAATTATATTCTCGGAGATCATTTTGTGGTTTTTTATAGACCATAATATTCTCAACTATATCTTTACTCAGCTCGATCTGAATTTGAGACAGCGAAGGTGGGTTGAGTACCTTCAGTCCTTTGACTTTGGGTTTTCCTATACTCCTGTGAAGGTCAACACTATGGATGATGAGTTGATTAGAAGGACACAGATACAGGCGGTTCATGAGGCTAGTAGTTAATGTAAGCTTATAGATTTGTTCTCTAAGATTCATCTAGAGGTGCCCGACAGGTAGGGGTACACCATCTTTTCTCCTGTAGTTGTTACCTCTACTCTACATGATCGAGTGGGAACAAGGTATCTATCAGATTGTGATGGCCTGGTCCTTTGGGAAAATGTGTCAAGAGAGGAACCTATTTCTAGATGGACAGTAGGCGAGGATGAGATCTTGTGTTTTCATGGGTGCATATGGGTGCAAAAACATTTATGTGAGGAGGTGATGCAAGACATTCATTACACAGTTTGGGAAATTTGTCCTTGTGTCACAAAGATGTATCATGATCTACACAACTAGTATTGGGGGACATGTATAAAGGGAGATATTTCTAGTTTAGTCTTGAGGTGTTCCACCTGTTAGCAGATGAAGGCATAACATCAACACAAATAGGGCTTTTGCAATAGTTACCCATTCCCGAGTGAAAGTGGAATGATGTCGTGATGGATTTCGTGACTGGTTTATTGAGGTCACCTTGGGGGAAATATTTAGTGTGGGTTTTCATTGGCATACCCACAATGGTTTCTCACATCATGCCAATCAAAAATACATATAGTGTTAATGAGATGAGAAGGTTGTACATCCATGAGATTGTATGTTTACATGGAGTTCCACACTTTACTGTTTCAGACAAGGAAAAACTTTTTACTTCTCAGGTCTAGCAGGGACTTCAAGGGTCTCTGGGTAAATATGTACTTCTGAGTATGACATACCATCCACGGAACGATGGACAATCCAATTATATGATTTAAGTGCATGAGGACATGCTTTGATCATGCATCCTGGATTTTGGAGGTTCGTGAGAGAAGCACATACCTCTTGTAGAGTTTTACTACAATAATAGTTTTTAATAAACTATTCATAGGGAAGCTTATAAGGAATTGCATGGAAGGGCATGCTGATCACCCTCATGCTAGCTGGAGGCAGGAGAGGCAGCTATACTGAGACCTCATCTTGTCAGAGAGACCACATGGCAGATAGAGTTGATTCGTAAGAGGATGACTACTACAAAATCTCGACAAAAGACTTATTTTGATCGACAAAGATGACCTCTAGAGTTCTAGGTCAAGGACCACGTTTTTTGTCATATCACACTGAGTATGGGACCCAAAAGAATTAGGAGACATTGTTAGCTTTCACCGAGGTACATCGGGCCGTTTGAGGTGTTGGAGAGAGTTGGGCCGATCCCCTATCGGTTGTAGTTACCCTAGAGCTACTGGTCTGTGCATGATGTCTTCCATGTTTTGCATCATTGACATTACTTTTCTGACCTGTATCAGGGTTTTCAACCTCTGGAGGTTGAGTTAGAGGTGAATGACTCATTTGAGGAGAATCCTATCCAGATTTTTGATCGAAGTTCAAAAGTTCTATATGGCCATTCTGTTCCTCTTTTACGAGTGCTATGGCCGCACGGGTGAGTATAGGACAAGACCTGGGAGAGTGATGCTGATGTACGATCATAGTGGGTGAATATTTTCTAGGATTATTCTTCTACGCTTACTTTCTTGGGAAATTCAGGGATGAATTTAGTTAATGGCGGAAGTCTGTAAGAAACGAGATCTTTTTTTCAGGAATGTTTTTCACTTTTCTAGAGTTTTTGAGAAAATGAGGAGTTTCTGGAATTTTTTCAAGTACACGCCATGTATATATAAGTACATGTCGTGTACTTCTTTGCTTCATATAGCCGTGTGTTGGCCATGTAACAGTCGAGCACACCCCCATGTGTGGTGACCTAGAGACCGCCTTATACGGGGGCCAATAATAGCAAGTACACACCATGTACTTCTAATGTGCTTGTTGTGTACTCTCTTTTTTTCATTAAAATGATGGGGTCATGTTTGATGGACAAAACACGTTTCTTCTTCAAATTCTTCATCCAAGAGAATCTGTATGACCGTAGATCTTCTCTGTTCCCCTGATTGAGCATCTGTTCTACGGTTTGACCACCATCAATTGTGTTGGGATGGCCTTGGTATGATCTTGCTTCTTCTATAGCTTAGGTTTCATGATTATTCTTCTTTCTCAATGTTATCCCCAATTGATTGTTTTAGAAGAATTTATAGATCTAAAATGTTATAGGTTGATTCACGGCTTGATGTTCATGTATATAGATCTCACAACACCGAGGTAGGTGGTTTATGCCTTTCTGTAGTTAGTCTATGAGTTATATGTGAAAACGTGACGGATACCCTTGAACGGGGTATTGAGTTTTAACGGTTTTGACCCTACTATTGCCTGCTATGATTTCTATGCTTGAGTTGAGGTCATTTGAATATGAATAGGGTTAATTTCTATTCTACTATTGTCTTGGCCATGCTTCTATAGTTTATGACTATTTGGTGTTTCTTAGCCAGTTAGGCTACTTGCTTTCAAATCATAGAGTTGATAGGATGGAGAAATATTATTTTATCAAACATGATGATATGATGTAGACTATTTAGGCAAGTAGTTCTTAAGATATACTTTTTCCGTTGTATATCAATATGCTCGATTGACTTATATTGAGCCGTGAGAACCTGATGTAGTAGACAATAGTGACAATGGACATTGAGGGCTTCTCCAGAGTGTCTGTTTACTATTACGATGAAAGACCATAAGGGGTATGGACATAAGTTCTTCCTCAGAGTGTCTGTAGTTCGTCAATGTAGGCCTTAGGGGAAATTGGACATTGAGTTCTTCCCGATAGCACCTTTTAGTTAACGATATGAGTCTGAAGGGG
Organism: Viscum album; assembly: GCA_963277665.1. Taxonomy (NCBI): domain Eukaryota; kingdom Viridiplantae; phylum Streptophyta; class Magnoliopsida; order Santalales; family Viscaceae; genus Viscum; species Viscum album. The sequence goes on from OY728150.1 coordinate 1,540,589,533, forward strand.
GAATTGATTGGGAGTTTTTTCTTAGAGAGTTATGAAAAAGCTGATACATAGGGGTTAGACTGTGTGTACTTCCCAGAGGGTTTCTTGTGTTTGTTTTCGTTAGGCTATAGGTGTTAATTTATGAGTACATCTCACAGGTTTCCTGGCATATGATTAACTAATTACTTGATATCTGATAATTGAATGCTTTGAAACTGCTGGAATGGATACTGTTGAGTACTTCCTTGTTTACTGCTTCTTTTACTTATTGGCTTCCATATATATTCACTGACTGTTAGGCACATATCTCTTTCTGGATTTCTACTGGGATTTTGTCTCACACCCTGTTTGGGTCATGATTTTGGGCCCAAACAGATTATATTGTTGCATGTATAGATAAGGGTAATCTCCCTTCTACTTCAGCTACTCGATTACTACAGATCTGGAGGGCATGGGACCAAGATGAGGCATGAGATGAGGAGGAGTTATTTACTGTTTTATTTACATTGGTTTTGTACTGTATTACAAAATTTTGATGTGTTTGGCTATTTTCCTAGTCATTTGTATCATGCATCATTATATATGTTCTCCAGTTGTTTATTACTTCCACTGTTTACATATTAAATTTTTTTACTGATTCTTTAATTATTATATGTTTTACTTATGCTGTGTAACTATCCCAAATGAGGACTTAGTTTCGCCACTATCACACTGAAGTCCCTCTCTTCTAGTTGGAAGCCTCTGGAATTTTGGGAAATGTGCTTGAGTCCGTGTTACAAATCGGGTATGGGGAACCTCTAGGAAATTTCAGGAAGCATTGTGTTACAATGATTTCCCTATTCACTATCCTTATGGGATGGTGAACAACGTAGCTGATGCTCTATGAAGAAAATAACCCACTACTAGATCCATGATGTATATTAAGAAAGACCCTTTCTTCATGGTAATGATAAGGGTGGATTTGAAAATAATAATTGTAGAAAATACATCCTACCTGGCCAGAATGATTGCCCAACAATCTATCGAAGATAATTTGAAGGTGGAACAAAGTGATGATCTGGAGTTACAAAAGAAGGTGAATGTAGTTAAGGTAGGGAACCTGCATGTCTTTCATATCGATGATCTTGGTGTGATTTGGTTTATAATGATGATCAGTGATCCTTCATCACTCGGGATATGGAATGAGCTATTTGATAATGGACATATATCACCACTCTATATCCACCATGGTAGCAGAACGATGTAATGGGATATCCTAGAACATTTCTAGTAGGACCACATGAAGATGGAGATTTTTGAATATATCACAAGGTGATTGATATGTAATCAAGTAAAAGTAGTGTGAAAAAATTCCATAGAGATGATGATACCATTGCATATACCAATGTGTAAATGAGATAATTTCACAATGGAATTTTTCAAGGGTCTCCCGAAGGCATCTAAATGAAATAATTCGACATCGGTTGTGGTGGACCAACTCAACAAGACTACCCACTTTGTCTATATTTTGGAAGATATCCCACTTGAACTACATTAATTGATATATGTTAAGGATCTAGTGAGACTGCATGGGGTTCTACTCTCAATTTTCTCTAATTGTGTTCACCAGTTCACATCTAAATTCTAGATGATTCTTAATCATTCATTGAGTAATAAATTAAATTTCACTATGGATTATCACCCCCAAAATGATGGCCAATATGAATGGACTATTTAGACGCCCAATGATATGATTAGATCCAAATGATTAGAATATAATGGTTTATAGGATCAAAATTTCTCATTGGTTCAATCCTCATATAAAAATATCATCCAATCAAGTATTCAGATAGCTACATATGAATCTCTGTATGGAAAATGATGTAGAACACCAATATATTGAGATGAAGTTGGAGATAGAAAGATAATTGAACCAAATATTGTACAAGATATTAATGAAAAGGTTCAAACTATGCAACAATATATCAAATTATATTAGATTCGGAAAAATATCAATGCCGACAACCGTAGAAGGGAATTAAAGTTCGACTTTTGAGATAAATTATTCCTTCAAATATCTCTATGGAAGAGAGTCATGTTTTTTAGAGTGAAAGGGAAGCTAATCCAAAGGTACATTGGCCCAGTATGAACCCGGATCTTCGTTTCAGGTATGTTTTTTCCTTTTTCTGGTGTTTTTGAGAAATGAAATGTTTCTGGAAAATTTTGAAGTTCACGCCATGTACTTTATATGTACATGTCGTGTACTCACTTGCCGCACCAGGCCGTGTGAGGGCCGTGTCCGAGCCACACACACAGTGTGTAGGGGTGAGGTGGAGGCCGCTTAAAGCGGAGTACATAAAACCAAGGTACACTCCATGTACTCTAAAAGTACATGCCGTGTACTTTTATTTTTATTTCATTAATCGGGCCGGGGTCATGACTTAACCCTGTTTTCGTCTTCTTCTCTGCCTAATTCTAGCCAGAGTGTCTGAGGAGGCCGAATCATCTCTAAGCCACTGATCCATCACTGTATATCTAAATCAAACACCATACGTTTCAATAGAATCGCAGCGGCGAGTTCTTGGTTCTTCTATGGACTTGTTTCAGGATTCCTCCTCGTTTTCAAGTTATCGTGGGTCGAGCATTTTTGACGTTTTCTCAGATCATCAACGTTTTAATGAGAATCAATCATCATGGTTCACTTATATCGATCTCCTAGCATCGAGGTAGGTGGTTTGATTCCCTACATTGAATGTATTTCAGTTTTGGATGCAAAAGTGTCGGATACCCTTGTATCGGGTATCCCGAGTTTGGTTTTTTGATCCTATTGTTTAATTGCCTTAGTTTACTTGTTATATTATTATTAATTGATACAAATGTATGCATGGTTTCATGTTTTAGGATCACCCCATGGGTTCTTTTCCCTGTTTGGTTGTTTGTCTCCATTTGGCACCGTTTTCCTGTGAGGCAAACCCTATTAAAATTGCTAGTTTATTTTTTATAACTGATTGCATTTGTTTCCTACGGTTTAAATGTTGTTTTTGATGCATTTTATCCATTATTCAAGTAGTTTTTGAAATAATATAGGGTTTCTGACAGTCGATTACACTCGACTGGACTGCTCAATGCTGTGAGAACCTGGTGCGGGAGATAAAAGAGGGAATAGACGATTAAGTGCTTCCCTGGAGGGTCTGTTGGTTTTAGTTTTATACGCGGGACCTATGGGAATAGGACTTTGTGCTTCCCAAGAGTGTTCGTAGTTTACACACTTATCGAGACCACATGAGGAATGAGATGTAAGTGCTTCCTCATAGAGTCTGTACCTATCATTTCAAGACCATAGGGTAATTGACGTGAGAGCTTCCAAGAGTGTCTGTGCCATATTTGAGTTCTAGACTATAGGGTCTGCTAGTTTGAGCCACCAGGAGAGTCAATGTGAATTTTGTTTGGTTGGTTGTGATGAGTCCACAAAGCCAAATAACAAGCTTGGGTTTGTACTGCTTGTGGGTTAGGTAGTCTTTCTAGTTACCTGTTGTGTTACTTTCTTTACCTAATAATATAGATCTTTGCTAGTTTCCCTAGTTATTTAATTAAATAAATGTGAATGGTAATTTGTAGGATTTCTTCTGGTGTAATCCTAGTTCATTACTCTATTTATTTCATTTAATTTTTCTATATTTCTCACTGACAATAGGGCACAAATCTTGTGGTGGTAGCCTACTGGGATTGGTCTCACACCCGATTTGGGACATGTTTTCATCTCAAATAGATTTTATGGCTGTAGGTATGGATAGGGATTGTAGCCCATCCACCTCATGTACTTGATTGTTGGTTGGAGCTAGGGAGCGTGGGACCGGGCTTTGGCTCGCGATGCTACAAGAGTTACTGTTTACTTTTAGTTGTTGGTTTCAGTTGTATTTCAGCACATTGATTTGTTTACTACTTTCCATAGACACAAGTACCATATTACATAATTGTTATATCAGACATTTTTTCTACTTTTAGTTCAGTTTTTTATGTCATTACTTCTTCCGCTATTGTGTATGTTTGTTCTTCCGCTGTATACCTTACCCAATGAGGGCATAGTTTCCCCAATGACTCACCAAGTCCCTCACTGCTTGTTGGCATCATCTGGCGTTTGGGGAAATGCACTTGAGGTCATGTGGTGAACCGGTTATGGGGAACCAGTTATGAGGATCCAGATTAAGGTCGTTACAAAGTGGTATCAGAGGATGTTTTCTTTCTTTTCTATTGCCTTACTGTTTTGTGACAATAGAAAGGGATAGGAAGGAATGGGTCGTTATTACATAACTGTGCCCAGGAGTAATTATCCCAAGTACAGGGAAAAGCTGTATTACCTTGTAATTATAATTTTCAGTCTTTTCAAGTGTTACAGTTTATTATATTTCACCATTGGTGATGCACATGTTTTGTGATGTTACAGTTTTTATTATTGTGGTTCTATTTTGTTGCAACCCGATGAGATGAGGGTATGCCATCTCATGCATCATATAGGCACTGGTTAGGAAATCACATGTCATGCCTTTTTCCATGTCATCTAGGGTGCATTAGAGATTTCATGTTGTTGTGATAGATGTCGTAATAGATCATGAATGATGTTGTGATAGTTGCTGTGATAGAAATACCGCTATGTTGATAGGGTGTTGTTTATTTTTGCAATTAATTTATCATGGATGCCAAACTTGGGTCTTAGAGGTGTTATGGGCTCTCGAAGATCAGAATTTTGCATCTAATTGGATTTTTATACTGTTTAATTTTTGTACGCATTGTTATAATGCCAAGATTTGATTCGCGGGGGAGTATGGGCCCCCATGGATTGGAATTTGGCACATAGATGTGTGTTTTTCAGTGTTTCTGGCATTTGGTGCAGCTTTTGAGCTGCTTCCCGGAAAAACGCAGAATACACTGCATGTATTTTATTAATACATGTTGTGTGGTTTTTAAACTGTGTTACTGACTGTGTCAACAGAGACATGGGGTTTTAGAAAGTCTTTGAGGAAACGCCGTGTACGATAAGTACATGCTGTGTAGTAGTCAACCGTGTACCCGACCGTGTCACTAACAACATGGGTCGGGGATGCTTGTGTAGTACGCACCGTGTTTTGTAAGAACACGTCTTATATCCTTGTTCTATGTATCCAGCCGTGTCCTGAACAACATGGGTCAGTTTTATCTTCTCCTATACACACCGTGTTTTTTCGGAACACGTCGTGTAACGGTCATCCGTGTAGCCGGCCGTGTAACCTGCTACACGGGTCGCCAAACCTGTCTAGTACATGCCGTGACCTTAGTGAACACACCGTGTAGTTCAGGATTAAGAGGACCATGTAGGTCAGCCGTGTAAAGAGACCCGAGCAGGGGAGTGGAGTTCAAGTACACGCCATGTGTTGGGACAACACGTCGTGTAGTCTGGGTTGTTACATGAACCATAGTGGCAGAAGTACATGCCCATGTGAATGGCTTTAATGAACATGTCAGGTAGTTTAAATACACGTCTTGTAGTCATGTTTTGCAAACTTAAATGTTTCTATCTCCTGTTCCCATTTTGTACCCTTGTGTTTTCTATCCTTGTTAATCCTAAATTTGAGGTGTGCTTTTGAACTTTCAGGGCTATGGCACTAAGACATCCTCCTGTTGCATGTCAGGAACCAAGCAGTGACTGTACGCCTGATACGGCAGGCCAGGGACTACTAGTAGTCATGTCGATCGTTCCAGACTTGGAACCTGTAGTGATTCCAGAAACTGGTGTCGACGCTCAGTTCAGAGAGGGTTTCATGAGATTCATGCAGACCTTCTAGGGAGCATTGTATCATGCCCCGTCTTTGGCAGAGCTGACGCGGGTTATTCAACAGCAGCATCCTCCCACATTTACAGGGGATGGAAGACCTTAGGATGAAGTGTAATGGCTAGAAACCATGCTTTCCATCTTCGAGCATCTGGAGACACCCCAGAAAAAAGGGTGAAGCTCATGACTTACATGCTGCGAGATTCCTCCAAGAGATGGTGGGATGTAGTTTCGCAGGCAAGGCGCCAACATACTATGGATTTGGACGAGATCCAGTGTCTGTTTTATGACTACATCTATCCGGCGACGCTGAGGGCCGACAGAGCTAGAGAGTTCATGAACCTCCCGCAGGGTACTCTTTCCATTATGGAGTATTCCTCCCATTTTAATGAGTTACATAGCTTCACTCCCATTCTATGAAATGATGAGCTGTTTTTAGAAAGGAAGTTCGAGGAAGGCCTCAAGCCAGAGATCAGATCGCAGGTGAACGTCTTTCAGTTGACTTCTATTACTCTGATAGTCAACCAGGAGCTGATCACCAAACGAAATCTGAGGGAGACTAGAGCTGTTGACCAGGGCAGTTTAGCATCCAAGGGTGAATCATTTCACACTAACAGAAGGAAGCGCCACCGAGAGTCTACTCGAGGTGACCCGAGGAAGCGAGGTATTTTTTATGGTAGATGGGATCTTCCTTATTGCAACTAAGAGGTGTGCTGTCAGTGTGAAAAGATTGGGAATAAGAATCCTTTGTGCCTGAGAGACCCAGTCGAGTGCCGATCATGTAGCAAGATGGGTCATCTGCAACGTTTTTTCATGGTTCTTCTTCCAATGGCTAGTGAAGAAGGATCTGTTTCTACTCCTCATACAGAAGCAGGATTGCCAGTTCCATAGCAGACTGGGGGATGGTGTTCTTTAGGTCGTTCAGGCTAGGGTAGAGGTCGTGGATATAGTGGTCAGGCTTAGGGAGGATCAGCTCAGGGATATTAGGCTGCTACACAGGGCCACAGTACGAGCCAGATGTTTTCGGTAGATTAGATTCATCAGGGGAGAGATCCTAGACCTTCTATAGTTTGAGGTACGATCATAGTAGCCTCAGTTCTATCTTCTGTGCTTTTCAATATTGGATCTTCTCATAACCTTGTTTCTGTGCACACTATGGAGATCCTTAGACTTACTGTCTTTACTTATGATGATATGATGTCACTAGACACTCCCTTGGGACTTAGAATGTCTAGTGTGTGTTAGTTCAAGGAGTTCCCCCATGAGGTTGGTGGGTGTCACTTCCTGTGGGATCATTATGTCATTGAGATGACGGGTTATGATGCCATTATCGAGATAGACTAGATAGTTTCCTTCCAGGCCTTTGTCAACTACTATCTCTGAAGGGTGAGTTTCACGTCAATGGAAGGATGATCTTTTCTTCACTAGGGTGAATGGGATGTCCAGGATAGCAGGGCTGGACTAGAGCATCATGGGTTGGGAGGTGTTATAGCCCATATTTCTAGTTTAGATCTGGATAACCAGGGGACTTCTCAGACAGATTTTCCTCCGGTAGTTGATCTTTTTCCGGATGTCTTTCCAGAAAACGTTTCAGGGTTGCCACCGGAGTGAGAGGTAGACTTCTCTATTGAGCTTGTTCCAGGAGCAGCACCGGTATCCTTACCTCTTTATAGGTTGGCGACGCTTGAGTTGCAACATCTCAAGAAATAGATAGAGGAGTTGCATTCAAGGGGTTTTATCCAACGCAGTACTTCCCCTTGGGGTTCGGAAGTGTTGTTTGTGATGAAGGCGGGTGGTACCTTATGGCTGTGTGTGGACTATCGGAAGCTGAACCAATTGACGGTCAAAAATCGATATCCATTACCAAGGATTGATGATCTTTTTGATCAACTTCGGGGAGCCAGGGTGTTCTCAAAGATCGACTTGAGATCCGGCTATCATCAGTTATGCATCAGACCATCAGATATACAGCTTACAGCCTTCCAAAGAAGATATGGTTTGTATGAGTACTTGGTTATGCCTTTCGGTCTCACGAACATGCCAGTAGCCTTCATGCCACTGATGAACAAAGTTTTCCATCCTTAATTGGATTCCATTGTGGTGGTTTTTGTGGAAGATATCTTGGTGTAATCTCACACTCGACACAACTATGCTACCCATCTTGAGATCGCATTGACTACATTGAGAGAGAAATAGTTATAGGCTATGCTCTCAAAGTGAAACTTCTAGATGGATGAGATTCAATTCCTGGGTCATGTCATCTTAGAGACAGGGGTATCAGTAGACCGAAAAACGGTGAGGGCAGTGGTTACATGGAAGCATCCGAAGAATTTCTTCGAGGTACAGAGTTTCTTGTGGCTGGTTGGTTACTACAGGCAGTTTATACAAGACTTTTCACACTTTGAAGCACCATTGACAGGTCTGACCAAGAAGGGGGAGAAGTTTTTATGGTCAAATTCTTGTGATTTAGCTTTTCACGAGCTGAAGGGATGGTTGATGTCAGCAACGATACTTGTCTTTATAGAGCCGGTAACGGGATATAGTGTTTACTGTGATGCTTCAGGTACCGGGTCGGGAGCTGTGCTTATGCAGGGAGATAGGGTCATTGCTTATGGGTCTCGGCAGTTGATGACACACGAGAAAAACTACCCTACGCATGACCTGGAGTTGGCTGCTGTTGTACATGATTTGGTTTGTTGGAGACACTATCTTCTTGGAGAAAATTTTGTGTTATATACTGACCACAAGATCCTCAAGTATATCTTCACGTAGCGTGACTTAAATCTGAGACAAAGGAGGTGGTTCGAGTACCTAGAGTCTTTCAACATTGTGCTTGCTTATATGTCTGGGAAAGGCATTACTGTGGCATACACATTGAGCAGGAGGACTCAGTTACATGCAGTTTAGGAGGCCAGCAGCGAGTGAAAGCTCAAGGATCTGTTCTACGAGATGAACTTGGAGGTGCACGACAGATAGGGATAGACATTCCTATCTTCTGTAGCTGTTACCTCTACAATTCATGATCAGTTACGGATGGGTTAGCTATCAGACTCAGAAGAATCAGTCTTTCAGAAGAGTGTGTCAGGAGAGGACCATCTTCCCGGATTGACTATGGGTGAGGATGAGATCTTGCGTTTCCAGGAATGAGTATGGGTTCCAGCAGACATACATGAAGAGCTGATGCAGGATTTTCATTTCTCAGTCTGGTTAGTTCATCCTGACGTCACCAAGATGTATCAAGATCATCATCTCCAGTGCTGGTGGCCAAGTATGAAGAGGGATGTTGATGCTTTCGTCTTGCGGTGTTCTAATTTTCAGCAGGTGGAAGCGGAGCATCAGCGACCTGCATGCCTTTTAAATCAATTATCCATTCTGAAGTGGAAGTGGAATGATGTCGTGATGGACTTCGTGGCTGGATTGTCGAGGTCACCTTGAGGGAATGATGTTGATTGGGTTTTCATCGATAGGCTTATGAAGGTTTCTCCCTTCTTATCGATGAAGGAGTCCTTCAGTTTCGATGATCTGGGATGACTTTACATCTGAGAGATTGTACGTCTGCATGGAGTTCTACACTCCATTATTTCAGACAAGGATATGCACTTTTCTTCTCAGTTCTGGCTGCGGCTTCAGAGGGCTTTGGGTAAATGGGTACTTTTGAGTACAACATTCCATCCACAGACTGATGGCTAGTCCGAGCGTATGATCCAGGTGCTTGAGGATATTATCCAAGCTTGTATTCTAGACGTTGGCGGTTCGTGGGAGAAGCATATACCTCTGTTGGAGTTCGCCTACAACAATAGTTTTCAGGCAACTATTCAGATGGAACCTTATGAGGCCTTGTATGGTAGGCCTTGCCGATCACCCTTATGCTGGCTGGTGGCAGGAGAGGCAGCTTTGTTGGGACCTCGTCTTATTCAGGAGAACTCAGAGCAGATAGAGTTGATTTGGAGGAGGATGGATACAGCGCAGTCTCGGCAGAAGTCTTATGCTGATCAGTAGAGACGACCTCTAGAGTTCAAGGTCGGGGATCATGTCTTCCTGTGTGTCGCACCGAGGTTAAGACACAAGAGGATTCAGAGTCAGTGTAAGCTTTCACCATGGTACGTCGGGCCATTTCAGGTGTTAGAGATATTTGGGATGGTTTCCTATCGGTTGTAGTTACCTCAGAGGTACCAGGCTATGCATGACGTCTTCCACGTTTCCCAGCTCTAACGTTACTTTTCAGACCCATCTCAGGTCTTTCAACCTGAGGAGGTTGATCTTGAGGCGAATGCGTTTCTTGAGGAGCATCCTATCCGTATTTTCGATCACAGTACAAATGTTCTCCGTGGCCAGTTTGTTCCTCTAGTATGGGTGCTATAGCAGCACAGGCGAGTGCAGGACGAGACTTGGGAGAGGGAGGTAGATTTATGATCGCAGTGGCCAGAGCTGTTCGGGGATTCATCTTCTATGCCTCGTAGGGAAATTTAGGGACAAATTTCATTAATGGGGGAAATTTTTAAGAACTTGGATCTTTGTTTCAGATATGTTTTTCCCTTTTTCTAGAGTTTTTTAGAAAATACATGTTTCTGGAAAATTTTGAAGCACACGCCGTGTACTCCCATGCCGCGCCAGGACGTGTGCTAGCCATGTCCGGGCCATACACACAGTGTGTAGGGGTAAGGTGGAGGCCACTTAAAGTGGAGTACGGAAAACCAAGGTAAATTCCCGGTACTCTAAAAGTACACGCATTGTACTTTTCTTTTTATTTCATTAATCAGACCAGGGTCGTGACTTAACCCTGTTTTCGTTTTCCTCTCCGCCTAATTCCGCCCAGAACATCTGAGGAGGCCGAATCTTCACTGAGCCACCAATCCGTCACTGGCTATCTGAATCACACACCTTCAGTTGCAATAGAATCACATTTGTGAGTTCTTGGTTCTGCTTTAGCCCTGTTTCATGATTCCTCCTTGTTTTCAAGTTATCGTGGGTTGAGCATTTTGGATGTTTTCTCTGATATTCGACATTATAAAGAGAATAAATTGTCGTAGTTCATTTATATCGACCTCCTAGCATCAAGGTAGGTGTTTTTTTTCCTACGTTGAATGTCTTTGACTTTGGGTTGCAAAAGTGCTGAATACCCATGTATCGGGTTTCCCGAGTTTGGGATTTTGATCCTATTGTTTAATTTCCATAGTTTTCTTGTTAGCCTATGATTAATTGATACTAATTTATGATTGGTTGCATGTTTGAGGATCACCCCATGGTTGTTTTTCCTTATTTGGATGTTTGTCACCGTTTGGCACTGTTTTCCTGTGAGGCAAACCCTATAGCAATTGCTAGTTTACTTGTTATAACTAATTTCATGTGTTGCCTGCAATTTAAATATTTTTTTTATGCATTGTATCCATTAGGAAAGTAGTTTTGAACTTATTTAGGGCTGCTGACAGTCAATTACGCTCGACTGGACTGCTCAGGGTTGTGAAAACCTAGTGCGGGAGATTAAAGAGGGAATAGATGATTAAGTGCTTCCCTAGAGGGTCTGTTGGTTTTAGTTTCATATGCAGGACCTACGGGAATATGACTTTGTGATTCCCAAGAGTATTCTTTTCTTACACACGTATTGAGACCACAAGAGGAATTATACATAAGTGCTTACTCAGAGAGACTGTAGTTATCGTTGCAAGACCATAGGGGAATTGTCGTGAGAGCTTCCCATAGTGTCTGTGCCTTTTTTGATTACTGGACTATAGGTTCTGCTAGTTTGAGCCACCTTGAGAGTTAATGTGAGTTTTTTTGGTTGGTTGTGATGAGTCCACCAAGCCAAAGAACAAGCTTGGGTTTGTACTACTTGTGGGTTAGGTAGTCTTTCTAGTTACCTGTTGTGTTACTTGCTTTACCTTGGAATAGAGAGATTTGCTAGTTTCCTTGATTATTTAATTAAATAAATGTGAATGGTAATTTGTAGGATTTATTTTGGTGTAATCATAGCTAATTACTATATTTATTTCCTTTATTTTTTCTATATTTCTCACTGATAGTAGGGAAAAAATCTTGTGGTGGTTGCTTACTGGGATTAGTCTCACACCCTATTTTGGCCCTTTTTTTTCAGCCCAAACAGATTATATGGTTGCAGGTATGGATAGGGATTATGGCCCTTCCACCTCAAGTAATTGATTGCTGGTTGGAGCTAGAGAGCATGGGACCAGGCTTTAGGTCGCTATGCTGCAGGAGTTGCTGTTTACTTTTAGTTTTTTGTTTCAGTTGTATTTCTTCACGTTGGTTTGTTTACTGATTTCCATAGACACATGTACCATATTGCAACATTGTAATATCAGACATTATTTCTACTTTTAGTTTAGTTGTAGTATGCTGTTACTGCATTCGCTATTGTGTATGTTTTTTCTTACGCTGTATACCTTACCAAATGAGGGCATAGTTTCCCCACCGACGCACCAAGGCCCTCACTACTATTCGGCAACCTCTGGCATTTGGGAAAACACGCTTGAGGTCATGTGGAGAACTGGGTACGGGGAACCAGTTATGAGTCCCCAAATTCGGTTCTTTGCAGGCCCCATTGAGATCCTTGACTGCATAAAATCCATTTCCTATCTGTTTTCACTTCCACAGAATATGGATCATGTCCATGATGTTTTTTACATATCACACCTGAGGAAGTTCATACTTGATCCTTCACATGTACTGAACTCAGAGGTGGTACAATATGATGATGATCTATTGTACGAGGACCATCCAATAAATATTCAAGATAGGAGAGACAAGGTTCTATGAAAAAAAATGAAAAACCACCTTGTCAAATGGTTGTGAAGGACTATTAGTATTAATAAGAAAATTGGGAACTATAGGTTTTGATAAATGATATGTACCGTGACCTATTTATATAAAATAGAATTTTGAGGAAGAAATTTTAAAAGGGGTAAATAATGTAACGACCTAATCGTTTATAAATGAAATTTATCCCTTCTTTTAGTAATTTCATAACCATATAAAATCACCTTAGGAAACAAAATTCAACATCATGTTTAAATGGACTAATATTTGACCTTTAAACATAAATTTTCCATTTCTGTGTTTTGAATTCCAAAAATCTGTCATACAAGGTTGCAATCAGTAAGTTGTTTGGAGTCCGATAAAGGAAATCTAAATTTTTGGTGAATAGTAACCTACCCTTATGAATAGTAATATGAACCTTATGAAATGTAAATAACAAAAAATAATTGTAACCTCACCCATGGATGTATAAAAAAAATTTAGGCATCTTAAAAGTGACAATATGACTATTATAAAAGTGTTGGTCTTTTTATATGTAATAAATATTTAATTACAATTTTATCACTAATATAAAAATTTAAAATAAAATTTATTTTTCATAAAATATGTTCAGAAAATAATATTTTGATGTCTTATTATTTTAATATAATATTATGACATCTTTATTAATTTTTCAAACTATTAGAAAAGTAGTTTTAATTTTCAAATTTTTATTTTTCCAGTAAATTATGATTTTAATTACAAATTTAATTAATCCTGTTTGTGAAATTATTTTTGAAAAAATTGGATTTCATTTTTGGATTTTGTACATCAAAAAAATTGTAAGGGTGATTTTTTGTATTTTTTTGAAATACTTGAAATTTTAATGAATAGTGAAATACTATAATTTACAAAATAAGCTAAATACATTAATAATAGAGTCATGGATGATTTTATACTAATGAATGAAAAATTGTACTGAAATCGCATTCTCATGTTAATGTATTTATTCATGGAATCATTACTGTTTCTTTTCTTGTGGAGAAATAATTAATTAATGAATATAGTATTGTGAAAACTCCTCTCCCCACCACTTTAAATACCACCCCTCACACCCTCATTTCATTAAACCTATCCACCTATATTCCTTTCCCCAATTCGACATGAAGCTCTTTCCTAGCCCCCTCTCCCACATTCATAATCACTTGGCCTAATAATAAGTCCAAAAACATCCTCCCTAAAGACGATCTCAAATAAGATATATTCAAGATGCAATTTTTTCCACTTTTCGTTGAATTTCTATTTAAATTTCATATCTTAATTCTCTTATCCTCAACTTCAATTATAAAAAAGTCAAGATAAATTCATTATAATTGATATAATGGTACGATATAATGTTAATGTATGATTATTCATTATAATCCACCCCTCTATCATTGTTAATAAAAATGAAATCATTTTATGTGATGTGTTAAATCACCTACATCACGGGTGATGCACATCCATTTTGCTTAAACTCTTTCAAAGGATATAAATAAAACCATTACATAGTTGAAAAATGATTTTAATATTTATGTTATACCCCCTATTATGTTTTGGAAACATCTTTTATTCAAAATACAAAATTATAAAACAAAACATGATTGTCATGATCCAAAAACTTCCAAAATTAACCTCAAACGATCATCATTAAATGTTAACTAATGATTCATCCCCATTTTATTTTAACTAATTAATTAAAAGAACATTTAATCTCTTGTAATATCATTAATAAAATTTAATATTATTTCTTTATGTTTATCAATTTTTACACAATCTTCCATCTATGGGTACTAGTGAACTGTTCATGAAAACTATGGAAATGAACACTCCCGAATAATGAATTTAAATAATATTACTCATCCAAAGGCCCATAAATGAACATATTGAATCCATAATGAACCATATTTATTTAAAAAAAGTTATATAATTTCAAATTAATGAATATAATGTCATAATACTAGACATTAATCTGAATAATGAATTCAAATACATGGAAAGAGGAAATTATCGAACCAAACAACCTTTATTCATGTTCTCCTTCTATAAATCCATTTTTGGTATATTTACTCCTTAAAAATAATTTTTTCATAATAATAATACCTTTTTCTGAGATATAAAATTTTCCACTAAAGTTTAGGTCAGTCACATTGTAATCCAAAAAACTCTTCTTTTAAAAACACGCATTTTACTTCTCACTCATGGTTGATAGTTCTTGAATGAAGTATGCTACTTCATATTTATTTTAGGAAACCAAATGTTATGAACGTCTTCTTATGTGACAAAAACTATTTCATTTAAAATGTTATTTATGTTCATGATTGATATATTTTCTATGTGTCATGTATGATAATGAAAATGTTATGATGTGATATGTGCACCTAGAATTATATAGTGATATATGAATGTTTGAATGTGACAGGTGTTCCTAGAATTATACAGTGTTCTAATTAATTTGGTAACATGATTAATCATAAGTGTTAATGTGACGTGATGTGAGAACATGATTCCATATTTGTTCACAAAGATGTGTGGTAGTTGACTGCTATAACTTGATGTTTTATTTTTATACATTTTCACATTACATACTATTATATAATGCTTATTCTCATGGTTATGATGAAGATGTTATTATCACCCCACATTGCATTTTTTCATGTTATTATCTATCCTCCTAAGGGAATTTTAGCTCACCAATTATTTATGGATATCCAATGCTGACTACTTGTTCTAAGGCGAAGTCAAGAGCCAATAAGAAGATAGGGAGTAAAGAATTAAATAATGGTGTATGCTTTGTGTTGTAAATGTTAGGAATGTTCCTAGTTTCCTAAATAAACTAAGGATTTGGATCCTATTGTGTAATGTTTTATGTTGTTTACCCTCAAAACAATGTAAAAATAAGGTAAGAAATGTAGGGTCACTATACTCCCAACAATGTAATTATTTTTATTACCCAATTCACAAACTCCATCACCATTACAAAAATATTACATGTTTTGCATATATAATGTAATTAGAGGCACCAGTAATGAAAAATGAACTGGATAATGTAGAAGAAAAAATAATAATACCAAGAACTACTGATGGTATATCATCACTATAAATAATTATAGGTTACACTGCATGTAGTTTTCTTTCCCCTCTTCCTCGTGATTCGTTCTGACCCCCCCAAAGTTGCACCACTATACTAATTTGGGTGATATTTCCCAGAAGAACCATGTCCACCACCTATGATAGATCAAGAAATATAACTCTAGCTGCCATACATATAGGGTTCACAATTTATCCTTCTATTACAATGGTTTTGTCAAACACCACCATTACTAACCGTCTATTAATGTGACCCACAGAATTTATGTAGAAGCCCTATATTATCAAGAGATGTCCACTCTACTAGGGGTTGGGGATAATGTTAATGATAGTGGCCCGACCTACCACACTATTAGAAAATCAAAAGATAAAGATCATGTGTAACTGAATTTTCCCCCATTCCATTCAGATTTCCACTACTCTAGCTAATGTTGTTACATTGATGTTTCATACACTCAAAAGTCCAACCCCATGATAATTTAGTTGGAACTACCTATCTTACCCTATAATTATCCCTCAGGTTCACATTAGTTATGAGTGCCTGATTTACGACCTGAATAAACATCTTTAAAATAAATAGGTTGACTTAAGAATTAATCTCAAACATAATCCCTTGCTATAGGTGTCTCATTACAGCTATCTCATATCCTTCTAACACTAGATACAAACAATATAGATCTTTAAAACCTCCAATACAATCCATCACAGGAATGTTCCATTGATTCAACCACATAAATTCTTTGGCATTTTCAAATCTCTTCTCAATTGGATAGAAGTGCTACATGTACTTCTCCAAAAATTTCTTCCATAAAATGAAATTTTCCTATCAGTTCCATTCACAAATGTCCCACCAAAACTAAAATAATCTACATATAATATAAGTTTCCAAATTAACACACCTTTCACTAGAGGTCTCCAAATGTTCAAGTCTCATCTAGATATAGAAAACCTAGAACTCAACATCCTCTAGTACACCATCTCTAGTATAATTTAGAGGGTGATTTAGATGTAACTCGATCATCAGGTTATATATTCTCTTCACTACTTTCCCCATGTATATTTCAATTAATTTTATAAATAAATTGAATTTCTCTTGGAACATATCCCATGATTTTTCACGAGGCACTATAGCGCCTCAGGTTTCATTACTGGAAAATCATCTCCATCTATCTCCTATCATCATCCTCTCAAGAGGCATTGTTAAGGAAGAAAAAATTTTCAATTCCAAACATAGCTAATTGGACTCATAATAGAATTTTAATAACATTTTATATATGATTAATAATTATAAAAAAAAATTCACCATGTATCACCATGACGTCAAAACTGAGCTGCTACCACTACCTTTAGCCACCCTACTCCATGGTCTTGGTAATATTAGTGAATTTTAATTATTCAATTTTCACATTTAGATTACCATTTTAATATTATTTCATTATATTATCACTTATAATTTTACATTAGGTATCTTTTTCATGTCCATTTCACAAGAAATGAGAAATAGTTTAAGCGTTACAAAATAACAAAAACCTATTTTCCAGTGCATGCCTAAAATGATGGATGCCAAAAAATAATCTCGAGTTCTTAAAATGATGAATGAATACATAACCTTCATGTCATAATGGGACACATGTTAATTTAAAACAATTTTCATAATCATATTTACATCAAAAAACAAGTGAGTCACTATGGGTGAAATAATGTTGTACTATAAAAATAAAAAAACAATAACAGAAATAACACCCTTGGTAGTTGGATTCTCCCCCCACACATGGGTTTTCATCTCTCATGTCAGAGGAAATTATCGAGGCCCAACTCTTAAATGTATCTTTAAATTTATTTTCAAAAGAGAATGAAGATATAATAATTAAATTAAAACTAGACTCTAATACCACTTTGAAATGTCTCGACATGGGTGACACATACTAGTTCCCTGATCTGGTCGATCATATGATCTCAAGCGCACCTCCCCACACTGTAGAGGCTATTGAATAACAACATGGGTATGATAATTCATTAATGGGGAGACTATACCCTCTTTAATTAGAGAAATAGAACAGTGAAAATAATAATCTATAGTGGAATCATATATAAATCCAAAAATAATTCTAATATCTCATGATTACCAAAGCAGTAATCATAATATGAAACTAAAATTGAAAATATTCCATATAAATGTAACAGTCATGTGAATATAATGAAAAATTTAAATTATGACATTGATGAATCTTAAGATGGTACCAAACCCTGTCTGGTTCTACCATCCATTATTTATCCACAAATTAACCATCTTACATAGAGACATTTCCCTTATCATTCCTTGCAACAATAATGTCTATTCGGGTATTGATCAGGCCATCTGTGTTGGGTGTGAGTATGAATTATTAGGCCACAAAAAATGGTGTGTAAAAAAAATCCCCTCTATAATAGTGTATGGAATTATATATATAATTATATATAATGTATAAATAAATATTTTATCCAATTATCAAATATTATTTTATTTAACCATATAATCCCCCAGGTTCTTAAGGACACCCAAACATCAAAATCTTCCTCATTCAATGTCGTAGATTGATCCATCCCGAAGAAACATCACATTTCAATTCCCATGTAACCATTCAATATAATTTTTTGAATGTGCATGTTACCATTTCACATGTAATATCACATAATTGAATGGGAATGTTACCATAAATCCTACTTGGTGAAATGTCCATGTTAGCATTTAACATGTAATAACACATACCTTAATGAGAATATAACAATTCATAATACTTGTCCAAATTTACATGCTACAATCTACCATTCAATATCACATAATAAACAACATCAAAATATAAAACATATCTCAACCACCACATATTAATTCATTAATTAATTAATTATACTCACAATTTAAATATCTCATAATTAATATATCATTTGTTAACACATATAATGAAATTAATATATCATAATTAATCTTCTATTAATTATCTCAAGTCATATATCTTGATGTCTCAAAATTAATTCATTAATTAATTATCTCAAACCAATTATGTCAACATTTTGTAATTAATCCCATAATTAATTATCTAAGTCAAAAATCCCTAAATATATAAATTAATCCTCATGTTAACTATCTAAATGGGAATCCCCAAAATCAAATAATTAAATCTCAAATTAATCTTCAATTTCAACAATAATCCAATTAATGAATTAAGAATTTTATAAATAACAAAACCATAAATCTTATAATTGATCCTCAAACTAATTTTCTAATTGGGAAACCCTAAAAATTTCATAATTAATTACCTAAATGGGAATCCCCTTATTATCATTATTAACTCTCCAATTAATAATAAATTAAAAAAAATTCAATAAATGAAATGGCCACATTAATAATACCATATTAGATATTCTAATTTCTTAAGAATAATATAAATCATAATAAATTTATACATATATAAAAATAAAGAATATGGGATTTCAATAT
This sequence comes from Viscum album, assembly GCA_963277665.1. NCBI lineage: Eukaryota > Viridiplantae > Streptophyta > Magnoliopsida > Santalales > Viscaceae > Viscum > Viscum album. The sequence continues at coordinate 1,540,608,654 of OY728150.1, forward strand.
GATATCACCTATATGAAATCATCAATGAATGATCACCCAAATGAAATCCCCAATAATTGAGTAGTATAACGATGTAGATCTCGATCCAAATCTCAATACTTTAAATCAAGAGTACAAAAATTAAGACCATTAAAAGATAGATCTAGATATAGAATCATCCATCAGGATCTCACCAAATGATACATATATATCCAATACAATGTTTTACATCATTTAATGATTATGGTATGAATGGGGGAAGAATGAGGGAGGAACAGAAAAAGAATTCACTTAGTGGGAGATAATTGGACATCGAAATGGGATTTGACTCCTGAATAAAGAATGTCAGGAGAGACATAAATTCATTTTTAGATTTTCCAAAATGTGAAATAGTACCTATTGTAGAATGGGGGGTCAAAATAATAGAGTTTTAAGGGGGGGGGGGGTGTTGGATAATTCTTAAAATAAATTTTATTTAGAATTAATTCACACATAGAATTATCTGGGATGGGACACAAGGTTTTTCCTAACCATTCACTCCACTGGTGGCTAGAGATTATGTCAATGATAGTGTGATAGACTATCTAACGAGTTTCAAATCACTAGGGAAAGGTCTATGGTAACTTACTTTCCCCCCACGCCACTCTGTTTTCCACTGCTCTAACTAATGGTGCCATAATAAAGCTTCATGATCTCAAAAGTCGTATACCCTGATTGTCTAGATAAAACCACCCTTCCTGCAATCGAAGCCTCTCTTTGGTTCCCCTCACCCATGAGAGCCTGATCCACTACACCATCAAACATATTTATTCTAACAAGGTTAAATTGATACTTAATATATCACATAAGACAATCTTTATAGCCTCTCATCATAGCTCTCTCATATCATTCTAATGATGGAGAAAAACATAATAGATCTATGAAGAATAAAAAAAAATAGACAAATTTCATTTTCCCCTGAGTCATACACATAAAACCTGATACATTGTTCTGTCTTATTTTATCTGGACAGTTGTATTGTAGGATCTTCTTAAAAAATCCCTCTCATAGCATGTCATCCAACTATCCATTCTGTGCATGAATGTAACACCAGCACTTCACTGATCCTCTTAGCATATAAGTGGCCAACCAGAACCTTTTATATATAAGTGTATCCAAATGTTCAAGTATCATTTGGATAGAATCAAACCAAAAATAATCTCTCTTAGGTCCATCGTCTCAAGTAAAAGTCTGAGGGTGATCCATGTGAAACTCACTAATTAGGTCAGAAATGATCTTTACAACACGCCAAAGGTCTCTTTCCATAAACAATATTAAAAAGATAAGTTTTCTTAGAATTACTCATCTTCTCACACTCTCTTTACTACATTTGCATGAGGTTCTACTACTAGAGGATAATCTCCATTCATCTCCTTTTTTATCTTCTCAACCAACATCATCATAGAGGAATAAATCTAAAATTCCAAACACTGGTCTTAGGACTCAGAGAACAACTATAATCATATTAAATATAAGTTTAATAATCATATAATGTATTTTTCCTATGTCTCAACACATGGTCCAATCCAAGGAAGTATAACTACCCTTAAACACCATACTCATAGGTCTTAGTTATCAAAGGGAATTCTCATTATTCATATTTCCCATTTCGACGTTTAATTATTCATATTATGTCATTATTTTACCACTTCCAATTTCATATTTGGATACGTTTTCATTTTAATTTTACATGTAAGGAAAAAAATTAAGTTAATTAACATACAGAAAACATAATTACACATCCATTCCTAGAATTATTCATGTTAGAGAATATTCATCAGTGTCTAGAATGATGCATGCAGAATCAACCCCTATGCAATACTATGTCATATGTTAATTTTTAAAAAATTTCATAAACATAATAACATCACACAAAAAGTGAATCATTGAATGGGAAATGATATTTTTTTGTAACAACAATGAATAATAACAACCATCCCCTGTAAGTACTTGGATTTCCCTTTGTAACTCCAATTCAAGAGCTCTTAAATGAGGCTTGACTCTTCCTTGTACCCCTCTTATCATTCCCCAAATCGTAAGAAAAAAGGAAAAGAAATGGAAACTGGCTCTAATACCATATTGTCATTGCCCAAACTGGGTTCCATGAACAAGTTCCCTCATCTGGTCAGACACATGACCTCATGCATGCCTCCACATATAGAAGAGGACATCGACTTGTAGAAAGTGTCTTAAAAGTCATTCAATGGAAGAAAATACTATCTTTTATCAGAGTAATAAACCATATGAAATAATAAAAAACATTGAAAGCATAAAAAATTCCATATAAAATACAAATATCTTAAGATAATCAGTGATAGAAATAAAAACATAGAAATAAAATAGAAAAGATGCCTTGGTAATTTAGGTTTCACGTGTCCAAAAAGGAAACTAAAAATAAAGACGCTGATGACCTCCATGATGGTCTTAAACCCCATACGGTTCCCTCATCAAATCTCCTTCCCCAAATTAGCCATCTAAAATAGTCCATTTTCTCATAACCTATCCTAAAACAATAAAGTCAATTTTTTTACCAATTAGGAATACTGAGTCGTGTGTGTGTACGAATCAGTAGTCCACCACCAATAGTGTGTAATGAAAATCCAAACAATAATATTGTATTTAGATATATAAATAATTAAAAATAATAAATACATAAATATTTATTCCCATTATTATATATTATATATTATTCCCCATAAACCCCCCATGTTCTCGAGGACACACGAACATCAATTCCTACTTCGAACCATACTAGATTCCAATCCCCCTAAGTGATATCACTTATTACATTCTATGTTATGGCTCCCTATAACTTGTTTAATGTCAATGTTTCCAATCACCATCTAATATCACATAATTGAATGGGAATTTTCCATTCATCAGACTTGGTCAAATATCGATGTTTCTATTTTCCATGTAATAACACATAATTTAATGAGAAAGTTACCATTCATAATACTTGACCAAATGTAAATGTTTCTATTCAACATTCAATAAACCATAATAATCCACATCATAAGATTACACAAATCTCAACCAATGATAATTAATTCATCAATAAATTAATCATACTCACAATTTCAATATATCATAATTAATCAACCATATATTTTCTCCTCACATGGCATCAATACCTCAAAATTAACCTATAAGTAATTATCTCAAATTAGATATCTTGATATCTCATAATTAATTCATCTAATAATTACTTCAAACCAATTATCTCAGTATCATATAATTAATCCCCTAAATAATTATCTACATCACAAGTCGCTAAATCTCAAAATTAACAATCCAATTAATTATATTAATTCACAAGTCCCAAATCTCATAATCAACCCCCAAATTAACCATGAATTACTAAATAATTTAATTAATCAATTGTCCATTTTCTAAATAAAAAATCCATAAATATAATTATTAATCGTTCAATTAATGATCTAATTGGGAATACCCCCATTATTATAATTAATTCTCAATTAATTATTAAAATTTAAAGGCCCTTAATCTAATGATTAACACCCAAATTAATCATTTATTTCAAAAATTGTAAAATTAATCAAACTATCACATTAACTAACAAAATTTAGAAATTTGAATTTCAAAAGAACAATAGAAATATTAATACATGAATACACATATCATATTGACGACTATGTGAATTTAATATTAAAGAACCTACCAAAATTCATAAATGATTAATATCTACACAGAAATCCCAAAAAATGAACAACAGAATGATATAGATCTAGATCTTAATATCAGAACCCAAAATCACAAATAAAGAATATCAATATGATAAAAATATAGATCTAAATCTAGAATAATTGATCTATATCTCAAAAATATGATATAAATCTATCCAATAGTGTTAATTACATATTTAAAAGAAAGCATAATGAATTTAGGAAGAACGAGTGATGAACAAGCGAAGAATTCGATATCCTATAGTGTTGTGGCCATCGATATTATATTTTACTCATGAAGAACAGTGATTGAGAGGTCCTGACATTTGTTTCGGGACCACCAAAAATATGAAGGATGATATAGGCTGGAATTTGGGTCGAAATAGGGGTGTTTTGGAGGTTTTGGGAATTTTAATATTTAAATTTGGGCATAATTAATTCCAACTCATGGTTAGATGGGTTAAGGACCACATTGTATCATAACCAAGAACTCCACTATCGGTTAATGAAAATGTCAATCATAGTGTATAGGGCTACTAAACTAGTGTAAAATCACCAGAAAAAGGTACTTTGTCCCTCACATTACCCCCCGACCACTCTATTTTCAACTGATCAGGCTAAAGTCTTCATAATGATGATTCCTACTCAAGGAAGTCATACCCCTTGATCATACCACAGAAACAACCTATCCTAAACTACAAGCCTCCCTAAGGTTACCCAATGTTATTATATCCACATCAACCACTACAACAAACTTATTTAATAAAAAGTGGTTGACATGAAATTTTATCCTCCACTTAGGCCAATCCTGAAAGTTCCTCATGTCAACTGTCTCCATTCCTCCAAATTTTAGAGAAAATCACTGCAGATCTATGAAGTGTCCAACATAACCAATCATAGTCATGTTCCACTGATTCAACTACCTAAACTACAATTATCTATCCAATCCCAATGTCTCTAGAATGAACTGTGGTAGGATCTTCTCCAAATATTCATTCAATAACGTTCCATCATTATGTCGAGTCCATGCAAGAATATACCACCAAATATTCAATAATATTATTGTATATAAGTTACCAACCTGACCATCCTATTGGCATGGGTAACCAAAAGTTGATGTATCAACTAAATAGAATCAACTAATAACTCAGATCCCTCAAATCCACCCCCTCTAGTAAAATTCAGAGTGTTCTATACCTAAAACTCCCATGTTAGGTCAAATATGCTCTTCAAAACCGTCTATAGGTTTCATTCCATGAATTTAATAAAGCGGATGAATCTATTTTAGAACTTATTCCATGCTCCCTCACTAGAAAATAAATGGTCCGTAGGTTCTACTAATAGAAGACCATCTAAAACTATCTCTATTATTCATCATATCAAAAAAAACCCTCCTAGATACCTAACTCTATAGTCCCAAACGCACATCTTTGGACTCATAATATAACATTAATAATATTATATAATGCTAGAATAATCACAACAATTAATTTCCCAAATTATCTCCACATGGTCAAAACCGAGGTGTTATCACTACCCTTAACCACCATCCTCCTGTGTATTAGTTATCTAGGGGAATTATAATTAATAATGTTTCTCATTTTGAAATAAAATTATTCATATTATAATATCATTTTATAACATCCAATATCAAATTAGAAAAATTTCCAATTTTAATTTCACAAAAGGGAAATTTTTTTTGTTCAAAAACTTATCCAAAACCCATTTTCCATGAAATACCAGAATAATGCATGTCACAATATAATTATGAGTGACTAAAATAATGAAATATGACTCAACACTCATTCCATACTAGTCCATGAGTTAATATTCAAAAAATTATAGAAACAAAATAACATCACACATCATGTGCAAAACACACGGTGAACTAATATTCAATAGTAATAGTGAACACCAACAAAAAACAATTCCCCCCCTAGGTTCTTGGATTTTCCCCCTTAACTGGGTTTGTTTATAAAAATGAATGAGCTCATTAATGAGTCCCAAATATTCATATTCTCATATCAACTATTCAACAAAAATTTTGAAAAAAATAATACAAAAATGGTATATAATACCACTTTGTAACATCCTGTTCCAGGTTCCACACACCAAGGCCCCCATCATGATGCTCCTCCCCTTATGATAGAGGCTTATGACTAACATGGAGGGTATGATAAGTCATTATTAGAGAGACTATACATTAATTGATAGTATTAATACACCATCGTAAATTATTATAAAAATAGGAAGCATATATAAATCCATAAACAATACCAATATCTCAAGATAATCAACACCTAAAATAGAATATCAAAATGAAATAGAAAACATTCAATGCTAAAATAAGCATCGTGTGTCTAAATTTAAAAAAATATAATGGCATAAAAAACTCCTAAGAGGGTCTCATACAACATTCGGTTCCCTCATCCAGCCTCTATCAACGAAACATTAATAGAACATAAAGCCTTTGTTATGAAACTATCTTGCAACAATAAAGAATATTTGGGAACGGAATAGGTAGCCCAATTAGAGTTTGAGTATGAATAAGTAGGCCACTACATATGGTGCATAAAACAAATCCAGTCAATAATAGTGTATTAATTTATATAAATAATAAAATATAATACATAAATAAATTGCTTTTCACATTATTAAATATTTGTTATTTAGCCACATAAACCCCTCGAGTTCATGAATACATCCGAACATAAATAATTGATCTAGCCCATTTAGATGTCTAATATATTCCCAAGGGATATCACATTTGAATATCCATGTTACCATCCCTTATACTCTGCAGAATGTCAATTTTACCATTCACAATTTAATATCACATCATTGAATTAGCATGTTACCATTCATCATACTTGTTCAAATGTTCTTATTACCAATTACTATGTAATATCATATAATTGAATGATCAAGTTACCATACATAGTACTTGGCCAAATATCCATGTTACCATTTACCATTCAATAACCCATAATAAACAACATCACATGGTTACACATATAGCAACAACAATTAATTGATTTAACAATTAATTAATCTTACTCACAATTTCAACATCTCTTAATAAATCTTTCATTAATTATCTCATCTACTAAAATAAATAGTTAATAATCAATCTAACATTAATTATCTCAAATCATATATCATGATATCTCTTAATTAATTCACCAATTAATTAATTCAATGCAATTTTTTTAATATCTCGCAATTAATCCTCCAATTAATTATCTAAATTAGAAATACCAAAATTTTATAAATAATCTTGTTATTTATTATGTAAATGGAAATCCCCTAAATATCATAATTAAATCCGAAATAAATCATCAATTTCATCATTAATCTAATTCATCAATTTTCTATTCTCTAAATCACAAATCTTTAAATCTCAATAAAAATATTCTAATTAATTATCTAAATAGGTGGCCCTTAAATATCAGAATCACTTCCACCATTAATTATCTAACTTGATTATCCCTTAATCTCATGATTAACACCACAAACAATCATCTATTTTCGTAATTATCCAATTAGTCAAATGACCACATTAACTACCCCAATTTTGAAAATCATATTTATATAGAATTATAGAAATCCTAAAACATCGATACATGTCTCAAAATCATGACTATTAGAAATGAATATTATACCACCAACCACAATTCTTCAAATAATAATTTACCTAACATAATTCCCACAATAAATTGCATCACAGTGATTAAGATCTAGGTCTGATTCTCAAAACCAATAATCAACATTAAAGAAATAAAAATATTGAAAATAAAGATCCAGATATAGTATCATAGATATAAATATCCCTAATTATATTTATATATATATGTCCATTATAGATGATTAAATCTCTTAAGTAAGGAGTGAAGAATTTGGGAAGAATTAGGGAAGAACCAGAGAAGAATTCCCCTCTTGGGAGAGAAGATGCCTTCGATGAATTCAATAATTCGTGAAGAACAAAGTATGGTAGGGTATAAAATTCATCTAGAGATCTCCCAAAATGTAAAATAGGACATAGGGCCTGATGGGGGTTGAAATAGAAGTGTTTTAGGGGTTCTAGGAATTTCTATGTCAAATTAGATGCTTAATAAATTCCCTCACATGAATGGAAGGGCTGAGGCGCATATTTTGACCTAACTGTGTGCCAAACATGAATTTTCTATTTTATGGATCGCATTTATTCAAAATAGGGCCAACAACCATGAAAACCCCCACTATATTGGGATACATGGTTTTCTAGTATGATTATTTTTCTAAAATTTCTACACAAACACACCCCATGTTAAAACCCAAATAAAAAATACTCAACACATAATAATGGAGTACCTGTAAACATTCCTAAGAAATCGATATAATATTTTGGGATCTTACACTTATATACATTTTATTAATGTATATAATAGGGTTATGTTCTGTAGTTTATGTATTCATAAATCAAGTCTCCAAGATTTATAATAACTTTCCTCTAATAAAAACTACAATGACCCTGGACCTAGTTTCCAAGAGACAATGTCTACATTATTACACAGTTATAAGATTTTGGAATTAAATCCTAATGGATGGAATAGTATCAAATTCTTCATAAACTAGAAATGTACATGATTCCCATATTTTTAAAAAAGTACATTAATGTTTTCTATAATATCATTTTTCCCCTCTATCATATTCCAATATATCAATCATAGTACACATTGAGGAATCCTGGATATGACACAAAAACATGGGGAATAAAAAATCTGAATAAGTGTTATGTACGACGAATGCTATCATGAATCACTATAGAAATGTACACAATAAAACAAATATTTCATGTAATAATTAAAACGAGAATAATGTTCATCCATAGATGATATTAAGGAAAAAACAACATAGATAATAATAAATTTGGAAAGGTAAATAATGAAAACATATGAAATTTAATCATTAACATGACTATCATAAATGGATAAAGCCTCATAAAAATGGAAATGAAAATAACTAAAAATACATGAAATTTAAATAAAATCTTGTAATGAAATGCATCCAAATATAATATCATTGATAAAATATATTTAATAATAATAATTTAATTCTCAATGGATGAAATTATTAAATTTTTTATGTTATTAAATAAGGCATCTTGATACCTCTTCTATAAATACTATTCATAAAAATATTTATAATTATAAGAAGAAACCCATTTAATACCAGCTTACTGATTTTATTAATGGGACAATTGATGCATCAATTATAAATCTATAATGAGGCCCACACAAATATGCAGGTCCAATGAATTATTTATATATCATGTAATATACTCAATTCATAAAAAATATTCCTTACTATTAAAAATCATTATTTTAGAATGTATATAAATCCTCATTTTATCCCTAGTTAATCAAATAACATTAAATGAAAAAAATATATGTGTAAATTATATACAGTTTATGAAATAACAATATATTTTATAAATAATAATTATATTTAATAGAAATATAATTTTTAATTATTAATGGAAAATAAATAATTCAATGGAAATTTAATAAATAGAAAAATTAATCAATGAAGTTAATGTCAATAATTTCCAAATAAAAACTGATCATAAACCATCAATAAAAAGGATTATTATTTGTATCAATAAAAACTATCATGAATTTTTTATAAGTAAAATAATGGTTTTTTATTTATGAATAGAATTACAATAAAAATATATTTTATAATGTAATGAGGAAAGTATCATTTGATTTAGAAAACAACCTTTTAAATGTAAATGTTTGGAAAAGGTTAATAAAATTATTATTTTTTAAAATGTCCATTGATAATTATATAAGAATAATTGGAACATTGATTAGTATTGATGATAACAAATTACATAGATTACATACACATTTATAAAAATATTCCTTATAATTTTTCATTAAATTCCGAACAGTCATTGTTTGGAAAGTTACATGATGATTTAATTAATTGTTTTTATAAAAATCTAAAAATAGATAAAAATACATTTAATAAATCATTTTTTCAAATATGAGAAACATTTTTTAAAATTATTGTAGAAACAAGGTTCTGGAAGATAAAAATTTTTCTAATGAATAGATAAATGAATTCGTATTTTACAAAAACAATTATCTATAATTTTAAGAAATAAATGGTTAAAAATTGTACTATCACATGACAAAGTCATTAATAAATAATTTAGATGAAAATTAAATGGGTTTATTATCAAATGAAGAAATAATTTTGTTCAATTATATTGATGAAAAAACTATCTTTATTAAACTGGGTGTGCGAAATAAACCCTTGAAAAGATCATAAAGTTGAAATGATAATTAACCATAAATAATTTGTTTTAGAAAATTTAAATCCACATAAATCAAGTAGATATAAAAGAAATTTTAATCAAAATTATATATGAACATAGTCATATAATACAAATGAAAGATAAGTCTTAATATAACCAAATTAAAGTAAAATGAGTTATCATATATGTCATCACTTGGTATCATTTAATTAAAATATCATTGAATAAATAATTCAAATTTGAACATATATATACCTTATATTTTGAATGATTAATGATATAACATGTAATTGAGGAAATACATACACCATATAAAAGAACACTGATTCACATCAAGAAAATATGCCTCACTGAAGGGGAATTAAGAAAAAGTCCCTTTCGAAGATCATATCGATTATTAGGGGATTAAGGAATAAATTTATTACTTGTATCAAGTGTAAATAAACATAAAAAATTTTAAATAAAAAAATATTCAAATACCAGTACACACATAATTTTAACATTAAATAATATATGGACTATATTTTTATCACAATGAATAGAAATTATGTTTTGAAATCCTTTAATACACACTTAATTTTGGTTGAACAAGATTTAACCTCATGTATTGAGATTTTATACATGTTATTAATCTAAAAAATAACCATATTTATATTTACAATATCATATAATATCTATTTATAATTATTATCACCAATTTATTAACAATCATTCATTATTTATACTGATTTGGGTCTTAACTATTGTGTTTACACATTTTAACTTTTTCTTGAAAGCTACAGATCTTGAGAATATTGAACATTTCCATATTATAAAAAATAATAAGAATGATACAAATATAATATTTAAATATTAAATCTACTTAAAATATTAAAATTTAATGATGTTTTTCAGAAATGAAATATGTTACAATCATGGAGATGATATGTCGTATGTACAGAAATGTAATGTTTCTATTTTTCAATGATCATTACAGAAAAGAGAAAAATAATATATAATATTTAAAGAATTATATTAATATCTAATATTATATATTAATTATTTGAATATATATATATATACATAGCATCCATATGTAGTTATTATTAAATGTTTTTCATATAACATCATGAAGGGGGTACTCCCCACATATATGAATGATGTTATCCTATTTAAGTGAGAGAAAATGTTTGGAATGAAATGATATATTATCTTTTAATAGATAAAAATATTTCATGAATATCCTAATTATTTCATATATATTTACCTTCAATGTAAACCATTATTGAAAAATGCATCACATCTCTTCATGATGTGGGAGCCAACCATGCACACGAATGATGTTACCATATCCCAAATAGAATTGAATGTAAAAATGTATATACATATTATAAAATTGAACTATATGTTTAATTTTGTAAGAAATATCATTTATATTTTTTAGATTCATCAACATAACCAACTATGATAGGCTTTTATGTGAAATGTGTCACATTTTTTTGCGAGGTGGTAGTCCGTTGTACACATAAGCCACTCTATCATTTCCCATTTGAGGGAAGAGGAAATGAATATAGGTATTTAAACTAAAATAATGGAAAATAGTTTCATGTTATATACATTTTATTATTATATAAGAATAAAAAATAATATTTTAAGGATATAGTAGAAGAAATAAAAAAAATGAAGAGTTTGGAAGTTTACCTCATGTTAGACCACCTATTTAGGATTATACCAAAAGTATTCCTAGATTGGATTTGGGATAAAAGAATCCTAGGATGATGAGATAGTTGATTCAAAATTATTTGAGAAGGGATTGGCCACACAAAAATGGTATTATTGTTTGAATAAGATTAAAGAGGGTATGGTCTTTTATAAGTGAGGTGAGTGAGACACTTGTATTTTTTGAAAAGAAAAATGCGTGACCACATTTATCAAATGATAAAAGGGTAAAAAAGGTTATTATATATATTTATACATTATGAGGTCAAAATATGTCCAAAAAATATATTTCATACAATATATTATGTTATTCTAAAACATATTTCTTTGGTTTACACATAGTAAACACATTTTTACCTTAATCGCATCAATAAATTTTTACTATGTTCACTATTAATTTTAGTCAAAAATAAATTCTAAATTATTAAATAATATAAACTATTATGTTTGAAAATATAAAATCCAATTTTCCATATTTCACTCATATATGTGAAAAAACTGAATTTAAAATAAATGATGTATTAACAATGTGAATATGGTTTTTCAAATAGAAAATATTCAAAAGTTTAGAATGATTTTATATTAAAAGTAAATAAAAAAATTATTACTATAACCAAAATTAGAGAAATATATATATAAATGAAATATTTTTAATATTAACCCAATTAAAAATTTAATTCATATTTATAAGTTATTTAATTAGAAAGATAGTTTTAACTAAAATCAAATAGTTTTCATTATTACTAAGAAATAAAAAAAATTAAAAAAATTTAAAACATGAATCCTAATATAATTTTCATTTGTTTATTTCAAAAATTAATATTATTTTTTCTACTAAATTTCAACAATTCGTAAATGTTAATATTATATTCTGTTAAATAACAATCAATAAACTGTGTTTTCGAAAAATACATTTTTAAAAAAATATATTGTTTTCATTTAAAAGAATCTTATTTTATTTATAATAATTATATAACCATAATTTTCATAATTTAGTTAGTACTATAAATAACCAATAATAATATGGATAATTTATAATAGCATAGTAAATAATGTTTCATTTTTTACTTAGGGTTGATTGTTCAACAAGTTTTCAAAGAGATTATATTAAAAGAAATATATTTAATGAGTTTTTTAGTCTCACATTATCATTTCACATAAGATATTGAGTATAATTTTTTTATTTTAGAGTTTTTGTGTGTTATACTTAATATTATTTTATGTATTTACTTATATGGATATAAATTAATTATAATATAAATTTTGTTCAATTTTTTGTCTTTCTTTCAAAGGGTTTCAGAAGAAATAATTTTACAAATTTTAGGTTAAATGTTTTGATAAACCAAAAAAAAGGTTATTATTTTTTAATTCATACAATAGAAAATATTCTTCCAACAACCATAAACATGATTTTATATTTCTATTTATTTATATAATTTCAACATTTCATTAAAGAAAAACTACGATTCCATTTTTCTCTAGTCATTTTGTAAATGGGTTTTAAATGGAATAGATATTTCAATATCAAGGAATGTTTTTATTAGAAGTGAAATTAATGTTTTTTATAATTACAATGATGGAAATAGAATATTTATTATGTTATTATTATGTTATATTTTTTGGTAGTTATTATAATGAAATTTGAGTATCATATAGAACATGATCATGGGTGATCCTGATATAGCTCTCTAATACTTTGGTTAAATTGAAAACATTATCTGGTCAGGGATTCATCCTCATGGATTTTTTGAATTTACTAGGTAGGTTATTAAATTTTTATAATTCATTGTAATAGTGTTTGTAATATATACAATAAATTTTTTTCCCATGATGGATACATGATTTATCTACTATTTATATTAGGTTTCACTAAAATATAATGATTTCTCAAATAAGGATAATGAATTGATGTTTAAAAGAATGTTTGTGATACTTCATTAAGGGTAAAATGTGTATCATTATAAAAATGTTTTAATAAATGTTTCTTTTTTTAATAACACCTTAATTTGTACTTATTTATCCGTTATCTTTTCTTATGAATTTTTTTCATTGATTTGGGCTGTGAAGATTAATTATATGGTAGAAATGTTTATTTTGAGCTCAATTAATAATATGAAAAATGAAAATTTTCATATTAAGTATTTATGGTAAAATGATTTTATATCTATCATTTAATATGTCCATTAATGATATTGTTGTTCTAATACCACATTCTAAAATGTTTGTCACACAGTTTTAACTATTATTATAGACATTGATGTTTCCAATACCAAAATTGGGTAGATATTTCATGATAAAAAAATTATATCTGAAAAATAATATATTTTAAAAAAATGTATATTTAGTGTAATTTGAAACATCTTTCTATAATATTTATTTATGAAAGTGTGATGAAGTAATTATATATAACTCTAAAATTTAGAGATCATTTCGAATATTGGAAAATAAATTATAATCCAAATATACAATTTATATATATTTTAAGACCATTTTTTCATATACGTTGATAAAAACATTAATACTAGAGATCATTCTATTCAATATAATAGAAAAAATTAAGAAAATATGTTGATTGTGTATTTCCCATAAAATCGTGATGGAATAATGGAGAGAGAATTTCAAAATATTACAATAAATTAGAATGAATATATTTAATCATTGGGGTGAATTTCTTAAGGATCTCAAGGTATGTATCTCATTGTGTTATAAAAAAGAAAAACATTTATTTTATAACATGGATTAAAATGAAGTCATTTAGATGTTCAAGAAAATTAATAACCATGAGAGTTATGATGAAGTGGATCTTTGGGTTATGAAAGTATATATAGAGTCAGAAGAAATTTTCCATGGACTATTAGACATCAATTGAAATATTGAAATGAAATTTTTAGAAAAATGATGAAGGAAGAAATAATATACAAAAAACCCTATAGGATATTTTCTAAATTAAACATATAGAAAATTTATTCAATGAAAATAAGAAATCAATCAATTTGAAAAATAAGTGAATGGAGATCATGAATGTATTGGGGGAATGAATAAGGAAACCAATATGATTAAAGAAATATATGGTAACACACAAGGAACTACTCATGCTATAACGCTTCAACTCCTTGAATATTGGGAACTATACATTTTTAGTATACCATGTAAAAGATATTTAAGGGTAATAAACAGAAAAACAACCTAATATAAGAGATAAAGATAAAAATACAGTCCCCACCATTTTTATTGGAATAATAAACTAATGTTGTGTAATGTGAAATCACTATTCACCTAAAAATAGTTAAATATTTAATTAATTTGGGTTATATGAATTCATTTATATCCAATATGTTTTATACAACTATTGAATCACATCGTAGATAATTTTATGTAAACATATCTATAAAAACACATAGTTATAGAATTATTATACAATATGGTGTGGATTCATCCCTAGTAAACTTATATAGAATGATTATTCATGCTGAACTATTAATTATTCATTTAGTAGAATATGAAAAATATAATATGAATGTATTATCACTAATTAATTAGGGATCATATATATTTATTATAAAAATAAAATTCTATAAATATTTTGAAATATCCTATGATTCATTTCTAATTCATTGGTTATTAGGAATCTCCATTATAAATTTAATTCAATGCTTTGAGTGTTAATACCTAATAATGAACCAAATTATCCTAAGTGGTTGAGATAAAAGAAAAACATTGACTTTTATGACGTTCCAAATTATAATGAATTTACTTATGTATTATTTATTGAATTTCCCAGCACGTTCATAGATCATGAGGCGAAGTTCTTTTATAGAACATATACACAATCTGAATGGTTTATTAAAGAGCATTAACAAGATGTACATAATAGATTTGTGTGTTTTAAATAAGAAACAATAAGAGCAGTTAGAGAAATGTTTTATCAAAAATTCCACATAAAAATAGGTCGTACAATATCCTTTTTCATGAATATAGGTGGGTCAAAATCTATTACATCAACTACTGAGAGGTACAAATGATCACCATAGTGAATAATTATTCACCACTATATATTAAATAATTAATTGAAAAATATTGTGTAGCATAATCATTATAATATTTTTTAATTCAATTTATACATCATCAACCAATGGTTATGATAAAACATATTCCATATATATCCTTTAAAAGATGACATGGAATCTACGAGTCCATAATTATTCCATTTTAACTAATAATTTCAATCAAATTCATCATATAGATGATGAAAATTTTATTTATCGACTATCTTGATAAATTATTAGTGGTATTTGTTTAAATATTCTTCATGATACATTAATAAAATTTTGACCATTGATTTTTTGTCCTTAACATATTACATAGGTAAAATTTATATTCTATGTTTAGGTTGTGTGAATTTTTGATGAATTTTGTTTCAATATTATTTAAACTGATCAAAAGAGATGGAATTTTTATGGGCCATTCAAATAAAAATGAAATTATGTAATGTATCTGGATAATATTATTTTCAAAGAAAAATAGTATTCATAGGTCAACCAGGTACTATTAGGTCATTCTGAAAAATTTCACATTTTATTGTATACATAAAAATATTTTAATATTGAAGGGATTAAAGTACACATGTATAGAAGAATTTTTATAGAGATTTATGTAAATAAAGAATAAAATAGTTAATACAGTTTTACACACACTACCTTCCTGTTGAGAAGTAATTTTGATATGAAGTTCTTCTATAATGAAATCATGGGATTCATTATAATGGAAAATGATAATGTGATTGCCTAATACCCATGGAAAGTTAACACCCATGATAGAACTCTCATATTCATATTCCAGAGTTATTACATTTAATCATCACATGTAAAATATGAATTCATTAATTTATATATAGATTAGTGTGACATAAATAATATAAACAATAGATAAATGTATATGTTCACATTAAATGAATAAAAATGAATTAATTAAAATGGTTAGAGATATTATTGGAAAATTATTTTCCAATGAATTAACATCATAAAGGGGAGAATATAGTAGTTGATTCTCATTAATGAATTGAATCTACCAAATGATCAATGATGAGAATTGAGAATGACCCCATCTTCTTTGGATATATAAAGTATGAATCTAAGCAATAATATAGTGAGGAAGACGACCATATTTCCCAAATGAGTTCTTAAACATATATCAATGAGAAAACCAAATTCTACCAAAAAGATTATTGATATATTCAAAACAATGTGAGAAAAAAAATGGTAAGAATTATGAATTTGACACTGGAAAATATGAAGTTATTACATAATGAAAAAACCATTATGTAACATCAAAAACATATTAAATAAATGGCTATTAGATATTGAGAATAAATCAGTATTCACCATCAACCTATGAATTAGAATCATTGTACTAGGTTATTTGAGAAACTTTCTTTCAATAATTCTTAATGAAGTATATTTTTGAGTAAATATCAAAGTGGATTATATGAAAATATTATAAGGAAGAGTGTTAGAAATCATAGGGGATTATAGAATCCTTACCCATATTGGAATTGAAATGGGGAAAAATTTAACAACCCTATAAAAATTATACCCAAAAGACCAAATGTTACTACCAATATCGATAGGGAACACCAATCATTTCAAGAGTCCACATGATTGAAAGTCAATAATTATGAAAACCTGACAAATAGTTGTGTCATGATGGATGATCTCATTGGATGTTTCTTGGGGTGTGTGTAAGTGAAGATAAATCACAATGAATGGAAATGTATTGTAATATTATGATAATCATACATTTTTCAAGTAACCCTTGTGGGAAATAGCCTATATTGTGATGGGAATGTAAACAAAGTGTTTCAGGAGGCCCCTAGAATGAAATTACCATGTTCATAGACATGGGAGGTTAGATTTAATTTTTTTTATTTAATCATTCCTTCCTTTTTTGTGTGTGTATTATTATAAAAAATATTAGTAATGTCATCCATGATTAAAAGGCCGACCATGCGATGGTTCCAGATCTACGCCATTTAGGATGAAACATGAGTTACCCTGGGTATCTTGGATATGAGGCTTGAAATTGAATTAATTTTTGGTTTTATTTCAAGTAACATAAATTATAAATGAATTTCCTAATGATTTTATGGATATTATTGTGTTTAAAAGGCAAATGTTGGGAAAGAACCAAAGTTGAAAGGTTTACCTGCAATATTATAACCTATAACATAAACTACCCATAATTGGATGATTTAAAACAAGGTTTCCAATTTATTACATTTCAAGGATCATTCTAGTTTATTGATTTGTATAATTAGTAAAAAACATGAATATCATACCTTTACCACACAAATTAGAAACATACACTCAATATCAATATTTATATAAAATCATGACACATATATTTAAAATACCAATTCATGAAAATCACTAATACAGATTCAATGTAGAATTCCATGACACCAACCTCAAGGTGACCACTTAGTCTGACAATGAAGGGGGATATATATGTAACCATGAGTCCCTCCTCCAGTAGGCCAGGGGTTGGTGAGTAGAACTGAAGGTTTGTATATCTCAGTAGTTTGAGACATTACCATCTCCAATAATAGGATCAAGATATATGAAAAATAAACTACAAGAAAAAAATTGAAATATAAGAATAAGAAAAAAAATTCACATATGAATGTATAAATAAAATAAATAAAACTAAAATTGTCTATATAAATACCCAATGGAAAAATAAATGTAGAAATTTAGCAACACCTAAAGGATCAAGCTAGTATTTTCTATCATGATCTATGAAATTTTCCTAAAAACCAATATAATAGTTTTTATATACATATGGTGACCATATGAGTATAATTATTTGGGGAATACCAAAATATCTCAAGCACATGTGAAATAAAAATTCTAATGTACCATTATGATAACAATGGATCGAAAATTACTTAATATGTTGACTATTAAATAACATTCTCTGTAAGACACACTCACTAAATAATTCAGGAAAGTGCAATAACACAATAAGAATAATATAGATAAAAATGGAACCCCTAAATGCTTTCTCTAGTGATTTTATGCTCTCACAACCAAAAATAATACATCTTGGAGCTGTCATATCTTCTGTTTCTTACATCTAACCAAGAACCCCTTGTGAATAAATCCATCACATCATATCTCACCCAAATACCCCTATTCCATGACATAAAAACCATAACCCCAATATAAGGGAATCATGCACATTAATTACATCAAAATTAATGAATTTTTAAAACTATAATATTTTAAAACAAATACATTTTCAATATCAAACATGATACACAACAATGATCCTAAACGTACCATGAAATATTCTTAATAAAATATCGCCATTATAAACTATAAATATATTTGGTGGGTATGAATATGATTAAACTATTTTTTAAATACATTAAAATATTATACATAATATAAACATATTCATTAATTCTATGAAAATTATCATGTGGTTTTAAATAAAATTATATTACATATAAAAAATATATTTCCTTTAAAAAATGTTTTTTATATTTTTTGCGAAAATACATTAAATTAATTATTATTTTTAAAAAATAACTACATTTTTAAAATAGTTAGAATTGATCTATCTTAAGGGTCATTTCTAGGATTTTTAAAGAACTATTTTTCAAATTAATAGTTGAAAATATTTTTTTTATGTAAAACATTAAATAAATATTTTATTTAAATTTATTTATATTTATGTATTTTGAATAGATACAATTTTTCTATGTACAAAGTCTGTTTTAAGAAAAAATATTTTTATTATGTAGTGTGTTTTCATCTTAGTAAATTAAATTGATCAATATTATTGAACATTTTTAATAATTATTATATATTATATATATTCAATAAAAATATTTTACAATCTTCTAATATATTTCTTCATTTACGGGATTATAATAGATTGTTTAAACGCTTAAAACTACATTATTCTAAAAATTTGGTTTTCATTACCTTTTTCAAACATATTTATAATTAATATTTTCCACTAATTGGTATTGAAGTTATCAAAATATATTCTTTATTTCAGATCAAGGGGAAAAAATTTGTTAAATAGAACCAGTTTATTAGTTTTCAAAATGAATTGTATCCATTGAAAAATTTATCATATTAGTAAAAGAAAAATCATGTTAATCAAGGTTATAAAAACGTGATAAGGCATTGATTTTTCATTTTTTATTTTATTTGATGGAATTAATTAAACAATTTTCATTTTATAAATTACCATTAATTTTTTACTGAATACATGTCCATGAAAATGACATATATTATCTTTAAAATAAAGAATGTTACAAAAAATCACACACTTAGTTTTAAATATTATTTATTTGTCCACATAGGGGGAAAATTATGAATTAATCGAAGTGTCTATTTTGAGATTAATAAAAAATTCTCATTATAAAACATTATTTATAATATTTAGTAAATAAATAATGGCCTTGAATTCTTATAAAACCCCAATGCAGTATTTCGCTAATTGATATGAAAAAAAGATGAATTGAATCATATAATATTTAAAGTTATTTAATTTGATTTATTAAAAGTGTTATAAAATATTTATAGATAAATATTACATAATAGTTTTATTTTAATTAATTATATTCATATTACAAACATTTATTTATTAATCTACTTATAATTAATTGATTTTTTTCTATATTGAGAATAATGACATTATATAAAGATAAAAATTTATTAAATTAAATTAAAATTCATAAGAATATTTTAATAGGGGGATGGATATTTTATATGAACTAAAATTTCATACCTTACACATTTATAGGCCCTTTAGAACCATATGTCTTTAGAATAACATTATTATACTTTTCGGTTTTAAAAAATTTCAAGAGTTATTGTCCCCAAAATTATAAAAGTTCATCTACTACCCATTGATATTTAAACAATTTTATCAATATATTTTGAAATTTTCCAAAACAAAATTCAATATAAACCTCCTTTGACACATTATATAGGCCATGTTCTTCCTAAAATTTAAATACAACAATCCTTAATGGGATATATAAAGGAAATATCTCTATGAACAAATAATCACATTAATCAATCATGTTAATTTTTTTATTCTTATACAACCTATAAATCTGTTATTTTTTAATAAAATAATACTTCGTGTTTTAGTAATTTGGGAATTTTTTTATTATTATGAATCCACCATTATCCACCCTATTTCTCATCAAATGATATGTAAATGTATGACTCGTGAATTTGTACGGCTTACTATCTCCACATTGAGATTCAATTCATTTTTCATTACCACTTTTTGGATAAATATTATGATGTTTTTAATGTTTAAAAATTATATTTATAACATAATTATGACTATATTTTTATAATATCATATCATACCTTGGAAAAGGATGGAAAACAATAACATCACTTGTGCGTATATGTGCAATTCCACTTCCACAAATCGATGTGATTCTTTTTTTTCTCCACATTACATTAATGGTAATAATGATGGATTTTATAGATATATATGATGTATATAATATAATAATGAATTAGGAAAGGTGAATTTATATTTACATTAATTTCAATCCATATGTTGAAAAATTAATACAATGTTCATGTATACATATGATCTTCCATCTCTATAAAAATTGTAATTTTTTTTGTATCTACCATTTTTGAGTTACCGTAATAATATATATAAAATGAATATATATGATCTAATATTATTTTAAATGCTTTTTGTTTAGAATTATACTAAATTTAATTTTATTATATATATTTTTAGATAATGTTTGGGGAAATTTGTTCTCGAGGTAAAGAATTTTTTCTCACATTTATTTCCATGGGACACATATAGTATTTACCTCTTGTTTATTTTATATGGTGTTTATGATTGACATAAATAACATTTAAAATTATTCTTATTAGTTTTATTGGGATTTAAATAACTATATAAGGTTATTTTTCCAAGTGTCATATAATTCAAATGCAACCAAAACAGTATAGAGTGTTATGTTGTGATATTATTGTTTATAATGATTTTTTATGATTATGATTACAATGATTAATTATTTTGACATAAATATCAATAAATAAAATAACATTAATAAAATATTAATATCTATTTAAATAAATTAGTTCCAATCATTTTCATTACCAAAATAACTCAAGAGATAAGAAGATATATTTTAATGTAAATAGAATTTAATTATTTCTTCGATAATTTTTATTAAATATTTTTCTTCTAAATATAATTGAAATATTAATTTAAATTATATACTATTATTTTTAAAAGGCCATTTTACCCATTTTTACTTTTTACATAATGGTTTTATGTGGAATCTTCTTGTCAATTTCAGAACAAGGTACTTTGAAATATTTTTTTTCAAATGTCTGAAAAGAATATTTTATTTTAATATATACATGATGAAAAAAACATCGCATTATTATGTCCAATAAATGATTTATATCTTAAATTAAAATTTTACCTGGTAATTTCCCAATAATATTTTTTCCTTAATATTTTTGAAAATTTATATTTTAATAATTTCATTTTTCCCCTGACAATTTGTTGTTATTATATAGTTGAATTTCTAATATATGATAAAATACATTAACATAACTTCTTATTTATTGGGATACGATCTAATGATATTATCCTTATCCTTTTTCTAGGTGGTTTAGGTTAATGATTAAAAAATATTTATGAAACACATTTGTTTTCCACAGGTTATGCTATGATGAAATTTTAATAAAAACCCATTTATTTTAACTGGTTTTAATATATTTAATGTTTTATGATGTTTCTGTAGACATAAAAATAATTTTCTTATGTGATGGGAGGTATGAAAATTTTATATCCCTATATATAATTATATATATATATATAGATTACTCAAGTATTAAATATATTATGTGTAAACCTAATTTCATTTTCATATTTTCTTCAGTGGAACTAGTTTTCTTATTCACAATTTTATGTTTGGAAATACTTTTCTTATTCATATGTTACATCATTGACCTAGATTTCAGGTCCATAAAATTTATTACAATTATGATTTCCATGTCCATAATTTTATGAATTGATTGTACATTGATGTTTTTATGATTATGTATTGACTTGGTTTTGTTTCCATAAGTTTATATGAGTTCAAAATATATGTCTATAACATAATGAGTGAAGTTATTTCTGTTTATATATGTTTTCAGAGTTATATGTTTATGTATACCATGAACTCATGTATTATACAACTTTTTTTATAGTTAATGTCTACTGATTCATCGATGATTCATTTTTTATGAACTGAAAATATTTATAGCATAGATTAATATTATAATCTATGATATGCAGGGTATGAATTTCAAATGGTATGATCATGTTTTGATAAAATCTTTCTCATGTTATATGCATGTGATAATTTATTCCTCCCCTTTTTATTTTTACTGAGAATCACATCTCATCCATTCCTATTTGTTCTTTTCAATGGTTTATGAAAAAATGTATTATATATTATATAATTAAAAATTGTTATTGGTATGAAAACCTAAGTAAGGGATACTGTAGATATACTATGAAATTTTTTTAAATATCCATGTTTTTAAAGTAATCATACCTTAGGATTATTAAATCTATCATTATGTTATTTATTGAATATTCTTATAAAATGATGTAATATATATATATATGAAAATCATGGGCAACTGTAGTTGGTATCAGAGTAAGGTTTTGTAATCTTTTAGAAATAAGGATGATAAAATTTCACTATGAACCCTATGGATGAGTCTATATATGGTACAATATCCTAATGTTTTGTTTATGATGATGGATAACCGTTGTTAATCCTTTGAAATGATAGACTGAAAAGTAGATTTAATTGTACAGAAACAGACCCTTATAGACTAAATAAAGTAGTGATATTATTAATTATGTATAATATATAGTTTATTACAACCGTATGGAATGAATGGTTTCTTCATTTTGAAAAAAAAGACACATACTTGAATCGACCATTACATATGAGAACATGAAAGACAACATAGTGAAAGTAAACGTTATGAATCCTTGAACTCATTTAAGGATTCTTTATTTAAAACACAAGGAATAAAAACAAAATAAGAGTGAGATAATATTGTCAGTAAGGGTTACTCACAATAGAATCTATCAAGAATTAGAACGGAATAATAAATATTGAAAGAAAATAACTAAAAATAATTTCCATTTAATTAATATCCTGGCTGTATTGATTTGATAAGGTATAATAAATATAGGAATGTTAATATTTGAAAACACATTCTATGTTGTCAATAATTTGGATTGAAATTGAATCCACAGATAATATCAATGAAATAATATCATAACGAGAAAATTTATTCTATATGATTGAAATTATAAATATTTGAATCCATGATTTTAGGCATCTTGATATATATTTCATAAAAACCAGTCAATATGGTAGTATAATACTATAGGTAATGAAAAGCATTTAATTTGGCCAAATGATTTGTCTCATGAGGTTTAACGATGAAAATAAGAGAAATATAATTTTAGGCCCCTCCCGTTAGACACTGACCAAAGAATTACTAATATATCAAATGATATATTTATTTAATAAAAAATATTCCTTATTAAAAATATCCATTTTGAGAAAATTATATAGATTTTTTAATATCTCCATATTTAATCCAATAATTTTAAATTTCAACATTTTTTGAGAAAATGGTATATATTTTAGGTGATAACAATATCTATGATAAAATTAATATGCATATTTATGTAAATTTTAGTGTTGAAGAGATGGCTTCTCATTCTCCTCACTAGGAAAAGAACCAACTCTTTGGATTCTTCCTTTCTCCTTCTTAGTTTTCCATATTCTCCTCCATTATCTCTTGTTTTCTCCACCTATGTTGGTCAATTATCATCATGTTCATTTTGGGGGTCTTTTCATCAATATGTTATTCAATTCCATCTTGATTAAGATTATTCTACGTAAATATCCTCCTCAACTTTCATCCTTCCATTGTTGCATGATTTTCAATAACACTATGATGTTTATTTTTAGATCTGGTTAGATGTGGTCTCTTCACTAGGGGTTGAAGTTTGTGGATTAGATTGGTCTCAATATGGGGCCTTTCATGTGGCAGCAGGTTAGAGATTGAGGTCTGGATGAGATTACCTCACCCTCATATATATCATCAGATATGGTAATCACTATAGTTGATAAACATGGGATTTGTTTCTCAGCAGTACATTTATTTAATGGTGGATGGTTTTTTTTAGGAAACTTTTGTTTGGTTTTCCCCTTGCATTGGTGAATATTTTCAAGTTGGATTGGTTTATTTGAGTGTTTGTTCAGAAGGAAACTCTTTGGCGTGTGTTATTTAGATAATTCCAATACATCGTTCATTTCTATGTCTAACAATGGTTCCTCGGATTCTTCACACTCAGGAATGTTTGGCTAGTGCTAGTCGGTATACATAGTTGTTATTCTTTATGATGGTTTTGGTCTGTTTGATAGAAGTTATATTAGATTTCAAGAAATTTGGGTGTCTCTGACTTGGTATTTTTATTTTTTATTGTTTATTGGGTGTCTTAGATGATGATGATGTTGTTCGGTTGGAATATGTTTTGTAAAGTGGGACTACTTGTTCATTGGATGACTAGAACACTTGCAATTAGTGGTTCCTTTTGTGGAATTTAGTGTGGTGCAGCTTTTTATTGTGCTATTGGTTGGGATCCCCTTAAAAAGCGTTATGTGTGATGGATTTAAACATCAGTTATCTTACTTCTCTTTGATTTATATATTTGTTCTCTTCTAATTGATTCTTGTAAAAACACCATTCTACTTCGTGTGTTACATCAGGTTACAGTATAGAGACTTCCATGATGCCTTGTGGGTTGGGCAGCTTGAAATTATGATAAGTTTGATAGAACCTATCATTTGGCCCTCCCCACTTCTCAATGTGGGGTCTAGGATTTCTCTTCCATATTATGCTGACCTATATGGAATAACTTCTTAATAGGGGGAAGACTTCTTATGATATTTTTTTTTTCAATTCTTAAAAGAGGGGGTGATAAGACTTCTTCTATTGTTGGTTCAAATGTTGTTTTTCTTTGTTTAGTCATGAACACTTTTGAACATTGTGTCATGTTTCTTTCATTGGAAGCTTACATTTTCCATATATGGGTTCCTTATTCTACCATCTCTTAAGGGGGTTATTTCTTTTGTGTTCAATAAAAGAGAACTCAACCCTCAACTATTACAAACATATTTATGTGAATATTAATACTGAATTTGAAAATAACCACAAAAATGTGATTTTCTCAATTGGAATTTTACAATTAGAAAATGATTAAGATATCAGAGGTAAATAATGATTCATCAGGAATAGTGGACTTTTTTAATAAAATTATGTAATTTCAAAGAATAAACAGAATGAACGTGAAATATTTAAATAATATTTCATAAATGTGTGATTTTTTATAAAACCATTAAAAATTTGTATGTGATGAAATATTTTTTAAAAGTTTAATGGAAATGGGGATGTCAATTATCAGCACATATATTTAAAAATCCTTACATTTGACTTTTTATTATTGATTAATTTTCATGAAAATATTAAAATATTCATTTAGAAACATTTCTAAAAGACACAGAAAACATTAAATTTCCATTATTAATCATGCTCGTAAATAAAAATAATTTTTTATTTTTTGTAAATACAAGTACATGAATGATAAATATATAATGTTTAAAGGGAAATATAATGTGTATTTATTTTATACATTTTATTTATTAATTAATGTACCAAATGGAGGAATAATTTGAAGAAATTATATAAAATCATTTAATATCCAATGTATACGAAATTTATTCGTGATTATGAAAGATAAATTATGATATAACATGAAGAAAAATAAAACAAATCCCAAAAAAGTGGGAATTTACTGAAATTATTATTTTGTAGCATTTAAGTTGAAACCACTTAAAAGATTAAAAATGAAATAAAACATTAATTTTCATGACTAAATAACTATTAATTTTGAATAAATCAATAAGGATATTTATGAACCAAATAAATGTCAATATGTAAAAAAAATTCAATACGCCTAAATGGAATGTAAAATTAGGTAAATTGACATATAAAGATCATACTCTTTGTGTAATGGGTATAAAATGTGAATCTAAAAAAGTTATAATGAAACATAAAATATTCCAAAACCATTACACAGATAATCATATAATATCAAGGAAAATGAAAAGTGATATGAACCAATTAAAATAAATTGAGTTAAAAAATTGATTACCATATAGTAACTTCCCAGTAAAAAAAATTTCGATGAAGTAATTATAATTGGAACATAATATTTCCTAAATTATAAATGGGTCATAAAATAATATTTAAAATTGGTAGAATATACACCATATAAAATAAATTTAGCTCACTACAAGAAAATATTACTCAATGAATAGAAAATTAGAAAATGTGCCTTGCCAAACATTGTACCTTAGTTAAACATGATTTATACTCAAGTATAATGGTTTTATGATTTTCATTAATTTATAAAATAATATATTTTTATTTATAATATCATATATGATAATACTATAACAGATTTACACCATTTCGTTAATCATATTTCATTATTATAATTGTCTCATATGTTAGTTCCTTTATTTTCTCAAGTAGTTGCTGTCACGAATGATCTAATTCATGTTTTTATTATATTGATCAATTATATCTAGAATTATATTATTTTTATAAATATAACATTTATTCATTATATCCCTTTCTAAAATCATTCATTACTTTTGATCATGAAAAATTAATTTCATCACATCGTGGATATGGTAGGGCACACATATGCCTGACCTGTGATATTATTCCTTAGTGGGTGTAATAATAAAGAATTGGATGATATATTAATGTAAAATAATTAACATAATGTAATTTTTATCATATGTATTCATTATTTAGATTAATATAACAATACGTTTAATTCAGAAATGGATAAAAATTACATAATTTCATAAGTTGATAGTTTTCCAAACACACAATTGATGGATTTGTTTCCCATATGATGGAAAAGGATATGGATAAATATTATTCCATCAATATAATAACATCTCCTTATATTGGAATTTCAATTTTTAATATATTTTATGTTTTAATAAATTATATAATTTTTTCAAAGATAAAAGAAAAATAAAGTGCTTTATTTGGTTGACTATATTTTCTTAGAGAAACTTATTCTAGATATATTGTCAAGGATCCATGGGATAAAATTTTAAAGTAAAAACTGTAACTAATATTAATAAGGTTTTTTAAAATATTTTATAGGGTTTTTTGAGAAAAATGGATTGATAAGTGTGAATAATTTTGTAAGGGAGTTTTGTTTAATAATTGAGAAGAAGTTATATTTTTGTGTATACCAAAAAATGTTTAATAATGGGAATCACACTCACACACAGTGCCTCCCAAATTAAATAATAATTTATTTTAATGAATTTATGTTCGATCCTATCCCCAACCACCTATAAAGAATATTTAGTAAAACATGTTATTCCATTATTCTATATGGTTACTTATTTTTAGTATTATAATTTTCACCACGATATCTAGGTTTTTATCCTATGTAATTAATATTTTAATCCTAAAAATAATATAAGAATTGGTAGATGATTGGGGCTCATTTATTAATAAAACTAAAACAAATTTCCAAAAAAACCCATGTTTGTGGAATATTAATTATATCACAAGCACATGTAACACATGAAACCATATTTTAACCATAATTTTAGAAATTAAATTTTTTCGTATTTGCTAATCATTATGTTTAAAAAATAATTTTACCTTATTATATAATTTTAATTATTATTATTACAAAAATACAATTTTGTTAACTTTCATCAAATAACATGTAGACTTTAATTTATAAATAAACTTGAAAATGTGTAAAAAAATATGTATTTCATGAAATGCATTTCAAAACATACTATATTATTATGTTAATTAAATGTCCAATAATCATCATTATTTATATTTGAATTTTTATATCTAGATATATATTCTATAAATATAATTTAAATAATACATTTTTTTAAGATATATTAATTACAATTGTGTAACATTATACACATAAAACCGGTTTTTAGAAAAATATGTTTTATGATAAAAAATAACGTTATACCAAAATTGGGTAAAAATAAAATTACAATGAAATTAAATTTATCATTAAACACTAAATGATTCATATTATTCTTTGTAATGAATAAAAGATCAAAATGGGACTTCAAAAATTACATAATTAAATTAAAATAAAGAACCACATTTGAAAATTTGATATTTTTTATTATTCAAGGAAAAATTATCCTTCCTTGAGAAATTCAAAAATTTAACCATATTAAAATCATCATATGAACATTTATAAAATATATTATTTCATTAAAATAAACTTACAAAAATTGGATTAAATAAGTTATAATTCCCAAACATAAAATCAAAAATAAAACTGTTTTTCAAGAGAATGTATTTCGAAGAATATATTGATTTTATTGGAATCTATGTAATAATTTATAAATAAATTATATTCATCCATTATAAATATATTCATAATAGGATAATAAAATTCCCGTTCTACCCAAATTAACAGATTGGTTATACAAGTTATATTAAATAATTTTTTTTAATAGTATACTATAGTTCTCTTAAAACTTGATGTTTTCTGTCATATAATCTATTGAACACAATGAAATTATTTTAAAATATATTGGTTTTACATTATACACTCTCTAAATATAATATAGTCGTAAAATTGGCGCTTATTCCCAGAATGAGGACAAAAGTTTTTTACATTTTAAAAATCCTTTCTTTAGTTCCCATATCATAATATGGTTAATAAAAATACTTGTCAGAATATAGGAAATGGAAATTAAAGGTCTTATAGAATTACAAAAAACTTGTTTTACAGGTTGTAAAACATTATTGGGAAATGAAAATATAGATACAGAGTATAAAAATATCAATAAATGACTAACCGAGAGTGATCGAGAGCATGATTCATAGAATTTTAACGACCCCACTACCAATAAAATTTAACGAGTGAAAAAGCAATGATTCATCAATTTTGATTATAATAATAAAACATTTAATATTCAATAACCATTCCCTAGATTTGATAAATTCATTTACATTATAGATTAATAACATAAATAAATAGACTTAAATGATATCTCAATATTCCATAAGAATAATTTCATCATTTGGTTATAATTTAACTTATTTCCACTTCATCTCTCAGACTATAAAATGATAATACAATAAGAAAATTTATTCTAAAATATATAATTTTTTAATTTATCATATGTTCTATTAAAAATTAAATAATTTATTCAACTTATATTTAGATGACAAATGAAACTGAAATTTCTACAACATAGTAAAATAATAGAAAATATTTATAAACCTTTATATGAATAAATAATTAATTTTACCCAAAAATTTAATCAGAATAATCAACATATATTATTATACAAATAAATAACTATACAACCAAATAATCATTAATATTATAGTGTTTAATGAATCATTTCACCCCAATGTCGATGGAATACATTTTAACATAAATCACCAAAACTGTAATTTCATTCTTTTTAAATAATACTAAAGTTAATATTGATTGTTATATAGTCCTCAAAAAAATAAAAAATCTCTCAAAATATAATTATTTACTTCAAAATAAAAAATAGTTTCCATATAATATTTTTTCCAAAATCATGTAGTCTAGTGGTAGGCCCTATAACCTTATGACCCTTCTGTTGTGGGTTCAAGCTACATGACCTTTTCAAATAGGATGAGTTGTCACCCATTATGAAAGTTTTCCATTTTTGAAAAATTTATCAAATGATTCATATAAGGTTCCAAAATTTTAAAAACCAATAATTACCTCAAAATAAAAGATAATATTAACATTAATGGTTAACAATACCATTAAAAATACATCTACAAAATTTAAAAGCATTTTTTCATAGATAACTTTTCACCTAAAACATATAATAAACTAATGGATTTTATTATATTAAATGTATCAAAACATAATATTATTCTTAAGAAATTCCCATAAAATTTATCATTTATATAAATCTTCCAGGTTCAACACATTTATATGAATAAAAAATTCATTATGTGAGTAATAATAATCAAAATTATAAATATTGTTTTATATTGTGTTTAATTTATGACACATTAATTTTAATCTATGAAACCTTATGTTTATAAAATGAAATTTATTTTATTAATATATTAAAATCATTAATCATGGTTGATAAAAAATATTAATTAACCCATGAATATTCCATAGGAGTGTTAACGTATGGTCACTGTAAGGCTCCTTTTCATTCACTTAGTGACGGTCAAGATGAGGCCCAATAAATTATTTTTAGTATGATTACACCAAGGTACTACTCTTTCAGATTCACTACCAGTATCAGTTTCTTGGTAGGGATTTATTTTTCACAAATACATCATAATTAATATCTTACAAATACTTTAATATATTTTCCCATACATAAAATTATCTTCAAGGTCATTGACAGAGTTACATTCTCTAATCCATTTTTTATTATATGTATTTCCATGGGTATCTACAAGATATAATATAATAACAAAAATAATGAACCTGACACATGTAGCTAAGGGACAATGGTTACTTTTCAACTTTCTCATAAGATACAATGGATCAAATCTTAGTGGACCGAATAGTTTAGTAGTGTTTGTGAACTAGATACATACATTAATATAATATTACATTTGAACTAATTAAATATAACATAGTGAAAGTTAAAATTATTACATCATTGATATCATTTAAATATATCTTCATCATATACCTGTAGAAGGGAACAAAAAAATAGTAATCGAAAATGCTTAGTAAAGGTTACATGTGATATATATTAGCATGAATCTATATAAAAAAATAAATATGAAAAGTTAAATGACATAAAGTAAATTCCACTTAATTAATAGAGTTAATATCATGATTAGATAAGTCATAATAAATATGGAATGGTAAATTACTGAAAATATATTCTATTTATTAAAAAGCATGAGAACAAAGTTCATCCAAATATAATAAAAATGAAATCATCTAATGGATAGTAATGACTGAATTCTAAATGTCGGAAATGATTTGTAAGTAATGTCATGATTTTATAAATATTGATATTAAAATTTTCAAAACCTCACACCAAGACAATTTAAAACTATGGGTAAAAACCCATTTAATTTGGCCAATTGAGTTGTCTTAGGAATTGTAATGATACTTCAAGGTTCCAAATATTTCCAGGTCCTAAAATCATTGTATTCCCAAGTCATTACTCATTTATTGAATGGTCTATTTAATTCATGAACAATATGTGTTATCAATAAATCTGTGTATGGAGTAAAGAATAATGATTTATCAATATTTCCGAAGATAATAAAATAATTCTCAATATAAAAACTCTATGTATAAATGGTATATGGTTTAGATAATTATAATTTTAAAGATACAAAAAATAAGTATATTTATCAAAAATGTAATTCTTGCTAAAATGTTATCAGAACAAAGTGATTATATCAAGACAACTTCAAAAATATCAAAATTAATCATTGAATGAGAGGTGACCAAAAATTTGTCATGAATATAGGGTTTTCCAATAAAATCATGCAATTTAGAAGAATTAATATAACTTAATTGAAATTTTGAAATAATTTTCTAGAAAACTATTTTGTTGTTAAAATAATTGTAATTCTGTACAAGAAGAAATAATTTTAAAAAAATTTATTGTGGTAGGGAAGTTTTTTATCAACATTTATATTATAGAAAAAATTTATTTATTTTTTTATAAAATTTAAATTTCAAAAATAGTAGAAATATTGATTAAAAAACATGAAAAAATTAATTGAAAAATTACAATTTCATTTTTATATAACATTAGTAAATAAATGGACTTTTGTAAAATAATTATTAAATAGAAATACATGAATGAAAAATATATCTGTTTTAAAGAGAAATAAAATCATTTTTCTTTTTACAATTTAGTTTATATATAGAAAAACCAAAGTGAGGAAAATTTCATTTAAAAAGGAATTTTTATAAATATATAATGTATAACTAAATTATTGGAGACTAATAATGTTAAATGATAACATTCATTCATGGAAAAGAAAACGCAATCCAAAAATAATTTGAGATTGTATATTATGTATTACTTATTTGGTAAATTTTAATTTGTATCCTATTAAATTAAGAAATATTAATTGAAACCTTAATAATCATGAATATATAGATATTTATTTTCAAAACATCATACAGGAATCATATAGAACCCATAAAATGGAATATGTTTATATTAAAAAATAAGTCTCAGCAAAATAGAAATTGATAAGAAATGGCATCAAAATATAAAACCATCAAAGTGGGAAATAATATTTTAATTTTTTATGTGTATCAAATATAAATCCATATATGTTATGTTTAAATTAATAATATAAAAATCCAAATTAATTAAACACATAATCATATAGTATCGCAGAAAATGAAGAAGTAATATAACACAATGAAATGAAATTGAGATATGGGAAACCATACCACATGGTAACATTCAATTGAAACCCCTTGAATGAAGTATCTCAAATGGAAACATAAAATAATATTATTTATTAATGATACCTGATATTAAAAGTATTAATGGTAGTATATGTACAATATAAAATAAATTCGGTGCATAAGAATACAATAGTTCTCAATGAAGGAAAATTGAGATAATCATTGTTACTTCATGCTTCTATTTAGTTGTGTATTCTATAACCACATGTCAAATGGTTTTAATCTTTTTTTCAATTTCTAAAATAAAAATATTCATATTTATAATATCATATATGATAATTTTATAACATCTTTTCACATATTAGTTAAAAATATTACATTGATAACATTTTTTCGGGTGTTAACTACCACGTTTTCTCATGAAAATTCTATCATGAGAAATCTAGTTCTTGTGAAAAGATTATAGATCCATAATTTACATAAATATAATAATATTAAATATTTCACATTTATTCATTATATATAAATTTATAATATTTAATTATTTTGGGACATTTAAAATGAATCACATCGCTTCATATAAGAAGGTAAATCATATGAAAAGATGACAGATTATATCATTTCTATAATGGGTGAGAGGATATGAAATTGGTTGACATACCTTGTTTTCTAAATTAATATAGTGTAATTTTTTTTCATATATATTCATTATTTAAATTATTTTTACTATACATGAGAATTTTTCATGGAAAAAAATTATATCGGTTCGTAAGGCAGTATACCACCGTACATAAGATCGATTGAATTTTTTCACATTAGACATAGAAGGAAATGGTTATAGATTATTAAATAAAAATAATAAAATATATCTATATATGATATGAAATTATTATTATATATTTATTTTTAATACATAATTTATTGTCTCAAATGAAGAGAGAAAAAGAAATAGATTCTTTAAGATGATTACTTTATCATAGAAAAACATCATTATGATCTCTTTTAAGGAAACTGGAGTTTGTATTTCAGAAATAAAATAATCTAAAAAATATAAATATAGATATTAAAGAGATATATTTCATGTTTTTCTTCTGATAATTGTTTGATAGGTGTAAATTATTGATGGTACAATGTTATCTTATAAAATTCATTAGGGGTGAAATTTTTATAAATACCCAATCTATCAAATAATTGGACTTCAATCTAACCCTATGTTCCTCCTAAATTGAAAAATAATGGAGAAGATGAATTTTATTTTTGAAAAGAACCTCTATAAAATTTACGGTAATATTAATTAATCCAGTTTTTTCTATATACTAATTGTATACATACTTTTACAATTTCATTTTTTATTACGGTAACTTGTCTTTAAAACAAAGTATTTGATCTTTTAACACTAAAATAAAATTATATTTATCATTTATGTGTATTCCGATTATTCATAATAAGAAAAAAAATTTATCAAATAATAATTCCATGTGTGTGGATAATTAATTTAAATATAAAATTATGTAATGCGAAAAACCAAATTTTCACCTAAATTACAGTAAATTAATTTTACCTCATTTACAAATCATCATGATTAAAAATTAAGATGAACTAAATATTTAATATTAATCATTATTAATAAAAATATATAATAAATTTTGTGATATTAAAATCAAATAATTTTTGGATCCAAATGTAATAACAAATCCACAAAACATGTCGAGAAACAACTTTTCAGGATATGTATATTCATGCATAAGATGATGTTGCACTAACTATATGACTAGTAATCATCATAATAAGGATTTAATATATTATAGGTTGAAATATAATAAATAAATTTCATTTAAAAAATCATAGTTTAAGAGGACATTAATTTATTAATATGGTGAAACATTACACGTATAAGAATAGTTTTTAGGAATATATATTTTCATGCCTAAAAATAAACATATAACAAGATCAGGTATAAATTACATTTAAATAATATTTATTATATTATATTAAAATAAATAAAAATAAATTAAATTTTATATAAAATTTAAATCATAATCAGCCTTTAAAATAATACAATTAAATGAAAAAATATAAAAATATTTGATGAATTTAATTTTTTCAATAATCACTAAAAAATAAACCTTTTTAAAAACGTCTCACAATTTACCAAATGATAATTTTAATTAGAATATTTAAAAATTGATATTTTAAAAAAATTAAAATTTCCAAAATTTAAATAAACTTATTATAGTTCCCAAACATAGAACGTAAAAGTCAACGATTTTAAAAAAAATTATGTAGCATCGAATGATTTTATTGAGAAATTTTTATTTAATAATGAAATTAGGTAAAAAAATTATACATATTTATTTAATGTGATTTAAAACTAATATTATGAAATATATATTATATAT
The DNA here is from genome assembly GCA_963277665.1 of Viscum album. Taxonomy (NCBI): domain Eukaryota; kingdom Viridiplantae; phylum Streptophyta; class Magnoliopsida; order Santalales; family Viscaceae; genus Viscum; species Viscum album. The sequence continues at coordinate 1,540,644,350 of OY728150.1, forward strand.
TGTAATATGGTTATATTAAATAATAATATTTTTTTGTATATAATAATTCTCATAAAACATGGTGTTGTGTGTCGTATTTACTATCAAACACAATGAACTAATTTTAATACCATAGGTGTTGTAGTCATGATCATATACATGATTTTTAATAATTCAAAAATATTATTAATTAGGCTGAAAATATACATTTTGGTTTTAGTCCATTAATGGAACCATGATTATTGGTGTTAATGCATATATTTTGTGGAATGACTATCCCAATGAGCAACCATATGGAATAAGAGCGGGAATGTGAAACCATTTAGTTATACCTAATCAATTATCATGATGTAATATTAAAAAATTAAAGAATATAAAAATTTGAAACATGATAAAAGAGAAGGATATATTTCACTAAGATCTCATTTGGTGGAGACTATGAAAGAAATAAGCTCCAGATTCATACATATAATGTGTGTGGGAAGAAGTACAAATGTGAATGTATCTATGAATGATAAAGATATTTCTACATTAAAATGAAACATATAGAGAAATTAATTTATGAGGAAAAAATAGTTGTTTGATTTAATTATAAGAATATCATCCTAAGGTACAATTTAATATTCAACGTCGAATGTGTGTGGAATATGAGAATTATATGAGAAAATTCCCAAATCTGTGGGTTAACTCCTACACCAATGAAGGACTAATTAACAAAAAGGTTATATGAGTTTATTTATTATGATTTTGGAATTATATTTCATATGAGATATATCAAAGATAATTTATATTTAAGGATAATGAATCTTATAAGGATTTTTTGATAGTTGAATAAGAAAACATATGTTCTCTTGGGTATGAGATTATTGACTTCACTAGGACAGTATTAATGAGCCTGAAATTTATTAGTTGACGAAGATGTGTTTTTTATTATCTTCTATTAAGTTTATTTCATTTATTTGCATGTAATATATTCAATATTTGGTATAATTATTTTTTTAATAATGAATTTTTTAATATTATGAAGCATATATGTATTCATGTGAGGTTATCCTAAAAGTTAGGTATACCTTAATGGGTTTATAATGTCCATGATTATCATATGTTCAGTGGAATAATCAAACAATTTTTAAATTTTTATGTTATTAGATATTGATGTCATTTGAAACATTTATTCGGTAATAAGAATAATACACTATTGAGGTTTAAATAAAATTTTATTGTTTGTATATTATGTGATGTTATGTTAATTATAGTATTCATGATTGTGTAATATAGAAAATCTTGAGGGTATAAAATTGTTTCATTGAATGTTTCATATTTATATAGATATTAATAGTTAATATAATGATTAACATCGATTTCCAAATTTCATTTAGTATATTCTTCTGATGTTCAATAAATTAAAAAATTATATATTGATTTATTATGATGATTAGTGATATTTGGGAGATGAATCATTTCGTTGTGGTGTATGTAACACATAGTTTAAAAATTTTATTTTACATTAATGATTATTTGGAAATATTTTAATTCAATTTTTAAAGATATAAGTGAAATGGTATGATATATCATTTGATATTAAAACAATATTTAATTTTATGGTTATTGTGGTAATTACGTACTTGGAGAATAATGTGTTATTTCATCAGAGTTTGGTTTATTCATTTTCATTTTTATTGTATGAAAATTAATTTTTTGTTTCTATAAATTAATAATGGTAGGAAGAGTATATTGATATAATTTTTGGTCCCTTTAGATGTTTATTTTAATGATATAGGTGTAAACGTTCATCTTGTATACCCATTATTTAGAGAAACATATTAAATATTTGTATAAATTATAAATATATGAAATTCAACTTGTGAATTTTGAATAATTTATTATGTTGGTTTCTTAGAGGGAAAACGAATGCCTCAAATCTTGGAAAAATGATTTTATTCTAAAATATTATTAGATGACATTCAATTTCAATGAATTGATGGTCTTTTAACCCCTGAGAAATTTATGGTTTTTTAGTTATTATCATTATTCTAACCATATTCCATATCACACTCTATAAGTCCTTATGATTTTTGTCATTATTACATGAATATAATTTCACATCCAACATTTGTGATACTATTTTTAACCCTACTTTTTATAAGATCTTCATAATTCCTATTCCATATTTGAATATAATGTTCTATTAACCCATTTTATCATGTGGGTTTTTAATAAAAATTTAAAAATATTAAACTCTTTATTAACAATAAAATGTTAAAATTTTGAAAAAGAAATTTATTAATGGGTGAGGGGTATGTAAAACCCTGTTATTTTAAAATGAAATTATTTTCAATAGTATACATAATATCCAACATGTGGCCTAAACAGACAACAAAATATTTCTAATTAAATAAGAATGTTAGAACATAGCCATTATATTTTTTTGTATGAATATAATCAACTAGATTATTAAAAATATAATAATATAGTAGTCAATAAAAATTTATTTTTAAATTATCTGTAAATTAAAATAAATTTCATATCTATGTCGTATGATACTTAAAATAATAAAGTTTCTTTCAAAAGATAATTTTTTTTTATTTTCAGATAAAATATTATATTTAATTTTTTAGTTTTTAAAAAAAATTAGAATGTCCATTGAATCATCATATCACAATTATTTTAGGAATAGTTTCAAAGATTTTTCTAAAATGTTTTATATTAAAATGAATAGTAAAAATACATTTTATTATTGAAAAATTTATTTTTGTTTCAACTAGGTTGAAAATGTAAAAAAAAATAATGTGGTTTCAATTTATAATTATTTATATAATGTCTTTTATAATTCAATTAATGTCCCTATATTTAATTTTGTTTTTGAATTTTTCATAGACATTTTTTATATATAAAAGTCATTTTTTTGACAATTATTTTTTTGATCGCATTTTGTTTATATCATAATATATTTAATTTATCACTATTAGTGAATTTTGTCAAATAAATTTATATATTTTATATATAGTAAATTGTTTTTACATTCATCAAATATTTTTTCTGTGCATGGGACAATAATAAATCTATTTTCATTCTTAAAACCATATTTTTGTAATATGCGATTTTATTTCATTTTGGGAACTTATTTTATAATAAATTTCATCCTAATATAGGTATTTAATTTCCAAAATCTTATTACATATTTGTATTATTAATGTTTATTTTTTTAAATAAAAATATTTTATTTTTTATTAATATGAATAGTAACTTTGGTTAAATTTATCACCTCAACAAAGAATAAATGTTGTTAATCATGGGAAACATTAAATATCAAGGATATAATTTTTCATCTTACTTCTTATTAGATGAATAAAAAGTTAAAATTATCGCCTTAATATAAAAAAATTTATTTTTAATCGGAACTTTTCCAGGAAAATGACATGTGTAATATATAAATCAATGAAAGCTACAAAATGTCCATCACTTAGTTATAAACATATATTTTGTGTTCAAACAGAGAAAAAATGGTTTTAATAAATGAATATAAGTAAATATTTCTATAATGGTGAAATTATTTTCATTATATAAATTTATATCTCATTTTTGTTAATTATATAATGATAATAAATTATTATGAAAAACCAATCCATAAATTCTCAAATTAACAAAAAATATAACAAATGATATGAAAAATATAAAGAGTAATATTATTTGTCTTATTTAATGTGATACATTAATTTTTTATATTGATATGACATATTATTATTATGTGAAATAATTATATTAAAATTTTATTTTTTATTTAGGTATTTTAAGTCAAATTAATTGAATAGTGTCTAAGTTGGAAATATTGATTTCTGAAAGAAATAATATTTTATTAATTTATGTTAAAATCCTATAAAATTTTAACAAATTAAAATGTTGATTTGATAATATTGAAAAAATTTCATCACATTCCAATTTATAGGCCATTTGGATCCATTTTTCATGAAATTGAAATTATTATATTTTAATCTTTTAATAAATTTCATGAGTTCCCATCACCTCAATTTTAAAATGGAATTATTTCCCATATATTATTCGTGTATCTTGAGAAATGGAGGTCAACCAAACGTAGTAAAAATACCTTTTAAACTTCTTTAACTATGTTTTGGAGGATCTGATCTTAAAAAAAGACATATCCTAGAATAGTTAGGAGGATATTTAATGGATTTCATTCAAAGAAGTGGTAATAACCTTAAATGATCAATTTGTATTTATTTCTTATTTTACCTCTTCTAAATATGATTTTTTTCATAAAATAATAAATTCACTATAAAAATAATGGAATTTTATTATAATAATTAAACCACAACTATACACCCTCTTTCATATCTAATGATAATTTAATGGATCACTCATGGGTATGTATGGTATTCAGTCTCAACCTAGTAACATAATTCATTTTTTATTACCATATTCTATAAATGAGTATTATGATGGGTTCAAAGATTATATATGATATCTATGACCAAATTAATCATTTATAGTTACAGTATCATACATAACTTTATACCTTCCAAAGAATAGGAAAATGATAACATTAGCGGTTTGCATGTGTGGGATACCACATCAGTGAAGCGATGAGATTCATTTTTCATCTATAATTTAAATGTCTTGTAACATGAATACATTTTATGGATATATATGGTTTATATTAAATAATAATGACTCTAGAAGGAAATTTCTCACTTACAATTATTCCATTCCATCCTCTGAAAAATGAAATCCAGGTTTATGGGTTTGGCCAGCCTACCATCTCCATGAGTTATGTAATCCATTTTTCATTCACTATATGAATGGAGGATTCAAAAAAATAAATAAATATATAATAAATATATTAGATATATTAACAATTTTAAATATTCTAACATATAATTATAATAAATATAAATTTATCAGAAAAGAGGTTAAAAAACTAAAATCATGTCGATCTCAAGGTAAGGTAATTTCATCTCACTTTTGTGTCCATATGAAAAATGAGAAATTATAAAATTTATTCTTTGATGTAGTGAATCTTCTTCCCATTACCATTTTTTTATGTTTTATAGAATTCTTATGGGGATTTAAATATCTATCATTGTTTCTTTCATTCATGGGGCCTACAATTCAAATGATTCCAAAAACGAAAAGAGTTTTTTTGTTACAATTTTATTTTTTATTATAATTTTTTATGATTAGGATTCAAATAAAAAATTATTATGATCTATCACTCAATAATCTTGTTAATTTTTCTATAATCTTGATATATCTTGAAAATAGACAATTTCCTTTTATTTTCTCCTTTTTATGTACTCAAGGTACATTTTGGCATTCTATATAAACGTGTAAATGGAAAAATTTATTTTAACATATACTACATGAACTAAATTTACCACCATTATGGATGATCAATTCTTTTAATCATCTATTACATGCTTCCATGTTTATTTTCAAATATAATATTTTTTTACTCTTTTATAATATTTTAATATTTTTTAAATTTTATTTTAATGTAAAAATGAATTCTTCAACAAGAAATTATATAGAGATCCATAAATGGATTTATAATCCATTGTGACATCACTTTTCATATATTATTATTTATTGAGATAATTTCAAATCTAACCATCCTTATTCATTATATTGGTTTTTATATTTATAATTTCAATATATTTTTGAATATTTCTTATTTTTTGCGGGTCATGAAAATATAAAATGTATATTAATCTAATTCATTTTCATGGGTTATGGTGTGATAAATGTTTTATGATTTTTAGAACAGTAATATATTATTTTAATTATGTGATAGGTAGTCATGAAATAATATTGACCCCCAATGCATTGGATAAATATGAATAGATGATTAGATAAACATATAATGCATGTACATGATTTAATGTCCACAATTTTATGCATGGGACTTGTTTTAATTTTTATATGCCTATGAATGGACCTGGATTTCATGTCCACATAAATATGTGTGGACCTGGTTTTCATGTCCATTATTTTATTCATAAAACTCTCTTTCACGTATTTATGATTATGCGTTGTTGAAATTTCATGTCTATATGTTTCTATAAGGACCTAGTTTCATGTCCTTAACATAATGAGTGAATATTTTTTATTTATAAATGTTTACAATGTTATAATTTTTTTATGGAATAGTCTAATGTCATATATTAATTTTATTCTCTTATGGTTCATGTTAATTTATTACTCTACGATTCATATATTATGAACTTCCAAACGTTAATCTATGACTCGATATTATGATCTATGATATACGGGGTCTGAGTTAAAATTATTATGATCTTCTTTTCATACACATATGATCAGGATATAATATAGTGAACATTGATGTATCCTTGGATTACCCTTACTAAGAATCTGATCTCACCATTTATGCAATGACCCTGAAATTTCAAATAATTTTTTTTATTAAAAACATTGGAATTTTACGAGACTGTAGCTTCTGACGACACTTGATTCTGAGGCCCTGTGTGCCCGGAATAAATTTCAGAAATTTAGCTCGGGTACATTCAGTAAACGAATGAACGAGTTTTTCTATCTTTTGAACAGTTTCTCGGAATTGAAATCTGAGGGCACTGATGAACTCGCAGCACCGATAATTGGTTAAGGGGACCTTTATCGCAGTTGCGTTTTATGCGGGTTGAATGTTAGTAATTGGGGATTTAGATTAAAATAAATATAATTGGTAGTGTACAATTTTATTTATATCTATGGTAGTTTTATCCTACAAAGGGGAGTCAAGGGTGGGACCCACAACCACCTAACTTCCCATGTGTGGATATATGAGAGTTAGGGCCCACACGATCCCCAACCTTTCATCTCCCTTGAAACCCCCCTTAAAATCCCTTGCATTTATTGTGACAAGTATTCTCTTAATCAAGTTTTTTAAACTCTCCACCTTCCACCCAATTAAATTTCCAACACATTATAATTAATTAAGGGGAATCTCCAATTAGTTAATTATAGTGTTTGATTCTTAAATCAATTATTGTGAGAATAAAATAATAGGAAGGGATATTATTTTAGTGGGGGAAATTGTGGTGTAGTAGAAACCCTGGGAAAGCTTTGGAGATATAGATAAATAAAGTGTTATTCTCTTCGACGAAGAACGCATCCAACGAAGAATGACACCCTCTTCTCTATGATGTCAGTTCCACGAAGAACGATGAAAAACCTTCCTTTATCTTCTCCGCAACGACGTTATTCGTGATGCTATCTACCAAGACGTTTGTCTTCCGTAGATTGACGATGTGCGATGACTTTGCTAGGTAGGGGAATATTGTATTTTTATCATTTATGTGGTTTATAACCTTGAGATTGAGCATTTTTTAAGGATTTATCTTTGTGAACTCCTTACCCCGGTTTAAATTTCGTATGATGAACAAGAATTAAATTAAGTAATTCGCAGATCGATACACAATTGATTGAATTAATTTTCTTCCTGTTTATCCTGAATTTGAGATTCTTATAGAATGATAAATATTTAATTGTCAATCCACCATGTTATTGATTCTCAAAAATGATGTCCAATCTAACATGGCTATCGATCCACACTTAAACCGAGATCCTTTATTATTCATGGTCCGTGCATTCTTCGCGTGTTCTTCATCGTCAAATAATTAACCTTGTAGAAAACTTAATGTTTTGTTGAGCGCGACATACATACTCGAATGTCTCAACCCAAGGATCACAGATCCACTTTCGTCTATTTTTTTCTAAGTTAAATCGAACCCTGGATGACTTGCAGAAGGATCTGATGGCGCGGTTCCGATGAGGGTTTCAGCTGGTGCGGGTTAGGCAAGGTGGCCAGTAGTGGTGAGGGTGATCGGCCAAGCTGTGTGCGGTTCAGGCTGGGCAGGCCGAGGCAGCATCGGAAGGTGAAGGTGGGTTGAGGGGCAGCGGCATGGCAGGCTGAAGGCACAGTGGCACGGGCAGCAGAAGGTGGTGGTGGTTATGGTCGTGCGGAAGAAGGCTGGGTGTTTGTAGCGTTAATTTTGGAGAAGAATGAAACATGATTTGGGGATGGAGAATTAGGTTGGAAAGAGAGAGATGAAATAAAGATTAAAAGTAACAAATAAATATCAATGTTGTAGTGATTTGGGGCTTGCGCATCAATGTTTCATGCGTGGAATGGATTTGGAGTTGTGAAAAATTTAAATAAATAATCAATTAATGATAATAATAAAATATTGTAATTATTAATTTTTTTGATAAAACAATTTTCTATCTGTAACATAACCGTGCGACCTCGGTTTCAAAAAATGTCAGCGACATTGCAACCATGACTTTGATACGGAAATTATGATTCCAATATTGTATTTCTTTTTCAGGCTTTCGTATCGGGTACCCAAAGCGCTTGGAAAATAATAGATTTAGAATTATAATTAAATCTCCGAACCACAATAACTTTTGCATGCGACGTCCGATTAACTGGAAGTCAGTGGCGACGTGACCCTATCTTCAAGACGGTCGATTCTAGCATAATTTTCGATAATAAATTCCGGTTCTTGGCTCAGGTCCACAAAACACCCAATGATAATAATATTATTATTATTACGAGATCTTGTGTCTGACATATCTCTCTCAAACGGTGTCAGAATGATGAACCGTCTACGACGTTGCGACCCTGGAATTAAGACGGATGTTTCAAGTCCAATTTTGGATATTTAATTCTAGGTGAAGGTGTGGGCTCCACGAGGCCTAGTTTGCACGTATTGTGGTGAAATGAAACTTTTTCCCCGAATATCCGTTTTGGACCAATAGACATCTAATTGATGTGCCGTCTATTGCATTGAAACCCCTATGATGAGGTGGTCCTTTTAGATACTTCCACGTGAGATTATGTGATGCTTGGAAGTATCGACCAGTAGCTCATGGAGAAGACCCTCTTGAGACGAGCGTATAGAGTATGAAGACCTTGTAGCTGGATGAGACCTGATTACTTCTTGTCCGGTTTGATTCTATGTGACTTGAGTAGCCCAGTGGGGATAACTACTGTGGTGGGGTTGAAGTCCCATGGCAGAGGAGCGCTGCTCTGTTGGGGTGACATACCCGCGGTACTGGACAGATGGAGTACCTCTATAGGATATTAGGGGGAGCGCTACTATGTTGGGGCGGCAGACCCATGGTGGGGAGCACTACTGTGTTGGGGTTACATACCCGCAATACTCGACAGGAGAAGTATCTCAGTAGTCTACTATTAGTGAGAAGTGACTCGGTGTCCCGATAGGATCACTGTACTCGACAGAGGAGGAGCTCTTCAGCAGTTTTGGTTTCAATATCATTAATTAAAATCCTGGTTTGAACTGAGTCAATGACCTTTGTGTTTTTCCTCATGATTGATATGGGTTGCTTGATAACTTAGGTATATGTATGGGAATATACCTAGGTCTAGGTTATTAGTTGGATCTTTCTTTGTGGTTTATCCTTGTCAGATTTTTTGAGACCTTGAGGGTCTCGGGGTCCCTACTAAGTATCTTTATACTCACCCATGCACGAGCTATGCCCGCACCTCATTATGTTTGTTGCAGACGACGGACAACACTGATCATAGTTGCGGCTTTTAGAGCTGGACGGTACCTAGAGGTGGATCTCACGACGAGTCAGTACCCATAGGAGACGGAAGGATGTGGAGTGCTGCGGAGGAAATCTATTCCTACCGTTCAGGTAGGAACCTGGAGAACGATCCATGAGCTGCTTCACCATTCAGCTGTTTTTCTTTTCTGTTGTACCTTTCATTCAGTATTAGCTGTACCTTTCAGTTAGGCTTGTATTTCCGGACTATTTGTATTTTCATCACACTTTTATGTTGCTTTACTTAGTGTTTGCTTCCTCTTGATCTCTATTTGTGTGATTTTACGATTTATAATGGCAATTCCTTCCCAGTTATAGAGATTTATGCCTTTGGTGCTAGTCGGCAGCCCCTGGCCTATGGAAGGCGGGCTTGGGGTAGTTACGACACGATCCCTGGGGGACGGATCATGAAAAATTGCTATCAGAGTATTTAGTTCTACTGAAAAACATAGGACTCTGATTTTTTCTTTCTGTGAAGCAATAGTGTTAAGAGTACGGAGTGTGGTTTTCAGTTCAGGGAGTCCAATGTTGGTGTGGCGGAAAATGTATCCAAAAACCAGGACCCTGACTTCTGATTTCCGACTCAGTGCATGAAAACATTGATTGTGTGTGTGTTTTCAAAAGTTTCATTAGGTCAGCTCAACCAGGTTAGCTCACTAGGTTTAAATAGTTTGACCGTGTCGCATCTGTTCAGGATGCCTCCACGCAGACAGTCAGTTGGAGTTCTGACAGAGTACCCGATGACGGTCCACCAAGCGATGAGGCTCCGGTGCAGGACCCTCTTACTCTGATGGCACATTTGGGTGGTGTACTAGCAGCACCACCAACCGTTGGGAAGAAGATGCCACCATCCATACTAGCAGATGGTGCACACTAACAGAGCGTTTTGCACAAGTTCTAGCAGTAGAGGCCTCCAAGGTTACGAGGCGAGATAGATTCCCAGGCAGCAGAGGACTGATTGGATGCATTTGCTAGTGTTCTACACGTAATTTAGAATATAGTAGAGAAGATGGTGATTTTTTCTAATGGTGTTTCCAAGTGAGTGACCATGAGGTGGGTCTGCATTGTAATGAGGCTTTGGTACATGGACCGATGCATGAGATAGTACCTTTGGGTAGTGTACCAGCTATATCACTACATGTTGGTCAGCAGTTACAACCAGATAATAGTAGATGACACATGTTGGCTTAGTGTCTTACACATGTTTCAGCAATAGATACCCCTCAGGTTCTGAGGTGAGCCTGACTCACAGGCGGCTGAGGACTGGCTTGAAGAGGTGGCTGAGAGTTTTCTAGAGCTTATACAGCTTCAACAAGATGACATGTCCGTAGAGGAGTAATCATCGAGGCATACCGATCGTTCCTGGTACGTGATGACTATGATACGATCAATGCTTTAGAGCTCAGACCTCAGAGAAAGGTGTGTTTAATGGCCAACTGAGCCAACACTTTTCTTCCATGCATTCCTACTTATGATAGGGTGCTAGAGAGAACATTGGTGGTTTACTGTTCTTTTGATGAATGGATACAGCTAGATAATGTTAGCAGTGGGAATGCAGGGAACTGATTCCAGTCTCAAAGACTTGGGCATGTAAAATGTTTCAAGAAGAGGAAGTGTTAAGGACAGATGAATCTACAGAGCAGTAGATGTGGAATCAGAGCTAGGAGAGATGCATGAGGTGGTGTATATTTCGATATGTTACAACCACCCGCCTTTGTAGTCCCCGCCAGGCTCAGGGAGCAGGAGGGCATGGGAACAGAGTAGCTGTATGCGGTCAAGGAGTGTGACCCAAGGGCTATATGAATGATTTGACGAATGGTCTATGTCTACTACTAGCTTCTGTAACAAAAAACATTAATACAAATCATTCCTTCCTTCAACAAATCTATTCCCAGACCTAGAGTTTCCGGTTAAACCATTTACTTGACCCTCGCATGTAGAGATACCTTTGGGAGGAGACTCGATAATCACACTAACACCGATTGTGTGATCTGATCCTTGAGGTGAGAGTTTCGGTTAAAACCTCTTGGTGGAAACATCGAGGCCTTACGGCGTTAGTTTGGTTATGGAATAGGCAACCACAGTTCATACACAGATTGACTCTATTAGAAAATAAGGTTGTGTTTTACCTACAATGCTCGGATGGGTTTTCCTTGGTCGGAGAAAATGGAAACCCAGACAGCACAAGATAAACTCATTCATAGGAGGGTGTGTCCGATCACACATGATTTGGCCAACCTTACCCTCGTGGAAGCATGAGTTTTCAGTTTTCAGTTCCAAATCTGAAACAGATGCCTCTAGAATTCGTGGATAGCAACCACGTCTTTATACGAGTTTCACCTCGAAGAGGTCTACGGAGATTTTGCAGAGGTTGCAAGTAATCATAGAGGTTCATCGGACCTTTCAAGGTCCTCATCTATGTAAGCGAGGTGGCTTACAGCTTGACTCTTTCACCTCAGTTGCACCATGTGCATGAAAACATTCACATATCTCAGTTGAGAAGATACGTGCATGAATCATCCAACATCATCGACCACATAGAGGTGGATATTGATGACGGGGTGACTTTCACGGAGGTTCTAGTAGAGTTTGAGGATCTATAGGAATGGTTCCTATGAGAACGGTCGATTCCTCTGGTACACTTTCGCTGGCAGTACGGGAACCTCCCAGAGAGCACATCGGAGCAAGAGGCTCATATGCGTACTCGGTACCTCTTTTGTTTTCCCTTGTGAGTGTTGAAGCTTTATGAGGACAAATATCCACATGGTGGGAGTAATGTAATGACCCGGAAATTTCAAATAATTTTTTTTCATAAAAACATTGGAATTTTATGAGTTAGTAGCTTCTAACAGAACTTGATTCTGAGGGCCGGTGTGCCCGGAATCAATTTCCGATGTTTATATTGGGTACGTTCAGTAAAAAAACAAGCGGGGTTTTCTATCTTTTGAACCGGTGCTCGGAATTGAAATCTGATAGCACTGATGAACTTGCAACACCGACAATTTCTTAAGGGCCCCATTACCGTAGATACGTTTTATGCGGGTTGAAAGTTAATAATTGGGGATTTAGATTAAAATAAATAAAATTGGTACTGTACAATATTATTTATATCTATGGAGTTTTATCCTACAAAGGGGAGTTAAGGGTGGGACCCACAACCACATAACTACCCATGTGTGGATATATGAGAGGTGGGGCCCACAAGATCCCCATCCTTTCATTTCCCTTGAAACGCCCCTTAAACTCCATTTCATTTATTATGACAACCATTCTCTTCATTAAGATTGTTAAACTCTCCACCTTCCACCCAATTAAATTTCAAACACATTATAACTAATTAAGGGGATTCTCCAATTAATTAATAATAGTTTTTTATTCTTAAATTAATTATTGTGAGAAAAAATAATAGGAAGATATATTATTTTAGTGGGGGAAATTGTGGTGTTGGAGAAAACCTGGGAAAGCTCTCGAGATATAGATAAAAAAGTGATATTCTCTATGAAGAAGAACGCCTCCAACGAAGAATGACACCCTCGTCTCTGCGATTAAAGTTCCACAAAGAATGACGACACACCTTCCTTTCTCTTCTCTGCAACACGATTCTTCACGACGCCATCTACTGTGACATTCATCTTCTGCAGACCGATGACATGTGACCTCTTTTAGTGGTAGGGGAATATTGTATTTTTCTCATTTATGTGGTTTATACCCTCATGGTTGAGCGTTTATCTGTAGGATTTATATTTGTGAATTTCTTTCCCTGATTTATATTTCTTATGATGAACACGAATTAAATTAATTAATATGTGTATCGATAAACAGTTGATTGAATTAATTTTCTTTTTTTTTATCCGGAATTTGAGATTCTTGAAGCATGATACATATTTAATTGTCAACCCCCCATGTTCTTGATTTTCAATAACGATGGCCAAACTAACACAGCTTTCGATCCGTACATAAACCGAGATCCTTTCTTATTCATGGTCCGCACATTCTTAGAATTTTCTTCATCGTCAAATAATTAAGCACGCTGGAAACTCAATGATACGTTGAGCACGACATACATACGCAAAGGTCTAAACCCAAGGATCACAGATCCACTTTTGTCTCTTTTTTTCGAGTTAAAGCGAACCCAGGATGACCTGTAGAAGGATCCCATGGCACGGGTCTGACGAGGGTTTCATCTTGTGTGGGTTAGGCAAGGTGTCCAGCAGCGGTGTGGGTGATCTCCTCGGCGGTGTGCGGTTTAGGCTGGGCAGGCTGAGGCGGCATCCGATGGTGCAGCTTTGTAGAGTGGCAGCAGTGTGGCTAGCTAGAGGCACAACGGCACGGGCAACTGAAGGTGCTGGCGGTTCTGGCCGTGCGGAAAAAGGCTGGGTGTTTGCAGTGTTAATTTTGGAGGAGAATGAAACGTGATTTGGGGAAGGAGAATTATGTTGCAATGAGAGAGATTAAATAAAGATTAAAATAAATAAATAAATATCAAAGGTGGAGTGATTTGCAGCCTGCGCATCAAAGTTTCATGCATGTAATGGATTTGGAGTTGAGAAACTTTTAAATAAATAAACAATTAATAATAATAATAAAATATTGTTATTATTAATTTTGTTGATAAAACACTTTTCCATCAGTAAGATGCCTGTGCATCCTCGGTTTCACGAACCATCAGTGGTAGTGCGACCCTGACTTCGAGATGGAAATTGTGAGCCCAATATTGGATTTCTTTTTTAGGTTTACAGATTGGGTACCCGAAGCGCTCAGAAGGTAATAGATTTAGTATTATTATTAAATATCTGACCCACCATAACTCTTACATGTGATGTCCGATTAAATGGACGTCAGTGGTGACATGAACCTATATTTAAGATGGTGGATTAAAGTCTAATGTTCGATAAAAAATTATGGTTTGTGGTTCGGGTCCACGAAACACCCAATGACAATAATAATATTATTATTACGGGATCTTGTATATGACATATCTATCTCATACGGTGTTGAAATGATGAACCGTCTGCGACGTTACGACCTTGGAATTAAGAAGAATGTTTCAATACCAATTTTGGATATTTTTGTCGAGGTCGAGGTGTGGGCCCCATGAGGCCCGGTTCGCGCGTGTTGTAGTGAAATTCCACTATTTCACTGGCTATCCGTTTTGGACCAATGGGTAGTCCATCTCGTGTGTTTTTCAGAATGGATCGCAATGGTGTGACTAGTTGGGATAACTAGTGTCATTTGAAGTACGATCGGGTTGGTTCGAACTCGAAACCAACTGGGCCCTCGGAGCCGAAACACTTATAACATAAGGACCAGACGTCCGATTGATGTGCAATCAACTATGTTGGATACCACCTGATTAGAAGGTTATTTTGGAATACCTTACCGGAGGTTTGGACACAGTTGGAGTATGGCCAGGTTGGATTGTACCTGAAATCCAACCGGGCCCCTGGAACAGAAAGGCTAATAACTCACAGACTGGGCGTCCGATTGACGTGCCATCTTTTGCGTTGAGACATCTATGACGAGGCGGTCCTTTGAGATACTTCCATGTTAGATTAAGTGACACTTGGATGTATAGACCAGTAGCTCGTGGAGCAGACCCTCCCGGAGAAGAGGATACGGAGTACGGAGACCCAATAGCTGGTAGAGACCTGATGACTACTTGTCTGATTCGATTCAGAGTTACTTAAATAGCCTAGTGGGGAGAACAAATGTGTTGGGGTGGCAGACCCATAGAGGAGGGGCCCATCTGTGTTGGGGCAGCAGACCCGTGGTACTCTATAAAAGAAGTACCTCTGTAGGCTATTAGGGGGAGCGCTACTGTGTTGGGGTGGCAGACCAATGGCGGGTAGCACTACTGTATTGGGGTGGCAGACCCCCGGTACTCGGAAGGAGGAGTACCTTAGCAGTCTAAGGTTAGCGAGCAGTTCCTCGAAGTTGCGACAGGATCACTGTACTCGATAGAGAAGGAGCTCTTCAGTAGTTGTGGTCTCGATATCATTAATGAAAATCCTGGTTTGAGCTGAGTCAATGACGTTTGGGTATTCCCTCATGATTGAGATGGGTTACATGATAACTTAGGTATATGTGTGGGAATATACCTAAGTAAAGGTTATCTGTTGAGATCATTCTTTGTGGTTTATCCTTGCTAGATTTTGTGGGACATTGAGTTTCTCGGGGTCCCTACTGAGTATCATTATACTAACCCCTGCACGGGCTACGCCGGCACCTCGGTGTGTTGGTTGAAAAAGATGGACATCACTGATCGTGGTTGAGGCTTGTAGAGCTGGACAATACCCAGAGGTGGATCTCACGACGAGTCGGTACCCAGAGGAGATGGATGAAAGTGGAGTGCTGAGGAGGACATCTGTACCTACCCTTCAGGTAGTAACCCAGAGGAAGATCCAGGATCTGCTTCACCATTCAGTTGTTTGTCTTTTCAAATGTACCTTTATTTCAGTTTTAGTTGTACCTTTCTGTTGGGCTTGTATTTATGGCCCCTTTGTATTATCAACATACATGTTATATTTCATTACTTAGTATTTGCTTCTTCTTGATCTATGGTTGTGTGAGATTTCATTTTATAAAGGCAATGGCTTCCCAGTTATAGGGAGTTACGCCTTTGGTGCTAGTCGCCAGCCACTGGCCTATGGAAGGCGGGCTTGTGGTAGTTACGACACGGGCCCCGAGGGACGGGTCATGACAAATTGGTATCAAAGGAGTTGGTTCTACCGCAGAACATATGACTCTGATTTTTTCTTTCTGTGAAGCAATAGTGTTAAGAGTACTGAGTGTGGTTTTTAGTTCAGGAAATATAGTATTGGTGTGGCGTCTGACGTATCCATACATCAAGACCCTGACATCTGATTTCCAACTCAGTGCATGAAAACGCTGATCACATGTGTGTTTTCAAAAGTTTCTTTAAGTCAGCTCAACCAAGTCATCTCACCTGGTTTAAATCGTTTGACCGTGTCACATTTGTTTAGGATGCCTCCACGCAGAGAGTCAGTTGGATTTCTGAGAGGGTACCCGATGACGTTCCACCGAAAGATGAGGCTCTGGTGCATGACGCTCTTACTATGATGGCACATTCGGGTGGTGTACCTACAGAACCACCACCCATTTGACAGAAGATGCCACCAACCATACTAGTATAAGGTGCACGCTGACAGAGCTCATTGCACAAGTTCCAGTAGCAGAGGCCTCCGAGGATACTAGGCGAGAAAGATTCCCAGGTAGCAGAGGACTGGCTGGAGGAGATTCCTAGAGTTCTACACCTAGTTTAGATAGTAGTAGAGAAGATGGTGATCATATCTACTGGTGTTTCTCAGTGAGTGATCATGAGGTTGGTCTGCGTAGTGATGAGGCTTCGGTACGTAGACCGATGCCTGAGATAGTACCTTCAGGTAGTGTTCCAGATATATCACTACCTGTTAGTCAGCAGTTACAACTGGCGGTACTAGTAGATGACACATGTAGGCTTACTGTCTTACACGGGTTTCAGCAATAGATAAACCTCAGGTTCTGAGGCGAGCCCGACTCACAGGCGGCTGAGGACTGGATTGAGGAGGTGGCTGAGAGTTTCATAGAGCTTATACATCATCGGCAGGACGACATGTCGGTAGCTGAGTAATCATCGAGGCGTACCGATCATGCCTGATACATGATGACTACGATACAATCAATGTCACGACCCGTCCTCAGGGCCCGTGCCGTGACTACCCCAAGCCCACCTCCCATAGGCCAGGGGCTGGGGACTAGCACCAAGGTTTAAATCCCGGTAAAAAGGGAAGGCATTGCCTTTGTTAAGTAAACAAGCACCACAGAGTAAGCAAGCGGAATAAGTAAACACTAAGTAAAAACTGGTACAACAATAAGTGCGGAAAAGTAAGTGGGCCAGTATACAAACCCAATCTGAAAGTAAAGTACAACTCAAAAGGGAAAACAAAAACTGAAAAGTAAAAGCCGCTACGCCGAGCTTTTCCACTGGAAATCCCACCTGAAGGGTGGGTACAGATAGCTCCACTGCTCCTCAGGTCCAGTCGTCCGCTCCGAGTACGTCCCGCCCAGTGGTCCACCTCCAGGTACCGTTCTTCCCTGCAAGCCTCAACCACGATCAACATTGTCCGTTGTCTGCAACCAACACAACATAGTGCGGGCATAGCCCGTGCAGGGGTGAGTATAAGCTACTCATTAGGGACCCCGAGACCCCCGAAGGTCTCCCAAAATCCAAAAAGGATAAACCACAAAGGAAAGATACAATCACGAAGTAACAACCGACACTGGTTAGGTATATTCCCATACATATACCTAAGTCATCAATTCCAATACACTCCAACCTCCGAGCCCAAGTACAACCCAGTCCACACAAGAAATCATACGTATTCCACACAGGAAAGCAAAACATAATCCACATAGGATAGCACAACACAATCCACATAGGAAAGCAAACAGGTTTCAGCTCACACAGGTATACTTTTTCGAGGACGATAGAGATGATCACTGATCCATCTAAGTCGTCAGACCCACAAAGGATCGATAGGTACTAACCCTCGCAAAGACCCACACAGGATCTGTAGGAAAGTAACCCCCACAAAGACCCACACAGGATCGGACCCACACAGGATCTGTATGCACTGGCTCACACAGAACCACTGAGCGCTGACCCAAACAGAATCAGACCCACACAGGATTGGTAGCACTGATCCACATAGGATCGCTGAGTGCTGTAGCCGTCGCCATTGAATCCACTGAGGATCTATGTATAGTCGTTGTCGTCATAGTAGCAGTCACAGCCAGCTCTAGGGTTCCCACACACAGCAAGCTCGTTCTGGAGGGTCCGCTCCACGAGCCGAGAGGCTGATACATCAAATAACACATAGTCTAGAGTTGATGTATCCAAAAGTTCTGTATCGTCAATAGGTTCTCAACGTCCCAGACGGCACGTCAATCGGACGCCCAGTCTGAGAGTTATTGGCTTTTTCGTCCCAGGGGCCCAGTTGGTTTTTAAGGCAAAACCAACTCGACCGTACTCCACCTGCGTCCAAACCTCAGGAAAAGTATGCCAAAAGATCCGTCTCACCTAGAAGAATTCGACTAAGTTGACGGCACGTTGATCGGACGTCCGAAGCTCAAGATATGAGCGTTTCCACTTCGAGGGCCCGATTAATTTTGTGTACGAACCAACCCGACCGAACTCAAAGTATTCGGAAACCTTGAGTGAGATATACCGAAAAGACCATCTCGTTCCAAGGATCGCTACACAACTGATGGTGTGTCGATAGGAGGTCCATAGCCCATGATATGGGCATTTGACCGAAAGTAGTCTGAAAATAGGGGGTCTGGGCCCGGCCCGGCTTGACCCAGTTCCTCCTTGGTCGGCCGAACCGGGTCGAACCGGCCCGGGCGACGACCCGGCCCAACGACCCGGCCCGGCCAGTGCGCCCATGGGAGGGGCTACGCCCCTCCTTTAATTCAAAACGGCAGCCCCCTTTAAGGGGTCACGCCAGGTGTGCAACCCAGGGGGTGTAACCCCCCACCTTTTCCCCTGTAACGGCCGGCCAGCGCAGGGCCAGCCGATTTCTCGCCGCGGGACCCCGCGGTCTCGCGCCTTCCGGTGCCGGCAGCCGGAGTTCCGGCCGCCTACTTCTAATTCTCCGGTGGGTGTTTTTTTTTCGGCCGCTACTACCAGGATGACTGTAAATTCGTCCGTTGCGGCGTGACGATGTCGCGTCCTTCCGCCGCGGCCCGACTCCAGCCGCGGCCTCGTTCGTACCCTCGACGCAGTGCGACGGCGTCGCGTTTCTTCTTCGTGGCCCGCATCGTTCACGTATCCTTCGCTCAAGCGCAGTGCAACGATGCATTACCGTCTTCGCTAATCAAAATGATGAATAGAAAAGGGGGAGGGGTATCGGCTGTGTTTGTGCAGACCGATCCCCTCCGTTTATATCGATAGCATTTGGCCGAAACGTAAAACGTTTAACCTTCACAATTTTTAAATTAAATAAAAAATTGGAACATGGCCGTCATATTTATCTTTCAAATTCGAAGGAAAGAATCACCAACTTAAAAAAAAGTTGAACCCATACCTCGGTTTCAAGAACGGTGCACGTCAACGAGCCGCGGAAGACGAGCGTCTTGGAGGTCGGGTGTCGTGAAAAACGAACGTCGTTTCCGTTGACGTCGAGGTGTGTTCGAAGAGGAAACGTCATTGGAAGAAGACGTCGTGTTCTTCGGCAGAGATGTTCTTCGTTGAAGAACGGTGTTCTTTGCGTTCTTCATCGAGGTTGAAGAAGAAGAAGACTTCACGCTTCCCAAACCACTCAATGTGGCAAAAACTCTAAAAATAATAAAATACGACCAAGTCTTAATTTTATTAACACAACTTAACCATTTGAATTTCAAGAGTTTGAAATTAAGTAACTCAACTTATTAATTATAACAAGTTGTCAAAAAATTAATAAAAGTGAGTTAATGGTGAGTTATGAAGGTGAGGGGTTAAGAGGAGTTAAAGGATTTGAAAAGGTGGGGGGTTCGTGTGGGCCCCACCCTTTCAATTATACACACATGGGAAGTTGGGTGGATGTGGGCCCCACCACCAACTTCCGATGGGAGAAATTAACCACCTTGATATGAAATAAAATTGATCCAACAATTTTATTTACTTTTTTAATTAAACCCTATTAATTAACTTCTTCTCCCGCACAAACGCAACTACGATAAAGGTTCCCTTAAGTGATTACTGGCGTTGCGAGTTCATCGGTGCCATCGGATTTCAATTCCGAGCACCGGTTCAAACGATAGGAAATCCCGCTCATTCGTTCACTGAACGTACCCGAGCCAAACTTCAGAAATTGATTCCGGGCACTCCGGGCCTCGGAATCACGTGCCGTCAGAAACCACGTCCTTGAAAAATTCCAAATAAAATTAAGAAAAAAATTTCCTTGAATTTTACGGTTTATTACATTCCTCCCACCTCAGGGCTTTACGTCCCCATAAAGATACATTGAAACTAGGGAAACAAATGAGGGTATTGAGCACGCATTTGAGCCTCCCGCTCCCAAGTGCTCTCCTTGAGGTTCCCATGCTTCCATCTAATGCGCACTAGAGGAATCGACCATCCACGTAGGACCCGCTCCTGCCAATCCTTGATCTCCACCGGGACCACCATAAAAGTTGCCCCATTTTCAACGTCGAGCTCCCCAAGGTCAATGATGTGCGTCGGGTCGTGCACGTATCTCCTCAGATGAGATACGTAGAAGACGTCGTTCACCCAGTGTAACTGTGGTGGTAGAGCCAGATGATAAGCCACCTCGCCAATCCTACTGAGGACCTAGAATGGTCCGATGAAGAGTGGAGACAACTTTCTGCCTCGGTCAAATCTTCATAATCCTCGTCGAGGTGAGACACGCCAGAAGACGTGGTCGCCATCCTCGAACTATAGTGGACTCCGCCTCCTGTCAGCATAAGATTTCTGTCGGCTCTGAGCTATCCACATCCGCTCCTAGATGACCTGGACCTTCTCTGTCATGGCCTGGACCATCTCCAGTCCCACAAGGGCTGACTCCCCAGGGTCTGTCCAGCACAAAAGAGATCTGCAAGGTCGGCGGTACAATGCCCTGTACGGTGCCATCCCGATGGTGGAGTGGTAGCTGCTGTTGTACGCAAACTCTACCAAGGGTAGGTGATCCTCCCAGCTACGACCAAAGTCGAGGACACAAGCGCAGAGCATGTCCTCGAGAGTCGGAATCGTCCTCTCCGTCTGACCATCCATCTGAGGGTGAAAGGCTGTGCTCATATGTAGCTGCATCCCGAACGCCTCTTGCAATCCCTTCCATAGCCGGGAAGTAAAGCGAGCATCTTGATCGAAGATGATAGATGATGGCACACCGTGAAGCCGCACAATCTCTTGAACGTAAATTCATCCCAAGCACTCCACTGTGCCCTGCTCTCTGATGGGTAAGAAGTGAGCCGGCTTGGTGAGTCGGTCGACAATCACCCAAATAGAGTCATGACCTCTATAAGTGCATGGATGTACAGTCATGAAGTCCATATATATTGCATCCCACTTCCACTCCGGAACCTCCAAGGGCTGAACCAAGCCTACTGGTACCTGGTGCTCAGCCTTCACCTGCTGGAAGGTGAGGCATCCAGAAATGAACTCTGCCACAACCTTCTTCATGCCCTGCCACCAGTGCTATCGTCTGAGATCCTGGTACATCTTCGCCACTCCGGGATGTACATCCAAGGGAGAAGTGTGAAACTCTCTCAGCACCTCCTCTCATAATGCAACTGGTACCAAGGTACGTCCTCTGAAAAGGATGTCGTGCTCTGCTCCAAAGGAGAAACCATCAGGTTCCTGTCCTGAGGATATTTGTGCACACCGCGTCTCACAGTCAGTGTCCCCATGCTCTGCCTCTTTGACTCACTGCAGTAGTGGAGGAGTGACTATGAGAGACTGAAGGAAGGCTGCCCTATGTCTATCCACGAAGGATATCTGCAAAGCGGCTAGCTGCTCTGTCACCTCCTCAAGTAGGTGAATGCCCACCCTCCTGCTGAGGGCATCGGCTACTACGTTCCCCGTCCTAGGAGTGTAGACTATCTCAAAGTCATAGTACTGGAGGAACTCGAGCCATCACCGCTGTCTTAGGTTCAGGTCCTTCTGAGATAAGATGTACCGGAGACTCAGATGGTCAGAAAAGTCTGTAATGTGCTCACCCATCAGGTAGTGTTACCATGTCTTCAGAGCGAAGACCACTGCTGCTAAGACCAGTTCAAGGGTAGCATAGTTCTGCTCATGCATCCTAAACTGACCTGATCCATAGGCGATCACTGCCCGCTCCTACATCAGGACACATTCGAGTCCGGTTCCTGATGCATCGCAGTAAACTACGTACCCTACTCCCTCCTCAGGCAACCTCAAGATAGGTGCACTGGTCAATCTCTGTCTCAGCTCTTGGAAGCTCTGCTGACATCTGTCTGACCACATGAAGTGTTTCCTATACTTTGTCAAAGTTGAGAGTGGTGCCACATCTCTAGAGAAGTCTGGCATGAATCTCCATTAATATCCAGCTAGTTCCAAAAAACTCTGCACCTCTGCCACGCTCATGGGTGGCTCCCAAGCTAGTACTGCCTCGATCTTCGCAGGATTCACTACAACTCCCTCCTCAGAGATGACGTGTCCTAAGAAGTGGACCTCACGTATCCATAACTGACACTTCGAGAGATTTCCATAAATCTGGTGCTATCGGAGTGTGGCTAGTACAACCTGTAAGTGGTAGGCGTGCTCCTCCTCAGTCGTTGAGTAAATCAAAATGTCTTCGATGAAAACCACAACAAATCGATCGAGGTATGGCTGAAAGATCCTATTCATGAGGTCCATGAAAACTGCTGGAGCATTGGTTACAACGAAGTGTATAACCAAGAACTCATAGTTTCCATACCGACATCTGAAGGCCGTCTTCTGCACGTCCTCGTCTCGAACTCTGAGCTGATGATAACCTGACCTGATGTCTATCTTCGAGAACCACTGTTCTCCCTTGAGTTGATCGAAGAGGTCATCAATCCTCGGTAGCGAATACTTGTTCCTCACTGTCACCTGGTTCAGGTGACGATAGTTGACACATAGTCGCAAGCTCCCGTCCTCCTTCTTGGCGAAAAATATCAGGGAAGCCCATGGTGAAACACTGGGTCAGATGATCCCCTTGCCCTGCAAGTCCTCCAACTGTACTCATAGCTCTCGAAGCTCAGCGGGGGAAATCAGATACGCTGGAGACGATATCAGGGCTGTCCTGGGGTATAGTTCAATGTAAAATTATACCTATCTGTGAGGAGGTAACCCTGGAATGTCGTTGGGATAAATGTCTGCAAACTGATCCACTACTGCAGGAAAACCAGGACTCTGCACGTCAGCTACTCCTAGGATGAGGCTAGCCAACTGATGAGTGATGGGTTCTCCTCTCCTCCACGGAAGTCCATCCTGTGCTACAAAGGATCCCTTCTTGCCGGTGAAGGTGAACCTGCTCCCGTCGGTGCATACACATCGTACCTTGCGCCTAAAACAGTCAATCTGTGCATAGAACGTAGATAACCAATCCATGCCCAAGATGACGTCGTAAGGCCACGACACCACTACAAGAAGATCCCTGCCGAAGCTCTCGACTCTAAGAGTAAGCTCACACTGCCGGCACTAGTGTGTAATCGTCGAGTCTGCTCTCGTAGGAGTCTCTAGCCATAAGGATCGAGCCAACGTCTCTGTCATAATCTCTGAGCTCCGAACAAGGGCAGCGACTATGAAATAGTGACTCTCTCATGTGTTTATAAGTACTGCAGAAAGGGTCGAATAAACACAGATATTACCTCAAATCATCTCAGGTGCACCGTGGTCGTAGGCCTCTACTGCCTGGAGCTGTGCCTGTCTCTGCCTGCCAGCTCCCTATGGTCGGGGTGGACCTCCTGGTGGTGGTGCTGGTAGAGCCTCAAAGCGTCGCCCACCACCTGCTGCTCGGCCAACTCCTCTGATTCATCCGCCTGCTCCCTGCGAACCTCCATGGTCGACCCTCTGCCTCTGCCTCGGTGGTCCCTCAACCGTCTGCTACTCCTCGGCACGGCGGGTCAGGCAATCACGAGCCATGTGGCCCTGCCCGCCGCATGAGTAGCACTGCCTGCCTCTCGAAAGACTGGCTCCGCGTTGTGTGTCCCACACTGCTGAGCCAGTGTCCAAAGGTCGTCTACCTAAGGGTATAGTCTGCCTGGACCCATGAGTCATCCGTCGACTGCTTTCTGCAGAAGACTCTGCTACGTGCCACCCTACAGTGGGTCTCGACGCTGGTGTAGACTCAGCAAGAAAGCTCTCAATCAAAAGGTCCAGATCTAGTACTCTTGTCTGAGTCGGAATGCTGAGGGAGATCAGAGATGCCCTGATCTCATGTCTCAATCCCTGCTAAATGGTCTAGGCCCGGAAAAATGGGTCCCATACCATGTCGGTTGAGTAGCGCGAGAGATTGGTAAATCTCGCCGAGTACTGGGCGACCGTCATGCTGCCCTGCCGCCGCTGAAGAATCTCCTGAATGTGCACTGCACGGAGGGTGGATGGGACAAACTCTGAGCGGAAGAGGCTCTCAAAGTCTGTCTAGAGTATAGATGCCTCATTGTGCACCTGGAGCATCAAGCTCCACCATCGGCCCGCTGCTGCATGTAGTAGGCTCTCCATGAGGATCACCATGAGGTCTACTGGTGTCCTCACCAACCGAAACACACGTACCACTGCCTCCAGCCAGTCCTCGGCTACCTGGGGGTCCGTCTCCCCACGAAACCTGGGTGGTCGTTGGCGCTGGAACTCATGCAGTGCACTGAGGTGACGTGCATGGTCAGCAGCTAGTGCTGGAAGTATCGGTGGCTCGGCGGGTAAAGCTACCACCGGTGCCACTGCTGACAAAGGGCCCTACACCAAGGCCTCATCGCTCGGTGGGCTGTCGTCACGCTCGAATCTCGGAACCATAGCTGGCTGCCAACGTGGGGCCATCCTGAAAAGGAAACAGGTGCGCCACGGTCAGAACAGTATACCCAGTGAGCTGATACAAAGTAATCGCAAAGAAAACTTGAAACACACACACAATCAATGTTTTCGTGCATTAAGTCAGAAATCAGAAGTCAGGTTCCTAGTGTATGGATACGTCAGCCGACACACCAACACTGGACTCCCTGGACTGAAAACCACACTCAATACGCTAAACACTATTGCTTCACATAGAAAAACAGAGTCCAAAGTTCTACAGTAGAACCGAACTCCTCTGATACCAATTTTTCATGACCCGTCCTCGGGGCCCGTGAAGTGACTACCCCAAGCCCGCCTTCCATAGGCCAGGGGCTGACGACCAGCACCAAGGCGTAAATCATGGTAAAAAGGGAAGGCATTTCCTTTGTAAAGTAAACAAGGACCATAGAGTAAGCAAGCGGAAAAATTAAACACTAAGTAAAAACTAGTACAACAGTAAGTGCGGAAAAGTAAGTGGGCCAGTATACAAACCCAAACTGAAAGTAAAGTACAACTCGAAAGGGAAAACAACAACTGAAAAGTAAAATCCGCTACGTCGAGCTGTCCACTGGAAATCCCACCTGAAGGGTGGGTACAGATAGCTCCACTGCTCCTCGGGTCCTGCCGTCCGCTCCGAGTACGTCCCGCCCAGTTGTCCACCTCCAGGTACCGTCCTGCTCTGCAAGCCTCAACCACGATCAACGATGTCCGTCGTCTGCAACCAACACAACGTAGTGCGAGCATAGCCCGTGCAGGGGTGAGTATAAGCTACTAAGTAGGGACCCCGAGACCCCCGAAGGTCTCCCAAAATCCACAAAGGATAAACCACAAAGCAAAGATACAATCACGAAGTAACAACCGACACTGCTTAGATATATGCCCACACATATACCTAACTCATCAATTCCAATACGCTCCAACCTCTGATCCCAAGTACAACCCAGTCCACACAGGAAAGCATATGTATTCCACATAGGAAAGAAAAACGTAATCCACACAGGATAACACAACATAATCCACACAGAAAAGCAAATAGGTTTCAGCTCACACAGGTATACTTCTTCGAAGACGATAGAGATGATCACTGATCCATCTAAGTCGTCAGACCCACAAAGGATCGATAGGTACTAACCCCCACAATGACCCACACAGGATCGGTAGGAAACTAATCCCCGCAAAGACCCACAAAGGATCGGACCGACACAGGATCTGTAGGCGCTAGCCCACACAGAACCGCTGAGCGATGACCCACACAGGATCGGACCCACACAGGATCGGTAGCACTGATCGACATAGGATTGCTGAGTGCTGTAGTTGTCGCCGTAGAATCCACTGAGGATCTCTGTACAGTCGTCGTCGTCACAGTAGCAATCGGAGCCAGCTCTAGGTTCCCGTACACAGCAAGCTCATTCGGGAGGGTCCACTCCACAAGCCGAGAGGCTGATACATCAACTGACACATAGTCCAGTGTTGATGTATCCAAAATATCTGTATCGTCAACAGGAAATCAACGTCACAGACGGCGTGTCAATCGGACGCCCGGTCTGAGAGTTATTGGCTTTTTCGTCCCCAGGGCCCGGTTGGTTTTTAAGGCAAAACCAACCCGACCATACTCCACCTGCATCCAAACATCAGGCGGAGTATGCCAAAAGATCCGTCTTTCTTAGAGGAATTCAATGAAGTCAACGGCAAGTCGATCGGACGTCCGAAGCTCAAGATATGAGTGTTTCCGCTCCGAGGGCCCGGTTGGTTTCGTGTACGATCCACCCCGGTCGAACTCAAAGTATTCTGAAACCTTGAGTGCGATATACCGAAACGACCGTCTCATTCCAAGGATCGCTACGCAACTGATGGTGCGTCGATCGGAGGTCCGTAGCCCATGATATGGGCATTTGAACGAAAGTAGTCCGAAAATATGGGGTCTAGGCCCGGCCCGGCCCGACCTAGTACCCCCTGGGTCGGCCGAACCGGGTTGACCCGGCCCGGGTGGTGACCCGGCCCGGGCAGCGACCTGGCCCGATGACCCAGCCCGGAAGCCCGGCC
This sequence comes from Viscum album, assembly GCA_963277665.1. Taxonomy (NCBI): domain Eukaryota; kingdom Viridiplantae; phylum Streptophyta; class Magnoliopsida; order Santalales; family Viscaceae; genus Viscum; species Viscum album. Next base: position 1,540,671,507 of record OY728150.1, read on the forward strand.
CGGCCGGCTGCGCGGCGTCGCGGCTAGCGCGCCGCGCGAGCGCGCCCAAGAGAGGGGCTACGCCCCTCCTTTAATTCAAAACGGCGACCCCCTTTAAGGGGCCACGCCAAGTGTGCATCCCAGGGGGTGTAACCCCCCGGGGTTTCCCCTGTAACGGCCGGACAGTGTAGGGCCGGCCGGTTTATCGCCGCGGGACCCCGCGGTCCCGCGCCTTCCGGCGCCAGCGGCCGGAGTTCCGGCGGCCTTCTTCGAATTCTCCGGTGGGTGTTTTTTTTCGGCCGCTACTACCAGGATGGCTGCAAATTCGTCTGGCGCGGCGTGACGACGTTTCGTCCTTCCGCCGCGGCCCGACTCTGGCCGCGGCCTCGTTCGTACCCTCGACGCAGCGTGACGGCATCGTGTTTCTTCGTCGTGGACCGCATCATTCACGTCTCCTTTCGCTCAAGCGCGGTGCAATGATGCATTACCGTCTTCGCTAATCAAAACAAAAAATAGCAAAGGGGGGAGGGGTATCAGCCGTGTTTGTGGGGACCGATCGCCTCTCATTATATCGATAGCAGTTGGCCGAAACGTAAAACGTTTAACCTTCACAATTTTTAAATTAAATAAAAAATTTGAACATGGCTGTCAGATTTATCTTTCATATTCTAAGGAATGAATCACCAACTTAGAAAAAAGTCGAACCCCTACCTCGGTTTCAAGAACGTTGCACGTCAACGAGCTGTGGAAGACGAGCGTCGTGGAGGTCGGGTGTCGCAGAAAATGAATGTCGTTTACATTGACATCGAGGTGCGTTCGAAGAGGAAACATCGCTGGAAGAAGATGTCACATTCTTCGGCGGAGATGTTCTTCGTTGAAGAACGGTGTTCTTCCCGTTCTTCATCGAGGTTGAAGAAGAGGAAGACTTCACGCTTCCCAAACCTCTCAATGTGGCAAATACTCAAATAATAATAAAATAAGGCCAAGTCTTAATTTTATAAACACAACTTAACCATTTGAATTTCAGTAGTTTGAAATTAAGTAACTCACCTTATTAATTATAACAAGTTGTCAAAAAAATAATGAAGGTGAGTTAATGGGGAGTTAGGAAGGTGAGGGGTTAAGAGGAGTTAAGAGATTTGAAAAGTTGGGGGGTTCATGTGGGCCCCACCCTTTCAATTATCCAGACATGGGAAGTTGGGTGGATGTGGGCCCCACCACCAACTTCCCATGGGAGATATTAACCACCGTGATATGAAATAAAATTGATCTAACAATTTTATTTACTTTTTTTATTAAACCCCATTAATTAACTTATTTCCCCGCACAAATGCAACTACGGTAAAGGTTCCCTTAAGCGATTACCGGCGTTGCGAGTTCATCGGTGCCATCGGATTTAAATTCCGTGCACCGGTTCAAAAGATAGGAAATCCCGCTCGTTCGTTCACTGAACGTACCGATCATTCCCGGTACTTGATGACTACGATACAATCAGTTCCTTAGATATCAGACCTCAGAGAGAGGTGTGTTTAAATGAAAACAAAGCCAACACTTTTCCTCTATGAATTCCTACTTATGCTAGGGTTCTAAAGAGAACCTTTGTGGTTTAATGTTCTTTGGCTGAATGGATACAGCAGAGAATGTTAGCAGTGGGAAAGTAGAGAAGATGTGCCAGTCTCAGAGACGTGGGCATGTAAAATGTTTCAAGAAGAGGAAGTGTTAAGGACAGATGAATCTACAGAGCAAAAGATGTGGAAGCAGAGCTAGGAGAGTAGCATGAGGTGGTGTACATTTCGACATGTTACAACCACCCGCCTTTGTAGTCCCCACCAGGCTCAGGGAGCAAAAGGGCAGTGGAAGAGAGTAGCTGCATGTGGTCAAATAGTGTGACCCATGGGCTCTATGAATGATTCAAGGAATGGTCTGTGTCTACTACTAGTTGTTGTAACAAAAGAAACTGATATGAATCATTCCTTCCTTCCATGAATCTTGTCCCAGACCTAGAGTTTCCGGTTAAGCGATTGACTTGAGACTCACGTCTGGAGATACCTTTGGGAGGATACATGTTAATCACTCTTACACCGACGGTGTGATCTGACCCTCGAGTTGAGAGTTTCAGTTGGATCCTATTGGTGGTAGCATCGAGGCCTTACAGCGTTAGTTTGGGTATGGACTAGGCAACCACAATTAATACACAGATTGACTGTATTTGGATGAAATGTTGTGGTTTACCTACAATGTTCTGATGGGATTTCCTTGGTCGGCAAAAAGGGAAGCCCAGGAATCACAGGATAAACTCATGCATAGGAGGGTGCAGCCGATCACACTTGAGTCGGCCAACCTTACCCTCGTGGAAGCAGTATTTTTGAGTTTTTGGTTCCAAATAGGAAAAGGAGGCCTCTAGAGTTCGAGGATAGTGACCACATCTTTATACGGGTCTCACCTCGATGTGGTTTACAATGATTTGACCGAGGCGGCAAGTAATCTCTGAGGTTCATCAGACCTCTCCAGGTCCTCAGTAGTGTAAGCGAGGTGGCTTACAACTTGACTCTTTCACCTCAGTTTAACTGGTTCCATGATGTCTTTCACATATCTTAGTTGAGAAGATACGTTCACTAATGATCCCACATCATCAACCATGGAGAGCTAAATATAGATGACGGGGTGACTTTCACGGAGGTTCTATTAGAGATTCACAATCGACAGGAGTGAGTCCTATGAGAACGGCTGATTCCTATGGTGCACTTTTGGTGGCAGCACAGGAACCTCCAGGGGAGCACATGAGAGCGGGAGACTCAGATGCATGCTCGGTACCTCTTTTGTTTTTAATAGTGTGTATTGATGCTTTACGATGACGTAAAGCCTGGAGGTGGGAGTAATGCAAAGACCTGCAAATTTAAAAAAAAAATCATACAAACTTTGGAATTTTACGAGTCTGTAGCTTCTGAAGACACTTGATTCTGAGGCCCGGTGTGCCCGAAATCAATTTTCAAAGTTTAGCTCGGGTACATTCAGCAAACGAATGAGTGTGATTTTCTATATTTTGAACCGGTGCATAGATTTGAAATCTGAGGGAACCAATGAACTCACAACACCGATAATTTCTTATGGGGACTTTTACTGCAGTTGCGTTTTATGCGGGTTGAATGTTAATAATTGGGGATTTATATTAAAATAAAGGAAAGTTGTTGTGTATAATTTTATTTATATCTATTATAGTTTTATCATACAAAGGGGAGTTAAGTGTGGGACCCACAACCACCTAACTACCCATGTGTGGATATTTGAGAGGTGGGGCCCACATGAGCCCCAACCATTCAACTCCCTTGAAACCCCCTTATACTCTCTTTCATTTATTGTGAAAACCATTGTCATTATTATGATTGTAAAATTATCCACCTTCCACCCAATTAAATTACCAACACATTATAATTAAGTAAGGAGAGTCTCCAATTAATTAACTACAGTGTTTGATTCTTAAATCAATTGTTGTGAGAATAAAATAATAGGAAGAGATGTTATTTTAGTGGGGGAAATTATGGTGTCGAAGAAAACCTGGGAAAGCTCTAGAGATATAGATAATGAATTTGTTATTCTCTTCGAGGAAGAACGCCTCCAACTAAGAACGACACCCTCTTCTCCGTGACGCCAGTTCCACAAAGAACAACGACACGCCTTCTTTTCTCTTCTCTGCAACACCGTACTTCGCGATGACATCTACCACGACGTTCTCCTTCCGTAGATCGACGACATGTGACGTCTTTGGGAGGTGAGGGAATATTGTATTTTTCTCATTTATGTGGTTTACACCCTCGAGCTTGACAGTTTATTTATAAGATTTATCTTTGGAATTACTTACCCTGGTTTAAATTTATTATGATGAACACACATTAAATAAATTAATTCACGAATCGATACACAATTGATTGAATTAGTTTTCTTCTTGTTTATCCTGAATTTGAGAATCTTGAAGCATGATAAATAATTAATTGTAAATCCCCCATGTTCATGATTCTCAAAAACTATGGCCAAACTAACAAAACTATCGATCCGCACTTAAACTGAGATGCTTTCTTATTCATGGTCCATGCATTCTTTGCGTGTTCTTCATCGTCAAAAAATTAAGCGCACTAGAAATTCAATGTTTCGTTGAGAGCGACAAACAGATGCGATGGTCTCAAACCAAGGATCAGAGATCCACTTTCGACTTTTTTTCGAGTTAAATCGAACCTGGGATGATGTGAAAAAGGATCTCATGGTGCGAGTCTGACAAGGGTTTCAGCTGGTACGGGTTAGGCAAGGTGGAAAGCAGTGGTGCGGGTGATCGGCCCGACGGTGTGCGGTATAGGATAGAAAGGCAGTTGAGGAATCCGACGGTGCAACTAGGTTGAGGGTCAGTGGCATGGAAGGCTGGAGACGTAGCGGCACAGGCAGCCGAAGGTGGTGGCAGTTCTGGAAGTGCGGACGAAGGCTAGGTGTTTGCGACATTAACTTTGGAGGAGAATGAAACGTGATTTGGGGAAGGATAAATAGTGTGGAAATAGAGAGATGGAATAAAGATTAAAAGAAATAAATAAGTATCAAAGGTGGAGTGATTTACTACTTTTTCATCAATGTTTCATGCGTCTAATGGATTTGGAGTTGTGAAACTTTTAAATTTATAAACAATTAATAATAATAATAAAATATTTTTATTATTAATTTTTTTGATAAAACACTTTTCCGTCCGTAACATACCCATGCGGCCTCGATTTCATGAACCGTTATCGGAAGTGTGACCATAACTTCGAGATGGAAATTATGAGTCTAATATTGGATGTATTTTCAGTTTTTCGGATCAGGTACCCGAAGCGCTCTGAAAATAAAAGATTTAGTATTATTATTAAATCTCTGACCCACCATAACTCATGCATGCGACATCCATTTAACTGGCCATCAGCAGCGATGTGACCCTATCATTAATACGGTCGGTTCAAGTCTAATGTTCGATACTAAATTCTGGTTCGTGGCTCGGGTCTACAAACCACCCAATGATAATAATATTATTATTATTACGGGATCTTGTATCTGACATATCTATCTCATACAGTGTAGGAATGACGAACCGTTTGCGACCATAAGACCCTGGAATTAAGATAGATGTTTCAAGATCAATTTTGGATATTTATGTCGAGGGAAAGGCGTGGGCCCCACGAGGCCCAGTTCGCGCATGTTGCGGTGAAATGCCACTTTTTCACCGGCTATCCATTTTTGACCAATGGGTTTTCCATCTCGTGTATTTTTAGTTATGGATCAAAATGGTGTGACCGGTTTGGTTAACCGGTGTCATTTGAGGTATGGCCAGGTTGGTTTGAACTCGAAATCAACTGGGCCCTCAGAGCGAAAACACTTATAACTTAAGGACCGGACGTCTGATTAACGTGTCGTCAGCTATGTTGGATTTCTATTGATGAGACAGTTCTTTTGGAATACATCACCTGATTTTTGGATGCAGTTGGAAAATGGCCGGGTTGGATTGTACCCTAAATCCAACCAGACCCCTCGAACGGAAAGGCTAATAACTCACAGACCGGGCGTTCGATTGACGTTCCGTCTGTTTCATTGAGACCCCTATGACGAGGCGTTCCTTTGAGATACTTCCAAGTGATATTACGTGACACTTGGAAGTATCGACTAGTAGCTCATGGAGCGGACCCTCCTGGAGACGAGCATACGGAGTAGGGAGACCTTGTAGCTGGCTGAGACCTGATGACTGCTTGTCCGATTCAATTCAAAGTGACTTGACTAGACCAGTGGGGAGCACTACTATGTTGGGGTGGTAGGCCCATGGGGGAGGAGCGCTATTATGTTGGGGCAACAGACCCGTGGTACTCAACAGAAGGAGTACCTATATAGCCTATTAGGGGGAGCACTACATTATTGGGCGGCAGACCCATGGCGGGGAGCACTACTGTGTTGGGGTGGCAAACCCGCAATACTGGGCAGGAGGAGTACTGCAGTAGTATATGGTTAGTGAGCAGCACCTCGGAGTTGCGACGGGATCACTGTACTCGACAGAGGAGGAGCTATTCAACAGTTGTGGTTTCGATATCATTAATGAAAATCATGGTTTGAACAGAGTCAATGACCATTGTGTTTTTGCTCATGATTGAGATGGGTTACTCGATAACTTAGGTATATGTATGGGAATATACCTAAGTAAAGGTTATCTGTTGAGACATTTCTTTTTAGTTTATCCCTGTTGGATTTTGTGAGACCTTGAGGATCTCAGGGTCCTTACTAGGTATCGTTATACTCACCTCTGTATGGGCTATGCCCACACCTCGATGTGTTGGTTGCAGATGACAGACATCACTTATCGTGGTTGAGGCTTGTGGAGCTAGACAGTACCCGGAGGTGGATCTCATTACGAGTCGGTACCTAGAGGATATGACTGGACGTGGAGTGCTGAGGAGGACATATGTACCTACCCTTCTGGTAGGAACCCAGAGGACAATCTAGGAGCTACTTCACCATTCAGCTATTTGTCTTTTCAGTGGTACCTTTATTTCAGTTGTAGCTATACCTTTCTGTTCGTCTTGAATTTCTGACCACTTTGTATTTTCTGCACACATTTTATATTTCTTTACATAGTGTTTTCTTCTGCATGACCTCTGGCTGTGTTAGTTTACGTTTTATAAAGGCAATGCGTTCCCAGTTATAAGGATTTACGCCTTTGGTGCTAGTCGCCAGCCCCTGGCCTATGGAAGGCAGGGTTGGGGTAGTTATGACATGGGCCCCGAGGGACGGGTCGTAACAATTTATTATGTCTTGTTTTCCCATGGTCATGAAGAATGGTATTATATAACATAAGTCTCAAAAAGGTGCATGATATGAAGAACTAATTGGGGGACAATGTCGACATTTAATGAACCAGTTTTTTATGACTCCTTGATTATAATGGAACGAGACCTATATGATTCCAGAATGAATCATTATGATATTTTTTTGAATTTTTTTCAAATGGATACAATTTCTATTTATGAAAATATTGGGTTACTATAACCTCATCCTACTCTATATGACCCCCACCAAAAACCATTTATTCACAACTCATCACATCACATCTCGTCCATAGTCAATCAGTCCATTACATCACATATCTCTAGAAGATACCATGCCCATCACATCATATCACATTTTGATAGTGATCTTTTGACTTCACTCTACCACAACAAATTCCTGTAAACATCATTTAAAAGATACAGTTACAAAGAGAAGGTAACCATCCATATTTCCTCACAACCATGATATTTGAAAAAAACACCCCCAATAATATATTGTTTTGGAACGATGTTCTTTACATTGGTTTTGTGTGTATAGAAATAAACATGAATAATATATATATATATATATTATCCAAATATAATTCCAACCTATGTTGTCACAAATAAAAAGATCCATCCAACTCACAACAACCCCCATACTGTCCCAAAACACTTCACCACCTATGCTTCCACTAATAAATAAAAAATATTACACAACATGTCACAATTTACATTCCTAATTATACACTTAAAAGTTATTATGTTTTATATATTTCCAATTAGAAAATAATTTCATTCATTAACCCATTCATTTCCCATCACCTTATTTCAAATATATGAATCATCCATTTAAATCAAATAGCCAATTTATTTCATTAATTAATCAAATATTCAAGTCATTTAATTTTCAATCATTATTGACCATGTAATTCTAATACCACATGGGAAACCAGTACAAAAAAATCCACATGATAAAAAAAGAGACGACCATCCCCATGCCAACCATCCCACACTATAAACCTCCCCATCACAACTAACACATCACCCCATATTCCATTAAAATAAATGCATAAAATGTACAAAAAAACTACTCATTCCCACCCCACAACACAACCAAATATTAGAAAAATTAAAAAGCACATCCAACTCTCATTACATAACCTAATGGTCACATAACCACACATCATCTCCCCAAAATATAACAAAACCCCATATCCCATCAACACAACCACACATCACATCACTTATCAGAACACATTCCCAGAAAATTATATCAGAATTTTCAAGGGTATTTCATCACATTCCATATATATGTTCATTGGAATTATCACATAAGGTAGTAATCTCCCAAGGAAACCAATTCATTAACGGAATATATGTGTTTAACCAAACTCCATTCTTGGTGATACAAAACAACACAATAAAATGTTTTCAGTAATTAAAAAATTTAATGCATAAAGAAGGATACCAATAACCATGATTTTTATTCGTATAATCAAAATATTAAAATAATAAACAATATTTTAAAATGAAGAAATTTTATTTCCCCTTCCGCAATAAATTTAAATAAAAAAGTATTAATCTTTTACATTATGATGGTTAAAGCCCATATTTCCAAATTTTTATAATGTAATTGTAATTATCCAAGTAAGGATATGATAAATTTTTTATATTTATTTATTTGAATTTTGTTTTTTTAAAATTATAAAAATATGTGGATAATTTTAAATTAGAAAGGAAGTAGTCTTAATTAAACTGGTTTATTTTAAGATTATATTTAAAATATAAATTTATATATTATAGAATTTTAATTTCAAAAAATAAATATTATTTTTGAAATAAGAATATAAAAATTATATTATGGCTAAATTTTTGGGTATTTTCTAAAATAATGATTTTTAGGGAATATTGAAAAATTAAATTTCAATTAAAAAGTTTTTTTTCTCTTAATATATTAACTTATATAAATTTAACATTTTGTTTGGAATTTGATTTATAAAAACCATTAATATTATTTAGTTATATTAAATCTACGTAATAAATTTTTAATTGTATTTATATTAAATTTTAGTATATGATTTTTTTTGGGATTAATAATTGTATTTTTATGAGAACACTTTTAAAATACCTAATGTTTCTCCTTCATTCATTGATTAAGATAATACATAATGAAAATATTTTAAATAAAATTTATATATTATATATCAATTAATATTAAATTTATTTTCCCAAAATGATGATTATTATTTAGAGAGTTAATATGAAACCATATTTTCTAAAAAAATATATTTCTTTAAAAATATATTTTTCATCTCATGTCCTTGTTTTATTGTACATTTTAATTTTTGAATTTGATGATTTAAATTTATTAAAATGGATTAAATATTTGTAATAAGAATAATTATTATTATATAATATGTTCAGCTTAATTTTTATACCATTATGAATAGTCAAAACTACCAATAATAATTACAATATCTAAAGTAAAAACATATTTACCCATGATTTAAAATAAAATAATAGGTGATCAAATGTCATAAAAATTTTCTAATGTTTATTTTTATGGATTTGTTTGGAAATCATAATTTCTATTTGAACTTTTTTGAGCCTTTTAGAATGCATAAAATATAGGTATGCCTTTTTCATTTCATTAATTACAAGTGATCCTCTAACCTCGCTTATAAAAGGCCACTCCATCTTTTCTCCCAATCAAACCATAAAATACATTTTTATCGGAGAATAAAATCCATGAAATGTTAAATAATTCCCTAAAATTATATATATTCATTATATTGATTAAATTTACATCCGAATAAGGTTTTTATGGCTTACTTAAAGAGGTTTCCCAAAGAATAGGTGTCATGCATTACCAAGAATCATTATTTTATTTATTTTTCCACTAATTTTTATTCTTATTTAATTATTATTATCTAATAAAATGAGTAAAAGTGATATAAAAAGATTTTATTATGTTATTTTAATATGTTAAATAATATACTACTCGATCAAATGGGATGGAAAATCATCAATCATGTGTTTGCTTGACTAGAAGCCCACGAACAGATGTCATTCATTTTCCTTCATCTCATCTCATAGATTGTTTTAATGATGTATTTAACTATATAAATATATATATTATATTTTAATACATTGATAATTATGGAGTTATGATATCATATATACCTTTAAAATTTCCATTCTATGGGGGATACAATTACATCGCTCGTGTGTATAGTGGACTACTGCCTCGGGAAGCGATGTTTTTCATTTTTCACTAACTCTTTAAATGGAATGTAATAAAGATAAAATTAATAAATATATTTTATATAAATGACACATTTATGAAAATAACGAAATATTTACCATTATTAAAACATGATATATTATATTCTTTCATAAACTAAATAATTATAACATCATTTGTGTATGTGCAGACTACTACATCATGGTAGTGGCCTCTCTACCTCACCACTTTACTCTAGGGTTTACTAGAGAATCCTCGGTGGGGGAGGCTGTCGCATCATTGGCTTCATCTCCCCCTTTCCTGCACCCTTCCATATCCCTCCCCCTTTTACTTTTTCTCGTAGTGTGTTTTTCAAATGGTGGTGGCTTAGATACATGGTATTTGATGACCCAACCAAGTCAGACCTAGATAAGTGGTGCCAAAAAGTTTTTGGAAATATGGGTTAGCGACCGTTAGGATTCTGGGGGTGAACAAAGTGTGGAAGGTTATGGTTTTCATCCTCTTCGATGATAGTTATGTTCAGTGTTTTCTTTAACTACACCAAGGAAATTTCTTCTAATTCTAGTGACTATTCAATTTTTCTTCGTTATGTGGAGATATGTTTGATGTTGACGAGATGTTTTATAGGAGTTTTTCCTCAAATAAATATGTGAAGGTTTTTAGTAGTTATTATGAAAATTTTCATGTTCTTGATGTGATAATTTCTGATTGTTTTTCATTTCTCTAGTCATAATCTCTGACGGTTTCGGTGGTTTGGATTTCGAGATGATGATGGCACACCATTTTGATTATGGAAGATGGCAGTGATTTGATTCCAACTGATGCGGTGACACTTTTATTGAAGCATCCTTGGGATTGATGTTGGTTTTGGGTTTCAAATTTCATTTAAGTATCGTGTATTTTTATTCCCTCATGATGTATGTGGTTCTCTCTTATCATTAAAGTGAAATCATGAAAATAAAACATATAATTTTCAGTTAATGCTACTACCTAAATGAAGTGATGTGATTCTATGTTTGATCACCCCATTAAATGAATGATATATATATATATATGCATATTTTAATGCTTAATTGGGTATATATAGTACATTACAATCATTATTTAAGGATAAAATATTAATGAACTCTTTTCTTTATTGATTAATGAAAAATGAAAAGGCTACTCATGCGTTCATTCATCCTATATTCTCTATGATCATAAAATAATGAATTTATCATAAAAAATAATTTTTTTGGAAATATAAATTATTATATAAAAAATATAAATATTTAAGGAATATCATTCATTAGATGTTTTTAATGACCCAATTGATTGATGGTCAATATAACAATGTCATTTTTGACACATAAGCCGAGAATCAAAGAAATATGCAACAAAAAAAATGATTAACTAATTGATTGTTTATTGGTAAAAGATAAAATAAAAATAATATTAATATTTAAAAAGGTTATTATTAAAGTAAATAATTAACATATATTTATTAATTTGGAGGATAAATAATGAACATCACAGATAAAATTCATAGAAAAGTAATTCATCTCAATATTTTTTCGTTGAGACACATTTGGTGGTTATGAACCGTTATTCTTTTAGAAGGTGTATATGCAACCAATTTGACATGTCATATAATAAATTTCAATATTCTCTTGTTATTAAATGTTCGTAATTTTTTTCATGGGCATTATGATTCAAATATTTATAAAGTGAGACCTAGAAAAATAATTTCAATATATTTTTTATAATTCTCATTTTCATCCATTTAAATGTTTTAAAATGATTTCATTATATACATGAGATATTTGTGATGGAATTTTTTGGTTGTATTTCAATTTTTTTTGAAAAAAACATCCTTATATGTAATTTTTTACTCTATTAGAAATGTTACATATAATGTTCTATTTTAATGTATATAGTGAAAAGGAATTTTTTTCCTTCATATCCCTTAATATGAGTATAATTTACATTATTTTATTTCATGTTTTCTATATTGAAAACACTATTTCCATAATTATGGGTAATTTATGTTTTGAAAATAGATTTTTAAAAGAAATGAATACTCTAATATCTGAAACTATTTTGAAAACAAGAATAAAAATTTATTTTAAAGGTTTTTTATTAAATGTTGCATGAATAAATTGTTTAAATGGTTATATATTACCCAGAAATTTATTATGAAGGGTGCACCCAGACAGTGTTGGGTGAATTCATTATATCTTATATGATGGGTGTGACTAGATATTTCTCTAATGCTTTGGGTAGTGATTATGTTCTATGGGGTATTATATTTTTTCTTGGATGTATGGTTATTCCAATTTTTATAGTTTATATGGGTTCTATGTGATATCGCCCTGTGACACCAATATGAATTTTTTATTCTTTCTAAAAAAATTTCAAGATTTTTTTTTCAAATGTTTATATAAATTCATATTTATTGGGAATGTTAATTCAATTTATGGGAGAAATATATATTTTTATGAAATGGGTTTTTTCCGGTTTCCCTATTTTTCACTAGATTAAAATTTTTCTTCTTTCAAGGTCCCTTATTGAAATGTTTTTTTCATCCCATACATATAAAATGTTTTCCCAAGGATTTGAATTTGGCTAAGAAAAAGGAATAATTTATGTTGAAAGGAATGAATATTTTTCTAGAATGGAAATAATGTTTTATAATAAATATTATATATTATAAAAAACAAAAACCTGATAGGAAGTGTCTTATTTTTTTTATATGGTTATTTTATGTATGAGATATAACATAATTTTATAAAACTATAATACAAAAATATTCTCAATTTAAGAGAATTAAAACTTCAGTTTAAATTGAAGTTTATGTAATGTTTAACGGTATGTCCTCATAGTTGGTATTAAAGGATAGTTTAGTTAAATTTAGAGTTTTGGAAAATTATTATAGAATGGTCTTTGAGGATTATACATTACTGTTATGTTGATATGATATATAATATTAATATCCCATTGTTTCTTTATCAAAATATTTCTATTATTAATGGTTTTACATATATTAAACTGGGAAGCGATAGTGGGAAAACACATAGATGAAAATATCATTCCAAATCAAAAAACTGAATATCATTATTATTTGAATAGAAATGTTTTTATTAGTTATGGTTTTGTTGAAACTAACAATAAATTGTGGTGGTAACCATGAAATATGGAATATTGATCTATAATTAGGGAACATGTATGAAGTAGATTATTTCATTAGGGAATAGCCATGGTCATTTAGTATATCATATAACCCTGTGATAGATGAAGGATAGACTGATTATCTGGAGATGATATTTAATGTCATGTGATGTTCATAAAATAATATAGTAAATCATCCATTTTTTGGAAAGTGAATATGATTTTTGGTGTTCATTGGGTATGTATACTTTTTATATACATGTTCATTATGCCAAGAAATTAGAATATATTAAGGATAGTTTCCATGAGAAACATTTCTCTATGTTTGATGAACTCCATATGAAAAAAATCCTCGAATTGGGGAAACTAAATGAGGATTATATGTCCACATAGAAAGAAAATTTTATATGACTAGAAAGGTATGTATTTGATAATTTTCAAGAAATATATATAGAATTTAATCAATTTTAAGTTGAATTGAAACCAAGAATATGATGAAATTTGGAACAATAAAATTTAAAATATATGGTAAATATTTTATTATGATGAAAAAGTTGAGATAGAGTTTTCTAATGCATATGTACCTTGTCATGATTAATGCTATAAATAGTAAGTATGGAAGCTAATGTGGAAGCATAAATATATAGATTTAAGAAATAAATGTTCCAATTTAGTGGTAAGTGTGTTTAGAAGAACCCTCTAAAATGTGTTTTGAAATTAGATAATTATGTCCAATGTAGAAAGTTTATACATATGGATTGTTATTATAAGTATAAGAATCCAAATGAAATAATGAATTATATTACTCATATCCACACAATAGTTAATTTTCATTAGTTGCAATGACTTCGATTAATATTGTTACATGTTCCTGATGTTTTTAACTTAGGATGGAAATCATAATGAATAAAACAAAAAAAGGTATAAAAATAGTTTTATTGTACTATTTTTGATGATGGATCTGTTATTTTTTTATAGGTATATTAATTGTATATTATAATTATTCCTATCCATGTTTGGCACTAGATATTAACATTCTTTTATATCAGATAAATTTGAATGTTAACTGGGAATACCACCACATGAATATTAGCTATTATTTAAAAAAAATTATAATTGGAAGTATTATAGAAAAAATATTTATAAGAATCTTCATGTTGTTTTTAGTGGGTTGTAATTTCTTAAACATCTTGGTAGACATGCCATTATATAGTTTAATATCATTTTGAGTGTTGATTAGCCTTTAGATTAACTATATATGATATATTGTAGAGCCAATAATGGATTATTCCATGATTTATTTCCGTTAATAAAATACCATGGGGATAAAAAACTTATTTGATATTTTAGTTAATGTTAGAAAGATCATATAGTTGGAAATAAAGAAACTATTCAAATTAGCAACATGATTGTAGTGAATGAATAAAGGGATGTTTATCAAGATGATATTAATGGTGTTATACCTTATCCGAAAGGTTAATTTTTCACTGCATTAGTTATTTATGATAATCCTATGTTAAAACCCACAATCAATTAGATCATGTTTGATATTTATAATTGAAAAATAAATCACACGAGTAATTAGATAAAAGTTTTATAAAACATAACTCATCACCATGGGTTGATCTTATTTATTTGTTCAAAAATTAATGATGGTTCCTTGAGAATGTTGAGAAAATATAAAGCATTAAATAAAATCAATATTAATAACAATTATTATTTTATACTTATCGATTATTTTCATGATCAACTACAGGGATCACATAAATTTTCTATGGTTTATCTCAAGTTAGTTTAAAATCAGTTTAATGTGAGGGAAATGATTATTATAATGTATGTGTTTTTGAAATTATATGAGTATTATGAGTTTGTAGAAATTAATATTGGGTTTCATAACATACTTATTTTATTTTTAGACCTTATGAATAAATTTTCTCATAAGTTCATAATGATGTTTTTGGTTATGTTTATTGATGAGAATTTTGTATATTATAAAATTTAGGAGGAATATGAATGACACTTGTGAATTGTTTTGAAAACCTTAAAAGAAAATAAACTACATGGGAAATTTAGTAAGTTTGAAATTTTATTGCAATAAATTTCTTTACTTGGAAGCATTGTTTCTAAATATTTAATAACCGTTGACCATTTTGAAACAAAAATTGTCAACGAATGGAAAAAATGAAAAATATCAGAGTGATTCAATGTTTTCATAGATTATATAGTTAATACCTATAATTTATTTAACATTTTTTCAATTGTGTAGCCTAATAAAAAATATAATTCCATTCAATATTAGTGATGTTATATTAAAAATATATATTTAGGGTTGTGTGAAATTGAAAATATAAAAAATATAAAATTAAATAAAAAACATATTTTAGAAAATCTCGGGGTGTTACATTCTACCCCGGTGAAAATTAAGTTTTCTATCAAAATTCATCTGGGTTGTTAATAGTGTAATACATGAATGATCCTTTTATATAATCCCAAATCGTAAAAGATAATACTAAATATTCCTTTTAAAAATTGAATGTTGAAACCATAATAGTTTTCCAATGTAACACGTAATCATGTTTCAAAATAGAAGAACATTGGTGGAAATTGAAATCATATATATGGATGTGATATCTAACTATCTTGTTAGGATGGATAGTGATATAGAACATAGTTGGTAAAAATTTTACAATAAATTTTACACTACCCAATGTGTCTTGAAAATGGTCAATGATATCATCAAAATGATGATATGTTGAAAAAATTATATTTCAAACCCTTTTTCCTAATGTTGAATAATTCTCAAGAAAAGATACAATTAAATGATTTCAATAAAACCTTACCCTTTGTTGTGTCATGGTCAAATACCACTTCATCAATTATTAAAAGAAAAGATGGTGAATTTTTCATTGTTAAAGCGTTAACAGATCATGGAATCCATAAATACAATGATAATTAATTCATTCTATATTTATCATAAAATATTTTATCACAAATTACTAAACATTCATAAATCCTAATATGGAGAGATGATACAGAAATATCTAAACCTCATCCAATGTTTAACATAATCCATTCCATAAATTTTCATCCTTCTCACCCTTCTGATATATGGAAGTCCAGAAGTTTAGAAATAATGTCACAAAATTTCTCTAAAACAACATATAATTGATCTCCAATATATCACAAATTATATCATGGTTGACGAATACCAATCATGTTAACACCTTCATCATTTTTAAACATATAACATGGGAAAAACTAAAATTACCCCAAATCCTTATTGAACCCATTCTTTTATCATTATTTCAATTTTTATTGGATATATTCCAAAAATTAAAAAATGATGTAAACTACATCGGAGATAAAATAAACCACTTGTCAAAAATTCACCAATTAGATCCAAAGGAATTAGTACAATCCAATTTAATTATCAATATGAAACATATATTTATCCAAACATCATTATCTTAACATAATAAATGTATTAAGGGTTATATATCCCTTAATAAAGTGTTTCATACGAACAATTGATATCTATTAAATCAGTTTTTATTCCACCAGAGCCATACAAAATATTCTTGTAAATCCTTAGATAAAAACATAAAATAAAAAATCCTTATATATTTCACCATTCATATCACTTAATTCGTGAATCCAAATACATAAAAAATAATTTATATGACTACATCCTTAACCTATTATCATGAATACCTCATCATATTATATAATGGATCCCTCCCTTAATATTTCACCGATAATATGATCATCATGAGTAATATAACCATTAATATTTCCATATTTATGATTATATTATTGAGTTTTACACTTTGGGAATTGATTTTCATAATTATCAATAATTCCACAATTAATGTATTTAACCATTGATAATGTCTTCTTGAAGAAGATATTCTCATTCATTGCGTTAACCATACAATTTATAATTCCATTATATTTACTTGTTTTGTTCCATTTTTTTCTACTAAAAAAAAATATTTGTGTTCTTATATGCAATTATCTTGGGTGCTTATTTAAACATTAGCATCTAAAAGGAAACTCAATATTCTTTTCTCTATGGTATCCATTACCTGAAATCTCAAAAAACATCTTATTTATCATATTTGGTGAGTCCAAGAGTTGTTCAAGGTACCCATTTTCAATCATGTTTCCAAAAAACCGATTAGGTATAATCACAGTATCATTTACTCTGTTGATCATCCCACTTAACCGATATTCAGAAAAATGTCTGTCACATTAAATGTTAACATTGTTCATTTTGGTTCCCTTTATTGACTAAAACCAGAAATCATAGTTTCATTAGCACTTATCAAAGAAGAAAACCACATAATCATGAATAATATCTTATAGAATATCTAAATTATGAAAACATATTTTAAATCTATGGCACATAAGGCTTATCATTAGATACATTACTAGAAATATCGTTAGAAATATTTATATGTGTATCACTAATGTTTTATTATCATAGTTCCAACCATCGACAAAACCTTACATTTGATACTAACTATGAAAACCAAGAATAACATACATGGATATTACATCATATTAGATGAAAAATAATCTCATTAAAAAATACATTCTCATGGATGATAATAGATTGGTTTCTTTGGAAATAAGGACCAAAATATTATAACTTGGTGAAAGATATTCAATGATTCTACAAAGATCTACCCCTTTATTACATATTCCTGAAACAAATTTATTCATATGTTGGGGAAAAGAAAATATGAACGGGGTGAGATCAGATTTTCAATATGGGTAAAAAGAAGATACATAAAAATAACATGAGCATTGGGGTATGTGAACATTTGAATAGTATTTGATGATCATACCCTTCATATCAAAGATCAAATAAATTAGTTATGAACTAATGATTGATAGTTCCGAAGAAATAAATCATAATATAATCAGGAGGATAATCTATGAAACCATAAAATTGTAATAATACATGCATTTTTTTGTAAGAAACAAGAAAAAAATTATATGATTTATATAGTTTTCAAATAATAAATTTTAGGGCCATATAAGTAGTATTGGTTCACTCCCCAAACATTTTTTTTAGTCACGGTTCCCTCCTAAGAAAATATTAGTAGTCAAGTTTCACTCCCAAGAATATACTAGCGTACAAAGTCCGTTGTTAAACAGAGTTCACTACCTATACCATCCACATCCACCATAACAGATATTAATATTTACATAATGAATTGAATGTATATATAGGTCCCAAACATCTCATAATGAAATAAAATATACATGTTCTACAAGATCATAAATAATCATATCATAACATATGAAACAAAATGGTCATTATAAACATGTAACAATATAATAACCTATGAAATATAGGTAGTGTTCATAACCATTAAATAAAAGAATAACTGATTAAAATAAGTGGGTTTTATAAGAATATAACCCATTAAATAGATACTAGTTTCGTAAACATATAACCTGTGAAAGAGAAACAAGTTACAAAAAAGTCATGCCATGGAAACAAAAACTATTTAGAAATGAATATAAATGTACCCGCTAGATCATATCCCTATAAAGGCATGAGTAATACAAATAGATGGAATCTTATATTGAATATAATGTTGAAATATAATTTTAAAAAAAATTTAGGAAAATTTTCTTTCTTTTTGGGAAATTACTTTTAATACATAAAATGGTTTGAAAAAACAAATTTCATTGAAAATAAACCTGAATGAATATAAAAGAAGCTATAAATTATTTAGAAAACCTATTTCTTTGAGAAAATATATAATATTCTTGAAAACGTTTTCAAAACCATTTTATTTTAAAACCTATAATGGAAGTTTGAGAATATTTTGAAAACCATTTTCTTAATAAATAATGTCAAAAATTATAAATAACACTAGAAATTTTATAAAAATAATTTTCCTATGAAATATAAAAAATAAATTTAAAAACCATTTGAAATCTATTTCATTAAAACGAGTATTGATTGTTTTTGAAACCATTTCATTGAAAAGGAAGCTATTAATAATGTTTGAAAAACATTTCTCTAAAATGGAAGCTTGAAAAAAATTTAAAAACCATTTTATTTGAAAATAAATTTAAAAAAATTAATTTCCAGAATATTTTTTTAAAACAAAAATCATTACAATAAATATTTAAAAATTTTAAAATATTCATAAAACTTTATTTTAATTACGTTAAAAAATATATACATATTTATCATTCATATATCACCCTAAAACATTAAAAAATGCCTCAATAAAAAAATGTCAAGATAATTCCTTTTTAAAACAATTTTGATTAAAATGTAAAATATTAGGAAAAATTAATTTTAAATATCATAGCATAATATAGGAATATTTTTCGAAATATTTTTAGAAAACATGGTTATGAAAGAATATAAATTTGTGACCTGAGAAAGAGGTAAACTCAGATTTTCTTAAAATTTGTTCTAAATTATCTAAAGTAATAAAGAGTTGAAAAATGGTACTGTTACATGATAATATCAAAAATAAACAATGGAGATGAATATTCATGACAATTATTTAGATATATATCATATTATGTCATCAATGCAAGCATAATAATAAATAATCTAAATAAATGATGAGATTATTGTAATAAACTACTACCAGTTTTGCAACATTGAATCATAAAACCCCTGAAATAATAAGAAAAATCATAAAATATCATGAAATGAAATATATTCAGGATAAAAAATTTCAAATGTAAATATATAAACCATGTAAAATAATATTTGGTCAAAACAAAACATATTCCTCAAAGAAAGAAAAAATGAGATAGAATTACCTTACTGATTCGTTAAAATTTTGAATGTTAAAACCCATGAAATAGAGATCAAAAAAATGATATGTAAATACCCATAAATTTTAGGGTAATATTCATATAATATATTTATTCTAATCGTATACAATTTTAAAAAATTACTGATAAATAAGGCATAAATCACAAATAAATAAAAGTGAGATGAGAAAACACTTACCCACTGTATAGAATCTCATATTAGTTATACATAAATAATGTATAATAATTATAGGTTTATTATAAATATACTAATGAACCATATTCTTATACCTAACAACATATGATATTTTATTAAGACATTATATTACAAATTCCATTTTACTATTACGCTTCGGGTACTATTCCCTTTGAATTTTTTACGTGTTATAACTTATTATTCTTAATTCTATAATATAGATCATGATTTAATTATTTAAAGAATGTAAAAAATTATATAAATATCATATTTATTTGATATATTTTTATTTACACCACTATATGATATATTGAAGTATGAAATGAAACACATTGTTCTTAGAGACAGTAGGCCGTACATATGCATGAGTGCTATTTCAGTTTTATTTCAATAATGAAAGAAATAAAGTGAATTAAATATATATCTATGTATATAAGATCACTAAATTAGAATTACTATGTAATAATTATCATATAATTTCCGTAAAACCATCCCCAATACATTCCATGTAAGGTGTGAACGAATCACCTCACTTTGAGGAGGTGGTAGTCCACATGTCCACAAACAATGTTATCATAGATTCAAAAAATAAAGAAATAATTATTGTATATAATAATTAAATATGAAAAATTACATTATAAAAATAATATATATCATATACAAATATATGTTTTACATCATAATTACTACACAGGATATGTGGAAATAGAAAAACAAACAACATTGTTTCGCAAGGTAGTAGTTTTATTTACACATAAATAGTAAGTTCATTAACCATTATATTGATGTGTTTGTAAGTTTAGTTATTAAATATAGAATAAAAACACCTATTTATGTTGATGATACTAAGTATATTATACAATAATTTTATATTAAGAGTTTTGGGTGTGTATAATGAAAATAAAATATAGGATACTAAGGAAGGATGAAACCCCTTCTTTTGGTACCCCACTTGGTTTGCATAGATGGTCATCTTTGCTTGTAATTATGACAAAAGAGAGGATTCTATGTAAAATATAGGGATTTAGGGTGGATATTTGGGTTTGAGTTTTCGAATAAAAAGTGGCTTGATTGGTTTGAGGGGGTGAGTGCATTTATTTAGTGGATGATGAGTGACATTCAAGTAAATATTATAAATAAAAATTCCAAAATACATTTTACCAAATCCAGTGGCTCCATTAATGGTCCAAAGTCGACAAAAGGGGAGATATTGTTGAAATATGAACATCCAATGGCTTTTGAATTGGTTTTTACATCATTTGGGGAAAAAGGTTTAGGGTATTGTCCTTTGTTTTGTAAATTTTTTTCTTCATCACTGAACTTAATTTTAATAACTTTCAAGAATCATTTTTTTCAAAAACTAACATTAAATTTTTATAAATTATAATTTATTTTGATTAAAAATATAAAATATATTTTTAAAAATTATAGTCCCATAAGTAGGTTAAATTAATTAAATGATAATCCCACAGGCATAACGACAATTTAGGTTAATTTAAGTAAAATTATTAATAAGTTTGATGTGTTTTTATATTTATAGTTAATGTAAAATTGTTTCCAATTATATAAATTTTTTTAAATTACATAAAATTTTAAAATAATACTAAAAACAAACTAAAAAAATAATGATCCATTTTAAATTAATTGGATGAAAATACAGTTTAGAAATAAATTCATTTTGTTCACTACTGACCAAAATATGAATGTTCTTAGAAAATTACAAAATATTCAGTCCAAATAAAATTTTATATTTAAATTTCAAGAATGTATTTTATTTTATCCAATAAAATTATAATATATCTAAAAATTAAATTTTAAATGGATTTTCAATTAAATTGTGGTAAAATTATCTTTTTGAAAAGTGCATCTTTTTATTTATAAAATTGGATTTATTCTTATCTTATACAAATAAAATATATTGAATGATTATAAAAACTATTAATTTAATATATAATATATAAATTTTTAGGAAAAAAATATCCAAAAATGTATTTTATTAAATTATTGAGTTAGAATTGTGTTTATACATAGAAAAATAGTTTTCATGGAAAAGTAATTCCTTTATTATTAAATAGTTCATTCATTCACTCAAACAAATTGATAAAAAAAATTTCTATATAAATATGAAAATCAAATTTTTAAAATTTTATTAATATTATTGGTGGATTATATTCCAATTGGAAGGTGGTAGCTATAATTGTATATTAATATTAATTTTAATAAAATACAATAGTTCAGTAAAAACTGAGCTTTGTGTGCAAGGTAATATATTGAATTTAGTCGGTATTGTGTGTACTAAAATCATAACGTAGTGCTGTGTCTAGTAAAAGCTAATATATTTGTGGATTTTAGTGTAGTATTAACTTTATTTCTACATAATGCAATCAAAACAGTGTTCTTTTATATAAATAACTATATTCAGTGTTGCGTGAATTTAAAAAGATAAAAAATTAAATTAATTATAAAAAATATATTTCTAAAAATATTAGAGTGTTACATAATTAAATCATTCCAAAGATAATATAATTGAAAAAAATATATTGTATAACAATAATTTATTATTAATGAATTATATTCTAAATTATATGATGTTAGGATCTCATGTATCATGATACCTCTACCATCTAGTCCATTCACAAGACCGTTTTAAACTACATGAAAAACCCAAATACTTATAGATATACTATTATGCACATAATAATACCAATGCAATGAAGAATTATCTATAATCGGGATACACCTATATCAGAATATCTAAATCATACCGCATATATCAAAAAATCAATTTAATTCATGAAGAATATATCGTACCAATAAATATTCATATAGAAGAACGAATAAATATTATCAATATATCCCCAGTCAATAAAATAACTTTCAATGAAAAAAACATTAATATAAATTACATAAAATTTATGAAATAAGAATTTCCATGATAAATAATATAGATATTTAGGGGAAATTTAATTTCCAATGATCACATAAAAGTGAATAATTCAATGGAATGACAGTGACGACAAAATGAATCAAGAATGATAATTTTAAACATCCCATTAACATAATGATAATAAATATACAATACAAAGAATTAAAATGGAATACATATATCATATCCAAGTGGAGTATAATTAAAATATATTTTTTCTATTTATGATTTGAAATACCATAAAAATATAATCATAAAAAATCTCGATAATGATATATTTTTCATTTTGAGAATCAATTTTTGAAACTAAAAGTTTTAAAAAATTAAAAAGAAATTATTTTCTGATAAGAAACTTTTAAAATTATAAAATAATATTTATAAATTTTATTTTTAATGTATGTATGAAATTCCATACATTCCCTACATGTTAAAACAAAGATTACAAACAATTTTTTAGTAAAAGAAAAATTTGATTTGTTTTGGAAAATAACATGAAGATTACATCAATTTTTTTGTAAAGAATAAGTCATTTATCAAAATTCCTCTAATAAATCATATTTGTGGTTGTTAAAAATATTTTTATTTTTTTAGAAAACATGGTTCTGGAAGAAAAATGATTTTCAACTAATGAGGTAAATAAAGTAAAATTTAACTAAAATAATTTTATCAATACTTTTAAGTACCATAGAGTGGGAAAATGAGAATATTACATGAAAATTTCATGAATAACTAGTGTATATAAAAATCAAAATATTTTAATTCTTAATATTCATATAATTTCCTTCAGTGGAAAATCAAGAATAAAAAATACCAATTAAAATGAGATTGCTAAATAAACCCTTAAATTGATAATTTCATTGAAGTGATAATTCAATGAATATATAATTTATATCAAATGTAAATACACATAAATAAAATGCTTATGTAAAATAATTTCTTCCAAATTCATTGCATACATAATCATTGAAATTTAATGATAATGAAGAAGTAATATAACCTAATGGAATGAAATTTAGTTACAAATTTATTTAATACTCGCTAACTATAATTTTCAATCCAATTGGGTGAAATAATAAAAAATTAATATTAAAATAACATGATATATTATTTATTAATTATATTACATGTAAATGGTGTAGCATTTACACCATATAAAATAAATGTGTTTTCGAATAATAAAATATTCCTCAATGATGGGAAATTGAGATGATATCTATTACAAAGATAATATCATTTATTTGGTGATTAATCCATCAATTGATTATGTGTATGAAATTTAAAAACACATAATAATGTTTAAATTCAAAATAAAATAATAAAATATCATTAAACACACAATACCAAAATATCATAATAAATGAAGTTGAAGTTTGTCACAATAAATGGGAATTGAGTTATGAAATCACTTAACATATGCTTTCTTTTGGTAGAACATTTTCTAACCACATGTAATGTTTTTTTAACAAAGTAACTAACTTATAAAATTCCATATTAATATTTGTAATATGATATATGATCATTTTATATCATATTATCACATGTACGTTACTAATATTTCATTATTTTAATTTATTCTGGTGTGAATTGCATTATTTTATCATTATTTTTTTCATGAATGTTCATGTTCTAGTAAATGTTATATAGTTACATCATATCAAGAATAATAATAAGAAAATAATAAAAATATTTATACATCAATAAAAATTTTAATACCAATTAGAAAATATGGTTATGATAAATGAAGTACATCATGATCATGAAGACGGTAGGTCGTACGCACACATTGATAACATTTACATTTTTCAATGATCACTATGGAAATGTGGTTAGAAATATTTAACATAAAAGTTATAATAATAATTATAATACAATAATTTTTTATTTAAATGTAAATATATATATCATCTATGTTATGTGGTGATGAAAAAGGATTCACATATCTTTATGAAGTTGGTAGACCACACATACATGAACAATGTTTTCATCTTTAAGTGAGTGAAAAGGTAAGAAATGAAATGATATTTTATATTTTCATAATGATAAATATTTCATATTTATCATATTTATTTTTCTATATCAGATATATTTATTTTAATTATACTTATAACTTTCCATGTATAGAGTTAGTGAAAAACCAATCACATTTCTTTTTGAGGTCGTAGTTCTCCATACACACGAGCGACATTATCGTTTCCCATTTGAGGAAAGAGGATATGGATATAGTTCATGCACCTAAAAAAAGATAATTTTATGGTTGACACTTTTTTATTATATAATAACAAATTAATATTACTTGAAGGAGGTGGATGAATAAATAAATCAAAAGTACATTGTTGGTATTTTTTTCCTCTTATTAGACAACCACTTTATGATTATATGTAACGTATTCATATAATGGAAATATGAACAAAAAATGGATTCTAGGGTGGGTAACTATGTTTTAGATGTTGTTTTGGCAGGTCTTGGATAAACCAGAAGGTTTTTATGATTTGAATAAGAGAGAAGAGGGGGTGGCCTTTTATATGTGATCTGAGTTACACACTTGGTTGTTTTGAAAATAAAAAGGAATACCAACATTTCCACATAAAAAAGGGTTAAAAATAATTTAATATAAATAATTAAAAATTATACTGTCTATATATATACATAAAATATATTTTATACATGTATTTAATTCATTTATCCAATATCATCTTGGTTTAACCCATGTTAAACCTATTTTTACCTTAATCATGGTAATAAATTTTGAATATTTATAATATTGATATTAGTAAAAATTTTATTTGAAATTTTTATATATGAAAAAATATTATTTCTGGAAATATTGAATTCATTTTTCCAAATTTCACTAACATATGTGGAAAAGTATAATTTAATATTAATCAAACACACATGATGAGAAAGTAGGTCTCTAAATAGGAATTTCTTAAACGATTGAAATGTTTTTATATAAAAATTAAATATTAAAATGATTATGATTAACTAAAATATATTAATACATATATAATTGAATAATATTATTTTAAAAAAATTAAAATATAATTTAACATTATATGTAATTTTAATGAAAAGAGAGATTTCAACTGAAATTCTATTTTACACTATTCATAAAAAAATGAAAATGATTAGAAAAATACTAAAAACATATCTTAATATTTTTTTATATGATGATTTGAAAATGTAATTTTATTTTTTAAAGTAATTTTTATAAGGTGTTAAAATTTAATTTTACATTATGTACATATATCAATACTAAACTTCCTTTTTGATACAATACAGTTTTTAAGAAGTTTTTTTTATTATAAATGACACTTATTTTATTTATAATGATTAGATTTCCATAATTTCCATAATTTATTTGTTACTATTATTAAATTCCAATTTAATTACATGGTTATAACAGTCTTCTATATTAGAGTTAATTAAGACATTAGGTTGCGTGTTCTACAAGCTATTGAATATATCAAATTTAACGAAATATATTTCTTGTGTTGTCTATGCTTGAAATTAAATGTCACATTATTTATATAATAAATTATTCATCTTTTATAATATTGGGGTGCTAAACTCTCCCCAACACAAATTAAATTTATGCCCTCAATTTTATCATACGATAATAAATTGAGGGTTTTATATTTGAAAATTATATTATTTAAAACCCATATTTTAAAAATTATTATAAATTATAAACATTATAAGAGCGAATGTTTAGTACATCGGCCATATGAAATGGCACCCCCCCCCCACAAAATACTTTTTTTATATTATTTCAAACACTTTTAGGAAAATTGTGAAACCCAAAGTCACAACTAACCCAAAAAGCACAAACAAGTCCCCTCCAATGATTAACAAACAAACATACACACAAGAAGTCAACAAAAACTAAACATCATAGTTACCATACCCCTCATCTCCACCAGTGCATGAACTCCCCTCCGCGGTTGTCGTTCCCCATTCAGAAGTCGGGTTTAAACGCCTCATGAAATCACCATCGTAGTCCCACCTCACATCATCCAGTGTGATTCACCCAGAACCTTCTTTCTTGGATAAGCTGACTTTCTTGAAATCTAGAGACACCCCATGGTCCCGTTTAAAGGATGCTCTGGTGCACAGCGGTCGAAGCAGATAGGAGTAATCCTTCCTGCATTTTCTTTTTGGAGTAGCAGAAGCCACTCCTCCATCATCAGTCCTGATTCTGTCTCCACCCTGCACTATGTTGCTAAAGGAACGAGCGACCATATCACCTCTATTCTCCTATAAGCAGATAGATATCATCCCCTTCCTCCCAATAATATTGTCCGAAGTTTAATCATTGCCCCCCTCATCTCTTCCTCTCATATGATCAGGTGTGTTGTAGTCAATATCTCCCATGAAAATGCCCTTGACACCATCATACATAACTGCTCTTGTTCCTTTCCCTTCAAAGAAATTTCCCAAGTCAGTCGGTTTACCCTGTTGGTAAGTTGTATTCTCTATAGTAGAATCTCCCACAACCTCACAGGAAGCCTCACGGTCAGCTTCCCCACCTGTACAATGCCACATACTAGTCTCCGTGGATTCACCCTACTTCATTGCAACAACATCCATACCCTACTTATCAAGACCCGGGAATCTGTTACTCAAAGGAAGAATAGACGCAGAAGCAACACCTCGTCCCCCACTATTTGTTTCCTCCCATTCCTACCAAGAGTCACTACCGAGTCACCTCTTTTACATTCCACCCTTTGATCCCCCGTATCCAATGCATCACCCAAATGATGATCCCTCAAAGTCACCCCAACAGATGTGGCACCATTCATTTGATCAATCCTAGTATTAGGATTCTCTTGCCTCTGTCTCTTACTTGCATCCGGAGCCTCCGAAATGCTTTGAGTTTCCATGACATCCATCAAGGATGTGATATCACCATGCCTATCCGGTTCTTTGCCATCCCCATTGGTGAGCTATTGAACTGAAGGACCCAGTGATTGAGAACCTCCATTTGTCCCCTCCATAACATTCGTCCTCATCTCCAGACCATCCATCAGTTGTGTCACCAGGATGATCCATGTAGTATCTTCCCTCCAAACTGGATCCTGATACTCCCGACGCCCAGAATACAGCACCTGAGATGATTATCCTCTTCGGAAACTCCCCATAAGATGCCCAAAATGGTTTCAAGTTGAGCAAAAATCATACTAGTTCTCATAAACAACCTGTTGTTTACACCTATATCCCTCGCCGATTGTAATCCACACCAACGTGAACAAAATTCTAGAAGCATCAGCCTCAACTCATACACGAGGCTTTATCAGATGGCACACCGCTTTAGTGCGGTTATCTGTACACAGGAATCTACAAACAAGATTACCCAATATTCTTATAAAGGATGGATTCTGAAAAGGTAAGGGGAGATTAGGGAAACTGACCCAAACCGCTGTCGAGGGTGAATCCCATTTCATATAAAAATCAAATGACCATCAAAGAAGAAAAACCCTAATACCATTGCAGCTACGATGTGCTCTTGAACAAGCTTGAATGAGATTATCTTCTGACTTAAAGCGGATCATAATATGTTGTCTATCCAATAGCCTGACAGTCTCCCTTTCTTGAAGATCCCAAGTGGAGAAGAGAAACTTGTCAAATGCATCGAGGAAAGGTCTCCTTTCTCTGAAGCGAGCAACGAGAGTGAGATTCAGCAGTGAAGAGGTTTCCGAGAACTCGGACGTCAAAATATGAAGATTAGGGTTATCATCCAACATATCTGGAAATTTATGGCTAACAAAGGATTTTGGAAATGGAGGGAGAAAGTTGGGATTGGAAAAGGGCTGGAATGAAGACCTTGAATTCCAGGGAAACGACGATTCTCCCACCCCCGCAAAGGGGGGAGGAGACGAACCAGACGCCATCGTCAGCAGCAGGGGGAATGCATTAGAGGTTTATCGCGAACCCATCAATTGGAATGTTAATGATGAATGGAATGTTAATGACATCATAAATATGTGATTATTATAAGAACTATTTAATATATTGGATATAATGGTTGCAGACCAAATTTTTAATTCGAATTTCATTTTCAAAAATTAGTGGAATTATTTTACTCTTAAATAATAAAATAAATTATACATAGTTTATATATTTATATATAACAAGAAAAATTTCATCATTTGGTTGTTCTTTGACCAATTTACAATTCCTTGCTTACACTTTAAAATGAATATCCACTATTGATTTTTTATGCCTCAAGCACTAAAATCCACATTCAATGGATTAAATGATCCATTCATGAGTGAAACCTTTTCCACTATATCACTAACTATTTTACAAAACCATTATGGTTAGAAAATGTAATATAATATAATACATTAAACTATAAAACTCCACAGTAACACCACTTGTTCATCATTAATACTTTTTTTTAAAAATAATTTTACTAAAAAATAAAATATTAGCGGGGCAATCTCACAGACTAGTGGCATGACCTAAAATCGTATAATCCTTGGGTCATGGGATTAATAAAAACTTCCATGCCCATTATGATAGGTTATGACCTGACATGCATGTTTTCCTTATTAAAAGTAATATTTATAAAATTCATATAACATTCCAAAATTTTGATTCCCATAATTACTACATCAATAATGATATTATATAAAAAATGGTTCACAATAAATTGAATATTATTTCCGAAATATAATGGCATTATTCCTTAAATAAAAATTTCATATACTAAACTAATTATTCATATTTCTATAAATATGTTACAAAAAAATATCTTTAGTCATGATATATTACTACCAAAATAATTCAAAAAGGGTTTTTTATATTTTTATCATTTAATCAACCTTAAACTATAAAACACATGATGTTATATAAATCTATTATGTTAATCAAGAAACAAATTGTACTAAAATTTAATAAAATCATCACATCATTCATGATTATTATATGTAAAATATGACTGTAATATATATATATATAATTTAATTATTGAATTGAAATACATAAAAACTACGTCCATTTTATTTCAAAACGGGTCAATCATTGTTCTAGGGGTTAACCATTAGAATAGTGAATTTAAATGGATAATTCACAAGTTCCCCACATTTAAGATAATGAACTATAAACAGTTCAACATGATGATATTTCTTTCCTTTATTCATAACCATCATTTTTCCTTAACAAGTATCTTATTTATGCTTTAATTTTCCAAATACAAATTATTTTCTGTTTCCATTGAGACACATTCCTTAGTGTCTCTTTCAAAATTTATCATGTGATGGAAATCAGGAATTCTTTCCTATATATTACTAACTAATTGAACTCTTACCAAAATCCATCATTCTGTTTATTTGTGAGTCTTAGTGTTAGTTAAGGTATAAGTAGTTAATATTAAATTGGGATACATTATCATGTATAATTAGGATATCATTCACTATATTGTCATCCCATTTGGCTTTACATATTCACCACATTATTCTCCATGTTCAATATTAACACAATTCCTTCGTGTGTATAGATTCACAAAAACCAAAAATCATAGTGTGAGAAACAGTAATCATAGCAGGGGAAAATTTAATAATTTAGAGGATGTTAAAATCGTGACACGTTCTTTTAATCTAATACTCATTTGGATTACCATAGGTAATTTATTTTCATCATCTATTCAAATCCATCATAGTGTTTTGTAAATAATATCTAAATTATCTTATGAATATCTCATATGTGTGCCAATCCAGGTTCATAGAAACACTCCTTTTCATAAACATGGTGAATACCAGGTCAAGCCCAATGTTCCCTTTTGGAGTTATAACACCTAGGTATAACTGTTCATTATCCACATCCTCTTATAGTATCGAAACATGGATATATTGGTTTAAAAAACCAAATAATATATTCCTTATAAAACTTTAGGTTGTTCTTTTTGAAACATCCCAACCCTGGTGCAACACATTGATGTTGTAGGAGGTTCTGTCACATGTCCTCATGCGCTCCACTAAGATAGAGGCCACTGACTTGAAATGAGGGTCAGATAAGTCATTAATGTATAGAATATACCCTCTTTGATCATATTAATACACTAATGGAAATAATAAACAACAATGGATGAATATATAAATTCAACAAAAATAAAATGTCACCACCCCCTCCCACCAAAGATTCCCATATTGAGCTGGCAATGGTGAAAGGGATATAATGACCCCTGAGTCCCGCCTCCAGTAGGCCTCGGGGTGGCTACAAGCACCAAGGTTATGAGTTTTCACAAATATGGGAGGAATTGCACTTTTTATTTATTTAGGATCGGGAAATAGGACAAGTCAACCACCAAAAATGAAAAGTATAAGTGTATATAAATAAACCCATTCCAAGACCACATGCATGTTTAAATAATTTTATAACAAGGTACAAGTAAAATAAAGCTCAATGTACAATACCAAAAGAAAACAAGAGAATAACAACTGCAACAACTCCAACTGTCAGACTAGTAGGGTCCCGCACGGCACTGGTAGTCCTCCTGGAAACCTGAGAGTAAATGTAGGGTGAGCATACATGTATACTCAGTAGGGAAGCCTAAAGCTCTCGTGCTCAAGGGGGGAGACATCCTAATGTCCCGTGAGAACAACAAAAGAAAACTAGCAAGGAATTCTATCCGCCCAACCTCACAAGCCACACTCACCAAAACACAAGCACAAGAGGTAGTAGTATATAAGAAACAAGAGTTTGGGGTACCCCGCACCATTTCCCTTTAGTCAGCTGCTCTTCCTAACAGCGAACGTCCGGACGCTACCACACTCTCCCCACCCACACACACCTGGGCCTCACTACCACGTATCACGCCCACACACTCCTGGGCCTCACAACCACGTATCCTGCCCGCACACACCTGGGCCTCACTACCACATATACCACCGGTACACACCTGGGCCTCATCCCGAAGATTCTTGGGAAACAGAAGAATCTGTCCGAAGAGTCTTGGCCTAAATACACCCCCATCGAAACCTACCCGAAGAGTCTTAGGTATAAGTTCGCCTCAAGCCATCACAACCTAGGGGAGAATAAGCGGGAAGGAGCTAGTAACTAAGGGAAAAAACCCTCTCCCATGAAATGGGAGTGTTCGGCACTAAGTTATCAACATGGTTGGGGTGCGATAAATCAAAAAAGATACAGATATATATATATACCAAACACACCGCCCAACCTATGGCTTCTAAATAGAGAAACTAAGAACGTGCCTCGAAAATGATTCTACGAAGCATGCATACAACAAACAACCCCAACCCCATTTAGGTTTTCACATTTCAGCAGAATTAGTTTATTTAGTTCCTTAACTACTGGGAAACTATCCACAACCAACCACATCAATCATTCGTAAAACATATCCCTGCCATCCACAAATCAAGTTAGGAAAACACAAACAACACAACCATGCCCTTTTTATCAACCAACCAACCCCATTTATTATTAATCCCGTTCCATTTCCATGACCCACCATTCATTAACTCTTCCACTTTTTATTTATTATTCACAACCCATAGTCCGTTCATATTCAAACCATCCATGCAGCCATGCTGCCAACCACCATAACCACAACCGCATCGAAACCCGTACATCATTATCCCTTTAATAGCACTTATTTCATCCCCGCTGCCCGTTACCAACACAAAATTTACACCAACCCACAACCAAGCCAACCACAGCCCCGCTGCTCACCCTATCCACAACAACCCACAAAACACCCCCATCACATGCCACGTATCCAAGCCAACTCCCACATGTTCATTATTCCATTTTGTTTAACCGGGGTGATCACACAAAGGTTCCATATTTTAAACGGCCAACTATACGTGATTAACCAATTTTCCACAAAGTTTCCATCCATAAGAAAATCCAAAAGGAGAGGGAAACATTTAATTTCGTACGAAAAGGCCCCCAAAATCTGTGATTTTCAGTAGGTAGAATATCATCCAACTCACAACATAATATCACATGATATAAATATTGTAAATGAAATCACAAATTCCCAACCCCATTATATAATCCAGTTATTATCTTTATTAATCAGGTTCAAAAGTTTTTCACGTAAGCAAGAGGACACCCACCCTGCATGTTGTACAAATTAGAGAGACGAAGGTAAGATCCCTCCCTCATCAGGTTCGGATCGCAACGCTTCCCCGGATCAACCTCAGAAGAAGTCCGTCAGCGTCCGTCACGTCTGTCGGGACCCGGAAAAACCTCCTCGGGTGGAAGTCGGAAAGGAAAGGCCGAAGTAAAGGCAACATATCCAATCCTGGAAGTTCCATCTCTTCATTATGATCCTGTGGCCACTGACAGATCGTAAATCGGAGCGCGGATGAAGATGTTGTAGAAGAAAGAGCCTTCGATTCTCTTGGGAGAACTCTGCCCAGAGGAAAGGGGATGAGAGGGGTGAGTTGAAAGGTGGATGGTACCCCTCCTTTTATAAGCGAGAAAAGGAAAAGTACACGACGTGTACTTTATGGTACACGGAGTGTACTCGGTTATTTTACATGGTCTCGACGCGGCTTCCAACATGGCTCTGTGGTCGTTTATTGGTCAACACACGGTTTGAGGGTAACACATACGCGGGGAAAGACTACATGACATGTAGTTTAGACACACGGCGTGTAATCATTGATTGCACACGGTAAGAACATGGCTCCAACATGGCACACAGTCGTTGACTGGTAACGTGTATGCGGGGAAGGACTACACGGCATGTAGAACTGGACACACGGCCTGCACCAATTATTTCACACAGCAAGGACGCGGCCTTCAACATATGTTATACCCAGCAAGGGGATACACAGAGTGTAGTGGAACTATATGGCGTGTACTCATTTACTTCACATGGCGAGGACACGGCTGACAACATGGGGTATACCCGGAAAGGGGGTACACGACGTGTACTCAAACTACACGGCGTGTAGTTTCAAAATTCTGGAAAGTGTGGGAAAAGTCCATTTTACCCTCCAGAACACTTTTTGACCTTCTTTTCTTGAAAAAGGAATTGGCCAGAGAGATCCTGGCCATTACATTAGGTACCTCTTAAAACATTGTCATCCCCGAGAATTCCAAAAACCAACCCAGAGGAACCTAACAAGATACCTCTTAGGGTTCTCGTTATAACAGGAACCCAACCAACAAACCTAATCATATGTGTTAGGAATTCCTTCTCTTATGTCGAGATATTGTCCGCTTTAGGCGAAACTGACTCGCCTGCACGGGTTTAATCGAATCCTCATTAATGCGTCTCGATTATAAATTGGGTCTTCCCACTTTCATACATTAGGATTTTTTTTCAACTCGTACTACCCCCAACACCACACAACCAACACACTACCCTAACAGGTGGTTTTGGGAAATTTATTCTCCTATGTTGAGATATTATCCGCTTTAGGTGGCACTAACTCACCCGCACAGGTTCAATCGCATCCTCATTAATGCGTCTTGATTAAGGGTCAGGTTTTTTTCCCTTTCCCCACACATCCGAACATGTTACACATTACTAGGGAACAAGGAAACAAAAGGTCTCACAACTGACAAGCCAAGAATTCCATATATCAAAGGTACAAAGTACTACATCAACACAAAGCTCAAAAGAACAATAGAAAACACAAGTCAAAACAACTCCGGGTACTGAGCGTGCATCTGGGTCTCTGGCTCCCATGTGCTCTCCTCGAGGCCACCATACCTCCACAACACACGAACCAACGAAATGGTTCATCCACGGAGCACCTTCTCTTTACGATCCTCAATCCCGACTGGTCGTTCATCGAAGGTCACGTAATCTCCCATATCTAACTCTCCCCAGTCGATAACGTGGGAGTCTTTGTGTAAGTACTGATGAAGCTGGGAAATGTGGAAGACGTCATGAACCCTCTCCAAATGAGGTGGCAGGGCTAGCTGATATGCTACCTCGCCAACTCGCTTCAGCACCTCAAAAGGTCTGATGAACCTAGGTGAGATCTTGCTCCCTTTCCCAAACCTCCGCTTCCCCCGTCGAGGTGAAACCTTCAAGAACACATGATCTCCCACCTCGAACTCAAAGGGCCTCCTCCGACGATTAGCATACGACTTCTGTCAATCATGAGCCGCTTTCATCCTCTCACGTAGATGCTGGACATTCTCTGTGGTGCTCTGCACTACCTCTGGC
This sequence comes from Viscum album, assembly GCA_963277665.1. Taxonomy (NCBI): domain Eukaryota; kingdom Viridiplantae; phylum Streptophyta; class Magnoliopsida; order Santalales; family Viscaceae; genus Viscum; species Viscum album. The sequence goes on from OY728150.1 coordinate 1,540,706,754, forward strand.
ACAAGAGCACCTGTCTCACCAACCTCTAACCAGCAAATGGTTTAACGACATGGTCTCCCATACAAAGCCTCAAACGGAGCCATGCCAATAGTAGAGTGGAAGCTGTTTTTGTACGCAAACTCTACTAAAGGAAAGTGTCTTACCCATGATCCTCTGAAATCCAGAACGCATGCTTGCAGCATGTCCTCCAATGTCTGGATTGTCCGCTCCGTATGCCCATCGGTCTTGGGGTGGAAAGAAGTTCTAAGGCATAGCTGGGTGCTAAAAGCATGTTGTAACCCCTTCCAGATTCATGAGGTGAACCGAGTATCCCGATCTGAGATGATAGTCTTTGGAACTCCATGCAAACGTAACACCTCGTCTATGTACCTCTGTGCTATGGTACTCACCAGGCCTGACTCCTTAATTGCTAAGAAGTGAGTTGATTTCGTCAGACGGTCCACCACTACCCATATAGCATCATAAACACCCTAAGCTCTGGGTAGTCCTGTGACGAATTCCATTGAGATGCCATCCCACTTCCACTCGGGGACATCTAAAGGATGCAACAAACCACTAGGAACACAGTGTTCAGCCTTCAATTGCTGACACACAAGGCATTTATCCACAAACTCTGCCACTGCCCGTTTCACCCCGGGTCACCAAAATTGTTCCCTCAGGACTTGGTGCATTTTTGAAACTCTTAGATGTATCGCCAAGGCTGAGATATGGAACTCACAGAGAAATCCCTCACGCATTGTCTCCAGGAGAAACAACCTTCCATGAAAAGCATCCGATGTCGGCTGTCCTCTAACCATCCCTCTGGAGAATTCCCCTGATCGACACGATCCTGCATCACATCCGCCTCGGAGTCCCCCCACTGAGACTCTTCCACCTGCTGCAACAAGGAGGACTGCACCGTCATCTGAAACAAACAGCCTCTAACACCTTGTACCTTGGCATCCAAGTGCAAGGAAGCCAACTCTCCCAATACCTTCCAAGCATCAGTGGATTCCCGAACTAATTACTGATGTGACTTCTTTCTTTGGGCATCAGCCCCAACGTTGCCCATACCTTCAGTGTAAGAGATCTCAAAGTCATAGTCTTAGAGAAACTCAACCCATCTCCGATGCCATAAGTTCAGGTCACGCTTGGAGAAGATATAACGCAGGCTCTTGTGATCTGAGAAGAACACAATGCGCTCCCCAAAGAGGTAATGTCGCCACAACTTCAGTGAGAACACTACTTCTGCAAGCTCCAGGTCATGGGTGGCATAATTACGCTCATGAAGGCATAACTACCTATACCCATAACAGATCACTCCCTTATTATGCATCAGCACGCACCCCAGACCAAGGCCAGAAGCATCACAAAACACCTCATACAATAACCCTTCCTCTGGTAACCTGAGTATTGGAGCACTGACCACCTTCTCCTTTAGGTAGTCAAAAGCTTTCTGGAACTGCACGCTCCATAGGAAGACTCAGTTCTTCCTCATCAAAGCTATCAATGGAGAAGCAACTCGACAGAAGATATAAACTAACCTCCAATAGTAACCTACTAACCCCAGGAAACTACGAAATTCTGCCATGCTCTTGGGTGATGCCCAATAAACAACTACTTCCACCATCGACAAATCCACTAACACTCCATGCTGAGACACCACGTGCCCAAGGAAGTGTAATTCTTGTGTCAAGAACTTACACTTCGACAATTTCCCATAAATCTAGTGATGTCAAAGGACTCCCAAGACTGCATTGAGATTCTCAACGTGCTCCTCCTCTGACCTTGAGTAGATCCGGATGTCATCGATAAACACAACGACGAACCGGTCCAGAAACTCCCGGAAGACAATGTTTATAAGTGCCATGAACACAGTCGGTGCAATCGTAACTCTAAACGGAATCACCACAAACTCGAGTATTCGATATCTCACTGTCTTTTACCATCAGCTGATGATATCTAGATTGTAGATCATTCTTGGAAAACCAACCTGCTCCCCTCAGTTGGTCAAAGAGATCATCTATCCTTGGGAGGGGATAGCGGTTCTTTACCGTTACCAGGTTCAACCTTCGGTAGTCTATGAATACCCTAAGACCACCATCTGACTTCTTCACGAACAAAACTGGAGCACCCCATGGCGATACGCTGGGTCGAACAAAACCCTTCTCCATCAGATCGTCAATCTGAATCCGCAACTCCCGCAACTCTGAAGGTGCCATCCGATAAGGGGCCATCGAAATCATACGGGCACCAGGCTGTAAGTATATCCCAAACTCAACATCACGTTGGGGGGGTAGAGTCACAACATCCTTAGGAAAATCATCGAGGAACTCCCCAACAACCTCCAGGACATCCATCATCTATGTATCAGCTGGAACAATAGATATCCCACATAACAAGGAAAGGAGTGGCTCCACACGCTGACTTCCCACCTGATAGCTCCTCTCTCCAACAAAAGATACACGCTACCCATCCACGTCGGAGAACACAAATCTTCTCCGAAAACATTCGATAAAAGCTCTAACAGAAAACAACCAGTCAATTAATAGGATGACATCGTATGGCTGCATCTGTAATAGAAGAAAGTCCCCACTAGATCGATGTGGTACCAACATCAGCCCACATCCCCGACAAACATAAGATACGCTGGTCAGGCCTCCAAATACTGTACTCAGCACTAGTGGAACAGAATGTCTCTCTACGTCTAGTCCCAAATAATGGGCTAGACTAGGTGCCACAAAGGAGTGTGAAGCTCCCGAATCGAACAAAGCAGAAACAAGAGTGTTGAACAAACAAATTGTACTTCGCACCACCTCTGGTCCTACTCGAGCTATCAACTCTGCTGCGTGTAACTGTCCACGCCTAGCTCCTCTGCCTCTCTGATGTATTCCACCTCCCCAACCACGCCGTTGTCGAGGTCCCTGAGGAGCACCCTGAGTTCAGACTCCTCCTGCAATGTCTGCCCCCGGAGGAGCATGGTCCTGCTGCTGTAGGAAGGGCCTCACTGGAAACTGGTGCTGCTGAGGTGGGCGCTGAACCTGCCCACCTCCACCATACTGAGCTCGGGTCGGGCACCGACTCTGAACATGCCTGAAACCTCCACAATAAAAACTCCTCGGTCCTAGGCTTGTGAAAAAGGGAGGAGGACCCAAAGATCTGAACTGGAACTACTGGGGCCTGCTCCTTACTGGCCTGAACCTGGAAGGCCCCGTCACAGGAGACCTGCTGCTGACTGCCTTCCCCTTCAACGAGCCCAGATAGTTCCCCTCTTGGGGTGCAGCTCCTAGCGAGTGCATACTCTATACAACCTCTTCCTTCTTGTATACTTCCAAGTACATTGGAAGGGTGAAGGGGGTGACAGTATACTGGATCGAAGGACGAAGAGCCTCCTCCAAACGGCTCCCTCGAGACTCCTCATCCGGAAAGAGATCCGGAGCATAGCGCAGGAGATCCTTAAACATGATCCCCAAATCTCATACTGACATACCCCCCTTCTGAAGGGAGAGTAACTCATGCCGCTTCTCCGCCTTGATCATGGAAGAAAGGTATTCCTCTCGGAATTCCTTCTCTAAGTCAGCCCATGGAACCTCTACCTCTGTCCTCTCTCCGAGGTAGAGCGTCCACCACTATCACAATTCACCTCTCAGCTGACTGACTTCTAGGGGAACCCAGTTCTCCCTCGGAGCATGGATCAAGGTAAAAGTGATCCCTTGCCCCTCAAGCCACCCCTCCGTCTCCGTATCCGAAGTACTTCCCTCGTACTTCTTGAGGGTCTGCCCCTGGAAACAACGGAGAGTCTTCTTCAACAGGATATCTTCCTCCTCTCAGTCAATCCTCAGCTGATCGACCCCCTGAATCTGTTGGGCCTCGGTCGTCTGAGCCACCCGGGGACGACGTCCAGGTGCTATAGCTGTACGGTAAACAAGGATCGCATATGCCCAAGTAGTAATGAACAGCTCATGGTTTTATTTTATCATTTTATTTCAATTTTTTTCCCAGAACACCCAAATCAAGTAAAACACAATTATGATGATGCATGTACCTTCCCTAGGGTCTCTGACCTGCAATCAACTGTATTCCTACTTGGTCGTTCGGTAGGCTTAGAGTACTTGCATCGGATCATGGGGGGCCCTAAAATCCCATGCCCTAGCCGGTTGTCCCTGGCCTATGTCACGCACCAAGATTAAATAACATTGTTACCCTACCATCCCATGAAATCCTCACTATGCCTACCTCCAGACTCCATCCTATCTCTCAACCATCACCTTTGATACCATTTCTGTCATGACCCCATCCCACCAAAGATGCCCCTCCCGAGCTGGCAATGGTGAAAGGGAAATAATGACCCCCGAGTCCCGCCTCCTGTAGGCCCCGGGGTGGCGACTAGCACCAAGGGTATGAGTTTTCACAAATATGGGAGGCATTACCCTTTTTATTTATTTAGGATTGGGAAATAGGACAAGTCAAAAACCAAAAAGGAAAAGAACAAGTGTATATAAATAAATCCAAACCAATCCCACATGCATGATAAAATAATTTTATAACAAGGTAAAAGTACAAGAAATCTCAAAGTAAAATACCAAAAGAAAACAAGAGAACAACAACTGCAACAAATCAAACGGTCTAACTAGTAGGGTCTCGCACGGACCTGGTAGTCCTCCTGGAAACCTGATAGTAAACGTAGGGTGTGCATACAAGTATACTCAGTAGGGAATCCTAATGCTCTCGTGCACAAGGGGGGAGACATCCTAATGTCCCGTGAGAACAATAGAAGAATCCTAGCAATGAATTCTATCCACCCAACCTCACTAGCCACTCTCACCAAAACTCAAGCACAACAGGTAGTAGTATATAAGAAATAAGAGTATTGGGTACCCCACACTATTTCCCTTTAGCTAGCTACTCTTCATAACGGCGAACGTCCTGACGCTGCCACACTCTCCCCACCCGCACACACCTGGGCCTCACTACCACGTATCCCGCCCCGCACACACCTGGGACTCACTACCACGTATCCTGACCACACACACCAGGGCCTCACAACCACGTATTCGGCCTGCACACACCTGGGACTCACTACCACGTATCCCGCCTGCACACGCCTGGGCCTCATCCCGATGATTCTTATGAAATCGAAGAACCTGCCCGAAGAGTCTTGGCCTAATGCCACCCCAATCGAAAACTACCCGAAGAGTCTTAGGTGTAAGGTCACCTTAAGCCATCATAGCCTATGGAAGAAGGAGCAATAAGGAGCTAGTAACTAAGGGAAAAACACCCTCTCCCATGAAATGGGAGTGTTCAGAACTAAGTACTCAACATGGGTGGGGTGCGATAAAACACAAAAGATACATATATATATATAATAAACAGACAGCCCAACCTCTTGCTTCTAAATAGAGAAACTGAGCACGTGCCTCGACACTGATACTACGAAGCATGCATACCACAAACAACCCCAACCCCATTTAGGTTTTCATGTTTCAACAGAAGTAGTTTATTTAGTTCCTTAACTATTGGGAAACTATCCACAACCAACCACATCAATCGTTCGTAAAACATATCCCCGCCATCCACAAATCAAGTTAGGAAAACAAAAACAACACAACGAAGCCCTTCTTATCAACCAACCAACCCCATTGATTATTAATCCTGTTCCATTTCCATGACCCACCATTCAATAACTCTTCCACTTTTTAATTAGTATTCACAACCGATAGTCCGTTCATATTCAAACCATCCCTGCAGCCCTACTGCCAACCACCATAACCACAATTTCATCGAAACCCATACATCATTATCCCTTTAATACCACTTATCGCAGCCACGCTTCCCATTACCAACACAACATTTACACCAACCAACAACCAAGACAACCACAGCCCCGCTGCTCACCCTATACACAAAAACCCACAAAACACCCCCATCACATTCCACGTATCCAACCCAACACCCACATGTTCATTATTCCATTTTGTTTAACCGGGGTGATCACACAAGGGTTCCATATTTTAAACGGCCAAATTTACCTGATTAACCAAATTTCCACAAAGTTTCCATCGATAAGAAAATCCAGAAGGAGAGGGAAACATTTAATTGGTTAAGCAAAGTCCCCCGACAACCGTGATTTTCAGTAGGTAGAAGCTTATTAAATTCACAACATAATATCACAGGATATAAATAATGTAACTGCAATCACAACTTCCCAACCCCATTATATAAGATAGTTATTATCTTTATTAATCAGGTTCAAAAGTGTTTCATGTAAGCAAGAGGACACCCACCCAGCATGCTGCACAAATTTGAGAGACTATGGTAAGATCCCTACCTCAACAAGTTCCAATCGCAACATTCCCCCAGATCAACCTTAGAAGATGTCTGTCGGAATCCTTCACTTCTGTCGGGTCCCAGAAAAACCTCCTCGGGTGGAAGTCGGAAAGGAAAGGCCGAAGGAAAGACAACGGGTCCAAGCTCGGAAGTTCCACCTCGTCATTACGATCCCGTGGCCGCTGACAGATCGTAAATCGGAGCTCGGACGAAGAAGTTATAGAAGAAAGAGCCTTCAAGTCTCTTGGGAGAACTCTGCTCAGAGGAAATGGGGGGAGAGGGGTGAGTTGAAAGGAGGAGGGGACCCATCCTTTTATAGGTGAGAAAAGGAAAAGTACACGGCATGTACTTATGGTACACGGCGTGTACTTGGTTATTTTACACGGTCTCCACGCGGCTTCCAACACGGCTCTACGGGCGTTGACTGGTCAACACATAGTTTTAGGGTAACACATATGCGGTGAAAGACTACACGACATTTAGTTTAGACACACAGCATGTACTCATTCATTGCACACAACAAGGAAACTGCTCCAACATGGCACACGACCATTGACTGGTAACGCGTACGTGGGGGAGGACTACATGGTGTGTAGAATTGGACAACGGCGTGCACCAATTATTTCACAAAGCAAGGACGTGGCCTTCAATACGAGGTATATCCATCAAGGTGGTACACAACATGTAGTTACCCTACATGGCGTGTACTCATTTACTTCACACGACGAGGACACGACCTACGACACGGGGTATACCCGGAAAGGGGGTACATGGTGTGTACTCAAACTACACGGCGTGCAGTTTCAAAATTCTAGAAAGTGTGTGAAAAGTCCATTTTACCCTCTAGAACACTTCTTGACCTTCTTTTTTTGAAAAAGGAATGGGTCGGAGAGATCCGGGCCATTACATAAAAATTTCTCAAGATAATCAAACCAGGAAATAAATTACCCTACTAAAATAGATAACATTCTATGATAATGTATGTGTAATGTGTAGAAATTGAAAAATTAAAACAAATACATAGCCAATACCCATGTGGGTCTTGAACCAGGTTTGTTTCCCTCATCCAAGATCTATCCTCAAATAAGCCATCTACCCTAGGGAATTTTTCCTTAATCATTCCTGAAATAATACAATCTATTCGGGTACAAATTAGGAATCCCATGTAGGGTATGTGTACTACTAAGTAAGGTACCACTAATGTTGTCTAATAAAAATCCTATTAAAAATAGTTCATTTAGTTATATAAATAATTAAATATAGTGCATAAATAAATAGTTTATCACATTATTAAATATTCATTATTTAAACACAAAATCATTTGTGTTCCCATTGAATCCATAACCTCGATAACTGATTTGGCCCATGATGGAGTCTGGTCTAACCCCAAGAGATGTCACATTTTTATATCAATGTTACCATTCCTTATACATTTCTAAATTTTATTGTTAACATTCACAATTTAATATCCCCAAATCAAATTATCTTGTTACTAGTCGTCATATATTGTTTAATGTGCATGTTACCCTTAAACAAGTAATAACAAATAATTGAATGATCATTTTTAAATTCATAATACTTTCCCAAATATAGATGTTACCATTTAAAATACAATGACACATAACAGACAACGTCATAAAAATACACATATCTCAATCTCCATTAATTAATTTATCAATTAATAAATCATACTCTCAATTTGAATATCACATAATTAATCTTCCAAAATTTATAAAATCTCATGAAATTAATATCTCATAATTAATATACCATTAATTATATCAAATCATATATATTGATATCTCATAATTAATTTATCAATTAATTATCTCAAACCATTTATCTCAATATCTTGTAATTAATACCCCGATTTATTATCTTATTAAAAAATCCTAAAATCTCATAATTAATCATCAAATTAGTTATCAAAGTGGGAAGACCCTAAATCTAAAAATTAATATCCATATTAACCATCAATTTCAACAATAATATTAATGACCATTTATCCATTATATAAATAAAACATACTTAAATATCACAATTAATTTTCCCATTAATTACCTAATTGGGGATCCCTTAAATCATACAATTAATGCCAAAATTAATTATCTAAATGTAAATATATTTAATATCATAATTAACTCCCTAATAAGTCATCTATTTCAAAAATAATTTCATTAATCTAATGACCACATTAATTAACCCAATTTATAATTTTGAATGACTAAAGAATTCATAAAATTTTAAAACTTGCAAAAATATCAAAATAATTACTATGTGTATTGAATATTATAGAACATACATCAATTCATTGATGAAAAATATCCAAATGTAAATCCCTAAAAATTGAACATCCCAACGACATAGATCTAGATATAAATCTCAACACCCTTAATCAAGATGAAAGAAAATAAATATCATGAAAATAAATTTCTAGATCAAGAATAATAGATCGATATCATAAATTATATATATATGTCCAATAATATATATTAAATCATTTAAAGAATGAAAAATGAATCTAAAAAGAATGAGGGAGGAATGAGAGAAGAATTATCTTAATGGGGGAGAAGCGGCATTGGAGGGCCTGGAATTCATCTAGAGAGATCCCAAAATGTGAAAGAGGATCTACCGAAAAATGGAGGTCTAAATAGAAGAGTTTTATGGTTTTATAGTATTTTAAAATAAATTCTATTATTATTTATTTCCTATTCATAGTTAGCTGGGCTAGGGTGCACTATTTGTCCTAATTGGGAGCCTACCATGCACATTTTATTTCAGGTGTTCACAATTACTCCTATGATTATGGGAATTTAAATAATCCAACTTTCAAACATGAAAATCTGCACTTTCCCGAGTTGCGTGAATTTTGGGGTCGTGGCACAGAGTTTTCTGTAACCGTGCACCAGCCTTGAACTACCCCTTTTCATCAATTTTTTTCAAATTTAAACCCAAACACCCCCTAGATCAAACCCGAATGAAAATTAATCCATTGTTAATTAAATTTTACCTATAAATCATCTTGATAAAACTCTATTAATTGATGATATCTTACACTATCACCACCTTATAATAGCTTTTCCCCTAAATCAACTAAAAATATTCTCTAAGTTCCTTGTCAAAATGATTTTTCCACTAAGACCACATATCTGCCTCCATTTCCAATGTTTCCTCGAACAAATACCAATGTTTACCCAATATATGAACTATTAGAACGGTCTTTCCCAGAAAAACATTCAAACTGTCATCCAACGCATGTATCACCTACTTTTCAAAGGACACATCTACCTAAAGATCAACAACATCCACATTGATCACATGTGAATGGTTTTTGTGACACATTTGATGTTGTGATACATGGAAACATCATAAAAAACATTGTATTTCTATGGAAGATTTTATTAGTATTCCACATTCCCAATTCACTCCACAACCTCAAATAGTTCGACAACCTTGGGAACTAACATTCCCTATCTCTTTATCCTACAGTGACCCAACTTCGATGCAAATTAAAGGAATAATCTATCATTCCCTATAGACTCTAGGGTTTTCAACATATATCATAATTCCAATTATTTATAATCCAAACCACATCAAAAACATTTTGAATTAGATGCACCTGCTTCAATATCGTTTTCATGATAGTCATTTACAGAAAGTCTCACTCACTTTCCTCCAACCAACGTCTTGGTGATATATGGGGAATAAATTAAGAATCCTAGTATGGTTCAATCAATAAAGTTTTTTGATAAAAAACTTTTATAGGAAAACTCCACTAAAGATATGTAATTCTCACAATACCCACCTATTTTATGAATAAACACCCCCAGCATATCCTCAATAACATATAGAGTACAATCTAACTGACCATATGTCTATGAGTGGATATCAATACTCAATAATACCTGTGTACCGAGTGACTTATGAAAGACCATATAGACATGTAAGGTGAATCCTTATTAAGGAAATGAAACTATAGTTTATGGTACCCTATTCTGATTCAACATCTCCTAAAAAAATAAATTTCCCTTTTGTTCAACTAAGAATGTCTCTTGTATAGGCAAGAAATGCACTACCAATTTTATTGTAACCACAATAACCTTGATAGAATCATTATTATTTAGAGTATTTGGGGGTCCCACAAAAATTTCAATTATCATGTCATCAAAATTATATTTTTGTAATTGGTAATGGTTGGTGAAGACCTTCAGGTCATTAATTCTCTATCTTTACTTGCTGGTAGGTGTAACATCAATTCATAAACCCTGCAATATTATTTTTTATAGCTTACCACCAAAACTATCATCATAGGTCAAGGAATATTTCATTCACCATTATATGTACCACCCAATTTGAGGCATTAAATAACCACAAGAGATCCTATCATATACTCATAGGAGCAACAAAAAAATTATTGATATAGATGATATTGTCCTTATCTTACTCCAATCAAAAGGTGACTCCCCACCTTCATGATGTTCCGTAAAGGCCAAACATTCCAGATCCACATAAGAAATGTCGCTAATATAGATTAAAGTTATAGAATCCAATTAAACTGATATGAGGGTTGTCTTCCCCTGGTTCTCTTGAACTACCACATGCATCTCATCCATCATGGTCATCTTCTTCTATATAACACTGGACTCCTAAACCACCTAAGCCAATGTTTTACTTATCAAATAATTGGAAAAAATTATACCTTTCCTAGACATATATGATTTCTCACAATCAAATGACTATATATATACTATACCCACTTTCACTTTAGAAAATCCAAATCTCGATGTGGGAAGATATACTGTAATCTCTTATTATCGGTAAACAACAAAAACATGTCACCCTGAAGATAATTATGCAAACAATTCAAAGAATAAATCATTGATTCCATCATGATGTCAGGCATAAGAAAGTTACATTCATTTTCAATCAACAACGAAGTCCCATTTTATATGACTTGATCTACCTACATCAACACAACTCTGAGTCCAATCACTGTAGCATCACAATACACCATATAATCCTCACCTAGCTTAGGTAGGATCAACATCAGTGATGATGTATAGAAATTATTTAACTCCTCTAAGGCCAAATCACATGATTCTAACCAATCAAACATTATCCAATTTTTGGTTAAGCCTAAAAGTGTTTCTATAGAACGTAAAAATTATAAGATGAATTTATAATAATATCCAACTAACGATAGAATGAAATTAATATTTAACATGTTCTCAGGCTACCATAATGAAAACACTACCTGGACATTCTCTAGGTCGACCAATAAACCTTTATTCTAGAGGATTTAACCCATTAATTTTACCCAGTTGATCCAAAACTGGCACAAATATATATTGAAATATAGCCAATTCTCACTCAGTGTACTTTGGATGATGTTATGATATTGTAACGCCCTGACCCCATTTACCTAGAGTCGGTGCATTATTTTAATACATTGGCATTATTACAAGGAATCAAGTCCTGAAGGACTGATCAGTTTAGCAGTCTTTGAAAATAGATTACATATATGGATGTTACATTACACTTTATAACATACAAAACAACATATATAATCCATTAAGAACACCATTATTCCCTAGGCTTAACCATGCATATCAATCACAATACAATTCTTGGAATCCTGGAAAAAATAAAACATAGAAAAGGGGTGATCTCAAACGCTCAATAAGGGTAAGAAATATAGTGGAAACTTTAAAAATAAGCATAAACACATAAGGCAATGTATAAAACTAAAATAAAAGTCTTTTAAACTTGAACTTCAGCATAATATAGCAGAAATAAAAAGAAATAATTTCATTTACTTATTCACATGGATATTATACTAATCGAATAATGACATGCAATATCACTAACCACTTTCATAATGATGGAATGCATAATGCTGAACATTAATTTCTTTGTCAAGGCCTTGTGCCAAGGCCTATGGGCTAACCATAACCAGAACCCAACCCGACATGCCTTTAATAATCGGACAGCAACCTGGAGTTCCTCTAATGACAGGACACCAACCTGAAGTGGCTCTAATAACCGGACACCAACCCGGAGTGCCTCTAATAACCGAACACCAACCCTGAGTGCCTCTAATAACCGAACACCAACCCGGAGTGCCTCTAATAACCGGAAACCAACCCGGAGTGCCTCTAATAACCGGACACCAACCCGGAGTTCCTCTAATAACCGGACACCATCCCAGAGTGACTCCAATAACCGGACACCAACCCAGAGTGCTTCTAATAACCGGACACCAACCCGGAGTGCCTCTAATAACCGGACACCAACCCGGGGGGTCTGTTGTAACTGGACCCCAACTCGGAGGGCTTACTTTTACCGGTCCCCGACCCCGAACATACTATTCCAACACATTCATCTTAAGAAGATGATGAAATATAACATAAATAATTGTATCAAAACTAGCATGATAAATGTCAATACTTTACCCATAATCCATGAATGGTACAAAAATAACACATCCACAGTCAAATATATCACAAAACCTTCAACAAAAAATGGAAGATTTGTATCATGATAAATCAACATCAAAACAAGTTTAAAATCCACTAAAGAATTTTGACATAGATGAGATTGATTTGTGAAACTATTTGAGACAAATACACCTTTTTCATGAAAACATTTAAAAGTCACACAATTTAGAAAATAAGTCATTTAAATACATGTTTGAATCAAAGAGTCCAATACCACTTTGAAACATTTTAACGGAATTAACATTTTAAAAACATTCATGTCCATATAAATAAATCCTTCAAATCCATTTTGAAGACATGGATATTAAAGAGAAAGATTTAGAAGAATAAATATTTAATACATTTAAAATGATGTTTTAGAAAAAATTCCCTTGAAAGAATCCCTTTGAAAACTCTTTCCTAAAACATGTACATGGATAATAAATATTTCCCAGTAGATACTAACGTAAACACAATAACCTCGGATAATAAAGAGAGTGTGAAATTAACCCTTACCAATTTGGTAACTTACGAAACATACACCCCTTGAAAGAGGTATCATACAATGAATATGTTAATACACATAAATTAAAGTGTATTACATAAATAATACAATTATGGGCAGTACATACACCACACAAAATGTAATAGTGACAATATGTCATGAATCTCACGGGAATAATGAGTGTGATGAAAACCCCTTACCTTGCACTTTCCTTTAGTCAAGGGTACGTTTAACCTCCTGTATGAAGATCATAGTATGTTATTAAATTATAAAATAGCCATATTAATATTTATGATATCATACATGATTCATTTATGACTTTATATTACCAATTTAATAATAATTTCAATGTTAAATTAACATTTCGGGTAATAATCGCTTTCTTTATCGTACGTGTTTTAACTTGTTACCCTTGGTTGTATCACATAGATCATGATTTAAAAACTTCCAGAATATAAAACATGATAAATATATCATATATATTTATAATATAAATATGTATAATTGACATATATATGAAATTGAAAACACCGTTTATGGAGACAGTAGTCTGTACGTACGCATAAACGTTGTTTCTGTTTTCATATAGTATTGAAAGGAAGTAAGTGAATAAGACATATGTAACAATATAAATCCTTATATATATAAATATATGTATCTACATTTGCATTATTATTTCATATATTACATACTTATCAGTAATATATATTTTTATAATCGTCGATTAATGGTGAAATGGAAATGAATATCATCGCGTCGTGGAGACGGTAATCCCTACGTACGCACGAGCGAAAATATCATTCTTTTGATATTTAAATAATATATTATTGGATGGTATATCATATATACTGAATCCTTAAAATGTTGTATTTATTATTTACATAAAATACTCATCACTATTATACCCATACAAATAATAATGTATTGAATAACAATTACACCACGACGTGGAGACGGTAAGCTGTACGTACGCACATATGGTGACATGTCATTCAAAGGATGGATAGAATACTGAATATGGTTGTACCATATTTATAATAACATCACAAAATATAGTAGATACTATATTTATTATTTTAGAATAGAAATAACAAAGAAAGAAGAAGTTGAAGAATAATGGAACATGAAAGAGGGTGGTGAAAACATTACCTCTTCTTCGGGTTCTTCCTTTTGATTTGATCAAACGGGTTCTTTAGGTTGGCTTTCTGATAAAACTAAGGCCTCAATGTTTAATTTAGGGAAGTTGAGAGAGTATTTTGTTAGGGTTTGGCCAAACCAAAGGGCTATAATTATGTGAAGAATTGGATAGAAGTTGGGTCCTTTTATAAGGGGGAAGAGGGGCTCTTTAGGAAAAACTTAAAATATTAATTTAAAAAAAATTCATATTCTGTTTATAATGGCCCTAAAGTCGATTATTTAAAGGATAAGGTGGTGATGGGTCGAAAACCACTCAACCAATAGAATTTAGACAGGTTTGGGTCACTATATTAACCTTATCTTTAAGTATTAACTCTTAGTTAATTAGTTTCACTTTTATAATGTCTCTTTGTATTTTTATATTATATGGTTAATAAACATACAATATACATCCAAGCGACCCCCCAAGTGGTCCATTAATGATACACCTATCATGATACAAGTCCTTTGTCCAAACCTTAGTTTTTTAGGAGTTTAATATCAATTAATAATATAATATATGTTTTAAAAACTCTTTTATGTCAATTTTGACACTATTTGGTATTTTGTTTTTTTGAAATTCATCACAACTTGATTACATATAACATGATACATTGAATCATCCCTAACATGTCATAGTCACCTAGAAAATTCGTGGATGTCATAAAAACTTTGAAATTATATTTATTTTAATATTTATATTACCATTTATTTGATTCATTCATTAATAAGGTGATTACTGTAACACCCCAGGTAAATAAGGAATATGACATTTTCATATTTATCCATATTTGTGAATATAATATTAATATGACTTTAAAGGGGACGCTATGCTCGATGGCGTACCCAACACGCAACAACGAGTTTCTTGGGAATCTTACGTTGCACTCTAATAATAAAATAATAATATTTTAAATGGTAGCCAACATGTAGCCATTGTAATGGAGGGAATGGATAGAAATAACTAAAATATGATTATATATGTTCTTAAATATTTTTACATTTATACAATAAAAGATAAAGGCTTAAAATACGGAAAGAATTCAATTTTAGGCGTATATACCCTAGTTTTCACTAAAGGTTCACTTATCACCTTTTGATGGAGAACCGTCATTAAATATAGTTTTGTTCACTCTTAAACATTCTTTTGGACCAAATAAAACTCTTATTAAGAATCGGGACATCAAAATTTACTTTGTGTAAATTTTTGGTATCTTTCCGATAAAGTTCTT
Organism: Viscum album; assembly: GCA_963277665.1. Lineage (NCBI taxonomy): Eukaryota > Viridiplantae > Streptophyta > Magnoliopsida > Santalales > Viscaceae > Viscum > Viscum album. Next base: position 1,540,722,449 of record OY728150.1, read on the forward strand.
TTTTTAATGAATAGTGTAAAATGTTGTATTTTAATTCAAAACCACTTTTTAATCTAATTTATTTATATGATTAGATTATATTTTGAATTGGTTTTAAAGTGAAATTAGAAAATATTTTTACCATTAAATCCAATAGTGGTCGTTGGAATCAAATTCACTTTGAAATCAGACTTAAACTAGTGTCAATCTTTTGATACTTATTGTTTCATAAAACACGCTATTTGTCATGACTACGGGAATTAATTATTAAATTAATTAATGTGACTTATATGTTTTGAATTTTGTAAAACAGACTTCATTTTTGAATTCAGAATATCAAATATAGCTTAGGGTGAATTTTTGGGATTTTTCTGAAAAACTTCAATTTTTGACGAATAGTCAAACCACTAAGTGGTACATATAAAAACTGATTTTCCGTTTAAATGAAATTTTGCCATCATTGTGTTTTGATTTTCAAAAATCCGACATACATGGTTGTCATTAAGAAGTAAAATGTGGTTCAATGAGATTAAAATAATTTTTTGGTGAATGGTAACTTATTAAGTTTTTAATCGCGATTAGTGGTAATTAGTGTAGTTTAAGGTAAAAATAATGCTTTAATAAAATGAGATGAGCTTGACACATGTCTTACCCTCATTGTTTGTATCATGGCCGGCCAAGACAAGCCATGGGTCAACTTGGGGACCCCATGGATCCACTTTGGTTGGGAAATGACATAAATAACATTTTATTTAATGTAAAAGTAAAATTGACACAAACATGATATGTTTTACTAAAACAATTTTTAAGTGGGGTTATACAAGTCATCTTTATGATTATAAATATTCATTTGTAAAGCTAAAAAGACTTCCTACATCATAGTATTTTTTTTATAATTTTTAGACATTAAATAAATTAAATTATTTATGACATAATAATGATGCAGCGATGACATCATTATTTGACGATTTAAATAAAATGGAAAGATAATGTAAAATATATGAACTAAACATGTCCAAAACTTATTGTATGAGTGGATTTAGAAGCCTTATCACCTTATCCACGAATTATAACAATGTGGGACCTTTTGAAACCGAAACACATTTTCAAATAAAGTAATATTTCATTACTTTCCAAAAGTGCCCATCCTCTCCTCTTATAAAAGGCCCCCACCTCTACCTCATTTAACACACTCATCAAGCCTTTGGCTCGGCCAACCCCTGCCCATTTAATCTCTCCACATCCCTCTCCTCATCCTAGAGGATTCCCTTTGGGCAGAATCCTTTCAAAGGAAGCCTTTAGGCTCAAATCAAAAGGAGATACACTTTTAAAGGTAATTCATTCTCTCATGTTCATTTGTTTTATTTTGCTTCACCAACCCACTAAACTCTTTTTATTTACTTATTTTGTAAACAAACCAGTATATTAAATATACTAGGATGTTGATATAAGATTTATTCTATCTACACTCTCACACAACTACATCAAATGGTTAAAGAACATACGGTTTCCGTGGATGGTGAAATTCTGCCTCCCGAAACGATGATTGTTCAACACTCATTTAACACCTTCAATGGTGGCCGTTATGATGTCACTATTTTTATATATGATATATAATATGTTTATGTTTTATTTATGCTTCTGTATTTTTCATTTTTGTCTTACCTTTATGGCTTCCATTATGGGTATACGCGATATCTTCATTTAAGGAAGTGCGGACTACCGCCCCCTCAAAGTGATTTGATTCGTTAAATACCATATGTGGGATGTATAAAGGATGGAAATATGATATTATATATGAAATTATACTGGAATTATAATATACCTTTATATCATTATTATTCCATTCTATAAATTATGAAATAGAAATGAAAGTAGCGTTCATGCGTACGTACGGCTTACCGTCTCCATGAACGGTGCATTTCATTTCTTACCTCTAAATGATTATGTAATGTTATAAATGCATGAATGTACTGGATATATATGACATATATGATATCTACATAATGAATACAATTCTGGATATAATAAACATTTGGCCACACGAACAACATGTAATTGTAAAAAGTCCACTTTCGACTTAAGAACCAAATATCGGCAAAACAAATATTATTAACTTAAATGATTACATAATGTTTATGACATGGTAATAAGTGGTATAAAAGTAATAATGAACTTGAAAAAGGTTCTTAAGGAATTATAAATTTACTCAAGTTTATTATTTAGGAGATTAAAGAACGATCGAGTCAAGTCGGACCCGAGGTAAGGGATCCTACAACTCTCTTTCTTTTTAAGTACACTCTTTTATGTCATTTATTTTAAGCTCATCTTTCTTATGATTGGGATGTTATTTTATATTACATTTACTGTAATTTTTATGTTCATGTTATGAGAGACCCTATTCTCTCTCATGAATCCATTTTGGAAGTTTTGAGTGGCGTCGTTAGGCTGCCGAACTTTCGTAAGAGATCTAACCTCACTCTTTCTTTTTAAGTACTCTCCTTTATGTCACTTCTTTTAAACTCCTCCTTGCAATGTTGGGGTATTTTCTATTATATTCCACTTGATTTAAATTCTATTGTAATATGATGGGATACTCTATTTTATCTCATCAATCCATATTCGGATGTTTTATGTGGCGCCGTTAGGCTGCCGAGTTTTCGTAAGGGATTTTTCATCTCACTTTTATTCCCGTGAGATTTATGCTACATTTTCCACAAATTCCATTGAGTGGTGTATGTACTTCCCATTATTCTAATCTTTGTGTAATATACATTTGTTTATGAGTATTTACATCAATGACCTATTGCATTTCTTTCATGGGGTGTATGTTTTGAAAGATACCCAAGTCGGTAAGGGAACCTTTCACCCTCCTCTTTTTTAAAAGACTTCTTTTATTGGGTCTTTTAATTTACATATTTTTATGTTGGGATATGTTCTAATACATCCTTATTGATTTAAATTTTATATCCAAGTGATGAGATACACTTTTTATCTCTCATCAACTCATTTTGATGTGATGTCGTTAGGCTGTCAAGGGATCTTTTTAACCCAATTTTGATTTCTTTGGGTTCAACTTGTAGTCATTGAATATGTCATCCATTGAATATGTGTGAATGACCTTTTATTGTTTTACACTTAATATCCACTTATATTGGGTGTATATATATTTTTCACACATATTTTTGAGATTTATTTGTCCTTAATTTAAGGATACCTTCTTTATAAGGGATTTCATCACATTTGACATTTCTATTGAGGGTTCGTTGTTGTTATGCACCAATTCACTCTTATATGGTGTATATACTGTTCTTTGGAGTATTATATCATGAATCCTTTTATTCTCATGATATTATAAAGTTCTAACTAAATGTTATTCCTCGATTATTGTATTCAAGTGTCTCTAATTTTGGTAAAACCCCTTTAACCAAAATATCATTTTAAATATTTTAATTATTTGTTCTTATTAATATCCATGTTTTCAAAATGGTTTTAAGGATTTATTTATATGGATATTAATGGTTTAAAATGTTAAAAGCTTCAAGGTGGTATGGGACTCTTTGATTCAAAAATCTCTTTATTAAATGTTTTAAATGGTTTTGGAAATGGTTTCTTTTTGAATGGATTCATTATTTCAATATCCTAAAATGTTATATTGTGATTGAAATGTGGAAATGTTATGTTTCCTTTATTCATGTTTATGTGATACTATTATGTTATGGTTCTTGGGCATTGTTATGAAGAACGGGTGGTTCCGTGATAAACTAAGGGCGGGTGAGCCCGATATAGCTCTCCAATGCATTGGGTAACGCGAAGGAGTGAAACGTTAAGGTTTCTCCGAAGAGATTTAGGGAATATACTGTGATGGGTATTCCAAACGTAACCAAGAGGGTTACTCCCTACGTAAGAATTTTATGAATCCCTCAAGTTACCTTTATGTCTTATGTTTTCTATGATTTATTCATGATTTGATATGCCTATGTTTTATGGGTAAAGTATGATTTCATTCTTATGTATATATGAACTCATGTTTCCTTTCCATATTTTTATAACCCTTACTGAGCTTTTTATGATCATCCCAAGTTTTTGAAATGCTTTTTACAGGTCAAGGGAAAGGTACATGATGTGAAGATAGTGTCAAGGATGTGTCAAGAAAGAATCCATGTTTTATTTTAAATAGGTTTCCATTGATGGGAAGAATGAATATTGTCTTTTATGAAACCACCTTGTTTAAATGTGGAATGTAATGCAAGTTTCATGATCTAATTCTCTAAAACTCTAAACCTGAAAAGATCGTCAATGTGTAATCTTGTAATAACTCAAGTTTAAGTAAGGTTTAAGGCTGGGGCCTTATAGTTGGTATCAAAGGTCGGGTTAGATAACTTTAGAGGTTAGGGTATTCTTTAAGCATAATTGAAAATTACCATAATGGTTAGGATTTCAGAAAGAGTCTTAGTTTTAGATAAAGTGAATGAGTAAGTATATCTCATGGTCTATATTACTCATTAGTACATGATGGTTTTGTTGATATACTCACACTGACCTTTTTGGTTTTAGTAAATGGTTGGATCTAGCAGGCACCAAAGTAATAGTGGATGTGAAGGAAACTGTGACAGTTTTTTGAGCAAGCAACTGAATGATATGGGAGCTGCAATGAGAACTCTTTTGATTATCCTCAACCAACTACTTGGAGTCATGATTGAATAACTAAAGCTTGGATATTTCTCTAAGGAATCATATATGAAAGAAACAAATCCCTACGGAAGTACAGGGAATAATCATAAATGTAAGTGTGTTCAAAAACCTATGTGTCAAAGATGTGGAAAGAAACACCTAGGAAAATGTTTCAAAGGGACAGAAATATGCTATAGATGTGGAAATGAAGGTCATAAAGCAAGAACCATCCATGGAAAAAGGAAGCATCCAGTTGACTCGAGGAAAGGGAAAGACGTTCTTTCTGAGGGATAAATTGAATGTTTTAAATGTGGTGTGCATAGTCATTATGAAAAGACATGTCCTATGAAGAAGTTTCATGAATGGGGTCACCAAGAGCGTACCAATATTCGTTTACCAATACCTAATGTCATTCCGATTGAGGATGAAGAAACTGACAATGACCAATCAATGGTATGTACTATTTCATGACTATTGTTTTCTTATTTTGGAATCTTAGGATATGATTCATGATTTTGTTTGTAGGAAAGAGGTATTTCGGAATAAGTTGGAAAGGAATGGATAATGGATCATGAAGAATGTTGAATGAGTAAGATGTCAACAAGAAGGGCTTCAAGAGTTAGGGTGAAATTCTTAAGAGTATTAAGTCTCTTTTGATGATGGGGTTACATTAGAAGACTTTTTATATTATGTGTAACCCTGATGTTTAATATAGGCAAATTTTATTCAAGTAATATTTATCTTCTCTTTTGTGGACATAGTTATAAAGAACCATTTGGGTTTATATGATCCTTACTTTTGAGGTAATTATGGGTTACCATATGTTATGATTGAAGTGAAAGGCATGAGATAAAATTGAGGTTAAAATATGTTATGGTTATTTTTGATGATTTTATCCCTTTTTGGGTAATGATTTGAGAATTATATTGTTTTGGAAAAAGGACAACACGCAGACCGTGTGACAACCCGTCGCGTCGGACAATGCTGCGGGAATCGAACCCACAACCAAAGTGCGACTGGTATTTATCGCCTACCACTGGACTACGTGAAGTCCCTGGTTAGTTTGACTGATTCTTTTTAGTTATATGATTTTATGAATTAAGTGTAAGTTGATTTTGGAGGATATGTGATTTGGATAATTACTTTTCAATGTGAGACTTTAGGAGCAACTGATGTTGTTTGGAGATAAATGTTACGATTTAACTTGGAAGACTATGTGACTAAATCCTTCAAATTTTTGGGTATCAATATTATATTGGTTTACTTTGAAGAATTTTATGGACAAATTGTTTATCGGATGGTCCTCGTTGAACTTTGGGTTTTGTTGGACAAATTTTGGAGATTAAGAATAGATTTTCTTTTTATAAGGGGGTATCCTTTTCTGGATTATCTGATCTTGTACTAACCTTTTTGGTTTTGGTTTTGGTTAAAGCCTAAATACATGGGATGTATATAGTTCTCTTTTGGGGATTAGGTGATTCTCTAGAAGTTGATTATAGTACTCTTAATGCGAACAAGTCTCCCTAAATACTCGTCTTTTGGAAAAAAATATGAGTTTGACTGAGGAATCTAGTAAAAGTTGAAAGTAAACATGATAAGTGATTATGCTTCCTTATGAATAAATTCCTCAACAAAAAGTAACTTAAAACAAAAATGTTGTCTATTAACTTTTCCTACTGGGGAACCCAACACCGTTTAACCCATCACAAGTTTGTGATTTTCTTATTGTTAACTTTCTCCTAAACATGTTTTCTATCACTCTCCATCGGAACATGACCCTATGTTTTCTCCTCCATGTCCATATTTTCATACTTAGAATCCTAGTATGGGTTAACTCAGGTGACCTCTGTGCTTATCTTTCTTTATTTTAAAGTGATTGTTTTACCGACTCTTGTTCCAATGTGGGACGTTCAAGGATGTTTCCAAGCACAATTTTAAAATTGCGAGGACGCAATTCCCAAAAGGGGGGAAGGATGTAACACCCCAGGTAAATAAGGAATATTCCATTTTCATATTTATCCATATTTGTGAATAAAATATTAATATGACTTTAAAGGGGACGCTATGCTCGATGGCGTACCCAACACGCAACAACGAGTTTCTTGGGAATCTTACGTTGCACTCTAATAATAAAATAATATTATTTTAAATGGTAGTTAACATGTAGCCATTGTAATGGTGGGAATGGATAGAAATAACTAAAATATGATTATATATGTTCTTAAATATTTTTACATTTATACAATAAAAGATAAAGGCTTAAAAAACGGAAAGAATTCAATTTTAGGCGTATATGCCCTAGTTTTCACTAAAGGTTCACTTATCACCTTTTGATGGAGAACCATCATTAAATATAGTTTTGTTCACTCTTAAACATTCTTTTAGACCAAATAAAACTCTTATTAAGAATCGGGACATCAAAATTTACTTTGTGTAAATTTTTGGTATCTTTCTGATAAAGTTCTTTTTTTAATGAATAGTGTAAAATGTTGTATTTAAATTCAAAACCACTTTTTAATCTAATTAATTTATATGATTAGATTATATTTTGAATTGGTTTTAAAGTGAAATTAAAAAATATTTTTACCATTAAATCCAATAGTGGTCGTTGGAATCAAATTCACTTTGAAATCAGACTTAAACTAGTGTCAATCTTTTGATACTTATTATTTCATAAAACACGCTATTTGTCATGACAGCGGGAATTAATTATTAGATTAATTAATGTGACTTATATGTTTTGAATTTTGTAAAACGGACTTCATTTTTGAATTCAGAATATCAAATATTGCGTAGGGTGAATTTTTGGGATTTTTCTGAAAAACTTCAATTTTTGATGAATAGTCAAACCACTAAGTGGTACTTATAAAAACTGATTTTCCGTTTAAATGAAATTTTGCCATCATTGTGTTTTGATTTTCAAAAATCCGACATACATGGTTGTCATTAAGAAGTAAAATGTGGTTCAATGAGATTAAAATAATTTTTTGGTGAATAGTAACTTATTAAGTTTTTAATCGCGATTAGTGGTAATTAGTGTAGTTTAAGGTAAAAATAATGCTTTAATAAAATGATATGAGCTTGACACATGTATTACCCTAGTTGGTTGTATCATGGCCGACCAAGACAAGCCATGGGTCAACTTGGGGACCCCATGGATCCACTTTGGTTGGGAAATGACATAAATAACATTTTATTTAATGTAAAAGTAAAATTGACACAAACATGATATGTTTTACTAAAACAATTTTTAAGTGGGGTTATACAAGTCATCCTTTTGATTATAAATATTCATTTGGAAAGATAAAAAGATTTCCTACATCGTAGTATTTTTTTTATAATTTTTAGACATTAAATAAATTAAATTATTTATGACATAATAATGATGCAGCGATGACATCATTATTTGACGATTTAAATAAAATGGTAAGATAATAAAAATATATGAACTAAAAATGTCCAAAAATTATTGGATGAGTGGATTTAGAAGCCTTATCACCTTATCGACGAATTATAACAATATGGGACCTTTTGAAACCGAAACACATTTTCAAATAATGTAATATTTCTTTACTTTCCAAAAGTGCCCCTCCTCTCCTCTTATAAAAGGCCCCCACCTCTACCTCATTTAACACACTCCTCAAGCCTTTGGCTCGGCCAACCCCTTCCCATTTACACTCTCCACATCCCTATCCTCATCCTAGAGGATTCCCTTTTGGCAGAATCCTTTCACAGGAAGCCTTTAGGCTCAAATCAAAAGGAGTTACACTTTTAAAGGTAATTCATTCTCTCATGTTCATTTGTTTTATTTTGCTTCACCAGCCCCCTAAACTCTTTTTATTTACTTCTTTTGTAACAACACAAGAATCTTAAATATACTAGGATGTTTTTATAAGATTTATTCGAGCTACACTCTCACACAACTACATCAAATGGTTAATGAACATACGGTTTCCGTGGATGGTGAAATTCTGCCTCCCGAAACGATGATTGTTCAACACTCATTTAACACCTTCAAAGGTGGCCGTTATGATGTCACTATTTTTATATATGATATATAATATGTTTATGTTTTATTTATGCTTCTGTATTTTTCATTTTTGTCTTACCATTATGGCTTCCATTATGGGTATACGTGATACCTTCATTTAACGAAGTGCGGACTACCGCCCCCTCAAAGTGATTTGATTCGTTAAATACCATATGTGGGATGTATAAAGGATGGAAATATGATATTATATATGATATTATACTGGAATTATAGTATACCTTTATATAATTATTATTCCATTCTATAAAATATGAAATAGAAATGAAAGTAGCGTTCATGCGTACGTACGGCTTACCGTCTCCATGAACGGTGCATTTCATTTCTTACCTCTAAATGATTATGTAATGTTATAAATGAATGCATGTACTGGATATATATGACATATATGATATCTACATAATGAATACAATTCTTGATATAATAAACATTTGGCCACACGAACAACATGTAATTGTAAGAAGTCCACTTTCGACTTAAGAACCAAATATCGGCAAAACAAATATTATTAACTTAAATGATTACATAATGTTTATGACATGGTAATAAGTGGTATAAAAGTAATAATGAACTTGAAAAAGGTTCTTAAGGAATTAGAAATTAACTCAAGTTTATTATTCAGGAGATTAAAGAACGATCGAGTCAAGTCGGACCCGAGGTAAGGGATCCTACAACTCTCTTTCTTTTTAAGTACACTCTTTTATGTCATTTATTTTAAGCTCATCTTTCTTATGATTGGGATGTTCTTTTATATTACATTTACTGTAATTTTTATGTTCATGTTATGAGAGACCCTATTCTCTCTCATCAATCCATTTTGGAAGTTTTGAGTGGCGCCGTTAGGCTGCCGAAATTTCGTAAGAGATCTAACCTCTCTCTTTCTTTTTAAGTACTCTCCTTTATGTCACTTCTTTTAAACTCCTCCTTGCAATGTTGGGGGTTTTCTTTTATATTCCACTTGATGTAAATTCTATTGTAATATGATGGGATACTATATTTATCTTGTCACGACCCGACCTCGGGGCCCGTGCCGTGACTACCCCAAGCCCGCCTTCCATAGGCCAGGGGCTGGCGACTAGCACCAAGGCGTAAAATCCCGGTAAACAGGGAAGGAATTGCCTTTATAAGTAACAACCACCACAGAGTCAGCAAGCGGAAAATAATGACCAAGTGCAGAAAAGTAAAGGGGGCCGGAATACAAGCCCAACTGAAAGTACAACTGAAAAGGTAAAGAACAGCAACTGAAGAAAAGACGGCGGCCTCGTGTCGTCCACTGGCAATCCCACCTGAAGGGTGGGTACAGATAGCCTCCAGGCTCCTCGGGTCCCACGTCCGCTCCGAGCACGTCCTGCCCAGTGGTCCGCCTCCAGGTACCGTCCTGCTCCACGCCCCAACCGAGATCAGCGTTGTCCGTCGTCTGCATCCAACACAACAAGGTGCGGGCATAGCCCGTGCAGGGGTGAGTATAAACTACTCAGTAAGGAACCCGAGACCCCCGAAGGTCTCCCGAAATCCACAAAGAATATAGCACAAAAGAAAGGGGCAACCACGAAGAAACAACTGACTCGACTTAGGTATATGCCCATACATATACCTAAGTCCCCATTTCTAGCTCTTCTCTCGAGCTCAAGGTCAACTCGATCCACACAGGAAAGCAAGACTCAAATCCACCAGGGAGAGTAAATAGTAAATCCACATAAGATAGTTCAACACAATCCACAAAGGAGAGTAACATAAGATTCAGCTCAACCAGGTATACTTTTTCAGATGACGACAAGATGATCACCGAACCATCTAAGTCGTCGGACCCACGAAGGATCGATAGGTACTAACCTCGGCAATGACCCACACAGGATCGGGCCCACACAGGACCTGTAGCAATGGCTCACACAGAACCGTAAGAGATGACCCACACAGGATCGGGCCCACACAGGACCTGTAGTCAAGGCTCACACAGAACCGAAAGGTGATGACCCACACAGGATCGGGCCCACACAGGACCTGTAGCACTGATCCACGTAGGATCGCTGAGTGCAGTAGTCGACGCAGTCCACTGAGGATCTCTGCACAGTCGTCGCTGCAGTCCACGAAGGATCTCTGCTCTGTCGTCGCAGTCCACGGAGGATCTCTGCTCTGTCGTCGAAGTCACAGCCAGCACTAGGGTTCCCCCACACAGCGAGCTCGTCTAGGAGGGTCCGCTCCACGAGCCGAGAGGCTGATACATCAACTGACACGTAGTCCGAAGTTGATGTATCCAAAAGTTCCGTATCGACAACAGGATCTCAACGCAACAGACGGCGCGTCAATCGGACGCCCGGTCTGAGAGTTATTGACATTTTCGTCCCAGGGTCCCGGTTGGTTTTTAGGGCAAAACCAACCCGACCGTACTCCGCCTGTGTCCGATCCTCGAGCGGGGTATGCCAAAAGTTCCGTCTCACTTAGAGGAAACCTCCACAGCTGACGGTACGTCGATCGGACGTCCGCAGCTCGAGTTATGAGCATTTCTGCTCCGAGGGCCCGGTTGGTTTCGCGTACGAACCAACCCGGCCGAACCCAAAGTCTTCCGAAACCTTGAGTGTAGTATACCGAAAAGACCGTCTCGATCCAAGGATCACGTAGCCGCTGACGGTTCGTCAATCGGAGGTCCCATGCCCAAGATATGGGCAAAAGACCGAAGAGGGCCCGAAAACGGGGGTTCTGGGCCCGGGGCGACCCGGCCCGAACCACCCCTGGGTCGGACGAACCGGGTCGACCCGACCCGGCCCGACCCGGCTAGGCCGGGTCCGGTCCGGCCTGGGCGCGGCCCGGCCGACCGGACCGGCCTGCTCGGCTTCGGCCGAGCGGCCGAAGAGGGCTGCCGCGGGGCGCCGCCCCCGCGGCTCGGTGGAAAACGCGGCCCCGCGGGGGGCCGCCTGTCACGCGGACGCGGCCGGGCCGCCGCGTCCCTCCCCAGTTCTGCGCGGCCGCGGAACCGGCCGCCGCCGCTGCGGCTTCAGCCGCGGCGGATTCCTCCACGGCGGCGCGCCTGGAGCCGCCACCTCCGGCCGCCGGCGCCGCCGCGCCGGCGCCCCGCGCCGCTGCCGCCTTCCGCGGGCCGCCGGAGTTGCTCCGGTGGCCCGTTTTGCCTCCCGTCTGCGCCATAGCTCCTCCCGGGGGCCGATCTTCACTGCGGGATCAACGGATCGCCCCTGCCGCACGGTTCGTCGTCGTCCACCAAATCCGCACAACAAAAAGATCGGCGGAGGGTTGCCGGGTCTTGTTCGTTAGACCCGCACCCTCCGCGTTAGTCATAAAGTCATTGGGAGGGATTAAGGCAGCCACAATTTTATCCAAAAAAAATAAAATTGTTCAAGTTTGGTTCTTTAATTAAAAATAATTAGATCACGGGAACAAATCACCAAGAAAAATAAAATCCCTACCTCGATGTCGCCGTCAGACGTGAGGTCGTCGCGGAATCGCTCGTCGCGGAAGGAGGGGATCGTCGCGTCGTCGCGGAAGAGACGTTCATCGCACCGCGGGAAAAACGTCGCGCCGACGATCTCCGGATCTAGAACAAACAGATTTAATTAATTAAATCCGTCGTCATTGAAATTAAAAGGAAGAATTAAACGATCTGTTTCTCACCTTAGTTGCCGAACGAGGATCGGCCGCGGAAGAAGAGGCGTCGCCGAAGAACGTCGCGGGTAGAGCTCGTCGACGTCGCAGATCACGGTGTGCGTCGTCGAATTCCGGTCGCCGGCGTTCTTCGCGTTGTTCCCGTTCTTTGCGAGGAGGGTGGAGGCTCAGATAATTCGCACAACGATAGGAATCCTCCAAAATAGACAAGTTTGTCTATTTTAATAATTCGCCAACGAACGCAAACACGTAAGTAACGACCCATTAAATTCGTTGAATTAATTCAACGAATGAAACAGCCCATTTAATTCACGAAATAAACTGCCCAATTAAATGGTCTGTTAAGAATTAAAGAAAACGCGCCGGTTGACTTTTCAGTTACTTTGACGGGTTTTCGCGGGTGCGTTACTTAGCGAAAGAAACGGCGGGGCTCGTGCGGGCCCCACCTCACAAATATCCTAACAAGGGGTAGGATATTTCCGGATAGCACCCTATCTGCTTTAACTCAGTTCAAGTGGCTTCCAAGCGGCTTAAGTGAAATAAAATAAAGTTGTCGCACAACCTTTATTTTATTTCCGACTTAAAGCCCAAAATTTTAAAAACCACGGTTGAGCAAACGCAACTCCAGAAGAGGCGTTTCTAAGCAAATACCGGCGCTGCGATTTCATCGGTGCCCTTAGAATTCCATTCCGGGCACCGGTCCAAAAGATAGAAAAACCCGCTCGTCCGTTCACTGAACGTACCCGAGCCAAACTTCGAAAATTGATTCCGGGCACACCGGGCCTCAGAATCAGGTGCCGTCTGAAGCTGCGCTCTTGAAAAATTCCAACGAAAATTAAGGAAAAAAAAATTCCCTTGAAATTTTCGGGTCTTTACATATCTCATCAATTCATATTCGGAAGTTTTATGTGGCGCCGTTAGGCTGCCGAGTTTTCGTAAGGGATTTTTCATCTCACTTTTATTCCCGTGAGATTTATGCTACATTTGCCACAAATTCCATTGATTGGTGTATGTACTTCCCATTATTTTACTCTTTGTGTAATATAATTTCGTTTATGATTATTTACATCAATGACCTATTGTCTTTCTTTCATGGGGTGTATGTTTTGAAAGATACCCAAGTCGGTAAGGGAACCCTTCACCCTCCTCTTTTTTAAAAGACTTATTTTATTGGGTCTTTTAATTTACATATTTTTATGTTGGGATATGTTCTCATACATCCTTATTGATGTAAATTTTATATCCAAGTGATGAGATACACTTTTTATCTCTCATCAACTCATTTTGATGTGATGCCGTTAGGCTGTCAAGGGAACTTTTTAACCCAATTTCGATTTCTTTGGGTTCAACTTGTAGTCATTGAATATGTCATCCATTGAATATGTGTGAATAAACTTTTATTGTTTTACGCTTAATATCCACTTATATTGGGTGTATATATATTTTTCACACATATTTTTGAGATTTATTTGTCCTTAATTTAAGGATACCGTCTTTATAAGGGATTTCATCACATTTGACATTTCTATTGAGGGTTCATTGTTGTTATGCACCAATTCACTCTTATATGGTGTATATACTGTCCTTTGGAGTATTTTATCATGAATCCTTTTATTCTCATGATATTATAATGTTCTGACTAAATGTTATTCCTCGATTATTGTATTCAAGTGTCTCTAATTTTGGTAAAACCCCTTTAACCAAAATATCATTTTAAATGTTTTAATTATTTGTTCTTATTAATATCCATGTTTTCAAAATGGTTTTATGGATTTATTTATATGGATATTAATGGTTTAAAATGTTAAAAGCTTCAAGGTGGTATGGGACTCTTTGATTCAAAAATCTCTTTATTAAATGTTTTAAATGGTTTTGGAAATGGTTTCTTTTTGAATGGATTCATTATTTCAATATCCTAAAATGTTATATTGTGATTAAAATGTGGAAATTTTATTTTTCCTTTATTCATGTTTATGTGATACGATTATGTTATTGTTCTTGGGCATTTTTATGAAGAACGGGTGGTTCCGTGATAAACTAAGGGCGGGTGAGCCCGATATAGCTCTCCAATGCATTGGGTAACACAAAGGAGTGAAACGTTATGGTTTCTCCGAAGAGATTTAGGGAATATACTGTGATGGGTATTCCAAACGTAACCAGGAGGGTTACTCCCTACATAAGAATGTTATGAATGCCTCAAGTTACCTTTATGTCTTATGTTTTCTATGATTTATTCATGATTTGATATGCCTATGTTTTATGGGTAAAGTATGATTTCATTCTTATGTATATATGAACTCATGTTTCCTTTCCATATTTTTATAACCCTTACTGAGCTTTTTATGCTCATCCCAAGTTTTTGAAATGCTTTTCACAGGTCAAGGGAAAGGTACATGATGTGACGATAGTGTCAAGGATGTGTCAAGAAAGAATCCATGTTTTATTTTAAATAGGTTTCCATTGATGGGAAGAATGAATATTGTATTTTATGTAACCACCTTGTTTAAATGTGGAATGTAATGAAAGTTTAATGATCTAATTCTCTAAAACTCTAAAGCTGAAAATATCCTCAATGTGTAATCTTGTAATAACTAAAGTTTACGTAAGGTTTAAGGCTGGGGCCTTATAATTACTGCATCATCATTGTGTCATAAATAAATTTAATTATTTAATTTATAAAAATAATATTTAAAATACCATTTTGTATGAAATATTATTATCTTTCTAATAAATATTTACAATCGAATTTATCTTTTGTATAAAATTATATTAAAAATGTTGTAGTTATTAAACATTTATTTTAACTCTTTTAACTCTTCTTTGAATTAAATAATAATAAATGTCCAAATCTAATCCATGTAGACCAAAATGGTAATATTTTATTCCTAAGGTTGATTTTGGTCAAATTAAACTTATCCAATATAATTATGACATGTGTTAGGGTAATAATAAATTCATTTTTACCCTTAATTTCCTTATTTACTTTTTACCGTGGTAAATAAAAGTAAAAAGTTACTATTCACCAAAAATTATTTTTATCATATTGAACCACATTTTACTCCTTGATATTAACTGTGTCTCTCGGATTTTCGTAATTCCACTCACAGAAGTGGTAAAATTAAGTTTTATGTGAATTTACAAATTCACATAGGAGGTGGGTAAAAGACAGTGAAAAAGTTAAATAAAAGTTTTATATATCTAAAATTTTTATAAACTACCTCAAATGAAATAAATTGAATTTATATAGGTGTTATGTATCTATTTTTACCTAAAATAAATTTAAATAATATAAATAATTATTTAAATAAAAAGCCGGTTTTGAACAGTAACTCTGTGTTTTTCCCTATTCATCAAAAATTGAATGTTTTTAGAAAAATACCAAAATATTACCCTAAGCTTATTTTGATATTCCAAATTCAATAATGAATTATATTTTACCAAATTAAAAACATAGAAGTTTCATTTATTAATTTAAAATTAATTGCCGTTGTTAAAACAAAAAGCGTGTTTTTAAGAAATAATAACTATCAAAATATTGACACTTGTTTTTGTCCGGTTTAAATGTGAAATTATGTACAATGACCAACATTGGATTAAATGGTAAAAATATATTGTAAATATAATTTAAAACCACACAAATTTATAATTTATCACAATTAATTATTTCAATTAAAAAAGTTTTTTTAATTAAAATTTATTAATTTTCACTATTCATCAAAATATGAAAGTTATGCTAAAAGTACGAAAATTTCACCTTAGGATAATTTCGATATTATGAATCCAAAAATGAAGTCCATTTTGAGAGATAAAATTTATCAAATTTCAAAAAGTGGGTATTACTATTCATAACAGCTACTTTGATTGGTCGTGGTGTGTGTTAGAACTCAAAGATGTGTACAACACACGCTACTGTATTATTCAAAGTCAAGTGTACCGTGGAAGCTTGGGGTGTTATATTCTCCCCTCCTTCAATTAATTATGTCCGAGAAATTTATGCTTAGTATTGGAAACTTGGGGTTGACATTTCAAAATATCTTAGTTGAAATCCCACATCAAAAAATGGATTAATGAGCCTCTATTTAAAATAAAGAGTGGTAAGTATGAAGGTTACTGAAAATAACTCATACTTGGGTTCCATGTAGGAAAAAATTGATATGAAAGAGAAATCTAACCATCAATATCTGATGGAGAGTGGTAGAGGATATGGCTATGAAAAGGCCAACAATCACAAAGCCATAAATTAGAGATGATCTATGGTACTATCTAGGACAACGTTTTTGTTCTATGTTCCTTTTCTTAATGTTGAGAAATTTATTTATGAGATTGGAAAAAATAATAAGGAGATATACTTACTTTATAATTAGAGATTTATTCATTACTAAATTTCTACAAAAAACTCTTCTTTTACTCCAAATCATAATACAACTCAAAAATACTCAATTTATCCTAATCGTATAGGGTTATAAATATAATGAATTTATAATTCACATATCAGACACTTTAAAAAAATAATCTACATTATACAATCCAGGGACTTCACGTAGTCCAGTGGTAGGCGATAAATCCCAATCGCACTATGGTTGTGGGTTCGATTCCCCCAGCTTTGTCTGACGCGACGGTTTGTCACACGGTCTGCGTGTTGTCCTTTTATAAAAATCCAAAATTAAACTTTCAAACATAATCCATTCCAACCTTTAGACTTATCCAAAATACTACTATCCAAACTCACAGTCTAAAATTTACAAGGAAGTTAAACATAATGAGGATCCTTTTTTCCAGGTAATAACATGTGAACGCCTTCCTCATGTATTATTTTATAACACCGCAACATTCTGAATTACCAAAATCAACCATATCATATTTCAAAATCACTACCACAATTTTAGGACCATAATAATGTTTATCTTTCCTTCAACCATGTAATTTCTAAAATTTTTAACTCGCTGTAGAGTCACTTTTCTTAGTACCATAAAATCTCAAATCCTTAATGAAATAGTACTACAGTACAATCCTTATTTATTTCCAGAACATCATTGATACAACACTTAAATGAAATAATTCTAAAATAAAAACATAAAAACACTAGTCATTCCTCTTCATCTGTGGTAGTGTCATAACTTGATTATTATCCAATAGCATCATTTGCGGAATAGTCTTATGACTGGGACATTGATTCGTGTAGTGTCCAAACTCCTTGCAGATGAAGTATTATACATTTGAAACCTTTTTCTTACACTTTCAGTCACATACATGGTGTCTTTTTTCTCTACACTTATAACACACTCTCATTCCATTCAAGAATTTTCCAAGGTGATTATTTCCACAATCATCACATATGGGAAAACCCTTATTTACCTTCTTCCCTTTATCTGTCCTTCTCTCTACTATCCTTTTCTTCTCTGTATTCCCTTCAAAGACATAGGAATCCGATAATTCTTTACTTATCTTATCAACACATGATACTATTTCTTCATATGATGATAATACATGGGAGACTATTTCCCTTCTAAATTTTGGCTTAGGACCATGAAAGATATGATCCTTCTTACTCTTTGGATCATACGTATTACTGGAGTTCACCTTCCTTCTACTGGGCGCCATTTCTATACAATAGCATAAACTAGGTCAGTTTATGAATTGCAATGAATAATTCCAAATGTGTAAAATACCTAACACAAATTGAACAGTTTAAGGATATAATCCATAATCATAAAAAATGTTTTCTTTGAGTATGTATATACTCATGAGCCCATCATAATGGTTTATAAAGAAAATGAGAATTATCCTAAGCATATCCCTCGGGAGTGTCGTAACTAAGAGTGCAGCATGGCCCGTTGTCATGCACCAGTTCTCGTTCGAGTCTAGCTCAAAGCGGTGTTTTCAGGTTTTACCCCTAGGTACATCTGTTCCAGAGCTGCCTCTACCTGCTCGTATCCAGACAAGGATTTATTACTTGGAAAACTCAAAAAATCTCTACAATACGCAAATTCTTGGTAGTTCTTCTATACTAATACTCAAAGTCTATCTTAGGGTTATGTGCTCTAATCAGAGTTTATCTAAATATAGTTTCCAAGGTTATTGCTAAACTTCCTCTGATACCAACTGTAACGCCACGACCACAGTTACCTAGAGTCGGTGCATTATTTTAATACATTGGCATTATTACAAGGAATCAAGTCCTGAAGGACCGACCGATTTAGCAGTCTTTGAAAATAGATTACATATATGGATGTTACATTACACATTATAACATAAAAAACAATATATATAAACCTTTATGGACACTATTATTCCCTTGGCTTAACCCTGCATATCAATCACAATACAATTCATGGAATCCTGGGAAAAATAAAACATAGAAAAGGGGTGATCTCAAACGCTCAGTAAGGGTAAGAAATACAGGGGAAACATTCAAAATAAGTATAAAAATTTAAGGAAATGTATTAAACTAAAACAAAAGCCTTTTAAACTTGAAGTTCAGTATATTATTGAAGAAATAAAAAGAAATAATGACATTTACTTATTCACATGTATATTCTACTAATCGAATAATCACATGCAATATCACTAACCTCTTTCATAATGATGGAATGCATAATGCGGAACTTTAATTTCTTTGTCAAGGCCTCGTGGAAAGGCCTAGGGGCTAACCATAACTGAAACCCAACCCAGAGTGCCTCTAATAACCGGACACCAACCCGGAGTGCCTCTAATAACCGGGCACCAACCCCGAGTGCCTCAAATAACCGGACAACAACCCGGAGTGCCTCTAATAACCGGACACCACCCCAGAGTGCCTCTAATAACCGGACACCAACCCGGAGTGCCTCTAATAAACGGACACCAACCCGGTGGGTCTGTTGTAACTAGAACCCAACCCAGAGGGCTTACATTTACCAGTCCCCAACCCAGAACATACTAGTCCAACACATTCATCTTATGAAGAGGATGAAATGTAACATAAAAATTTGTATTAAAACTAGAATGCGAAATGTCAATACTTTACCCATGAACCATGAATGGTATAAAAATAACACATACACAACAAAATATTTCACAAAACCTTCAACACAGTATGGATGATTTGTATCATGATAAATAAACTTCAAAACAAGTTTAAAATCCATTAAATAATTTTAACATAGATGATATTGATTTGTAAAACTCTTTGAGAGAAATACCCATTTTTCATGAAAACATTTAAAATTCACACAATTTAGAAAAGAATTCATTTAAAGAAATTTTTTGAATCAAAGTGTCCCATAACACTTTGAAACCTTTGAATGGAATTAATATTTTAAAAACATTAATGTCCATATAAATAAATCCTTAAAACCCATTTTGAAGACATGGACATTAATGAGAAAGATTTAGAAGAATAAATATTTAAAACATTTGAAATGATGTTTTAGTAAAAATTAACTTGAATTAATCCCCTTTAAAACTCTTTCATAAAACATGTACATGGATAATAAATATTTCCCACTAGGTACTAACGTAAAAACAACAACCCTAGATAATAAAGAGATTGTGAAATTAACCCTTACCAATTTTGTAACATACGAAACATACATCTCATGTAAGAGGTATCATATAATGAATATTTAAATAAACATAAATTAAAGTGTATTACATAAATAATACAATTATGGGAAGTACATACACCACACAAAAGGTAATAGTGGCAATATGGCATGAATCTCACGGGAATAAGGAGTGAGATGAAAACCCCTTACCTTTCACTTTCCTTTAGTCGAGGGTACGATTAACCTCCTGTACGAAGATCGTAGTATGTTATTATATTATTGAAGAACCATATTAATATTTATGATATCATACATGATTCATTTATGACTTTATATTACCCATTTAATAATATTATCCATGTTAAATTAACATTTCAGGTAATAATCGCTTTCTATATCGTATGTGTTTTAACTTGTTACTCTTGGTTGTATCACATAGATCATGATTTAAATACTTCCATAATATAAAACATGATAAATATATCATATATATTTAGAATATAAATATTTATAATTTACATATATATGAAATGGAAAACACCGTTTATGGAGACGGTAGTCCGTACGTACGCATAAACGTTGTTTCTGTTTTCATATAGTATTGAACGGATGTAAGTGAATAAGATATATGTAACTATATAAATACTTATATATATAAATATATATATCCCCAGTATCATTATTATGTCATATAAGACAAAATTATTAGTAATATATATTTTTATAATCGTCGATTAATGGTGAACTTGGAAATGAATCTCATCGCGTCGTGGAGACGGTAATCCGTACGTACGCACGAGCGAAAATATCATTCTTTTGATATTAAAATAATATATAATTGGATATTATATCATATATACAGAATCCTTATAATGTTATATATATTATTTACATCAAATACACATCATTATTATACCCATCCAAATAATAATGTATTGAATAACAATTACACCACGACGTGGAGACGGTAAGCCTTACGTACGCACGTTTGGTGACATGTCATTCAAAGGATGGATAGAATACTTAATATGTTTGTGCCATATTTATAATAACCTAAAAGTATATAGGAGATACTGGATTTATTATTTTAGAATATAAATAATTAAGAAAGAAGAAGTTGAAGAAGATAGGAACTTGAAAGAGGGTGGTGAAAACATTACCTCTTCTTCGGGTTCTTCCTTTTGATTTGATCAAAAGGGTTCCTTAGGTTGGATTTATGATAAAACTAAGGACTATATGTTGAAGTGAGGGAAGTTTAGAGAGTAATTTGGTAGGGTTTGGCAGAACCAAAAGTCTTTGAAGGTGTGAATAATTGGTTAGAATTTGGGTCCTTCTATAAGGGGGAGAAGGGGCTCTTTAGGAAAAACTTAAAGTATTAATTTATAAAAAATTCATATTCGGTTTCTAATGGCTCCAATGTGGATTATTTAAAGGTTAATTTGGTTATGCGTCGAAAACCACTCATCCAATAGAATTTAGACAGGTTTGGTTCACTATATTAACCTTATCTTTATTTATTAACTCTTTGTTAATTAGTTTCACTTTTACAATGTCTCTTTGTATTTTTATATTCTATGTTTAACAAACATACTATATACATCTAAGAGACCCCCAAGTGGTCCATTAATGATACAACCATCATGATACTAGTCCTTTGGCTGAACTGTAGAATTTTTGGAATTTAATATCAATTAATTATATAATATTTGTTTTAAAAACACTTTTATGTCAATTTTGACACTATTTGGTATTTTGTTTTTTTGAAAGTCATAAAAACTTGATTACATCAAATATGATACATTGAATCATAAAAAACATGTCATAGTCACCTAGAAAATTCGTGGATGTCATAAAAACTTTGAAATTATATTTATTTTAATATTTATATTACCATTTATTTGATTCTTTCATTAATAAGGTGATTACTACATCATCATTGTGTCATAAAAAAATTTAATTATTTAATGTCTAAAAATTATAATTAAAATACAATTATGTATGAAATATTTTTATCTTTCTAATGAATATTTATAATCTAATGTATCTTTTGTATAACCCTATATTAAAAATGTGTTAGTTATTAAACTTTGATTTTAACTCTTTTAACTCTTCTTTGAATTAAATAATAATAAATGTCCTAATATAATACAAGTGGAACTAAAGGGTAATATATTATTAATAAGTTTTTTTTGGTTGAATTAAACATATCTAATAGAATTTGGACATGTTTTAGGATAATAATAATATCATTTTCACCCTTAATTACCCTATTTACTTTTTACTGTGGTAAATAAAAGTAAAAAGTTAATATTCACCAAAAATTATTCTTATCTTATTGAACCACATTTTACTCCTTGATATTAACCATGTCTCTCGTATTTTCGAAATTCCACTCACTGAAGCGGTAAAATTAGGTTTTATGTGAATTTACAAATTCTTCTAGGAGGTGGGTAAAAGAAGGTGAAAATGTTCAATAAAATTTTAATATATCTAAAATTATTATAAACTTCCTCCAATGAATTAAATTGAATTTATATAGGTGTAATTTATCTATTTTGACCTAAAATAAATTTAAATAATATAAATAATTATTTAAATATAAATCTGGTTTTAAACAGTAACTAAGTATTTTTCACTATTCATAAAAAATTTGATGTTTTCAGAAAAATATCAAAACATTACCCTAAGATAATTTTTATATTCCGAATTCAATAATGAGTTCTATTTTACCAAATTCAGGACATTGAAGTTTCATTTATTAATTTAGAAATACTTCCCGTTGTAAAAACAAAAAGCGTGTTTTTAAGAAACAATAACTATCAAAATATTGACACTTGTTTTTGTCTGGTTTAAATGTGAAATTATGTCCAATGACCAACATTGGATTAAATTGTAAAAATATATTCTATATATAATTTAAAACCACTCAAATTCATAATTTATCACTATTAAATATTTTTATTAAAAAACTTGTTTTTTAATTAAAATTTAGTAATTTTTACTATTCATCAAAATATGAAAGTTATGCGAAAAGTACCCAAATATCACCCTAGGATGATTTCATCATTCTGAATCCAAAAATGAAGTCCATTTTGAGAGATAAAATTTATAAAATTTCAAAAAGTGGGTATTATTATTCATAACTGCTACTTTGATTGGTCGTGGTGTGTGTTAGAACTCGAAGGTGCGTACAACACAGGCTACTATATTATTCAAAGAGAAGCATACTGTGGAAGCTTGGGGTGTTACAGATATTGGGTATAACAATCACGAGTCTTGAACTACACCATGATATCATCCAAAATAATTAAATGAATTGATCAAAGTATGGGTGTGTGACACTCTTTATCAAGGACATAAATAATTCAGGTGCATTTGTTAACCCAAACATCTTTACAAAGAACTTATTTAGACCATACATAGTTTGGAATAAATTCATAAGTATATAAGAAGTCCAAAAACTCATTTTATGATAACCTGATCTAACATCAATATTCTTGAACACACAATATCCTCTCAATTGGTAAAGTAAATAATTGATATAAAATAGAGGATACTAGTTTTTCACATTAATCATGTTCAATTTTTGGTAATCAATGCCCAATCCTAGAGTCACATCATCCTTCTTTGTAAACAACTCCAAAGAACCCCAAAGTGACATAATTGGATGGATGACTACATTTTCCCCTAAATCCTCCAAGTTATTCTTGGCCACTTGATGTTCTGTTGGTTGCATTTTGTATGGTAGAACAAAAACTCACTCAACTCCCACTAGGAGTTCAATTGTAATTTTCTCATAACATTCAGGTTGTTACATGATGATGTCTTTAGATAAAAATACAAAAACTATTCCACTCTGGGTGGAAAGATGTCTTGCTTCACACCTTTATCATCTAGAAATAAACTAGATATCTCACCTATGATCTCTCCTAGTTTTAAGTAATTTGTCATTCTAAGGCTACCCAGATATCCCCCTATACAAGGTGAATGTAATTATCACCATTAGGAGATGTAAACATGACACATCCTTGGTATCAATCAATCTAGGATCTGTATGTGAAAAGCCAATCCATAATAATAATTAGGTCAAATATTAATATATCAATAATATAGATATCCCACAAAAAATGACCCTCCCCAAACCCAAGAGAAGTTTTTTTCCCAAACATATGACTTTAAATCGTACTCCCTATATTGACCGAAACTTTTATCAATTCAATTTCTCCCTTCCTGTAGTAATTTCATAGTCATATAAAATCACATTAGAATACACACTAACAAATCATGCTTAAATGAACTACTATATGAACATTAAACATAAATTTTCCACTTCTGGGTTTTGAATTTAGAAAAAATGACATACACCGTGGCAATTAGTCAGATATTTGGAGTTTGATAAGAAAAAATAATTTTTGGTGAATAGTAACCTACCCTTATGAATAGTAATATGACCCTTTATGAATGGTAAATCATCCAAAAAAATATTTACCTCTCCCATTAATGTATAAATAAAATTTAGGCATCTTATAATTGTCAATATTATAATAGTAAAAGTCTTAGTATTTTTATTGGTCATAAATATTTATTAATTTTATTATTAATTTAATAATAAAAAAGAAATTTTATTTTCATAAAATATGTTCTATATTAATATTTTGAAGTATTATTATGATAATATAATTTTATGAGATCATTATTAAATTTTCAAGGTGTTAGAGATGCAGTTTAAATTTGAAAATGTTTATTTTTCAATTAAATTATGATTTTAACAGAAGATTAAATTAATTATATTTATAAAATTATTTTCAAAAAATGGTGTTTATTTTCGGATTCTACACATCAAAAAATGTAAAGTTATAATTTTTGTTCTTTACTTAAATACTTGAATTTTTTATAAATAAAGATATAATTTAAAATACAAAATATGCTAAATACATTAATTATAGAGTCATGGATGATATTATTATAATGCAAGAACATTTGGTTTGAAATAACTTGCTCAGGATATTATATTTTGTCATGGAATCATCCCTATTTATTTTCTTAAGTATAAATAATAAAGTAATAAAAAGGTATTTTGAAAACCCCTCTCCCCTCCACTATAAATACCACCCACCAGATCATAGTTTCTTCAGAACTCTAAAGCTACAATACTTTTTCAAATTATAACCACAGCTCTTACGTATCCCCTCACCAATGTCCACTAACCCTTGGTAGGATGAAAATACCAAAAATTTATTCCTTAAAGAGGCTCTCAAATAAGATATAATCAAGAGGCAATTCATCTCTCTTTTCATTTAATTTCTATTCAAATTTCATTTCATCTCTTCTCTTATCGTCAAATTATATTATCGAAAAGTCATGACAACTCTATTATGATTGATATATTGGAATGATATCATTTTAATGTATTATTATTCTATATACGCATCCCATTATCTCTTTGTTTATAAAAATTAAATCGTTGGTCGCGATGTGTTAATTTACCTACATCATGGGCGATACACATCCATTTTCATTCAAATCATTCAAGGCTATCAGTGAAACCACTAAATTATTGAAAAAATATTGTAACTTGTTTTTTGAAACCGTTTTTATCTTTTTTAATGAACTTTTATTCCTTATACTAAATGATAAAACAAAACTTGTTCGTTGTGATCCAAAAACCACCCAAATTATCCTAAAATGATCATTATTAAATTTTATCAAATGATTGATCCACATGGTATATAAAACAATTCATTAAACAATCATTTAAACTACTAGAAGACCATTAATAACATGTAATATCTATTCTATATGTTTATCAGTGTTCTACACGAACTTCTATCCATGTGTACAACTAAGAAAAAGAACACTCCCAAAAAATGAATTTAAGCACTAGAACTCATCCAAAGGCCTATAAAAGACCCAATAAATACATAATTAACTATATTCATTTATAAAAGATTATATAATTTATAATTAATGAATCAAATGCCATTATATTGGACATTAAAATAAAGAATTTGTTATGATATATGGTTAGGGAAATTCTCAAACCCATCATTCATTTTTCGGGTTCTCTCTCTTACAGTCATGTATAGGTATTGTTAGTCCTTAAAAATAATATTATTCATAATCATCTTACAATTTCCTGGATATAAAATTTTTCAACAAGATTTTATGCTAAACAAAAGGTTTTATAAAACAACTCTTCTTTAAAAAACAAACTATCTACTTCTCACACATGGTTGATTGTTCTTGTATCATGTATGTTATTAAATTTTTCTTTTGGGAACACAATGTTTATGAAAATGTTCTTATGAGATGAAACCCATTCCTTTAAATGTGATATTTATGTTCTGGATTGATATATGTTTAATTTTTCATGCATGACAATGAAATTGTTTTGATGTGATGGGTTCACATGAAATTTTATAGCGCAATATGAATGTTTAAATGTGACAGGTGTTCATAGAAATAAACAGTGCACCAATGCATTGGGTAAAGGGATAAATATCATGAGTTAAATTAACATTATGTGTGAACATGATGTTATATTTTTTCACATCTATATGTGTTATTTGATCATTAAGACATGATGTTCCATTTTATGCATTTCCACATTCTATGTTATTATCTATTGCTTCTTCTTATGGATATGATGATGATGTTATGATCACCACATATAACATTGTTTCTTGCTATTATCTATATTTTTACTGGGATTTTATCTCACCCCTTTATGTTTTTTATCCTCAGGTGACAAATTCTACTGTGGAGAAGTCATGAGACAATAAGAAGATAGAGAAGAAGGAATTAAATAAATGTTTACAATTTATGTTGTAAATGTTATGTATGGTCCTTGTTTTCTTGAGACACTAAAATTTTGGATCTTTTTGAGATAGTTATTTATGTTGTTTATCATTAAAATGAGGTAAAACTAATGTATAAAAATTAGGTTCTCTATAGTAGGTATCAAAGGAATGGTTGAGTTAATAGGGGAATTAGGATTCGTGAACCCTATAAAAAACATTTATTAAAATACTATGTAAAAACATGCAAACAAGTAGCTTCACTAAACATAGGAATCTTATAATATATGATTTTAAAGTAATTTTCAAAAATTAATAAGTTATATATTCATGAATTATTGACTTTAATTTTTTTCTAACATTTTCTATTTTAGGAAATGGCGGGAACTAGGAGAAACCAGACCAACAACCCATGTGAGGACCAATGCAAAGATTGACTGAACGATATACCTAATGATTTGGGAGGTGGTGTACAAAAATTCATGGCGATGATTACCTAGTTCTATAAGTTTATGAACAGTAACCTGAATAATGTGGAATTTCATCCTTCAACTAAGAGGGAGCGACTAGATATCAAGTGTTTTATGTGGAAACGACCAACGAAATTTAGTGTATCATATGATATAATAGTTGCAGAACAGTGGGACAAATCCATGGAAAAGATCTTTTCTATGATTCACTATTTGGATACGGAGAAAGCGATTCTTTCCATTTATCATCTAGATGGAGAGGCCGATCAATGGTGGGATTTGATTAATAAAACTGATCTTGGTGATGATGTTTAAGATATGTAATGGGAAGACATGATGAACATGTTACAAAATAAGTATTTCCCAAGAACTCTTCTTACAAATATGAAGAATGATTTCACAGAGATCAAGAAAAAGGAAAGAGAATCTATCATGACCTATGAAGTGAATTTTACAAGGAATGATAGGTGTGTTCACGGTTTTTTATCAACAATGAGAGAAAAAATTATATGTTCTTTTCTGGGTAAAAAACGCACCGTCAAAAGGATCTTGAAATTTGGGACATTGAGAGTTATTAACAATTTGTTCGATATGATCTAAAATTAGATATGTAGTTTTAAGAATAGTCACATGACTATAGTGATATGAAACGAAAGGTGGAGTATTAACCTAGAGGATCTAAAAAAGACATGATGAAAAATGAACCACCGACATGACAGAAATAAGGGAAGAAGAATCATGGGAATTTTCTCAAAGGGATGAGGATGTGATTCAAGAGTGGTAGAGAATTCCACCAAACTATTGAATGTATAAAAGACATGAGAGGTAAGGAGAATGTGTCAGAAGAAAGGAATGAACCACCCTTGGTTAAATGCTATAGTTGTAGAGATAAAGGGTGTTATGAAAGCCAATGCACTAAACATGGAGCCCTTGAGGGTATTCAGCATCAGTAGCCACCAAATCTAAATGGACAAGTCAAGGCATATAACATCACTACCATGATCATTGTGCATGAAAATGAAGTCGAGTAAGGTACACTTTCGATACACTCAATAATGGAAGTAAACTTCTTTGATTCTAGTTCTACACATTCATTTAGATCTTCAATGTTTTCTAGAAATATAGATTCGAATCCACGATACCATTAAGTAGAGATATCTATAAAAACACTGAGTGGTTATATAATTGAAACCCATGTGTTCTACTCTTCTCCTATGGGCGTATGTGGGATGATTCATCCAATGAATCTGGTAATTCTTCCAATGGTGGAATATGATTCTATAATGGGAATGGATTGGATCTTGTAATATAGAGAACATATCAACAATCAGGAAAAGAAAATATATTTTCCTATTCCGAACCATCCCATGGTGCTTTAAGAATGCAAGGAATATCCTGAATCTCTTTTGAAAAATACTTGAACATTGTTCATGTTGAGTCCCTTTGAAGAGGAATGCCATGTTCAAATTGTTGAGTCAAAGGAAAGTGTAAACCTCATTGAAATTCCCATCATTAGGGAATACAGTGATGAATTTTCAGATTAGTTACTATCAATTCCCTAGGATCGCGATGTATAATTATCAATAGAGCTCATACCTGGAGCTAATCCTATCTAAAAGTTTTCATATAGAATGGACCCTATCTAAATAGTGGAGTTAATGATGCAGCTAAATGGGAATTTTGATAAAGGGTTCATATGACCTAGTGCATCACCATTGGGTGAACCAGTGATCTTTGTGAAGAATAAGACTGAATTAATGGGGATGTGTATCGACTATAGATAACCCAATAATATCACCACAATGAACAAGTATCTGTCTCCAAAGAGAGATGACTTCTTCGATCAATTATGTGGAGCCTAGTACATCTCAAACATGGATCATCATTTTCGATATCAATAGGTAAAGGTGAAGAAGGAAGATATTAAGAAGACCTCCTTCTATCTAAGGTATGTGCAATATGAGTTTCTAGTGATGCCCTTAGGACATAATAATGCCCCTGAAATCATTATCTATTTGATGAATAGAGTATTTTTACATTAACTTGAAAAATTAGTGGGAGTGTTTATCAATGATATTATCATCTACTCCAAGAGCAAGGACAAACATAAAGAATATCCAAGACCTGTGTTGGTGAACTTGAGAAAGGATAAGTTGTATTCCATGCTTAAAAAGTGTGACTTTTGGATGTATCAAGTCATGTTTTTGGGACATGTGATCGCAAGTGTGGGAATTTCTGTGGACCATTAAAAAAACTTTGATTGTGGAATGGACCGAATCATCTAGTGTCATAGAAATCCAAAGATTTCATGGGTTATCTCGGTACTTATGACATTGTTTGAATACATTCTCTTGATTTTATATCCCGCTAACAATATTAAATAAGAAATGGTTGATGTATGTCTGGATTGATGAATGTGAGGAATGATTCAAGTAGGAAAAGATATGGATGATCACTACACCTGTACTCACATTGCCGAAATTTGGAGAATGTTTATTGATATACAGTGATTCTTCAATGAATGGTTTAGGTTTTTTACACATAAAAAATGATAATGTGATATCTTACACCTAACTAAACCTGAATATCCATGAGAAGAACTACCCAATACATAATCTACAGTTAATAGATGTGATTCATTCAATGAAAATATTAACGCACTATATCTATGGTGAGATGTGTGATGTATACATTGATCAAAATAGTCTAAAGTATATATTCAATAAAATAGAGGTCAAAATATATCAATGGAGATGGTTAGAGGTAATCAATGATTATGATTGTGAGAACCAAGATCTTCTTTTCAGGTTTTTTTTCTCTTTTCTGGTGTTTTTGAGAAAAAGAAGAGTTTCTGGAAATTTTTGAAGTACACGAATTGTACCTATAAGTACATGCCATGAACTCTTTTGTCGCATGTAGCCATGTGCTGGCCGTGTAACGACTGTTCACACAGCTGTGTGTGGTTACCTAGATACTGCCTTATGTGGGGGATGGTAAGGGCACATATGCTTTGCGAACTTCTAAAGTACACGTTGTTTGCTTTTTTTTTAATTTAACCGATCGAGTTTCTATTTTATGGACGAAACACATTTCTTCTCCACCTTGTTCATTCGAGAGCATTAATACAACTGTAGATTCTATCCGAACCCCCGATCGAGCATCTTTTCTTCAAATCCATTGTCATCAACTACGTTGGGATCAGTTCAATAAGCTCTTCCTTCTTCTAGGGATTCTTTTCCTGATTCCTCCTCTTTTTTATGTTATCCTCGATTGAACATTTTAGAAATTTTTTAAGATCTGCATCGTTCAAGGTAAATTCAAGGCATGAGGATCATGTATATCAATATCATGATGCAGAGGTAGGTGGCTTGTGCCTTTTCATAGTTATTCTAGGATTTATATGTGCAAAAGTGACCAATACCCTTGAATGGGGTATTGCATGTTTACTGTTTTGACCCTATTATTACTTTTTATGATTTATATGATTTATTAGAGGTCAATTGAATGTTAATAGGGTTAATTTACATGATATGTATGTGCTTCCCATGCTTTTTTTATGACCGTTTGGTCATTCTTAGCCTGTTAGGCTGCTTGCTTTCCATTCCTATTGTTGATAAGATAGATTAATATTATTTTATCTGTCATGCTGATATAATGTAGACTATTTATCCAAGTTGTTCTCGAGGTATAATTTTGCCGTTATATATCACTTTTCTCGATTAAATTACATAGGTCCGTGAGAACCTGGTGTAGTAGACCATAGGGAGAATGGACATTGAAGGCTTCTCTATAGTGTCTGTTAACAGTTACGAAGCGATACTATAGGGGGGATGAATTTAAGTGCTTCCTCTAAGTGCCTATAGTTCCTTTAAGTGGGTCACAAGGGGAATTGGACTTTGAGTTCTTCCCTAGATCCCCTTTCAATTACTGATACGAGACTAAAGGGTGAATTGATGGTGAGTTTTTACTCAACGAGTGTGTGAAAAAAGATGAACTAGAGGGGATAGACTGTGTGTACTTCCCAGAGGGTTTCTTGTGTTTGGTTTGGTTGGACCAGAAGGGTTAGGCTATGAGTATATCCCAGAGGGTTCACAACTTATTATTAGATGCTTACTTGATATCTAATAATTGAATGATTTGAAACTGTAGGATTTCTTATTGTTGAGTACTTAATTGTTTACTCCTTCTTTTGCTTATTTTCTACTATATATATTCACTGACTATTTGGATAATATATCTTAGTGGATTCCTACTAGGATTTTGTCTCAAAACATGTTTGGGTCATGCTTTTGGGCCCAAACAGATTATATTATTTCAGGTATTGATAAGGGTAAGCCCCCATCTAATTCAGGTACTCAATTGATGCAGAGCTAGAGAGCATGAGACCGAGTTGAGGCTTGTGATGCTGAGGAGTTGTTTATTGTTTTCTAGTACTTTTTTTTAGTATTGTATTTCAACATTTTGACGTGTTTGGCTCTTTTCATAGAAATTTGTATCATGCATCATTATATATGTGCTTCAGTTGTTTATTACATCGGTTGTTTACTTATTGCATGTTTTTACTGATTCTGTTATTGATATCTGTTTTACTTCCACTATGTTACTCTGCCAATGAGGGAATAGTTTCCCCACTATAACACCCATGTCCCTCACTAGTAGTCGGTAGCCTCGCACGATTGGGGAAGTGCACTTGAGGCCATGCGACCAAATGGGTACGAGGAACCTCTGGGTGGCTTCTGGAACTGGGACATTACAAGTGGTATTAGAGGATTTTTTTGTACTTGACTTAATGTTTGGATCCTATAGCATAATATAAGTTGGAATATGTACTTGGTAATATGTTGTGCCCAGGAGTAGCAAACCCATGTACATGGAAAATCCAATTTACCTCGTTATTGCAATTTTTTCTAGTTTTGCAATTTTACTGTTGATTTGATTTCACCGTTGGGTGATTGACATGTTTTGTGCTATTATTGTTGATATTATTGAGGTTTTATTTCATTTGAATCTTGACGAGATGAGGGTATTCCATCTCATGCATCATATAAGAACTTGTTAGAAATCATTTGTTATGCATTATTACCATTCCATTTAGGGTTCATTAGTGATTGCATGTTTTTGTGATAAAGGTTGATTTAGATATTCATGCTATTGTGATATATTCCTTGATAAAATACATTATTTTTTATAAGGTATTGGTTGTGTAAGGTATCGTTTGAAAGAACACCAATCATTGGTTCTTTAGGTGTTATGGTCCCTCATGAATTGGTATTGGGGGATCATTATTATGTTATTCTTGAATATGACCTGTATGAGATGCAAAACATTGATTCGCAGGAAGTATGGGCCCCCATGAATCATAATTTGGCTCTTTAATGATCGTTTTAGTGTTTTTCTGGGATTTGGATAAGTTTATGAGGCTTACTATCTAGAAGAACCTAGAATACACAGTGTGTAATGATGAATACACACAATGTGTCCTTCTGTTTGGGAAGGAACTATTTTCCTTGAGTAAAAACCATGTATTATATGTACACACCGTGTAGTCTCTAACTGTGTCACTGAATGGTTGGGCAAAGGCATGGGGTTGAGAAATTATTGGGGGAACGCACCGTGTAGTGGTTGTACACACCCTATTTTATAGACCTTGTGTCCACCCGTGTGACCAATGACACAGAGGGATGAAATTTTATGTTATACACATCGTTTCAACCTTGAACACTTTGTGTAGTGTAACCCATGTATCTGGCCGTGTAGAAAACAACATAGGTCAGTGAAACATTTTTAGTATACATCATTTCTAGCACAAACATGCCATGTAGAGTGAGCTGTGTAACTGGCCATGTGAATAACAAAATGGGATGGTGATGTTTGTTTATTACGCACTTTTTCTGGAACTAACTCTCCATGTAGTATTGTTGAAGGAGAACCATGTGGCTTTACCATGTAAAAGGCCTCGGGCAGGGTAATAGTATTCAAGTACACATCGTGGGTTAGGACGACACACCATGTGTATGGGGTGTTACACGACCTCGACTGGAAGAAGTAAATTCCCATGTGGAGGCTTAAGGGAACACACCATGTAGGCATTATACAGGTTGTATATCCATGTTTAAAAAAATATGAATGCATTATTTATCTTTTTATCTTCTCACACTTCTAAATTTTAGTCCTTGTTAATTTTTACCTAACGTGTATGCTTGAAATTATAATTTCATGCCACTGAGACATCCTCTGGTTGTCCTCCAATTACAAGGCAGTGATCAGACACCAAATATGGATGATTAGGGACTACCAGCGGATCCTCTAGTTCTTCTAGTCTTGGAACCAACCCTTATCATAGTTATAGGTGTTAATGCACTGTTGTGAGAGGGCTTCATGAGGTTTATGTAGAACTTTCAATGAGTACCGCATCATGCCCCTTCTATGGTAGATTTGACACGGGATTTCTAGTAGCAACATCCTCCCACCATCATAGGGGAAGGAGGACCTTAGGCTGAAGAGTCATTGTTAGAAGCCATGCAATCTATCTTCGAGTATATAAAGATTCCACCCGAGAGTAGTGTGAATCTTGTGACGTATATTCTATGGGACTCCTCCAATAGATGGTGGGATGAGATCTCACAGGAAGGACAACAACATGTTATGGTGTGGGATGTGTTCCATCGGGCCTTCTATGACTACTTCTACATAGAGGCCTTGAGGTATGATCGAGCACAAGAGTTCTTGAGTATGGAGTAGGGTACTCATTCTATTATGGAGTATTCTTCTTGCTTCACAGAGCTGCAGTGCTTCACACCTATTCTAGGATGTGATGAGTTATTTATGGAAAGGTTGTTTGATGATTGTCTTAGTCACAACATCAAATCTTAGGTGGATATCTCCAGGTTGACTTCCACCACTTATATAGTCATCCAGGCTCTGATTATGGAGTGCAATCTCAGGGATTCTATAGTTGTGAGCTATGGCGGCTCAACATCCAGAGTTGGTATCCCTTCTACTAACAGTAGGAAGAGCCGCATGATGTCTATTCATGGGGATATGAACAGTCATGACACTTTTTCTGGTACCTAGGTGGTGTGATAGCAGTGCGGGAAGAGTGGGCATACAAGGTTTCAATTCCCAAGATATCCAGTGGAGTGCCGATCTTGCAGCATGATGGCTCATCTTCAGTGCTTCTGTTAGTTATTCTCCCTAGCAGCTGGTGACAAGGATTATTCTATGACTCTATGTTTTGGGGAAACACCACCAGTTTCTCATCAATCAGAGAACTAGAGTTCTTCAGGCCGTTCAGGCTGAGGTGGAGGTCATGGTCGTGGTATCCAGTCACCAAGAATTCAGTGACAATAGGGTGGATCTGCTCAGGGTGGTAAGGTAGGGTCACAGGGCCATGGTGCAGGCCAAACTTTTGTGATTGAGCAGACCCAATAAGAAGCTTGATCTTAGAACCTGTACAGTTTGAGGTACGATCCCAGTTGCCTCAGTTTTAGCTTCTTCTCATTTCGATTCAGGGGCTTCCCATATATTAATATTTATTTTCTTTGTAGAGTGTCTTGGACTCTGTATATTTTCCTTTTCTAATATCTTGACAGTAGAAATTATATTGGGGACAAGAATGAAAAGTGTATGATAGTGCAAGGAGTTCCCTCTAATGGTTGGTGGGTGTAACTTATTATGGGACCTTTATGTCCTAGAGATGACACAGTCTGATGTCATTCTAAAAATGGATTGGTTAGTTCCCTTCTAGGAATTTTTCAATTGCTATCATTGTAGGGAGAGTTTCACATCACCACATGGAGGATCATTTCTTCACAAGGGTGAATGGGATGTCTAGGTGAGCAGAGTAGGACCCGAGCATCATGGGTTGGGAGGAGTTATAACCCAAATTGCTATACATTATTTGGATGACTAGGGGACTTCACAGATGGAATTTCTTCTAGTGGTGGATCATTCTAGAGATTTATTTATAGAGATCCTTTCAGGTTTGCCTCTAGAGTGAGAGGTGTACGTTTCAATCAAGCTTGTGCCGGGAGAGACACCAGTGTCCATTACTCCTTATATGATAGCTACACTAGAGTTACATGATCTCACGAGGAAGTTGGAGGATTTGCAGGAAAAGGGTTTCATCCGACCATGTACTTCTCCTTGGAGTTCTCATGTCATGTTTGCGAAGAAGGAAGATGACACCCTTAGAATTTGTGTGGATTATCGGAGGTTGAGTCTGTTGATGGTCAAGAACTGACATCCCTTGCCAAGGATATATGATCTCTTTGATCAACATCAAGAGATCAGGTGTTCTGAAAGATTGACTAGAGATACAGTTACCATCAGTATCATGTTAGAACAACATATGTATCTATTACACAATTTAGGAGTAGGTATGGTCTATATGAGTATGTGGTTATGCCGTTTGGTCTCACAAATGCGCCTTCAGTTTTAATGGCACCGATGAACTAAGTGTACCATCCATTATTAGATTCTTTTGGGGTTGTCTTCGTTGAAGATATATTGGTGTACTGTCACACTCGACACGACCATGCCACACATCTTGAGTTAATTTTTTGTACACTGATAGAGAATCAGTTATATGCTAAGCTCTCGAAATGCCGCTTTTTGATGGACCATATTCACTTCCTGGGTCATGTTATCTAGGAGGCACGAGTATCTGTAGACCCATAGAAAGTGAGAGCAGTAGTATCCAATGAGATACCGAAGAATGTCTTTGTGGTACGTAATATTCTATGGTGGGTTGGTTACTACATGTGTTTTATATAGGACTTTTCACGCTTACCAGTGCCATTTACATGCCTGACAAAGAAAGGTGTTAAGTACTTGTGGTCAGGTTCTTGCGAGTCATCCTTTCATGAGCTGAAAGGGACATTGAATTCAGAACTGATACTAGTATTCCCAGAGCCAGGAAGATCTATACTGTTTACAATGATGCATCAGGTATCAGGCTATGAGTAGTTCTTATGCAAGGGGAAAGGGTTGTTGCATATGGGTCTCATCAGTTGTGGCCACAAGAGAAGAAATACCTAATGCATGATCTCGAGCTGGATTCAGTTGTTTATTATTTATGTTGTTGGAGAAATTATCTTTTAGGAAAGAATTGTGTGGTTTTCACAGACCACATGAGTCTCAAGTATATATTCACTCTGCACGATCTGAATTTGAGACAATGATTGTGGGTTGAGTACCTTCCGTTATTTGACATTGAGAATGCCTATACGCTTGGGAAGGGAATCTCTATGGATGATTCATTGAGCAGGAGGACTCAGATACAAGCTGTTCAAGAGGCCAGCCGTGAGTGGCATCTTATGGCTATGTTCTTTGAAGTGCATCTAGTGGTTCCCA
Organism: Viscum album; assembly: GCA_963277665.1. Classification (NCBI taxonomy): domain Eukaryota; kingdom Viridiplantae; phylum Streptophyta; class Magnoliopsida; order Santalales; family Viscaceae; genus Viscum; species Viscum album. Next base: position 1,540,758,912 of record OY728150.1, read on the forward strand.
AAAGGAATAAAGAAAACCTTCAATTATTCTGCAGCAGTTTCCTCTACTCTACTTGATCGAGTGAGAACGAGGTAGCTATTAGATTGAGAAGGCCTGGTCCTATGAGAAAATGTGTCAGGAGAGGACCCTATTTCTAGATGGATAGTAGAAGAGGGTGAGATCTTGTTTTTTCATGGGTGAATATGGGTGTCAACAGAAATATGAGAGGAGCTGATGCGAGACATTCATTCATTAGTTTGGGAAGTTCATCCTAGCGTCACGAAGATGTATCGTGATCTACACCACCAGCATTGGTCTCCAGGTGTAAAGAGTGATTTTTCTAGTTTTTTGTGAGGTGTTCCACTATTCAGTTGGTGAAGGTGGAGCATCAGCAACCAGCAGAGCATTTTCAATAGTTACCCATTCCCTAGTGGAAGTGGAATGACATCATGATGGATTTCGTGATAGGTTTTTTGAGGTCACCTCGATCAAACAACATAGTGTGGGTTGTCATTGATATACTGAAAAAGGTTTCTCACTTCATTCCAATCAAGGATACCATTAGTTTTTATGAGTTGGGAAGGATGTACATCCGAGAGATTATACGTTTACGTGGAGTTCCACACTCCATTTTTCAAACAGGGACACTCGTTTTACTTCTTGGGTCTAGTAGGGACATCAAAGAGATTTGGATAAATAGGTACTTCTGAGTATGGTATACCATCCTCAGAAAGATGGGCAATCCAAGCATACAATTTAGGTGAGTGAGGACATGCTTCAAGCATGCATCTTGAATTTTAGAGGTTCGTGGAAGAGACACATACCTCTTGTGGAGTTTTCCTACAATAAAAGTTTTCATGAAACTATTCAGATGGAACCTTATGAGGCTTCGTATGGTTGTTCATGATGATCATCCTTATACTGGATGGTGGTAAGAGATGAAGCTATGTTGGGACCTCATCTTTTCCATGAGACCACAAACAGATAGTGTTGATTCATAAGAGGATGGCTACTGTGCAGTCTCAGGAGAAGTCTTATACTGATCAACAGAGAAGTCCTTTGAATCTTGAGGTTATGAACTAGGTTTTCCAACATGTCAGACCAATGATGGGACACCGGAGGACTAGGTGACATTGTTAGCTTTCACAGATGTATGTTGGGCCATTTAAGGTGATGGAGAGAGTTGGGTCGGTCCCCTATAAGTTGCAGTTATCTCAGAGGTTCTGGGCTATGCATGACGTCTTCCACGTTTCTCTTCTTCGATGTTACTTCTCAGAATCATCTCATGGTTTTCAACCCAAGTAGGTTGAGTTAGAGGGGGAAACCTAATTTGAGGAGCATCCTGTCTAGATTTTTGATCGAAGTACAGAAGTTCACTATGGCTAATCTATTCCTCTGGTACGAGTGCTATGGTAGCTCGAGTGAGTACATGATGAGACCAGGGAGAGGGAGGCCAATGTACGATCACAATGGCTGAATATTTTTGAGGATAATTCTTCTACACTACATTTCTAAGGAAATTCAGGGAACACATCCTTGAGGGGGTATGTTTGAATGAACCTGGATCATCATATCAGGTATGTTTTTCACTTTTCTAGTGTTTATGAGAAAAAGTGGAGTATCTAGAAATTTTTCATGTACATGTGATGTACTTATAAGTACACGTTGTGTACTCTTTTGCTACATATAGCCATGAGTAGGCTGTGTAACTAGAGAGCACACAACCATGTGTGGTGACCTGGAGACCGCCTTATGCAGTGTCCGGTAAGGGCGATTACATGCCATGTAATTCTACTATACACAATGTGTACTCTTTTTTCATTAAATAGACTGTGGTCATGTCTTATAGACCGAACACATTTATTCTTCACCTTCGTTTTCCAAGACCATCCTTACGAACAAGAATATTTTTCATGCACCCGATTGAGTATCTTTTTTCCGATTCGACCGCCATCAATTGTGTTGGGATCTCCTTGGTATACACTTCCTTCTTCTACATCTTAGTTTTATGATTCCTCCTTTTTCTTGTGTTATACTCGGTTGAACAGTTTAGACCTTTTTGTAGATATACAATGTTATTAGTTGATTCAAGTCCTGAGGCTCACTTATATAGATCTCACAATGCTGAGGTAGATGTTTTGTGCCTTTCAGTAGTTATTCATTGAGTTATAGGTGAAAAAGTGTCGGATACCCCTGAACGAGGTATTGCGTGTTTATGGTATTGAACCTATTATTGTTGTTATGATTTATATGATTGAGTAGAGGTCATTTGAATGTGAATATGGTTAATTCATATTATACAGATGTCTTGATGATGATTGTATTGTTTATAACTATTTTTTCTTTCTTAGCCTATTAGGATTCTTGCTTTCCATTCCTACTGTTGATAGGTTGGAGTAATATTATTTTATCTGACATGATGATATGCTGTAGATTGTTTAGCCAAGTAGTACTTGAGATGTAATTTTCCCTTTGTATATTGTTGTTCTTGATTAACTTACATAGGGATGTGAGAACCTGGTGTAGTATACAATAGAGAGATGGACGTTGAGGGATTTCCAGATTGACCGTTTACTATTTTTAGGTGAGACCATTGGGGGAATGGAAGTATGTTCTTCATCAGAGTGTCTGTAGTTTCTCGATGTGAGCCTCTAGGGGAATTGAATGATGAGTACTTCCCCAGAGAACCTTTTATTTACCGATAATAAACCAAAGGGGAATTGACTATTACTGCTTCCTTATAGAGTTTGTGAAAAATATGAACCATAGGGGTTAGACTGTGTGAACTTCTCATAGGGTTTCTTGAGTTTGTTTTTGTTGGACCTGAGGGGTTAGGCTGCGAGTACTTCCCAGAGGGTTTCCTACATATTATTATATTCATACTTGATATCTAATAATTGAATTCTTTGAAACTTTAGGAATGGTTAATTTTGAGTACATCCTTATTTACTGCTTCTTTTGCTTATTATCTACCATATATATTCAGTGACTGTTAGGCACAAATCTCTTGGTGGTTTCCTACTATGATTTAGTCTCACACCCTATTTGGGTCTTGATTTTGGGCCCAAACTAATTATATTTTTTTAGGTATAGTTATGGGTAAGATCACTTATACTTTAGGTACTTGATTGATACAGAGCTCGAGAGCATGGGACCATACTGAGGCTTGAGATGCAGAGGAGTTGTTTACTATTTTCTTGCACTTTGGTTTTGTACTGTATTTCCACATTGTGACATGTTTGTCTATTTTCCTAGACATTTTTATCTTGAATCATTATATATGTGCTCCAGTTTTTTATCACTTCTGTTGTTTACTTATTTCATGTTTTTATTAATTCTTTTATTGTTATCTATTTTACTTCCGCTATGTTACTCTGCCAACGAGGTAATTGTTTCCCACTATCACACCCAAGTCCCTAATTGCTTGTCTGCAGCCTCTAGAATTCAAGGAAATTCACTTGAGGCCATTTCACCAACTAGGTATGGGGCTCATCTGGGCAGCTTCAGGAACCGGGATGTTACAATGAATTCCCTATTCACTATATTCAAGGGAAGGTGAACAATGTAGTTGATTCCCAATGAAGAATATAACCTACTACTCTATCCATGATTTATATTAGGAATGACCCAATCTTCATGGTTATGAAAAGGGTGTACTTGGAAATGATAATGGAAGGGAATACATCCTACCTTGAAAAAATGAATGCCCAAACATCTATCCAAGGTAATTTTAAGGAGGCACAAAGTGATGATATAGAGTTACAAAAGAATGTTAATGTAGAAAAGGTAGGTAAGCTAGAATATTTTCATATCGATGATGATGATGTGATTTGGTTTAGATCAATGATTAGTGAGCCTTCATCACTTGGGATAAGGATGGAGCTATTTGATAATGGACATATATCACCATTCTCTATCCACCAGGGTAGCACAATGATTTACTGGGATATCCTAGAACATTTATAGTAGGACCACATGAAGAAGAAGATTGTGGAATATATCACAAGGTGATTGATATGTAATCATGTTAATGTTGAGTGAAAAAAGTCCATAATGATGATGATACCATTGCCTGTACAAATTTGGAAATGGGATAATTTCACAATGGTCTTATTTACGGATCTCCCAAAGTCATCCAAATGAAATAACGTGATATGGGTTGTGGTGGACTGACTCACTAAGAATACCCACTTTATCTATATTGGGGAAGATCTATCACTTGAACCACATTCTAAGATATATGTTAAGGATGTGGTGAGATTTCATGGGGTTATACTCTCAATTGACTCTGATTGTGATCCTAGGTTGACATATAAATTCTGGAGGATTCTTCGACATGCATTGAGTACTAAATTAAATTTCAGCATGGCTTATCATCCCTTAAATGATGTCCAATATGAAAGGACTATTCAGATGATCAATGATATGATAATATCGAACTAATTATAATTTAAATATGGATAAGATAAAAATTTCTGATTGGTTGAATCCTCATATAAAAATATCTTTCACTCATGTACTCAGATGGAACCATATGAAGCTCTGTTTGGAAAATGATGTAGAACTCTAACCTATTTGGATGAGGTTGGAGAAAGAAAGCTACATTAACCTAATATTGTACATGATATGAATGAAAAGGTCCATGCCATGCAACAACATATCAAATATTATTATAGTAAGAAAAATATCTATGACGACAAAACATATAAGGGAATTAAAGATTGACCTTTGAGACAAATTCTCCCTTCAAATATCTCTATGGAACAGAGTCATGTTGTTTGGAATGAAAGGGAAGATAATCCAAATGTATATTGGCCCCCTGGAGATCCTTAACTGCATAAAATCCATTGCCTATCAATTTTCACTTCCATAGAAAATGGATCGAGTCCATGATGTGGTTTACATATCACTCTTGTAGAAGTACATACTGGATCCCTCACATGTACTGAACTCAGAGGTGGTACAATTGGAAGATGATCTCTTGTATGAGGATAATCCAATAAAGATTAAAGACAGGAGAGATAGGGTACTATGCAAAAAAGACAAACCACATTTTCAATGTGGGGTGAAGGACTATAAGTATGAATAAGCAACTTGGGAACAATAGGATTTGATGAAGGATAAGTAGCCTCACCAATTTATGTAAAACGTAATTCTGAGAGAAATTTCAAATGGGGGAATGAATGTAACGACCTAAACATTTATCAATGAAATTTCACCCTTATTTTTGTAATTTCATAATCATATAAATTAACATCAGGAAACACAATTCCATATCTTGTAAAAATAAACTACTATGTGACCTTTAAACATAAAATTTCCACTTATGTGTTTGGGATTCAAAAAATATTACATACAAAGATTCAATTAGTAAGATGTTTGGTGTCCGATAATGAAAAACGCAATTTTTGCTGAATAATAACATACCCTTATGAGTATTAATTTGAACTTTATGAATTGTAAATAATAAAAATGAATTGTAACCTCACCTGTGGATAAATAAATAAAATTTACCCATCTTAAAAGTGACAGTATGACCATTGCAAAAGTGTTGGTATTTTTATAAGTCATAATTATTTAATTATAATTCTATCATTAATATGAAAATATAAAAGAAGATTTATTTTTCATAAAAGTTGTTCATAAATTAATATTTTGTTGTTTTATTATAATAATATAATATTCTTAGATCTTTATTTATTTTTCAAACTATTAGAAAAGTACTTTTACTTTTCAAATTTATATTTTTCAAGTAAATTATGATTTTAATTAAAAATTAAATTAATCATGTTTATGAATTTTATTTTTAAAAATTGTTTTTCATTTTTGGATTTTGTATATTAAAAAATTGTAAGGGTGATTTATTGGTATTTTTCTTAAATTCATGAAATTTTAATGAATAGTGAAATACTATAATTTACAAAATAAGCTAAATACATTATTAATAGAGTCATGGATGATGTTATACTGGTGCATGACCAATTGGTTTGAACTCACATTATCATGTTACTGAATTTATTCATGGAATCATTAATTTTTATTATCTTGTGGAGAAATAATAAATTAATGAATATAGTATTGTGAAAACACCTCTCCCCACCACTCTTAATATTACCCATCACAACCTCATTTATTTAAAACTATAAAGCTATTTTCCTTGTCACAATTCAACCTAAAGAAATTTCTTATCCCCCTAACCCATATCCATAATAACTTGGTCAGATAAAAAGTCCAAAAACCTCCTCCCAAAAACAGGATCTCAAATAAGATATATTCAAGAGGCAATTTTTCTCACTTTTCATTTAATTTTCTTTCAAATTTCATATCTTTAATGACATTATCCTCAACTTCTATTATCAAAAAGTCATGATAAATCCATTATGATTGATATAATGTTATGATATAATGTTTATATAATAATATTTTCTATAATCCACCCTCTCTATTTTTTTTATAAAAATGAAATCATTTGATGTGATGTGTAAAATTACCTACATCATTGATGATACAATTCCATTTTCCTTAAATTAATTCAAATGATATAAATGAAACCATTTAATAGTTGAAATCTAATATTAATATTTATTTTGTAACCCTTTTTATGTTTTGGAAACAAATTTTATTTATAATACTAAATGATAAAACAAAACATGTTTTTCATGATAAAAAAACCGCCCAAATAAACCTCAAACGATCGTCATTAAATGTTAATTAAGGATTCATCCCCATGGTATATAAAATAATTCATTACAAGATCATTTAAACTTATTTAATATCATTAATAACATTTAATATTAGTTCTGTATGTTTATCCATTTTCTACACAATCTTCCAATCATGTGTACTAGTAAACCGTTCATGAAAACTAAGAAAAAGAACACTCCTGAACAATGAATTTAAACAATATAACACAACCAAAGGCCCATAAAAGAATATAATGAATCCATAATGAACCATATTAATTAAAAAAGTTGTATAATTTCTAATTAATGAATATAATGTCATTATACAGGACATTAATATAAATAAAGCATTCAAATACAAGGAAAGGGAAAAATTTTGAACCCAACTTCCTTTGATCGTGTTCTCAATCTTCAACTCCATTTTTGGTTTGGTTACAACTTAAAAATAATTTTATCATAATTATAATACCTTTTTGGGGATATCCATTTTTTCAATAATGTTTTGGTCATAGACATTGTTCTCCAAGATAACTATTCTTTTAAAAACAAACTTTTGACTTCTCACTAATTGTTGATAGTTACTGTTTAAAGTATGTTACTCTATCTTTATTTTAGGAGCCCAAATGTTATGAATGAGTTCTTTTGCGATTAAAAATATTTCATTCAATGGGTTATTTATGTTCATGATTGATATATTTTCTATGTGTCATGCATGATATTGAAAATGTTAGGAGGTGACGGGTGAAACCAAAATTATATAGTGAAATATGAATGTGTGAATATGATGGGTGTTCCTAGAATTATAAAATTTTCCAATTAATTTGTTAACATGATTATTCTCATTTGTTAATGTGAAATGATGTGAAAACATGATTTTATATTTCTTCACAACTGTGTGTGGTAGTTGAATGCCATGACTTGATGTTTTATTTTTATGCATTTTCACATTACTTACTATTATATAATGGTTCTTCTCGTGGTTATGATGAAGATGTTATTCTCACACAACATTAGATTTTTAATTTTATTTGTTGACCTCACCTATTATGATAATCCCAACTATGCTTCTACATACCTTTGATAATCCTAATTAATGTTTATCTGTATTCTAATTTGCTCAATCCATGATATTCTATTATGAAGATGATAATAATATTAAAAAAATCCTTGAAATATGTTAATCAATGTTTATCTTTGTTTATATAAGTTTTGAAGTAATTCTTACCCATTGAGATATGTTTTGCATAAAACAGAAGTGTTAGTCACTGATCTGCATATAACTACTGATACAGAGCTACCGGTACTTATTCTACCAATAGACTTAGTCTACCGATAGACAGAGTCAATGATAAGCTAAGGTCACTGATATGCAGAGCTACCGATATATATACATGACTATTGATATGTAAAAGTCCACCAGTAAGCATAGATCAAGCTACCCATACATGGTTACTAATAGAACAAGTCATATGATAGTACAAAATAGAGATATCGATTTGAATAAGTCTACTGATACACATAATCAAGGCTCTAAGTAAGCTACTGATACTGACAGTCACCAATACATAGGGCTACCGACAGACCAGAGATACCGAAAGACGAAGAGCTACTGATAGACAGAGTCACCAATAGAATAAGGTCCCCAATGTATATAGCTATCGATAGAACAAGTCTACATAGAAACTCATAGAGTAATTCTACCGATAGAAGGAACTACAGATATCAAGAGCTATTGATACAAGTTCAACCAGTCACTGCTAGACAAAGTCCACCGTACACATTTACCAACAGAGAGAAACTAATGACTAACCAACTAGTCAAACTCTATACTCTCAATACTCTTTATTTATTAATATAACAGTTACATTTTATGTTTTTAATGCCATTAATGTTATTTAATGATATCTGTTGGCATGTCAGGGAACCGTACCTAGTACCCATGAAAAAAGTAATCATTATTATTTTCCAGAGATGAAAGCTATAACAGGGAAGGAAAAAGACCATGAATAAAAGAAAAGAAAAGGAAGTGAACACATTATTCTAATGAATGAGAGAGAATCAAGGAACTACGAAGGCACACAAAGGGTGAAAAAGGAAAAGGCTCAACAACATTCAAACGTGGTGCATACACAAAAGACTGCATCCATACACAAAGAACACTAGACATACACGAAGCTACTCGTTCTAGAGGATAAAAAAAGCTGCATATTGAGTGAAGAACTATGAAAAACACTTCATGCACTCAAGGCTGATAAAATGAACCTAGAACCAAGGAAGAAAACAATACTATATTTTTATGAACAAGAACCAGAGGGGGACTCAGAAGCTTTTCTCAACAATCAAACGAGTCCAGAGCGGCACTACCAATCACTAAAGATTTTCTAACCTCATTCACACTTATGTTAGTGATTCTTTCATTTACATTTAGAGTAGTGTGTGTACCCTGTTTATTTTACACGCACACTATCTCCTAAGTTAAGCTGGAGGATTCTTAAATCCTCATTCAAACTCTATAACTCCTTGTATCCCACTGTGGATAGTGGTAGAGGTCGATTAAGACCTAGATAGTTGTGAGCTGTTGTTTGTTTTCCCACATAGAACTATGGTAGAGGTCTTTGTACCTGGACACTGTATTCACTGTTGTTTACCACGATCTAGGGTGTGGATCAATTTATATAAATTGTTGAGAGGACTAAGTCTCAGCTTGAGACTGAACATCTTCGTTACATATGATGTGCATTTTAGTTTAAGTCATAATTATACTATATATATATTTCATATTCCAATGTTTATTAATTTGAAATATAATATGTTTTAATGTTACTTTGATAGTTAAATTAGAAAGTTTTTATACCTATTGTAAACCTATAAGTTAGTTTCAAAAGTCAATTTTATCTTCAGATTAAATTTACTGAGACCTAATCAATCTTTGAGAAACTAATTGAACATTTACACTCTATATATATTTACTATAGTTTAACATTGTTTTTAAATACGGTGATTTTAAGAGGAAAATTTTTACCAGAAATTTTTATTGGAACTCAATTCACCCCCACTCTTGAGTGTCTGCTCTGACCAACAATTGGTATCATAGGTTTTTTTTATTAATACGAGTTTTCAAAACATTCTGTTTTTCAACTGTGATTTTAGTTGGATCATTAAAGATTGTAAATTTTGGTTAGTTATAAATTTTATCTCTTGAATATACTTTCTAAAATCTAGTTATGAATAATAGACTATAAGGTGCTGCTACTAACTGGCCACCTTTCTTCAATGGTACAAACTATGCCCAGTGGAAACTAAAGATGAAAATTCATTTGGAGAGTATGGGTTTTGATATCAGGACTGGTATAGAGTAACAATATAAAATTCAAAAAACAGAAGGAACTACTTGGGATGTACCTACAAAGACTGCTTACAATAATAATTGTAAGCTATGAATGCCTTGTATTGTGATTTAGGAGATGAAGAGTTTAATATAATTTCTGCTTTCAAAACTGTTAAGGAAATATGGTATACTTTGGGTGTTTCTCATGAAGGAATGAACAATGTCAAAGAAATTTGATTAAATACTTATACTATTAAATATGATAATTTTAAAATGAAGACTGATGAACCTATTTCTGACAAGTATCATAGGTTCAATGAGATCGTCAATACTAAGAGCTCTCTTGGAAAGGATGTTCTAGCCAAGGAACAAATCATGAGAATCTTGAGATGTCTACCAGACCGATAGAGAGGCACTTATATTTCAATCAGAGAATCATGTGACATTGGTGCTCTCCCTGTTAAAGAGATTATTGGTAAATTATTGATGTACGGGGAAGAACATAAAGTGAATAAGGAAGAAGATGATGAACCCAAGAGAAAATATGTGGCATTCAAGTCTACTACTACAATGAGAAAAGACAAGGAGAAAATGCATGTACCAACTGAAAGCTCAAACAGTGAGTATTTAGACTCTAATAGTGATGCTAAGATGGCTCAAATATACAAGATATTTAAAAAGTTTTATAGGAAGAAGAGATTCTTCAGAAAATCAAATTACAAAGGTAAGTATGACAATAAAGGTCATTTGGAAAAGGGACTAGAATAAGTTGGATAAGGAAGATGATATAATATACTATGAATGCAAGTGTGAAGGACACATCAAGGATGACTGTCCAAAATTAAAATTCAAAAAGAAAGACGAGTATAAGGACAAGAAGTACATGAAAGCTATGGAAGTGTCTTGGAGTGCATTAGAAGTAAACATAAGTGAATCTGAAATATCTGAATCTGAAATGAATCGTGCCAATGTGTGATTCATGAAAAGTTCCTCTAAGGTACTCGTTTCCCCAAGGCTTAATGATTATTATTCTAGAAATAACAGTGATTCAGATAATTATGAAAATAAGTCTAAGGCTGAATTGTTTGAATATTGTAACATGCTGGAAGAAACATGTAATGAACTAAAGGAAAAATATAAGTCACTAAAGAAACACCATGCTCTCACTAGAATTATTAAATATACCTTTGATATATAAAAAGAAAATAATTCTAAACTTTTAAAGGAAAATACTGAACTAAAAATGTCTAATGAGAAACTTATAATGGACTTAGAAAAATTCACAAATGGAAAAGATAATCTAACTGAAATGCTATGAAATCAATTTTCTCCAAAGTACACTACTGGTTTGGGATACCAACCTGGACAAAGATAGTTTACCAAAAATCGATTTATTCCTAATTATGGACAAAATTGTGCTTATTCCACTTCTGGAAATTTGTATGATTCAACTAGTTATTCATATGGTTATAGACCAAATAATGTTTATCTTTCAAAATATATTGATTCTGTATATTATATGAGACCCATAAGACAAATCTGGGTACCTAAATCTTTGATTTCTTACCTTTCTGGACCCAAGAAGATCTGGGTACCAAAATCATTTCCCATCTAAATATTTTTTGTAGGAATCATGTGTGAAGAGTTCCCATAAGAAGATGTGGTATTTGGATAGCAGATGTTCAAGGAACATGTCTAGAGATTACTCATGCTTTAAAAGCATAATAAAGGTTGATGGAGGCTATGTCACCTTTAGTGATAATTATAAATGAAAAATAATCGGCCTAAGCCAGATTGGTAACACTGATTTATTTTTAATTTATAATGTTATATTTGTTGATGGAATTAAATACAATCTCTTAAGTATTTCTCAATTATGTGATGATGGATTTAATGTGATGTTTGAAAATGATTCTTGTAATGTTTTTAATTCTAAAAATGATTTAGTATTCTTTGCCTTATGAAATGAAAATGTTTATGTTGTTGATCTGAATTCTTTAGCCAAGAAAAATGTTACTTGTTTAAATGATTTTCATAAAGAATATTGGCTTTGCAACAGAATATTAGGACAGTGAAACATCTATTCACTTAGAAAATTGACTAGGAAGAACTCAGTTAGAGACCTAACCATACTTTAGTTCCCATCAGGCAAAGTTTGTAATCCCTGTCAAAAAGAAAAGCAACATAATGTTTCTTTTAAATCAAAGAAAGAAGTCTCAACTTCTCAACCTCTAGAGTTGGTTAACATGGACTTGTTTAGACCATCTACGGTTTCTTGTTTAAATGGGAAGCACTATTTCTATGTTCTAGTAGATGACTTTTCTAGATATACTTGGGTATATTTCTTGGCTCACAAAATTGAAGCTTGTTCTTACTTTGTTAAATACTCCAAGTCTGTAAAAAACAATAGTGGACTTAAGATTAAAACCCTGAGAAGTGATCATGACCTTGAGTTTTAAAATATTGAGTTTGAATCTTCTTTCTATAATAATGGATATAGTCACATATTTTCTGCCCCTAGGAAACCTCATCAAAATGGTGTAGTATAAAGAAGAAATAGAACCCTTCAAGAAATTGCAAGAACCTTGCTTAATGAGTATAACCTCCCTATTTATTTTTGGGCTAAAGCTTTGAATACATCTTGTAATATTTTTAATAGAGTCTTAATTAGACTTGTTCTCAAGAAGACCCTATATGAACTATGGAATAATAGAAAACCGAAAGTTATTTACTTTAGTGTCTTTGGCTGCAAATTTTTTTTATCAATACAAAGGATAATCTAGACATGTTTTCTTCTAAGAGTGATAAAGGAATTTTTATTGGTTATTCTTAAACTAGAAAATCCTATAGAATATTTAATAAAAGAACCAAATTTTTTGAAGAATATATTCACATCATGTTTGATGATACTGATCCACATGAGCCTAAAACATATCTTGAAAATCATGAAGAAGATTTGACTGTTCTGGACCTTAATGATAACACTAAAGAACCTGCTGTAAAAATATCCAGTTCTGGACATATTATAGAATCTGCTTCTACATAACCCTAACATATAGATGAACCCAAAATTTCTAGTACTACCTTTACTAGATCAACTAGTATTCTCAAGAATCATTTTTTAGATGTTGTTGGTCATAATCGTCATAGTGGGACACCGACTAGAGCTTCTCTATGAAACTATGTTGAACATCAAGCTTTTCGTTCACATTTAGAACCTTAAAATGTCAAAGACGCAATCAATGATGAATTTTGGGTAATGTCTATGTAATAATAGTTAAATCAATTTGAAAGAAACAATGTCTGGAAATTAGTTGGCAGACCCAAGGACACTTTAACAATAGGCACTAAATGGGTTTTTAGAAACAAAGTTGATGAAAATGAAAATATAATTAGAAACAAAGCTAGGCTAGTTTCACAAGGTTATAGTCAAGAAAGAGGTATAGACTATTAGGAAACATTTTCACTTCTAGTAATATTAGAAGATATTAGAATTATACTTTCCTATGCTGCTCATCTGAATTTCAAGTTATATCAAATAAATGTCAAAAGTGCTTTTCCAAATGGTTTTATTGTTGAAGATTTTTTTGTTAAACAACCACCTAGATTTACAAATCCTCATTTTTCAAATTAAGTTTTAAATCTACCTAAATCTTTATATGGTTTAAAACAAGATCCAAGAGCCTGTTATGATAGACTTAGTAATTTTCTTATTTCAAATAGTTTTAATAAAGGTATTGCTAATCCAAATCTTTTTATTAAAAGAATTTCTAAAGATGTTTTAGTAGTACAAATCTATGTTGATGATAGTTTTTTGAATCTTCTAAACATTATTTATGTATTGACTTTTCTAAGAGTATGAAAAATGAATTTGAATTGAGTTTAATGGGAGAACTCAAATATTTTCTGGGATTTCAAGTTTTTCAAAACGAAAATGGTATTATTTTGAATCAAAGTAAAAATACAAAAGATATCTTAAATCATTTTTGTTTAGACTGTATTAAGGAATGTGATACTCCTATGAGTATAGTCTGTAAATTGGATGGAGATGAAACTTGGAAACCAGTGGATCAAACTAATTACAGAGGTATGATTGGAAGCTAACTTTACCTTACTGCTAGTCGGCCAGATATTATGTTTAGTGTATGTATGTGTGCAAGATTTCAAGCTAATCCAAAATAATCTAATTTACTTGTTGTTAAAAGAATTTTTATGTATCTTAATCACACTGTAAACTTAGGTTTGTTTTATCCAAAAGGAAAATCCTTTGAGTTAATGAGTTATTCAGATGCTGACTTTATTGGTTGCAAGTTTGATAGAAAAATTACATCTGGAACCTGTCATTTATTGGGAAAATCCTTAGTATATGGGTGTAGAAAGAAACAGAATTCTGTAGCTTTGTCCACTATTAAAGCAGAGTACATAGCTGCTGGTAGTTGCTGTGCACAAATTCTGTGGATGAAACACACTCTTTTGGACTATGGATGTGATTTTAAGCACGTTTCTATCAAGTGTGACAAAACTAGTACAATAAACATTTTGAATAACCCTGTGTCTCACCCTAGGACCAAACACATTGATGTAAGGAACCATTTCATGAGAGATCATTACCGAAAGGGAGATATTACTCTTGAATTTATAGGTACTAAACATAAATTAGGTGACATTTTCACCAAAACATTGAGTTTAGATAGGTTAAGTTACATTAGGCATGAGTTGGGAATGATTAATCTTGATCGGTGGCTAACTCACCGATGTAACCTCACTGATGTGATACCTCACCGATGTAACCTCACAGGTTATAATTCTCACTGAAAAACCCTACCGATGATTGAGTTGTTTTAAACTTCAGTCTGCTGCAAGAATCTGAAACATTTTTACTTTATTTCATTTTTTTATTTATGTAATGATTCCTAAATGATAAAACCTATATCCTATCTACTTCTCAATCCACCGAGACTCAAACCTTTACCCTCAAACCTTAGCTCCTAAATCTCTCGAAAACCCTAAGTCCCACAAACTAGTGATGGAAAAAACCAAGCATCCTACCATCAAAGATGACACTAACAAGATGAAAGCAAAGAAGCAGAAGTCTGAGCCAGAAGCAAGTGGTAGTGTTGGTAGAACTATGTCGCGTAGGTGACTAGTGAATCCTCATTTGCAGAATACAGTTATTGTAATTGAAAAAGATCTGTGTGTGGAATGGTTGCTACATAGAAAATTGTTAGTGCTCAATGTTCTGGAAGATCAGAAGTGGGTAGATTGATTTTCGAAGAACAATGGTCCCAACTCCTGAAGCTAGTGAAACAATTTTATGAGTTTTTAAGATTTAAAAAATCTGAAGATGAGAACACAGTGACTTCTATTTTGAATGGAAAGGAGAATTATTTTTCATCTGTTGAGTGGGATGAATGCGTAAAGGTTCCACATAAAGGTTTATCTGGATATGTCTCAAAAGATATGCCACCTACTAGTGATATATTCGTCTATGAGACTGCCTTGGAGTAGCTCACTGGTGATGGAAATGAAAGACAAGTAGTGGCTGCCGAAATGGATAGAGAGAACAGATTACTGTTCCAATTTTTTCATCATGTCTTAATACCAAGGAGTGGAGACCTTGGAAATTTAAGATATCAGGATATCAATCTCCTACATCTCTTGAGACATTGTGTAAAAGTGAATCTGTGCAGATTGCTGATGATCCAAATGGAAGACATGACAAGGCCAAAATCAAAGAAAAATGACCTATTCTTTGCCAAGTTGATCTCAGTGATGATCAAAGTAAAATGGGTAGCTGAGTCTCAAGATGAGAAAGTGGTAGTAAGGAATATGTTTTGTATCACAACCAATGTTTTCCAATACATGAAGATAAATTGGAACCCATGGAATAGAGAGTGGGTTAATGATGACCAGAAGGTATATGATAAATTTAATCATGTGAATTATCCTTCAAGACCTATGGATGTGAGGGATCCAGGTCTAGGACATGATGAAGAAGAACCTGAGTACAGTGATAATACTGAAGAAGAAAAGACTTCTATGAATGATTGAAGATATCTAGAATTACCTCCAATTCCAGTTGCTGAAATTGAATCTTCTAGAAATGAAGCCTTAGTATAATAAGAGACTTCTACAGAAGAGGAAGACCAGCCAGCCTTTGATATTAATGAACAAAAGGAGAATGAATCTGAAGCCTCTGATTATGTTTTTTTATTTCTGAGTCCATTAATTGGAAGCTCAGTAGTGTCTACTGAGGATGTAGTAGGAGAAATTGAAGAAGATGTACCTAACACTAAGGATCCTCCTATAGTTGCAGAGATTGAATTTACAGTTGAAGATTATCCTAAGGAAGAAATACCCACTATGAATTCCCTTATTGTACAAAAGACTGCACCCATTGAGGGGGAGCATCAAACAATGTTTGGAAGTGTTTTAGTGGCTATTGATATTGAGGATTGGGCAGAAGACCCAGGTTTTGTGGTTTGTGGATTTGACTATACTAATTCTGATAATGAGGCATCTCTAAATAGACCAAAGATCATTTATGATGTTGACTCTGAGTTTCTACCTGAAGATGTGCATAGAATGCATGACCTGGATATTTTGAAGAAAAATCTTAAGGACAGTTTTTTGGAAGAGACAATAAAGATGGAAGCTTCACTGGTGTCATCAATCCAATCGATTATGATTGACTCAGTACCAGGCATAGCATCTGAAATAGCACCTGTTGTAATTGCTCCTGCTGAAGTGATCACTAGGGTTGACCTTGAATCCTTAAAGGATGAGCTGAAAGAGTCCTTTAGTGATTCTATTTCTGAGTTAAAGAATTTCTTTGTTGAAGAGATGTGTAACTTGTTAAAATCATTTGAACTCCCTCTCAGTTGTAATTTTTCAACCATTGTGGTAGAAATAGTGGAAGAAGTTATAGACTGCCAGCCTCAAGTTTCTAGACTGGAAGCAGATGTTGGATCTCTAAAGAAATCTGTTATCTCTTTATACTCTTACATGGGTTCAAAATCCCAAGTATTCAAGGACTTATCCTATATCAAAAGTGTTGTGAGATAGATGGTTTCAGTGTTCGAAGGTTTTAAAACCTCAATGAATGATCATTTTAAAACCCAGGATTCCCAAGTTCAAAATCTTATTAGTTGGTTGACAAAAAACATCAAGGAAACAGTAACATTCTCTATTAGTTCTATTGCTTCTAAACCCTTATTGGATTTGAATCAGATTCAATCTATGATGAAGGAGGAGCTTGGTTCAACATCAACCACTGGCTCTGTGGACTCATCCAACCTGATAAAAGCTGTGATTTCAACTAGAGATTCAGCTAGAGAAATAATGAAGATAGTACAAGACTATATGAGAGATTCCTCTGCTTCCCAAAAATAAGTGAAAGATAAGGTGGAATCCTATTTCAAAAATATTTACAACAAAAATCAACACAACACTCATTTCAAAATTCTGTTTAAAAACATGAAGTTACCTCTTGTCAATCAAGCCTTCAGAGAGCAATTTAGCAAACTACGGGAATTGACTCTAGCCTTGGATAAATTCAAGGTGAACAAGGATGACATCATATCTTCTATGGAGAGAGGAGAAGGAATAAATATGGATTTCTGAAATCTTTTGGTTCCTTTCTTACATGTTGATGCTAGGCCAGTGATTGTACCTTCAGGCTTACCTGACTCTTCCTCTACCACTTCTCTTGTTCAGATGACTCCAGCCCAAGCAATTCTAAGCCTTACACCTATGATCACTCAAACTCTATACTCTCAATACTATTTATTTATTAAGCTAACAGTTACATTTGATGTTTTTAATGATGTTAATGTTATTTAATGATATCTGTTGGCATGTCAGGGAACCGTACCTAGTACCCATGAAAAAAGTAATCATTTTTTTTCCGGATCTAGAAGCTATAAAAGGGAAGGAAAAAGACCATGTATAAAAGACAATAAAATATGTGAACATAGAGATCGAATGAAATAGAGAGAATCAAGGAACTAAGAAGGCACACGAATGGTGAAAAAGAAAAAATCTCAACAACATTTAAACGTGGTGTGTACACACAAGACTACATCCATACTCAAAGCACACTAGACATAGACGAAGGTACTCATTATAGAGGTGAACACAAACTTCATGTTGAGTAAAGAACTACAAGAAACACTTCATGCCGTCAAGGCTGATAAACTGAACCAGGAACCGAGGAATAATACGATACTCTGTTTTTCAGAACAAGAACCAAAGGAGGACTCAGAAGCTTTTCTAACCAATCAAACAAGTCCATAGCTGCACTTCCAACCACTGAAGATTTTATAAACACATTCACACTTACTTTAGTGATTCTTTCATTTACATTTCTAGCAGTTTCTGTACCCTGTTTATTTTACACACACACTGTCTCCTGAACTTAGCTGGAGGATTATTAAATCATCATTCAAACTCTATAACTCCTTGTATCCCACTCTGGATAGTGGTAGAGGTCACGTAAGACCTGTACAGTTGTGATTTGTTGATTGTTTCCCACGTAGAACTATGGTATAAGTCTTTATACGTGGATAGTGTGTTCACTGTTGTTTACCCCGAACCAGGGTGTTGATCAATTTATATAAATTGTTGAGAGGACTATGTCTCGGCTTGAAACTGAACCTCTGGGTTACATCTGCTATGTATTTTAGTGTAAGTCATAATTATAATATATATATTTTATATTCTACTGCTAACTACATTGAAATATAATCTGTTTTAATGTTAATTTGATAGTTAAATTAGCAGGTGTTTATACCTATTTTAAACCAGTAATTTAGTTTCAGAAGTTAATTTTATCTTCAGATTAAATTTACCGATACCTTAACAATCATTGAGAAACTTATTGATCATTTACACTCTGTATAAATTCACTATAGTTTAACATTGTTTTTAAATAGTGGGATTTTAAGAGAAATTTTTTTAACAAATTTTTTTATTGGAACTCAATTCACCCTCCCTCTTGAGGGTCCACTACAACCAACATTCTTATTACCCTATTAATGGAAATTTATCTCACCACTTTTTGATGAATATCCTATGGTGACTACTTGTTCTATGGTGAAGTCAAGAGCCATTATGAAGATAAGGAATAAAGAATTAAATAATTGTGTATGCTTTATATTATAAATGTTATGAATGGTCCTAGTTTTCAAATGAAATTAATTATTTGGATCCTCTTTTGTAATGTTTTATGTTGTTTACCCACAAAACGATGGAAAAACAAGGTACGAAAAGTAGGGTCACTATACTCCCAACGATGTAACTATTTCTTTTACCCTGCTCACAAACTCCATCACTATGATAAAAAACATACAATTTTGGAAGATAAAATGGAATTAGAGGCCCTAGTATTGAAAAAATAATTGGATAATGTAGAAGAAAAAGTAATATTACCTATCACTAATGATGGTATATCATCGCTATCAATAAGTGTAGGATACAATTCATGTAGTTTTTATTCCCCTATTCCATGTGATGCATTCTGACCCCCCTTAGTGGAACCAATCTATTAATATGGGTGATCTTGCATAGTAGAACCATGTCTAAAACCTATGCTAGATTGGACTTTATAACTCTAGTTTCCATACATATAGGGTTCACAATATCTCCTTCCATTACCATAGTTCTGTCAACCACCACCATCACTAACCATATATCAATGTGACCCACAGAATTTATGCAGATGCTGTATATTATCAAAAGATGTCCAATCTACTAGTGGTTGGGGATAATTTTGACCATAGTTCCCTGACCTACCAAACTATTCATAAATAAAAAGTTAAAGATAATGTGTAATTGACTTTTTCCCCATTCCACTGCGATTTCCACTGCTCTGTCTAATGTTGTTATAGTGATATTTCATACACTCGAAAGTCATACCCCATGATCTTCCAGCTAGAACCACCTATCCTACCCTGGAAGTATCCCTCAGGTTACCTTTAGTTATGAGTTATTTATTTACCACCTTAAAAAATACCATTAAATTAAAGAGGATGAATTAATAATTAATCTCGAACGTAATCCCTTGCTAAAGATGTCTCATTAGAGCCATCTCATCTCCAACTAACACTCGATAAAGTAGTATAGATCTTTGAATCCTCCAATACCATCCATCATGGGAATGTTCCCTTGAGTCAACAACAAAGTTATATGGCATTTTTATATCTCATCTCAATTTCATAGTAGGGATAAATGTACTTCTCTAAAATGTTCTTCCATAAAAAATATTTCTTAATCCTTCCATGCATGAATTCCCCAAAAAAATTTCATTGATCTACATAAAATATAAGTTTCCAAATTAACACTCTTCTCACTAGAGGTCTCCAAATGGTCAAGCCTCGTCTAGATATAGTAAACCTAGAACTCAACCTCCTCTAGTACACCATATCCACTAAAATTCAGAGGGTTATTTAGATGTAACTCCATCAGCAGGTCACACATTCTCATCACTACTTTCCCCCCTCTCTATTTCCATGAATTTCATAAAACTAGTGAAGTTTTCTTGGATGTTCTCCCATCATTCTTCAAAAGGAACTACTAGTGCCTCAGGATTCATTACTGGCAGATCATCTCTAGCTATCTCTTATCATCATCCTCTCAATAAGTGGTGTTAGAGAAGAATAAATTTTCAATTCCAAACATAGGTTATTGGATAAATAGAAAAATTTTAATAACATTTTATATATGATTTGTAATTATAAAAAGTATTTTTCAACATGTATCACCATGCGGTAAAACCTGTGTTGCTACCACTACCATTAACCACCCTACTCCGAAGTCTAGGTAATATAAGAGAATTGTCATTATTCAATTTTCACATTTAGAATAAAATTTTTAAAATTATTTCATCATTTTATCACTTCCAAAGCTATATTAGGTATCTTTTTCAAGTACATTTTACATGAAAGGAAAAATATTTTATGTGTTACAACAAAACAAAAACCCATTTTCCAATGCGTGCCTAGAATGATGGATGCCACAAAATAATATCGAGTTCTTAAAAAGTTATATTAAGACTCAACCCTCATGTCATATTGGGCCACCAGTTTATTTTAAAAAATTTTAAGAATCATATTTATATCACCCAACATGTGAGTCACTCAAGGTGAAATAATATTGAACTATAAAAACAAAAGAAAACAATAACAAAAACAACACCCCGAGTAGTTGGATTCTCCCCCCATACATGGGTTATCATCACTCAAGTAGGCGGCCATTATCGAGGCCCAAATCTTCAATGTCTCCATTATATGAATCCCAAAATATTATGAATAAATAATAAGAAAATGAAAACTAGACTCTAATACCACTTTGAAGTGTCCCTACATGGGTGCCACATACCGGTTCCATGATCCAGTCGATCACATGATCTCAATCGCACCACACCGCACTCCAGAGTCTATTGACTAGAAGATTGGGTATGATAAGTCATTCATGGGGAGACTATACCATCATTAATTAGTGAAATATACCATAGAAAATAATAAACAATAGTGGAAACATATATAAATCCATAAATAATTCTAATAGCTCATGATAATCAAAGCAGAAATCACAGTACGAAACTAAAATGGAAAACATTACATGTTAATGTAAATGTCATGTGAATAAAATGAAAATTTTAAATAATGACACTGATGAATCCTAAGAGGGTGCCAAACCATGTCTGGTTCCCCCATCAAATATTTATCCCCAAATCATCCATCTAACATAGAGACATCACCCTTATCATTAACAACAACAATAATGTCTATTCAGGTATTGATCATGCCACTAGTGTAGGGTGTGAGAATTATCTATTAGGCCACCACAAATGCTGTGTTAAAAATCCCATCAACAATAGTGTATGGAGTTTTATATATAATTAAATATAATGCATAAATAAATATTCTATCCAATTATCAAATATTATTTTAAATAACCATATAATCCCCCATGTTCTTGAGGACACATGAACCTCAAAATCTTCCACATTCTAAATCGTAAATTGATCTATCCCTAAGAATTATTACATATCAATTCCCATTTGACCATTATATATAATATTTTTAATGTTCATGTCACCATTCCACATTAAATATCACATAATTGAATGACATTGTTACCATAAATCCTACATGGTAAAATGTCTATGTTATCATTTAACATGTAATAACACATAATTTAATGAGCATGTAACCATTCATAATATAAGTCCAAATGTACATGCTACTATTTACAATTCAATAACACATAATAAACAACATATAAAAATCATACATATATCAAACACCATTTATTAATTCATCAATTAATTAATCATACTCACAATTTCAATATATCGTAACTAATTTAACATTTAGAAACTCATATAATGAAATTAATATATCATAATTAATCTACCATTAATTACATTAAGTCATATATCTTGATGTCTCAAAATTAATTCATCAATTAATTATCGAAAACAAATTATGTGATCATTTTATAATTAATCCCATAATTATTCATCTAAATCACAAAATCACAAAATTTAAAAATTAATCATCATTTTAATTATCTAAATTGAAAATCTTTTAAATATAATAATTAAATCTCAAATTAATCTTCAATTTCAACAATATTCTCATTAATTAATTAAAAATATTAGAAATAACAAAACCATAAATCTTATAATTACACTTCTATTTAATTATCTAATTGAGAAACCCCAAAAATATTATAAATAATTATCTAAATGCACACCCACTTAATATCACGATTAACTCCCCAATTAAAAATATATTAAAAAAATCAATAAATCAAACAACCACATTAATAATCCAATATTAGATATTCAAATTTCAAAAGAATACTACGAATCTTAATAAATTCATACATGTATAAAATCATGACTATGAGATTATAATATGATAACACCTATATCAAATCATCAATAAATGGTCATGAAAAATAAATCCTTAATAATTGAGTAGTATAACGATGTAGATCTTGATCCAAATCTCAATACCAAAAATCAAGATTAAAAAAATAAAGATCTTTAAAATCATGATCTAGATATAGAATCATAGAGAAGGATCTCAACAAATAGGTAAATATATATCCAGTACAGTTTATTACATAATTTAAAGAATGTGGTAAGAATGATGGAAGAATGATGGAGGAAATGGAAAATAATTCACTAATTCAGAGAGAATTGGGCTTCAATATGGGAATTGATTCCTAAATAAAGAAATTAAGGAGAGCCTAAAATTATTTTGGTGATCTTACAAAATGTTAAATAGGAACTAAGGTTGAATGGGGGAAAAATAAGATAGTTTCAGGGGGTGGAGAATTCTTAAAATAATTTTCAGGTATAATTAATTCATACACACAATTAGCTGGGATGGGATATATGGTTTTTCCTAACCATTCACTCCACTGGTGGCTAGAGAGTTTATTAATGATAGTAGGATAGACTATCTAACTAGTGTCAAATCTCTAGGAAATTTTTTTGGGTAACTGAATTTTCCCCCATGCCACTCTATTTTCCATTGCTCTAGCTATAGGTGTCATAAAGATGCTTCATGATCTCAAAAGTCATAAACCCTGATTGTCTAGATAAAACCACCCTTCAATCGATGCCTCTCTATGGTTCCCCTCACCTATGAGATCCTAATCCACTACACCATCAAACATATTTATTCGAAAGAGTTTGAATGGACACTTAATATATCACAGAAGACAATATTGATACCCCCTTGTCATAGATCTCTTATATCATTCTATTTATTTAGAAAAACTCAGTAGATTTATGAAGAATCCCAAAAATCGACCACTTTCATGTTCCCCTGAGTAATATATATAAAACCTGATACATTCTTCTATCTCATTATCTCTAGATAGTAGTATTGTAGGATATTCTCCAGAAATTCCTCTCATAGCGTGTCATCCACCTGTCCATTATGTGGATGAATGTTCCACCATCACTTCGCAGATCCTCTTAGCATATAAGTGGCCAACCGATCCTCTTATATATAGGGGTATCCAAACAGTCATGTGTCATTTGGATAGAATCAACAAAAAATTCTTCTCCCTTAGGTCCACCATCTCTATTAAAAGTCATAGGGTTCTGCATGTGAAACTCACTAATTAGGTCAGATATGATCTTTATAACACACCAAAGGTCTCTTTCCATAAACTATAAAACGAAAGAGATGTTCTATTGAACTACTCCCCTACTCCCTTACTCCATAATACCAGTGCATGAGGTTCTACTACTAGAGGATAATATCCATTCATCTCTTTTTTTGTCCTCTCAAAAAACTTCATGATAGAGGAATAAATCTAAAATTCCAAACACAGGTCTGAGGACTCAGAGAACAACTATAATTATAATATATATAAGTGTAATAATCACAGAATGTATTTTTCCTATGTCTCAACACATGATCAGAACCAAGGAACTATCACTACCCTTAAACACCCTACTCTTATGTCTTGGTTATCAATTGGAATTTTAATTATTCAAGTTTCCCATTTCAACATTGAATTATTCATATTATTTCATCATTTTACCACTTCCAATCTCCTATTAGGAAATTTTTTCATTTCAATATTACAAGGAAAAAAAATTATGTAAAATAACATACACAAAACCTATTTACCCATCCATTCCTAGAATGATTCTTGTAAGAGAATAATCCTGAGTGTCTAGAATGATGCATTCAGAATTAACCCCTATGCGAAATTGTGCCATATGTTAATTTTCAAAAAATTTCATGAACATAATAACATCACACAAAAAGTGAAAAAACTGAAGGTGAAATAATATTTAGCTGTAACAACAAAGGATAATAACAACCATCTCCTTTAGGTACTTGGATTTCCTTTTGCATCTCCAACGAAAGAGATCTTAACTGAGGCTTGACTCTTCCTTATTCCATTTTACCGTTCCCCAAATCATAAGACAAAAGAAAAAGAAATGGAATCTATATCTAATACCACATTGTGATGTCCCAAACAGGGTTCCATGCACTAGTTCCCCCATCCAGTTGGTCA
Source organism: Viscum album (assembly GCA_963277665.1). NCBI lineage: Eukaryota > Viridiplantae > Streptophyta > Magnoliopsida > Santalales > Viscaceae > Viscum > Viscum album. The sequence goes on from OY728150.1 coordinate 1,540,783,956, forward strand.
CATGGCCTCAAGCATGCCTCCCCATATAGAAGAGGACACCGAATAGTAAATAGGGTATCAAAAGTCATTAAATGAAAGAAAATATCATCTTTTATTAGTGTAATAAACCATATGAAATAATAAAAAATAGTGAAATCATAAAAAAATCACTATAATATTCCAATATCTCAATATAATCAATGATTGAAATAAAATATCCAAATACAATATAAAATATTCCATGGTAATGTATGTTTCACATGTCTAAAATGAAAATGAAAAATAAAAACGCTGACATCCTCTACGATGGTCTTAAACCCCATATGGATCCCTCATCAAATCACCATCCGCAAATTAGCCATAAAAAACAGTTCATTTTCTCATAACCTATCCTGAAACAATAAAGTCTATTTGGTTACCAATCAGGAATACTGAGTCCTGTGTGTGTACGAATCAGTAGGTCACCACCAACAGTGTTTAAAACCAATCTAATCAATAATACTGTTTTTAGATATATAAATAATTAAATATAATAAATAAATCAATAATTATTCATATTATTAAATATTATCTATTTTACCACATAAACCCCCATGTTCCCATGGACACCTGAAAATCAATTCCTACATCGAACCATAATAGATCCCAATCCCCCCAAGAGATATCACATATCAGTTTTTATGTTATAGTTATTTTTACAGGGGTTAATGTCAATATTTTCGGTCACCATTTAATATCACATAATGGAATGAGAATTTTCCATTCAACATACTTGGTCACATATCCATGTTACTATTTACCATTTAATAACACATAATTGAATAAGTAAGTTACCAATCATAATGCTTGACCAAATGTCAATGTTACTATTCACTAATCAATAAACCATAATAATCCACATCATAAGACTATAGATATCTCAACCACTGATAATTTATTCATCAATAAATTAATCGTAATCACAATTTCAATATGTCAAAATTAATCAACCATATATTTTCACCTCACAGGACATCAATATCTAAAATTTAACCTACAAGTAATTATCGTAAATTAGATATCTTGATATCTCATAATTAATTAATCTATTAATTAATTCAAACCAATTATCTCTGTATCTTACAATTAATCCCCCAATTAATTATCTAAATCACAAATCACTAAATCTAAAAATTAATAACGCAATTAATAATATTAATTCACATGCCCCAAATCTCATAATCAACCCCCAAATTAACCATGAATTACAAAATAATTCAATTAACCAGTTTTCCATTTTCTAAATAAAAATCCTTAAATATCATTATTAATCCATAAATTAATTATCTATTTGGGATTCCCCCCATTCTCATAATTTATTCTCAATTATTTATTAAAATTTACAGACCCTTAATCTAATTATTAACACCCAAATTAATCATTATTTCAACAATTATAAAATTAATCAAACTACAACATTAACTAACCAAATTTAGAAATTTGAATTGAAAAAGAATGCCATATGTATTAATACATGCATACACATATCAAATTCATGACTATGGGAATTTAATATTAGATAACCTACCAAAATTTATCAATGATTAATATCTAAATAGATATCCCAAAAAAATGAACAACACAATGATATAGATATTGATCTGAATATCAGCACCCAAAATCATGAATAAAGAAAATCAGGATCATAAAAATATAGATATAAATCTAGAATCATTGATCTATATCTCACAAAAATGATATATATCTATCATATAGAGTATATTACATATATAAAATAATTAATAAAGAATTGGGGAACAACGAGGGATTAACAAGAGAAAAATTAAATTACCTAGAGAGTTCTGGCCATCGATCCTATATTTTACTCCTGAAGAACAATGATTCAGAGGGCCAAAAAATCGCCTCGAGAGCTCAAAAAATGTGAAGGAGGACATAGGGTCTAAATAGGGGTGTTTTGGGGGGTTTGGGGAATTTTAAAAAATAATTGTGGGCTTAATTAATTCTGAATCATGGTTATATGGGTTAGGGAACACATTGTATCCTAACCATGAACTCCACTTGTGGTTAAGGGAAATTTCAATGATAGTGTTTAGGGATACTAAATTAGTGTAAAATCACTAGAAAAAGGTACATTGTCACTAAAATTACCCCCAACCACTCAATTTTCTACTAATCAGGATAAAGTCGTCATAATGATGCTTCTTAATCTCGAAAGTCATACCCATTGATCTTCCAGATGAAACCACCTATCCTAAAATGAATGTCTCCCTCAGGTTACCCAAAGTTATGAGATCCTCATAAACCACTACAGCAAACATATTTAAATATAAACTGGTTGACAAGATATTTAATCCTCAACTTAGGCCCATCCAGAAAGTGCCTCAACGTTGTTGTCTCTATTCCGCATAATTTTAGAGAAAAGCACTACAGATCTGTGACGCATCCAACATAACATATCAAAGACATGTTCCACTGATTCAACTACATAAAATATACTTCTCTATCATATCCCAATGTATCTATAATGAAGTGTTGTAGGAACTTCTCTAAATATCCATTCTATAACATGCCATCATCCAGTCTAGTCCATGCATGAATAAACCACCAATGCTTCAATACTATTACTAAATATATGTGGACAACTTGGCCATCCTGTTAGCATGGGTATCCAAATGTTGATGTATCAACTAAATAGAATCAACTAATAACTCAACTCCATCAAATCAACCCTCTCCAGTAAAAGTCAGAGTACGCTACATCTGAAACTCCCTCGTTAGGTCATATATGCTCTTAAAATCCTTCCATCGGTTTTATTTCAAGAATTTCATAAAGCGGGTGAAGCCCTTTCATAACATATACCAATCTCCCTTACTAGGAGTTATATGGTCCTTAAGTTCTACTACTAAAAGACCATCTATAATAATCTCTATTTTTCATCATCTTAAAAATCATCCTCTTGGAGACCTAACACTACAATGCCAAATACAGGTATTATGGCTCATAATCTAACTTTAATAATATTATATAAATTAAGAATAACAACAACAATTAATTTCCCCAATTATCTCCACATGGACGAAACCGAGGTGCTTTCACTACCCTTAACCACCCTCCTCCTTAGGTATTGGTCATCTAAGAGAATTATCATTAATAAAGTATCTCATTTTGAAATAAAATTATTCAAATTATTATATCATTTTATAACATCTAATTTAAAATTAGAAACATTTACAATTTCACCTTCACCAAAAGGGAAAAAACATATTTTCAACAACTTATCCAAATCCAGTTTTTCCATGCATGCCCAGAATAATGCATGTCACAATATTATCCTAAGTGCCTTTAATAATTCAATATAAATCAACTCTCATTCCATACTAGTCCATGTGTTAATATTCATTAAAATTCAGAAACATAATATCATGACACTTCAAGTGTTTCACTCAGGGTGAACTAATATTCAATAGTAATAGTGAAAAACAATAAAAACAATTCCACCCCAGATTATCGGATTTTCCCCTATATGTGGGTTTGTTTCCCAAAATGAATGAGCTCATTAATGAGGCCCAAATATTCTTATTCTTATATCGACTATACATAAAAAATTATGAAAAAAAAGAATATAAAACTGGGATATAATACCACTTTTTAACATCCCACCCCATATTCCACACACCAGGGCCTAGATCATGTCGGTCACATGATCTCAAATGCACCTTCCAATACACAATGGGATTATGGCTAACATGGAGGGTCTGATAAGTCATTATTAGAGAGAATATTCACTATTTTATAGTATTAATATACCATCGTAAATAATTAAGAAAATAGAAAGCATATATAAATCCTTAAGCAATACCAATATATCAAGATAATCAACAGAAGAAATAGAATATCAAACGAAAATTGAAAACATTCCATGCTAATATAAGTTTCATGTGTCAAAATTAAAAAAAACTAATGGCACTAAAAACTCTAAAGAGTATATCAAACAATATTTTGTTCCCTCATCCAACCACTATCCTTGAAACATTAATCAAACATAAGGCCTTTGTTATTAAACTATCTTGCATAAATAAATTATACTTGGGTACTGATCAGGTATCCCATATAGAGTGTGAGTACAAATAATTAGGCCACCACATATGGTGTATAAAACACATCCCATCAATAATAGTGTATTAATTTATATAAATAATTATATATAATACATAAATAAATAGAATATGCCATTATTAAATATTTTTTATTTAACAACATAAGCCCCTCGAGTTCATGAGTACACCCGAACCTTAATAATTGATTTAGACCATTTCGATGTATGATCCATCCCCAAGGGATATCACATTTGAATGTCCATGTTACCATACCTTATACATTGTTGAATGTCAATGTTACCATTCAAAATTTAATATCACATCATTGAATGAGCATGTTTCCATTCATCATACCAGTTCAAATGTCCATGTTACTATTTACTATGTGATATCACATAATTGAATGATCTAGTTGAAATTCATAATACTTGGCCAAAATATTGAGGTTACCATTTAGAATTTAATAGCCTATAATAAAAAATATCACATGATTTCACATATATCAACCACAATTAATTAATTTATCAATTAATTAATCATAACCACAATTTCAAGATCTCTTAATTAATATTTCACTAATTATTTCATCTACTAAAATAAATATTTAATAATCAATATAAAATTAATTATCTCTAATAATATATAATTATGTCTCATAATTAATTCACAAAGTAATTATTTCAAACCATTTTTTTTCATATATCACAATTAATCCTTTGATTAATTATCCAAATTAGAAATAACAAACTTGATAAATAATAATGAAATTTATTATGAAAATGGGCATCCTATAAATATCATAATTATCATTGAAATAAATAATCAATTTTAACAATAAACTAATTAATCAATTGGCTATTCTCCAAATCACAAATCTCTAAATCTCAAAATTAATCCATCAATTAATTATCTAATTTGGTGGGCCTTAAATATCATAATTAATTCCCCAATTAATTATCTAAATTGATTTTACATTAATCTCATGATTAAATTCACAAACTATCATCTATTTATGTAATAATTCAATTAATCAATTGACCACATTAACTAACCCAATTTAGAATTTCATATTTATATAGTATTTTATAAATCCTAAAACATTCATACATGTATAAAAATCATGAATATTATAAATGAATATTATACCACCTACCTCATATCTTCAAAGAATAATTTCCACGTATAATACCCACAATAAAGTGCAGCACAATGACTAAGATCAAGGTCTGATTCTCAAAACCATAATTCAAGATTACCGAAATAAAAATATTGAAAATAGAGATCTAGATATAGCATCTTAGATCTAGATATCACCAATTATATATATATATATGTCCATTATATATGATTAAATATCATAAGGTAGTATGGAAGAACATGGGATGAATGTGGGAATAACCAGAGAAGAATTCACTTCCTAGGAGAGAAGAGGCCTTCGATAAATTCAATGATTTGTGAAGAACATAGTATAGGAGGGCCTAAAATTCAACTAGAGATCTTCAAAAATGTACTATAGGACTTAGGGCCTAATTGGGGTTTAAATAAAAGTGTTTTGGGGGTTCTATGATTTTTTTAAATTAAATGCTAATAAATTCCCTCATATAGTTGGAATGGCTATAGGGAATATTTTTTCCTAACCATGCAACAAACATGCATATTATATTTTATGGTTCACATTGTTTCCTAATAGGTCTCAAAATTAGAAAATACATTAACTAACCATGAAAACCCCAACTATCTAGGGATACATGTTATTCTGGTACGAGCATTTTTCTAAAATTTCTACCCAAACACACCCCATGTTAAAACCCAAAAGAAGATTACTCAAAACATAATAGAGGAGTACCTGTAAACATTACTGAGAAAACAATATAAAATTTTGGGATCTTAAACATTTATACATTTATTTAATGTATATAATAGAGATATGTTCTATAGAATATGTTTTATTAAATTGTGTCCCCAAGATTTATACAATTTTTTTCACAAATAAAAACTTCAATGACCCTGAAGCCAGTTTCCCAGAGACAATGTCTCTTTTATTACACTATTATAATATATTTTAAATTAAATTCTAATTTGTGGAATAATATCATAGTATTTATAAACTATAAATGTATATTATACCCATATTTTGAAAAAATATACATTAATTTTTTCTATAATATCATTATTCCACTCTATCATATTTCAAAATATCAATAATTGTACACATCATGGATTACTGGAAAGGACAAAAAAACATGGGGAATTCAAATTCAAATTAAGTGTTTTGTATGAAAAATGATATCATGAATTAATATAGAAACGTACATAATAAAACACACATTTCATGTAATATTTAAAATGAGAATGATGTGCATCCATAGATAATAAATCAAAGAAAAAACCTAATTGGTAATAATAAATTTGAAAAGGTAAGTAATTATAAACATATTCCATTTAATCATTAACATGAATATCACAACTCAATAAAGCATAATAAAAAAAATCAAAATAACTAAAAATACAAGAAATTTAAATAACAACTGGTAATGACATGTTTCCAAATATAATATCATTTATAAAATATATTGAATAATAATAATTTAATTATTAATGATTGAAATTATTAATTATTGGTTGTTATGAAATAAGGCATCTTGATATATTGTCCATCAATACATTTCACATGAAAAATTAAAACTATAAGAATAATCCCATTTAATACCAGCTTACTGATTTTATTAATGAGACCATTGATGCATCGATCGGAAATATATAATGAGGGCCACCTATATATTCTTGTCCAAATGATTTTTTATATATCATTTATTATACTTAATTCATTAAAAATATTCCTTAACATTAAAAATCATTACTTCAGAATGAATATAAATATTCATTTTATCCCTAGTTAATTAAATAACATTAAATGATAAAATATATGTGGAAACTAGATACAGTTTATGGAAGAAGAATATCTTTTATAAATAATGATGATATATACAATAAATATAATGTCCAATGTTCAATGGAAACTAAATAATTCAATGGAAATTTAATAAATAAAAAAATTAATCAATGAATTTTATGTCAATAATTTCCATTGACAAGTTGATCATAAACCTTCCATAAAAAGAGTAATATTGGTATCAATACAAACAATCATGAGTGGTTTATAAGTAAAATAATTATTTTTTATTTTATTAATATAAATGCCATAAAAATATCTTTTATAAATTCAAGATGAAAATATCATTTCATTTTTAAAAAACACTTTTAAATGTAAATGTTCAGAAAGGATTAATAATATTCAATTATTTTAACATAACCATTGAAAATTATTTCAGAAAAAATTGAAAATTTATTGGTCAGGTAGATAAAAAATTCAATACATTACATACATATTTATAAGAACATTCCTTTTACTTTTTTAGTAAATTCTGAACAATCATTATTTGGAAAATTACCTGATGATTTAAATAAAAATATTTATAAAAATCCTAAAATAGATAAAAATGTATTTAATAAATCATTTTTTGAATGTGGAAAACATTTTTTTAATTAGTTTGCAGAAACATGGTTCTGGAAGAAAAATAAGTTTATATTGAAGTGATAAATGATTTTGTATTTTACTAAACAAATTATCTATAATTTTAAGAAATAAATGGCAAAAAATTGTTCTATCAATTGAAAAATTCATTAATAAATAGTTTACAAGAAAATTATATGGGTTTATTATCTAATGATGAAAAAATTTCATTCAATTATATTTAATAAAAAATAATCTCCGTTAAAAGGGTATAGTGAAATAAACCATTGAAAATATCATAAAGTTGAATTGATAATTAACCATAAATATTTTTTTTAGAAATTTTAAACCCACATTAATCAGGTGGATATAAATGATATTTTAATCTAAATCAAATATTCACATAGTCATATAAAAAAAGAATGAGAATGCTTTATATAACAAAAAGAAAAGAAAATGAGTTATAAAATTTGTCAGCACTTGGTATCATTTAATTGAAATCCCAATGAATAAATAATTTAAATTTGAAGATAAATATACCTTATATTTTGAAGGATAAATGATATTACATGTAAATGGAGAAAAGTTTACACCATATAAAAGAACACTAATTTGCAACAAGAAAATATGCCTCAATGAAGGAGAATTAAGATGAAGACCCTTACAAAGATCATATCTATTATGTGGGGATTAATCAACGAATTGATTACTTGTATCAAGTGTAAATAAACATAAAAACTAAAAAAATAAAAAAAATTCAAATACAAGTACACATATAACATTATAATTAAATAATATATTGAGTATAATTTTATCACAATGAATTGAAATTTTGTTTTAAATCCCTTAATACAAACTTACTTTTGGTTTAACATGATTTAACATACGTTATAGTGATTGTAAACATTTTATTAACCTATAAAATTTCCATATTTATATTTATAATATGATATAATATCTGTTTATAATTCCTTATCACTCATTTATTAATAAGAATTCATTATTTTTATTGTTTTGGGTCATAACTGTTATGTTTCTGCACTTTTACTTTTTTCATGAAAGATACGGTTCTTGTGAATATACAAATTTCCATATTATAAAAATAATAATTATGAGTTAAATATAATATTTAAATCTTAATTATAATTTTAAAATTAAAAATTAATGGTGGTTTTTTGAAATGAAATATGTTATAATAATACAAATGATATGTCGTAATTACACACAGATAACATTTCCATTTTTCAATGATCATTACAGAGAGGAGAAAAATAATATATAATATTTAAGGCATGATATTAATATAAAATATAAAATATTAATTATTTTAATATATATATACATATCATCCATAGGTGGTTGTGATGAAATTTTTGTCACGTAACATCAAGAAGGGGGTACTCCCCACATATAGGAATGATGTTATCATCTTAAAGTTAGTAAAAATGTTTGGAATAAAATGATAAATTATCTTTTAATAGTTAAATATATTTCATGAATGTTATAATTATTTCATGTATATTTACCATCAATGTAAACCTTTATTGAAAAACACACCACATCGCTTCGTGATGTGGAAGTTAACCATACACACGAATGATGTTATCATTTCCCATATAGAATTGAAAGTAAAAATGTATATACATATTTTATAATTAAACTATATGTATAATTTTGTTTTAAATAACTTGTATATTTTTTATATCCATCAACATAACCAACTATGATAGGTTTTCATGTGGAATGTTTTACATTTTTTTGTGAGGCAACAGTCCGTCGTACACACAAGCGGCTCTATTATTTCCCATTTTAGGGAAGAGAAATTGGATAAAGCTAATTAACATAAAATAATAAAAAATATTTTTAGGTTATTTTCTTTTTTATTATTATATAGGAATAAATAAATGATATTTTGTGGATGTTGAAGAAGAAATAAAAAAATAAAGAGTTTAAAAGATTACAACTTATTAGACTACCTCTTTATGATTATACGAAAAGTATTCGTAGAATGGATTAGTGATAAAAAGAATTCTTGGATGATTTGATGGATGATTCCAAATTATTTGATAAGAGATTGGCCAAACAAAAATGGTATTAATTTTTGAATAATATTAAAGAGTGGGTGGCCTTTTATAAGTGACGTGTGTGAGATACTTGTATTTTTTGAAAAGAAAAATGTGTAACCACATTTATCAAATGATAAAAGGGTAAAAAAGTAATTATATATATTTATACATTATGAGGTCAAAATATGTCCAAAAAATATATTTTATAAAATATTTTATGTCATTTTAAAAAATATTATTTTGTTTTTCACATGGTAAAAACATTTCTTCATTAACCCTAGTAAATAATTTTTATTATTTTCACTATATATTTTTGTCAAAAATAAATTATAATTCTTAAAAAATATAAATTATTATGTTTAAAAATATATAATTCATTTTTCTAAATTTTACTCATATATGTGAATAAATAAAAATAAATATAAATGATGTAGTAACAATGTTAAAGTGTGTTTTTAAACAGTAAATATTCAAACCTTTAGAATGATTTTATGTTAAAAATAAATATGAAAATTATTTCAAAAATAAAAGTTACAGAAATAGATATATAATTGAAATATTTTTAATTTTAGCCCAATTAAAAATTTAATTCAAATTTATATGTAATTTAATTAGAAAGACGGTTTTTAACTAAAATCTAATATTTTTCACGATTCATGAAAAAAATCCAAAAACTATACAAAAGGAATCCTAAGATAATTTTCATTTGTTGATTTCAAAAATTAATATTACTTTTTCTAATAAATTTTCTATAATTATTAAAAGTTAATATTTAATTATGTTACAAAATAATCAGTAAATCGCCTTTTCAAAAAATACATTTAAAAAAAATATTCTTTCATTTAGAAGTCTCTTATTTTATTAATAAGAAATATATAACCAAAAGTTTACTAATTTTTTTAGTACTATTAATACCAAATAATTTAATGTATAGTTTATAATGGAATATTATATTACTATTCATTTGGACATAGGATTGATAGTTCAACAAGTTATCGAAGAGATTGAATTTAAAGAAATATATTTAGTGGGTTGTTTAATCTTAGTGTTTTATGTCACATACGATATAGAGTAAAATTTTATTATTTTAGAGTTTTTGTATGTTAAACGTAATATTATTTTATGGATTTAATTATAAGGATATAAAAGAATTATAATATACAATTTTTTTCTATTTGTATTGTCTTTCAAAGGGTTTTAGAAGAAATATTTTTACAATTTTTATATTGAATGCTAGGATAAACCAAAAAAAGGATATTATTTTTTTAATTTATATAATAGAAAATATTGTTCCAACTACTATAAACATGATTTTATATTTCTAATTATTTATATAATTAAATATTTTTATTATGGAAAATTTCTAATTCCCTTTTTCTAATCATTTTGTAAAAGGGTTTTAAATGGAATAGACATTCTTATATAGGGGAATGTTTTTATTACAGTTGAAAATAAGGTTTTTTATAATTATAATGATTGGAAATGTATTTATTATTTTTTTATTATGTTATGTTTTTGGGGAATTTTTCTTATGAAATTTGAGCCTGATATGGAACATGATGATGGGTGAGCATGATATTTCTCTCCAATACTTCAGGTAAATTGAATATGTTATCTGGTCATGGCTCTATCTTCATTGATTTTTCGAATTTACCAGGTTGGTTGTTATGCTTTTATTATTTATTGTAATTGTGTTTGTAATATTTACATTAAACTTATTTCCCATTTTAGATAAATGATTTATCTACAATTTAAATTAGTTTTCACTAAAATAACATGATTTTTAAAAGAAAGATAATGAGTTGTGGTTTAAAAGAATGTTTATGATACTTTATTAAGGGTAAAATGTGTATATTTTTAAAAACATTTCAATAATGTTTTTATGGTTTTAATAACACCTTAATGTTTTTTTTCCGTTATGTTTTCTTATGAATTTTTTTCAATGATATTGGTCGTGAAGATTATTTCTATGGTAAGAAAATGTTTATTTAATCTCAATTAATATTATGAAATATGAAATTTTTTATATTAAGTATTTATGGTCAAATGAGTTTATATCATTCATTTAATATGTCCCTTAATGATATTGTTGTTCTCATAACACATTTTGAAATGTTTTACAGATAGTTTTAATGATTATTATAGACAATGACGTGGTAAATACCAAAATTGTGTAGATATTTCATGAAACGAAAGCTTTATATAACAAGAAAATAATATATTTTTAAAAAATATATATTAAGTGGAATTTCATTTATTTCTATAATATTTATTTATGTAACTCTTATGAAATAATTATATAATACTCTGAAATTAAGAGTTCATTGGGAATGAATGGAAATGAATTATTATCCAAATATAAAATTTATATATATATTTAAAACCATTTCCTTATATACATTGATAAAAACATAATTAATAGAGATTATTTAATTCAATATAATAGTAATAAATTAATAAAATACCTTGACATTGTATTTCCATTAAAACCTTGATAGAAATTAGGAGATATAATTTCAAAATCTTACGATACATTATAATGAATATATTTAATATATTTTGGTAAATTTCATAAGGATATCAAGGTATGTATATCGTTTTGATATAAAAAATAATGTCTTTTATTTTATAACACAGAATAAAATGAAGTCATTTAGATGTTCAAGAAAATAAATAACCACAAGAGTTATGAAGAAGTGTATCGTTGTGGTACGAAAGTATATATTGAGTTAGATAAATATTCCCATGGATTATTATACATGAAAGGAAATATAGAAATGAAATATTAATAAAAAAATGATGAAGGATGAAATAATATACAAAAAACCACTTGGGAGATTTTCTAAATTAAACACATAGAAAATTTCCTCAATGAAAATAATAAATCAATCAATTTGAAAATTTATCCAATCAATAACATGAATGTATTGGGGGAATGAATAAGGTAACCAATAATGTAACACCCCATGTAAATAAAGAGTATAACATTTTCACATTTATCCATATTTGTGAATAAAATATTAATATAACTTTAAAGGGGACACTATGATCGATGGCGTACCAAACACGCAACAATGAGTTTCTTGGGAATCTTACATTGCACTCTAATAATAAAATAATATTATTTTAAATGGTAGTTAACGCCTAGCTGTTGTGATTATGGAAATGAATAGAACTAACTACAAAATGACTATATATGTTTGTCAAATATTTTTACTTTTTACAATAAATGTTAGAGGATTAAAAATGAAAATGAATCCAATTTTAAGCGTAAACATTCTAATATTTTTTAAAGGGTCGATTAACCGCCTTTTGATGGTGATCCTATTTTTAATCCACACTTTTACAATTTTATGTGTTATATTTGACAAAATAAAATTCTTATTTTTAATCGGGACATCAAAATTTACATTGTGTAAATTTTTGGTATTTTTCTGATAAAGTTCATTTTTTAATGAATAGTGAAAAATGTTGTATTTTAATTCAAAACCACTTTTTAATCTAATTTATTTATATTATTAGATTATCTTTTGAATTGGTTTTAAATAGATATTATAATATATTTTTACCATTTAATCCAATAGTGGTCGTTGGAATTAATTTCACTTTGAAATCAGACATAAACTAGTGTCAATCTTTTGATATATATTGTTTCATAAAAACACGCTATTTGACTTGACAGCCGGAATTAATTATTAAATTAATCAATTTAACAAATATGTATTTAATTTTGTAAAACAGACATCATTTTTGTATTCGGATTATCAAATATAGCTTTGGGTGAAGTTTTGGGATTTTTCCGAAAAACTTCAATTTTTGATGAATAGTGAAACCACTAAGTGGTACTTATAAAAACTGATTTTCCGTTTAAATGAAAATTTACCACCTTTTTGTTTTGAATTTCAAAAATAAGACATACATGGTTGTCATTAAGAAGTAAAATGTGGTTCAATGAGATTAAAATAATTTTTTGGTGAATAGTAACTTATTAAGTTTTTAATCGTGATTAGAGGTAATTATTGTAGTTTAAGGTAAAAATAATGTTTTAATAATATGAGATGAGCATGACACATGTCCTACCCTCATTGGATGTCTCATGGCCAACCAACACAACCCATGGGTCAACTTGGGGACCCAATGGAGCCACTTTGGTTGGGAAATGTCAAAAATAACTTTTTATTTAATGTTAAAGTAAAAATGAAACAAACATGAAATGTTTTAATAAAACAATTTTTTCATGGGGTTATACAAGTCATATTTTTGACTATAAATATCCATTAGAAAGATAAAAAGATTTCCTACATCATAGTAGTTTTTTAATAATTTTTAGATATTAAATAAATTAAATTATTTATGACATCATGATGATGCAGCGATGACCTCATTATTTAACGATTTAAATAAAATGAAAAGATAATGTAAAATCTATTCCCTAAACATGTCCAAAACCTATTTTAAGGGTTTATTTCGAACCCTTATCACCTTATCCTCTAAAAAAATCATTTTGGGACCTTTAAAATCCGAAAATCATTTGAAAATAAATTAACCTTTTATCACTTTCCAAGAGTGCCCCTCCTCTCCCCTTATAAAAGGCTCCCACCTCTACCGCTTTACCCACACCTCCAAAGCCTTTGGATCGGACACCTCCTGCCCATTTTGCCTCTCCACATCACTATATTACTCCTAGAGGCCTCACTTTGGGCATAAGTCTTCCCATGGAAGCCTTTGAGCCCAAATCAAAAAGAGTTACCCGATTTTAAGGTAATGTCTTCATTTGAGTTCTTTTGTTTTATTTTGCTTCTCCAACCCCCTAAACTCTTTTTATTAATTTATTTTGTAACAAATATAGTATATTAAATATAATATGATGTTTTTATAAAAAGGATTAGAGATACAGTTACACACACCATCATCTAATGGTTTAAGAACATACTGTTTCTGTGGATGGCGAATTTCTGCCTCACGAAATGATGATTGTTCAATGCTCGTATAACACCTTCAAAGGTGGCCATTAAGATGTCACTATATTTATATATGATATATAATATTCTTATTTTTTTCTTAAGCTTCTGTATTTTTCATTTATGGAATACCTTTATAGATTCCATTATGGGTAAACGCGATATCTTCATTTTAGGAAGTGTGGACTACCGCCCCCTCAAAGTGATTTGATTCGTTAATACCATATGTGGTATGTATAAAGGATATATTTAATGATATTATATTTAATACTATACTATAATTAAAATACTATTATGTATCATTATGTTTTAATTCCATTAAATATGAAATAGAAATGGAAGTAGCGTTCATGCGTACGTACGGCTTACCGTCTCCATGAACGGTGCATTTCATTTCTTAACTCTATATGTTATGTGATATTATAAATACAAGAATATACTGGATATATATGATATATATGATATCTAAATCATCAATAAAATTCTGGATATAATGGATATTTTACCACACGAACAACTTGTATTTATAAAGAGTTTATTTTTGACTCAAGTAACAATGATCGATAAAATGTCCATTATTAACTTAAATAATTACATAGTGTTCATAACATGCAAATAAGTGATATAAAAGGAATAATGAACTTTGAAAAGGTTCTTAAGCAAGTATAAATTAACTCAAGTCTATTATTCAGGACATTAAAGAAAGATCGAGTCAAGTCGGACCCAAGGGAAGGGATCCTACGCCTCTCTTTCTTTTTATGTACACTCTTTTATGTCATTTCTTTTAAGCTCATATTTATTATTTTTGGGGATGTTACTTTATATTCCTCATACTATAATTTTTATGGTCATATTATGAGAGACTCTATTTGATCTCATAAATCCATTTTTGGAAGTTTTAAGTGGCGCTGTTAGGCTACCGAGTTTTCGTAAGTGATTTTTCATCACACTTTTATTCTCGTGACATTTATGCTACATTTGACACTATTTCCATTGAGTGGTGTATGTACTGCCCATAATTATACACTTTGTGTAGTATAATTTCATTTATGGGTATTTACATCTTCATTGTATGACCCTTCTTCAATGGGGTGTACGTTTCGAAAGTTATCTAAGTCGGTAAGGGAACCATTCACCCTCCTCTTTTAAAAAGACATATTTTGTTATGTATTTTAATTAACATAATTTTATGATGGGATATGTTCTTATATATCCTTATTGATTTAAATTTTGTGAACAAGTGATGAGATACCCTTTTTATCTCTCATCAAATATTTTTCGGAATTTTGAAGTGACGCCGTTAGGCTGTCAAATTTTTGCAAGGGAACTTCTTATCCCAATTTTGATTCTTTGGGATAAACTTGTACACCTTGAATATGTCGTTCTATGATTATGTGTGAATGTCCTCTAATTGTTATACAGTTAATAACCACTTATATTTCTTGTAATCATTTTTCACACATAATTATGTAACTGATTTATCCTTAATCCAAGGATACCGTCTTTGTAGGGGACTTCATCTCAATCTCCTTTCATTGAGGCATATTTTGTTTTATACACAACTTTATTTTATACGGTGTATAAACCCCTTTGACTTTTATGCTTATTCAAAAGGAATCTTTCTTATATGAAGTGTTTTACTAAAAGACAAAAGGGAATGTTTTTCTTGTCGTATGTATGCGGCGACAACGACTTCTCCGCCGCAGTGACCACTATTTGAGTTTAGGCTTACTCTACAAGACATATCTTATTTTTTAAAGAAAAATAAATACCATGTTTTACTTTTCTTTTATTATGGTATTGAAAATGGTTTTCATAATGTTTTTATATCAATGTTTTTTATTGATATCTTGTGATTGAAAGGATGAAATGTTATGTTTCCTTTATGCATGTTTTATGTGATAAGATTATTTTATGGTTTTTGGGCATTTTTATGAATACGGGGGGTTCCATGATAAACTAAGGGTGGGTGAGCCCGATATAGCTCTCCAATGCATTGGGTAACGCGAAGGAGTGAAATGTTAAGGTTTCTCCGAAGAGATTTAGGGTATATACTATGATGGGTATTCTAAACGTAACCAAGAGGGTTACTCCCTACGTATGAATGTTATGAATTCCTCAAGTAACCTTTTATGTCTTATGATTTCCATGATGATTTTATGAGGTATGTTAAAGTGCCAATGTTTTATGGGTAAAGTATGATTTCACTCTTATGTATATATGTACTCATGTTTCCTTTCCATACTTTTTATAACCCTTACTGAGCTTTTTATGCTCATGCCAAGTTTTTGAAATGTTTTTCACAGGTCAAGGGAAAGGTACGTTATGTGATGATAGTGTCAAGGAAGTGTCAAGAAAGAATCCATGTTTTATTTTAAATATGTTTCTGTTGATGGGAATAAGGAAAACTGTCTTTTATATAACCACTTTGTTTAAATGTGGAATGTAATGCAAGTTTCATGATCTAATTCTCTAAAACTCAAAACCTGAAAAGATCCTCTGTGTGTAATATTGTAATAACTCAAAATTAAGTAAGGTTTAAGGCTGGGGACTTATAGTTGTTATAAGAGGTCGGTTTAGATAACTTTAGAGGTTAGGATATTCTCTAAGAATAAGTGACATTACCATAATGGTTAGGATTTCAGAAAGAGTCCTAGTTTTAGATAAAGTGAATTAGTAAGTATATCTTAGTGTTTATCTTCCTCATTAGTACATGATGGTTTTATTAATATACTCACACTGACCTTATTGGTTTTAGTAAATGGATGGATCTAGCAGGAACCAAAGTAACAGTGGATGTGAAGGAAACTATGACAGTTTTTTTAGCGAGCAACTGAATTATATGGGAGCTGCAATGAGAACTCTTGTGTTTATCCTCAACCAACTATCTGGAGTCATGATTGACCACCTAAACCTTGGTGATTTCTACAAGGAATCATATAGGAGGGAAACAAATCCCTACAGAACTACGGGTAATAATAATAAAGTTAAGTGTCTTCAAAAACCTATGTGTCAAAGATGTGGAATGAAACACCAAGGAAAATGTTTTAAAGGGACAAAAATATGCTATAGATGTGGAAATGAAGGTCATAAAGCAAGAACCTTCCATGGAAAAAGGAAGAATCAAGTTGACTCAAGGAAAGGGAAAGAACTTCTTTCTGAGGGATCTGTTGAATGTTTTAAATGTGGTGTGCATGGTCATTATGAAAACACATGTCCTATGAATAAGTTTCGTGAACGGGATCACCAAGATTGTACGAATACTTGTTTACCAATACCTAATGCCATTCCAATTTAGGATGAAGAAACTGACAATGACCAATCAATGATATGGACTATTTCATAACTTTAGTTTTTCTATTTTGGAATATTCATAAATGATTCATGATTTTGTTTGTAGGAATGAAGTATTTCAAAATAAGTTGGAAAGTAATCGTTAATGGATCATGAAGAATGGTGAATGAGTAATAAGTCAACATATATGTGCTTCAAGAGTTATGGTGAAATTCTTAAGAGTATTATGTCTCTTTTGATGATGGGGTTAAATTAGAAGACTTTTTATAGTATGTGTAACCCTGATGTTTGATATATGAAAATTTTATTTGAAGAATAGTAATTAGTTATTTTGTGGACATAGTTATAAAGAACCATTTGGGTTTATATGATCCTTACTGTTGAGGTAATTATGGGTTACTATATGTTATGATGGAAGTGAAAGGCATGAGATAAAATTGAGGTTAATTTATGTTATGGTTATTTTTTATGATTGTATCACTTCATGGGAATGATTTGAGAATTATATAGTTTTGGGAAAAGGACAACACGCAGACCGTGTGACAACCCGTCGGGTCGGACAAAGCTGCGAGAATCGAACCCACAACCAAAGTGCCACTGGTATTTATCACCTACCACTGGACTACGTGAAGTCCCTGGTTAGTTTGACTGATTCTTTTTAGTTAGATGATTTTATGAATTAAGAGTAAGTTGATTTTGGGTTATCTATGGATATTTATTAACCTATCATGGAGGATATGTGATTAGGTTAATTACTTTTCAATACGAGACATTAAGAGCAACTGATGTTGTTTGGAGATAAATGTTACGATTTAACTTGGAAGACTATGTGACTAAAACCTTCAAATATTTGGGTTTAAATATTAGTTTGGTTTAATTTGAAGGATTTTATGGACAAATTTTTTATCGAATGGTCGTCGTTGAACATTGGGTTTTGTTGGAAAAATTTTGGAGATTAATAATAGATTGTCTTTTTATAAAGGGTTATCCTTTTCTGGATTATCTAATATTGTACTAACCTTTTTGGTT
This sequence comes from Viscum album, assembly GCA_963277665.1. Classification (NCBI taxonomy): domain Eukaryota; kingdom Viridiplantae; phylum Streptophyta; class Magnoliopsida; order Santalales; family Viscaceae; genus Viscum; species Viscum album. The sequence continues at coordinate 1,540,802,896 of OY728150.1, forward strand.
TTGGTTTTGGTTTTGGTTAAAGTCTAAAGACATGGGAAGTATATAGTTCTCTATTTTGAATTTGGTGATTCTCTATAAATTGATTATAGTACTCTTAATGTGAACAAGTCTTCCTAAATACTCGTCTTTTGGAGAAAATATGAGTTTGTGTGAGGAATCTAATAAAAGTTGAAAGTCAACATGATATGTGATTATGTTTCCTTATGAATAAATTCCTCAATAAAAATTCACTTAAAACAAAAATTTTGTCTTTTAACTTTTCCTACTGGGGAATCGAATACCATTTAACCCATCATAAGTTTGTGATTTTCTTGTGGTTAACTTTCTCCTAATCATGTTTTCTATCACTCTCCATCAGAACATGAACCTATGTTTTCTCCTCCATGTCCATATTTTTCTACATGGAATCCTAGTATGGGTTAACTCGGGTGACCTCTGTACTTATCTTTCTTTATTTTAAAGTGATTTTTTTACTGACTCGTGTTCCGATGTGGGATTTTCAATGAAGATTCCAAGGCCAATTTTAAAATTGCGAGGACGCAATTCCAAAAAAGGGGGGAAGGATGTAACAACCTAGGTAAATAAAGAGTATGACATTTTCACATTTATCCATATTTGTGAATAAAATATTAATATAACTTTAAAGGGGACACTATGATCGATGGCGTACTCAACACGCAACAATGAGTTTCTTGGGAATCTTACATTGCACTATAATAATAAAATAATATTATTTTAAATGGTAGTTAACGCCTAGCTGTTGTGATGGTGTAAATGAATAGAACTAACTATAAAATGATTACATATGTTTGTCAAATATTTTTACTTTTTACAATAAATGTTAGAGGATTAAAAATGCGAATGAATCCAATTTAAGCGTAAACATTCTAATATTCTTTAAAGGGTCGATTAACCACCTTTTGATGGTGATCCTCTATTAAATCCACTTTTTGAGAATTTTATGTGTTATATTTGATAAAATAAAATTTGTATTTAGAATCGGGACATCAAAATTTACTTTGTGTAAATTTTTGTTATTTTTCTGATGAAGTTCATTTTTTTAATGAATAGTAAAAAATGTTGTATTTTACTTCAAAACCACTTTTTAATCCAATTTATTTATATGATTATATTATATTTTGAATTGTTTTTAAAGTGATATTAGAATATATTTTTACCATTTATTTCAATAGTGGTTTTTGGAATTAATTTCACTTTGAAATCGGACTTAAACTAGTGTCAATCTTTTGTTATATATTGTTTCATAAAAACACGCTATTTGACTTGACAATAGGAATTAATTATTAAATTAATTAATATAACTAATATGTTTTCAATTTTTTAAAATAGACATCCGTTTTGAATTCGGAATCTCAAATATAACTTTGGGTGATGTTTTGGGATTTTTCTGAAAAACATCAATTTTTGATGAATAGTGAAACCACTAAGTGGTACTTATAAAAACTGATTTTCCATTTAAATGAAATTTTACCACCTTTTTGTTCTGAATTTCAAAAATCCAACATAAATGGTTGTCATTAATATGTAAAATTTTGTTCAATGAGATTAATATTAAGATTTTAATCGCGATTAGAGGTAATGTGTGTAGTTTAAGGTAAAAATAATGTTTTAATAATATGAGATGAGCTTGAAACATGTCCTACCCTCATTGTATATCTCATGGCCGACCAAGAAAACCCATGGTTCAACTTGGGGACCCCATGGAGCCACTTTGGTTGGGAAATGACAAAAATAACTTTTTATTTAATGTTAAAGTAAAAATGACAAAAACATGAGATGTTTTAATAAAACAATTTTTTCATGGGGTTATACAAGTCAGCTTTTTAACTATAAATATCCATTAGAATGATAAAAAGATTTCCTACATCATAGTAGTTATTTTATATTTTTTAGACATTAAATAAATTAAATTCTTTATGACATCATCATGATGCAGCGATGACCTCATTATTTAACGATTTAAATAAAATGAAAAGATAATGTCAAATCTATGCCTACACATGTCCAAAACCTATTGGAAGGGTGGATTTTGAACCCTTATCACATTATCCTAGAAACACTTCAATGTGGGACCTTAAAAAACCGAAAATCATTTGAAAATAAATTAACCTTTTATCACATTCCAAGAGTGCCCCTCCTCTCCCCTTATAAAAGGCCCCCACCTCTGCCTCCTTACCCACACCTCCAAAGCCATTGGCTCGGACAAACCCTGACCATTTTCATCTCCACATCAGTCTCTTACTCCTATAATCCTCACTTTGTTCAGAAGTCTTCCCATGGATGCCTTTGAGCCCAAATCAAAAAGAGTTACCCGATTTTAAGGTAATGTCTTCACTTGAGTTCTTTTGTTTTATTTTGCTTCTCTGACCCCCTAAACTCTTTTTATTAATTTATTTTGTAACAAATTCAGTATATTAAATATACTAGGATGTTTTTATAAAATGTATTCGAGATACACTTACACACACCATCATCTAATGGTTAAAGAACATACTGTTTCTGTGGAGGACGAATTTCTGCCTCACGAAACGATGATTGTTCAACACTCATATAACACCTTCAAAGGTGGCCATTAAGATGTCACTATATTTATATATGATATATAATATTCTTATGTTTTCCTTAAGCTTCTGTATTTTTCATTTATGGCATACCTTTATGGATTCCATTATGGGTAAACGCGATATCTTCATTTTAGGAAGTGCGGACTACCCCCCCTTAAAGTGATTTGATTCGTTAATACCATATGTGGTACGTATAAAGGATATATTTAATTATATTATATATGATACCATACTGGAATTAAAATACTATTATGTATCATTATGTTTTAATTCCATTAAATATGAAATAGAAATGGAAGTAGCGTTCATGCGTACGTACGGCTTACCGTCTCCATGAACGGTGCATTTCATTTCTTAACTCTATATGTTATGTAATATTCTAAATACATGAATATACTGGATATATATGATATATATGATATCTACATCATGAATACAATTCTGGATATAATGGATATTTTTCCACATGAACAACGTGTAAATATAAAGAGTTTATTTTTGACTCAAGTACCAATGATCGTTAAAACGACCGTTATTAACATAAATAATTACATAGTGTTCATAACATGGTAATAAGTGATATAAAAGGAATAATGAACTTGAAAAAGGTTCTTAAGAAAGTATAAATTAACTCAAGTCTTATATTCAAGACATTAAAGAACGATCGAGTCAAGTCGGACCCGAGGTAAGGGATCCTACGCCTCTCTTTCTTTTTAAGTACACTCTTTTATGTCATTTCTTTTAAGCTCATATTTATTATTTTTGGGGATGTTACTTTATATTACTCATACTGTAATTTTTATTGTCATATTATGAGAGACCCTATTTGATCTCATAAATCCATTTTAGGAAGTTTTAAGTGGCGCTGTTAGGCTGCCGAGTTTTCTTAAGTGATTTTTCATCACACTTTTATTCCCGTGACATTTATGCTACGTTTGCCACTATTTCCATTGAGTTGTGTATGTACTGCCCATAATTATACAAATTGTGTAGTATAATTTCATTTATGGGTATTTACATCTTCATTGTATGACCCTTCTTCAATGGGGTGTACGTTTCGAAACTTATCCAAGTCGGTAAGGGAACCTTTCACCCTCCTCTTTTTAAAAGACTTATTTTGTTATATCTTTTAATTCACATAATATTATGATGGGATATGTTCTTATATATCCTTATTTATTTAAATTTTGTGACCAAGTGACAAGATACCATCTTTATCTCTCATCAACTCTTTTTCTGAATTTTGAAGTGACGCCGTTATGCTGTCAAATTTTTGCAAAGGAACTTCTTATCCCAATTTTGATTCTTTGGGTTAAACTTGTACACCTTGAATATGTCGTTCTATGATTATGTGTGAATGTCCTATGATTTTTATACACTTAATACCCACTTATATTTCATGTATTCAATTGTCACACATAATTATGTAACTGATTTATCCTTAATCCAAGGATACCGTCTTTATATGGGACTTCGTCTCAATCTCCTTTCATTAAGGCATATTTTGTTTTATACATAACTTTATTTTATACGGTGTATAAAACCTTTTGAATTTTATGCTTATTCAAAAGGAATATTTTTTATATGAAGTGTTTTACTAAATGGAAAAATGGAATGTTTTTCTTGTCGTATGTATGTGGCGACAATGACTTCTCCGCCGCCGTGACCATTATTTGAGTTTCGGCTTCCTCTAAAAGCCATGCCTTATTTTTTAAAGAAAAATAAATACTATGATTTACTTTTATTTTTTTTGGTATTGAAAATGGTTTTCATAATGTTTTTATATCAATGTTTTGTATTGATATCTTGTGATTGAAAGGTGGAAATGTTATGTTTCCTTTATGCATGTTTTATGTGATAAGATTATTTTATAGTTCTTGGGCATTGTTATGAATACTGGTGGTTCTGTGATAAACTAAGGGTGGGTGAGCCCGATATAGCTCTCCAATGCATTGGGTAATGCGAAGGAGTGAAACGTTAAGGTTTCTCCAAAGAGATTTAGGGAATATATTGTGATGGGTATTCCAAACGTAACCAAGAGGGTTACTCCCTACGTAAGAATGTTATGAATGCTTCAAGTTAACTTTTATGTCTTATGATTTCCATGATAATTTGATGATGTATGTTAAAGTGCCTATGTTTTATGGGTAAAGTATGATTTCACTCTTATGTATATATGTACTCATGTTTCCTTTCCATACTTTTTATAACCCTTACTAAGATTTTTATGCTCATCCCAAGTTTTTGAAATGTTTTTCACAGGTCAAGGGAAAGGTACGTGATGTGATGATAGTTTCAAGGAAGTGTCAAGAAAGAATCCAAGTTTTATTTTAAATATGTTTTCGTCGATGGGAAGAATGAATATTGTCTTTTATATAACCACTTTGTTTAAATGTGGAATGTAATGCAATTTTCACGATCTAATTCTATAAAACTCTAAACCTAAAAAGATCTTCAATGTTTAATCTCGTAATAACTCAAGATTAAGTAATGTTTAAGGCTGGGGCCTTATAAATATGATTATGGAAATATCTAGTTACACACAGTGAACTACACATGCTATATTGCTTCTACTCCTAGAATATTAGGAACTATACATTTCAGTGTACCAAGTAAAAGATATTAAAGGGTAATAAACATAAAAAACCTAATAATAGGGACAAAGAAAAAAAAAATTCAGTCCCCACCATTTTTATTGGAATAATAAACTAATGTTGTGTAATGTGAAATCACTATTCACATAAAAATAGGGAAATATTTAATTAACATGGGTTATATGAATTCATTTATATCCAATATGTTTTATATAACTATTGAATCACATCCAAGATACATATATGTAATCATATCTATAAAAACACATAGTTATGTTATTATTATACTAGATCATGTAGATTCATCCATAGATACCTTATATATAATGATTCATCAAGAAGAACTATTAATTATTAATTTGATAGAATTTTAAAATATATCATGAATGTATTATCACTAATTAATTTTGGATCACATAAATTTAGTAGAAAAAATAGCTCTATAAAATTTTTTAATTGTCCTATGATTCTATTCTAATTCAATGATGTTATGAATCTCCATTATAAATTTAATTCAATGTTATGAGTGTTAATACCCATTAGTGAACCAAATTATCCTCCAATGGTTGAGATAAAAGAAAAACACTGACTTTTATGACACACCTAATTAGAATGAATGTACTTATTTATTCCTCATTGAATATCCCAGTCTGTTCAAAGATCATGAAGTGATATTATTTTATAGAAAATATACACAATCTGAATGGTTTATTAATGAGCCTCTACATGATGTACCTAATAGATGTTGGTGTTTTAATGAAGAAACAATAAGAGCAGATAGAGAATTTTTTTATCCACTATTCCACATGAACATAGGTTTTACAAGATCCTTTTTTGAGAATATAGGTGGGTCAAAATATATTATATCAACTACTGAGAGGTACAAATGATCACCATAATGAATAATTATTCACAAAAATGGATTAAATTTTTGATTGAAATATACTGAGGAGTTTAATCGTTATCATATTTTGTTATTAAATTCATATATCATCAACCAAGGGTCATGATACAATATATTTAATATATATCCTTTTAAATATTTCATGGAAACTATGAGTCCATAATGATTCTATTTGAATTAATAAATTCAATTGAATTCATCCTAGACATGATGAAATTTTTTTTATCAACTATGTTGATAAATTATTTGCGGTATTTATTTAAATATACCTCATGATATAGGAATAAAATGTGAAACATTGAAGTTTTTTCCTTAAGATATTACATAGGTAAAATTAATATGCTATGTTTAGGTGGTGTGAATTTTTGATGAAATTTTTTCCAATATTATTTAGAGTGATCACAATATATGGCATTTATATGAGACATTCAAATATAAATGAATGTAGCAAATGGACTTGGTAATTATGTTTTTAAAAGATAAATAGTTTTCATAGGTCAACCAGGTAATATTGGGTTATTGTGACAAATTTCCCATTTTTGTGTATACAGAAAATTATTTTAACATTAAAGGGATTAAAGTGCATATGGATAGGAGAATTTTTATAGAGATTTATATAAATGAATAATACACTAGTTAATACAACTATATACACACTTACTTCTTGTAGAGAAGTAATTTTGATATGAAGTTGTTCTATAATGATATCATGGGTTTCATAATAACGAAAAATGATAATGTGATTTCCTAAGCACCATGCAAAATTAATACCCATGAGAGAACTCTCAAATTCATATCCCAGAGATAGTATTTTTAATCATCACATGGAATATAAGAATTCATTAACTTTATATTGAGATAAGTGTGACCTTAATAATATACACAATAGATTGAATTATATGTTCTCATTGAACGAATTAAAATGAATTAATTAATATTGTTAGATATTTTTTTGGAAAATTAATTCCCAATTAAATACCATCTTAAATGGGAGAATATAGTAGTTGATTCTCATTAATTAAATGAATCTACCAAATTCTCTATGACGTGGATTGAGAATGACCCCATATTATTTGGATATAAAGCGTATGTATCTAAATAATATTATAGTGAGGAAGACAACCAACATTTCCCAAATTATTGATCAACCATATATCAATTAGAAAATCAAATTGTACCAATGGGATTATTGATTGATTCAAAATAATGCGAGTAAGACATAATGGGAAGAATTATGAATTCAACATTGGAAAATATGGAGTTATTACTTAATGAAAAACTATATATATACCTTAAAAAACCTATTAAATAAATGGCTCTTAGATAATTGAAATAACGCATCATTCACCATCAACCTAGGAATCAGAAACATTTACTAGTTTATTTTAGAAAATTTCATTCAATAATTCATAATGAAGTATATTTTTTAGTAAATATAAAAGTGGATTATATGCCAATATTTTATGGATGAGTGTTAGAAATCATAGAGGAATATAAAATTCTTACCCATATCGGAATTGAAATGGGGAGACATTTAACACCCCTAAAAAATTTATACCTAAAAGACTAAATGTTAGTACAAATATTGTTATGGAATAACAATCATTTCATGAGTCCACATGATTAAAAATCAACAAATATGCAAACCTAACTAAAAGTTGTGTCATGATGGATGATCTCATTGGATGTTTCCTTGGAGTGTGTAAGTGAAGATCAATCACAATGAAATGAAATGTATTGTAATGCTAGGATAATCATTCACTTGGACAATAACCCTTGAGAGGAATAGCCTGTAGTTTTATGGTAAGGAATCCATGGTGTTTAAGGAGGCCCCTAGAATCAAATTACCATGTTCATGGACAAGGGAGGTTAGATTTAATTTTTTTAATTAATCATTACTTCCTTATTTTAGGTGTGTCTTGTTATAAAATAGATTAGTACGATCATCCTAGATTAAGAGGCCGACCATGGAAAGGTGCCTGATCCATGTCATTCATGATGAAACATGATTTATCATGTGTATCTTGGATTTTAGACATGAAATTGAATTAATATTTGTTTTTATTTCATGTAGAATCAATTCTCAATGAGTGTCCTAATTATTATAGGGGTATAATTGTGTTTATAAGGAATATGTTGGGAAAGAACCAAAGTTGAAAGGTTTACCTACCCTATAACAACCTATAACATAACTGAATGATTTATAACTAGGTTTTCACATAATTACATTTCAAGGATGATTTTAGTTTGTTGATTTGGAAAATTAGGAAAAAAAACATGAATATCATACCCTTTCCACACAAATTGGAATCATACACTCAGTATCAATATTTATATAAAAATATGAAAAATAAATTTAAAATCACAATTCATTAATATCACATATATAGATTCAAAGTAGAATTCCATGACACCAAACCCAGGGGAACCACCCAGTCCAACAATTAAGGGGGATAAATAAGTAACCACGAGTCCCTCCTCCAGTAGGCCAGGGATTGGTGACTATAAATATAAGTATGTATATCTCAGAAATGTGATGCATTACCCTCTCCAATAATAGGATCTGGAGATATGAAAAATAAATTACAAGTAAATAAATGAAATATATGAATAAGAAAAAAATCATAGAATGAATGTATAACAAAAATAAATATAATTAAAATCATACATATAAATACCAATGTAAAAAATAAAAGAGAAATATAGCAACAACCCAAAGGTTCAAGCTAGTATTGTCCATTACGATCTATGCAATTTTCCTAAAAACCTCTAAAATAGTATGTATATACATAGGGTGATCATACATGTATAATTATTTGGGGAAAACAGAAATATCTCAAGCACATGTGAAATATGAATTCTAATGTACCATTGAGAGAACAACCGATCAAAAATCACTTAATATGTTACCTATTTAATCAAATTCTCTGCAAGACACACTCACTAAATAATTCAAGAAATTACAATAACATAGTAAGAAGAATATAGTGTAAAAGGGTAAACCCAAATGCTTTCTCTATTGATTTTATGCTCTCAAAACCAAACATAATATGTCTTGGAGCTGTCATATCTTCTATTTATTGCATCTGACCAACCACACCATGTAAATCAATCCATCATATCATATCTCACCCAAAGACCCCTACGCCATCAGATAAAAACCATAACCATAATATAAAGTCATCGAGAACATTAATTACATCAACATTATTGAATTTTTGACAATATAATATTTTAAAAGAACTGCATTTTCAATATCAAACATGATACACAATAATTATCCAAAAAATACCATTAAATATTCTTAGTTAAATATTTCCATTATAAACTAAAAATTTATATGGTGGGTATGAATATGGTTAATTTTTTATAAATAAATTAAAATATTATACATAATATAAACGTATTGATTAATGCTATGAAAATAATCATTTAATTTTTATTAAAATTATATTACACATAAAAAATATATTTTCTTTATAAAATGTTTTATATATTTTTTTTGCGAAAATACATTAAACTAATTTTTTTATTTTTTTTATTTTTTTTAAAATAACAACATTTTTGAAATAGTCATAATTGAACTATCTTAGGGGTCATTTCTAGGATTTTAAAGTAATATTTTTTAAATTAATAGGTGAAAATATTTCTTTTTATGGAAAACTATTGTTAAATAATATGTTAAATTAATTTTTAGGTGTGAATTTTGAATAAAATCATTTTTAATTTGTACAATGTCTATTATAGTAAAAACTCTTTTTTATTATGTAATGTGTTTTCAAATTTATAATTTATATTGATCAATATTATGGAAAGTTTTTAATAAATTTAATATTTTAAATATATTCAATAAAATTATTTTACATTCTTCTAATATATTTATTCATTTATGGGATTACAATAGATATATTTAATGCCTAAAACAACATTTTTTCTAAAATCTGGGCTTTCATTACCTTTTTGAAACATATGTATAATTAATAATTTATACTAATTGGTATTGGATTTATCGAATTGTAATCTTTATTTTAGATCATGAGGTTAAAATTGGTTAAATAGAACCACTTTATTTTTTTCTATATGAATAGTAACAATGGTAAAATTTATCATATTAGTAAAAACAAATACTGTTAATCAAGGTTATAACAATGTGATAATCCCATGCTTTTTCATTTTTAATATTATGTGATGAAATTAATTACACAATTTTAACTTTATAATTTACCTTTAATTATTTACTGGACACTTGTCCACGAAACTGACTAATATTATATTTAAAATAAACAATGTTATAAAATATCACTGGCATGGTTTTAAATATTATATATGTGTCCACATAGGGGAAATATGTTTTACATTAAATGAAGTGTCTATTTTGAGATTAATGAAAAAAAATTCATTATAAAACATTATTTTTAATTTTTATTAAATAATTAATGGCCTAAAATTCGTTGAAAACCCCAATGCAATATTTCACTAATTAATAAGAAAAACAGTAATTGAATAATATAATATTTAATGTAATTTAATTTGTGTTATTTAAAGTGTTATATGATATATATTGATAAAAATGACATATTAGTTTTATTTTAAAGAATTATATTCATATTATAACCATTTCATTATGAATTTAATTAAAATTAATTGATTTTTTATAAATTTGGAATAATGATATAATATAAAGATAAAAATTTATTAAATTACATTAAAATTCCTAAAAATATTTTAATAGGGGGATATATATTTTATATGAACTATAACTTCATACCTTACCCATTTATAGGCCCTTTGGAACCATATCCCTTTAGAATAACATATTTATATTGTTAGATTTTAGAAAATTTCAAGAGTTTCTATCCCCACAATTATACAAGTTCACCTACTATTTTAGCAATATATTTTAAAATTTTCCAAAAAACAAATTCCATATAAACTTCCTTTGACACATTATATAGGCCATATTATTCCTAAAATATAAATACTGTAATCCATAAAAGGCTATATAAAGGAAATTTCTCTATGAAGAGGTAATCATATTAACCGATCACTTTATTTTTTTTTACTATTCATCTATACCCTATAAATCTATTATTTTTTCATAAAATAATAACTCTTTATCAATAATTCAGATTTTCTATTATTATTATGAAACCACCATTATCCACCATATTTCTTATCAAATGATATGTAAATGTATGACTCGTGCATTTGTACGACTTAACATCTCCAAAATGAGATTCAATTAATTTTTCCTTTATATTTTTTGGATCTTTATTATGATGTTTTTAATGTGTAAAAATTATATTTATAACCTAATTATGCATATATTATTATAATATCATATCATACATTATAAAATGTTGGAAAACGATAACATCGCCCGTGCGTATATGTAGACTTCCAGTTCCACAAATCGATGTGATTATTTATTCATCTTCACATTAAATTAATGGTAATCTTTAAGGATTTCATAGATATATATGATGTATATAATATAATAATGAATTGGGAAAGGTAAATTTTTATTTTCATTTATTTCAATCCATCTGTTGACTAATGAAAATAGAGTTCATGTTTACATATGATCTACCATCTATATGAAACTTTTTATTAATTTTTTTGTATCTACCATTTTTGGGTGACCATAAAAATATATATAAAATGAATATATATGATCTAATTTTAATTTAATGGATTTTAGTATATAATTATAATAAATTAAATTTTATTATATATGTTTTGTGATATCTTTTGGTGAAATTTGTTCTCGAGGTAAGGGATTCTTTCTCACATTTATTTTAAAGGGACACATGTCATATTTACCACTTGTTTATTTTATATGGTGTTTATGATTGACATGAATAACATTTAAAATTATTCTTATTATTTTTATTGGGTTTTTAATAAACATATATGGTAATTTTTCCAAGTGTCATACAATTAAAATGTTACCAAAACATTATAGAACGTTATTTTGTGATATTACTTTATATATATATTTTATATGATTAAGTTTAAAATGATTAATTCTTATGATATAACTCTTAATAAACATTATAACATTTTTAACATATTAATATCAATCTAAAGAGATTCACTCCATTTGTTTTCTTTACAAAAATAACTCAACAGACAGAATGTTTGTTTTAATGTAAAATGAATTTATTTATTTCTTCGATAATTTTTTTATTCAATATGTTTTTTTAAATATTATTCAAATATGATTTTTAATAATATGCTATTAATTTTTAATGTCCTCTGTACCCATGATTACTTTTTATATAATGGTTTTATGGGGATTCTTCTTTTTAATTTCTGAATAAAGTACTTTTTAACATTTTCATCAAATGTATTAAAAGAATATTTTTTTAATATATACACGATGAAGAGAACTTTACATTATTATGGAAAATCAATGATTTATAGATTACATTAAAATATTAAATGGTTATTTCCCAATAATATTTTATCCTTAATATTCTTGAAAATTTATATTTTAATAATTTCATTTCCCATTGAAAATTTCTACTAATTATTTAATTGAATTTCTCATTTATGATGAAATATTTTAAATTAAATTCTTCTTTAGTGGGATATGATCTAATGATATTGTACATATCCTTTTTATAGGTGTTTTAGGTTAATGATTAAAATATATTTAAGAAACCCATTTGATTACCACAGGTTATGCTAGGATGAAATGTTTACGAAACCCATTTATTTTCATTAGTTTTAATATATTTAATGTTTTATGATATTTTTGTACACATACATATAATTTTTCTAATGTGATAGAAGGTACCAAAATTATATATCCCTTTAATTATATATATATATATATGTATATATATGTAAAAACCCAGAATTCTTGTGGAATTTTTTTCTTAAATAGATGGGAATTTTACGAGTCCGCAAAAATTGAGGGCACATGATTCTGAGGCCCGGTGTGCCTACAATCAATTTTTGATGTTTGTTTCGGGTACATTCAGTATACATACAAGCGACTTTTTATAGATTTAGAACTGGTGCTTGGAATTGAAATCTGAGGGCACTGTTGAACTCGCAACATCAATATTCGTTAATGGAGACTTTTACTTCGACGATAGAGAGTCGAGAAAAAAAGATAGTTTTTGGGGGTTTTAGAGATTGAATTAAATAAAAATAAAGTGTTCGGATTTATTATTATTTTATCGTTAAAATCTCTTCATGGATGTTAGAGGTGGGACCACCACACCTTAACCTCCACTGATAGGTTATGGTGGTGGGGCCCACCCAAACCTAACATCTTGCGAGAGGTTATTACGTGGGGAGCACACGGGGCTAAACTCTCCTATTAATGGTAGGAGCAGAAAACCACTCAACTCCCACAATTAATGAGGGAGAGTTTATCCACACCCTTCCTCCTTTATGGTGTCACCTTCCCTTTAATTAAATTGTGCCAAATCCCATAATTAACTTGTGCCAATCCTCCATATTATTTAGGTGAACCCAATTAATTTATTTCACCATTTTTAATTCTGTGCCAATGAAATAATAGATAAACCTATCTATTATTATTTTCTTTGGCGTCTTGGTGGAAACTTGGGAGAAGAGGGAAGAACTCTCCCCACGCAGAATGAAGAATGCCAACCTTCTTCGACTTGTTTCTTGGAGCTTCTTCTGACGTGGGTCGTCTTCACCCAAACTACCCTTCACATCGTCGACAACGATCCGACGCAGCTCGTGATTGGAAGCGTGCAGCAGACGCGACAAAAAATGATCATCTTTTTCTACTTTCCATGACTCGATCAACGAATGACGAACGACGACCAAAGTTATGGGTTTTTACATGTTGATACTTTCATTTAATATTCATCAATGGTTGTAAAGGATTTGATTGATGGTGAGTTGTTGCTAGTCTTCTAACATCTTGAGGAGCCAATTGATACCACCTTAAAGGCGAAGGTTGCGGGCCAAACCAACATGGAAAGAACACTCCACTGTTCTTGTTTGTGACGATCTTTGGCATGGTGATGATGCGATGGAACGATGAAGGCAGCGATGACAAAGGCCACACTACCCCCAGCCCCTACAAACTATGCCGCCCATATGGTGCTTCGGTGCTCCGGGATGAACCACAACCCTCAGGCCAAGCCCCCCCCCCCCACACCCCCCCGGTCAGACCACCACTGGCCCGTGCCACCCGGCACCCGGGTGCCTCTCGACCTGGCCGCACCTTGCCCGGCCGCCCACCGACCTACCTGGCGCCCTGCCCTACCGCCCGCCAGCCCACCTGGCACCCTGCCTGGCCACCTTCAGGCCTGTCGGCCGTACGCTGTCCCAGCAGGTGCCACACCCGGCCGTATGCCAGCCCGCCAGGCCACCCGCTCGCCTGCATGTCGGCTTGCCCTGCAGCCTACCGGCCTGCCTGGTCACCACCCAGCTGAACCAACGGCCTAGCCGCACCAGCCTCCCAAGCCAGCCTGCGTCCCCCCTCGCGGCACCCGGGAAGAACCGGCCCGGCCACGCCCTCCATGCCGATCCGGGTCAAGTCGCGCCCTTGCGATGCTTAGGGCCGAACCGGCCCCAAGCCCATAAAGAATCCCCCACACGGCATGGTGGGAGGGGCCCAGCGGGCCAAGCCGAACGTAACAGGATAGCCCGTCCAATGGGTGGGGCCAGACCTGACATGTTTGACCGGGTCGACCCCGACCGGGTCGACCCGGACTGGTTCGGGTCGGGTCGGTCCGACCGGGTCGGACCGGACCCGTGCCCTACTACCGACCCTATACTTCTTTTGGCCATATCTTTGGCATCCGACGTCTGTTTGACGAACTGTCAACATCGCTGGTATTCATGGATCACGAAGGTCCCTTTGAGTATACAACACAGGAATTTAGGGTTTAGTTGAGATACAGTCAGGTTGGATCGTGAAACAATCCAACCGGGCCCCTGTGGCCAAAAGGCTAATAACTCACAGACCAGGCATCCGATTGATGCGTCGTCAGTTGCGTTAATACCTCTATGACGTGACAGAACATTGATATACTTCTTTGCGGTACATCGTGATAGTTGGAGTATCGACTTGTAGCACTTGGACCAGATCCTCCAGAAGATGAGCATGCGTATTGCGGAGACCTATTAGATGGCTGAGACCTGACGACTGCTGACCGTTTTGACTTGGAGTGACTCTACTAGCCCAGCGGGGAGCACCATGGTGTCGATACAGACCCACAGTGGGGAGTGCCTTAGTGTCACAGTAGACCCACAATACTCGATAAGAGGATTACCTCAGTAGGCTATGAGGGGGAGCGCCTTGGTGACATGGAAAACCCACGGTGGGGAGCGCCTTGGTGACACAGCAGACCCACGATACTCGAAAGGATGAGTACCTCAGCTGTCCCAGAATAGTGGGAAGTGCCTTGGTGCCACGGTAGGCCACTTTACTCGACATAATAAGAGTTATCCTGTATCTGTGGTTTTGATAATGTGAATAAAAATCCGGGTGGAGCTGAATCAGTAACTTTTGTGTTTACCTCATGTTTGAGATGGATTACTTGATAACTTAGGTATATGCATGGGCATATACAAAAGTGAGGTTATCTGTTGAATGCATACATTTTTTGGTTTATCCATGTTTGATTTTGTTAGACGATGAGGGTCTCGGGGTCCCTACTGAGTATCGTTATACTCACCCCTGCAAGAGCTATGCACGTACCTCATTGTGTTAGATGCAGATGACCGACATCGCTGACTGAGGCTGAGACTACCAGGACTAGATGGTACCCGGTGGTGGACCATACAATGTGTCGGTATATGGAGGAGACTGATGGACTTGGAGTACTGAGGAGGCTATTTGTACCCAAAAATCAGGTAGGTATCCTGGAGGACAACCAAATAGCTATTTTACCTTTCTTATGTGGTACTTGTTTTTCAGTTGTACTTGTACTTTCCTATTGGGATTGTATTGCAGCCCCTTTACTTTCAGTACTCTCTTTTGGTTATGTAGTTTGATTAGTGTTTATTATCCATCTATGTGATCTGTTGGGTGAGTTTACACTTTATAAAGGCAATTTCTTCCCAGTTTAAGTGAATTACGCCTTTAGTGCTAGTCGCCAGCCCCGGGCCTAGGGAAGGCGGGCATGGGGAAGTCACAGAAATGGTCCCGAGGGACGGGTCGTGACAAATTGATATCAGAGGAGTCATTTCTACCATAGAACAGTGGACTCTGGTCTTTCTTTTCTATGACGAAATAGTGTTAAGGGTACTGAGTGGGGTTTTTAGTTCAGGGAGTCCAGTGTTGGTGTGGCAGTCGACGTATCCATACACCAGGACCCTGACAACTTATTTCCGACTCAGCGCATGAAAACACTAATTGCGTGTTTGTTTAAAAACGTTTTACTTATGTAAACTCAACCTGGTTAGCTCACCAGTTATAAATCTTTGACCGTGTCACATCTGTTTCTTTCAGGATGCCTCCCTGTAGATGACCAGTGAGAGTACCGAGAGTAGTATGCACAGATAGTCCACTGGGTGACGAGGCCTCGGTGCATGGCCCTTTTGCAGTGGAGGAACCAGCGTTACTACTTCCCGTTGGGCCACCGATGCCACCACCCCCAGCAGTAGACGATTCACACCGCTTGAGCGTATTGTACGAGTTCCAGCGCCATAGGCCGACCGGGTTTAGGGGAGAGACAGACCCGCAAGCTACTGAGGATTCAATGAAGGCTGTGGTGAGAGTATTCTGACTAGTAGGGACACTAACAAACTTCATGGTGAATCTGGCTGCAAGCCTTCTATAAGTAGAAGTGGATATATGGTGGATCCTGATGCTCTAGGTGCATGACGGTGGCACAATACTCAGTGTGGTTCACTGACCTTTCACGATACTCTACATATATGGTATGGGACCCATTCTTCAGGACATGGACCTTCGAGCAGGGGCTAAAGCGTGAGATCTAGGATTTGATGATCTCTCTTTGCATCCTGACTCAGGTGGGGGGGTTGGAGGGAGCCCTCTCAGTAGGGAGTTTCCTTGCTTAGAAGTCTCTAGCAGTGAAACCCACCACTTGCCGAAATGCGGTGAAGTCTTCTGTAGTTGTTAGTAGACAGATGTCAATGATCTAAAATATGACCAAACCCATGGGTAGACGACTGTATGATTTAGGATCAGTTGTGTGGGGCACCCGGAGTAGAGACATACATTCTAGGAGAAAGAAATGTTTCTCATGCGGTAGGAAGGGTCACATGGATTGTGACTATCTGACCCGACATCCGGATGATCAGGAGATTTTCAAAAGACCGCCCAGGCAGAGACAGAGATTCGATTGAGGCAGTTCGCAGGGAGCAGGCGCATGGGGCAGATGAGCTGGACGAGTAGCTGGAGGTGGGCGACGTTTTGAGGTTTTACTACCACCACCACTAGAAGATCCACCCTGACCATAGGGAGCATCTAGACAGGCGAGATCATAGCTTCAGGTAGCTAAATCATATGACCACGGAACTCCGGGGTTGATTCGAGGTATGATCAGTGTCTACTCCACCTTAGATGCAGGACTTATAGACACAGGTTCCAGCCAATTTTTCACTTCAACTTCCCCTGTTCGTAAATTGAATATTCTGATGGGGTTTTTGGCTCCATCATTATGGCTAGAGACTCCTGCGGGAGAAGACTTGACAATTACACACTAGTGCCAGTAGTGTGAGCTTACTCTAGGAGGCGAGAGCTTTGGCTGAGATCTCCTCATAGCAGTGTCACAACCATACAACATCATCATGGGTATAGAGTGGTTATCTACTGGTCATGCTCAGATCGACTATATTAGGTGAAAATTTTTGTCTGCTCGCACGGATGGGACAAGGTTCACCTTCACCGACGAGAAGGGAGCCATTTCAGAACATGACGGACCTACTCGGATGAGGGTGAAGCCGATCATTCATCAGTTGGCATGCCTTAACCTTATATAAGTTGATGCGGAGAGTCCAAGTTATCCTGTATTTGTGGACCAGTATGCATATGTTTCCCTTATGATGTTCTAGGACTACCTCCTCACAGAGATGTGGTCTTCTACATTTAATTGTACCCTGGGAGGACACTGATATCTACACCAACACATCCTATTTCTCTCCCGGATCTATGCGAGCTGCGGGTACAACTAGAGGACTTGTAGGGGAAGGGATTCATCCGACCCAGTGTTTCTCCCTGGGCAGCCCTGATTCTGTTCACCAAGAAGGAGGATAGGATCTTGAGGATTTGATTCGACTAACATCGCCTGAACCAGGTGATCGTGAGGAACTAGTACCCACTCCATAGGATTGAAAACCTCTTTTATTAGCTGAAGGGATCATGGTGGTTTTTGAAGATATACATCAGATCATGATATCCCCATCTTAGAGTTTGAGATGAGGATGTGAAGATGACGGCCTTCAGATTTCTGTACGACCACTACGAGTTCTTGGTTATGCCTTTCAGCATAACCAATGCTCCAGTAGTATTCGTGGGACTCATGAACAATATTTTCCATCCATGCCTCGATCGCTTTCTATTATTATTCATTGAAGATATTCAGATCTACTTGACTACTAAGGAGGGGCATGCCTACCAATTGCATGTAGTACTAGAACCACTCTGAGAGAACTTGAATTATGGTATGCTCTCTAAGTGCCAGTTCTGGATCTGAGAGGTCCACTTTTTTGGACATGTCATCTCGAAGGCTGGAGTTGCAATGGATCCAGTGAATAATGAAGTGGTACTTGCATGGGAGCTAGCTAAGAGTGTGAAAGAGGTATGATGTTTCCTGGGATTGGCAGGATACTACCAGAAATTTGGTCCAGATTTCTCTAGAGTTGCAGCACCACTATCTGCCTTGATAAAGAAGAATAAACCCTTCATGTGGTCGGAGATATGCCAGTAGATATTTTAAGAGATGAGGCAGAGGCTGACTAGTTCCCACATCGTGAGGCTTCCAGAGGAAGGCGTAGGGCACAAAGTCTACTACGATGCATCAGGGACCAGACTCGGGTGTGTCCGGATGCATGAGCGAGCAGTGATCACATATGGTTCTTGGTAGCTGAGACAACACATGAAATAATATGCTACCCATGACCTAGAGTTAGCAGCAGTGGTCTTCTCCTTGAAGATTCGGAGACACTATTTGATGTGTGAATGTTTTACCGTGTACTCTGATCACCAGATTCTTAGGTATTGATTCCCTCTGAAAAGACCTGAACTTGAGACATCGGTGAAGGATTGAGTTTCTCCAGGACAATGTCTTCAAGATAGTCTATACTCCTAAAAAGGGGAACATTGTAGCAGATGCACTCAGTATGATATCTAGGATACAGATACTTGGAGAGGCGACCGAGTAGCTGGCTGCTTTGCAGAAATCCACTGTGGACCATGATGGAGAAGATTTCTTTCAGTCCCTTACAGTCACTCCCCTAATTCTTCAGTGAGTCAGGGACGCCCATCATGGGGACACTGACTGCGAGACACGACGTGTTCAGATATACTTAGGGAAGGCACCATATGGATTTTCAAAAGGTGGGGACCATGTCATCCTCATTAAAGGATTCACTATCGTACTACTGTCACTTCAAGAGTAATAGTTTAGGGTGTTCCACATATCCCCTCTATCGGTAATTCCTGGTGAGGCGAGGAAGTACCGAGACCTTCGATGATAGCACTGTTGGCCTGGTATAAACAAGGAAATAGCTAAATTTGTCTCTCGATGCCTCATTTTTCATAAAGAGAAGGCAGAGCACCAGGTACCAACAGCCTTGGTTTATCCATTATAGGTCCTAGAGTGGAAGTGGGATGGGATATCCATGGACTTCGGGATAGGAATTCAACGTACATCTAGGGGTAAGAATTTGATTTGGATGATCGTTGACCGACTCACCATGTTGGCCCACCACCTACCGATCAGAGTGCAGGGTTTAGTAGAGAGCCTGGGATGACTCTATATGTAGGAGATTGTGTGTCTACATAGAGTACCATCATCTATTGTCTCTGATCAGGATTCATGGTTTACTTCCCGGCAATGGATGGGGTTGTAGGAGGCTTTCAGAACACAAATTCATCTGATCACATCGTTCCATCCTTAGACAGATGGTCAGGCTGAGCAGACCATTCAGACCCTCAAGGACATGCTACGTTCTTGTGTCCTCGACATGGGTCGCAGCTGGGAGGACCACTTACCTTTAGTGGAGTTTGCAAACAACAATATAAATCACTACACCATAGGAATGGCACCTTTTTAGGTGTTATATGGAAGACC
This sequence comes from Viscum album, assembly GCA_963277665.1. Taxonomy (NCBI): domain Eukaryota; kingdom Viridiplantae; phylum Streptophyta; class Magnoliopsida; order Santalales; family Viscaceae; genus Viscum; species Viscum album. The sequence goes on from OY728150.1 coordinate 1,540,823,237, forward strand.
TTGAATATCACCTTTGTGTTGGACTGACTAAGGGGAGTCAGCACTGGGGGGACCAGAGATGGTACGGGCTACCACAGAGAAGGTGTAGATCATCCAAGAGCGGACGAAGACTACATAGAGCAGGAAGAAGTTTTATACTAATAGGAGATAGAGGCCTCTGGAGTTCGATGATGGCGACCATATATTTCTACAGGTCTCACCTCAACGTGGTCGACAATGATTTGGCAAAGGTAGAAAGTTATATCTGAGGTTTATCAGACCATTCCAGGTCCTCAGAAGAGTTTGTGAGGTGGCTTAGTGCTTATCTCTTCCACCTGACTTGCACCAGGTGGACGATGTCTTCCACGTATCTCACTTGAGGAGATACGTGCATGACCCTTATTACAGCATCGACCCTAGAGAGTAGGACATCGATGATGGTGTGACTTTTACGGAGGTTCTAGTGGAGATTGAGGATCGATAGGAGCGGGTCATACATAGACAGCCGATACCTCTGCTGCATGATCGCTGGTAGCACCTGAACCTCTAGGAGTGCACATGGGAGCAGGAGGCTAAGATGCGTGCTTAGTACCCCCATTTGTTCCCTTAGATAGAGTTGTATCTTTCCCGGACATAAATCCTGGAGGAGGGGAGAATTTAAAGACCCAAATTTCATGTGGAATTTTTTTCCTAAATACATGGGAATTTTACAAGACCAAAAATATTGACAGCGCATGATTTTGAGGCCCAGTGTGCCCGGAATCAATTTTTGATGTTTTTTCAGGTACATTCAGCATATGTACGAGGGAGTTTTTATAACATTTGAACCAGTGCACGTAATTGAAATCTGAGGGCACCGTTGAACTCGCAGCGCCGTTATTCTCATAAGGAGACTTTTATTTCAACAGTAGCAAGTTGAGAATAAAAGATTGTTTTTGGGGTTTTTAGAGATTGAATTAAAAAAAAATAATGTGTGTGAATTTATTTTTATTTGATGGTTAAAATATCCTCATAGAAGTTGGAGGTGGGACCAAAAAACCTTAAACTCCCATGAGAGGTTATGGTGGTGGTTCCCACCCTGTAAAGACCCATAAATTTCAAGGAAATTTTTATCTTACTTTCTTTGGAATTTTACGAGTCTGTGGTTTCTAACAACACCTGATTCCGACGCCCGGTGTTCCCGTAATCAATTTTCAAAGTTTATCTCGGGTACGTTCAGTGAACGAACGAGCGAGTTATTCTATCATTTGAACCGGTGCTCAGAATTGAAATCTGAGGGAACCAATGAACTCGCAACACCGGTAATTTCTTAATGGGTCCATTACCGCAGTTGCATTTGTGCGAGTGGAGAAGTTAAAATTTGTGGATTAAATAAGAAGTGAATATAATTGTGGAAAAATTTTATTTTTTATCTATGGTGGTCATATCCAACATGGGGGAGTTGGTATGGGACCCACAAGCACCTAACAACCCATGTGAGGATATATGTGAGTTGGGGACCACATGAGACCCAACCATTCACATTACTTAAACTTCTTAACCCCATTAAACTCCCTTTTTTAATTTAGACAACTCCCATCTTAATTATGAGGACTCATCCTCTTCTTCTCCCCCTCTTAAATGTTTTCCAACACAAGTTAATAAATGAATTCTAACTCTTCACTTAATTAAATTAAGTTGTTTGAATTTTTAAATACTTGTGATAATTAAATAATAGCTTTTCTATTATTTTATTTTGGGAATTTGTTGGGTTGAGATTTTGGGGAGAGCACTGGAGGAATAGAGAAGGGTGTTCTTCTCTCAAAGAAATAACACCACCCTCTTCGACGAAGAATGACTCTGAAGAAGGACTTTCTCCCTCGATGAGGAATTCATTACGATTCAATGAACGTGTTGTTGCCAATGTTGTTTCCTACTCGGACGCACCCCAACGTCCACAGAATTGTCGACCGATCTCCGCGACACCATTCTATGATTCCATCTACTGTGACACCTGATGCTCGACATCAATTGTTGAGGTAGTGGTTGTTATGTTCATTTTTTAATACCATTCTTCATTGATCTTCGATTCTTGAGTTTCATTTGGCCTCTTGATACAACCATGATGAGGAAGGGCTCGGACTGCACGAACACGGTCCGACCCTTCCCGTCTGGTTTGTTTGTTGTGGAAGATGGAGGCAGACTATGAAGAACTGGCCGACGTCTGGCCAACCATGAGCGGTTGTCAGTGCATGATTGTCGGGTCGGCGCAAAGGCGAAACACCGTTGTGCGGAGCGGATTAGAGCCTGACCATGGCATGGGAGGGCCGCGATAGAGGGGCGCGACGCCGTCGCGCTGTGCTAGAGCTTCAAGGGGTCATGACATTGAGGCGGGGTGCCGTCGCGCCGTGCTGGTTGAACAAAGCCGCGGTCTAAGGCCGCGACATATCTTGAAGGGCGCCGGATGTGACGTCCATCAGTGACATCAAAAGGCAGAAACTGAGGTGTCACGTGGTTACCCAAGGGTCGTCCATCACGGCCAGCCGTTTCGAAGAAACCGGGGGTGTAACCCCCCCCCCCCTCCCCCAGACCAGTGGCTAGGGAGGGCCCCACTGGGTGCCGCCACCCCGCCTGGTCGGCCAGCCACGCGGGACGGTCCGCGCCATCTGGGCCAGACCTGGGTTGGGTTGAACCGGTTCAGGCCAACCCAGGGGGTGTTGGGATGGGTCGGACCGGGCCCAGACACCCTATTTTTAGACTATTTTCTATTAAACAGACATATCTTGAGCTACGGACCTCCGGTCGATGCACCATCAGTTGATTAAGAATCGTTGGATGGAGACTCTTGATTGGGTATATTACACTGAAGGATTCAGCGAAGTTTTGGGTACGGCCGGGTCGGTTTGAACCCGAAACCAACTGGGCCCTCGGAACAGAAACACTTATAACTTGAGATCCAGACGTACGATTCACGTGCCATCAACATTGTTGGATTCATCTTGATGAGACTGTTCTTTTGGAATATTTCTCCTTGATTTAGAAGCTGTTGGAGTATGTCCGGGTTGGATTGTACCCGAAATCCAATCGGGCCCCTGGAACGGTAATGCTATTAACACACATACTGGGCGTCTGATTGACGCATCGTATATTGCATTGAGACACCTATGACATGGCGGTCCTTTGAGATACTTCTACATGATATTACGTGACACTTGGATGTATCGACCTGTAGCTCGTGGAGCAGAATCTCCCAGAGACTAGCGTACAGAGTATGGAGACCTTGTAGCTGGCTGAGACCTGATGACTTCTTGTTTGATTCGAGTTGGAGTGACTTGTATAGACCAATGGGGGAGCACTACTGTGTTTGGGTGGTAGACCCATGGCGGGGATCACTACTGTGTTTGGGTGGAAGACCCATGGTACTCAACAAAAGGAGTACCTCTGTAGGCTATTAGGGGGAGCACTACCATGTTGGGGTAGCAGACCCATGGTGGGGAGCACTACTATGTTTGGGTGGAAGACCTGTGGTACTCGATAGGAGGAGTACCTCAGTAGTACAAGGATAGTGAGCAGCACCTTAGAGTCCTATTAGGATCACCTTACTCGATAGAGGAGGATCTCTTCAACAGTTCGGGTTTCGATATCTTTAATGAAAATCCTGGTTTGAGCTATGTCAATTACCTTTGTGCTTATCTCATGATTGAGATGGGTCACTTGATAACTTAGGTATATGTATGGGCATATACCTAAGTAGTGGTTATCTATTGATTTCATAACCTTTGCGTTTCATCATGATTGAGATGGGTTACTTGATAACTTAGGTATGTGTATGGGCTTATACCTAAGTAAAGATTATCTATTGATATCCTTATTTGTGGTCATCCTTGTTGGATTTAGTGAGACTGTGAGGGTCTCGGGGTCCAAACAAAGTATCATTATACTCACCCCTGCATGGGCTATGCCCGCACCTCGTTGTGTTGGATTTAGATGACAGACAACGCTGACAAAGACCGAGTGTACGAGAACTGGACGGTATAGGGAGGTGGACCTCACGACGAGTCAGTACCTGGAGGTGGACCTCACGACAAGTCAACAGTCGGAGGTGGAAATCACGACGAGATGGTACTCGGAGGAGGTTGGCGTGTGAGAGAGTTGAATAGGATATCTGTACCTACCATTAAGGTAGGATCCGAGGTGGAAGACCTAGGAGATGCTTCTATCTTCCAACTTTTTGTCTTTTCTATTGTACTTTCGTTCAGTTGTAGTTGTACATTCCAATTGGGTTTTTATTTTGGCCCATTTACTTTTCAGCACTTTTTTTACTTAGTGTATTACTTCTTCTTGTACTCTTTTTAGATGTGTTTATGTTTTATAAATGCAATTTCTTCCCAGTTATCAGGATTTATGCCTTTGGTGCTAGTCACCAGCCCCATGCCTATGGAAGGTTGGCATGGGGTAGTCACGGCACGGCCCCCAAGGACGGGTCGCGAAAAATTCACATATACCTAAGTAGTGGTTATCCATTGATTTCATAACCTTTGTGTTTCCTCATGATTGAGATGGTTTATTTGATAACTTAGGTATAAGTATGGTCTTATACCTAAGTAAGGGTTATCTGTTGAGATCCTTTTTTGTGGTTATCCTTTTGGATTTAGTGAGACCTTGAGGGTCTCGGGGTCCCTACTGAGTATCGTTATATTCACCCCTGCACTGGCTATACCCGCACCTCATTGTGTTGGATGAAGACAACAGAACATGATGATTGAGACCGAGTGTACGAGGACTGGACGGTACCCAGAGGTGGACCTCACGACGAGTCGGTACCTAGAGGTGGACCTCACAACGAGTCAGTACCTGGAGGTGGAATTCACAACTAGAGTGTAATCAGAGGAGGTTGGCGGGAGAGAGAGTTAATGAGGCTATCTGTACCTACCCTTAATGTAGGATCCGAGGTGGACGTCCCAGGAGATGCTTCTATCTTCCATCTGTTTGTCTTTTCTCTTGTACTTTTGTTCAGTTGTAGCTGTACATTTCAGTTGGGTTTATACTCTGGCCCATTTACTTTTCAGCACTATCTTTTTTACTTAGTGTATTACTTCCACTTGTAGTCTGGTTGGATGTATTTATGTTTTATAAAGGCAATGCCTTCCTTGTTATTAGGATTTATGCTTTTAGTGCTAGTCTCCAGCCCCTGGTCTATGGAAGGCGGGCATGAGGAAGTCACGGCCTGGGCCCTGAGGACAGGTCGTGAAAAATTGGTATCAGAGGACGTCGGTTCTACCTCAGAACATATGACTCTGATATTTTTTTATGTGAATCAATAGTGTTAAGCATAATGAGTGTGGTTTTTAGTTCAGGGAGTCCAGTTTTGTTGTGGTGGATGACGTATCCATACACCAGGACCCTGACTACTGATTTCCAACATAGTGCACGAAAATAATGATTGCGTGTGTGTTTCCAAAAGTTGTTATTAAGTCAGATCAAACAAGGTCTTCTCACCAGGTTTAGATCATTTGACCTTGTCACATTTTTTCATGATGTCTCCACGTAGACTGTCTATTGGAGTTCCGAGAGAGTACTCGATAATATCCCACCGAGCGATGAGACGCCGATGCTGGGCCCGCTTTCTATGTTGGACCCCTCGGGTGGTGTACTAGCAGCACCACCACCTATTTGGCAGCAGATGCCACCTCCCAAACTATGGAACGGTGCACGCCGACAAAGCGCGTCGCACGAGTTCCAACAGCAGAGGCCTCTGAGGTTTCGATGTGAGATAGATTCCCAAGGAGTAGTGGACTGGCTGGAGGCAATTGCTAGAGTTCTAAACATAGTTTAGACACTAGTAGAGTAGATGGGGATCTTAGCTACTAGTATTTCCAAGTGAGTGACCATGAGGTTGGTCCGCATAGTGATGAGGCTTCGGTACGTTGACTGATGCCTGAGATAGTACCTTCGGGTAGTGTTCCATCTTTATCACTAACTATTGGTCATCCGTTTCAATCAGTGGTACCAGTAGATGAAAAATGTTGGCTTAGTGCCTTACACGTGATTCAGCATCAGATATCCCTCAGGTTCCGAGGTGATCCCAACTCATAGGCGGCTGAGGACTGACTTGAGGATGTGGCTGAGAGTTTTCTAGAGCATATAAAACTTCAACAGGGCGACATGTCAGTAGATGGGTAGTCATCGAGGCATACCAATCATTCTTGGTACTTGATGACTATGATACGATCAGTTCTTTAGAGCTTGGTCCTCAGAGCGAGGTGTGTTTAAAGGAAATCTGATCCAGCATAATTCCCCTATGAATTTCTACTTATGTTAGGAAGCTAGAGATAACCTTTGTGGTTGAATGATCTTTGGTTGAGAGGATACAGCCAGTGAATGTTAGTAGTGGGAAACCAAGAAACCAGCTCCAGTCTCAGAGACATGGGCATGTAAAATGTTTCAAGAAGAGGAAGTGTTAAGGAATGATGACTCTGCAGAGTAGTAGAAGTGGAAGTAGATATGTGAGATAATCATGAGGTGGTGTACATTTCAACATGTTACGACCAACCACCTTTGTAGTCCCCACCAGGATAAGGGAGCAGGAGGGTAGGGGAAGAGAGTAGCTGCAGGCGGTCAAGGAGTGTGACTCTAGGGCTCTAGGAATGATTCAATGTACAGTCTGTGTCTACTACTAGCTGTTGTAACAATATAAATTGATAAGAATCATCCCTTCCTTCCACGAATCTTGTCCCAGTCCTAGAGTTTCCGATTATGCTGTTGTCTTGATCCTCACGTTTGGAGATACCTTTGGGAGGAGACTCGATAATCATGATTACACTGATGGATTGATCTGACCCTTGTGGAGAGAGTTTCGGTTGAAACCTCTTGGTTGCAGCGTCGAGGCCTTACGACGTTAGTTTGGGTATAGACTGGGCAACTAAAGTTCATAAATAGATTGACTGTATTAGGCAAAAAGGTTTTGGTTTACCTACAACGTTGGGATGGGTTTTCCTTGGTCGGTGAAAAGGAAACCCCAGGAAGAACCATATATAATCATGCATAAGTGGGTGAAATCGATCACTCATGAGTCGACCAAATTTAGATTTGTGCCAGACTTCTCCTGAGTTGCTTCACCACTTTTAGCTTTGAAGAATAATGGGAAACCCTTCGTGTGGTCAGAGAGATGCCAGTAGGGCTTTTCAAGAGCTGAGGCAGAGGTTGAACAATGCGCTCATCTTGAGGCTACCTGAGATGGAGAAAATCATCCAAGAGTGGATGAAGACTCCACATAGCAGACAGATGTCCTATACTGATAAGAGGTGGAGACCTCTGGGGTACGAGGATGGAGACCACATCATTATACGAGTCTCACCTCGACAAGGTCTTTGGAGATGTGGACGAAGACGCAAGTTATCTCCGAGGTTCATCGAACCCTTCTAGGTCCTCAATAGGGTAGGCGAGGTGGTTTACCGCTTGACCTTTCCACAACAGTTGCACCGGGTGCATGACATACTCCACATTTCTCAGATTAGGAGATACGTGCATGAGCCATCACGCATCATCGATCACAGGGAGTTGGATTTCGATGATAGGATGACATTCATGGAGTTTATAGTGGAGATTGAGGATCGAAATGAACAGGTCCTACAAGGATGGTCGATTGCTTTGGTGCGCATTCGCTGGCAGCATAGGAACCTCCAGAAGAGCACATGGGAGCGAAAGGCTCAGATGCGTGCTCAGTAGCTTATTTTGTTTCCCTAGTGTGTGTTGTAGCCTTACGGGGATATAAAGCCCTGATGTGGGAGTAATGTAAAGAACCGGAAATTTCAAGGAATTTTTTTCTTAATTTCATTGTAATTTTATGAGTCTGTGGTTTCTCATGGAACCTGATTCCGAGGCCTGGTGTGCACCGAATCAATTTCTGAAGTTTACATCAGGTTGGTTCATTGAACGAATGAGCTGATTTTTCTGTCTTTTGAACCGTTTCTCGGAATTAAAGTTCTAGGGCACCGATGAACTCACAATGCCTTAAGGGGACCTTTACCGCAGTTGCGTTTGTACGGGAGGAGAAGTTAAAATTTGTGGATTAAATAATAAGTGAATAAAATTGTGGAACAATTTTATTTTCTATATAAGGTGGTTATATCCTACATGGGGGAGTTGGAGTGGGACCCACAAGCACCTAACTACCCTTGTGAGGATATATGTGATGTGGGTCCCACATGAGCCCCAACCTATAACATTCCCTAAACACTTTAACCCCATTAAACTCCCTAGTTTAATGTAGACATCTACCTTCTTAATTATGAGGACTCATCCTCTTCCACACCCCCTCTTAAATTTTTGCCAACACAAGTTAATAAATAAATTATAACTCTTCACTTAATTAAATTAAGTTGTCTGGATTTTGATATACTTGTGAGAATGGAATAATAGCTTTTCTATTATTTTATTTTGGGCATTTGTTGGGTTGAGATTTTGGGGAGAGCTCCAGAGGAATAGAGAAGGGTGTTCTTCTCTCAATGAATGAACACCACCCTCTTCGACGAAGAATGCCTCTGACGAAGGACATTTCCAACGATGAGGAACGCTTTACGATTCGAAGAATGCATTGTTGCCAATGCTATTTCCTCCTCGGATGCACCCAGACATCGACGAAATCGTCGCCCGATCTATGTAACGCCGTTCTCCGACGCCATCTACCGTGATGCCCAATGTTCAACATCAATTTTTGAGGTAGGGGTTATTATGTTCACGATTTAATATTGTTCTTCATTGTTCTTCAATTCTTGAGTTTCTTTTGGCTGCATGATACCATCATGACAAGTAAGGGCTCGGACTGCATGAACACAGTCTGCCCCTTCCCCTCTTGTTTGTTCATTGTGGACGATGGAGGTGGACTGCGAAGAACCGGATGGCGGTGGGCCACCCACGAGTGATCATTAGCGCATAATTGTCGGGTCTCCGCAACGGTGCGGCACCATCGTGCCATGCGGAGTAGAGCAAGAATGCATCTGGGGCAGGCCGCGGTGGAGGGGCGTTGCGTCGTCGCGCTGCGCCAGAACTTAAAGAAGCCACTTCCTGGGCGAGTCACGACGGTGGGGTGAGGTGCCGTCGCGCCGCGCCGGTTGAGAAAAGCCATATCCTAAGGTCATGGAAGATTTGGAAAGGCGTCCGTCTATGCCTTCCTCCAGTGCCATCAAGAGGCGGGGCCGGAGGGGTCCCGCGGTTACCCAACATCTATCAAACACGGCCATCCATTTTGAAGAAACTGAGGGGTGTAACTCCCCCCCGGACCAGCGGCTATGGAAGGCCCCACTGGGCGCTGCCACCCCTCTTGGTCGGCCAGCCTCGCGGACAACCGTGTGGGCCACGCGGGCCAGATCGCGTCGGTCAGGCCGGGCCACCAGCACCGGGCTGGGTCGCCAGCACCAGGCCGGGCCACGCCAGCTGGTCCGGGCCACGCCCAACTGGGCTGGAGCAGGACCCAGGTCTGTTCTCCCAGTTTGGGCTGACCCAGGGGGTGTTGGGCCGGGTCGGACCGGGCCCAGACCCCCTATTTTTGGACTATTTTCGGTTAAACAGATATATCTTAAGCTACGGACTTCCAATCGATGCACCTTAAGTTTCATAGGATTCATTGGATTGATTCATTCATTTAGGTATATTACACTCATGGTTTCAGAGAAGTTTGGGTATGGTCGGTTTGGTTCGAAACCAAAACCAACCGGGCCCTCGGTGCGGAAACACTTATAAAATGAGATCCGGACGTCCGATTGACGTGCCATCATGTTTGTTGGATTACACTTGATGAGAAGGTTCTTTTGGAATACTTAACCTAATGTTTAGACGCAGTTCGATTATGGAAGGGTTGGATTGTACCCAAAATCCAACCGGCCACCTTGAACGGTAATGCTACTAAATCACAGACTGGGCGTCTGATTGACGTGCCGTCTATTGTATTGAGACCACTATGAAGAGGCAGTCCTCTTAGATACTTCCACGTGAGATTACGTGAAACATGGAAGTATCGACCAGTAGCTCGTGGAGCAGACCCTCCGGGAGATGAGCGTTCGGATTACGGAGACCTTGTAGATGGATGAGACCTGATTAATGCTTGTCCGATTTGAGTCAGAGTGACCTGTATAGAACAGTGGGGAGCATTACCGTGTTTCGATGGTAGACCCATTGAGGGGAGCACTACTGTGTTTGGGTAGCAGACCTGCGGTACTCGACAGAAGGAGTACCTTTGTAGGCTATTATGGGGAGCACTACTGTGGTGGGGTGGCAGACCCATGGAGGGGAGCCCTATTGTATTTGGGTGGCAGACCCGCGGTACTTGACAGGAGGAGTACCTCAGCAGTCTAAGGTTAGTGAGTAGTTTCTCAGAGTCCTGACAGGATCACTATACTTGATAGAGGAGGAGCTCTTCATTAGTTGGGGTTTCGATATCTTTAATGAAAAGCATAGTTTGAGGTGAGTCAATGATCTTTGTGTTTACCTCATCATTGAGATATGTCACTTGATAACTTAGGTATATGTATGGGAATATTCCTAAGTAGTGGTTATCCGTTGATTTCATAACCATTGTGTTTCTTCAGGATTGAGATGGGTTACATGATATCTTAGTTATAAGTATGGGATTATACCTAAGTAAGGGGTATCTATTGAGATCCTTCTTTGTGGTTATACTTGTTGGATTTAGTGAGACCTTGAGGATCTCGGGGTCCATACTTAGTATCGTTATACTCACCCCTGCACGGGCTATGACCACACCTCGTTGTGTTGGATGAAGAAAACGAACGTCGGTGATAGAGACCGAGTGTACGAGGACTGGTTGGTACCCGTAGGTGGACCTCACGACGAGTCAGTACCCAGAGGTGGACCTCACAACGAGTCAGTACCCAGAGGTGGAATTCATGATGATACGGTACTCGGAGGAGGTTAGCGGGTGGGAGCATTGAGGATGCAATATGTACCTACCCATCCGGTAGGATCCGAGGTGGATGACCCAGGAGCAGCTACTATCTTCTAGTTGTATGTCTTTTCTGTTGTACTTTTGTTTAATTGTAGCTGTACTTTTCAGTTGGGTTTGTATTCTTGCCCATTTAATTTTCAGCACTATCTTTTGTTCTTAGTGTATTACATCTTCTTTACTCTGGTTGGATGTGTTTATGTTTTATAATGGTAATGCCTTCCCAATTATTTGGATTTATGCCTTTGTTGCTAGTCACCATCCCCTGGCCTATGGAAGGTGGGCTTGGGGTTGTCACGGCATGGGCCCCGAGGACAGGTCGGTACACACCCGAACCTAACCTCCTAAGAGAGGGTATTATGTGGGGACAACACAGGGATAAACTCCCCTATTAATGGCGAGAGCAGAAAACCTCTCTACTCTCCTCAATAATGAGAGAGAGTTTCTCCACACCCTACCTCTTTTATGGTGACACCATCCCTTTAATTAAATTGTGACAACTCCCCTAATTAACTTGTGCCAATCCACCACATTAATTAGGTGGATACAATTAATTGTATTTCACCATTTTGAAATATGTGCCAACGAAATAATAGATAAATCTATCAATTATTATTTTCTTTGGAATCTTGGTGGAAACATGGGAGAAGAGGGATGAACTCTTCCAATGAAGAACAAAGAATTCCGACCTTCTTTGATTTCTTCCTCGGAGCTTCTACCGATGTGGGATGTCTCTAACTGACCTACCCTTCGCATCGTCTTCAACGAGCCAATGCAACTCGGGATTGAAAGCGTGCAGCAGATGTGACAAAAGACAATCTTATTCGTCTACTTTCTATGACTGTGTTAATGATTGATGAATGTCGAACAAAGGTAGGGGGTTTTTACAAGTTCATTCTTTCCTTGAATCTTCATCAATGGTTGGAAAGGATTTGTTTGTGGGTGAGTTGATGTTCATCTTCTTAATTCTTGATAAGCCAATTGATACCAACCAAAACATGGAGGGTGTGGGCCAAACCAACATGGACCAACCCCTTCACCATTTTTTGTGTGATGATTTTCAGCATGGTGATGAGGTGATGGAATGAAAAAGGCGACCACAAAAAAAGCCACAAAACCTGCGCCATCCGTAAATCGCGCGTCCCCCTTGGCGCTCTGGTGCTCCGGGCTGAACCACAACCCTCAGGGGGAGCCCCTAGCTACACCACCACCGGCCCACACCATCCTTCTCCCGAATGTCTCTCGGCCTAGCCTCGCCATGCCCTGCAGCCCACCAGCCCACCTGGTCGTGCCCTGCCCTGCTGCCTGCTGGCCCGGCGGGTGCCCTTCCTGGCTGCCCGCCGGCCTGCCCGGTCACCTCCCGACTGAACCGGTGCCCTCGCCACACCGGCCTCCCGAGCCATCCCACTACCCCATCACGACGCAATGGAAAAACTGGATCATCCAGTCCCTACATGCTGAGCCAGGCCGGGCCACGCCCTAGCGACGCTTCGGGACGAATCGGCCCGGAGCCCAGGCTGAACCACCCATGCGGCTTGCTGTGCTGGGCCCAGTGGGCCAGGTTGAACCAAACAGGCTGGCCCACCCAATTTTCTAGGCCAGACCCTACAGGTCTAACTGGGTTGACCAAGACCTTTTCAGCCTAGAATGGTTCGGGCAGCATCATTCCGACTGGGTTGGACCAGACCAGGGTCCACTACAGAACCTTTACATTCTTTTGGCGATATCATTGTCACCAGACGTCCATTTGACAAACTGTCTGTGGTGCTAGTATTTTGGGAGCATGGTGGTCCCTTTGAGTGTACCCCACTAGAGTTTAGGGTTTAGTTGAGATACAATCAGTTTGGATTGTGCACAAATCCAACCGGGCCCCCTGGGATTAAAAGGATAATAACTCACAGACCATGTGTACATTTGACACGCCGTATGTTGCGTTGAGACCTATATGACGTGGAAGACCTTTGATATACTTTTTCGTGGTACATAATTATATTTGGATTATTGACGTGTAGCTCATGGAGAAGATCCTTCCGAAGATGAGTGTCCATAGTGTGGAGACCTAGTAGCTGGCTGAGACCTGACGGCTGCTGACCATTTTGACTCAGAGTGACTCTACTAGCCCAGTGGGGAGCGCCATGGTTTCATGGCAGACCCGCAGTGGGAAGAGGATTGTTGTTGTGGAAGACCCATAGTACTGGATTGGAGGATTACCTCAGTAGACTACGAGGGGGAGCACATTGGTGATGTGGCAGACCCAAGGTGTGGAGCGCCTTGGTGACGCAGCAGACCCACGGTACTCGAGAGGAGGACTACCTCAGCAGACCAAGGATAGTGGGAAGTGCATTGGTGTCACGGTAGGACCATTTTACTCGACATAGGAAGATTTCTCCAGCACCTCCGGTTTCGATAATGTGAATAAAAATCCGGGTTGAGCTGAGTTAGTAACATTAGTGTTTACCTCATGTCTGAGATGGATTACTTGATAACTTTGTTATATATATGGGCCTATACCTAAGTGAGGTTATCTGTTGAATTCATATTTTTTGGTTTTTCCTTGTTGGATATTGTGTGAACATGAGGGTCTCGGGGTCCCCACTGATTTTTGTTAGACTCACCCATATACGGGCTATGCCCGCACCTTGTTATGTTGGATGTAGATGACAGACATCGCTGACTGAGGCTGAGACTAGAAGGACAGGGTAGTACCAGGAGGTTGACCTTACGACGAGTTGGTACACAGAGGAGATTGAAGGATATGGAGTACCGAGGAGGCTATCTGTACCCACCCTTTATGTAGGAATCCCAGAGGACGACCAAACAACTATTTTACCTTTCTTCTATTGTATTTCTTTTTTAGTTGTACTTGTGCTTTCTTCTTGATCTTGTATTCTTACCCCTTTACTTCCAACACTCTCTTTTAGTTATACAGTTTTTTAAGTGTTTCATATCAATCTATGTGATTTGTTGTGAGTGTTTACACTTTATAAAGGCATTGCCTTCCTAGTTTTAGGGAATTACACCTATGGTGGTAGTGGCTTGCCCCTGCTCTATGGAAGGATGGTTTGGGGTAGTCATGAAATGGTCCCCGAGGGATGGTTCGTGACAATATATATATAGATTACTAAACTGCTAAGTATTTTATGTGTAAACCTAATTTGATTTTCATAATATCTTATGTGGAACTAGTTTTTTATTCACAATTTTATGTTTGGAAATACTTTTCTTATTCATATTATATTTCATTGACCTAGATTTCATGTCCATAATATTTATTACAAATATGTTTTCCATGTCCATAATTTTATGAATTGATCTAACATTCATGTATTTATGATCATGGATTTACATGGTTTTGTTTTCATAAGTTTATATGAGTTTGAAATATATGTCTATAACATAATGAGTGAACTTATTTCTATTTATAAATGTTTTCAGGGTTTATGTTTATGTATAACACAAACTCATGTATAATACTTATTTTATGTTTTTATAGTTAATGTGTGCCGATTTGTTGATGATTTCTTTTTTATGAACTGAAAATCTTTATTGTATGGCGCAATATTATGATCTATGATATATAGGGTATTAATTCTAGATGTTATATCATGTTTTGATAAAATCTCCATCATGTTATATGCATGTAATAAATTACTTCTCCACTTTTATTGTTTCTGAGCATCACATCTCATCCATTCCTATGTTTTCTTTTAAATATTTATGAATAAATATACTATATATTATATAACTAAGAAGGGTTATTGGTATGAAAACCTAATTAGGGGATGATGCAGATCTATTATTAACCATTTTTAAATTTCCATGTTTCCAAAGTAATTAGACCTTATGATTATTGCATGGATTATTATGTTATTTATTGAGTACTCATTTAAAGAGATATAATATATATATATATTTGAAAATATTGGGTAATAGTAGTTGGTATCAGAGTAAGGCTTTATTATATTTTAGAAATAAGGATGATAAAATCTTAGAATGAACACTATAGATGAGACTATATAAGGGTAAATATTCTAATGTTTTGTTAATGATGATATACAACCTTTGTTAATCTTAAGACATGATAGATTGAAAATTATATTTAATTATAATGAACCATACCATTATAGTCTAAATCTAGTAGTTATATTATTAATTGGGTATAATATATAGGTTATCTCATCCCTATAGAATGAATGGTTTTTTAGTTTTGAAAAAACAGACACATACATGAATCTCACATTATATATGAGAACATGAAAGTCAACATAGTGAAAGTAAAAGTTCTAAAACCTTGAACTCATTTATGTATTCCTTATTCATACCACAAGTATTAGAAACAAAATAAGAGAGATCATATTCTCATTAAGGGTTTCTCATAATAGAATCTATCAAAAATCAAAACAAAATAATCAATATTGAATGTAAATTACTACAAATGATGTCCACATAATTAAAATCTTGGAAATATATATTAGATAATGAATAATAAATATAGAAATGTTAATATTTGGAAACACATTCTATTTTATCAATAATTTGAAAAAAAATTGAATGCACAGATAATATCGATGAAATAATATCATAATAATAAAATAAATTCTATATGATTGAAATCATAAATATTTTAATCCATGATTTTAGGCATCCTGATATCTATTCCATAAAAACCATTCAATATGGTAGTATAATACTATGGGTAATGATAAACATTTAATTTGGACAAATGATTTGTCTCATGAGTCTTAACGATACATATATGTGAAATATAATTTCAGGCCCCTTCCATCAGACCATGACAGAAGAATTACTAATATATCCAATGATAGATTTAATTAATAAAAAATATACCTTATTACAAATACCCATTTTGAGAAAAGTATATATATTTATTAATATATCCATATTTAATCCAATAATTTTAAATTTCATGATTATATGTAAAAATGATATATATTTTAGGTGATAACAATATCCATGATAAAATAAATATACATATTTATGTGAATTTTAGTGTTGAGGAGATGGATCCTCATTCTCTGTGCAGGGAAAATAATCCACACATGGGTTCTTCCATTCTCCTTTATAGTTTTCTCTATTCTCCTCCATTATCTCTTGTTTTCTCAACCTTTGTTAGATGATTATCATCATGTTAATTTTGTTGATTTTTTGATCACTATGTTCCTCAATTCCTTCTTGATTCAGATTCTTTATGATAGTATCTTGTTTAACTTTCATCCTTCCATAGTTGCAAGATTATCAACACCACTATACTATTTGTTATTAGATCTAGTCAGATATGGTCTTTACACATTTGATTGATGATTGTGGAATGGATTGGTATCAATATGGGGCCTTTCAAGTGGCAGCAGGTTATCGATTGAGGTCTGGATGAGATTACCTCACCCTCATATCTATCATCAGATATGGGAATAATTGTAGTTGATAAACTTGGGATTTTCACTAATTAGTACATCTTTAATGGTGGCTGTTTTTTTGGAAAATTTTGTTTGGTGTTCCCTTTGCATTGGTGAATTTTTTCAAGTGGGATTGGTTTCCTTTGAGTGTTTGTTCAGAAGGAAACTCTTTGGCGTGTGGTATTTAGATGAATCCTATACATCATTCATTTCTATGTCTAACAATGGTTCCTCAGATTCGTCTCACTCGAGAAGGTTTGGCTTGTGATAGTCGGTCGACTTCATCATTATTCCTTATGATTGTTGTGGTATGGTTGATAGAAGGTATATCGGATTTCTGACAATGTGGGTTTTTGTGACTTGGTTTTTGTATTTTTTTTATTCAGTTTCTTTGATAATGAAGGTGTGGTTTAGTTGGAATATTTTTTTTAAGGTTGGACAATTTGTCCATTATATAACTAGAACACTTGCAAGCAGTGGTTTTTGTTTGGTTGATGTTAGAGTGGTTCAACTTTTTCTTGTGCTATAGGTTGGGATCCCTCTAAAGAGTGTTAATAGTGATGGAATTGAACATCAGATATCTTCAATATCATTGATATACATATTTGTTCTCTTCTAATGAATTATTGAAAAAAAAATTCATTCAACTGCGTATGTTGGATCAGGATACATTATAATGACTTCATTGATGCATTGTTGGTTGGGCGGCTCAGAAGACTGATAAGTGTGAGAGAACCTATCATTTGGACCTCCACCACATCTCAATGTGGGGTCAAGGGTTCCTCTTCCATATTATACTGACTAGCATGGAATAACATCTTGATAGAGGGAACACTTCTTATGTGAATTTTTTTTTTCAATGTATAGAAGTGGGGGTGACACGACTTATCTTATTGTTGGGTCAAATGTTTGATTGTTATTGTTTAGTCATGAACTTTTTTGACCTTTGTTTCATGTTTCATTTATTGGAATCTTATATTTTTCATGTATGGGTTCCCTATTCAACCATCTCTTTAAAGGGGTTATTTATTTTGTTTTCAATAAAAGGGAACTCAACACTCAAATATTAAAAACATATTTATGTTAATATTAATACCGAATTTTTAAATGACCACAAAAATGTGATTTTGTCAATTGAAATTTTATAATCAAAAAATAATTATGATATGAGAGGTAACTAATGATTCATCATGAATAGTGGCCTTTTTAAGGAAAATTATGTAATTTATAAGAATAAAAAGAATGCAAGTGAAATATTTAAATAAGATTTCATAAATGTGTTTTGTTTATAAGACCATTAAAAATTTTTATATGGAGAAATATTTTGTAAAAGTTTTATAGAAATGGGGATGTAAATTATCAAAACATATATTTAAAGAACCTTACATTTGACTTTTTATCGATGACAAATCTCCATGAAAATGTTAATATATTCATTTAAAAAACATTCTATAAGACACAGAAACAAAAAAGTTTCATTATTAATCATGCGAGTAAATAAAAATTATTGTGTAATTTTTTTTAAATACAAGGTTTGGGATTATAAATATATATTGTTTAAAGAGAAATATAATATGTCCTTATTTTATACAGTTTATTTATTAATTTTTTCAAAAAATGGAGGAATAATTTGAAGAAATTATAGAAAAAAAATTAATATCCAATGTATTGGAATATTATTGGTGATTATGACTGATAAATTATGATATAACATGAAGGAAAATAAAAAATCCCAAAATAAATATTTAATATAAGATAATTATTATTTGGTAACATTTAAGTTGAAACAACTTAAAATAATAAAAATGAAATAAAAACTTAATTTTCATAAATAAATATCTTAAATTTTAATAAATCATTAAGGATTTATATGAACCAAATAAATGTGAATTGGTGAGAAATTACCAATATGCCTCATTGGAATTGAAATTCCGGAGAAATCACATCTAAATATCATACTCTTTGTGAAATGTGTATAAAATGTGAATCAAGAAAATTGAAAAAAAAAACAAAAAAAAACAAAAATAATTACACACATAATCATCAAATTTCAAGGAAAATGAAAATAAATATGACCTTATTAATAGAAATTGAGTAAAAAAATTGATTATCATATGGTAACTTCCAAGTAAATAAAATTTGTAAGATGTAACTAAAATTGGATCATAATCATGCTTAAATTATTAATGATTCATCATATAAAATGTAAAATGGTTAGAATATAAACTATATAAAAAAATTTTGTTCACATTAAGAAAATATTTCTCAATGAACAAAAAATGAGGCAATGTGCCTTTCCTCACATTGTACCTTAATTAAACATGGTTTATTCCAATGTATAATGGTTTTATGATTTTTATTAATTTATGAAATAAAAAAATAATTATTTATAATATCATATATGATCACACAATAACATATTTACACCATTTTTTAATCATATTTCATTATTATAATTGTCTCATTTGTTAGCTACTTCATTTTCTCACATTGTTTTTGTCATGAATGATCTAAGTCGTATTCATATTATATTGATCCATTACATCTATAATTATATTAATTTATTAAATATAACATTTATTCATTATATCCCTTTATATAATCATTCATTAATCTTGATCAGGGAAAATTAATTTCATCTCTTCGTGGATATGTTAGGGCACACATATGCCCGACCTGTGATATTATTCCTTAGTGGGGGGAATAGTAAGAAATTAGAGGAAATATTATTTTAAAAGAATTAATATAATGTAATCTATATCATATGTATTCATTATTTAAATCAATATTACTATCCATTCAATTCAATAAAGGATAAAAATTACATAATTTCATAAGGTGATAGTTTTTAGAACACACAATTAATGAATTCTTTCCCATTTGATGAAAAAGGATATGGATAAATATTATTCGAACAATATAATAATATCTCTATATATTATAATTTCTATTTTTAATATATTTTAGGTCTTAATAAATTATTTGATGTTTTCAAAGTTAAAATAAAATGAATGTGCTACATTAGGTTGATTACCTTCTATTAGAGAAACATCCGCTAGATATATTGTTAAGGATCCATGGGATGGAAATTTAATGGAAAAATAGCTATATAATATGACAATAGTTTTTTAATTTTTTTTAGGGGTTTTTGGAATTTTTTTTGATATGTGTGAATAATTTAGTAAGGGCGTGTTGTTTAATAATTTCGAAGAAGGTATATTTTTGTGTATACCAAAATATATTTAATAATGGGAATCACTCTCTCCCCTAGGGCCTCCAAAATTGATTAAAAATGAATTTTATGGAATTTATGTTCGATCCTATCCTCAACCACTAGGAATGATAAATTATTAAAACATGTAATTCCATTATTCTCTAAGGTTACATTTTTTACTATTTTATTTTTCACCACGGATTCTAGTTTTTTATCCTACGTAATTAATATTTTAATCCTAAAATAAAATAAGACTTGGTAGATGATTTGGGAGGATTGATTAATAAAACTAAATAAAATGTTTAAAAAACCAATGTGTGTGGAAAAATAATTATATCATAAGCACATGTAACACACGAAACACCGTTTTTACCGTAATTTTAGAAATTAAATTTTACCGTATCCACTAATCATTGTGATCAAAAAATAATCTTAACTTATTATATAATTTTAATTAATCTTGATACAAAAAAATCCATTATATTAATTTTTTCATATTAGATATAGACTTTTATTTATAAATAAACATGAAAATGTGTAAAAAATATATTTTTCAAGTAATGAATTTCAAATCATACTATATTCTTATGTTAATTGTATGTCCAACGATGATCATTATATATATATTTTAATTATTATATGTAGATATATATTTTATAAATATAATTTTAATAATATACCCTTTTTTGATAAGTTATATTAATTAAAATTGAGAAACATTATACACATAAATCCCGTTTTTAGAAAAATATTTTTTAAGATAAAAAATAAAGTTATACCAAAATTGAGTACATATATAATTATAAAGAAATTATAATTATCAGACCACAATAAATGTAACATATTATACCTGCCTGGAAATCTTTTTTTTTTCATTATCCAAAATCCGGTTTATAGGGGTTGCCGGGACCCAAGGATACAATCAAAACATTTCAAAATTCAAAAACCACCCATCAAAAGAAACCGCGTAACTCCTCGAGCCGCGAGCCCACGCGCCGCCTCGAAACCCAAGATCACCTGCAACCGCCTCATCATCCTCGGGATACGCCCCCGATGCAACCGGAAAACCTACTTTCACCTGGACACAATCATATTATACTTTTAAATGAAACCATGATCAAAATTGAACTTCCAAAATTACATAGTTAAATTAAAATAAATAAAAGCATTTGAGAAATCAATATTTTTTATTATTCAATGAAAAATTATCCTTTCCGGAGAAATCCAAAAATTTAAACATTGGAATATCATGACTTGAAAATTTAGAAAAATTGTTATTTCACAAAAATAAACATTCAAAATATGATTTAAATTATTTATAATTCCCAAATATAAAATAAAAAATAAATCCATTTTTTAAGAGAATTTATTTTGAAGAATAAATTGATTTTATTGGAATTTAAGTACTAATTTATAAATAAATTATATTAATCCAAGGTATATATATTCATAATTGGATAAAAAATTATTTTTCGGACCAAATTAACAGATTAGTTATACTGGTTACATTATATAATAATATTTTAATAGTATACTATAGTTATTTTAAAAGTTGTTGTTTTGTGTCATATACTCTATTGAACATAATGTAATTTTCTTAAAATATCTTGGATTTACATTATAAACTATCTAAATTTATTATATGCTTAAAATTGTCACTTACTCCTAGAAAGAGTACAAAACTGTTTTACATTTAAAAAATCCTTATTATATTTCCCAAATCATAATATGGTTAAGAAAAATATCTCTCAAAATATAGGAAAGGGAAATTAAAAGGTCCTATAGAATAACAAAAAACTAGTTTTACTGGATGAAAAACATTATTGGGAAATGAAAATTTAGATACAAAGTATAAAAAATCAAAAAATGACAAATTTAGTGTGATCGAGAGAATGTTTCAGAGAATGTTAACAACGCCACTGCCAATAATATTTAATGAGTGAAAAGACATTTGATTCATCTGATTTTATTATAATGATAAAATATTTAATTTTCATGAACCATTCCCTAGATTTGATAAATTAATTTTCTATATAGACGAAGAACATAAATAAATAGAGTTAAATGGTATCTCTATATTTTATAAGAATAATTTCATCATTTTGTTATAATTTAACTTATTTCTACTTCATCTCTCACACTATAAAATGTTAATCCAATAAGAAATGTTATTCTAAAATATATAATTTTTTAACTGATCATAAGATCTATTAAATAATAAATAATATATTACACATATATTTAAAAAAAATGAAACTCAAATTTTTACCACATAGTAAAAAATAAAAAATATTTATAAACCTTTATATGAATAAATAATACATTTTACCTCAAAATTTAATTAAAATAGTCAACATATATTATTACACAAATCACTAACTATACATCCTAATAAACATTAATATTACAATGTTTACAGAATCATTTCACTTCAATGTTTATGGAATACCTTTTAACATACGACCCGAAAAGTGTAATTTCATTCTTCCTAAATAATCCTAATGTTAATATTAATTGTTATATATACCTCAATAAAATAAAAAAACTCTCAGAATTACATTAATTACTACCAAATAAAATATATTTGACCATAAAATATTTTTCCAAAATCATGTAGTATAGTGGTGGTACCTATAACATTATGACCCTTTGGTTGTGGGTTCATTCCACGTGGCCTTTTCAAATAGGATGAGTTGTCACCCATTATTCAAGTTGTCCATTTTTTAAAAAATTATCAAATGGTTCATATAAGGTTCCCAAATTTTAAAAACCCATCATTACCTCAAAATTAAATACATGATTAACAGTAATCGTTAACAATAACATTAAACATATATCCACAAAATTTTAAGGCATTCTATCTTAGATAACATTTAAACTAAAACAAATAATAAACTAATTGATTTTATTTATTTAGATGTATGAAAAAATAACCTTATTCTTAATAAACTCACATCAAATTTATCATTAACATAAATCATCCAGGTTCAACTCATTTATGATGAATATAAAATTCATTATGTGAGTAATAATAATCAAAATTATGAAGATTGTTTTATATAATGTTTAATTGACGACACCTTTATTTTAATCTATGAAAACATTAGTTTATCGAAAGAAATTCATTTTATTCATATATGAAAATCATTAATCATGGTTGATAAAAAATATGAATTAACCCACGAATATTCCTTAGGAGTGTTAAACTAGTGTTACCATGAGGCTTGTTTTCTTTCACTTAGTGATGGTCAAGCCAAAGAGAAATGAATTAATTTTATTATTATTTTACCAAGGTACTACTGTTTCAGAAGCACAACCAGTATCAATATCTTGGTTGGGATTTATTTATCACAAATATATCATAATTAATATCTTACAAATTCATTAATATATTTTCCTACACATAAAATTTTATTCAAGTTCATTGATAGATTTGTGTTCTCTAATGTTTTTTATTGTATGTATTTACAAAGGTATCTATTAGATTCAATATAATAATAAAAATAATGAACCTGGCCGTTGTAGATGAGTGCCAATGCTTACTTTTCTAATTTCTCATAAGATACAATGGATCATATCTTGGTGAACCAAATAGTTTAGTAGTATTGGTGAACTAGATATATATATTAACATAATTCTATATTTGAAGGAATTAAATATGACATAGTTAAAGTAAAAATTATTACATCATTGATATCATTCAAATATTCATTCATCATATACTTGTGAAAGGGAACCAAATAATAGTGAGTTCAAATGCTTAGTAATGGTTACGTATAAAAGATATTAGCATGAATCAATATAAAAAAATCAATATGGAATGTTAAATAACAAAATGTACATTATACTTAATTAATATAATTAATATCATGACTAGATAAGAAAAAATAATTATGAAATGGTAAATAAATGAAAACAGATTCCATTTATTAAAAAATATGATAAAAACATTCATCCGAATGTAATAGCAATGAAAAAATCCCAGGGATTGTAATGACTGAATTTTAAATTTATGAAATGATTTTTAAGGGATGTCACGATTTTATAAATACTGATATTAATAATATACAAACCTTACTCAAATACAATTTAAAATTATTGGTAAAACCCCATTTAATTAGGACAATTTAATAGTCTTATGAATTATAATGATACTTCAACATTAAAAATATTTATAGGTCCCACAAATGATTTTATTTATTATCCATTACTCATATATTGAATGTTATATTCTATTCATGAACAACATGTGTTATCCACATATCATTGTATGGAGTAAAGAATAAGTATTTATTAATATTTCTAAAGTTAATCATATAATTCTCAATATAAACACTCTATGTATAAATGGAATATGGTTTAGATAATTATAATATTAATGATACAAAAAATAAGGATATTTAAGAGAAATTTAATTCCTTATAAAATGTTGTTACAACAAAGTGATTATATCATGAAAACTTTAAAAATATTAAAATAGATCATGTTATGAGAGGTTAACAATAATTCATCAATTACATAGGGTTTTTCAATAAAATCATGATATTTAGAAGAATTAATATAACGTTATTTAAATATTGAAATAATAATCTAGAAAACTATTTTATTTTTAAAATAATTGAAAATTTGTACAAGAAGACACAACCCTTGAAAAATCTATTGTGGGGGGAAGTCTGTTATCAACGTTTAAATTAAAGAAACATTTCCTTTCTTTTTTTAGAAATTTACATTTCAAAAAATAGAAGCAATATTGATTAAAAATAAAAAAAATTAAATTATAAATTAAAATTTCGTTTTTATATTACTTTACTAAATAAATGAACTTTTGAAAAATAAATTTGAAATAGAAATACATGAAGTAAAAATATATCAGTTTTAAAGAGTGATAAAAGAATTATTTCTTTTAAAAATTTAGTTTATATATAAAAATTCAAAAGAGAAGAAAATTTCAAATAAAAATATATTATGATAAATATATAGTGTATAAATAAATTATTGGATATTAAGAAGGATAAATGATAACATTCATTCAAGGAAAATAAAAATAAATCCAAAAAGAATGTGACATTGTATATTAAGTATAACTTCTTTGGTAAATTTTAATTTGTATCCTATCTAATTACGAAATATTAAATGAAACCTTAATAATCATGAATATATAGATATTAATTTTAAAAAAATCATAGGGTAATCATATACACCACCTAATATGGAATATGTTCATATTAAAAAATGAGTCTGAGTAGAATGGAAATTGAAAATAAATGACTTCAAAATATAAAACCATTGAAGTGAGAAATAAATGATTAATTTCATATGTGTATCAAATATAAATCAGTATAAATTATGTTTAAATTAATCATATAAAAATACAAATTCATTAAACACATAATCATATATAACAATAGAAAACAAAGAAGTAATATAACACAATGAAATGAAATTGAAACATGAAAAACATTACCACTTGGTTACTTTCAATTCATACCCCTTGAATGAAATATCGAAAATTGAAATAGACAATAATATTAATTATTAATGATTCATGATATTAACAGTATTAATCGTAGTATATAGACCATATAAAATAAATTAAGTGATTAAGAATACAATTGTTCTAAATTAAGGAAAATTGAGTTAAAGTTTGTTACATCATGCTTATATTTAGTTTAGTATTCTATAACCACATGTCATATGGTTTAAATAATGTTTTAAATTTATAAAATTAAAATATTCATATATATAATATGATATATGATACTTTTATAACATCTTCCCACACATTAGTTAATAATATTACATAGTTTCCATTTTTTTAGGTGTTAACCACCTCATTTTCTCATGAAAATTTTGTCATGAGAGATACAGTTCTTTTGAATAGATTATAGATCCATAATGTACATATTTATAGAAATATTAAATATTTAACATTTATTCATTATATATAAATTTATAATATTTAATTATATTGGGATACTGAAAATGAATCACGTAGCTTCATATAAAAGGTAAATCGTATGCAAAGACGATATATTATATCATTACAGTAATGGGTTAAAGGATATGAAATTGGTTGATATACCATGTTTTCAAAATTAATATAGTGTAAATTTTTTCATTTATATTCCTTATTTCAATTATTTTTACTATACATGAGATTTTGTTATGGAAAAAAAAATTATATCGGTTCCTAAGGCAGTATACCAATGTACAGAAGATTGATGACATTATTTTCAATTTGATAGATATGGAAATGGGTAAATATTATGAAATAAATATAATAACATCTAAGTATATATGATAGGAAATTTTTATTATATTTTTAATTTTAATACATAATTTATTATTTCAAAGGAATAAAGAAAAATAAATAGATTATTGAACACAATTACATTATTTAAGATAAACATCCTTATTATCTCTTTTAAGAAAACTAGTGTCTGTATTTAGGAAAAGAAATAATATATAAAATGTAAACTATATATATTAAATAGATATGTTTCATTTTTTCTTCTCAAAATGTATTGATAGGTGTAAATTATTGATGTTTCAATGTTATCTTATAAAATTTAAGAGGGGTGATGTTTTTATAAATACCCAATCTATGAAATAATGGGAATTAAATATAACCCCATGTGCCTCTAAAACTAAAAAATAATGGAGAAGATGAATTTTAATTTTGAAAAAAACATCTATAAAATTTAAGGAAATATTTATTAATCATATTTTTTCCATATACTCAATGTTTACATACTTTTATAATTTTTTTTTCATTACAGTAACTTGTCTTTAAACCAATATATTTGATCATTTAATACTAAAATAAATTGAGAAATATCATTTATGTGTATTGTAATTATTCATAGTATGAAATAAAATTTATCAAATAATAATTTCATGTGTCTTGATAATTTTTTTAAATATAAATGTGTGTAATGAAAAAACCCCATTTTCACCTAAATTATGGTAAATTTATTTTACTTCATTTACAAATCAATATGATTAGAAATTAAGATTAACAAATTATTTAATAATTATTATTATTACTTAAAATATATAATAAATAAAATCAAATAATTTTGGGAGCCAAATTTAATAACCAATCCATAAAAATTTTTGAGAAACAAGTTTTCAAGATATTTATATTAAGGCATAAGATGATGTTTCACTAACTATATGACTACTGATCATCATAATTAGGATTTAATTTTTCATATATAGAAATATAATAAATAAATTTCATTTAAAAAATTCAATGTTTATGTGGAATTTAATTTATTAATCTGGTGAAACATTACACACATAAGAGTATTTTTTAGAAATATATATTTTCAGGCCTAAAAATTAATATATAACAATATCAGGTATAAATAACATTAAAATAAAATTTATTATATTATATTAAAATAATTAAAAATAATTAAAATTTCATACAAAATTTATTTCATAATATGTCCTTAAAGTTACTCAATTAAATGAAAAAATATACAAATATTTGATAATTTTGAATTTTTCAATACTCACTGAAAAATAATCCTTTTTAGAAAAGTCTCATAAGTTACGAAATGATAATTTGAATAATAATATTTTAAAAACGATATTTTTTGAAAACATACTTTCTAAAACTAT
Organism: Viscum album; assembly: GCA_963277665.1. NCBI lineage: Eukaryota > Viridiplantae > Streptophyta > Magnoliopsida > Santalales > Viscaceae > Viscum > Viscum album. Next base: position 1,540,850,412 of record OY728150.1, read on the forward strand.
AATAAATTTATTATAGTTTCCAAACATACAATTTAAAATTGAACAACTATAACAAGAATATTTTTATGTAGCTTAAAATGATTTAATTGAGAAATATGTACATTATATTATAATTATGTAAAAACATTATACATATTTTTATAATGTTGTTAAAAATTAATATTATGAAAAATATATTTTACATTATAAAATGGTTACATTAAATAATTATATTTATTTGTATATCATAATTCTATTAAAACATGGTGTTGTGTGTCATATATACTATCCAACACAATAAACTTATTTTAAAACAATATGTGTTATTTGTATAATCTTATAAATGATTTTAATAATTCAGAAATATGATTAATTAGGCTAAAACGATTCTTTTTGGTTTTTTTCAATTGATGGAACCATGATTTTTCGCGTTAATGGAGACAGTCAGTGGAACGCATATCCCAATGAGCAAAAATATGGAATAGGATCAGGAATGTGCAACCATTTAGTTACACATAATCAATTACCAAGATATATTATTAAAAAATTACACAATTAAAATTTTGAAACATGATAAAAGAGAAGGATATATTTCACTAAGATCTCAGTTGGTGGAGACTATAAAAGAATGATGTTTTAGATTCCTACATATAATGAATGTGGGAAATAGTATAAATGTGAATGTCTTAGAGGAAGATAAAGATATTTCTATATGGAAATGAAATATATAGAGAAATTAATTTCTATGGAAAAAATAAGTGTTTGATTTAGGTATAAGAAGTTTATCCTAATGAACAATCTAATATTCAATGTCGTATGTGTGGGGAATAGTATAATAATATGTGACGATTCTCAAATTCGTCGGTTAACTCCTTTACCAAGGAAGGACTAATGAAGGAAAAGGTTTTAGGTGTTTATGTATTATGATTTTAGAATTATGTTTCATATGAGAAATAGCAAGGATAATTTATATTTAAGGACAATGAATCTTAAAAGGATTTTTCGATAGTAGAATAAGAACACATATGTTATTTTGGGTAAAGAGATTATTGACTTTGGTATGATATTATTAATGACCTTGTAATTTATTACTTGATGAAGATGTGATTTGTATTATCTTTTATTTTGTTTATTTCTTTTATTTTTATGTAATATATTCAAAATTTGTTAAAATTATTTTTTTAATAAGGATATTTTCTTAATTTTATGAAGCATATATTTTTTCATGTGAGTTTATCCTAAAAGTTATGTATACCATAATGGGTTTATAATATCCACTATTATCATATGTTCAATGGAATAATCACACCATTTTTAATGTTTTATATGATTAGATAGTGAAGTGATTTGAATCATTTATTCTGTATTAAGAATAATAAACTATTGACATTTAAATAAACATATATTGTTCATATATTATGTGATGTTAAGTTAATTACAGTCTATAAGATTGTGTGATATAGATAATCTTTAAGGTATAAAATTGATTCATTGAAAAGTTGATATTTATATAGATATTTATAATAAATAGAATGATTAACGTCAGTTTCCAAATTTAATTTAGGATATTTTAGTGAAGTTTAGAAAATTAAAATATTATATGTTGATTTATTATGTTGATTAGTGATATTTGGGAGATGATTGATTTCGTTGTGGTATGAGTAACACTTTGTTTAAAAAATTGAATTTACATTAATGATTATTTGAAAATATTTTAATTCAGTTTTTAATGATATAAGTTAAATGGTATAATATATCATTTGATATCAAAATATTATTTAATTTTATTATTATTGTGATAATTAAGGAATTGAATAATAATGTTTTATTTCATCAGAGTTTGGTTTATTTGTTTTCATAATTATCGTATGATTTTTTTTGTTTTTATAAATTTATAATGGTAGGAGGAATATGTTGATATAATTTTTTTGTCCCATTAGATGTTTATTTTAATGATTTAGGTGTAAAAATTCATATTGTATACCCATAATTTGTGGAAACATATTAAATTTTGATAGAAATTGTTTATATATGAATTTATACTTGTGAAGAATGAATAATTAATTATGTTGGTCTCCCAGAGGGAAAAATAATGCCTCAAATCTTTGGAAAATAATGTTTATTCTATAAAATTATCAAATGATATTCAATTTCATTGAATTGATAGTCTTTTAACCACTAAAAGATTTATGGTCTTTTTGGTTGTTAACATTATTCTGATTATATACCCTATGACACTTTATAAGTCCTTATGATTGTTTTCTCTATTACATGACAGTTGTTTCACTTTCCACAGATATGATACTATTTTAACCCTAGTTTTTAGATGAACTTAATAATTCCTATTCTATCTTTGAAGATAATGTTTTATTAACTCCTTTTATCATGTGGGTTTTTAATAATAAATTTACAAATATCAATCCATTTATTTGAAATAAAAGGTTCAAATTTTGAAGAAGAAATTTATTAATGGGTGGGGTTATGTAAAACCCTATGATCTTAAAATGAAAATATTTTCAATAGTATACATGATATCCAACATGGGTCCTAAACGTATAATGAAATATTTTTAATTACATAATAAATTTGGAACATAGCCATTAAATTTTATGGTATGAATAGGATCAACTACATTATTAAAAAAATAATAATATAATAGTCACTATAAATTTATTTAAAATTAATTAAGAAATTCAAATAAATTTTATATCCATGGAATATGATACTTAAAAAAATAAATTTCATTTAAAAGATGATTTTTTTTATTTTCAGATAAAATATTATATTTAATTTTTTAGTATTTTAAAAAATATTTTCAAAGACATTAAGAAGGTCCTTGTAATCATCATATCAAAATTATCTTAGGGATAGTTTCAATGATTATTCTAAAATGTTTTATATTACCATGAATAGTGAAAAATACATTTTATTTTTGAAAATTGTATTTCTTCAACTAGGTTAAAAATGTCAATTTTTTAATGTGGTTTCAATGTTTTACTAGTTATATAATATTTTTTTTGTGATTAAATTAATGATAGTAGATTTAATTTTGTTCTTGAATTTTTCATAATGTCATTTTTTATATGAAAAATACATTTTTATGAAAATGAGTATTTTCGGATTGCATTGTGTTTATATTAGCATATATTAAATTTATCATTATTAATGAATGATATTAATTAAATTTATATATTTTATATTCATTCAATTTTTTTGACATTCATCTAATATTTTTTCTATGTATGGGACAAAAATGAATCCAATTTTATTCTTAAAACCATATTTTTAAGATATTAAATTTTCATTTATTTTTGGGGACTTAGTTTATAATAAATTTCATCCTAATGTAGGCATTAAATTTCATAAAATTTATTACATATTTTTATTATTAGTGTTTAATTTTTTTTAAAAGAAATTTATTTTTTATCAATATGAATAGTAATTGTGGTTAAATTTATCACCTCAGCAAAGGATAAATGGTGTTAATCATGGACAAGATTAAATATAAAGGATATAAATTTTCATCTTAATTATTATTGTACGAATATAATGTTAAAATTATCTCCTTAATATAAAAAAGTTAATTTTTAATGGGATCTTTTCCAGGAAAACAACCTATGTAATATTTAAATCAATAAAAGCTACAAAATGTCCCTCACTTAGTTATTAAAATATATTTTGTGTTAAAATATATAAAAAATGGAATTTATCAATTAATATAACTAAATATTTTTAGAATGGTGAAATTATTTTCATTATATAAATTTATATCACATTTTTTTTAATTACATAATGACAATGAATTCTTATGAAAAATCATTGAATAAATTATCACATTAATAAAAAATTAAATAAATGATATGAAAAATATTGAGAGTAATGTTATTTGTGTGATTTAATGTGTTACATTAATTTTCTATATTAATGTGACATATTTTTGTTATGTGAAATAATTATATTAAAATTGTTAATTTTTATTTAGGTATTTTAATTCAGACTAAATGAATTGTGTCTAAGTTGGAAATAATGATAACATAAATAAATAATGTTTTATTAATTTGTGTTAAAATCCTAAAAAAATATTAAGAATGAAAATTTAGATTTTATAATTTTGAAAATTTGATCACTTTCTAATTTATAGGCTATCTGGATCCATTTTTCATATAATTGAAATTACTATATTTTAATATTTTAATAAATTTTATGAGTTCCCATCACTTCATATTTAAAAGGGAATCCTATCCCATCAATTATTCATGTTTCGTGAGAAATGGAGGTCAAAGAAACGTTGTAAAAATACCTTCTATACATTACTAACTATGTATTGGAGGTTCTGATATTCGAAAAAAACCAATCCTAGATAAGTTAATAGGATATTTAATGGAGTTATTTTAAAGAAGTTGTGATAACCATTACAAATCAATTTATTTTTAATTCTTATTTTACCTCCAAAAAATATGATAATTTCTTCATAAAATAATAAATTCTCTATAAAAATAATGGAGTTTTGTTATAATAATGAAACCACCACTATACAGCCTCTTTCAAATCTAATGATATGTCCTAGTGTCGCTCATGGGTATGAATGGTATTCCGTCTCAACATAGTGATACAATTAATTTGTTATTAACATATTTTATAAATGATTATTATGATGTTTTTAAAGATTATATATGATATATATGAAAAAATTAATATTTTATAGTTATAGTATCATACATAAATTTATACCTTTTCAAGAGTTGGAAAATGATAACTTCACTTGTGTGCATGTGTGGGATACAACATCAGTGAAGCGATGAGATTCATTTTTCATCTATAATTTAAATGTCTTGTAAAATGAATAAATTTAATAGATATGTATAGTTTATATTATATAATAATGACTCTAGAAGAAAATTTCTCACTTAACATTATTTTATTCCATCATCTGAAAAATGAATGCCAGGGTCATGTGTTTGTGCGGCCTACCATCTCTATGAGTAATGTAATTCATTTTTCATTCACTAGATTTATAGATTAATTAGAAAAATAAATAAATATAATAAATACATAAGATACGTTAATAAATTAAATTTTTCTAGAATATAATTGTAATAAATTTAAATTTATTAGAAAAGAGTTTAAATAACTTCCAAAGCATGTCGATCACAAGGTAGGGTATTTTCATCTCACATTTCGTTCTATATAACACATAAAAAATTAAAAACATATTATTTGATGTGTTGAATCTTCTTCCCATCACCATATTTGGATGATTTATTGAATTGTTTTGGGGATTTAAATATCTATTATTGTTTCTTTCATCCATGTGGCCTACGATTCAAAAGATTCCAAAAAGGAAATGTGTTTTTTGCTAAAATTTTATAATTAATAAGTATTTTTTATGATTTAGATTAAAATGAAAAATTATGATGATCTGTCACTCAATAATATGGTTAATTTTTCTCTAATCATGATATTTCTTGAAAATACATAACTTTCATTCATTTTCTCCTCTTTATGTACTCAAGATACCAGTAATATTTTTAAGGAAAAACATCACTATTTTAATCATCAATTGAATTTTCTTCTTCAATATCCATAAATTATAAATATATTTTGAACAAATTTTTTACTATTAATCGATTAATTTTTAATATTATATTTTCTAATGTGGAATTTTTACAATTTTTTTTAAAAGGTTCCATCATATCATTTTTTAATGTGGTACATTTTGTCATTATATATAAACGTGTAAATGGAATGATTTATTTTAACATGTACTACATGATCTAAATTTACCAACATTATGGATTATCAATGCTTTGAAGCATCTATTACTTTCTTCCATGTTTATTTACAATTAAAATATTTTTTTTACTATTTTTTATATTTTTATATATTTATATTTTACTTCAATGTTAAAATGATAACATCAACTCGAAATTATATATAGATCCATTAAATGGATTTCTAATTCATTATGACATCATTTTCCATTAATTATGCTTTACTGGGATAATTTAAAATTTTTCCATCCTTATTCATTATATAGGTTATTATATTTATAATTTTAATATAATTTTGAATCTTTCTTATTTTCTGTGGGTCATGGTAAAATAAATGTATATGAAACACATTTATTTTCATTGGTTATGGTGATATATATGTTTTATGATTTTTAGAACACTTATATATTATTTTTATTATCTGATAAGTGGTCATGAAATATTATTTACCCCCAATGCATTAGTTAAAGATGAATTTCCCATGAGATAAATATATAACGCATGAACATGATTTATTGTCCGCAATTTTATGCATGGGGCATGTTTTAATTTACATATACTTATATATGGACCTAGATTTCAAGTCCACATAAGTATGTGTGGAATATCATTTTCATGTTCATCATTTTATTCATAGAACTATCTTTCATTTATTTAGGAATATGTGGGGTTGAAATTTCATGTCTATTTGTTTTTATAAGGAACTGAATTCATTTACTTAACATAATGAGTGAATCGTTTTTATTTAAACATGTTCACAATGTTATAATCTTTTTATAGAATAGTATAATATCATATGATAATTTTATTCCCTTATGGTTCATTATAATTGATTAATCTATTATTAATATATTATTCACTTCCAAACATTAACCTATGACTCAATATGATGAAATATGAAATATGTGTTCTGAAAAAAAATATTATGATCATGTTTTCATACACATATGATCAAGTTATAATATAGTGATCTTTGATTTATCCTTGTATTACCCTTACTAAGAATCTGATATCACCATTTATTATGTTCTCTTTTCCCAAAGTCATGAATAATGGTATTATATAATATATGTATCAAAATGGTGCATGATATGAAGAACATAGTGGGGGACAATGTAGGCATTTAATAAACCACATTTTATGACTCGTTGATTATAATAGAATGAGGCCTATATGATTCTAGAATTAATCATTATGTTATGTTTTGAATATTTTTAAAAATATAAAATTTCTATTTATGAGTATATTAGGTTATTATAACCCCATACTACTATATATGACTCCCACCAAAAACCATTTAATAAAATCTCAACTCATCACATCTCATCCATAGACAACCGGTCCATCACATCACATATCTCTAGAAAACACCATGTACATCACATCATATAACCTTTTTATAGTGATCTTTTGATTTCACTACACCACAACTAATGCCTATCAACATATTTAAATGATACATTTAGAAAGAGCGGGTAACCATCCATCATTCCTCACCACCATGATATTTGAAAAAACACCCCCAATAATACATTGTTGTTGGAACGATGTTCTTGACATTGGTTTGGTGTGTATTACAATAAACATAAATAATATATATATATATATACAAATACAATACCAACAAATGTTTTCACAAAAAAATGATCCCCATAACTCACAACAACAACGATAAGCTCTCAAAACCCTTCACCATCTATGCTTCCACTAATAAATAAAAAATACTACACAACATGTCATAATTTTCATTCCTAAATATATCCTTATAATTTATTCCGTTTTATATATTTCCTATTGGAAACTAATTTCATTAATTTACCCATTCATTTCCCATCACCTTATTTCTAATATAATCCTCATACATTTAAATCAAATAGCTGATTTATTTCATTAATTAATAAAATATTCAACTCAGTTAATTTTCAATCATTATTGACCATGTAATTCTCATACCACATGGGAAACCAACACAACAAAAATCAACATAATAATCCAAGAGATGTCCATCCCCATTACATCTTTCCCATAATACCAGCCTCCCCATCACAACTGCTACATCACTACCATATTATATAAAAACAAACACATAGAATGTACACAAAACTACTCCTTCCAACCCCACAACACAACCAAACATTAAAATAATCAAAAAGAACATCCACCATTCATTACATAACCAATGGTCACATAACTACACATCATCTCCCCATAATATAACAGAACACCATATCCCATTAACACAGCCACACATCCCTTCACTTTTCACAACACATTCCCAAAACATTTTATCATATTTTAAAGGGTATTACATAACATTCATATTTATGTTCGTTGGAAATATCTGATAAGGTAGTAATCTCTTAGGGAAAACACATTATTAACGGAATATATGTGTTTAACAAAACTCCATTCTTTGTGATAAAAAACAACACAATACAATGTTTTTAGTAAATAAAAAATTTGAAGCACAAAAAAGGATATCAATAACCATGATTTTTAGTTGTATAATCAAAATATAAATATAATAACCAATATTTTAAAAATAGGAAATTTTCTTTCCCCTTCCCCTTTCAATTTCAATTAAAACATATTATTATTTTACATCATGATGGATGAAGCCCATATTTCCAAATTTTTAAAAAGTAATTGTAATAACCCAAGTAAGGATAGAATAAACTTTTTATACTTATTTTTTTGAATTATATTCCATTTTAAATTATAAAAATATGATGAAAAGTTTAAAATAGAAATGAAATAGTTTTAATTAGTCTTGTTTATTTTATGATTATATTTTAAATATAAATCTATAAATTAAGGAATTTTTATTTTAAAAAATGAATTTAATTACTGAAATAATAATATAAAAATTAAATTGTTGTGAAATTTTTGGGTATTTTCTAAAATTATTTTTTAGTGAATATTGAGAAAATAAATTTTACGTAAAAAGTTAATTTCTTTTTAATAAAGTAAGTTATATAAAAGAAACATTTTGTTTTGAATTTGATTTGTGAAAACCATTAATATTATTTTGTTATATTTAATGTACATAATAAATTTTTAATTGTATTTATATTAAATTTAATATAAGAATGTTTTTTTGTTTAATATTGGTATTTTTATGGTAACACTTTTAATATACACAATGTTTCTACGTCTTTCATTAAACAAGTTAATACATAATGAAAATAATTTAAGTAAAATTAATATATTATATATCAATTAATAATAAATTTATGTTCAAAAAATGAAGATTATTATTCATATAGTTAATATGAAACCATTTTTTCATGAAAAATATAGTTCTTTAAAACTGGATTTTTTCATATCATATTCTTGTTTTAATGTACATTTTAATTTTTGAATTTGATGAATTAAATTCATTATAATGGATTACATATTAGTAATAAGAATTATTTTTATTAAATAATATGTTCATCTTAATTTTGTACCATTATGAATAATAAGAACTTTAAATAATAATTATAATATTGAAAGTAAAAACATATTTACAAGTGATTTAAAATAAAATAATACCCAATAAAATGAAAAAAAATTCTAAAATTTATTTTTATGGATTTATATAGAAATCATAATTCATATTTCACAATAATGGCCTTTTTTAGCCATTTGGAATGCATATAATATTGGTATTCCTATTTCATTTTATAAATTACAAGTGATCTATTATCATCACTTATAAAAGGCCACTCCATATAATCTCCAATTAGAACCTAAAAATCCAGTTGTATTAAAGAATACAACCCTAGAAATGTTAAATAATTCCCTAAAATGATATATAGCTATTATATTGATTAAAAGTACACCTGAAGAAGGTTTTTTTTCTTACGTAAAGAGGTTTCCAATAGAATAGGTGTCATGTGTTACCATGAATCATTATTTTACTTTTCAATCCCCCAATTTTTAATCTTATTAAATTATTATTATCAAATAAAATGAGTATATATGATATAAAAACATTTAATTTTGTCATTTTAATATGGTAAATAACTATACTCCTGCATCGAATGGGAGGAGAAATCATCATTCATGTGTATTCTTAACAACGACACTACGAAGATATTTCATTCATTTTCCATCATCACCTCTCATGGATTGTAATAATGATGTATTTAAATATATATATAGATATTATATTTTAAATTATTTATAATTATAGAGTTATGATATCACATATACCTTTTAAATTTCTATTTTTTTGGGATACAATTACATCACTCGTGTGTATAGTGGACTACTACTTCGTGATGCGATTTTTTCCATTTTTCATTAAATCATTATATAGAATGTAATAATTATAAAATTAATAAATATATGTTATATAAATGGCACATTTATGAAAATAATGAAATATTAAACATTATTAAAATTTGATATAATATATTCTTTTTTAAACTAAAAAATTATAACATCATTTGTGTATGGGTGGACAACTACATCATGGGAGTGGCCTCTCTCCCTCACCACTTTCCTTTAGGGATAATTGTAGATTCCTAAGCAGGGGAGGTTGTCGCATCTTCGTCTTCAACTCCCCCTTTCTTCCAACCTTCTGTCTCCCTCGAAATTTTATTTTTTCTCCCAGTGTGTTTTTTAGATGGTGCTGGCATCGACACATGGGATTTGATAAACCATCCATGTTAGATAAGAATACGTGGTTCCAAGAAGTTTTTAGATATATAGGTTAGTGATCTTAAGGATTCTATGTGCGAACATAGTTGTGATTGTTATGGTTTTCATCATTTTTGATGATGGTGAAGTTCCATTTTTTCATTATCAACACCAAGGAATTTTCTTATAATTATAGTGATTATTATGTTTTTCTTCATTAAGTGGTGTTATGAGGGATGTTTAGGAGTTATTTTATAGGATTTTCTTTCTCAAATACATATGTGAAGGTTTGTAGTAGTTTTTATGCAAGTTTTTGTGTTCTCGATGTGATAATTTATGATTGTATTTCTTTTCTCTGGTCATTATCTCCAACAGTTTTGGTGTTTTGCATTTTGAGATGATGATGGGACACCATTTTAATTATGGAAGAAGGAAGTGATGTGATTTAGGCTGATATGGTGACTCTTGGATCAAAGCCTCCTCGAGTTTAATGTTTATTTTGGATTTCAAATTTCATTCATGCATTGTGTATTTTTATTCCCTCATGATGTATGTGGTTCTCTCATATAATTAAAGTGCTATCATTAAATTAAAACATATAATTTCTAGTTAATTCTACTACCTAAATGAAGCTATGTGATTCGTTGTTTGATCACCCCATTAAATGAATGATATATATATATGCATATTTTATTGACTAATTTTGTATATATATTACATTTCATTCATTCGGTAAAGATGAAATATTACTTTACTGTTTTCTATATTAATCATTGAAAAAAGAAAGCACTACTCACTCATACGTTCATCCTACATTCTCTATGATCATAACAGAGTGAATTTATCATAAAAAATATTATTTTGAAATATAAATTATAATAAAAAAATTCTAAATATTTAATGAATATCATTTGGTAGATGTTTTTTAATGACTCATTTGATGGATGGATAATATACCAATGTCATTTTTAACACATAATCTAACTATCAATGAAATATAAAACATAAACACAAATGATTTACTAATTGATTGTGTATTGGTAAAAGATAAAATAAAAATAATATTAATATTTAAAAAGTTTATTATTAAAGTAAATAATTAATGTATTTTTATTAGTTAAGAAGATAACTAATGAACATCACAAATAAAATACATGGTAAATCAATTCATCTCAATTTCCTTCAATTGAGACACATTTGGTCGGTATAAACTGTTATTATTTTAGAAGGTGTATATACAACCAATTTTACATGTTATATAAATAATTTCAATATTCTTATGTTATTAAATGATAATTATTTTTTAATGGTTATTATAATTACAATATTTCAAAAGTGAGACCTAGAAAAATAATTTCAATAAATTCATTATAATTATCATTTTCTTCCATTTAAATTTTTAAAAATGATTTTATTATATTCATGAGATATTTATAATGGAATTTTCTGTTTTTAATTCAATTTTTTGAAATCATAAATCCTTATATGTATTTTATTTATTTTTTGTAGATGTTTCATGTAATGTTACAATTTAATGTATATAGTGAAAATGACTTTTTCCCCATCAGAACTATCAATTGATGTATAAATTCTTTTACATGATTTCATTTTTTCTACATTGAAAAACCTATTTCCATAATTATGGTTAATTTATGTTTTGAAAATGGGTTATTAAAAGAAATGAATATTCTGAAATCTGATACTATTTTGAAAAAAGTAATGAAAAGGTATTATAACAGTTTTTTTACAAAATATATAAAGAATAAATTGTTTTAATGGTTATATATTCCCTTGAAATTTATTATGAATGGTGAACCCAGACAGTGTTGAGTGAAATCATTGTAGATTTTATTATTGGAGTGAATAGATATTTCTCTAAAGATTTTGGTAATAATAATGTAATATATGGTATTATATTTTATGTTGGATGTATTTTTATTCCAATTTGTATGGGTTTTGTAAGGGTTCTATGTGATAATGTTTCAAGACACCAAGATGAATTTTTTATTCTTGCTAACAAATTTTCATCAATTGTTTTTGAAAATATTAGGCAAATTCAATTTCATATAGAATGATAATTCTATTTCTGAAGAAAAATATATATATTTTTTTATGAAATGGGTTTTTCTGGTTTCCATGTCTTTCACTAGACTAACAATTTTCTTCTTTCAATGTCCCTTATTGAATTTTTTATTCATCAGATAAATTTAAAATTTTTTCCAATGGATTTTAAAATTTCAATGAAAACAAATGAATTCAATTTTAAAAGCATGAGTATTTTTTTGGAATGTAAATCACGTTTTATAATAAAACTTTTATATTGTGATGAAAATGGAACCTGATTGGAAGTATCCACTTTTTATAATATGTTTATGTTATGTATGGGATATAACATAATTTTCTAATACTCTAATTGAAAAAAGATTCTAAATTTTAAGAGAATTAATACTTCTGTTAAAATTAAAGATTAAGTAATGTTTTACAATATGTCCTTTTAGTTGGTATTAATGGATAGTTTAGACAACTTTAGAGTTTAGAAAAATGATAATAGAATTGTCTTAAGGGATTATACATTATGGTTATATTGATGTGATATATAATATTAATATTACCATGTTTACTTATACAAATATTTATATTCGTAATGGTTTTACATATATTAAATAGGGAAGCGATAGTGGGAAAACACATATAAGAAAATATCCATCCAAATCAAAAACTGAAGATGTTCAAAATTTGAAAAGAAACGTTTTTATTAGTAATGGTTTTGTTGAAACCATCAATAATTTGTAGTGGTAACCATGATATTGAAGATATTGATATATCATTAGAGAATATGTACATAGTAGATCATTTAATAAGGGAATATCCCCTGTCATTTAGTAGATCTTATAACCTAGTGATAGATGAAGGTTAGACTGATTCTTCGGAGATGATATTTAATGTCATGTGATGTTAGAAAAATATAATAATAAATCTTACATTTTTTTGAAGGTGAATATGATTTGTGGTGGTCATTTGGTATGCATACTAGTGATATACATATACATTATTCCAAGAAATTCAAATATATTAATGATATTTTCCTTGAGAAACATTTCTCTATGGTTGTTGAACTCTAGATGAAAAAAATCATGGAATTTGGGAAAATAAATAAAGATTATATGGCCACATAGGAAGAAAATTTTAAATGACTAGAAAGGAATCTATTGGATATTTTTCATGAAGTTAATATAGAATTTAATTGACATTAAATTGAATTGAAACAAAACTATGATGAAATTTTGGAATAATAAAATTTAAATTGTATGAAAAATATTTTTTAATGATGAAAAAGTTGAGATAGAGTTTTATAAAGCATATGTTCCTTGTTATGATTAATGCTAAAAATAGTTAGTATGACAGCTAATGGGGAAGCATAAAAATATTGATTTTAGTAATTAATTTTCCTATTTAGTGGTATGTGTGTTTAAAAGAACACTCGAAAATGTATTTTGAAATTAGATAAGATTCTCCAATGTGTAAAGTTTATACATATGGATCATTATTACAACCAGAATAATCCAAATGGAATAATGAATTTTATAACTCATAGACACAAAATAGTAATGTTTTTTAGTTGAAATGAGTTAGGTTAATATGGTAACATGTTCCTGATGTTTTTAACGTTGGATGGAAATCAGAACGAAAGAAAGAAAAAAGGGTATACAAATAGGTTTCTTGTACTATGGTTTATGTTGGACCAACTAATTTATTTTTGAAAAGTATATTAATTTTTTATTAGAATTATTAAAATCCTTGTTTGACTCTGGATATTAACATTATTTTATATCAGATAAATTTTAATGTTAACTGGGAATACCACCTCATGAATTTAAGCTATTTTTTTGAAAAATCTAATTGGATGTATTATAGAAAAAATTATTTTTAAGAATACTCATTTTCTTATTAGTGGGATGGCATTTCTGAAAAATCTTGGTAGACAGGCCATTGTAGAGTTTAATATCATTTTGAGTGTGGATTATCCATTCAGTTTAACTAAATATGATATACTATAGAGTCAATAATGGTTTATTCAATGATTTATTGCCTTCAATAACATTCCATGGGGATGAAAAATTTATTTGATATTATAGTTAATGTTAGAAAGATCATATAGTTGAAAATAAAGAAACTGTTAAAATTAGAGACATCCTTGTATTGAATGAATACATGGATGTTTATCTAGATGATATTCATGGTGTTATACCTTATCAAGAGATCAAATTTTACACTGAATTTGGTATTTATTATAATCCTTTGTTAAAACCCACAATCAATTATATAATGTTTAACATTTATAATTGAAAAATAAATCACATGAGTAAATAGATAATAGTTTCATAAAACCTAACCCATCATCATGGGGTGATCTTATTTTGTTTTGATAATTAATGATTGTTCAAAAAGAATTTATATGGAATATAAAACATTAAATAAAATCAATTTTAATAATAAGTATCATTTTATACAAGTTAATTATTTTCATGATCAACTACAGGGATCACATAAATTCTATATTGTTTATCTCTAGTCTAGGTAAAATTAGTTGAATGTGATAGAAAAGGTTATTATAAAGTCAATGTTTCAGAAATTATATGAGTATAATGAGTTCATAGTTATTCTTTTTTAGTTTTATAACATACCTATTTTATTTTTGGAACTTATGAATAGAGTTTCTCACAAGCTCATAAAGATGTTATTGGTTTTGATTATGGATGGAAATTTTGTATATTATAAAATTTAGGAGGAACATGAATCAAACAAATGTATTGTTTTGAAAACATTGAAATAAAATAACCTAAATGGGAAATATAGTATGTTTGAATTTTTTTCCAATAAATTTCTTTCTGTGGAAACATTGTTTCTAAATATTGAATAATTGTTGACCCTGCAAAAACAAAAATTGTCAATGAATGAAAAAAATGAAAAATATCTGAGCGATTCATTGGTTTCGTAGATAATAAAGTTAATACTCATAAATTAGTTAAAAATTTTCAATTGTGTATCACAATTACTAAGATAACTCATAAATTAATTATACTCATGTTGAAAAAATAATGTCATGATTATTTTTGGAAATAAAAAATAAGATGAGTCACTACTAAAATTGGGATTTAATCCAATGGATCTATACCCATGGTTTAGAGAATCCATGGGTATAGAGTGTCTCATCCAACTTATACCCACAGTTTTATAAAACACTGGTGGTATTTTCTATTAAAAAACAGGCATCACATCGGCTCCTCCTCTATCTCATACTTTTATGAGCCCTAAGCCCCTCCAATGATCTTGGTCCTCCTCACCCCTCCATGCCTCCACATCGATTTATACCTACCGACCTCCGCCTTTGTATCGATCTTCTGACCTCTACCACCTAGCCTCAACCATTGTCTCGACCTCCCGGTTCTGTCCTCTTCCTTGACCACCCTGCCTCTACGTCTGGCTCGACATCCCAGCTTCTGCCTCGGTGTCGTCCTCCTAGCTTCTGCCTCCTCCTCGACGTCTGTGTCATTGCCTCTAACTTGACCTCATGGCCTCCATCTCCGACTCAACCTCTTTTCCACCGCCTCTACCTAGAACTCCAGGCATACACCTCCTCCTACACTTTTATGGAAAGTGTGGTTTTTTGTTATTGTTTTTTTTTCATATTTCTATATTTACCTTTATCCACTATCTTATATATGTTTCAAAAAATTATATTTGGTATAATAAGCCTATCTATGATTTATATGTACAATAATTGGTGTTTACATTGGATCAATGTTTGAAAGGATAAAATATATATTTTTTAGGTGGCTAGATTTTCTCTATTAGAATGGTATGCACACATATAAAAACACCTTTTTGTAAGTTTTACACAATGTCCATACAAGGATTTGATAGCCTCCCGACAAAACTTTTAGGTAAAATATTATATCTTTATATATGTTAGTGAGATATAAACTAAATAAAAATTTGCTTAATACTTTTTATGTTTGATCCTGATCTATTTTTCCATATGGTCTTACTCAATATGTTTCACTTTGGGAAATTTGGAATTAATGATGATTGTACTATACTATTGAAAGTCAAAAAAATTATGCATGTATTCTTGCTATCATATTATGTAACACCCCAAGCCTCCAGGATATGTTTCCCTTTGAATAATGTAATATATTGCATTGTATGCAACAAAGAGTTTTAACACACCACAACCAATCAAAGTAGCTGCTAAGAATAGTAATACTGACATTTGGAAATTTTATAAGTTGTATTTTCCCAAATGGTCTTATTTTTTTGGATTTTTAATATCAAAACTATCTTAGGGTGAATTTTTGGTATTTTTCTGAAAACATTCAATTTTTGATGAATAGTTAAAAACACTGCATTATTGTTTAAAACTGACATTAAATTTAAATAATAAGTAATTTTATTTTAATTTAATTTAGTTAAAAATATATACATAATACCTATATATGTTAAATGTAATTCATTGGAGCAATTTTCTAATAAATTAGTTATATAAAATTTTATTGAACTTTTTTCTATCTTTTACCCTCCTTATAAGAGCATTTAAAAAATTGCAAAAAACATTATTTTACCACCTCTGTGAGTTGATTTTCAAAAATACGAGAGACACAGTTAATATAAGAATGTAAAATGTGGTTTGATAAATGAAAATAATTTTTAGTGATTAGTAACATTTGACTTTTATTTACTACCTTTAAAAGTAAATAGGATAATTAAGGGTAAAATTATATTATAATAACCCTAACACATGTCCTAATTCTATTATATAAGTGTAATTTGACCCAAAGAAACATTAGGAATAAAATAAAACCCCTTTGGTCCAATTTTTTTAGATTAGAACATTTATTATAATTTTATTTAAAGAAGAGTTAAAAGTGTTAAAATCAACGTTTAATAACTAAACCATTATTAATAGAGGGTTATACATAAGATAGATATGACTATAAATATTCATTAGACACATAATAATATTTACTAAAAAAAAATTATTTTATTTATAATTTTTATACATTAGATAATTTTATTTATTTATGACATAGTGATGATGCTGTAATTACCTTATTAATAAAATATTAAAATATTTGATATTATAAATATCCAAATAAATGTAATTTGATTATTTTGATGAATTCCACTAATTTTTTAGGTTAGTATGACATGTTAGGGTTAATTAAATATTTTTTTGAAGCAATCATGCTGTTATTAGTTTCACAGAAACTAAATTCTAAATAGTGTCAAAATTGACATAATTGAGTTTTTAAAACAAATACAATATTATTAATTGATATAATAGTCATAAAATTATAAAGATAAGCCAAAATACTTATATATGGTTATATATATTAATAACTAACAAATTGGGGTTCGTTTGGATTGTTATAGTATGTTTATTAACCATATAATATAAAAAAACAATGATATGTGGTAAATATCAAAATATTTAACTTAGAGTTAAATATAAAATATAAGGGTAATATTGTGACCCAAACCTATCTAAAACCCACTAGTTGAGAGGTTTCTGACCCATAAACACCTTAGCATTTAAATAAATCATTTTTAGTCCATTTGAAACAGAAAATTATTTTATTATAAAATAACAATTCAAGTGTTTCCAAAAGTGACCGTCACCACTCTTATAAAAGGGTACATCACATCCTCTTAATTCCCCACCTCTTAATCTATTTGTATTGGCGAAACCCTAAACAAATATCCTCCCAAATTCTCCCATATCAACCTAGATTCCTTACTTTGATCAGAAATCCAACCTACAGAGCCTTTTTGATTAACTCAAAAGGAAACACCTGAAGAAGAGGTAATAATTTCACCACCCTCATTCATGATCTTTTCTTATTCTGCTTCCTCTTTATTTGTTGATTCCATTCTAAAATAATAACTCTAGTATCTTATATAAACTAGGATATTATTATAAAAATTGTACAACCATATTCATTATTCTATCCATCATATGAATGACAAAGTCACCATATGTGCTTATGTACGACTTACAGTCTCCACATCTGGTGTAGTTTGTTATTCAAACAATTCATTATATGGATGAGTATAATAATGAGAATAACTTATGAAAATAATAAATATAATATTTTAATGATTTGGTATATATGATATACTATCCAATTACATACGATTTCACAATTAATATAATTATATTGTCACTCGTCCGTACTTATGGATTATCGTCTCCACGAATGAGATGCGATTCATTCTCCATCGTAATCATTCAAATATAATTTTAATTTTATGATTAAAAATAATGTTTATGAACATATTATAATTATGTATATGAATCAAATACATCACATTCATAAAAAACATAGATTACGTAGCCAATCATATAAAGGAAAATGAATCAGTTAACACCAGAAACGATGATACTACAATAATAATAATAAGAAATAAATATTAGAATTTAATATATGATATCTTATTTATTTATATAGTTTTTGTATAATTTAATAAAAATTATTTTACTATTATACAAGAGGTTAACATACCATCTACTATGTAAAAGTACAAGGTAAGCTTTAATTTTATAGTCTCTTTATTATCCGAGGTTGTTTTTACGTAAGTATCTACTACGACCTCTTTATCATCCACATACATTTTTCTTAAAAATTTATTTCAAAACATTTTTAATATTTACTAGACTATGGGTTAAATTCATTTATACCATTTTTTTACTTTTTATAAAATGGTTTTAAAGGAATCTTTCCGTCGTTTTCCAAACAAGGTACTTTATGACATTTTCGACAAAATTAAGGTAAGAATGTCTTTTTTTAACATATACGGGGTGTGTGGCTATTTTTGGCAGTTATATCATCATAAAAACTTTATATACATGGATATAAGATTTTATACAAGATAAATGTTTTCTTTTATAATTATGTGACTTTAAAATGATTTTAAAATATAAATAGGTATTAATTTCAAATAGTTTTCTTTTCATCTATGTCAACATCCTTTGATGGATTTTAAAAATGTTTGAAGTTGATTTTTTATGATATTGATATTCAATATTGTATTGAAGGTTTTGTGATATGTTTGACCGTGGATGTGTTATTTTTACACCATTCATGGTTTATGGATAAACTATTGACATTTCGTATGCTAGTTTAAATACTAATATTTATGTTATGTTTAAACCATTTCATATGAGGAATGCATTAGACATATTAAGTGATGGGTGGAGCCCAATATAGTTCCTTGATGCATAGGTTGGTCTAATGGGACAAACTAGTGTCTTGGAACATGGACTTGACAAAATCTTATTTGTAGTCTTGGAACAAGGACATGACTATGTGGTTATGAAATCTGGCATTATGAATTCCATCATTAAAAAAGTTGCTATTGATATTGCTTGTGAGTACTCGACTAGTAGAATATACATGTGAATAAGTAAATGATATTATTTTATTCTATCATTTCCATGTTATGATTAAGTTAAATTTTAAAAGGGGTTGGTTTTAGTCTTATACATTGAATAAAATGATTATGCTTATTTATTAATGTTTCTGAAATATTGTTATCTTTACTAGGCAACTGATCTCACCTCTTTCAATATTTTATTTTTCCCATGATGTTAATAAGTACTTTATGGTTGAAATGCAATGATAGGATAAGGATATTATTGTTTTTAAAAGGGGAAAATGATTTTGATGTTTTTATTTCATGATGTCATGTAAAACTTATGAATGTATCTAGTACTTCTATGGATACTAAATTGATCGATCTTTCAGTACATGATTCCTTATATCATTCCAATGTTATGTAACAATATACCCACTCTGGGTAACTGGTGTCAGAGAATTAGAGTTGGTATGAGAGGAATTTTAGTACAATCCTTGGAAGCTAGATTTAGAAATACTCTAATTAAAGGACACTACCCTAAGATATACTTTTAGGATTAGTATAGAAGAACATCCTACAATTTTGGTGATGTAGAGATTTTGTGAGTTTTCCAAAAATATATCCCTTTCTAGATATGAGCTAGTAGAGGCATCTCTAGCATAGATTTACCTAGGGGTAAAACCGAAAAACACCGCATTGATCTAGACTCGAATGGGAACTGGTGCCCAACAATAGGGCTTGCTGCAGTCTTGGTTACGATACACCTGGGTGATATGATTAGGATAATTCTCATTTTATTTACAAACCATTATCAAGGGTTTATGAGTATTTACATCCTCAAAAAAATATTATTATGGATTATATCCATAAACTGTTCAATTTATGTTAACTTTTTTACAAGTTTGGAATTAGGTTTTGTGATTCGTAAACTAATCTAGTGCATCCCATTGTTTAGAAATGGAGCCTGTTAGAAGGAATGTAAACCATATCATCCCACACAATTTATTTAGAGATTTCCATCCTAGTCAAGATAATTATTGTGGAGTTGGTGTAGCAACTGGTGCTGATCAGCTTATCACCATACTGGGACAACTCACTCAGGTTATGAATAATAACCTTACCCATATAGAGCACCCTGATCCAAAACATGAAGGATCAATGTCAGACCGCTTCATGGAGAAAAATCCACCAACATTGTATTGGATAACAAATCCATTAGTAGCTGAGCAATGGATAAGTTCCATAGAAAAAATATTTCATGCTTTAGGGAGTAGTTAAAGGGAAAACGTTTTTGTGGTAGTTTATCGCCTCACGAGAGATGCAGATCTATGGAGGTCATTAATGAAAAACCAAAAAAAGATGAAGAAGTATCAAACATGGAATTAAGTGAGTTTAAAGATATTTTATTAGAAAAATACATTCCTCGTGACCGTTGAGTGGATATGGAAAAACAATTTTTGAATCTGAGGAAAAAGGAGGATAGGAATGTCACAAAGTATTAGAATAACATTACAATGTTAAAAAGAAATGTATCATATTATATTCATATCACAAGGAGTAATATTGATTGATTATTGGATTGGTTAAAATCATTTCTCCATCGAGCATTAGTATCACAGTCCTTCTCAGCATAAAACGATATTATCTCAAATGCTATCAGGATAGAAAATGATTTCTTTAAGTCTTATGACTTTAAAGAAAAGCAACAGAAATAGTGATATATTGAACACTATGGAAATAGAAATAAGGGGAAGAAGGGAAAAGTTGAATATCCATACTATGGTAAATGTGGGAAGAATCACCCCAGTACTTGCTTGTAGGGAATTGGAGTCTGTTACAAGTGTAGGGAAAAAGTTCACCATGCTCGTGATTGTAAGGGGAAGAAAAAGGCTTCCAATATTTAATGATACAATTGTAGAGAAATAGTGAATTATGCCAATAAATTTCCTATGAGCCAAGGGAAGTTACCTTAGAAAAGGATAAGGGATCAAGGCCAAGCTTATGTGATCACTACTGCTGAGGTTAAAGCTCTGAAAGTCATGGTGGCTGGTAATTTAATGGTTTCTTCAAGTTTAGCCAATGATTTATTTGATTCTGAATCATCGCATTGTTTCATACCGTCCCAGTTTTCTAAAGAAATTAGATATTTTCAATTTGACATAATGAGGGAGTTGTCAGTCTAAACTCTTAAGGGAAGTATCATCACTATAATTTTTTGTGAATCTATTCCCTTTAGAGCATATAAATATTCTTTATCAGTTGATCTTATCATCATACCAATGATTGAATTCAATATAATCCTCAGTATGGATTGGATTTCGGGACATAATGGGAAAATTTGTTTTATGAAAAAAGAGGTTACATTTTTCAATGATGATAAGGGGTGCCTTATCTTTAGAGCAGTAATGTCACCACCTAATTCTTATCTAGATCCACTCCCAATATCTCAACAGAATTCAATTATTGGGGAGGAATAGAATGAACTAACTATGGGTGAGGAAATGAATTTTTGAATATAGGAAGTACTAATTGTTCATGAATATATTGATATTTTTCTAGAGGATTTACATGGACATCCTCTAGAATGAGAAATTGAGTATTCCATTGATTTAATTCCTGGTTCAAGGAACACATCAAAGACCCCTTATAGAATGTCCACTATAGAATTAGTGTAACTAATGACACAACTAGAGGAATTGAGGAATAACAGATTTATTCTCCCTAGTGTTTCTTTATAAAGAGAACATATTCTTTTTGATTAGAATAAAGATAGATCTATGAGTTTGTGATCTGAGTACCGGGAGATCAATGCTAAAAAAATAAAGAAATAGTATCCCCTACCTCACATTGATGATTTATTTGACCAACACCATGGAGCTCAATATTTTTTAACAACTGACCGTCGATCTGATATCATCATTTTTCTGTGAAGAAGGAATAAATTCTGAAAACAACATTCTAAAATATGTATAGGAATTACAAGTTTACAGTAATACCTTTTGGATTGACTAATGAACCCTCTTTTTTCATGGATCGAATTAATAGAGTTTTCATGGAATATCTTGATGAAATTGTAGTGGTATTTATTGATGAAATATTTTTATAATAAAAAATCTATAAAGATCATGAAAATCACTTGCACACTATTCTAAAAGCCCTCAGAAGAAATGAATTATATGAAAATCATAGCAAGTGTGAATTCTGAAATGAAGATATTTCTTTTCTTGGACATATTGTCTCTATGGATGGAATCTTTGTTGATCCTTCAAAGACCAAGGAAATCCAAGAATGGCCAGCACTGATGAGTATATCTAAGGTATGCATTTTTATTGATTTACCAGGTTATTATCGATGTTTCATCTTGAATGTTTCCCAGTTGGATAACCCATTAACAATTCTCACATTTAAAGGGGTTAATTTTTTTTGGAAAAAAGATTCTGAATAATTTTTTGAAGAACTGAAGAAAATATAAGTTAATTCTCCTATCTTGAATTTACCACCGGGGAATGATGAGTTTGTTATTTAATGTGATGCTTCAAAGAATGGACTTCGTTGTGTCCTTATGTAGAATGATATAGTTATTGCCTATGAATCATGGAAGTTAAAAATTCAGTAAAAAAACTGTCCCATTCATGATCATGTAATAATAGCTGTAATCTTTGCTCTGAAAATATAGAAAAAAAATCTCTATGGTGAAAATGTGAGATTTATACAGATCACAAAAGTTTGAAGTATATTTTCTTACAAATTGAACTCAACATGAGGCAAAGCCGGTGGCTTGGACTACTCACAGATTATGATTTCACTATAAACTACCACCCGGGGAGGGAAAATAATATGGAAGATTATTTGAGAAGAAAAGATCATGGAATTTTGATCGTGATGAGAGTTGAAATGGATATTATATACATGGATCTAGTAAATATGTATATGGGAAAAACCATTGAAGTTGAAACATCCATGATTTTCAAATGGTTTCTAAACCATCATTACTATAAAGGATAAAAATTTCTCAGACTGACCATGAATAATTTCAGAAGAAAATTAATGTAGTGAACGATGGGTGATTGATCAACTTCATATATAAAGATGAAATTTTTAAATTTGGGAAGAGGATTCGTGTTCCCGATTTACCTGATCTAAAAAGGTAATTGTTATATGATGCTCATAGTTCCAATTTTTCTATATACCCAGGTAGCACTAAGATGTATAGTGGTTTGAAGGATCATTTTTTGGTGGGATAACATGATGAGGGAGACTGCTGATTTTTTGTCAAGATGTATGGTTTTTCCACAAGTGAAAGAAGGAAAGCAATATCCTAGATGTGTCACGAAACCTCATCCAATACCTATGTGGAAATGGGATAATATTAATTTGGACTTTGTCATGGGGATACCAATGACTCCTAGAATGAATTATGCAATAGGGTTCATTCTTTATCGTCATACCATGTTAGCACATTTTATTTCAATAAGATAATATTTAACACTTGAACGTCTGGAAAAAAATTATATTAATGAAGCTGTAAGACTTCATGGAGTAACTCAATTTATTTTTTCTGATCATGATCCCCTTTTTACGTCAATATTCTGGAAAACTCTTCAGAAGGCCCTGGATACTAATCCTCATTTAAGAACTACCTACGACCCTCAAACCAATGGACAATCAGAAAGGAATATTCAAACCATAAAAGACACGTTGTGATCTTGCTCACTAGACTATCAAAGTAATGGGATCAATATCTATCTCCAGTGTAATTTTCCTATAACAATATCTTACATTAAAGTACATAGATGGAACCATATAGAGCATTATACAGAAAGAGATGTCGCACACCAACTTGTTGGGATGATGTTGGTGAATGAAAACTCGTTGGCCTAGAACATGTTGAGGAGACAATGGAAAATGTGAAGGTTATCCAAACCCAAAACAAAGAAGCTCAAAGTAGGCAGAAGAGCTATGTTGATAACCGAATGAAGGATATGGAATTTCAGGTTAGAGATCATGTTTTCATGATGGTATCTTTATAGAAGGGAGTTATAAGATTTATTGATAAGGGTAAATTAAGTCCCAGGTACATCAGACCTTTTGAAATTCTAGAACGAATTGGCGATCTAGCTTACCGTTTTTCAATACCACCATGACTCTCCAATGTTCATGATGTATTTCATGTATCACTTTTGAAAAAATACATGCCTGACCCAATGCATGTACTCACCTATGATGAAATTGAACACGAACCTGATCTGTCTTACTGAGATGTGCCTGTCAAAATTATTGATACCAGATAACAAGTGCTGAGAAACCCGATGACTCGTCTGTTAAAAGTTTTATGGAGAGATCATAAGATGGAAGAGGAAACTTTGGATCTCAAGGAACATATAATGAGGAACCATCTGAATCATTTTATGCAGTAATATCCTAGAAATTTCAAGGAAGAAATTATTTTAAGGAGGGGAGAATGTAACACCCTAAGCTTCCATGGTGCATTTCCCTTTGAATAATTCAATAGCTTTCATTGTACGCAACATAGAGTTTTAACACACTACGACCAATCAAAGTAGCCATTATGAATAGTAATACCCACTTTTTGAAAATATATAAATTTTATTATTCAAAATGAACTTCATTTTTGGATTCTAACTATCAAAATTAGCTTAGGATGAATTTTTAGTAATTTTTGAGAAACATTCATTTTTTGATTAATAGTGAAAAACACAACATTATTGTTTAGAACCGAAATTTTATTTAAAAAAATATTTATTTTATTTTTATTTATTTTATGAAAAAATAGATACATAATACCTATATATTTTTAATGTAATTCGTTGGAGACTTTTTATAATAATTTTAGATATATAATTTTTTTGAACTCATTACCGTCTTTTACCCACATTCATGGAGCAACTGAAAATTTGCATAAAACATGATTTTACGTATTTTGTCAGTTGAATTTACAAAATCCGAGAGACACGGTTAATATTAGTATGTAACATTTGGTTCTTTAAAGTGAGAATAATTTGTCGGGAATAATAACTTTTGTCTTTTATTTACCTTAATTAAAAGAAAATAGGGTAATTAAGGGTAAAATGATATTATAATTACCCTAAAAAATGTCTTAATTCCGTTGGATAAGTTTAATTTGAACAAAATAAACTTTAGTAATAAAATATAACCCATTTTTTCCACCTGGATTAGATTAGGGCATTTATTATAATTTTATTTAAAGACGAGTTAAAACTGTTAAATTCAATATTTAATAACTAAATAATTTTTAATATAGGGTTATACATTAGAAAAATTAGACTATTAATATTAATTATAAATATAAAAATATTTCCTATATAATTATATTTTATTAATATTTTTTAGAAGTTAAATAATTTAATTTATTTAAGAAAAAATGATGACGTTGTAGTTACCTTATTTATGAAATGTTAAAATATTTGATTATATAAATATGAATATAAATGTAATTTTAGAGTTTTGAGGAATTACAAAAATTTTCTAGGTTAATATGACACGTAAGGGTTGATTAAATAATTTTGGTTTGATGTAATGATGCTATTAGGATTTTCACAAAAACCAAATACCTAATATTGTCAAAATTGAAATAATTTCGTTTTTAAAACAAATACTATGTTATTAAACAATATTTTATTCCTAAAAATCAATAGTTTGAAAGAAGGGATTATAAAAAATTATATATATTAATAATGAACCACTTTTGGTTCATTTGGATTTTTATAGTATGTTTATTAGCCATATAATATAAATATACAACGAGACATTGTAAATGTCAAACTATTTAATTAAGATTTAAATCTAAATGATAAGGTTAATATGGAGACCTAAACCTATATAAAACATATTGAATGAGAGGTCTTCAACCCATATCCACATTATCAAATAAAAAAAAATTTGGAGATTGAATAAACCCAAAATTATTTTATTATAAAATAATATTTCAAGCTTTTCCTAAAGTGGCCCTCACCTCTCTTATAAAAGGGTGCCTCAACTTCACTTAATTTAACACCTCAAAATACATTTGGCTCATCCAAACCCTAACAATATATCCTGAAAAAATCCCTCACATCATCCTAGAGGTATTTTTTGTTTATAAATCCATCCAATGGATCCCTTTTGATCAAATCAATAGGAAACACCCGAAGAAGAGGTAACAATTTAACCAACCTCTTTCGAGTAATTTTATTCTTCCGCTTCCTCATTCTTTGTTGTTTTCATTCTAAAATAATAAATCCAGTGTCTTATATATACTGTTATATTATTATTAAATTGGTACTACCATATTAATGATTCTATCCATCCTATGAATGACAAAGTCAACATACGTGCGTACATACAGCTTACCGCCTCCACGTCGTGGTATAGGTTGTTATTAAAACACTTAATTTTTTTGGATGGAAATAATTATGAGTATAACTTATTTAAATAATAAATATAACATGTTAATGAATCTGTATATATGATATACCATCCAATTACATATGATTTCACCATCAATATAATGATATTGTCCCTCGTGCATATGATCAGATTACTGTCTCCACGAACGAGATGTGATTTAATCCCCATCACAATAAATTGATAATAATTTTCATATTATGATTAAAAAAATATTTAAGAACCTAATATAATTCTATATATTAATAAAATACAACCTATTCAAAACAAACAAGGCTTACGTAACCTAGCATATAAAGGAAAACGAATCGGTTAACTCCCGAAACGACGATACTTCTAAAATATTATCAACAATGAAATATTAGAGGATCATATATTATAACTTATTTAGGTATTTAGTTCATGAATAGTATAATAACAATTATTTAACTATCATACAATAGGTTAACATACCCTCGACCAAGTAAAAGTACATGGTAAGGGTTAATTTTACAATCTCTTTATTATCCGAGATTGTTTTTATGTAACTATCTACTGGGACCTCTTAATAATCAACATCAAAGTTTCTTAAAAATGTATATGAAAAAAAATTTATTGTTCATTTGAATATGATTTACAATAATTTAAACAATTGTTTGAATTTTAATAAAATGGCTTGAATGGAATCTTTCTATCATTTTCCATACAAGGTACTTTATAACCTTTTCAACAAAATTAAGGAAAAATGTCTTTTTTTAACATATACTGCGGGTGTGGATATTTTCTGCCAATATATCATCATCGAAACTTCCCATAAAAGGTTATAAGAATATTTTAAAAATATGTGATTTATTTTATAATTATTTTACTTTTAAATGATTTCAAAACAGAAAGATGTATTTATTTCAAATAGTATTTATTTAATCTATGTCAACATCCATTGATGGATTTTAAATGTGTTTGATTTTTATTTAATATGATATAAATCTTCTATATTGTATTGAAGCTTTTGAGATATGTTTGACTGTAGATTGTTTATTTTTACACCATTCATGGGTCATGGATAAATTATTGACATTGCGTATGCTATTTTTAATAAGAATTTTTATGTTATGATTAAACCTTTTCCTATGAAGAATGCATTGGACATAGTAAGAGATAGGTGGAGACCACTATATCTCCTCAAGGAATCTGTAGGTCTAATGAGACTAACTAGTGTTTTTGCACAAGGTCTTGAAAAAATCTTATTTTTAGTCTTTAAATATGGCATCAACTATGTGGTTATGAAGTATGGCATTAGGAAATCATCATTATGAATGTGGATATTGATATTTCATGTGATTATTCAACTAGCATAATATCCACGTGAATAAATAAATTGAATTATTTGATTTTATCATTTCCATATTATTCTGATGTTTATGTTTATAAGTCTGTTGTTTTAGACTTATACATTTCCTTAAACATTTATGATTATTTATGAATGTTTTCACACTATTGTTATCCTTACTGAGCATCTCAGCTCACCCCATTTAATGTTTTATTTTTCCACGATGTGAAGATGTATATTATAGTTGAACTGCATGGATAGTCTAAGGACATAGGTGTGTTCAAAATGGGACAAAATGTTTTTCAAGTTTTTATTTCAGGATGTAATGTAAAATGTAATAATGTATCTGGTGCTTAAAAGGATACTAAACTGATCAGTCTTTCAGGACATGATTCCTAATATCATGCCAATGTTATGCAATAATTCACCGACTCAGGGTAATTGGGATGGGGAGTTACAATTTAATAGTCATAAGTATGTATATCAAATGAGTCAATAATTGTAAGGATAACAGATGCAAACATACATTCTAAAATATTGGTATATACTCTTTTTATCAGTGACATTTAATTTTCAGTGTCACGATCTCTAAGTGTGAAAGATCACATTTCATCCCAAAATATGTTTTGGCAGGAGGGATTACAAATATATAAAGATATTCATCGGATCATCATCTCTGATTCCAATGCAACCTCGATAAAAATGTATGCAAGAAAAATTTATTATATCTGGTGGATCATTTTTATGAAAACATGATGGAATATATATTCTCCCATGCCAATAAAAAATCTATTAGGGAGACTCATTTATGAAATTTTGGTTCATCATCTCCAATTTTTTTGTAACCTTAGGATTTACAATTTGTTATTCTTATATTTCTTTGTAATGTTTCATGAAATTGGTGATTATTTTTTAAATAGATTATTGATTGTTTTTTATTTAATGTATTGAATTTTTAAACTCAACATGTATTTCAACATTTTTATGAGGAGACACGGGACCTCTAACGAATATAGAAACAAGATTAGGTATAGTTTGGACAGTAATTGCAGTGGTAGATGTAGTTAGTTCCACAAAAGGAATATTCCTTGGAGGATTATAGAAAACCAAATCCTTACATTTATAAGAAACTGGAAATAATGTATCTTCTCTAGATTCTGATCATGATTAATGTTATGGATATTTAGAGGTATTTGCCATGACTTCCTTATAAAAGTATACAATAATTTTATGAGTCATTTTTGATTTATAGATAATAGGAAATGGGATCATAAAATCATCCCTATAACATAATGGGATCCAATAAATATTTCCTCAAATATTCCACCATCATGATCATTATGATAGTCCAATGTATCATTCAATGACTCATATATTCCTACACCCAGATTTCTCACTCCTTCCCTGGTGTCCGGGAATTTACCTATAAGACCTCCTATGAAATCATGCAATATCACTGGTGTTATAAATGATGATAATATTCTATTTTTATATATTGGTGATAGCCTCTACCAATATGCCCAACATTTGATTCTTTGAATTACCTACATGTAAGTAAAAAACAAATTAATTGAGATAATGAGGGGTAGTTTGTCATTAATTAGTCCAGGAATGTTGATAGATATATTTCTCTATATAGATATTATATACCTACAACATTATCAATAGTATAATCCTTAATCCTCTTTCCTTAATTTTATCATCATTTATCTTTATAGATAACCCAATGTTCTCAATCTTCCCAATAGGAAAATTGTGTGGGACCTCTTTTATTGAATGTGAAAAGGTGAAATGCAACCTTATATGCCAGCTTATTCTTCTTTATATATTTTCTTTTTCTTTGTAAGAATGTCATATAGTCATTTGCAACATGACCAATTACCTTCCATCACCAACAATTTTTCTCTTAAACATTAAGTTTTCCTTGTTTCAATTCCTCACAAACTACATTTTATTCTTTAATTGGATCATTAATATTTATCGTGCAGTTTTTAATAGATTTTATAATTCTTATTTGACTTTTCCATTATTTACAAATCATTGGAGACCTATTTCAGAAATCTAACATTTATATTTATATATTCATTTAATATTTCTATTTGTAATATAATTTATTATCTGTTTCTTGGATTTACCCCATAGCTTTATTCTTGTTCTATTTTAATCACATTTCATATAATAATTAATGCTTTTGTGCCCAAAAATCCCACAACACTAATAGTTACACTTGACGCTTTGATCTTAGAACATATTGGAGACTCTACAAAAGACATTCTACTTTCTATCCATTAATCATTTGACCTATTTTTAGTTGTTTCCCAAGGGAGTATTCTTTGTTTTCTTTAAAATTAATTTTATTTTATGTTAGAGTTACATTAAATCATCTTCCATTAGCCCAAACACCATTTTTCCCTTTAGAATCAATATTTCTCTAATATAATTATTCACTAATTCAAGAATATTATTTTAGGATTTGTAACTCAAATTCAATTTTCTTATTATTTGGGTATTTTCATATTAAATTTATACATTAACTATGATGAATGATGGATAGTAAAATTTATTTTTGGTTCTTTCTGTTCATCTAAAACTTCAATCTGATGGGGTAACCCAATGATGTTGAATACCTCAATTGTTTTTTTTCACATTGATTATTTTCATCAAAATGGATTAATGATAATTAAATGGTATGTGTTTACAATTCATTTAGCATAAATGAACACTACAAATCCATTTTTTTGTAGATACATAATTGAATCAGATGCATCTTGATTAGTTTAGAAAATCGATATTTGTTTCATTCATGATTTAGGTGGTTAGTACTCAGGCGAGAGATGAGTGTCTAGTGGGAGATATTCCATGAACGCTCAACATCACCGACACATTTTAGGGTTCTATTCTATGGTATGTAACATTATTAACTTATGTTTAAAATAAATTCTTTTATGAAAATAAAATATTCTCTTTAAGAACCATGATACAATTTTTGAGAAAGAAAACCAAGGAAATCTCCCCCAACACATTGAAAAGTAGTTTTTACAATTTATTGGAATTCAATATATTATAGATACATTGAATTTTATTATTGATCCTTTCCTCTTATTATACTATGAAATACTCACAGAATCGATCAGTATTTGTTATAATTTTAACTATGTTGTCATGCAAATATAACATTCGGCTAGCTGGCTTGTCTCCCATTACTAGAGATCAAGCTTTTATATGATATTTTCTTTGTATATGGTATTTTTACTAAAGTTCCTTGAGCTATAGTTCATTTTCATCAGTATATTAAGACTAAAACCCGTGTTAACAATGCCATCTGCTCAAATATTGAGAGATATTGATCAAGTATTATCTTTAATAAATATGATTTTATAGCAATATATAGCTTTTTTATAAAAATCTGATTCATATACTCTGGTTAAACATGATAAATTTTGATCATTTTCTTTTCCAATCTCAAATTCATATTTTTAGATTATCTAAAATTTACTAGAAACTGCTTTTATTTAAAAAATCAGGTTTTTTGTTAGCTTAAATGCATATATAAATCTTAATTTCACATAATTGATGTTAAAATAGTGAGTAATAATCTTTGGTGTTTATAATAACCTAAGTTGATCCCTTTGAAGAAACTTTTAAATTTTTCTTTCTCAAGATAAGAAAATACATTTTGTTTTTTATAGATAACATGTACTAAGCCTTCTTGATAATGATGGAGTTATCTATATGGATAAATAATTTGGTATTTCTTATAATTCAGTTGCTCTTAGAACCTTATTCAACAATAAAATTCAGATTTACATCAACTTAAATAATATACATTACTTAATTCTACTATTCCACCTCAATCTCATCAATTTATACTCATAATTTTGGAATTTCATTCTAATATGTGATTATCAAAGAGAATCCTTACCATCTATTGATTTAATTTCTTGAATCACATTAGAAACTATTTTATTTGGTGAATTTTTTCTTAATGTTTTAGACACAAAACATTAAGATACTTCTACATCAATCATTGAAAAAATCCATCTTCTATACTCAACATGATTCATGAACTATTTTTTAAGAGTCACGATTATTGTTATATTAAATGATCAGTATTAAATCATCTTAAGTAAATTCTATAATATCACCAATGAAACTTCAAATTATTCCATAGAGAAAATAATAATGTATCACTTTGACTATAACACATGAATATTATCTTCTAAGATAAAATGTACGAAACTACTATTCATATATACCATTATTAGAATTAATTCTACATTTTTAATAGTTTTCAAAATCTAATAAAGTATTATGAAATTTTCAATGCTGTCTCATTTAGCTTTCATTAATGCATATACATCGAGTGATCAGTATATTATCTTTTGGACAAACAATATATTTTTTCTATGGATCATCTTTTAATAATATATCTACATTCTTTCTTCACTTCAACATATATTCTAATTGTTCACATTCCATCAACTATCAATTTCTAGATTCACATCAGATTTGTAAAAATTACTCATTTTGTATAATTGGGACAATAAATTCTATAATTATTCATCTAGTATGTAATGCTAATATTTCATATTTTCCAGTATCATATCATGTACTAAGCACCAGTGCAAGAAGTCTATATTTTTTTTTCAGGTCATGGATCTA
This sequence comes from Viscum album, assembly GCA_963277665.1. NCBI lineage: Eukaryota > Viridiplantae > Streptophyta > Magnoliopsida > Santalales > Viscaceae > Viscum > Viscum album. Next base: position 1,540,883,601 of record OY728150.1, read on the forward strand.
TACCCACAGTTCAATAACGGTGGGTATATTATATATGGTGTGATAATATATACCCATGATTATTTAAACCATGGATATTGATATATGTCAATGGTTTATTTAAAATCATGGATATTATGGAAATCTCCAGGGCTATATGCACAGTTTCAATAAAACCATGGGTATAGCTCTATATCAATTCCTTATTATCCCACAGTTTATGGAACCCTAGGTATAGGCTACACCCATGGTTTTAGGGGCTATACCCATGGTTCTAAATAATGGGTATAGGTTATTTTTTCAATTGTGAGTGAATGATCCTATTTTGACCCTTCCTTCTATAAAAGGTGAATATTATTTTTCCATTATTATTCTATAAATGTGGCTAGACATGTCCTAATGTTAATGATAAGGTGATTGTTTATGGTTCACAATAGCATAAACCTCAAATGTTAATTTACCCTACACATGATCTAGAATTTTTTGTTGTGTTTTTTACTCTAATAATTTATAGTGATCATTTTTATGGAGTACTGTATGAATTATATATTGATCCAAAATATTAAAGTATATAACCACACATAAATTATTGAATATGAGAAAAATATGATCGTTGGAACATGTACAAGACTATAATTTCATAATTCATTATCATCATAGAAAAGAAAACAATGTGGATCGTTCTTTGAGTTGAATAAATGAATATTTATCCATGTTAAATTTGAAACATTACAACTTGGATAAATATTTGATTAATTTTTCCCATACATTGTATATATATGGACATCATCTATTTTGTTTCAAATTTTAGTGTTGTTTAATGTGTCATAAAGAATTATTAAAGCTCTAATAGAGGGTAATTCTTTATAGGAAAAGGAAAAATATGTTAATAAGGGTATGTTTCATAATTTTAAAATTTTCAAAGTGGATGCTTTATGATTCATCTAAAACTATATATGTCTTAAGATTCCCTATTATATAAATAGTATTCAAGTGAATCTTATAGTTATCCATCTTCCATTCATTTAGGAAGCACTCTGATATACTGAGACTTATGATTTATTAAAAATGGGTTGAAATAAAAAGAAACAATATTAACTTTACCATGTTGTTTTTTCCTTTTATTAGGTTTAATTAGTATAAAATTAACCAAATGTAATAATTCAATGTTTTCTAGTGATGGAGAAAAAATGGGTAATTATAGCCTTGGATTTTGCAGTAGTATAACCAAATACACCATGATGTAAAAAATGTAATTTGGGTTATTTTCTATAGACTGAATAAATCGTCACAATTAAATACCACTTAATTACAATCTCATTTTTATCTTATTCCTAGATTTTATCTAAAATAGATTATAATGTTACATTGTGTTCCCCAATTCATTGTATTATACTAGGATCCCATGTACACACATAATTTTAAGAAATAAAAGCTGATGTCATTTGGAATTGAATTAAAATTCAGTACATCTATTCATTTGAAAATTTATGTAATGTCTTTGTGAAATATTCATACCTTGGTTGAGATACATTATTCATGTTTGATGGATTACTAGAAAATTTAGGATGATCATTTTTATTTTATTGGTTTTTCATATATAAATATTATTCATTATAGTATATAGATTGTAAAAATTGGGCCATTATATGGAAAATGGTTTCTCAAACTGATTTTTAGGGATAAAATTTGATAATATAAGGTTATGAGACCATAATTTTTTAGTGTAAATCATTGAGAATATGTATTTGATTCAGAAAATTTTATGGATTACTCGATAAAGGAAGAAATTTTATGTGGATAAATACTGTAAGAATAATTCTTTTGAGGTATGAGATCATGTATTTATTAAACTATATATAGGGAATTAGTTTTTTCATTTTGGTAAATATGGGAATCAATATCCACAGTTCATATGATCATATGATATCATGGAATAATTTGGATCTGTTTACAATTGAGTGGCCTTACTTACGAGTTTATCCCAGATACAAAATGTTTTCAATGTCTTTATGTAAAAAAAATATATTCACGACTCTAATCATGTTTTCATTTACTAGATTGTTCAATTTGAAGAGAGAAATTCATATTACGAACACAATATAATGATTATATACCAAGGATAACTTTTTTTGTGGGATAAGTGGATTTTCCAGGTTATAGTTTTATTGAAAAACCATATGTGTGAAGTGGAAATCTAGGAATCTATAAATTCTAGGAGGTAAATATTTTCCCACTTTTATAATAAGTGAATAAAATATTATTTACGAAATTTATATAATGGGGAAGAAATTAATAGATAACCTAATTATAGAAGAAATAATTTTCAAATTTATTAATATGAATTATAATGCTATATTCATTATAAAAATAATAGGTGAGTTTTAAAAAAATGAAATTGATTTGATTAAATAATTTTATTATAATGTTTTATATAAGATAAAATTATAATTTATGTAAATTTAATTTTAAAAAATGTACTCTTATATTGGAAATATTATATAAAGTCTATTTTAGGGTTATTTTTATGTATTTTTTAGAAACATTTTATTTTTCCATGAAAAATGAAAAACACCGTTTTTTGTAAAAATGTATTTCTTTTATTTCAATAAATTTGTAATTTAAAAGTACCACTATAATTTGAATATTATTCCAAAAATAATTATAATAATTTAGTAATATGTTATTTAAAAAATTAATTTTAATCAAATATATATTTTATTATAGTTTAAGTGTGTTTTTCTGATTTAAAACATGTTTTTTTACTAAAAACAATAACAAAATGAATAATTTTTATCAATTTTATTTAATTATTATAAGAAATAATGGGGAATTTAATGAATGAAGTTTTTTGATTATATATAAATTAATGTTAAATTTAAATTAATTCAATTTAATTCATTAGTTATAAAGTTAGTATAAAATAATATTTCCTCAAAAAATTGAATTTTTGAAGACCATATTTGTTTTTCTCACATGCTGGTTTCATTTTAAATTACAATTTTCTATTTTTTTACTTTAATTTTCTAAAATTGATATCATATTTTAAATTAAAATAATTTATATTATGTAATATGGTAATATAAATTTATTACCATAATTAATTGTGAAAGTATAAAAAATTAATTATAGAGTCTAAGATAAAAACATATTTTCCATTAGTATAAACTAAAATGGTAGGTTAGAAAATGATCTAAAAACATGTCTAAATATATATTATATGGACTTTTTTATCTTATCATGTCAATGGTTATATTTTGGACAATTTGGGATCATTGTGGCATGTGAAAAATGTGGTTACACAATTTTATTTCCAAAAGATACAATTGTGCCACTCACCTCACTTATAAAATGAAACCCCATCTATTCACCTCTTTCCACCCTCAAATAATTTTGGATCTCACAGGACCTACCCAAATATATTTTTTAATTACCTATAAAATATTGGTATCCCTTATTTTGTTCTTAAATGAATCCCTTGAAGGCCTTTTGTTCCTACCTAATAAGGTTTCTTGAAGAAGATGTATCATGCTTAACCAAGATTCTTTATTTTATTTCTTACCCCAAATTATCAAAAATATTTTCCAATTATAATAATATAATAATAAAAAGTATCTAATATATAATAATATTTTATTATAATAATTGAATAATTATAATCAATCACTTCATGCATCAAATTGGACATGAAATCATCATTTTTGTGTACGGTAGACCACCAACTCACAAACATATGCCATTCTTTTTCCATCATCCCCTCTCAAATATTGTATTAATAATGTATTTAATGTATATATATTATTATTTTAACTTATTTATACTTATAATGTTATGATATCAGACATACTGTCTTACTTTCCATTCTTTATGGGATACGATAACCAAGTTCTTGCATATGTAGGACTACCACCTCCCGAAGTTATGTGATTAATTTTTCACTAACACATTACATGGAAGATAATAAAGATAATTTAAAATATTAAACAAGATATGAATTAAATATTTATGATATTAATGAAATATTCATTAATATTATAAGGTATCATATCATTTTTTTTCTTACATCAGAATATAATAATTTATTTCGACATTGTGTGGACTACTACCTCCACAAAGCAATATAAATATTTTTGTCAACTCAGTATCCGAATAACTATATATATAAGTATATTTGAAATAATAATATGTTATATAATATTTATTTATCATTTTGGAATAATAAAATCATAAATATTATATTTACCAAGTTATCTTTTTAAAAATAAAAGTGTTACTCATGTGTGTGTACGACCTACCATCATTATAATTATAACATTGCTAACTTCTCATAAGGATATGTCATGAATGGTTATAAAATTATAATTTTTTTTATAAAAATGATAATTATTTCATGATAATTATTCTAGATATGTCAACTAATAAACTCAATCACTAATATTATACCTACTCATGTCACTTTTGACATATATACAAAATACTATCAAAACATTCGGTGTAAATTTAAATGATTAGATAATTTTCTGTATGTTGGTAAAAGAAAAAGTAAATATAATAATAATATTATAAAATGTAAATAAATAAATAAATAATTTTAAAAATTACTATTAAATAATATCAATAATGATCATGATGAATCAATTTCTAGGTTAGGTATTTTGAATTAATATCCATTCATTGAGGAATATTTTCTTGTTATGAACCAATATTATTTTCGTAGGGTTATATAAAACCCCATTGAAATATTAAATAACGAATTGATATATTCTTATGGTTTCTAAATTAATTTTTAATAGTATTCTTTCATATATATTATGATTCAAATATTTCCAAAGTAATAAGAAAACATTTCTTAAATAAATTCTCTTTTAATGTGTTCAACGTAACCCAATTTTTATTCCATGTCAATGTTTTTACAAGGATATTATTATAGCAATGAGAGTTTTATTAATGAAATTTTAGTTTTCCTTTCATATTTTTTTGAAAAAATAAATATGTGTTCAAAATATTTTACATTCATTTCAAATGACCCGAGGGATGTTCTATTTTAACATATACGGTGAATTTTTTTTCCACAACCATTAACATTATTTTAATCCTACAATCATTAAAAGGATTTAATATTTTTTAAAAATAAAACATTATTTCCATTGTTTAGGTTAATTTATGATTTGAAAATGGATTTTCAAAATAAATGTATTTTGTTATATCCAAATATGATTTGAAAAATAACATAAAAAACCTTTTGAATGGTGTCATGATGAAAAGTTAACAAGCATAAAATGGTTAACTAATGAAATGTTCATTGGGAATTATTTATAATTTGTATATATAGATTTCCTAGGGTGACCCTATTATATCTTATATTGTATGAATCCGGCCCTTCGTTTCAGGTATGTTTTTTCTTTTTATTAAGTTATTGAGAAAAGAGGTGTTTCTGGAAATTTTTTATGTACACATCGTGTACCTTTTGAGTACATGTCGTGTACTCCATTACCGCGCGAGGCCGTGTGATGGCTGTCTCCAGTGAACACACACAACCGTGTAGGGTTGATGTACTGGCCGCTTTAAGTGGAGTATGGAATAGCCTAGTACACACCGTGTATTCTAAAAGTACACGCCTTATAATTTCTTTTTTTAATAAACATACCGAGGTCGCGTCTTAACCCCAGAACTGTCTTCTTTTCCATCTTCTTCGACTGAGAGAATCCCGTACAACCGCTAATATCCTCCGATCCCCCTAGCCTCCATCCGTTCTCTGAATGGACCGCAGTCAATTACATTGGAACCGTAGCGGTAAGCAATTTCTTATTATAGAGCATCATTTTCCAATTCCTCTTCTTTTCTAGGTTATTTTGGGTTGAATTATTTGGGAGTGTTCAGAGATATATGATGTTATAAAGAGATTCAAGCCCTGTGGTTCAAGTATATTGATCTCCTAGCATCAAGGTAGGTGGTTTGTTCCTTTCTATTCGAAGTCCTTGAGTTTTATGTGGAATTCACACCAATACCCTTGAACGGGGTACTGCCTGTTTACTGTTTTTCCCCTGTTGTTTTTCTTCCATTCATGTATGCTTATGTAGAGGTCATTTGTTCATTTATGAGGATAATTTCTATTCTTGGATGTTTATCTCCAAGCCTTGTTCTATTTACCGCCTTTTGGTCTTCTTCAGTCTTTGGCCGTCATACCTGTTTTCTATGCCTTGTGACCATAGGATGGAGTGTTGTTCTCTGACATGCTTGTTATTCAATAGAATTATTATCCAAGTAGCTCTTAGGATTAGTTTGTCATTATAGCATTATTATGCACTAACTGGCATGGGACCGTGAAAACCTGGTGCTATAGACTATAAGGGGATCGACCGAGTGAGTTTCCTCAGAGAGTCTTGGAAATTATAGACTATAGGGGATAGACCGATTGAGTTTCCCAGAGAGTCTTCAATATTATATACCACAGAATGATGGACCGAGTGAGCTTCCTTAGAGATTCTTGAGCTTAACAGACTATACTGGGGTAGACCGAGTGAGCTTCCTCAGAGAGTCTTTGTTTTGTTTGAATTTCCTTAAACTATTCAAGGCTATAGGAGGAATTGACTGAGTGAGCTTCGTCAGAGAGGCTGTGATAGACCTGAGGCTATAGGAGAAATTCAATGAGTGATCTTCCTCATAGAGTCTCTATACCTTGGGGCTATAAAGGGATTAGACCACATGATCTTTCTCAAGGAGTCCCTGACTACCAATAGACTATAAGGTGAATTGACTGAGCATGCATCTTCAGAGAGTCATATAATATCGTATGACAAAACCAAAAGGGTTAGGATGAGTTTACTACCCAGATGGTTGTTGTTACCTCTTGGATAGAAGCAGAGGGGATGGATGTGGGTACTTCTCAAGGGGTTTTCTGTTTGTGGTTAGTTGTTTCTTCATTGCTGCTTGTTGATATGTGGATTGTTTACTGATGTGTGTTATCATGTTCACTGCTTACTGTTTAATAGTTCTGGTACTTTACCTACCACATACTCACTGAATATTAGGCATAGATCTTCGCATGGTTTCCTACTAGGATTTAGCCTCCATCCCAATTTGGGACATTCTTTTGGGCCCATACAGATTATATTGTTGTAGGTATAGACAAGGGCACACTCTCTTCGACTTTAGGTACATGATAACATTGGAGCAAGAGAGTATGGGACCAAGCCAAAGCTTGCGATGCTGAGGAGTTTCATATCTATGTTTTATTTTTTTACTTTGGTTTAGTATTGTATTTATCATTGTTACTTATTTGGATGATTTCATAGATATATGTATCGTGCATCATTTCATATATACCTATGTGCTCCAGTTGAATATTGTTTTAGCCTTCCACTATTTAATATTGTTGGATGTTTACTTCTTCCGCTATTGTATGAGTTTTTTACTTCTGTTATGTACTCTGCCAATGAGGGAATAGTTTCACCACTAACACAGCCAAGGCCCTCTCTTCTAGTCGGCAGCCTCTGGCATTCGGGGAAATGCGGTTGAGGCCATGTGACCAACCGGGTACAGAGTGCATTTGGGTGGATTCTGGAACCAGGTCGTTACAAATTGGTGTCAGAGGAATTATTTTCTATGGACTTACTATTTGGAGCCTTTAGCCAGAGATAGTATGGAATAGGCACTTGGTAACAAGTTGTGCTCGGGAGTAGCTAACTTGTGTTTAGGGAAAAGCCATACTACCTCGTTTATTGAAATTTTGTTTGATTGAAAATTTTATAAATGATCTGGTTCCACCATTGGGTGATTCACATGATTTGTGTTGTTACCATTGTTGTTATTGCAGTTCTATTTCTATTGCCACCCGATGAGATGAGGTTATTCAATATCATGCATCATGTAGAAACTTGTTATAAATAATATTCCATGCATTCTTGCCTTGCCTCCTCAAATGCATTAGTGATTTCATGCTGTTGCGATAGACATTGTGTAGATTATACTTGCGGTTGTGATAAATTATTTGATAGAATCTATACTGTTTGATAGAGAATTTGTTGTATAATATTTTTCTTAAATGGAGACCTAACTTTGGTTACAGAGGTGTTATGGGCCCTTATGGACTGAAATTTGGTGGATCATTATCATGTTTCCCTGTTATAACTTGTATAAGAATCCAGGATTTAATTCGAGGGGAGTATGGGCTCTCGCGGATCAGAATTTGGCACCTTAATTATTGTTTTCTGTGTTTTCTGTTCTTGAGAGTAGTTTTTGAGCTACTACCCAAGAAAAAACCAGAATACTTGGCGTGTACTTTATTAATACATACCGTGTAGTTTTTAAACCGTTTCACTGACTGTGTGGGAAAAAACATAGGGTTGTGAAAAATCATGACAAACACCCCCTGTACGGTATGTACATGCCATGTTGTAGTGACCCTGTGTCTACCCGTGTGGCTAACGACACCGATGGATGAAACTTTTACATTACACATAGTGTAAGAGTGAACCATGTAGTCGGCCATGTAACTAACAACATCGGTTGTTAAAACCATGTCTAGTACATGATGTGTCCATTCTGAACACATCGTGTAGTCTTGGATTCAGAGGACCATGTGGGTTAACCGTGTAAGGATACTCAGTAAGGGGAATAGATTTCAAGTACATGTTATGTGTGGGGACAACACATTGTGTTTTTGGGTCGTTACACGACCAGTGGTGGAAGAAGTACACGCCCATGTGAATGGAATAAAACAACACGCCGTGTAGTTCTTATACATTCCATGTAGTCATGTTTTGTTAAACTTGAATTTTTCTTTCTCCTGTTATCGTATTGTACTCTTGTGTTATCAGTCTTTGATAATACTGATCTAAGCTGTGCTTTTGACCATTCATTGTTATTCCACCGAGACGTCCTCTGGTTGTACGTCAACTGCCAAATGGTGATCAGACACTGGATATGGCTGATCAGGGACCTCCTGTAGATCCTCTTGCTGTGACAGCCCTAGCACCAGCAGTTATACCAGTTGGAAGCACCAATGCGCTGTTTAGAGATGCTTTTCTAAGGATGATGCAGACCATCTAGGGAGCGATGCCTCCTCCCCTGTTGATGGAAGAGTTGAAAAAGGATTTCCTGTAGCATCATCCTCCTACTTTCTCAAGAGATGGAGGAGCTCTGGCTGTAGAGTCGTGGCTAGAGGCCACACTGACAATTTTCGAGCATCTAGAGATACCTCCAGAGAAGAGGGTGAAGCTCGCTACCTATATGCTCTGAGACTCCTCCAAGAGGTGTTGGGAGGTGATCTCATAGTCAGGGAGCCAGCAAACTATGACTTGGGATGAGTTTCAGCGCATCTTCTATGATTACTTCTTCCCGGAAACCTTGAGGGATGATTGAGCCCAGTTGTTTATGAGTCTAGAGTAGGGTACTCTTTCTATTTTGGATTACTCGTCTCGCTTTACTGATCTACAGCATTTCACGCTGATTCTATCAGGTGATGAGTTGCTCCTTTCTCAGAAGTTCAGGGATGGTATGAGGCACAACATCTGCTCACAGGTGAACATATTCAGGTTGACTTCGAAATCCTCTTTTATCAACCAGACGCTGATCACTGAGAGCAGTATGAGGGATTTTGGAGAAGTGAGCCATGGCGGTTCGACATCTAGAGTCAATGTTCCTCCTACTGATAGCAAGAAGCACCTCAGGGATTCTCCTCGAGGAGATCAGAGTAGGAGGAATTTATCTTCACGCAGCTAGGTAGTATGCTACCAATGGAGGAGGAGCGGTAATACTAGGCCTCAGTGCTAGAGAGACATGATTGAGTGCCGATCTTGTAGCAAGATGCGCCATCATTTTCTTTATTTCTAGATATTCTCACCTACAGCTAGCAGTAGGGGTTCTTCTAATACCCTGCGTTCAGGGGATGCATCGCCAGTTTCTCCCCAGTATGGGAACTGGAGTTATCCTAGCCATTCGGGCTAAGTTGGAGGTCGCTTTCATGGTGGTCAGTCACCATGTTACCAGTGATAGAAGAGTGGTCCAGCTCAGAGTGGTCAGGCAGGGTCATAGGATCGCGATACAGGTCATACATTGGTTGTGGAGAAGACCCATCAGGGGCAGGATATGGGACCTTCTACAGTTTGAGGTGCGATCTTAGTAGCCTAAGTTTTATCTTCAGATCTATTCGATGCTGGTGCTACACATAGCTTTATCTTTGATGTAGTTGTGGAGATCCTTGGAATCTACATCTTTTTTCCTCTACCGATAATTTGACTCTAGAAAAACCGTTGGGGACTAGAGAGGTTAGTGTATGTCAGTGCAGAGAGTGCCCTCTCTAGGTTGTAATGAGTCAATTATTTTTGTACCTCTATGTCCTAGAGATGACAAGCTCTGATGAAATTCTAAGAATATACTGGTTAGTTCCCTTCTAGGTAGTCAACAATTTTAATCGCTGCATGGTGATTTTCATATCACCATAGGGTAGATCCTTTCTTTATAGAGGTGAATGAGATGTACAAGCGAGTCGAGCAGGTCCCATGAATCATGGGCTAGGAGGAGTTACAACCCAAATTGCTAGTCTATATATTAAGGACCAAGGGACTTCACAGTTAGAATTTCATTTAGTGGTGGATCGTTTTAGAGATGTATTTCTAGAGGACTTTTCAATTTTTCCTCCAGAGCGTAAGGGAAGAGTTATCGATTGATTCCATGCCAGGAGTGGCACCGATGTCCATTCCTCATTTTAATATGGACACAACTGAGTTTTAGGAGCTAAAGAAGTAGTTGGAGGAGTTGCAGGAAAAGTGTTTCATCTGACCTAGTACTTCTCCTTGGGGTTCGCCTGTCCAGTTTTCAAAGAAGGTAGATGAGACCCTCTGTTTTTGTGTCGATTATCGGAAGCTAAACCTGTTGACTGTCAATAAATGATATCTATTATTGAGGATCGATGATCTCTTTGATCAGATTTGGAAATCCCGAGTGTTATCGAAGATCGACAGGAGATCCAGTTATCATCAGTTGATCATTAGACCATCTGATATACCTCTTACAGGTTTTTGGAGAAGGTATAATCTATAAACGTATGTGGTTATGCCGTTTGGTGTCATGAATGCACCAACAGTTTTTATTGCACTGATGAACATTGTGTTCCATCCACACATGGGTTCTTTCTTGGTGGTTTTCATAGACAACATCTTGTTGTACTCTCACACTCGACACGACCATGTACCCATCTTGATATCGTTCTATGTACACTGAGGGAGCATCAGTTATATGGTATGATCTCAAAATACCACTTTTGGATGGATCAAATTCGCTTCTTGGGTCATTTTGTCTCAGTGAAAGGAGTATCATTAGACCAAGAGAAAGTGAGAGATGTAGTTTTTTGGGTGAATCCAAAGAATGTCTTTGAGGTGAATAGTTTTCTACGACAGGATGGATACTACAGGCATTTCATACTAGACTTTTCTCTCCTTGCAGCACCACTGACAGATCTGACCAGAAAGGAGAAATGTTCTTGTGTTCAAATTCTTGTGAGTCAGCCTTTCAGGGGCTGAAAGGGAGGTTGACGTCAGCACCGATACTAGTCTTTCCAGAGTCAGGCAAGAGCTATATGGTCTGCTGTGATGCTTCATTTATCAGGCTAAGAGTTGTGCTTATTCAGGGAGATGGAGTCATTGCATTAGGGTCTCAATAGTTGAGGCCACATGAGAGGAACTACCCGACACAAAATATGGAGTTTTCAACTGTTGTTCATGACATATACTGTTAGAGACATTATCTTCTGGGAGAGAACTTTGTGGTGTTCACCAACCACAACAGTCTAAAGTACGTCTTCACTCAACGTGATCTGATTTTGAGATAGCGCAGGTGGGTAGAGTACCTACAGTCCTTTGACATCGAGTTTTCCAATACACTAGGAAAGGGAAAGACAGTGGTTAATGCATTGATCATGAGAACTCAGATACATGCAGTTCAAGAGGCCAACAGTGAGTGGTAGCTTATGGCTCTGTTCATTGAGATGTATTTGGAGGTGCATGAAAGATAGGGGAAAACCATTCTATCTTATGTAGATGTTACCTTTACACTTATTGATCGGGTACAGATGAGGTAGCTATCAGACCCAGTAGGCCTAGTCTTGCAAGAGAGTGTGTCAGGAGAGAACCCTCTTCTAGGATGGACATTGGGTGAGGATAAGATCTTGTGTTTCCAGGGTTGTAGATGGATGACAACAGAGAAACGTGAGGAGCTGATGTAGGATTTTCATTCCTTAGTTTGGGTAGTTCATCCTAGCATCACCAAGATGTATCATGATCTACACCACCAATATTGGTGGCTAGGTATGAAGAGAGTTGTTGCTGGTTTTTTCATTAGGTGTTCCACTTGTCTGCAGGTGAATGCGGAGCATCAGCGACCAGCAGGTCATTTGAAGTAGCTATCCATTCCCGAGTGGAAGTGGAATGATATCGTGATTGACTTCGTGACCAATTTTCCATGGTCACATCGAGGGAATTATGATGTTTGGGTTTCCATCAACATGCTTACGAAGGTTTCTCACTTCTTGCCGATCAAGGAGACCTTCTATAGTGAAGTACATGTACAGTTGTACATCCGAGAGATTGTACGTCTTCATGGAGTTCCACACTCCATTGTTTGGGACATAGATGCACGTTTTACTTCTCGGTTCTGCCAGGGGATTCATAAGACTTTGGATATACAAGTACTTTTGAGTACAACTTACCATCCTCAGACTGATGTCCAGTCCGAGTGTACGATTCAGGTTCTTGAGGATATGCTCTGAGCTTGCATTATAGACATTGGAGGTTCTTTGGAGAGGCATGTACATCTCATGGAGTTATCCTACAATAATAGTTTCTAGGCGACTATTCAGATGGCACCTTACGAGGATTTGTATAGTAGGCCTTGTCGATCACCTTTATGCTGCGTGGAGGTAGTATAGGAAAATTTGAGGGGACCTTGTCTTGTTCAGGAGACCTCATAGTAGAAAGAGTTGATTTGAAAGAGGATGGATATGGCACAGTCTCGACAGAAGTCTTATGTAGATTAGCAGAGATGAACTCTAGAGTTTGAGGTCGGGGATCTGGTTTTCCTGCGTGTCGCACAGAGGTTGGGACACAAAAGGATTTAAAGACAGGGTAAGCATTCACCACGGTACGTCGGGAACTTTGAGGTGTTGGAGAGAGTTGGTCCGGTTTCATATTGGATGCAGTTACCTCAGAGGTACCGATCTATGCACGACGGCTTCCACGTTTCTCACCTCTGATGTTACTTTTCAGACCTGTCTCATGTCTTTTAACCTAAGGAGGTTGAACTTGAAGCAGATGAATTGTTTGAGGAGCATCATATCCGGATTTTCAATCTCAGTATGAGGGATCTCCATGGATGTTCTATTCCTATCATACGGGTGTTATGGCAGCACGGGCGAGTACCAGACAAGGCTTGGGAGAGGGAGGCCGATGTACAATTGCAGTGGCTGTAGCATTTCATTTTTTCTTCTTCTACGACTCACTAGGAAAATATGGGGATAAATTTATTTAAGGGGGGGAAGTTATTAAGAATCTGGCCTTTTCTTTCAGGTATGTTTTTGCTTTTTCTGGAGTTTTTAAGAAAAGAGTAGTTTCTAGAAATTTTTGAAGTACACGCTGTGTACTTTATGAGTACACGCCCTGTACTCCTTTTCCGTGTGAGGCCGTGTGCTAGACATGTTCGGGAAACACACATATCCAATAAATGGGTGATGTGGAGGCCACATTAAGCGGAGTACAGAAAATCCTAGTACATGTTGTGTATTTTAAATGTACATGCCGTATACGTTTCTTTCAGTAAACGGACCAGGGTCGCGTCTTAACCACAGAACAGTCTTCTTCTCTATCTTTGTGGACTAAGAGCATCCCTTATGACTTAAAATATCCTATGAGCCCCCAATCCTCCGTCCGTTCTCTGAATCGACCGACGTCGATTGCTTTGGAACCACATCGGTAAGCTCTTCCTTCTTCTAGAGCATCATTTATCAATTCCTCCTCTTTTCTATGTTATCGTGGGTTGAATTATTTGTGTGTTTTCATAGATCTACAACATTATATGGATATTTAAGCCTCTTGGTTCAAGTATATTGATCTCCTTGCATCAAGGTAGGTGGTTCGTGCCCTTCCATTTGATGTCCTTCAGTTTTAAGTGACATTCCCACCAATACCCTTGAACGGGGTATTGCATGTTTAATTTTATTCCCCTGTTGTTTTCCTGCCTTGCTTGTATGCTTGTGTGGAAGTAATTTGGATATGTATGAAAATAATTGCAATGCTTGGATGTTTTTTCCCATGCCTTGTTCTATTTATGACCTTTTGGTCTTATTTATCCTTTGGATGTTATACCTGTTTTCTATGCCTTCTGACCATATAATGGAGTGTTGTTCTCTGACATGCCTGTTATTCTATAGACTGGTTAATAAAGTAGCTCTTAGGTTTAATTTTTCCTTATAGAATTATTATGAACTGAATGGAACAGGACCGTGAGAACCTGGTGCTATAGACTATAAGGGGATAGACTTAGTGAGCTTCCTTAGAGAGTCTTTGACATTATAGACTATAGGGGATACACTGAGTGAGTTCCCAGAGAGTCTTGGATATTATAAACCACAGGATGATATACCGAGTGAGCTTCCTTAGAGAGCCTTGATCTATATAGACTATATGAGGGTAGACCAAGTGAGCTTCCTCATAGAGTCTTTGTTTTTTTTGAATTTCCTTATACCATTCCAGGCTATAGAAGGAATTGACTGAGTGAGATTCCTCAGAGGGTCTTTGATAGACATGAGGCTATAAGAAAAGTTGACCAAGTGATATTCCTCATAGAGTCTATAGAACTTCGGGATATAAGAGGATTAGACCGCATGATCTTCCTCAGAGTGTCCCTGACTACCTTAGACTATAAGGGGAATAGACTGAGCAAGCTTCTTCAGATAGTCTTAAAATTTCATATGACCAAAACAGAGGGGATATGATGAGTGTAATACCCAGAGGGTTGTTCGTACTTCTTGGATAGGACCAGAGTGGATAGTTGTGGGTACTTCCCTGAGGATTTTCTATTTGTGGTTAGCTGTTTGCATCACTGCTGCTTGTTGATCTGTGGATTTTTTACTGCTATATATTATCCTATTCACTGATTACTGTTTACTGGTTCCTTTACTTTACCAACCATATACTCACTGAATGTTAGGCCCAGATCTTCATGTGTTTGACTTATTTTATTTAGTCTCACACCCTATTTAGGTCATGCTTTTGGGACAAAACTGATTATATTTTAAAATATATATACAATGGCAAGCACCCTTCAACTTCAGGTGCTTGATTGCATTGGAGAAGGAGAGCATGGGACCAATCCGAGGCTTGTGATGATGTGGAGTTTCTTATCTAGTTGTCTTTTGTACTTTGGTTTAGTATTGTATTCAGCATTTTGACTAGTTTGGATTCTTTCCTAGATATATGTATCATGCATCATTTCATATATACCTATGTGCTCCAGTTGTTTATTGTTTTAGTCTTCCACTGTTTACTGTTGTTGGATGTTTACTGCTTCCGCTATTGTATGTGTTTTTTAATTCCACTGTGTACTCTACCAATGAGGGCATAGTTTCCCCCCTATCATACCAAAGTCCCTCACTGCTAGTCAAC
The DNA here is from genome assembly GCA_963277665.1 of Viscum album. Taxonomy (NCBI): domain Eukaryota; kingdom Viridiplantae; phylum Streptophyta; class Magnoliopsida; order Santalales; family Viscaceae; genus Viscum; species Viscum album. The sequence goes on from OY728150.1 coordinate 1,540,899,236, forward strand.
AACCTCTAGAGTTTGGGGAAATGCGCTTGAGGCCATGAGACCAACTGGGTACGGGGCGCCTCTAGGCGGCTTCCGGAACCGATACGTTACATATATGATGGGTGTTCCAAGATATCCCTCCAAATAATTGGGTAATGATTATGTTCTCTAAAGAATTATATTTGAAGTTGGTCATCTAGTTATTCGAAGTTGGAAGGGTTCTATTCTGGTTCAATAAGGATTCCATGAGATGATATATCAAGGAACCAAAATGAATATTATATTCTTTCTCATGAGTTTTCATGGGAATATTTTTTTCAAAATGTTTGATAAATGATCTTTCTAAGAGAATGATATTTTCTTTTCATTGCCAAATGTATTGTTTTTTGTAAAAAATATTGTCATGGGTTTTCATGTTTTTAACTAGACAAACAATTTTAATCTTTTTTATCCCTTATTGAACTTTTTTTCTCATCATGTATTTTTTAAATAAATCACAAGATTTAGGGGTTGGTAATGGAAATTTCGAAATGATTTATATTTTTACTAATATTTTTAATTAAGAAAAATGGTGTTTTATAATAAAATATTCATACTATGAGGAAGTGGTTACTAATTAAAAGTTTCAACATTGTATTATAAGGATATGTTTCATATGTGTTATGGAAAAATTATATAAACTCTTTACCAATAATTCTACTAAAATGTAGGAGAATGAATTCTTAACATGGAAGTCAATATTTCGTATTGTTTAAGGCTTGATCCTTATAATAACCCACACATCATGATACACCAGGATAGAAATGAAGGATTCCCAACCATATATAAATATTTTTTACCCACTTTTAAAGGATAGAACAAGAAGAAATCCATCACCAGACACCAAAAATAGTAATAACACTATTCTCTTCCTATAATAGTCCAACCACACCATTCCCTTATCAAAACAACAAAAAATAACATGTTCCATTTACAAAAACCTCTCCATGAACAGAATCAACAAATTAAATTGATCAATACAAGGAGGAAACTCACATGAACCTCCATATATCGATCCTAAATGTTCAAGAAATAAATGTTCTAAAAGTGGCATGAATGAGGTCATTTGGATGGATTGGTTTTCCCAATAAATGAATGAAAATGCAGAAAAAATGTTGGGTTCCTGTGGTATTACGAATTTATATGAGGTCTGAAAAATAGAGGACCAGAACATAGCCACCATTCACCGTGAAGTTGAGGTAGAAGATTATGGTATAATAGGGATAACCATACTTTATCCAAACTAGTTAAAAGGTCCTTTGAGATCTACTACTATATCCATGATGTATATGTTCTAAAAGGGGCGGAAGACCAAGACACCAAAAATGTTACTTTGTTGCATATCCCATATTCCATGAAAGGCCTATGTCATATCCCATGATCCATGTAGTAGCTAAGAAATTATTTTTAGAACCACTAAATATTAACCTTCTGAGCCACTATACCATAACCACCCCTAGTCCTCATAAACATGTGTAAGAAACCAATTTCAATTTCATAACTATGTTGAAATTTGTAATAGATCTGAAACTATAATTGATCCTCCCATATGCCACAACATGTAGACCATGTTGAAAAAGACACGTCTATGTCATTTCCCAATTCTCCAGATCGTATCATTGCATAAAAAGACAGCGAGAACACCCATTTTCTCAAAAACCATTTAAAACACATTGGAACCTTCTCTTGGTTCCCCCAACACCCAAAAAAAGGAAACGTACTCCATGGTTCTTATCCATAAATTAGATACCACTCAAAAAAATAACTCTCTATGAATCAAAACCACCCCAAAAAGAAAAAATGATGGTGGTTTGAAAAACCATCCCAAGAGATACATCTCAAATATTTATTTTTAACTAAAACACCACCACGAAACACACTCACCAAACAAAGAAGAAATATCCACATACATCCCACATGACAACACTACAACACCACATTCCCATTAACCCCACCAGGTAAAAACCACATTCATTACCCTTAACCATCCCCAAAACAATTTCAAACTATAAAGAACTAAAACAGAAAACTACAACCAACACACATTTCTTCCCTTATGAACCAAAATCAAGGAATACAATCACCCATTTTAAACCCTATTTTCTATTTGGGAAGAACTGATTCAAGTACATTGTTTTAATATTTTTAAGGTATAATGAAAATGAATTAGTAAATAGGTTATCTAATATTTTTATTCTTGAATTAAAAAATTCATTTAAACTAATGAATAAACAAATTACATAATGAAATATGATCCAAACACAATATCATCAAGAAAAATAGAAAAATGAAAAAACGTCAAAGATAAAAAAAACTAAGGGTCTCACATATGAATATGTGTCTATCCATCCCATGTATTCTCCCCTAAGACTAAATTCTTCCACAGAACACGAATCAAAGTAATGGTCCATCCCCACATCATCCTATCCTGACAATCAATAATCTTTGTTAGCTAATCTAGGAACATGACATCATCCTGGAGACCAAAATACTCCCAGTCAAATACATGAGAGTCATAATGATAATACTGAATGAGCTATGATATAATAATATTGTTATGAATCTGGACCATCCATGGCGGGAGGGATTAAAAATAAGACCCCTTGATAGCACACCCTTAACACAATTAATGTCCCAAAAATAGTGATATGGATTACTCCCATTTAGAATAACCACTATCAATGTCAATTGGGGACTCATAATTGTAGTTGTTATGAAAAACATGAATTCCAAGGGCCTCCTACAATGATTATAATTATCCTTTTATTAGAACAACACTACATTAATCTTCTAAATATAGAAAATCCTTCTCTATTAAAATATCCACCACATCGGGACCGAGAACTAGAAACTCTCCATCCATGCCCAAACAAGACATAAAACAGTTCAAATGCCCATATAATGCCCTAAATATGACTATGACGGTGGATGGGTGATACTAGTAAATTAGAGAAAACTAATCCATGGAAAGAGTTGTCTCTATGAATTCTCGATGTCCAAGGCACATGCCAGAACATATCCCCCATTAACGTAACTATCAATAATATATTATTATCATTATAAGAGAGGAAGGTAGTTTTTCGTTATAATTGAGAAAAAAAGTAAGATACAAACCCCAAAAGACTCTTATGGGAAAACATACATACCTATACAAAAAATGGACCTCGAGAATTAATGTTTTCACACTAGATCAACCACATACTTCTAGACTCAAAAAAATAAAAATCAACTCCATAATTGCAATGAATTGAAGCTTTTTCATCATTAGATACATAATTACCCAGATAATATCAAAACATACAGAAGATTAGGGAATCCTTCTGAAATATTTTATTGATATTTCATCCCATTTCCAATCTAGAATGTCTAATGGATGAAATATACTTATTGGAACATATATTTCATCCATTACCTAGAAGAATAGCAGATATCTTGCAACAAACAATGGAACCACGCATTTCATCATGGGACACAAATACTATTTATTAAGGCCATGGATACTCTTGGATACTCCTACATTTTGAACCAAATTTTATTGGTGAAAATCAATAATTTATATCTCACACATTTACAAGGGAATAAATTTCCTCCCATAATAAAAATTCCATATGTGACCATCCTCCAACCATCTATCCAGAGCATCATCATATCTATCACAATCACACATCCCCTAAGCCAGCGAGTCTCCCCACAAAGATCCCAACACCTTCAAAATAAAAAAATATTTCACTATAATATGAAATAAGAAAATCCCACCACTAACCATTCTCATATATCAATATAGTACTACCAACTTATAGATTTCCCATTCAGGCGTCTCTATACTATTGAACAAGATCCTAAGACAAATTTCTTCTCAAAGTGTTTGGAATGAAATTTAACTTTCTAGATGTAGAAGATATCTCAACGTGATATTCCAGAAGAAACTCTTCCCAACTCTACCACTTTACATTCAGATAATCCTAAAAAATATATAACTCAAAATAATTATTAATATGAAGATGAAAACACAATCCAAATAGAGGTAATATCATAAAAACATAATTTTTTTTAAGATCCAGTTCATGGTTGGAATAATTATGATCATAGGCATGTACCTTAATATTCCCACAATAAATAATCTCTTTCTTCTACTTGATAAAAACCCCAAATATTACAGATGTATCATAAAAAAATTCAAACATCCCCCATACTCTTGAAACTGAATAGCTGGACCACTAATAAATATCCCCATTTGGTAGTAAAATGAATTTTAACATCAATTGATTTTGATAAAAGCATGAAACTTCCTGGCATAAAATATAAATTGATTGTAAACTATAAAAAATCAGAAAATACCATTGGTAATATCTTGGAATACCAATGACTATACAAAACTCTAGAACATTATTTTATGTTTCATAAGAAAAAACATCCTAAATCAATAATGGGTGAAACCACACATATGTCTAAGACAATACATTTATATGGAAATTCACATCTCATCTCAAAAAATTCATTTGAAATTTTTTTCATAATTATGGTGGGATCATAAAAGTTGTATGAAAACTCTATTTTGATTGTCATGATTCTCCTATTACTTTGAGTAGACCAATATTTCATCGATGAACATAACTATGAATCAGTTCAATAATTAATGAATCATATAGTTCATGACATCCACAAACACAACTACTGAATTTATAACTCTGAACAAAATGATCCTAAAATAAAATTTCCCATACATAGATTTGAATATAATATTTTGGAATTCACTATCTTACAACCTTAAATTGAGATACCAAATAAAAAATTGATCACATAATACCAACTCATCCAGAAAAATTAATTGAAATGTTCTTTTATCCTCAAAAGAGGTTCATAGTTGTTGATCATAACTTGATTCAACATCGGGTACTATATAAACAACTTCATAATACATTAACCTTCATAGAGAATAAAATTATAGCATCCCACCAAGATGAGCTATGTCAGATAAAAATTTTCTGTATCTGATCAGTTATTAGAATACTAAACATGTATAACTCATAGAGTTTTATCTAATAAATACCCATTGAAATCAAAGAAAAATTGTGCTACAAATCTGTCCAAAACTAAACATAATGTCATGGTAGTAAAAAACAACAAACTCACTAGGAATAACATCTAGAAACTCCATAAAAATACTAGGATCCTCTTCCATCTCTATTTTTATAGATTATTTGGACATCAGATCATTCATGGAAATAAATAGTCCACACATATTCTTTCAACTTAAAAACTCTGATCACCAACAGAAATAACATGATGGATAACCACATTTATGACCACATGACTCCCCTTGATATATTCGATAACATCATGCTTGTAATAATAATTTTTTTTGCATATAATAATATAATATTTCAATATATATTGTAAAACAATATAAAAAAACTACCAATGTGAAAAAATCATCAGTATATACCCTAAAATGCCTCAAAAAAGATGGTCTAGACTATAACCAATGTAGTCAAAACCAAGGGAATTAGAATCCAGTCAACAAATTTTCCAATACATATATTAGAGTGGGTGAAATAAAGGCAAGTAAAGGATATGAATTAAACAAATCACAAATATGGGTACATGGTAAAATGATAATACCTTTAATGATCTATGAACTCTCTTGGGATCCTATATCCACTCAGTGAAACCGACCATACCTAACTCCTATTTATTCTAAAGATGATTTTATCCACTACCACAATCATGTCAAGGACCCTCAAACTTAGGCACAATCTGGAGTTAAAATCTATTTACTCCGTCTCCCCTTGGTCGAGCATAATCCTAAAACCCTAAAGAAAAACCGGCCACATTAGAAGCTATTACTGAGGATGATTCTTAACATTTATAACCCCACCATAATAAAAATTAATAACCACTATGTACTAACTATGTTGATGGATATAAATTCCACGTACAAAACATAGTGGTATGAATCAAATAGACAACTTAAAACCATTATCTCCAGGAGGATGGAGTGGAAGATATTAAGATTGACTCTCTAATATTTATATCATTGAAGGCTATGGTACTAGATGTTTTCCACTGACATATCTTCTCCACGAGGAACCATGATATTTCCACAATTTCGAAATACCTCCTTGTGATTTCATATTCATGAGGACCACCACATTATTCTAAATCTCAAAAGACATGGGAAATGTAAAAGGATTAAAAACCTAAATAATAAAAGAAAAATGTTCCTCCAGAAGAAATTTCCAGAGGGTATCCTCACTTATAAAATGGTCTATGTAAATCCTCAATTAATTATTTCAAATGATTTTAAAATCCCTCACTAACATTCTACCGTGATGAAGAGAGAGAATATATAATCTATTTATTTCGTTCATTGTCTGTGAAATTACATCATCCATGAACTCTTTCTAAGAGGTGACCAGTGAAAAATTTTAATTTCAACTCACAAAGATATATTGTGCACCGCTGATGCATAATTCCTTATATCTGACTAACTTCCAAACATGCAAAATACTCTACCATGGTCTAAATCAAAATAATGTGGATATAAAGATCCTTCAACTATATCTCTATATATAGATCTGAAAAAATTTCCTCATAATTACCAAATAATACTTATAAAAATCGTGAAATTCCCTCTAACACTAATACCCCAACTAGAAAATCCATTAAGATATCCACTAGATTCTCCAACTGAACATCCACTAGTTGAACCATATACAAATAATGACCAAGATCATAGATAAAATATATAAAATATTTCACATGTTTGGTAGTGTAGAACATTATGATATTTATTTAATTAATTTTATGTTTAAAAAAAACCGAGTTCAAAAAAATAGAAGTCAATAACGATGCATGTACCTCTATTATGTCTAAAAACTTCAAGATTTTTCACACACATGGACATTTGGTAGTGTTTAATTCCTTCTATTAGAACATGTGTGGCTGTATGATCAAGTGTTTTAGCCGTTATTCCATGCCTTGGTCACACACTGAGATCAACTAAGATCATTTCCATACAAACACATGCAATCCTCATAGTTACTAACTCTAAAATCCATCATATCACCCTACCATCATCTGTGATACCACTATATAATGAACCCCTCCCCCAAAGATGCTAACTAGGGTAAAAAATTGGCAGTAGAGAAATAATAACCCCATATACTACCACCAGAAGCTAGCTGGTTGGTGATAAGTACTGAGGGTACTAAAAATATCTCTAATGGGAGAAATTACCCAACATAATAATATGATTGGGTGACAGAATACATCAACCACATTATACTAAATTAAATTATATTCAAAGGGTAAACATAAAAATCTCACAATGATTTTATAAATAATATATATATAGATAAAATTATACAATTAAATACCCAATGGAAAAAGATATGGTGGAAGCATAATATCAACCCAAAGTTATATTTTAGTAATGTTCATCATGGTCTATCTATTCTTCCTAAAAACGTGAAAATATATTTTATATACATGGGGTGAGTATGGAGTAGTACTCAGTAGGGTCATACTAATGTATCTCTTTTAGAAGTCAAAATATCCTACTAAATCACCAATGAGAAAACAATATAACCATGATCAATAATCATGTCTACAATCCAATCCAATTATCATGAAGGAATGTTCAAATAATAACACTTCCAAGTGTAATAAAATAAAATAATTATAATGATAAAATTGATATGCCTCACTGCTTTCCAGATTATTTTTTTCTCTCTCAAGCCCCCAATATTATAGATTATGGATATCCAAACTCTTCCATATATCAAATCATTACAAGAACCTCATGTGATGTTTTCCATCGCAACACATACTATAAAAACACACATACTCCATTACTTTATAAATATACCTATTATAACAGGGTATTATGAACATGACTTACATCAACCTAATTCCACCCTATTACCAAGGATGAACCCAAAAATAATCCTTCTCATTACTTCTCATCCAATAAAATCTTTCCCAAAGAGACTGGTTCATCATATAACATCTTTCATGATGAAACATTTTCCATCACATTATAAAACATATCCAAAATTTAATTTTGAATTATAACCCTCACAAACTAGTCATATCAACCTCTCTTGGATGATAGATCCTGATTAAGTTAGTATCCATCCATATTTCCTCACTATCGATATGTTTGTATCATTACCTCCTAAATATCTGGCTATGGGAATGCAGTTCTAAACATGGGTGGGGTGTGAATATAAATCATAATATACATAATATATATATATATATATATATAATAGCCACTGATATTCCCAACCAATTGTATAACAATAAAATATCCAAACCAACTCAATAAAACACCCTTAGGGTCTCATAATCATTATCCACCATCAATTCTACCACTAATTGAATAACATCAAACATCAAGACATAATCCACTCTATATTTTCCAAATTTTACTTTCCTAGATTTCTTATAACCAAAAAATTCCATTCATTAAACCGTTCATTTTCTATCCCATTATTTATATATAATCATCAACCATTTAAACCAAAAAAAACACATTTAGTTGATAAATTCAAAATCCATTAACTCAATACTTTTCCATTCATTATATACCCGTTATTTTTTATACATCCTAAGAAATTATGACATGGGAACAACTCACAATTAAAAAAACTAGTCATTATCCCCATTTTTACCATCCCACACTACAACATTATTTCCACAACTACATCCACATTACAAAAACTAGATCAAAAAACATTCCACAACAATTAACCCATATAATGACCAAATAAATAATCACATATTCTACCAAAATACAACCACACATCATAATAGTATTGAAACACATCAAATTCTCATTAAATCCCCAGGAAAAATCATAATCACATATCATATACCCATAAAAAAACTGCACATCATGTCCCCAAAACAAAATAAGAAGTCAAAAAACATTTCAAATAACAATCACAAAACATTTATTGGATTTATCATAGGTATTCAACCAAATTTCATTTCATTATCAAGGGGAATTATCATACAAGACAATTATCCCCTTGGGAGGATACTTTATTAAAAAAATATATGGTTAACAAAATGACTTTATTGGTTATTAAGGACAAAACACCACATGTTTTTCATAAACAACTCCATTCTATAAATGATTCTTCTAATAACCATGATTTTCTATTGTACAATCACAATTAAAAAAATAATAAAAATAGCTCAAAAAATGTTAATTTTATTTATTTTACCTGTTCAATTTCAATAAAATACGTTAATTTTCATCATTAATTCATATGGATTCTATCTTACCATTATTAAACATATGAATAACCTACCTTATATTCTACACTAGGTGAGAAATGATGGTTCCTCAACCTTAAATTGAGATTTTTGATCTTTTGTGAATGGATAGAACAAGGGGATGATCATAAATTAACACCATAATGTAGAAGAACACCCATAAAAACCTATAACATGAAAAATACACAATTTCTATATCAAAAAAAATCAAAACACCTTCTTACCATGATTTAAACCCATCCTGGAATAGATGTAAAGACGTAAATAGAGCAGTGTTAGGAGTAAACACACCAAAAACTCACAAAATGATCTTCTAAGGTTTAGGAATGAAACCCCTAAAGGTGGATAAAATATATCCTTGAAACACACTTGGGTAACCCATAAAGAAAGGTAAAATTTATACCAATGGTTGGGTTCGTGTGACATTATGAATTTGTTGGTGGTCTATAAAACCAAAGACCAAAACACCATCATCCATCACTTAACTAAATTAGGGGAGGATTATGACATTATGGAGAGAACCAATCTCTAACATAGATGTTCAAAATATCCAATGATATTTGATGCTATATCGATGGTGTGGATCTTATAAAAGGCAATAAATACCATTTTGGATCCTAAGGAACTTTGTTGTAGATCCTATTCACCATGAAACACATGTGTTGTGGAGTGAACAAATCTCTAACATAGATGGTCAAAATATCCAATGAGATTTGAAGCTACATCGATCATGTGGATCTTATAAAAGGAAATAAATACCATGGTGGATCCAAAGGAACTTTTTTTAAGATCCTATTCACCATGAAACACATGTGTTGTATCCCAGGGTCCATGAAACAAATATGAAAACATTGGTAGAATAAAAAACTAACCTTTAGTCATCTATCCCAGGTCCACCACCACTACACCACAATATCTCAGGAAAGAAATGTAACACCCGAGACTTTTATGTTATATAAATCATCAAAGGAATCTTTTTCTATACAACACTTGCTTGGCTTGATTTACACGCAATCGCGACCTTCCTCGATAGCTTGCGTCGTACGCAATACCGAGTTTCACTAAACAACATTATGCTATTAAAACTAGCCGTTATGAATAGTAATAACCACTTTTTGGAATTTTATAAATTTTATTTTTCAAAATGGACTTCTTTTTTGGACTCAGAATATCGAAATTAGCCTAGGGTGAAATTTTGGTATTTTTCTGAAAACTTTCAATTTTTGATGAATAGTGAAACCACTAAGTGGTAGGTTAAAAACTGAATTTTGCATAAAACTTAATTTTACCGCTTCTGTGAATGGAATTTCGAAAATCCGAGAGACACGGTTAATATCAAGGACTAAAATGTGGTTCAATGAGATGAAAATAATTTTTTGGCGAATAGTAACTTTTTACGATTTTTACCGCGGTTAATAGTAAATAGGGTAACTAAGGGTAAATATGATATCAATATTACCCTAACACATGTCCTAATTCTATTGGACAAGTGTAATTCGACCAAAAACAAGCTTAGGAATAACATATGACCATTTAGGCCCACATGGATTAGATTAGGACATTTATTATTAATTTATTTAAAGAAGGGTTAAAATAGTTAAAATCAAAGTTTAATAAGTAAATCATTTTTAATATGGGGTTATACATAAGATAAATTCAATTGTAAATATTCATTAGAAAGCTAAAAAGATTTCCTACATTATGGTAGTTTATTTTTAATTTTTAGACATCGAATAATGTAGTTTATTTATGACACAAATATGATGTAGTAATTATCTTATTAATGAAATATTGACATAATTGATGTTATAAACACCAAAATAAATGTACTTTGAGACTTTTTATGAATTCAACTAATTTTATAGGTTACTATGATATATTAATGTTGATTTAATCAACATGGTTCGAACATATAATTCTTTTATGACTTTCACAAAAATCATATATCAAATAGTGTCAAAATTGACACAAAATAGTTTTTAAATCAAATATTATATTATTAATTGTTATTTTATTCCTAAAAATCTAAGGTTCAGCCAAATGACTTAGATAAGGATATATATTTTAATAATAAACAATTTGGGGTTCGTTTGGCATGTTATAGTAAGTGTATTAACCATATAGTGAAAGAAAACAAAAAGACATGGTAAAAGTTAAATTATTTAACTTAGAGTTAAATCTAATTGATAAGGTTAAAATAATACCCTAAACTTGTCTAAATCCTATTGGTTGATAGGATTTCGACCCTTCCCCACTTTATCTTCGAAATAAGACCCTTTGGAACCATTATAAACCGATTTTGACTTTAATATAAAATAATATTTTGAGATATTCCTAAGATGCCCCTCTCCTCCCTTATAAAAGGGCACCTCCTCCCCCTCCTCCTCACACCAAATTGAGCACTCAAGCTCGGCCAACCCCTGACATTTTCTCCTCTCCACTTCCCTAGAATAATCCTAGAGGTCCTGGTCTTCTCCAAAGACCAATCTTAGTTCCTTAAGTGGAGGATTCAAAGAAGCGTTCCAAAGAAGAGGTAATATCCATTACCGATCTTTTCAATTTCATTCTTCTTCAACTTCTTCTTCTTTAGTTGTTTCATGATAAAGTAATAACATAAGTATTACTTACATACTGATATGTTATTATAAATATGAAACAACCCTAATTCACCTTCTATCCATCCTACGGAAAAATGAAATCACCACGCGTGCGTACGTACGGAATACCGTCTCCACGCCGTGGTGTAATCTATTTTCCACCATCACCTTACAAGGATGGTTATAATGGTGTAATGAGTAACTAAATATGATTATTATGAAGTAATATTGATACTGAAATAATATATATATACTCCAATACAATTCCACGATCATAGGAATGATATCATCACTCGTGCGTACGTACGGAATACCGTCTCCACGATGTGATGCGACTCGTTCTACATGATCTTCATTTCATAATGATTATATAAATGAATTGAATGAATGAATATGGTATATAATACACTAATACCATTCTGGAAATGAATTTTATATAACCTAAAGATAAGAATAAGAATTTATTCGACAAAACACGCATAAGAACAAAAAGTTATAAAGACCCGAGTAACAAGTAACAATGAAATATTACTAACAAGAAGCTAATAATATGACCATATATGATATCATATAAATATGTACGATTCTGGAATAAGTCAATAACATTATTTAAACCATTATACAGGAGCTTCGGACACGTACAAAGCTAATCGGACCTAAGGTAAGGGAAATATCACAATCTCATTTTTATCCGAGATTGTTTATTCATAAGTATTTACTGGGGTGTATTTTATCATCCACATCCATGTTCCCTCAATATGTAATATTGTTTCCATCCACTTGCAATAGTTTAAATCCAATTTTACCCTTAGATGAGTTTTTAGTAAAGAATATGAAAGGAATCTTTTGTCGTTTTTTCGTACGAGGTACTTTTTGACTTTTCCGACAAAAATACGAAGAATGTATTTTTTAACTTATACGGCATGAATGGATTTTTAAAACATTATTTCCAAGAAGCTTCCTTTACAAGTTTTCAAGTTTATTTTTAATCAACTTCTTTTAGTTTAAAGTTGTATTACATGTTATGAAAGGAAAAATGTTTTTGAAGTAGAAAGGATATTTTCATCAAGAATAAAGTTCAAGTGTTTTATCAAAATTATTTTCCATCTAAGATAATAAAAGGGTTCTGTTTTTATCCCTATTATTACATTTATTTGATCATGTTGTGATGTAATTATTTTTATGAATTCCATTATCTTATATGAATTTATTTATGATGTCATGATGTTTCAAGAATCCCATTTTTGTTACATGTGTTATGCGATGATGTATGTTTTATGATAATGTGGCACACATAAGAAAGGATCCATTATAAGATGGGTGGGACCTATATCTCCCTCCAATGCATTGGGTAAAGATTTTATATCTCATGAGATAGACATGGCTGGAACGGAAGGTTATTTCGGTTCAGTGATACAGGACTGAAACGAGGAGTGAACTCGGTTCAGAAAGGGACTTTGTCCACTAAGATAGTCTTGGCGATGAGTCATGACTAACAAGAAATGATTTTCCATGATTATGTGTGCATGCCACAAAGTTTCAAGTTTTATGTTATGATTATGGGGATCTCATTTTCACTCCTATGATTTGTTCCATGTTAAGATATTATGATCTCTTTTGCAGGTTATGATTTTCAAAAAGATATGATATGATTTTTATTTACTTTATTTGCCTTGCTGAGCATTTGAGCTCACCCTTTTATGTTTCCTTTTCCCCAGGTCAGGAAGATGGATATTAAGTAGAATATGCTAAAAGGGACCCTAGATATGATGAAATAAATGGGAGACACTGTAGAAGATTTATGAACCAGTTGTTTATGTTTCCCAGTTTCTAAAGACACTATACCTATACGGTCCTTTGTGGTTTTGTCATATGTTTTAATAAGTGTGCTTCAATTTTGAAGTATTAACAATGTATGTAAAGTATGGGTCGTTATAGTTGGTATCAGAGGAAAGGTATAGTCAACCTTTGGAAACTAGGATGTGAAAGCCTTAGTAAGAACCCTAAGGATAAGTCTAAGCATAGTACACAATCTTAGTGTTTTAGAAATGGCCTTGAATAACCTAGGATAAGACCATAAGCATGAAAATTTTATTCTTGAATTATGTGGTTTCCTATTATAATTAGTGTTGCTCACACTATTATTCTTGGTTTTAGTCAATGGCTGGAACCCGAAGGAACCGTGTTAATGCGGAATGCGATGGGCAATGCAATGATTGTCCCCCTGAGCAACCAAACGATATGGGAGCTGGAATGAAAAATCTTGTAGCCATGCTCACACAACTTTCTCAAGCTATGAATCATGCAGGACTTCCAAACGAGCAAAGGAGGGAGCAACATTCTGTTGAATCCTTCATGAGGCAGCGTCCACCTTCTTTCAGCGGGTCTACTGATCCATTAGTTGCTGAACAATGGATTAGTACTACTGAAAAGATATTTTCAGTTCATCAATGTTCTGAACATGATAAAGTCATCCTAGCAGTGTATCGTTTGGAAGGAGATGCTGATCAATGGTGGAATCTTGTTAAGAATACGAGGCAAAGGGATGAAATTGAGTCTATGGAATGGGACGAGTTCAAGAACTTATTTTTCAATAAGTACTTCCCTCGTATTCTCCGAACAAAGATGGAGAAAGAGTTTCTTGAACTGAAGCAAAGGGATGATGAATCTGTTAGTACCTATGAATCAAATTTTACAAGACTTGCAAGGTACGCTTCTGGTATTATTATCCAACCTGAGAGTAAGATCGATCGATTCTTTAGTGTCTTAAAACCAAGTCTTCGAAGGGCGTTAGCCATAAGGGACTTCAATAGCTACGAGGAAATCGTTCGATGTGCTCTCAAAGTCGAGATGGAGATTGGAGTAACCCATCAGTCACATGGGTTTGATAAGAAGAGGAAGATGGAATTCAAAGGAAACTCTAAAGAGCACACTGAAAAGAAGATGAACTTTCCCTTATGCTCAAAGTGTGGAAAGAAACATGGAGGGAGTTGTCTTAATGGGACAAGTAAATGTTTTAAATGTGGAAAAGAAGGTCATCGGGCATTTGAATGCCGTGATAATGGGAAGAAGATGTCTAATGATGCAAACAAAGGAAGGGATACACAGAATGAACCTACTACACTTCAATGTTTCAAGTGCAAGGAGATGGGGCATTATGCCAATCAATGCCCAAATCCAAGGGTTGATGATGATGGTCGACGTCAACAAAATCTTAAGGCTAAAGACAAAGGAAAGTCACATGCAATTTCTATCAGCGATGTGGAGTACGATAACGATGTGGTGAAAGGTACACTTACCATCCACTCTAAAGTAGCAAATGTTTTATTTGATTCTGGATCCACCCACTCTTTTATTTCTGAAGACTTTTCTAAGGTTATCACCGTACTACCTCAACAATTAGATGTTGAGTTAGCTGTGACAACACCTAATGGCACATCAATCGCATCAAAAGTTTATAATTCTTCTCCGATCGAAGATTGTGGGAAAGTGCTTCCTGCAAATCTTGTGATCCTTCCTTTAGTGGAATTTGATGTGATTCTTGGCATGGATTGGCTTTCTCTACATGGAGCTCATATCAATTGTCAAAGAAGGGAAGTCACATTTCATATTCCAGATCAATCTACGATCGTCTATCAATGCAAGGATGAACGTAACCTTCCAGTGGAAATTTCTTCCATCTTATGGGTATTGATTCCACTAAATGAAGGTTATTTATCTCAAATGGTTGGTGAGAAACTCACGATTAAGAATATGCCCATTGTACGGGAGTTTGATGATGTCTTTCCGGAGGAATTACTGGGTCTTCCACCAAATCGTGAAGTTGATTTTTCAATAGAACTCGTACCGGGTGCTTTGCCTATTTCAAAGACACCTTATAGAATTGCCCCAATTGAGTTGCAGGAATTGAAGAAGCAACTCTAAGAGAATCTTGATAAGGGATTCATACCCCCTAGTGCGTCACCTTGGGGAGCACCTGTTCTATTTGTTAAGAAGAAAGATGGATCAATGAGACTCTGCATTGATTATCGAGAACTTAACAAGATCACTATCAAGAACAAATATCCTCTCCCACGCATTGATGACTTATTTGACCAACTACGCGGAGCTCAATACTTTTCCAAGATTGATCTTTGTTCAGGGTATCATCAATTAAGGGTCAAAAGGGAGGATATACCAAAGACGGCTTTCCGTACAAGGTATGGACACTATGAATTTATAGTGATGCCATTTGGTCTTACTAATGCCCCTGCTATCTTCATGGATCTAATGAATAGAGTCTTTAGAGACTATCTTGATCAATTTGTGGTAGTCTTTATAGACGATATTCTTGTCTATTCAAAGAGCAAGGAAGAACATGAAGATCACTTGAGAATTATATTGAAGACCCTGAGAAAGGAGAAGCTTTATGCCAAATTTACCAAGTGTGAATTTTGGCTTCAAAAAGTTACATTTTTGGGTCACATAATCTCAAAAGAGGGGATATCTGTGGATCCAGCAAAAACAGAGGTTATCGAAAGATGGTCGAGACCAACAACAGTAACTGAGATCCGAACTTTTCTTGGTTTGGCTGGATATTATCGACGTTTTGTAAAAGATTTTTCACGATTATCTAATCCACTCACCAAGTTGACTCGGAAAGGAGTTAAGTTTGTCTGGACAGAGGAATGTGAAGAGAATTTCAAGGAGTTGAAAAGAAGGTTATCCAGTGCACCTGTGCTCACACTGCCTTGTAGTGGAGAAAGGTTTGTGATCTACAGTGATGCATCCAAGAAGGGATTGGGGTGTGTTCTTATGCAAAATGATATGGTGATAGCTTATGCCTCACGACAGTTGAAAATCCATGAACAAAATTACCCAACACATGATTTGGAGTTGGCTGCGGTAATATTTGTATTAAAAATTTGGAGGCATTACCTTTATGGTGAAAGGTGTGATATTTATACTGACCATAAAAGTTTAAAGTATATTTTCACACAAAAGGAGTTGAATATGCATCAAAGAAGATGGTTGGAGCTGATTAAGGATTATGACTGCTCAATCCATTACCACCCAGGGAAAGCAAACAAGGTGGCAGATGCATTAAGTCGACAAGACCATGCTAGTTTATCCATGATGAGGATCACAAAAGATCCAATATTTATGGATTTACAAAGGATGGATCTTGGAATTATAATGGAAGGGGAAAAATCTTAACTTTCTCAAATGAATGTTCAACCATATATACATGTGAAGATTAAAGAGGCACAGAAAGAAGATGTCGAGTTACAAAAGAAGGTGAGAAATGTTCCTGAATTCAACCTTGATTGTGATGGGATAATAAAGTTCAGGAATCGGGTTTGTGTTCCTCCCATCCCCGAATTAAAGAAAGAGCTGCTGGATGAGGCTCATAGTTCTTCATTCTCTATTCATCCTGGAAGCACGAAGATGTATAGGGACCTGAAAGAGTACTTCTGGTGGGATGGCATGAAAAGAGATGTTGCCGAATATGTCTCTCGATGCTTGGTTTGTCAACAAGTTAAAGCTGAGAGACAGAAGTCTAAGGGGATGTTACAACCATTACCCATACCCGAATGGAAATGGGAAAACATCACTATGGACTTTGTCACAGGACTTCCTAAAACATCCAAAGGCAATAATGCTATCTGGGTCATAGTTGATCGTCTCACAAAGTCTGCACACTTCATTCATATTAGAGAGGATTTCTCTCTAGATCAGCTTTCCAGGATATATGTAAAGGAAGTGGTAAGATTGCATGGAGTACCACTTTCTATTATATCTGATCGAGATCCGAGATTTACCTCGAAGTTCTGGCGAAGTCTTCAGCATACTCTGGATACAGAGTTGAGTTTCAGCACTGCTTATCATCCCCAGACAGACGGTCAGTCTGAGAGAACAATTCAAACCCTAGAAGATATGTTGAGAGCTTGCTCTATGGATTTCAAAGGAGGTTGGGATCAACACCTACCTTTGGTGTAATTTTCTTATAATAATAGCTTTCACTCCAGTATTCAAATGGCTCCTTATGAAGCTCTCTATGGAAAGAAATGCAGGACTCCAACTTGCTGGGATGAAGTTGGGGAAAGAAAGCTATTAGGACCTGATCTCGTTGATGAAATGGCAGAAAAGGTCAGATCTATTCAACAACACATAAGAGCAGCTCAGAGTCGACAGAAAAGCTATGCCGACAACCGAAGAAAAGACCTAGAGTTTGAAGTGGGTGATAAAGTGTTCTTACAAATATCTCCCTGGAAGAGGGTTATGAGATTTGGAAAGAAGGGGATGTTGAGCCCTAGATATATCGGTCCTTTCAAAATACTGGATCGTGTTGGGAAGGTAGCTTACCGATTGGCGCTTCCACCGAATCTCTCTCAAGTTCACGATGTGTTCCATGTATCTCTCCTGAGAAAGTACATACCAGATCCTTCACATGTACTCAGCTCAGAAGTTGTACCGCTGGAGCAAGATATTTCTTATGAAGAACAGCCGATAGAGATTCTGGATCGTAGCGAAAAAGTCCTACGAAACAAGACCACTCGCTTGGTGAAAGTTTTATGGAGGAACCACCAACTTGAAGAAGCTACATGGGAGCTTGAGGATATGATGAGGGAGAAGTATCCTCATCTGTTTGTTGCAAAGTGACGAATTTCGAGGGCGAAATTCTTTTTAAGGGGGGTAGAATGTAACACCCGAGACTTTTATGTTATATAAATCATCAAAGGAATCTTTTTCTATACAACACTTGCTTGGCTTGCTTTACACGCAATCGCGACCTTCCTCGATAGCTTGCGTCGTACGCAATACCGAGTTTCACTAAACAACATTATGCTATTAAAACTAGCCGTTATGAATAGTAATAACCACTTTTTGGAATTTTATAAATTTTATTTTTCAAAATGGACTTCATTTTTGGACTCAGAATATCGAAATTAGCCTAGGGTGAAATTTTGGTATTTTTCTGAAAACTTTCAATTTTTGATGAATAGTGAAACCACTAAGTGGTAGGTTAAAAACTGAATTTTGCATAAAACTTAATTTTACCGCTTCTGTGAATGGAATTTTGAAAATCCGAGAGACACGGTTAATATCAAGGACTAAAATGTGGTTCAATGAGATGAAAACAATTTTTTGGTGAATAGTAACTTTTTACGATTTTTACCGCGGTTAATAGTAAATAGGGTAACTAAGGGTAAATATGATATCAATATTACCCTAACACATGTCCTAATTCTATTGGACAAGTGTAATTCGACCAAAAACAAACTTAGGAATAAAATATGACCATTTAGGCCCACTTGGATTAGATTAGGACATTTATTATTAATTTATTTAAAGAAGGGTTAAAATAGTTAAAATCAAAGTTTAATAAGTAAATCATTTTTAATATGGGGTTATACATAAGATAAATTCAATTGTAAATATTCATTAGAAAGATAAAAAGATTTCCTACATGATGGTATTTTATTTGTAATTTTTAGACATCAAATAATGTAATTTATTTATGACACAAAGATGATGTAGTAATTATCTTATTAATGAAATATTGACATAATTGATGTTATAAACACCAAAATAAATGTAATTTGAGACTTTTTATGAATTCAACTAATTTTATAGGTTACTTTGATATATTAATGTTGATTTAATCAACTTGGTTCGAACATATAATTCTTTTATGACTTTCACAAAAATCATATATCAAATAGTGTCAAAATTGACACAAAATAGTTTTTAAATCAAATATTATATTATTAATTGTTATTTTTTTCCTAAAAATCTAAGGTTCGGCCAAATGACTTAGATAAGGATATATATTTTAATAATAAACAATTTGGGGTTCGTTTGGCATGTTATAGTAAGTGTATTAACCATATAGTGAAAGAAAACAAAAAGACATGGTAAAAGTTAAATTATTTAACTTAGAGTTAAATCTAATTGATAAGGTTTAAATAATACCGTAAACTTGTCTAAATCCTATTGGTTGATAGGATTTCGACCCTTCCCCACTTTATCTTCGAAATAAGACCCTTTGGAACCATTATAAACCGATTTTGACTTTAATATAAAATAATATTTTGAGATATTCCTAAGATGCCCCTCTCCTCCCTTATAAAAGGGCACCTCCTCCCCCTCCTCCTCACACCAAATTGAGCACTCAAGCTCGGCAAACCCCTGACATTTTCTCCTCTCCACTTCCCTAGAATAATCCTAGAGGTCCTGGTCTTCTCCAAAGACCAATCTTAGTTCCTTAAGTGGAGGATTCAAAGAAGCGTTCCAAAGAAGAGGTAATATCCATTACCGATCTTTTCAATTTCTTTCTTCTTCAACTTCTTCTTCTTTAGTTGTTTCATGATAAAGTAATAACATCAGTATTACTTACATACTGATATGTTATTATAAATATGAAACAACCCTAATTCACCTTCTATCCATCCTACGGAAAAATGAAATCACCACGCGTGCGTACGTACGGAATACCGTCTCCACGCCGTGGTGTAATCTATTTTCCACCATCACCTTACAAGGATGGTTATAATGGTGTAATGAGTAACTAAATATGATTATTATGAAGTAATATTGATACTGAAATAATATATATATACTCCAATACAATTCCACGATCATAGGAATGATATCATCACTCGTGCGTACGTACGGAATACCGTCTCCACGATGTGATGCGACTCGTTCTACATGATCTTCATTTCATAATGATTATATAAATGAATTGAATGAATGAATATGGTATATAATACACTAATACCATTCTGGAAATGAATTATCTATAACCTAAAGATAAGAATAAGAATTTATTCGACAAAACACGCATAAGAACAAAAAGTTATAAAGACCCGAGTAACAAGTAACAATGAAATATTACTAACAAGAAGCTAATAATATGACCATATATGATTTCATATAAATATGTATGATTCTGGAATAAGTCAATAACATTATTTAAACCATTATACAGGAGCTTCGGACACATACAAAGCTAATCGGACCTAAGGTAAGGGAAATATCACAATCTCATTTTTATCTGAGATTGTTTATTCGTAAGTATTTACTGGGGTGTATTTTATCATCCACATCCATGTTCCCTCAATATGTAATATTGTTTCCATCCACTTTCAATAGTTTAAATCCAATTTTACCCTTATATGAGTTTTTAGTAAAGAATATGAAAGGAATCTTTTGTCGTTTTTCCGTACGAGGTACTTTTTGACTTTTCCGACAAAAGTACGAAAAATGTTTTTTTTAACTTATACGGCATGAATGGATTTTTAAAACATTATTTCCAAGAAGCTTCCTTTACAAGTTTTCAAGTTTATTTTTAATCAACTTCTTTTAGTTTAAAGTTGTATGACATGTTAAGAAAGGAAAAATGTTTTTGAAGTAGAAAGGATATTTTCCTCAAGAATAAAGTTCAAGTGTTTTATCAAAATTATTTTCCATCTAAGATAATAAAAGGGTTCTGTTTTTATCCCTATTATTACATTGATTTGATCATGTTGTGGTGGAATTATTTTTATGAATTCCATTATCTTATATGAATTTATTTATGATGTCATGATGTTTCAAGAATCCCATTTTTGTTACATGTGTTATGCGATGATGTATGTTTTATGATTATGTGGCACACATAAGAAAGGATTCATTATAAGATGGGTGGGACCTATATCTCCCTCCAATGCATTGGGTAAAGATTTTATATCTCATGAGATAGACATGGCTGGAACGGAAGGTTATTTCGGTTCAGTGATACAGGACTGAAACGAGGAGTGAACTCGGTTCAGAAAGGGACTTTGTCCACTAAGATAGTCTTGGCGATGAGTCATGACTAACAAGAAATGATTTTCCATGATTATGTGTGCATGCCACAAAGTTTCAAGTTTTATGTTATGATTATGGGGATCTCATTTTCACTCCTATGATTTGTTCCATGTTAAGATATTATGATCTCTTTTGCAGGTTATGATTTTCAAAAAGATATGATATGATTTTTATTTCCTTTATTTGCCTTGCTGAGCATTTGAGCTCACCCTTTTATGTTTTCTTTTCCCCAGGTCAGGAAGATGGATATTAAGTAGAATATGCTAAAAGGGACCCTAGATATGATGAAATAAATGGGAGACACTGTAGAAGATTTATGAACCAGTTGTTTATGTTTCCCAGTTTCTAAAGACACAATACCTATACGGTCCTTTGTGGTTTTGTCATATGTTGTAATAAGTGTGCTTCAATTTTGAAGTATTAACAATGTATGTAAAGTATGGGTCGTTATAAGAAACCCAAATCCACTCCAATACCACTCTAGACACTACTATAATGCCAAAATATATAATTAGGACTCCCCTATACAACGACATTGATACCACACAACTGATGTTTGGACTATATAGTATCTCAAGGATCCATGTTGTAGCCAAGCCTAAAGTAGCAGTAGCACCCTGTTATAGTATTAAAAATACAAAAACAACAAATAACCTCCACTAGTTCCATACAATACAAAAAATACTAAAAAAATCTATATATGGTCTAGGCCCTTATATTGAATCCCTATAGTGGAATTTTAATCACATTCACAGTTCTATCTCACCATTAAGATATATAAAAGGAAATTTAAAACATCTAGTATGGACCCCAAATATTATTAAGGGATACAAAAATATATAAACCCATTACTATATATTAACAGTTATGTAATAGCATAAAAATATTTTCCTTTTTTTATAAAAACATTGAGATCAAATGTTCATTTTTACAATCACGGAATAATCTTCAGTAACAATATATTTTCTTAAAAAATCTCATATTAAATCTAAATTGATACCACAATCATGATGGTTTCTTTTATAAAATGGGTACATATGAATATATTTTGATGAAAATAAACTTTTTAGCATAAGAAGGGTTATAACATTACTATAAACATAATCTTATTAGTTCACCTTTTAAAATAACATTACGTTAATGAAAACTATTTTAAAAGTATAAAAATTTAATTTTAGTGCCTCAAAATAATATTTATATAACCATTATGATCACTCTTTCAACATCTCAAAAAAATTAAACAATATATAGTTTATTTCCATCATATATTCCCAAAATGACATATTCACAAACCAATATTGTAAAGAGATATATCAGGATCACCATTCAACATGATCAATTAAAAAGGACTAAAACATACATATGACACATATAATCAATCATTTTCAGTACAAAATATCATATTTTAGTTCATTTAGAAAATATAATGATTCAAATTCAAACACCATGTAAAGATATTGATTCATATACATTTACATTGAAATATATTAAAATTATTTTTTTAAAAAATGGGAAACTATATTAACATTTGAAATAATAGTATTGAGGAATATTCTTCATGAATAAGTTTCATATTGACATAAAATAATACTCATGTTTTATATGTTAAAAAATTATTCTTTTCAAACATTTGTAAAAATGTAATTAAACCTTTTTAGATAACTATAGATGCTATTATTTTATAACCTCCAAAATGAATGTAAAACATAGTCTAAGATGTATTTTAAGATATATTCAATTATATTAATGACATAAATAATACATAAAATTAATGTTGTTTTCAAGGGAAAACATGAGAAAAAAATTAATGCTTTTAAAATAAGGTTTTAAAATAAGATGACATACCTTGAGTCTATCTTACAATATATAGACATAATATAATGTATAATAAACATATATTTATTTTTTTCATTCGTAATATCCATTTTTATTTTTTTTCATTTATATTATCACATATATTTATTTTTTTACCATTCCATGGGTAGTTAATTAAGAAATTATGTTCATATGTATCGTTTTGAGGATGGTCAGTTCGTAATACCAAAACAACATCATTTGGATGTCCGTGGAAAAAGATTTAATTATTTAAATATATAATTTACATTAAACCTATAATAATTATTATTTTTCTAAATAAAATTAAATTTCTGAACAATCCGTGAAAGTAATACATGAAAAATCAATCGAACCACTTCATCAAGGTGGTAATCTATGCATACACATAAATGATGTTATTATTTTTACAATCAATGGAAGGGTTAAAAAATAATACCTTATATACATAGAAATATATGTATGTAATGAATCTAATATTTACAGACTATATCAATCATTATAAAAATATCTTAGAGTTGGTGATGGAAAAAACACACCGCTTCATGGTGGTGGTTTTCTAAACAATGTAGAATTGATGTTTTCTTTCTGTAAATGATAAAAAAGGAGAAGAATGATGGTTTAACCAAAAAAATAAAAATAAATATTTTTGAGTTAATTGTTTTATTATATCATTATGGTTTTAAAATATTTTTAATAAGTATATGGACAAAAAACGAAAATGTTTTGTTAATATTTTTTCCACTTGTTGTCAAAGACCATAACCTTTATATAATACTGATCACAAATCATTTCTGTATTTTCCTATAAAATATAAATTTTTTCTAGTTAAAAAATTCAAAAATATAAAAACATTAAAAATGGCTATTTCTAGATCTGATCACGAAATCTTTTCCATATGAGTTGTATATTTACATTATGAAGAGTTTAACTAACTGCGAACATTGGCTAGCCATGGGGAGCCTTGTAAGCATTTTACACTTACAAAACACAAGAATTTTTTTTTTACCAAGAGATAGATGATCTAAATTGGTGTAATTCCTAAACTAACTAAGAATTAATTAGAATCCACATGTTGTCTTTACAATAAAGATACATCGATATAATGATCTAACTACCCCAGGGAAAAATCATGTCACCATTTCAATTAGTATGTAATTTTTTATAAATTAAAATAATTTTAGTGTATATAATTATAGTGATTTCATTGAGTAAAAAATTAACACATGATGTCATGAACCAACTGTATGTGAAAATAAAATTGTCTATGTGAAATGCGAACCAGAAGTTAAAACCTACCATATCAATTAACCATGTCAATCTACCGTGAGCTCAAGTAACCATGAATTAATTGAAGATTACCAATTATATCTAACTTATTTGTAGTGTTTTTTCAAATCTCCAATAGAAACATTTTAGAAATTAATTAATTATCTAGCATAATTAAGGCTTAATTAAATTTTCGCAAATGAATACTTTAGGAATGATTTAGTTTTTAAGACAAAGAGGTGCTTGTGGAAACATAGATGAAGTTCCACATGTAGAAAAATAAATGATCATATGGGGGCACCAGTGCGAAAATATGAATGATTCAGAAAACATTGAAATGAATTGATTTTATGTAATTCTTTTGTAATATTATTTTAATACTTTCAAAGAAAATATTATTGATTCTAGAACTACCAATGTGGATTAAATTGAGTGGTACTTCATCTTCACATCTCTCATCAATTCTAATTTCGATTTTTATATTTTTTGGAGTTTTATATTATATTCTATTTGTCAATAATGAAAGTCTCTTATCTTAAAATGGAGAGTGAATGACACTCTCTTTAAAATATTTTCATTTATACTCCCTTGTATAACTATGAATGCGATCAAATATGACCTGAATATTATACTCCCACATGAAACTGTGGTTGAGGCTTTAATCATAGACTAAAATGGTGGCGTTATTTTTTTAAAAAAATAAAAAAAATTTATTTTTTAGTTCATAATTATAATATTATAATTATTTTTTTTCCTAGTGGAGGGGATTATGTATCAGATTGAGATATAACCCACTGTTAATTTTTTCTATGCTATAAATGATAACATATTTTCCTACGATTTATATATTTTTTTCATTTATTTTTAATAAATACTATATCAACATTATTAAATTTGAAACAAAATATATTTTTATAGTTAACATAAATTTAGATTTTGGATATTTTTTCTGATATGAGTAGATTAGTTTCGAATGTCAATGTATTTTCCAAAGTACTTTAATTCAGATGTGATCAATATTTTGATAACGTAATCCAAATATCAAATTAAAATTTATAAAACTTTTTCGAATTGACATTGTTATAAAATAAAGGGAATATATATTAATTTAATTTAAATATATATTTTATTGAAAACCGAATTCAAATCCCATTTTAATTTTCCAAAGGGACTAATATTTGGTATATATGCTTTTTAGAAATATTCCTTTTCATTAAACTAGGATTATTTAAAGATCCAAAAATTATATTTCCGGATAACATAATTTATTAAGCATATAAATATATATAAATGAAATGAAAAATTGGACTCCGTTTTTAATTTTAAAAAATTATGTAAAATGAAAAATCTAAATGGAAATTCACATTGAAATTATAATATTTTTTATCTAGAATTCCATTGAAGAAAAATTAGAACATCTTTAATATAGTATTTCGTTGGAGTGATGAAACTAATGTAGAATTTTACTATAACTATATATGTCTAAATTATATATATTTTTCATTATGAGAACATTAATTTAATATAATATTTTCTTATTCTACAGCTGCCACGACCCTCCTTTACCATGATGGGAGAAGTGAAAACAGATTACCAGACTCTTCCTCCTTCCAATTGAAGGGGAGATAATGACCACCGAAACCCACCTTCAATAGGTCCTTGAGTTGAGAATAGCTCCAAGGGTATAAAATAACACAAAAATTGCGAGGCATTGCACTTTTTATTTAGTAGAATTAAGAGATAAGATGGTACATCCCTAATCAACTCCAAAACTGTAATTAAAAGTATGGAAAAAACAGACCATTCCCATATGAATGTTCCAAAAGTAAGTTCTACAAAATTACAAGAAAACTCCAAGGAAAGTACCAACAAAAAAGAAAAAAATAATTGAAACTATCCCCCATTCCGAGATAGTAAGGTCCCGTATGATCTCTGATGTCCTCCTAAAAACCTGAAAGCTGATTATATACGTAGGGTGAGTATACAGGTATATATAGTAGGAAAAACCAAATGCTCTCAAGCACAAGTGGGGAGGCATTTTAATGCCTTGTGAGAAAAGGAGGTAACTAGAGCACTGGGAAAGGAAACTATTCGCCCAAACCGTACCAATGCACACTTCCTAAATAATGCAAGTCATGTATTGTAATAGAAATAGAGCATCGATATTTGGGTACCTCGCACCACATTCCCACTGGTTATTGAGGACATCATATGCCTTAAACCTCTCCTGCATTCTCAATGTAGTCCCACTGCCATCCACCGCTTGCACACACCTAGGATACCACAATCACACATCCCACACACAAACACCTGGGAAATCACTACCAGAAATCTTGCACACACCTAGGTCCGAACACCAACTGCCATTCCCAAAGACACTTGGGCCTCATACTGAAGACACTTGGTAAATAACATGCATGCACACACCTACGCCAACCACCACCACGTACCCTGCCTGAGGAATCTAGTGCTATAGTGTACCTCAGGCCTTAATGGCTTGCCTAAAGAGTCTTGGCCAATTCAGGAAAGGGAGAAGAAAAGGAGCTAATAACCATCTACTCATAGGAGTGTTGGAAAAAACACCCCACCATGAAATGTGGGTGTTCAGCACGAAGTTCTTAACATGGGTGGGGTTCGAATAAGAAACATAAGAACTACAATTATATATATATAGGAAACAAGCACTCATCCTATCCTAGGGTTTCCAATACCATCCCATATGCAAGCACCCTCATTACTATTCATTCATAAAAATCATAACAACCACAACCCTGTCGTAACTCATTCCCGGATAATGATTCCCCATTGAACCCATTCATGTTTTCATATTCAAGTAATTCCATTTATGTAAATTCTACACTATTGGGAAACTAAAATGTATAACCATGAGCCATGGAAATGATAATAGCCACACAACCAATTATGCATTCACACATGGTTCTCTTGTAAAATCACAACAACAAAAGGGATCTGTGAGATCCCTCAAAGTATTAGATCCAAAACAAGCCCCACGATACAGCCCCACACGGCCTCATATCCAAAATACTAAAACTGCACCACAACAAAGGATCCCATCCCTATCCACATCGCTTCCCAAGCATCCACCGTCAACATCACCAGAACATAGGAAACAAGATTTCAAAATTAAATATTACTTTCATTCAGTTCCGTCTTTTTTTGGTTAACCAGGGTGATGAAACAAGGATTATTATTCACTAGGAATCCATTTAATCAACCGATTTTAAATGATTATCTAGTTCCCATGTTACACCCATTCAATCACATAAATATCCAGAAAAACAGAGGTTCATTAGTGCACAAGAAAATACCACCAACAACCATGATTTGCAGTGGTCATAATCCTGTACAATTCACAGCAAACAATCAAGGATAAAGAGTACACCAGAAACATCGAGCACACCCCCTTCATTCTATAAAAATTTTGTTTATTATCTTCTATTAAGGTTTTGTTTCATCCATCCCCATAGAAATAATAGAATACCCACCCCGCATGATACACACTAAAGAGAGATGAAGGGAAAGCCCTACCTAAATGATCATTGATCAATGTTTTTCTCCTAGCGCCATCAACTAGGGTTGCATGACTTTCAGGGGAGGAACTTGAAAGAATCTAAGAATGAGTAGGAAAGGATCCATCAGAGGTGCACCATATGCCTCAGGAAGAGGGACTCAAAACACCCCATGAAGAAGAAGGAAAAGAGACCAGCCATGAAGAGATCATTCCCATGCGATAAAAAGGTGAGATCATGGCATTATGGGATATGAGGATCTCGATTGGGATTAATGGTGGATCGTGGATTCACCTCATAGTTATACGGTTACACATGATGAAATTAATTGTTTATTTAATAATTCACATCGGAGGGCTGGCCAAATAGTTGTGCGTTATAGGATTTTATTTAAGAGTGGAAAACGGGTCAATTGAGGGTCTCCCCACTCCTAGGGGATTTATAATGTTGTTTATCGAAATAAAACTGCTTTGAACCACATTAAAAGATTAAAATACATAAAAGTAGCATTTCGGGAAAAACTGGGGAAGGAAAATCCTAACACCCCTCTGTGGCCAATGGGTGAAACTGATAGTTGAAACCAATCAGTAGAGCTGATTAGGTGAAGCTGATACCATAAAGCTGATAGGGAGAAGCTTATCCTATGAAGCTGATCTTGTGAGGCTGAACCTATGATGCTGATCCTGTGAGGGTCATCCTATGATGTTGATCCTGTGAAGCTAATAGATGAAACTGATCTGTGAAACTGATTTCGGGAAAACAATATCTGAAACTGATTTGGTGTAACTGATATGTGAAACCGATTTGGTGAAACGGATATGTGAAACCGATTGGTGAAACCGATCTATGAAATCGATTTTTTGAAAATGTTCTGTGAAACTAACTTGGTGAAACTGAAATGTGAAACGGATTTGGTGAATCAGATATGTGAAACAGATTTAGTCAAACCGATCTGTGAAACCGATTTGGTGAAACCGAAATGTGAAACCAATTTGAAGAAACTGATCTGTGAAACCTATTTGGTGAAACTGATATGTGAAACTGATTTGGTGGAACCAATCTGTGAAACCGATTTGGTGAAACCTATATGTGAAACCGATTTGGTGAAACCGATCTCTGAAACAGATTTGGTGAAACCAATCTATGAAACTGATTTGGTGAAACTGATCTGGAAACCGATTTGTTGAAACTGATTCTGTGAAACCCATCTGTAAAATCGATTTGGTGAAACCAATATGTGAAACCGATTTGCTGAAACCGATCAGTGAAACCGATTTGGAGAAACCGATCAGTGAAACCGATTTGGTGGAACTGATCTGTGAAACAGATTTGGTGAAACCGATTTGGTGAAACCGATCTGTGAAACCGATTTGGTGAAACCCATCTGTGAAATTGATTTGGTGAAATCGATTTGTGAAACCGATTTGGAGAAATCGATATGTGAAACCTATTTGGTGAAACTGTTCTGTGTAACCAATTTTGTGAAACTAATCTTAAAACTGATTTGGTGAAAACAATCTTTGAAACTGATTTGGTGAAACCGATCTGTGAAACTGATTTGATGAAACTGATCTCTGAAACCGATTTGGTGAAACCTATATGTGAAACTGATTTGGTGAAACCGATCTGTAAAAATGATATGGTGAAACTGATTTGTGAAACCGATCTATGAAACGAATATGTGAAGTAGATTTTTGATGATGATCTGTGGAGCTGATCAGTGGAGATGATCAGTGAAGCTGAGCATTGAAGCTGATATGTGAAGCTGATCAGTGCAGCAGATCAGTGCAGCTGATCTCTGGAGCTGATCAGTGGAGCTGATTAGTGGAGCTGATCTGTGAATCTGACCTGTGGAGCTGATGGGTGGGACTTATCAATGAGTCCAGGACACCCCAAAACATATAATTTTGGCAAAGTAATTGACTAGGAGGGTTTTGTCCATTACAACAGTTATTGATATTTCAGATACCATTACTATATTTCATGAATGAACTTTTAATGTTAATGAAATAAATTTGAATATTTATACTATTATGTATGATACTTTTAAGATGATGTATAATGAATATATATTTTACATGCATATTAGGTTTAATGATATTATGAAAACAATGTACGCACTCAAATACACAATTTGGGATAAGGGTCAAGTCATGTGACATCTCATATTCCCTCTATAAATTTATAAATGAAAGTTGTATTCTATAAGATATTTTGATAAAAAATTTTACAATACCAGTAAAAGTGTTGAATAGAAAGATCATGGTGAATAAAAAATAATAATAATAGAAAAAAATAGGATTTTTTTAAAACATAGTTGAATTTAGTATACATTTATATTTATGACTATAAATAGAAATATATTATCAAATATAAAATCTTATGTGATAAATAATCACCATTTTATAGTGATGTTGAAATAGAGTATCCAAAAAAATGTTTCTAAAAACTGAACTGAAAAAATATATTTTTAAGAAATAAAATTATGTAGTTAAAAATGATAAAATAATCAACTATAAACAATTTTTGAATAATAATGTTTATACTAATGATTTATTTTTCAATTAATATTAGATAATATAAAAATTAAGAAAATACTACCCTAAGATCAAGTATAAGAATAAATATAAGAAAAAGAGAAAAAATATAAAAAGGATATAAAAAAGACTTGGAGTGCATCCAAGGATAGCTCATGTTATTCCAACTCGAGTATAGAAGATATAAATTAGAAAGATATTATGTTTTGTATGAAAACATATATGAGATATTAAATGTTTTTTAGGAACGTTTTTATTATATTAAAAATCATTCTATGACAGAAAATAATGATGAAAATATGTCCAATGATGAGTTATCTGAATTTTGTAACATGCTAAAAGATACATATAAGGATTTTCAATGATGATGTTTTTTTTAAATTCATAATTTCTACTTATATTAAACCATTATGTAAATTATGTATTTCTAAATAATTTATTAAAAATATATCTAGACCCATAATGATATGGTTACCGATATCATTTGGGGTTTAATCCTATTTTGGAGGAAACATTGTTGAAGAGTTCTATAAAAAAATATATACCTGGATAGTGTATGTTCAAGATATATAACTAGAGACTAGTAATAATAAAAAAATATTACATTTGATGGTGGATATTTCACTTTTGGTGGAAGGGCCAAAAGGAAGATAATTGTAATAGGCTAACCAATTAACTCTACTAAAATTTATATTTATAATGTTATATTTTTACAATGATTAAAATATAACCTTTTTATCATTTCATAATTTATTATGATAATTTTCATTGTATGTTTGGAAATAATTCTTAAAATAATTTTTAGGTCAAATAATATTTTGATTTGCCACTATGATATATGAAAATGATTTTTTTGTAGATTTGAATACCTTATATTCTCAAAATGTTCCTTATATGAGTGACATTAAAATATTAAATTGTGTTTGAGATATAATACATAGCCATTGCAATATTGAATCACATAGAAATATATCTTAAAATTGTATAGTCATGGTAATAAAAAAACTATAATTCCCAATAGATAATTTCTATAACCCCTATAAAAATTGAAGGATGAATAAAATATATTTCATATGAAAGAATGATGTTTTTTATTCTCAACCATTAGAGTCGGGTCACATATACTATTTTGGAAACCTATAAATTTTTTATATTATCATGAAATAAATTTTCCTATTTTATGTTAGATTGTTTTTTATGATATATTTGGATATAATTCCTTTCTCTTTAACATGTTTCTCTTTCCTATATTTGTAAATAAACTATATCCATAGTGAACCTTAGTGGATTATAATTTAGTCTTACAAAAGTTTTAAAGGATATGAGTTTATAAATCAATAGATTGATTCATTATGTTCCCAATATAGAAACATTTACAAATTTTCCTCTCCAAGGACACCACAATATAATGTTTTAGCTGATAGAAGAAATTGAATCCTTCTAGAAATTTATTGAACCATAATAAATTTATATGATTTACCAGTCTATTATTGTGTAGAAGTTATGGACAAGGATTTTCATAATTTTAATATATAATTAATTATACATATTTTAAATAATTACACTTATGAATTATTGTATTATATAAAACAAAAGGTTAATTTATTTATTATTTTTGGTTGTACATTATTTATACTCAACACATAGAACAATTTAAAAAAGTTTAAATTCAAGTGTGTTGAAGGAATTTGCATTTGATATCCTGTAATCAGTAAATAATATAGGTAGTTAAATAAAAGTAATAATATTGTGGAAGAACAAATACAATTCACACTTGATGAGGTATATCCACATGAGATTAAGACCTATTTAGAGACTCCAGAATATGATCATTCCAGTCTAGCTAGCAATTATTCTAGACATCTATTTAAGAATAACCATATTCTGGATGACCTAATTGATGCCAATACTATATATGATAATGAGGTGTTAAACAATTCTATTCATAAAGATATTTGGAATCATAAATATCACCACATTGATAATTTTGTCGATGACCATGAAAAAGGATATCAGATTAGAGCTTCTCCAAGAAACATACATGAACATTATGTTTTATTGTCACACATGAACCTAAGAACATAAATGATGAAACTCATAATGAACACTATGTTATGGATATAAAATAAGTGGTAAATCAATTTTATTGAAATAAATTTTCATAAATAGTTTAATTTCTCATGAACTACATAGAAGTTTACATAAAATGGGTGCTTATAAATAATGTTGATGAGTTGGGTCAAAAAGTTAGAAATAGATCGGGGAATGTTTTATAAAGATATCACTGAGCATGGTTTTGTTAAATAATCAGGGATTTCAAAACCCTTACTTTCTATATAATTTTTTTTAATGAAAAAAATTTGTATACGGTCTAATAAAAGATCCAGGATCATTGTGTGATCATCGCATCTCTTTTTTATTTCATTTGTTTTTAATCGAATAAAAGAGCATTCATTATTTATTAAACTAATTTTAAAATATTTATTATAATTATAAATATATATTGATGATATTATTTTTTGTTCTTGACGAATTTATTTATGTAATTATTTAAAAATTATGATGCAAATTGAATTTTAAACGAGTTGATACGTGATCATGAATTCATTATTGGTTTTCATATTTATGGGAATAAATAAAAAATTATTTTAATTAAAAAATTAAACTAAATCAATTTTGAAATAGCTTTGTGTTGATAGTACTAAAGTTAGTGTTACTCTTCTATGTACTAAATATAAGTTGGATCTTGATGAAACATGAAAATTAAATGATCATCCCATTTATAGAGGAACTATTGGTTTTTTACTATACTTAGCTACTAGTGAGATTGATATAATGTATAGTGTGTGTATGTGTTAAATTTTTCGTTGAATACCAAAATTATCACATTTACTAAATTTTAAAACAATTTTCCAATACCTAAAAAATACCTAAAACATAGGATTTCTTAACAACATTTGATATGAATTTGAATGAAAACATTATTCAGATACTAATTCTGGTGGCTATAATTCAGATATATAATTCAGTTTCTCAAAATATAAATTTCTGGAAATTTTTTTAGATCAATGGTGTAATATTAAATAGAATTTAGTTTAATTATCCAATAATGAAGCTGTGTATATAGGTAAAGAAAATTTTCATGCCCATGCTATAAGGATGGAACTTATATTTCCAAAAAATGATTATTTATTCAGGAATGTCATTATAAATTTTGATAGTAAAAGTTTTATAAATATTTTTGAAATTCCAATATCAAATTAGTGCATAAATCACATTGATATTAGAAATAAATTTATTATAGATCCTTTTCAATAGTTAGATATAACTCTTAAGTTCATCGATTCAAAACATCAGCTTATTAACATTTCAAAAAATCCCCAAAATGTTAGGGGAATCATCTATAAATGACATGAACTAGGTGTGATAAACTATGTCTATTTTTTTAATTAGGATTCATCTTTTCATGATATTTATGTACTATTTGGCGTATGTTTTTTAATTATTTCTAGAAGTAACAATGAAGTGTAGTTCACAAATTTAGTATATATTCCCAGGAACATTGGTCATGTTGTAACCATACACAACATGAATATAAAATCATGTAGTCACTGCACATACCAGTGATATTTTTTCACTTGGATTTTACTAATGAGGATAATCATAGTTATACGGTTAGAATACACACAATAACATCTTAGTTTTCAATCCAACAATGGTTGTATAATTTTAAATCCATGGTTAGTGGATGTTCCATTTATGTTTACTTATGTTTTCTATTGATTATATTTTGGCATTATTTTAGTTATGCTTTTTATTTTATTATATTATAAAAATTATTGAAATAAAATTCCATCAAATTCAAAATAATCACAGAAAATTTCACTAAAATATATTCTTTTTTTCTGAATCCTTATCCTTTTTTTACTATCTAACATTCCCTGTTTCACTCTCTATCTCATGAATGGATATCGAGAGAAATCGAATCAATCTAAAAATTTTGATAGTGAAACTCACTACAGATTTCATTCCTAATGTCGACCTATATCAATCAAATAATTTAATGATTTTAAAGGGGGGATTGGGTGAATATCAAATTATAAAGAACCCACCCTTAATTGATCTTCTAGTTTGAATTGAAATAGTACATCATTCATTGTTTTTTTCTTTTGAGAATATCATTTCCCTAGAATGATATTCAAAATTTGGTATGTATTTTTTATTTTATTTAAAACTGTGAACTTTTTATATAAAAACATTGATGGAGATTAATTCAGAACTATAGTTATTCCCCTAAGATAAAAATGATATCTTTAATACATTGGATAGTGGTTAAGTAATATAATTTTAATCACAATTTTTGGGAATGTGTTTGGTTATTTTATAAAAATGGGAAAATGGGGATTATCAAAGCTCATATATTTTTAGTCAATAACATTTTGAATTTCAAAATACATTGGATAAACTAATTGTGAATAGAATCCCCATGTGACCAGGTATTTTTTAACTTGGTAGATAATATATGATTCTATTTAATTCCATTAATCATTTTATATGTTCAAGAAAACAGGATTTTAGAATCTTTAGTAAGCAATGTATATTTTTATTTTTATTTATGAATAATAAATTTTAAATCAGACCTTATGGGCATTTCATGAGACATATAGTTATCTTGGGAATGAAAAGATCAATTTTAATTTTTTTACATTATCCTATAATCATTTAAGACTTGTTAGAGTATAAATTAATAGTTATGGATGTGGTGGGAAATTACTTCATCTGATGGATTTTCCCAAACACATACACTTTGTATGGAAATGACCTTAGTCAAAACCCATGGATAATTGAATGGATGGATGTATCAGAAAAGTGTTTTAAATGATTAATCTAGTGAATTACCATGTTAATCCTACTGATCTCATAGAACCATGTCTCCAATGTATTGAAGTTGTGGAATATTTTTATGATTATGTTTACCCTTATAAAGAAGTATATGAGGATGTGTTTGATGGTCAAGATGAAGCATAATAAGACAATGAATAAGTATACTTTTATGATGAACCTAGAAAAGATATCGAGAATGAGATAGAATGGGATAATTTAGGTTATTCTAACGAAGTTGGTGATATCTTATATAGATCAATTATTATTGGGAGTACTCTTAGATAACATGGAACTGGTTCCCTTTAAAAGGGTGATAACTCTCTTGGATATCTTGTTTTATGATTATACAATCTGGATTTTGATGATGTAAATTATGGAGGGATTCCACCCTGATAAGGTGGACCTGACCATCTCTATATTTGAAGGAACACTGATTAATGAAGTTGATATTGAAGATAAAATTATTTTTCACCTACATGATATTATATTGATCCGACCAATCAAGAAATTGGTGGTCATATTTCAACCAATGGATTTGCGGAATCTTAGCATCTTGTTTATGTAGATATGATAAAATATTAAGATAGAGATGAAGTTTAATATTATATCGTATTTGAGGATAAGATTATGAGAGATAGATCAATAGAGGATATACATGAGATAGATGATATGAAAAAGGCTACTGTTCCATATCAATTTTTGATGAACACTCAATTCATTCTCCATCAAATGTGACAAAGGATGACATAGATGGGTTTATTTATGAGTTAATGGTTATGCTCGAGTAGGTGTTGGTTAAGTTTGATAACTCATTGCAAAAAAGTAATAAAATATAATTTTTTTAAACGTTTAGAATGTTTATTAATCAATTTCATCCCATATTTCATTTCTAGATAATAATGATAAAAAATGATTTTGACAATTTGAGAGATATTATTTTTTATCTCTAGGCCAATATGACTAATATGATGATTTAGTTCTACCAATAGTTTATGAATGTTGTGTTTTTACCTTCTCCTCTACATCCTCATACACCTCTTGGCTTATCAATTTTTGATAAAGAGCGGAGTATATAACTTATTTTAGATTAGTATAAGGTTATATTTGATGTGTTTATAATCACTATATAATAATTTTTTGATGGTTTTCAAACCAATGTTTCGAATAACATGTTTATAGTTAGGGATGATTGCAAGAAAGATGGTCAAGATAGAGAAACTGGAAATATGGAAATTGATTCTTAACTCAGGAGGATCTTAAAAAAGATACATATAAAAGTGATATATTGAAATCATTATTTTTAAATGAAGATTCCTCCTGTAACTCAAGATATCCATTCTCATGTTGAGAAGATCAGGTATGTGAATCATGTTTGGGAGAATTCATAGAGAATAATGATGATTTCATTCAAGTTTTAGAGAATAGTTCTCGAACAATCTTTGATTTCATCCAATTGAGGGAACCTTATCGATACAATTCTGAGATAATTTATCTTTATCCTTTATCTATTATTTTTTCATTAACTATCATGTAATATAGAATTATTTTTTTGTCCATCCTCATTAAAAAGCTTTTTAATAACTGGTATTTTTTTACAAGTGAGTAGTTCTTAGAGAGCCTATTTTTTATCTACTATTTTTTTCTACCACTACCCCTATCTATAAATCAAAAGGAATGAAATTTATCCTTCTTATAGATTCATGGTATTTAACAAATTAATATTTATTTTTGGATCCCTAATAGGGAATTTGGGTAATCCTCTTATAAACCCTTCTGATATATTAATGCAACATAAAATCATATTCTCATTGAATATTATATTTTTATATTTTTATAATCCCAAAAGTAGAGTAACAAAAGAGAAGTTATTATTGATTAATTAAAATAACATGAATTCATGAGAAATTTTGTATTAATTTTATGAACTAACTGAATAGTTATTTCAATCCTCTAAAAATAAAAATTACTAAATATAATTCATTTTATTTTAAATTACATGATGTATGAGCATTAAAATAGGGATGTTTATTTTATCTTAGACAAAAACATCCTTATAATAATGTTATAAAATATGTATATATATAAA
Source organism: Viscum album (assembly GCA_963277665.1). NCBI lineage: Eukaryota > Viridiplantae > Streptophyta > Magnoliopsida > Santalales > Viscaceae > Viscum > Viscum album. The sequence goes on from OY728150.1 coordinate 1,540,937,112, forward strand.
TTAATTTCCAGTTTTCTAATTAAAATATTTTACACTAGAAGAAATTTTAAAAATGGTTGTGTTTGTAAATGACAGTGTTGAAGATGAAAATGTCAAAATATACATATTATTTGAAGAGTTTTAGTTAATAATGAATATAAATTAAAAATGTGGACTCTAACATACATTGTTACCCAACATACCATGCGAAAATCTACATAATTTGTGTTAGATGAACCCAATTTTTCTATATCATGAGATTACTATTTATAGACGTTGAACAAAAAAATGCATTGAGAATCACCATACTGAATGTATGATCAACATACTATTAGACATAGATGTTCCTACCTCATAAAAAAATAAATTACCTTGCCATGGTATATATAATTTTCCTATATGAAATATAATGATGATGTCTCTTATTGTTGTGACTTCACAATGAATCAAATTGTTTCATAAATTCAGGATCCTAAGACAAGGGAAAATTAATTGACTATTGTAAGTAATAAACCAACTGTGATTACATACTGCAAAAGCTAACTATTCCAAATGACTATTTTCTAATGTAACTATTTTTTACCTAAAGACTACCTACCATGTATAACATATTAGTAGAGATTATTAAAATCTATTATGTCTATGTCTTCAAGAATTAATTTTATAAACAATTTAATTAAGGCTACATTGATTGTTATCCAATGACTAATTTTGTATTAAGTTATTTTTATTAAAATTTGGAACATGCGGATGAAAGGTTGGTATCATAGATATTTAATAATAGGGGGAACATTTAGGGAACCTATTATACAAATAAGACTCATAAGAAAACTTTTCGATTCTTTTTTTTATATACCTCTTCTGAAATTTTGAATGATTAATTTCATAGAGAACATCCGAGAATCCTCAATAACATAATCTTTTTAGATTATGATGGACCACATAATCAAATCTATCATCCTTTAACTTTTATATTTTTAACAATTTTTTCAAGTTGTTTTTCATTGTAAAATGTTTATCTATAAACATAATCCTTAATTCTAAAATCATTTTTCATTAAACTCTATTTCAAATATTTTCAGTTTTAATCCCACATATTACTGTATAAGATGTCATGGGTAACCTCGAATATTTTTATCCTAAATTGAGCTAAAGAAGATGATTTGATCATAGAATATCATGGTATTGTATTTTTATGAACCAAATATAGATTATGGGTCAACTTATTTTCAAATAAATATTTTTACATCAAGTGATTTCAACGTGGAGGGGATTAAGTATCGTCTGGAGAACAAATCCACTATTAATTTTTAATGTAATATAAATTATGTATCTTATTTCTATTAAATATTTATTTTTATTCATTATCTTAAATAAATCCCATATTAGTTGTATTATCCTTTATTAAAAATTCACTTTTATATTTAACTCAAATTATTGTTTCCATAATATTTCTGAAATGAGTAGATTAGCTTCCAATGTTAATGTATTTTTCAATTTTTTTTTGACTTATGATTGAGATTTTGAGGAATTTTCCAAATATGAAATTTATTAACTCTATATATTTTTTTACTGTTTATTTTATCAAATTGTGGGAGTAAGACTAGAATTGTTTGTAAAAAATATCATTAGAAACTCAATTCACCCACCAATTGAGTTTTCCACTAGGACCAACACATCTTCCATAGAAACCCATCATTAGATTACATCATATTACATATATATTGGTGTTTTATGATACAAGTGACTCTAGGTCATGTGGTCTAACATTCAATGTTTCCAAAAGTAAACACTGTGTTTGACAATGTATATTATATGTCAATCTTATTTAAATGAACAAATAAATATTTTTATACTACTGTAAAAACCATGCCGTTAGAATGGATAGAATGAACACCAATAACTAAATTATGAAAATATGGTTTAAATATAAATATATATATATAATTATTTTGTGACTAATTAATGATAGACAAAAAAACCTTTTAAAAAATTGGAATTGTATTTCTAAAAAATAATTTTATGTTTATAAAAGTGTTTTATACTAATAAATAAAAAAAATACAATTTTATGATTTTATTAATGGAATATATATATATATATATTTAATACTAAATATAACGTTTTATATTCCTCTAAAATATTTTCTAGGCATTATATTTAAAGAAACCCAATTTTATGAATAAAAGCAGTATTTTTTCAAAACGGTAGGCTTACTGCCGTTTAAAGGAACAATTATTTTAAAAATTTATTTTGATAATTTTAAAAATTTTATTTTGAAAAATTATATTATTATTTTTAATAAAAGTATCAAAATTTATATTGCTTTATTTTTAATGTTTTTTTAATATGTTTCATGTTTTGATCAATAATGGAAAATATTGCATTTAAATTGGAAAATTGCATTTCATCATATTTAATTATATAATTAAATGGGGTTTTTTATGAATTAAAAGTATAATAAGATATAATTTTTATAATTTAATCCATTTTAGTCATTTTAATCAATTTTACCATGAAATTGAATATATATGACTGAGAACATTTCAAAAAAAATTATTTTAGAAACCCATTTTTTCATTCCCCCAATAGAATTAATTTTTAAATAATTTATACTTATAATGTGTTATTAATTTGGAAAATATATTCTATAATTTTAATCAGAATTTCAAATTATGTAAATAGACCCCTTTTTTACCTTATGAATTGTAACTAGTAATTTCTTTATTAACATCATTAAATTTAAATCCGGTTATTAATCGTAAAGAAAATATTATAAATATAATAAAACTACCCAAAAAATTATAATATATTTATTGTATGTGTTTCTTTGGACCCAAATATTCCATGGGACTATTTTATGTCCAGTTGGAGGACATGATCTGTTTTATATTATTTTATTCAAGAAAAAGTAAATTTTGTCAAACTTTTTTTAAACAAGAGTAATATTTTTAAGATGGGGCAATACAGAGGATATATTAGATTATATATAGATTACTTATATATATAAATTTTTGTATTTATACGAGTGATTTATTTTTCATTTTTATAAAATTAATTATTAAATTAAAGGATTACACAGTGATGATGCAGTAAATGTTTAATTAGATTAAATATAAAGTAAATGATATTAAAGTCACCATGATAAATATAATTTTGAGAATACTAACATCCTAAAAGATTTTTTGATGAAATTAACATGTTTTTTAGAAGTATTAAACCGAATTTATCATTCTGATATGATATTTTTAAAAATTTATGCAATGTATAGAACCAAAAATGAAATTATAGATATTTTAAAAAAATGAATATTTTATTAAATGATATATAATTAATAAAAGTAGAATTATTATCCAAATAGTTGGGATAGTTCTAAATGTTTCATAGATGAGTAATTTATCAGAAATTTGGAATTTAACTCTAATTATATTACCCGAGAATGTGAGAATTACAAGACATCATATTAAGAATTAAAAATTACAAACAAGTGTTAGAAAATTAAATATAATAAAAAATTGTAAAAACATCTATAATTTTCATTTAATAAATTACATTAGCCTAAAAATCATCATACATTTTAAATAAATTTTTTGGATCCATTTGGAAAATAATTTCAATATATATTAATATAATATTTTCATGAATTCAAAGAGATCCCCCTCCAATTAAAGGGATCCCATTATTCTCATTTCAATACACTTAAAAACATATTTGATTCTACCATTATATACCAAACATACTTCTATGAATATATACCCACTTTATAAAGGACTTATTTTGCACATAACAACCTCCTCAAAGGTGTAAATAGAATAATCATAAAAAATCATCCGAGGAAGAGGAATCAATTTTAATTAATTAATTATTTTCAATTACATCTCCCACTTCCTTAAAATATTACTCAACCATGATGAAATAATAAAAAATTATCCTCAATATAATTTGATATTATTATTTTTATATCATCACCTAAATCAGTCCCCACTTCCATCTACTGTGAAATGAATTATCCTTTGTGTGTGAGGACAACTAACACCCCACAAACAGATATAATTCTTTTTCCATAAATGACTATCAATAATGGTTATAATTTTAGAATTTAATATTATATATGATATTATTGAATTATTTATCATTATTTAATAATAATATATCATTCATGTTATTACATTTTCATTCACATAAAAACGAAAACATATTTCTTTTATACGTGTTAAGTAAGTCCTCCAAGAAGGGATGTGTTTCATTTTTGTCACTAAATCACATGGATGATACATATAAGTATATTTAAATTATAAATATAATATTTTTTATATACTGATCATTCCTAAATGTTAAATAATACTTACATTATTTCAATAATGATTATTGGAAAATGGAAACGTTAATAATGCGTATGAACAAGTTACGATCTGGATGATTGCAACATAGTTTATTTTTCATATATATATTTTATGGATGGATTTAAATGTATAATTTATTTATAAAAATTATTATGAGGTAATGAATATTATTCAAGAGATGATGTACTTATGCCTACTTTGACTATTGAAGTCCTACCAAAGTCATTTTGGACTCAATCATGGAATATCATCAAAATGTCCAACATGAGCTTAAATAATTAATTAATTATTATATCTTTATAACATTGTAATAATTGATTTAAAAGTAATAATAAAACTGATTATTTTATCAATGAGGTAAATGTATAACCTATGTTTATTATTCATGATAAAAAAGGACATATGTGATGAATAAGACTCAATGTAAGGGACTCTTTATCTAAAACATCATTTTGAATTTATTATTGATTTATTTTTCGAAATATTTACCTTTTACATAAATGTTTTCAAAATGGATTTTTTATTAATTTTTTTATATGGAGATGAATGTTTCAAAAATTAAAACTTTGTGATTATTTTTAATTATTCAACTTGGTATAGGTCACTTGGATTTAAATATTTATTATTAAATGTTTCAAATGTGTTTTGAAAATGGATTGTTTATTATAATAACTTGAAAGGTATTATGTTGTGTGAAAGTGTAATATTATGATTTAAATGATTAAAATTGTAAGAATTTATTTCTTATGATTATATAATAGTACTTTGAAATTTGAGAGGTGGTTCCATGATATTCCATGGAGAGGTTGTTATGTTATAACCTACAGTATATTGTGTATCAAAGTTGGTGACATGAATATATCATTTGTAATAGTACTATGTATAGAATTAGGAAATATGGTCATTCCATTTTTAAGATTAAAATATACGAAAGTAGAGAACATTTTTATTATATTTTGGTTTAATTATATCCCATGTCACTTACTTACCTTTTATATTCATTCTTTTAATTTTTCTTGAAAATCGTTTTATTTACAAAATGTATGATAATGATCTTTTTGAAATTATCTTCAATTTTTCAAGGTAAAAAGCATTAAAAAAAGGTATTATAAATTTTTCATAGGAATAATGGTTTCATTGATTTTAATATACTTATTAAATTGTTTTCAAATACCATTTTATTTGATTTTTTTCATATGGTTCAAGGAAGATTTGGTTTAGGTATAAGATCAAGGGGAAGTTGTGAAGATATTTCAACATAAAAAATCAAAATTTTTTAAAGATTAATTTTTTATTACAAAGTTTTCACCAACTCGAAATTTACATATATATTGTATGGGTTTAATATGTATGAGTTTTTCATAATTCATTAAAATGATAAAATTAAAACATATTTAGAAAAAGAAGTGATTTCTAGTTTTAATATAACTAGAATATGTTTTTTTATGTCTCAGTCTTTATAGTTTTTATCATAGTAGAGTATAGAAAACATTGTAAATTTTGATGTTTTCTTTAAAGATATGGATATAATCATGTGTTTATTATTTTAGGTTCATTATATGTTCAATATTTTAGAAACCCATTTTATGACATTACGTTATAAAATTATAAGGTGAATGACGATGTTTTTAGAGAAATTCGTTTTAGAGGTAATTGTGGGTTATTAAATTATGGGATGAAAAATTAAATTTATGAGATAAAATTTGAAGATAAAATATGTTATTTTTATTTTTTATGACTTTATCATATTTTTTGAATGTTATAGTAATTATATAGTTTCCGAAAAAGAACAACATGTAGGATGGGTGGCAACCCATCATGCCCAGTAAGGTCTTGGGAATCGAATCCACTATCAATGGATGAAAATGGTTCATTATCTACGACTAACCAATATAAAGTACTATATTAGTATGAATCTTTATTTTTTGATATTTGTTTTGAATAACAATAAGCTTATTTTGAGATCAATATTTGTGTCATACTAGAAACATGATATGGGGGAGAAAGTAATTAATATTTTTTCAAAATACCTTCAATATTTTAGTAATACAATAATATAAAGTTAAATATTTTTTTAGGGAATTTTATTTTTGGAATAAATAATAAATTATATTTTACAGAAATATCTGAATTTTATGACGGAATATGGTGATTTATTCAATTGGTCAACATACCTTAAATATTTCTAGGTAAGTTATATTTTTAATGATACTTCAAGTGTAATTGACGTTTTTTAGATATAAATGTTAAAATTTATCTGTTATGACTATGTGATAAAATTTTAATTTATTTTGTGTTTTAATATTATTTCTGTTTGTTTTGAGGCTTTATAAGGAAATTTATTTATCAAATAGTCTATGATGATCTTGGCTATCACTATTTAAACATTGAGATTAATTAAAATTTTAATCATACTAAGGATTATTATTTCTATAAATTATCTTATATTTACCTAATGAAATTGGTTTTGGAAAATGTTTCATGAAAAGTGAAAAACATATTTAATATTTTGAGGAATTTTTTATTTTTTTAATGTTGATTACATTTATTCGGGTATGAAAATTTTATCTTCAATACTACTTAGTTGGAGAAAAAGATTAGTTATTTGTGGAATTATATTAATGGATGATACTATACCAATCAATTCTATATATTTACTTAAGTTCCAAGTCCATAAAGTTAAACAATTCCTCAACTTTATGGAAATGAACTTATAGAAAAGACATTATCAATTAACATAGATTATTAATAAATAACTGACCATTTATCCCATCATAGATTTATCGTTTTTTGATTCAAAACCTTCTCATGGAGATGTTATATATCACTCTCTAATAGAACCTTATTGTTATTTTTTTTCATATCCATGTCTTCCTAAATTGAACAATCATTTGGATAATATTAACTGGCCTTCTTACTTTCCATTTTATATTTTAAATGAGAAGTTTTTTTAATATGTTTTCTGATATATAATTTCAATAATGGTATTTTAAAGTCAAAACCCCCTGTTTTATATAATGAGTTCAAATTTTACGGGAATTTTTTTTAAAGGATTGGAGAATGTAACATCAAAAGTTATTAAGAGGGAACACTATGTTCAATAGAGTTTATGATATGCCACATCATGTTTAAAAGAATTATTATATATTATTGTGTTACCCTTAAAATATACACTTTAGAATAGATATAATTAAAAATATTAAATGAATTATGAAAATATGGTATATATTTGACTATATAATTAATTCTTTGTTTACAAATTAATTATAAATAAATATAAAACCCATATTAATATGTATATAAATGTATTTATAAAAAGATATTTAAATGTGAAAAGATACCTTTTATACTAATAAATAAAAAATAATACATTTTGGATTCTTCTAATGGAATATATATAATTTTTAATTTAATTTTTAATATACGTCATATGTATTTTCTAGACATGAATTATGAACAACCCATATTTTATGAATAAAAGAAGTAATTTTTAAAATTCGAGTTTTACAGTCTAATTATTTTATACACATTTCAAATATCGTTTTGAAATGTTTATAATTTATATTTGGAAAAAAATTCTAATTTTAAGGGGTATCAAATTATACTTCGGTTTAATAGAGGTAGTTTTTCTGATATGTTTTATTTTTAATGAATAGTGGAAAAACAGAACATTTTAATTGAAAATATATTTTTAATAAAATCAAATTATAGTGTTAAATTATATATTTGAATTATTTTACATTATAATAAGATCAATGTTTTATCATTTAATCAAATTTTGGTCATTGGAATCCATTTCACATTAATAAAGTTTATGAAAAGTTTATGAAATTGTAGATGTTTTTAATTAAAAAACCCAGTTTATCGTTATACAAATGAGATTAATTTTAAATAAATTCCTACCAATTATATGTTATTAATTTCATCAAATACAATATATATTTTTTATCAGATGTTAAAACTTATGTGTATTGTCTCATTTATTTTTTGAATTTTGAATAACATCTTTACTACTTTTTTATTAACATGGTTAAATGAAAGTAGGGTAATTAAGAGAAAAATTATTATAAATATCAGAAATCAACCCTTAGAAATGTAATAATTTAATTGGATGAGTTATTTTAGATAAAAATATTCTTCTGTAAAATTTTATTTTCACTTGGAGCTTTGTAGAGTACTTTAACACTTTTTTAGTGTTTTTTCCAAGAAATGTTAATTTTTATTGTATTGTTATTGAGAAGTGAAATATTATTAATATGTGGCTATATATGGGTTCTACTAGAATATAAATATAATTTTTAACTATAATATTTTTATATTTATAATGATATTTTAATATGAATTTTTAGGAAGTAAATAGCTAAATTAATGGCCTATAAACTAATTAAGCTATAATTTTTTAATTAAAGGAAATACAAAATAAATTTTATTAAAAATAGAAAAATAAGTATAAATTGAGATAAAAAATGATATCCATTAATTTATTAGATTTCATTGACATGTATGTGATGTTTCAAAATTATTTTATCAAATTTATATTTCTACTGTGATATTTCTAAAAAATCCTCTAATGAATTGTTAAAAAATTGAAATTATTTACATTTTAATGATAATACTATTTTATTAAATGGTATAAAATTTAAAAACTTTATATATAATTAAAATTGTTTTATAAGTTTAATAATTTAAAAATGGATCATTTATTTATCTTTTTGAATTTTTTAGTTGTTATATAATCCCTCAATGATTATATTAGGTGACATTATATTAAGAATTAAAACGGTTAAATAAAGGTTAAAAAGGATAAGCATTAAAAAAAAAGTAAAAACTTTTTTAGTTTTAATTTAAGGAATATAATTAGACCTAAAATCATCTTATATTTAAAATAAATCAAGTTGGATATATTTTTAATAGGCAATTAATTTATATAAATTGAATATTTTCAATAATTCTAAGAGTTCCCCTCCCCTCTGCTATAAAAGGGATCCCATTCATCACATTCTAATACTACATAAAATTATATTTTTCATTCTGATTATCTACCCAAATACCTTTATATAATCCTTACATACATTATAGAGGCCATATTTATAGTGGAACACTGTCCATAGGGGTGCTAAAATTTTAATCAAAGGAGATCATCTGAAGAAGAGGTATCATTTTTAATCATGTATTTATATATTATTTATTCTTCTACATGCATAAAATACTACCCAAACATGAATAAATAATAATACAAGTATACCTATTATAAATACATTTTATTCTAAAAATAAAATCACCAAAATCATTCTCCACTTCCATCAAATGGGAAAATAATGATCGTTTGTTTATACGAAGAACTAACACCCCGTGAACTGTTATAATTATTTTGCCATCACCATATATCAAAATTAGTTATAAGGAAAGAAATAATGATTATATATGATATTGATTACATATTTATCATTATTAAAGAATAATATATCATTTTTTCTTGCATTTCCATTTAAATAAATATTATAACTCCATTAATACATATGTGGGAACTATCACCTCTACTAAGAAATGAGATTCATTTTTAATCACCATGTAACATGAATGATATATATATGAATATTTATATTATTAATATAATATTAATGATATTATGATAATTATTTAATGATTAATAGTATTTATATTTTTTTCTATAATGATCATCGGAAAACAAAATTGTTACTCATGCGTATATACATCTTACTTTATTTACAATTGTAATATAGTAAATTTTTTATATCCATGTTTTATGAATAGATTTCAAAGTATATTTAATGTATAAAGTTGATTATTATTTCATGTATATTATTTTGGATATCATGGAATGATGACCACTTTGACTATTGACCTCATACCAAATTCAATTTAGATTTAAACACATAATATCATCAAAACATCTGACATGAAGTTAAATATTTAAGTAATTAATATAACATGATAGAATTGTAATAATTGATATGAAATTAATAATAAACATGAAAAATGTTATCATGAAATTAATTTAATTACATAATTTTATTATTTGTGACAAAAAATGATAGAAGAGATGAATCAGGCTAAAGATAAGGGACTCTTAAAGTAAAACCTCGTTTTTATTGTTTTAAATATTTATTTTTATAAATATATACCTTTCATGCTCATTTTTTCAAAAATATTTATATAAATGTATTAATAATGAAATTAATTATTATGAATGTTATTTTTTTAGTTTTTTTCAAATGTTTAAAAGTGGTATGGGACACATTGTTTCCAAAATATCTTTATATATGTTTAAAATGGGTTCTGAAAATTTATTATTTATTACAATAAAATGAAATCTTTTCCAATGTGTGAAAGTAATATTTTAGGATTGAAATGTTGATAATTGAAAGCATTTATGTTTTATGACTATGTAATAGTTGCTATATGTTTTATAGGTTGTTCCGTAGTAAACCAAGGATAGGTGGTTACGTTATAACAACTAGTGCATTTGGTATAGAAGTATATTGTATGGATATTCCATTTGTAATAGTGATATATAAATAAGTGGAACATATGGTTTTTCCATATTTATGTGTGAAATGTATGGAATTCGACTAAATGATTATTTAATTTTAGTATAATTATTCCCTAAGTTATTGACTTATCTTTTATATGCTTATTTATGAGTTTTCATGGAAATCCACTAATTTTCAAAAGGTAAGACAATGATATTTTTTAAATTATGATCATTTTTTAATGGAATGAGGTTTTTATATAAGGATCATTATAATAGATTCTTACTTGACTAATTTTTCTTCTTTAAACTAACTTTATGGGATTTTTCCTCATCCCATGTTGTAAAATAATTTTCACAGTGTTTAAGGAAGAGTAGGTTCATGAATGAGATGAATGGAAAATTGTGAAGACATATCTACAAGATAAATCATGTTTCATTTTAACGATTTTTTATTTATAAAAAATCGATGGTGATTATAAGTGTCCATGTGTATTGTATTGGTTTATAATGTAAGAGTTTGTCATAATTCTAAAAAACTCTAAACCAAAAAAAATCATTGGGAGAAGAAAGTGATTTCTAGTTTTAAATTTAAAAAATATGTTATGTTTAAGGTTATGTCTTTGCATGTGGACAATGTTCTTTAAAAGAATTTGTGCAGTTTTTTAGCTATGTGGCATATAATGTTTGAGTAAGAGAGGGTAATTGGTTCACTTTTATAAGTGTGGGGATTGACCCTCTGGTGTTTATTTATTGTTTTAATTTAATATAATGTCTTATTCCTAGTAAATGGAAACAAAATATCCCAAAATACAAAGTAAAAATTTGATTGGTTTTATATAATCTCCTCAATTAACATTTACACTAGTATTGGAGACATTTTTACCCTTATCACCATATTAAATTCAATTCAAACAAAAATGATATATTACCACCTTAACTATTTTTTGAGATAACTTAATGAAATGTAAAAAATGTGGAATTTTAAATTAATTTGGAATTTATTATAAATCATTTTTAATCATTTTTATCAAATAAAATATATACAAGTTATATAAATGACATTTAATATAACTACACAAAATGAATGTAAAATAATTTTTATGAATATACTCGATTAAGGGGTAAGAATAATATCATCTTGAAAAAAATTTAGGAGATAATTGAAAAAAATTTCTAGTTAAATAATAAAAATGTAATTTATCAAGGATTTTTTCTAAGAAAAATCGATGTTTCACTTTATAAACATATCATTTAATGGAAAGATCAAAAAATAGTTTTTAATATGAATCAAATATAAATTATGTTTATAAAAATCAATAATGGGTTCTAAAATTCATAAAAATGTTATAAAATAACATTTTAACTTTAATATATTTTATTTTGCCATGTTAGTGGTTTAAAAAAAATTTAATTAATTCTTTCCTAATAATAATGTCATAAAATTTACCGTAATTAAAATGTTTTTATTTTGTCTATATATCAAAAAATAAACTAATTTAGAAAAATATAACAAATTAACCCAAAGATAAATTCTAAATTTAAAATCTATAAATGAATTTATTTATAACAAAATAAATATAATTTTTTTTTAAATTTAGAAAATAAATATTACTATATAATATAAGGGAATAAACTTTTTCCAGAATAAAATTTTGTTTTTATCGACTAAAAAATTAGTTCAAAATTATTAATGTGGATAATAATATATATGATCTAGTAAGAAATATTAATAAGGAAGGAAATTTATTTTTTATTGAAATTATTTTTATTATCACATTGTTTCCCTCATAATGAATATTCATCCTCAATATTTTATTCTACATTTCAGAAGGGTGGATATTATTCCCTTATATCCTTTTGAGATAACCATGTTGATTCCAAAATAATGTAGTTATTCAATATAACTATAACTAGGTGAGTTACATTGAAGTGTAACAAATGAACATTATATTCTAGATTCTCACATGGAATTTATAACAAGAAAAATTATATTCAAACTATAATTTTTAGGGATCAAATCATGATAAACATCAAATTCATATTTCCTTAAAAAAGAAAAAATGAAATACATTATATACATTAGATATACTAAATGTAAAATCTTGTTAGTTTTAAATTGATTATTACATTTTTTTTAATTTAATAGGAAAGAATAAATAATGGGATTAAATTTAATTTATTTCTGATGATTCAGTCCCAACCATTAAAAAAACCCAACCTAATATGAAATGTATTTCATCCTATTTTCTCCATAACTCTTCTTAGTGATTCAAGATTCCCTCAAGGGATACGAAATCATCATTAAATTTTCAATGATTTTTTTCCACCTATGTTACAAACATCAATATTATTTTTGATTCATCCTAACATACTAATTTTTGCCAACTCTGTATATACAATTTATCCAAATGTTTCATCTATATATTTTAATGAAAAATTTTATTATAGTAAAAGTACACTTAAGTGTGTTATTGATCCAAAAATACTTGGTGATCTAGTGTGTAAGAAAAAATTATATCCTCTAAATTCTGAATCATTCCATTTGACTATCATTCAATTTGAAGATAAAAATCTATTCTTAAATTTAATTCATTAATCAATGACTTTTGATGTATATTCTATAAATTTGATGTAGTTTAAAATCATTGTTTGATAGAATAGAGATAGAAAATTCATGAAACTTAACTATCACATTAAGATAATGTATGTTTATATAAAAAAATTTTATTTCTAATATATCGTAAAAAAATATTTAGTGAGGGGATCAATAAAATCTAGAGTAACATTATTTCCACATGTTGTATAATGTAATACCACAAAACATACAAGGATATTTTTTTTAAATTCATATTAAATAATGGGAAAATGATATTTTTTCCAATTAAATAGATTCCTGCTCACTTTATACCACTGATAATTCAAACAATTCATTGTAAAATTAACAATATTATTCTTCATCCAATATCTCCAAAATAATTTATATAAGACTAGATATATAATTAAACTGCTTAGATAAATAAAAATTAACATTTATAAGACTCAGATAATAATTAATTCTTATAATGAGGATCACTTGCTATAAAAATATTAATTATTTTTATCATAAAACCCTCTTTGTAAATATTAAAATTTTAAAAATAACCCTCATTAACCAATATTACACATTTATACAAACACCAACCCCCTTCTAAGCATAAATAATTCATTATAACAAGGATGAATACACTGAAACATGAATTTAAATAGTTATAGATAGAGAGAGTTACTATATTAATCATTTATAAGATAAAATAATAAGATTCTTAACTGAAGAATCATGATCTGAACATATCCTAGCTAATTATGTGTTAAAATTTAAATTCCAAGCATCAATACCATGTTTTTATTACTCAGATGAAGGTGAAGTTAAATCAAAATAAATTATCTATTTCAACAATATTCTATATCACATGTTGGTCTTATTTTGTTGAATATATACTTTCAACATTTACAATCCGAATATATTTAATAGTTTATTCCATATAAAAGATGAATATATATTTTTAAACAAAAAAATACTTAAACCAGTCGAATATCAAGCATGGATTTTTTTATGTATTTTCAATAGGAGTCATGTATATTAAATTACCAAATCATCATACATTAAGAAAAAAATATTCCGTTCTAAAAGCACAAAAATAAATAATAAATTCAGCATTCCTAGTTGGAAGGTATTATACTAGATCAATAGATAATATTTTTTAAATTGATCAAAACATTCAATTTAATCCTTTATCCTATTGAATTTATATATTTTTTAATTTAAATTACATATTTATCTAGATAAAATATACATGTTTTCAATAAACTATAATTATTTACACAGTAGCCTACAAAAACCTCAAATTTTAGATACATTTAATGTTCTTGGAATATTTTTCTTCATTGTAGTTTTATAAGGATCAATATTCATCTCTTTTTTAGAGTCAATATGTCCATGGAATGCAATTAGTTATTTTAAGATATCACATTTACTTAATTAAAAGTATTTTTTTACATTTAATCTCTACAAAATAATACATATATGTATTTCTGGATCATCATAAATGTTACAAAAAACCACAATTTCATTGTTAAAATCAGATAAAAAGTTTACTGAGTACTCATATAAATCTCTATTCATAAGATCCATGAAAAAAAGGTCCTTTAGTCCACCTGAAGGTAATAACCAAAAAACTCATAATCCATATACATAATACGAAACACTATATTTATCATGTATTACATTTTCAAATTTATATTCTGTTATCCAAACCCATGCTCAATCATTGAAAAATAAGGCTCTCCCTAAATAAAATCTAATATGCCATATATTCGAGGAATTAAATTATAATTCTTAAAAAAAATTATTTAGTGATCTGTAATCAATATAAATCCTCATTGAAAATTCAATTATTTTAAAAAACAAAAAAATGGGACACCCCAAAATGATGACATCTGAAGATTAATATCATTTTCAAGAAAAACGTGTAACCAATATTTCTATTCTAATACCTCTAATGATTTAATTTGAGTTGGAGGTTTTTAAATTATCATAGCATCATGAACTAATGATTTAGTAAATTCATCCTTCTTATTAGTAATAGAAGTCATAAAACTAACAGAAAATAAATCTATATAATCATTTACTACTTGAACACCACAAAGCTTAAAATCATCTCCCATTTATGCAATATAACCCAGATAACTTTTATTAACGTCAATAATCCTTTTTATAGATTCATCATTTGTAATAATAAGTATAAAATCATTCCTGAATACAAATTCTAACTAATAGTAAAACTAATTGAACAAAAATTTAATATTTATATAATCTGTTATTTAATGATTACCTAAAATTAAATCCATACAAAAAATTATTTCAAACTCAACAATTGTTATGAAACCATGATTTCATGAAAAAATAATTCAAAAGATGTTCATAGTAAAATTTATATTAATTTGTTTCAATCATAATACCTCAATATGGTTTTTTATAATGTTATTTCTCCATTTTTGATGGTAATATTTCGGTTTTTAAAAAAATGATAAAAAAATAAATAAATTATAGACCCCAAATAAAACAATAATATAGATGGATTTGAGAAAACAAGTAAATTATCAATTTAGATATCTTTTTTTATTCATTTATTATCAACGGTAGTCAGGAATGAATTTTATAAACTAATATTCTTATAATATTGATAATTCACATCACTGATGAATTTCATCCAACAAACATAATCTCAATAGACCATATCATTTATATTAAAACATCTCATTTAATTATTATCACGTTATGTTTGACCATTACCTTGATTCCCTCATTTTTAATAATATTATAGGTGTCTTGATATACCAAATCAATAATAAATTCTAGATTAAATAAGAAATTCCATATAATTAATCTTACTACACATATTAAAAGTGGGAAATTTTGACCTCTTACCTTCAAATTTATTCTATTGATATTTTCCTATTTAATTAAATATATTCCACTTCTTACCATTATTGTTGTAGAAGTAAAAATCTCAACCTCAACCATCGCCAAACTTCTTACAACCTTCAAAAAATATTTTACTTTAATAAGAGGGAAATACTTTTCAAATACATTGTTTCAATACACAGTAATGCTTGCTTATTTTACTATAATATTCCAGAATGATATTTTTTGTATACATAGTCAATAAAATAAAAATAAATTTTATTAGTGAAGAAAAAATTACTATAATATTTTCTTTGGTTCCCAAAAAATTCATTTCCATCTCAAGTCAAATATCTATATGAAAATACTTCTCAATTAAAATAACGTTAAAAACAATCCACTCCGTGGACTTAATCTCATCATTATCTGTTGTATTATATCTCAAATACAACTACTGATCTACTTCAATATCCAAATAATATATTTAAATAAATTAATATATAATTACCTATAATATCTAATATATTTTCTAAAGAGTCTTACTATCCCTTGACTACCACTTAATCAGAGGTTCCAAAAAATATTAGTGGGTTCAGTTTCTGGAAAGGCACTAGTATGGACATGTTCCTATAAATATGGTTTTCTCTATCTATATAATGATTAACTATATTAATTTTCAAATCAATATATTTAAACAACAATTTAACTGTTCTATTTAATATTTAACAAATCTATGTTGCTGATATAAAAGGACATTTTCTTTTGGATTCATTTCCAAATATTTCACCTTGATTCCTTTATAGAAATCATAATGAAAAAAGTACACATTAAATTAAGAAACATAATTACCAAATAATTATTTTTAATATTATATAATATATTATTTAAAATTTATTAATAATATATTAATAATAACACCTTAAATTCTAATGATATCTATAACACCAGTAAGATACAAACTATATAACCATTTAACTTTCACATATAAAAATTACATGTCTTATAATTGGGGTTTCACATTAGTGCATTTAGAGAAACATTTTTGTTAGTGTTTCAAAAAATCAGTAAAAGAACCGACATGTTGGAGTCTTGTAATAAAATGTAGACCCCACCACACGATATTTGGTTTCAAAAAATATATGTAACCTAAATTTAATTATCAATTTCACTAAACACGCATTATGTGATTTTAAATTGATTCCCCATAAGGGAATGTTAGAAATTTTTATAGTTAATAGTCATTTTTATTAAGTGATATCTTATTTTCAAAAATTGGGATAATCATAAGAAGATCAGTAATGGATAAAAAATAAATAAACATGATTATCTAATTTAAAAATAATATAATCACGTAATTGTTTCCATTTTTATAATAAAAACATTGAGCTCACATATTTGTTTATTTTCTAATAAAATAATTTTCATTTTCAATATATTTTCAAAAAAATATAATATGTAACATTTAATTAAAATAAATAAATCTCGAGGGTATCTTGTAATGAAAGTGAAATTATTAAAAGAATTTTAGGAAAAAAATAATTTTAATCTTTAAAAGTGAAATAAATTACTATAATCATATGCCGATTTACATAACTTATTACATAAAAATAATTCAACGAATTTTTTTTTGAAAGAATTGAAAAATATTATGTGTACCCTGGGGAATAATTTTCTAATATATTTTACAATCACATTCACAAGAACTCTTCTAAATGGAAAAATCAAAGTGATTAATTCCAACATATATTACTGAGGGAAGATAATCATTACCCAATTCATTTGGAAGATATATCAGGCACACCATTCTTCATGAAAACTATAAAATTAGAAAAAAAATACATAAAACCATATAATATTTATTATTAATCTTAAATTCTTAAAAATTATTGAATTTAACACATATGAAGAATCACAATCATGCATCACATAAAAAATGATAAAATTAGTAATTATATGAAAATAGAAAAAAAATCAATACTAAATTAAGAAATTTTATTTCAATAAAAAACATTAAATATTTTAGATAAATATTATTGAAAATTAAATTTCATGATAGTGTAATATTATTATCATATTTTATATGTCAAAAAATATTATAAACGTATATTTATAAAATTGTATTAAATAACATATTTGTAAAATAATGGAATGTATAATTTTTAAAAAATTCATATGGAAATTAAAATTTGGTCTTAAATAAAATTTATAAAATAGTTATGTATACTAATAAAATATTTTGTAAATTTTAAATAACACTATTATTGGACAAAATTGAAGAAAAACAGTCAAACATTCAAATGGATATTTTAAAGAAAAATCATTTATATTTAATCTGACTCCCCATGTACGTAGATTAACTCAAAATATAATAATCATATAGTAATTATATATTTTTTTAAGAATAATTTTATTGTGTTTTACCTAATTATTGTGAATTTTATATAATATATTATGGTGACTTATACATTTATTAATTTAATTATCTTATTGTCAATTGTATTGAGGATGTTAATTTTATAATCCCAAAACAACCTCTGTAGGTTGTCTATGCTCAATATTGACATTTTTTATTCAAAACTAGAATATTAACCATGAAATAATTATCATCTTTATACATTAAATAAACTTTTACAACTTTATAAGGAAAAATATATTGAAAAATATAATAACTTCAATTTATATAGTTGGTAATCCAAACATTACAATAGATAGAAGGGTAAGAAAAAATGATTATCATCATCAAAGAATGTATATTATATGATAAATAACAAATATATACATGAAATATATCCAATGAAATATGAATGAGGTGCACTGATAAAAAAATAAACACTTCACTTCATCGAGCTGGTACTCCACCCATATTCACAAATAATGATTTCATTGCACATAAGATGGAAAACATGCTGAATATTTTTTTACAATGAAAATAACAAAATATTATTATATTGATGATATGTGTGTTATTATATCATTATTGTTTAAAAAAATGTTAATTATTTAGAAGATGAACTCTAATGAAAAATCTCAGATAAGAGTTATAACACTTCTTTAGAAAATCATATCTGTCTTAAATCCGAATATTTATAGGAGAGTATTTGGATAATACAAATGTCTATATGTCATTTTCAAAATGGTTTTGAATATATTTTGATAGGTCATTGTCATGATATTTTTTAGAATCCTCAATGAACACAGTGAAACCATATGTTTCTTGGCTGATGGGTGCATGGATCCTCTCCCATATCAAATACTGGAGGGCATTGAGCATCATATATAATTCTCGACCATACCCTCACATTAAAAAGACATTTCTTAAGAGGTTTGGTACTGAGCCATCCTAGTGGGTGGTGAGGCCTACTAAAGAAAAATCTCATTAGGCCAGTGAGAAAAATTATACAATATTGTAATGTAGGGTCATACATCCCCAATTTAGATCCTAAAGCAGGTATAAAATGGTGGTAGGTGAGCCTCTAAAAATTGGTAATGAACCAGGGGAAAGATTGTTGGAATCCCAAATGAATGAAGTGAATACCTATGAGTCATGGTTGTTGGGTGTGTGGAACCAATCCTATATTTGAGACTAGAGTTAATTGGGAATAATATATAAGCCCCATCGATCTCACTCCCATTTAAATTCCATTTCAGAATATGGTTGTCACGGATCCACCCTAGCAGGCAATGAGCCTTCATGATGAACAAACCTGATAGGTAGGGAACCATAGTGGAAAATATTGGAATGTAGGGTACTGCATCCCCAATTAAGATCAAAAAATATGTTACCCAATAAGTTTTAGGAATATAGGAGATGTGGTGAAATTTTATAGGTGAGAAAAGTGCAACTCTTGTAAATATTCAAATATTTAAATTATATGTGGTATCATTTTTCATCCAATGGAACCTGTTAAAAAACTAATAGATAATATGTAATATTTTATAACTAATATCAAAAAATTATATTTAGTATTTTTTTGGAGACATCATATAAATTAGCATGTTATTAAATCCTTCTTTATCCAAATTTAACATTAATAACAAAAAAATATTTTCTTAAAATGATATAATAATCTTATGTGCCAAAATAATATTAATATAAAAACTGAATTTATAAATTATAAATCAAATTTTTTTATCAAGTTTATCAAATTAAAAATTTATTACTGTTTGAAATTAAATAAAATAGATGTACCAAAAACTAAAGGAAATTTTGTTCTACAAAAATATCTAATTTTAGAGTAAAAGTTATTTCACTTCAAATAAAGTAAGAATTTTATTTCCTAGAATATTTTTTTAATAATAAAAAATAATTTTCCAATATTTTTTAATAATATTAAACACGATGTAAACATTCAATCACACCATTAAACACAATAACTAAAAAAGGTTTTAATTTGATTAAAAATTAACATATGTTAAAAAATCAAGATTCGGTTCCCAAATTCATATTAATGTAACAAAATACATTTTTTAACTCCAAAATATATGTTCTGGGTGATTTATTCGAAATTTATTAACTCATTCTAATATCATCATAATTATATAAATTTTTTAGTATTTTGTAAATTTGTATCTTCACTATTCAGTGAAAACATCCCTTTAATAGAATCCTAAAAACCAATATAATCTAATGTTTTATTTAAATCCCATTTTATGAAAATAAATTTATAAAATATATAAATTTAATTTTGAAATAGTCTCATATAATACATGAAAAAAATATTATAGGAATGAAATTATTGTTTTTAAATTTAAATATTACCTAAAGTTATTATTGTTAATCATTAATACTTAAATATTGAACATGGAAATTAAAAAAAAAGAAATATATTTATTATAAAAATAACTTTGGTTATAAAATTCAATTTTTAGTTGACCATATGGGACCTTTATATGTCATCTGGTAACAATTTCACAATATTTTTCTTGGATAGTGAACAGTTTACCATCATATGTGTCTAAACCATGAATAACCAATTTTTCTTTCCAAAATAATTTTTTTCACTCTTGATATCAAAAGTTATCCCCATTTTTTTTCTATAATTTCATTGGTAAATATGGGAGTTTTTTAAGTTTTAATGCTACTTGGATTAGATTTCAGATGATGTTTATGTCTTCCAATATGGTTGTATATTTGAGAAATTTGAATCATGTTCTTGGAAAAAATATATTCATAGAAGTAAATGTTATATCGGTGGTGGTTTATTTGTATCCCATTTTAATGGATTGTAAAGGATTACAACATATGATATGTTTTAAAAATCTTCATGGTTTTAGTATGAAATTGGATCATTTTCGATGTTGGGGTAAATGTTAATGAAATCGTGTTTTGTTTTGAGGAAAATTAATATGTTTCTATTGTTTTAAAAAATGATTATTACCAAAAAAAATTATTGGAAATTTCTATAAGGTATTATTATTTTAATATAAGGGGTTATCAGGGGGTGGAGATTGAGAATTCCTATTAGATCTGAGGGGTTGATGAACTTTTATATGTTATTGGGAAACAATTTAGTATATGTTGATGTTATGTAGTTATTGTTACTAAAAATGAATTGAATGAGTTTTTTTCATGTTATTTAGTATGTCCTTCAATTAGAGTCATCATAGAAAATTATAATACACTTTTATTCAGATATTAATAATGGTGTTTTTTCCTATCATATAGATGTCCTTTATTCTATTACCAACTATACCTAGACTTAGGACCAAGTGGTAGAGATATAATTATACATGTATTTACACTCCATAAAGGTTTTTTGAATCATGTTCAACCTTTTATCTGTGAAAAAATGTATCCCCTTGGGTTGTTGGAGTGGATTTTGGATTTTGAAATACTCTTCGATTCCCTAAAAATAAATGACTAATTTAGATTGAATGACTTAATTTAATTTTATACAATTTCTAATAGAGTGTGATGGATGATTGGGGTTCCTTATTTACTTTATTATGGAATTTCTTAGGAACATTAATGATTTACATTATACAATGAATTAACATAGAGGACGATAAAGTGTAGAAGTTCATTCAGATCTAACAAATTCATTAGGGTTAGTGCTTAATGAAGGGTTATGGTTATCAATTTCCAAAGCAAGTATCTATTGGTCACAACAGGTTTATAATTATTTAAAATTTAACTTATTTGAATGTTGTCATCACCCAAATATTATATATGTTGGGTTCTTATGAGAACCCAATATTTAATACACCTTAATTGATAATTTATTAAATAATGTTAAATATAATAAAACACTAGAAGGTCATGAGGAAAAGATAATTTTGGAAAAAAATTACATGATATAATATAAATGAATGTGGGTAAAAAATAATTATATAGAAAACTAGAAGAATGTTTTTATTTTAATTTTATATTCAAAAAATATAGGGAATAACTGGGGACATACATAAGATATTTTTGAGCTCTAAATACTTCTAAGAGAATAAACAAATAATAACATGAAGAAAGAAATACATGTGATTCTATTAGCATATATAGATGACAAAAAGGGTTGAGAATCACAAAAATGAACATGGAATCCTAAACAATGATGATAACATAAATGAATCAGAGGAATGTGGAAACAACATAAAACATTACATAAGTATATGTCAAGGATTACTACCCCGAAAACAACACATTGTGAAAAGACTCCCATAATTTATTTTGTTCCCTCCATAATCCCACACATAATTTCACATGAGTTAAAAACATTTCCAAATTAATTGGAGGGATATGTAATTTTAGGCCTAGTCATCACATTCATAACATGCACCTAAATAAGTGTTACACATAGAACATACAAAAACTATGTAATTAATAACATTTATTCAAATTATTATGAATAATTGTTTACAAAAATTGATGTCTCCAAATAAGTAATCGGAGTTATAACTAGGTGAATACCGTTGCATAGAAATGGGGACACGTAATCACTATAATATTTTTTATCATAAAAAATATTGAAAAACATTGGAATCATAGTAGGGGAACATTAATTTTTATGAAAATGTTTAACGAGAGTTAATGGGGTCTCTAATTACTTATAAATAAGAAGGATAAGAATTGTGTTGTTCTTAAAAAATAAATGAACATGAATAATTGGAAATAAAAAGGTACCGTATAAATAATGGACTTGAATCATGTGGAGAAAGATAAGATATCTTACATTGAGAGGAACTTATAAAATATTGGGAGGATCTTCTTAACTTATTAGGGGATCTTTAGGAGTTATATAGAGATATATGTTCCATGTAAAATTATGATCTATGTGTTTTTGTATAAATTAATGGAATGTTGGGTGTGTTTTTATATAAAAAGAGAGGAGAATTGTTCATTAATATCTAAATTTATGATTTAGGCTCTAAGGATAAATTATTCCAAACCACAACTAGTACCATGGTTATTGAACCTTGTTTATTCAAAATAGTAGTTGATTTCCTTAATATATATTTCTAATAATTGAACTTCTTAAAAAAATACCCTTGGTTATTTATTTGTGATTCTGATTGACAATGATTTTATTCTAAGACACGAAAATATAATATGGGTTATTGAGGATTCATTAACTGTATATAAGAAAAATAAAATAACTACAAAATGGATTCATTTTAACGAGGAAGCATAAATATGGTCTAGGAAACTATTTATAGTATATATTACATTTTTATTTTATTTTATGATGTTATAACACATACCATATATTTATGGAATATTTTATTTTTATGAAAAAATTATCAGGTCTCAAAATATTATGAAACAATTACTATGAAAAAATTTAAATTTAATTTTTTCAGAAATAATATTTATTTTATTCAAATGATGAACTAAATTCTATAATTTACAATTTTTAATAAAAAATCCTTATTTCTAAAAAAATGTTGTTTTATAGAAGAAAAATTTGCAGACCGTTATAAAATTTACATTTCAATTTATAAAATGATAATATATTTTTTAATTAAATTATTAATAATTAATATTAATATTTTAATAAATTAAAATTTAATCCCAAAATTAATTAATTCATCAAATTAAAATTCCAAAAAGAACAATTTTTTTAAAAATATTATATTTTTTCAATCAAAATTAAAATTTAATTTTTATTAAAATAATTAATTAAATATTTTTTAAACATTATATGAAGGAAAAATATAATGATTATTTTTTTCAAAATTAATATTATAAAAATTTTAATTATTAGGTCCAATACACATAACCCCATGTTACATCAACCTATTCATTAGGGGTAAGGTGTATGGTGGTGAAGCTTTCATGGAGTTGTTGAGTGAACACAGTTTGAATCATGACATTGATACGCTTGAACTTCTCCCACGAATGATTTTTCCTATGATTTATTGTTCGAGTATGGACTTGGGATTAGTTAAAGTAAAATATTTTTGATGATATATCTCTCATTTTCACTAAAATATGGGCTAAATAAGATATTATCCTACTAGTCAGGACGATTACGCTTCCAAGCTATCTCAATTGGATATTATGATAACCTTGAACATAATAATTTTAATTTCCTATGGAAAACGGATATATAATCAATATTTATGTTTCATAATGGTAATTTAAATTTTTATGAAATATAACAATCCAAAATAACATTATTAGTAAATATTATTTCTATAGATACAATATTTAAAATGCATTTATTATTTAAAAATAGAAATTAAATTTATAAAATTTGTCACTATAATTTTTTTACCTATAGAAATTTAACCCAAGAAGATTCATTTCATACAGTAAGAAAATATTTTGTCCATATATTTCATCACCAATTCTAATTCAAACCCTTTTTAAAAAAATTTATGGTTTCAAAACAAAACTTTCACCAGGATAGTTTTTTTATTTTTTTGAAATTTTTATATATAATCTAATATATTATGAGTATTCTCATCATATGATATAACATTATATAATCATTCCACATCCGGATTCACTACAAGTTAGGGAATTGATATTTACTTAATTAAGAGGGATACATGGAACACATCATGTGCACGTGATAAGTTATGTGGAAGTTCTAGTTGATATCTCCCCACTCTGATGTGATCAAGGATCTCAAAAGGGACAATGTATTTTGGAAGAGAGTTCACTTCTTTAAAAACCTCAATAATTCCTTCCATAATGATATATAGAAGAACCATTCATCTCTGGACACAGATTCAAGGTCTCATTGATGATCCCAATATAGATTTTCGGTCAATTTTGTGCGGATTTTATATAATGATGAAATTTTCTATTATTATTGTCATTTCATGGATAATATATGAGTTCATTAAATTCATCTATAAAATATCTTAAAAAACATCATAGTTACACACTTAATCCTATATACCGCTTCTTATGGATATATTTGGATTCATGAATGTAAACTATAGTTATAAGAGTGAGAAATTAGGGGAACGAGTTGATTCCAACATCCCCAAGAATCCATTTTCAATGAAATTTGTATATCCAATATTTTTATACTGGTTATTATAGAATGAATATACTTTAGAGGGTGATAAATAGTTCTGAAACATTCTACTATATCCAACACTTTATGAATGACTCCACAAAATATCATAGTAATCCTTAGATATCAATCAAATAAAATGGTGGGTGGAACTCCATTCATTATTATCTGTTCTCTTTTGCCTATATTTTTGATTTGGTTTATAGTGAAATCATAATTGTTAGGTATGAAATATATTATATTTGAATGAAAATTGACTGCCACCCAGATGATGTTGTTTCCTTTAGGTGTCCAGGAATGTCAAATTATGAAATCCATGTTTATTTCTTCCAATTTCTATATTTTCATAGGAAATGATTTCATATCACACACATATATTTTTCCATCATCCGTGACTTGTTGTAATGCTAATCATCATGATAACAAGTATTCAATATCCCTCTTCATGATATCTCACAATAATATTTTCATCGAATCCCTATACAACATAGTGATTCTAAGATGAATAGAAAATTATGATTTAGGCTCATCATCCCGATGTTCACTCTTCTGTTATGATTTTAATGAGACTCATATTTGGCTTCCAAATTATATGACTCTATTTTTAGAAAATATGATATCTAGAATATTCAATAACATTTTATATTGCACATCATCATATTTCTCAGACTCATTTATGCACTCATGAATGGATAGTTGTGAAGTTATTTGAGAAATGTACGGTGAATATCATTTTATTTTTCATATATCCATCATTTTAATGTCCAATAAGATTTTAAACATTCCAATCAATATAATGGTTATGGTTCTTGGATCCATTCAACTAACAATTTCTACATGTTTCCAAACATTCCTATGATGGTAATAGATTGCACATTAAATATCCATGATTTTATCTAGATACTTATTTGGAAAATATTAAGATAAGTTTTATGAGAATACATACTTCAGGGATTTTTGAACTGTATATGTCTCACACTTGTCCCTATAGAGGTAATTTCCCCAAATATTGGATCTTAAGATCACTACATCTAATTTTGTATCATCAACTGGATAGTTTAAATCATGGATCTTTAATTGATGAGAGGAATTGGATATCTCTTTTTTGAATGAGTATACAACTGAAGCCATTTTTAGATAAATAAAAGATGCTAAAAAATCATTCGATTATTGTGGGTAATGTTAGTATATGTGCATTGATTATCCTCCTCATCAAATCATTAGTTCTATCTTAAAATTATTTAGTCTATAAAATCATGACTGCCTTTAGAGTTAGATTATTTAGTGGTCTTAATAATCTCGATATGATTATCACATATCAATGATAATACTAAATAATCCAAGGATTCTATATATTACATTCATAGGTTCTGGTGAAGTGTTTCCTTTAATTAACATAGTTTAGGAATGTTCCAAAAATATAACTTTACAAGAGATAACATACCCCATGAGTATAACTCAATCTTTTCAAAAAACTCATTTGAAATTATATTCATATGAATCCCCATTCTAAAATTTATTTATTATAATAATAATATTCTAATCATTCTACTAATTTAATGTTTAGTAGTTAGGAATATAATCACTAAATACTACCATAAATTTGTCATGGTAATGTATATATAAATTATTAATTAAATTCATAATGATTATTTTTTCTCTAGTGAGTCAAAAAAGAATCAAATTAAACTTTTTTTTGAAAATTAGTCATGGTGGTACACCTATTATTCAAATTTACATGATAATACCTCACCCAATGATAATCCTTAGTGAAGTAATAACCACGCATAAGTTATTGAACAAGTCAACCATTTATTATATTTTATACTTAATCTTTATCTTGATATTGTTATGTTCTTGATAATAAATTTAATTTCATATTTGCCCATCCTTTTTCTTTATGATGTAGACTACTGTGCCCAAATATGAAGTACTAGGTCGTATAAATCCTATTTCCTGATTATCTAGAATTTTCTTCTTCAAATAATGTTGATTAATAATTTAATTTCTTTGTCAATTCATCAATATTGGCAATGATATGAGTATATGTTTGATTGAGAACTCACCACTCAATTAGGTTAATAAACAAAAAATAAAATGCGAAGAACATAAATTAATTCACATGGATTGGGAAAGTCTTCAATGAATATATTTTTCATCCTATCAATAATTTATCTTGATACATTTTTTCGAAATTAAAAAATATCCATTCATTAGATGATGACAGTGTAACTACCCACATTTTTTGGAAACCATTTCATTGAATAAATTAAATTTATTTTAGATGTTACACTACGAGCTCAAGAATGTAAAGAATTATTTATAAGCAACTTCAGGGTAAGCTTTCTCTTTGTGTAACACTAACTCAGCTTACATTTCATACAACACTCCATTTCAAAAAACTACATGTTATTATAATACTTATTTAATTTATATGGATATAACAATTTCATTATAGTTAGTATTATTATTAAAAGTAACTAATTTTCAAATATCAATTAAAATCATTTTAAATAAATAAAACATATAATATTTTGTTAAGAGTTGATATATTTGAAAATATTATTTATGTAAAAGATTAACTTTTTTTATGAAATTTGGTGAAAATTAATAATATTAAATTTAGAAACATGTAGAAATTAAATTTGATAACATCAACTTATTTTTTCAATTAATAATTTCAAAATAAACTTATGGTGAATTTTGTGAATATTTTTGAGAAACATCATTTTTTGAATGAAGAGTGAAAATACTATCTTTTTAATAATAAATAAAATTTTTGTATGATTTACTAAAATAGTTAAATAATATTTTAATTTATTTTTAAATTATAATTAAAAAAAACACAATATTGTCAAGTTTATGTAATTAGAACCAATTTCACATTCAAATTGGATATAAAAACATTTCAATCATCTAGAGTGTTTCACTTTAAAAACATGTCCTCTTATCCCATCTATGAGAATAATGTTAACTTAATTTTTAAAAAATATGTGATTATAATTTGAAAAAATGAATTAAATATTTCTAATAATCATAATCTATAATTTTTCATATTGTTGATTTAGTTTTTGACTAAAACAATTAATGAATGTAATTAAAATTAATTACTGTGATTATGGTAAAAACGACCATATGTAATTATTAGTGGATGAATATAAGATGTAAAAATTAAGAAAAAAATTTCAAAAAAATATTATCTATCCATATTTAGAACATTTATGATTTAATGATCTTGAATGTTGAACTTTTAACATTTTTGGGGATATGTAAAAGTTGAGTATCACTAAAATATTTTCTAGAATACCTAATGGGTCGTTTTAGACCCATATTAAAGTAGACCTCTCCTCCTCCTTACTTCACACCACTTAATAACATTGGATTATTCATAACCTCCCCAAAAATATTTTGAGCACCACTATCTTCCTCATTTAATCCTAACTTTTGGATGGAATCCAACCAAGGATGCACTCTGGTGAAACCTAAAAAAAGTTACCCAAATAAGATGTAAAATCCTTCAACAAAAAAATTATTTTTATTTCATTACCCACCCTATAAAATATTATTATTAAACGATTAAATAAAAACCTTATTATATTTAATATAATAATATGTTTTTATATTAACAGTTTTTTTTACACACAAACATAATTCTATCAAATTACATTTACAACCATCATTCATGTGTACAGTGGACAACCACCTCCTGAATCAATGCGGTTAGTTTTTACATTGACAACTTTCATGATTTGTATTAATGATGAAAATTATGTTTTTATAATATATATGATAATTATGATATAATATTTTTTATTTTCTCTAAAACACATACTTTAATTATTATTTTTTGTAAATATAGTAAACTTCTTTTGTAGATGTGTGGACTATCGCCTCTTCAATGTGTTGTGATTTGTTCGCACATTTCATAGAATAAATTAAGAATGGGTTTCGTGAAATAATATGATATAAATGACCCAATAATTATATTTTTATGATATATATATATAATTTACATATATTATTTCAGTGTGATAAGAACCCCGAAACAATGTTCATGCGTTCGTATAGACTACCATCTCCATAATCAGTGTATTTAATTTTCTATTTTTATAAATTAATATATAATATAAATAAATATATAATATCTATATATAATATTTATATTGTTTTTATAATTCTAGATATGGTTAAATCATGATTTATGTTAGAGGACTAAAAATATAACAAATTATAACACATTCGAAAGAAAAATCAGTTATTACTCGAAATGTAATAATAACATAAATTGTTTATAAACTGCTAATAAAAGGTCTTAAGTAAATAATATATGGTATAATATTACGGAAAATTTTATTTTATATAATTATAATAAGTTTATATTTATCATATAAGAGGATAGAATGAGTATGAAGAGAGTGAAGTCATAAAGTAAGGGGATTTATAGTCTTACATTCATTTCTATGAGACTCATTCTATATTCCCCCCAAATTTACATTTTTAAGACAATATAAATACAAAGAATGTATTATATTATTATTAACCTCAATATGATGGGTATTTACATACTAATTTAATTATATCTCGTTTAAGGTGACTATGTTTTATAAGTTATTAAACTAGTAATGTAATTTTGTCTTAATTTTCTTTGTTTGAGAGACATGTTTTGTTACGCAAATATATTATTTTATGAGGTCTATATAATATCCATTTTTAATATTATTTTATAAATATTATTATTTTCATGATTTTATAATCTTCTTGTAATGTTATTCTTTCATGGGGAATATGATTTAAAGTTAACAAATTTGTAAGTGTTTATTGTTATAATATCATCATTTGTTGAATTTGATTCAAAATAGGATTTAATGGATGAAATATAATCATTAATTTAATTACCTATGGTTATTCATTATATCTTCATGTATTGGTACAACTCCCATAGTCTATGGTAATTAATATGTGTCAAATACATCATCCAGAAAAGCGATCATTATTTTTATCTTATGTCAAAAAACTATTTTATTTGAAAACCATGTTTTTAAATCTATTATAAAAAATAATTTCAAATTATTTTTTATTCAATTATATTCAAGGAAGAAATACTCTAAAGGTGTTTTATGTATTCCAAACCTATAATAATGATTTTTGTTTCTAAAAAAGATTTATGTTTTAAAAATTATTTCTCAAAGAAGTAAGATATTTTCTTGATGAAATGTTTTCAAAATATATTTTCCAACTATATAGAAATACATTGAAATAATTTTTTCTTTACATTGGATATGATATATGGAAACCATTGTTTTTATTTCCATGAATGGTTTATATATAAGAATGCATGTTTTTTATGAAACTCAATCCGCTTCTAGAGGTTATATGATTTTTCAATCTGCTTCTTTCCACATGTTATACTTTGATGAAATTATTATGATCCTAATATCAATTCCACTGGTTAGATGTGATGGAATGTTTAGGATATTTATTTATTTTCATGAGTTATAATATTATTTTTATGAAACCCATCTATTTTTATTGGTCAGGATAGATTAAATTTTAATTATCTTTTGTAAAAATTATGTATAACTTTATAATGTGATAGGTGTGAACTATATCTGAGACCAATGAATTGGGTAATGATTTATATATCATGAAATAATGATGGTAATGCATTCATCATTATTAACCAACTATATAACATGGAGAAAGGAGACCCATTATGGAAACTTGGGGAAACTCAATCCAATATGGAATGATGGGGAACAATAATCTATTAGGGGAACATGGGGAAATCTAATGCCTAATAAAGAAAAGATAATGACTGGAGATGGTGGTCTGTCCTTCATAGTAGGTGTGTCCCTATGATGTGACATTATATGTTTTGGAAATGCACCTTGAGTTATAGGGAATGATTTTACATGGTCATGTGTCTCCTATAATTACATATCATATTCGTATGTTTTGATTTATTGTATTATGATCATGATTACTTTATTATTAATATATAATTAACATCAAATTGTCGTGTCATGTTTCATTTATATGATATTTGATATACAATGTACGATCTTGTAATGTTATGATCATGTTATCATACCCTTATCCTCATGTTTTTTCTTACACATATCGCTAATTAAACTGTATTTAGAATCTATGATCACCCCTATTTTTGTTTCCTTTACTTTGGTTATAAAGATATTAATTATTTATAATGTGTATACGAAGTGATTTATTAATGATGAAAACAGGGGGAGAAAAATAGCTGACTTATATACATGTGATTACAATTCCATTTTTTGAAACGCACTAAAATAATATGTTCTTTGGGTGTTCGTTTGTGTAATGTATTAAGTATTCTATAAAAATTCTTTAATATTAATGTATGATAAGAGATGTTTTATATAGTTGGTATCAGAGACAATTTTTAGTTAGCAGTTTTAAACTAGGATGAGAAAACCTTAGTGAAACCCCAATGAAAATGTCCAAGTATAAATATAATGATATGTAAAAAAATAGGAAAATGACTTAAAATTTTGTTAAAGGATAGATAATGTGGCTTCATAAAAATAAATCCATTTCAGGATACTACATGTGGATATTGATCTAATAGAGATGTACATAAGGTTACCAACTTTCAAAGCACTATAATGAGATACAATTAATCAGGAACTGGTGCACAATAATGAGCCTTACTTCACAAATGGGTTGAGACTCCTCGGTCATGTGCTTTGGAAATTAAAAAACACTACAAGAACCATCATTAATTATATAAAAATGTGTTGCTGATGAATAACCTTGGATAATCCTAATGTGACATACATGAAATAATGTGTCCCAATTTAATCATCTGATAAGTGTGTTTTCATGATTTATTGATTCATCACTATGATAATTGTGTCAAAATCTATGTTTTTCGGTTCGAGTCTATGTCTAGGACCAAAAGGAACCACATTAATGGTGATTGTTATGGACACTGAAACAATTATCCTCCCATGAAGGAAAATTCAATGGGATGTTTAATGTAAAATATCATTTCTATGAACAACCAAACATTTCATGATAAGTATCATGAGAGAATTACAAATGAGTAATGGAGGCAAAAACTTATTTTGTGTCTATCATGAGGTAATGTATTCTTTCATTAAGTAGGTACCATAATCCATATGTTTCTAAATAAATGATTAGTACCACTAAACAAATACATTATGTCCTCTAGTGTCCAGAACATGAAACGGTTGTTATGACTATTTATCAATTAGAAGGTGAAGTTAAATAATTGTGTAATTTAATCAAGAAAACAAGGCACATAGATGAAATTGAGTCAATGGATTTGGATGAGTTTATGAACATATTATTCAATAAGTGAATTCCTTAGGTTATTCAATAGAGATATACTTATTTATGTTAGAGAAAAAGGATTATTAATCCATCGATACGTATAAGGCCAATCATACAAAATTTTAGAGTTATCCTTTAGGTATTATCATCAGACCATAAAGTAAGTTTGGATAATGCTTTAACAGCTTAAGGAAAATTATCATAAGGTAATTATCCACAAGAGACTTTATTAGATATGTAGAGATTGTGCATTGTAAAATCAATGTTCAAATAGAGGATAGAGTTACAAACTAATTTCATGGTTTTGATAAGAAAAAGAAGATGTAGTTCAAAGGAAAATAAAAAATATATAGAGAAAATATGAAGAACCTTTCATTATGATCTAAATAAAGAATTAAGCATGGAGAAAATTTTATTATGGGTTCATGTAAATATTTTCAATGCAAAAGGGGAGTCTCTAAGGTAAATGTTTATTGAACTAATCTGAATAATATGGATAATGATGCGAATAGAGGGAATGTTTCATATAATTCGACTGCCACATTTCAGTTCTTGATGTGTAAGGAGAATTTGAATGATTTAAACCAATGAAAAAAACCGAGGGTTAGTGATGATGAGCAGCATAAACAACCTATTAAGTTGACGGATAAGGGGAAATTTCATTCGATAATTGTTTATAATATGGAATTTGATAATGACATGGTGAATGGTACATAGAACAACCACTCTAAAACTACTAATGTTTAATATAATGCTGTATTTATTTAATTTTTCATATCAAAATAAGTTTCTATGGGTTTCAATATTCCATAGATATTATTAGATATAAAATATGAAGTGAATACCCTAAATTTTATGATGATTGAATCTCAAGTATATGAGTCATCTCCAGTTGTCATTTGTTTAATAGTTCTTCCTACAAATCTTATCATCCCTTCTTTGGTTGAATTTTTAACATTTTTTCAGTGATTATCATTATCATCATAAATCCCACATCAATTATTGAGGAAAAGATATTATGTTTGAAATTTAAATCTAAACTATGATTCTATATCAATGTAATGATATTTATGAACATTATATGGATATTACATCTATTATATGCGTTTTTCCATATCATTCATAATTAATGTTTGCCAAAAATGGTTTGGGAAACAATCAACTTTGATATTATTCTTATTGTTCATGATTTTGTTAATTTCTCTTAATAATTGTTTCCTAGCCCTCCACTAAACATGAATATGATTCCAAAATTGAACTCAAACCTGTTTCCACACCATTTTAAGAGACATATTATAGAATGAATCCAATAGAGTTTCTTGAAATGAAGAAGGAACTCCATTGGAACCACAATAAAGGATTCATTTTTTCGAGTATTCAAGGTGGGCTGAAGATATTATTTATGTGAAAAACATACACATCAATGTGACTATGCATTGATTATCTAGAATTGAAAAATATCAAAATCAAGATCAAGTATCATATTCCCTGTATTGATGACATATTTGATCAAATTCATGGGGCTCATAACTATTCCGAGAATAAACTTCATTCTAGATATAATATTTTTTTGGTCAATAAAATAGGATATATCTAAGACGACATTTCGTTCAAGGTTTGGAATCTTTTAATATATACTAATCCCTTTAGATATTACTAATTCCCCTATATTCTTCACAGATGTGATGAATAGAGGCTTTAGTAATTACCTTGATCAGTTGCTGTTAGACATTATAGATGATATTAATATATAATCAAAGATAAAGGTATAGAATTAAGACAGCTTGAGAATTGTACTAAAGAGTACAGGGAATGATATATTATTTTAAAAACATAAAATGTGTGAATTCTTTCTATATAGGGTTTCATTTTGGTTTATATAATCTGATGACACGTTATAAGAGTAGATCCATCAAATAAAGAATCTATTGAATGTTTTTCTGGACCAAACATAGCGATTGAAATTTGTAGTTTTCATTGTTTTACTTGTTATTATTGAAATTTCATGGAGAATTTATGAAAAATATATAATCCAATGACATAGTTAACTCGGGATGGAACCAAGTTCATCTAGAAAAATGAATATGAAGAAAAATTCAAGTAACTGAAGAAACGTTTTGTCAGTGAACCAATTCCGACATTACACTATAGTAGATAAAGTTTTATAATTTACATAGAAGCATCCAAGAAGGTATTGAGATGTTTTCATATCCATAATTATAATTTTATCGGTTATAACTCATAAGAGTTGATGATTCAAGAGAAAAATTATGCAAATCATGATTCAGAGTTATCATTTTTAATTTTTTCATTAGATACTTAGAGGCATTATCGGTATAGAGAAAAGTGTGGTATATATACCAATAATAAAATTATGAATTGTATATTTACAAAGAAGGATTTGCACATGCACATAATAATATGGTTAGAGATGATAATGTATTATGACTTCTCAATAAATTTCCTACCTATGAATGTGCATGAGGTAGCCAATGATTTGAGACCAAAATATTAAACTGAATGATCCAAGCTGGGGATCACAAATGATCCAACATTTCTAGATTTTCAATTTTGGACCTGGAAAACATTAAGGAAGGGGGAAAATATTAGCTTATAAAATTTAATGTTAAATCCACTATAATAGTGATGATTAATGATGAAAACAAGGAAGATGAAAATCTATAAAAGAAGGATAGAAATGTTCTTGAGTTTATACATGATTAGGATGGAATTATTATGTTCAAGAACCATGTATGTGTTCCATTTATACCAGATTTTATGAAAGAGTTTTTTAGACGAAGGGCGCAATTCATCATTCTTTGTTCATTATGGAAGTAAAAATGTATATAGATACATGAAATAATACTCATGGCGGGATGGAATGGAGTGAGATATCATTGTATTGGTATCGTGATTCATGGTATTCCTCTATGTTAAGGCTAATGGAAAAAATTATAAGTGTATTTTCTATTCATTACACATACTAGAATGTTAAAGGAATAAGATCACTATTGGTTTGGTCATTGGAATCCCCAAAACCTATAATGTGATTAATTCCAGATTAGTGGTAGTAGATCACCTTAATTAGATTGAAAACTTCATCAATATTAGAGAATAAGTTTATCTAGATCAGCTTTCTATGATATATATTAAGGATCTGGTATGGTTTCATGGAGTACCACATCCCATTGTATATAATTTTGATCCATGGTTTACCTGAATGTTATGACAATTTGGTTAATGAGAAAATTATACCAAATTGAGTTTCGACCCTACTTATCATCCATAGATGGATGGTTAGTTTGAAATAATAATTCAAACTATAAGGAATTTGTGGCTATCTTGATCTATTGATTTCATATCTGATGGGGATTAAAAACTTACTCTCATTGAATTTCCATACAATTATATCATTCAATACATCATTTTGATGGCTCTATGTGAGGATCCTTATGGGATACAATGTCGAGTTCCAATGATTGAGGATGATTTTGGGAATGGAAGGTAGTGAGACCTGAGATGGGAAAAGAAATAGATGAGATGGGTAGAATCATTTATAGTATATCAACAAACATCATAGTCGGAATAAATTTAATGATGATTACCTTCGGAATGACATAGAAATTTAAGTTAGTGATATGTTTTTCCATGAATTTCACCTTATATGAAAGTTATGAGATTTAGGAAGAAATGAAACTAATCCCCAGGTAAACCATTCCCTTTAAATTTTTTGATCATATCAAGATTGTAAAATATCGCTTGGAACTTCCTCCAAATGTCCTTGAAGTCCATTATTTTTTCCATGTTTCTATCCCGATGAAGTACCTAGATGAACTTTCATATGTATTTAACTCAGAGGTCATACCATTAGAGAAGTATCTTACATAAAATGAACAACCATTTGAACATTTCAATTGTACAAAGTGAGTTATTTAAAACAAGACCACTCATGTGGTCAATGTTTTTTTTGGAGAAATCACCAATAAAAACAAGATACAATGGAACTTGAGAATATGACGAGGAAGAATAATACTCATTTGTTCATATCACAATGTTTTATTTTGGGGTATAATTTCATTTTACGGCAGTAGAATTTAACACATTGAGTTTTTAAGTTAATTTTTATAATAAATTATATTTATTTTTTGTATTTCATTTTGTGAAACACTAATTAAATCATTATTTATACACTAAATCAATATAATATTTCACTAAATAAAACACCTACATAGATTACATTACATACAACACTGAGTTTCTATAAAACTTCTTTTTATTATTATAATTATATAAATGAGATAGTTAGAATTTTTTTATACTTAGTAATAAGAAGTGGTGTAAATAATTTTTAAATTTCATTTAAAATGATTTTATATAAATTAATAATATTTATAATATAAAATATAAATTTTGGTAATGTCTTTATATGTTTGAAAATGATATTTTTTTAAAATAAATTTCTTTTTTATGTCCATATATAAAAAATAATAAATTTAATTTTAGACACCAATACAAATTTGATTTTATAAAATAATCTTCATTTTTTTATTTTTAATTTAAAAATAAATTACATGTGAATTACGTGGATTTTTATAAAAAACATAATTTTTTGGATGAACAATAAAAAATGCTGAATTTCAATTCCAACCTTTTTTTATGTATATGATTTTTATATAGTTCAATTACATTTTAATTTTATTTTAATGTATAATTTTATCAAATATAAAATAATTAATCTAATTTACATATTTTTTACAAATTTTACAATAAAATTTGATATAAAACCATTTCAGTCATTTGTACATATTCATTATAAAAACACATATCCTTATACAGTATGTTGGATTAATTTTAAATTGTTTTTTTCACTTCCGTGATTATCATTTGAAAAAAATGGAATAAATATTTTGAATCAAAATAATATATAATTCCTAATAAGGTAAACGAGGTTTTTTCCCAAAAATATCATTGAATGCAATTAAAATAAAGTACATTCATTACGGTTAAAAATTGCTTCATTCATGAATAATCATAGATTATAAAGTGTAAAAAATACACTAAACTTGTATAAATTTTTTTATATGTTAATTTAGACCATTAAATCTGTGGGGATTTATATTGATCTATCTTAAACCCTTCAGGTACAATTAAAACAAGTCTTGTTGTAACAAATTTTCATCAGTACCCAATATGTCCTTTTTTCCCACTTATAAAAGGCCTCAATGGCTCCCACACTCTTAAAACATCTAAATCCTTTATTATTTGCAAAAACATGACCCAATATCCTCAAAAATCCCATAAAATCATCATATGACCATCCCTTTGGTCGAAAATCCCATCAAAGAATCCTTTTAGTTCAAACTGTAAGGAGTTACCTAAAAAAGAGGCAACTTCCATCAATAAGTACTCTTTTTTATCTCTTACTCCACTACATCAAATAAACATATCAAATGTTTAAATAATAACCTTTTTATCTCCAATATAATAATATTTTTCAATATTAAGGGTTCTATCTATACTCACACAGAATTCCATAAAATGGGATATAGAATCATCAATTGTGTGTATGGGAGACTACCGCCTCGTGAACCAATATTTTGTGTTCTTCCATTTCAACCTCTTATGGTGTGAATTAATGGTGTGATTTATATTTTTATATGAATTATATGATATTTAATAGGTAATTATACTTTTTAAATTATTTTACTACAAATACCATCATTCTATCAATTTTTTATAAATACTATAAGTTCGTTTGTGGATCTGTGGACTATCGCCTTCTCAATGCGATGTGATTCATTCACAATATACATGGAATGTATTAAAGATGGGTTTAGTGAAATTATATTACACATATGAAATAGTAATTCTACATTGTTATTTTATAAATACCTATATTTTATTTATATTATTTCTTTCAATATGAAAAGTAAATAGAAACATCGTTCATGCGTACGTACGACCTACCATCATTAATAATGGTGTATTTCATTTTATATTTCCATCTATTATAGATTATTATAAATAAATATATAATAAATATATATTATATTTATATATTGTTTAAATTTTTGATATTACGAAATAATTATATAAGTAATAAGAAAAAAATATATATAACAAATCAAAATAATTGAAATCACAAAGTAGTTATTACCTGAAACACAACATTAAAATGAAATTTTTAATAAAAGGGTAATATACGGTTATAATAAAATCCTATAGAGTTTGAAATAATTTAAAATTGTTCTTTTGGATATTTATATGAAAATTATATTTATTATAGTGAATGATTAAATGTGTACGGATGAAGATCTTAGGTGAGATGGCAAGGGTGAGTGTTAAAATGTGGGTCGGTGTGAGGGTTTCAACATATATGAGTGGGATTTTGATTAATATGTGAATCAAATTTGAGATGGTAAGAGTGGGGGTTATTTACTATCATTGCATTATTTTACATAATTATGAAGTGGTTGATGATTGAGTTACTCGTTGATGTTATGCAGGACTGCTCATATCTATAGTTAGATCTGAGATATCTAGGTCTGGATGCCCCTTGGTGGCTGGACCATGAACCGTACGACAAATCATGGAGATGTTGGAATTCATATGTGAGTTTATTCTACAGGAATTGATGTATGGTGGAATCACGATTTTTCGATCTGCATTAGGGAGAGGAAATTCTTAAAGCATACTGTTAATGAGCATGTTGTATCACCGTGTCAGGATAGGGGTCGTGATGCAAATATTAACAAGGAACCTAGTTGTGAGGTGGCTATGGAGGGAAGGATGACTCTAGAAGAGATTTCTGGTGGAAACCATATCTCCACTTCTACAATAGTAGAAATTTGTGTGCTTCCTATTAATTCTGATAATCTAGGGTTTTTGATTTCTACTATGAACTCTTTGGTCGAGAGGGACTCGAATACAAGACACTTTAGATAGTTGAAGGATTATATTCTGGGGCACATTATCCAGGTGGTCGGCACTGCTAGTGTGATTACATGTAAAGAATCTATCTACGATTGATATTATATTTTAATTTTTTTTATTTTTTATAAGAAGGTTCTTTCCAATAGTTTTAATCCCATGAATCATGATGATGTGGTTCAGAAATTTTCTACTATCTGGAACTGCTCACATTGAAGATTCATTCTCATGGGTAGATGCTTTTTTCAAATCATTTTTTCATCTCATGAAATGAGGCCCATGGCTTGGGGGACTGGCTCAATTTCTCTGAAGAAAGGTCTGATTTTTCTACGAATGATATTATGGTTTAAACCCATTTTCTTTATCTCATGTATCGATTTAAATTTTTATCCTCAATAAGATACTTCAACAATGAAATATTCTATTTTAAATAGAATATTCTATTGATATTAAAATTAAAATGAATTTTTCCCCTATGGTTTCAAAATTTGGGAACATTTCTAGGATTCTGGAAGAGGTTGACCTATGCCCGTTCTTAATTCATAGTATCATTCTATCATATTTGGATGATGAAATTCCTTTAAATGTGAGGTCTGAGAGACTACCTAATTTATTTTATGAATTTTATTCAAATGGCCATGTTACGGACACCTGCCATAAAAATGTGGTATTATCCTTTTACCCTAAAAAGTAGAATTCAAAGAGAGATTATAGAATGAAATTAAATAATCAAGCATATGGTGAAAGGCCTGCATAATGGAAGAAGCATGTTCCAAGGGATGTGTCTAGTGATTTGAAGGGGAATACCTCTCCTGTGATGATGAAACCTATTCCTCGGTATCCTGTTTGCACCGACCCTCCAAATCCTATCATGAATTCATGTTCTGTTGGAGTCCCACCATGAGGTGACACTTTTTTTAATGCTAATATCTTGGATAATGTACATGTGGATGCATCTATTACTAATATGGGTGGTAATGTCATCTAGTATGTTCGCACCCATCATGATACTATAGAGAGTGATGGTCATCAACATGTTGATTGTAATCTTGATATACATAGGGGTAACATCTTTAATGAAGAAGAGATGGATGCGTGTACCCTATGAATGAAATGAGCAGTAGTGCTAATGATTTCATTAAGAATAACACTTAACTGGACAGGGGAATGTGGTAGACAATAAGGGTCTCAATCATGATCCTTTAAAAAGAAGGCCAAGGATGTACTATTCTTCTACACCCCAAATTATGTATACCTAATCCTATAAGTTTCCAGGTATGATATGTATTGATATTCTTAAAATCATTAACCAGGTTAAGTCCCCATATGAGTGGGAAAATATTAACGGTCATGATTATGGAAATTTCATGCCCTATTCTGACATGTCAATCATTCCTTGATGGATGAGGGGAAGTCCTTTTACATGACCTCATCCATATCTCTTATAATTTTTCATTTATTTAAATAAAATTTTAGAATCATACATTTCATCTACACTTGTCTGTATGGTTTTAATGATAGTGAAGTAAGTTAAGACATAAGGTAAGGCGATTTCTAGTCTCACAATTATTTCATCGAGACTTATGCTATATTCCCAACACATTTTATTTTTTGTGTTTTATATACTAACCAGGAATGTATAATATAATTAAAATCCTTTATTTTATGGTAATTCACATAATCATTCTATGATATACAATTCCTGGGGTTTATGGTTCAGAAGTTACCAAATCAGTAAGGCCATTTTGCAAAACTTTCCTTCTTTGAGACACATGTTCTCATATGAACCTATATTTTTTAACATGGGGTATATATTATATCATTGAGATGGTATTTTATTAATATTAATATTTTTATAATATTATAATACTTATTAAATTTCATTCCTTCATTGGGATTTTTATTTAAAGGATCATTATTGGTAAGTGTTTATTTGTACATTCTCATCATTTGTCATGCTTTTTAATGATTTTGATTCCACATATGAAATAATATCATGAATTTTCCTATACTATGGTTATTCAAGATAACATCATGTATTTTTATGAATATTATACTATTTTTTACTTTTTTCATGTGAGGAAATAATTTTACATAAACCTATCCTTATTTCATTATTGGGTTGGAAATCTATTTTATTTTAAACCCAAATTTTTAAATATGTTTTCAATGAAAATTCAACTATCCTTAATGTTATTTAGGGAAAAATAATTTTTAAAATATTTTATGGTTATCAATATATTTTCAATGAAAAACGGATTAATTTTTTTTTTAAATAATTTTAATATGTAAGAAAATATTTTTTTCAAGTAATGTTTTGAGAAGAAATTTTTCTTCTAAGATGAAAAACATTTAAATATTTTATTACATAGTGTGGATAAAATATATGGATCCCATTCATATTTTCCATGATATACTCTTTATTAATAAAAATAGTAACATTGATGATGATTTTGAGACCCGTGCATTTTCCATAAGTTATGGTATGATGACATGTTTATGATAAAAATTTAATTTCATTGGTTATAATATGATTTTTTAAAAAACCCATTTCCTTTTCTAGGACTTAGTTGGAATGTCCCGTAGGCCTTAATTTTTTAATTATTTTGATAATCCTCCTTTCAAGAGTTGAGGTGGCACCCTAATAAGGCCCGAAGGCTTAAAGATAATTACAAGACTCATAGGTATTAGTGGGAATCAACTAGACAAGACTACATGGAACTACTCCTCCACAGTATATGTCATAAAATCAGCCTTCCACCTTCACAAGGCTTGTCAGCTAGTTTTCTTATGCCAAGCTACATAGGCTTGATACTTATGGCAATGCCATACCCACTTATTCTTCCAATTTCGGTTAGCTCTACTCCAGTTAATGCGCCTGCCTTAAATACCCATCTGAAGCCTTTTCCATTGTAGTATTACTAGTACATTTTCAGTCATGTGGCTCGAAGGCCATGGGGTGACCACAAGACATTAAGGTGGGCCGAAGGCCTTGATAAAAAACTGGCCTGAAGTCCTTGGGTGCACCGAAAGACTTACAGGACACGAGGACCAACCCGCTGGCCCAAAGGCCCAGATGGATGAATACTTCTTGCTATAATTAGTACCGAATGGTGAGTGCTATAGTGCATGCTACAGTTATGCTATAATGCATTCCACGGTTCTATTACTGTACATCTCTAGTGTCTGCTACAATACTGCTATAGTACCCGAAAATTTTCCTCCTCCCAGATTTGTTCTCGGGTCTCTAAGATGCACATGCTATAGTACTACTACAGTCAACACCTTGATATGTTCAATGTATTATTATGTTGTGGAATATGTATGTATAATTTTATTTTGTGATGGTTGAGAACAATATATCCCTCTAATTCATTCGGTAAATATTTATATCTCATTAGATAATTATGGGAATATAGTTAGTGGACGTGACTAAGTATGGACTATGGGGAAAATTAATCGACTATGGGAATATGGGGAATCTTGATCCACTATGGTAATATGGGTAAACCCAAACCATTATAGGAATATGGGGAAACATGATTCCTTATAAGGATGGGACTACGACCGGTTATGCTGGTGTGCCCCTCCAAATAGGTTTAGTCCCGATAAAGTTCCATGACAAATTTTTTGAAATGTGCCTTGACCTATAGGGAATGATATTACCTGGTTATGTGTCTACCATAATTCAGTTTCTTATTCTTAGGTTATTATTCAATAGATTATTCTCTTCATTCCATTATGATACATATCTTCTGAACTACCAAATAGTATTCCTAGATTCATGTTTATTTTCGTTGATATATATGTTTATGATCATATAATGTTATGATCCTATTATCATACCCTTATGCTCTTGATTATGATTATATACCTCCCTTATTTACCATTACAGATCATTTTAGGCAACCTATTTTTATATTTCCTTTCCCCGATTTATAACGAAATTTATTATGTATGATGTGTATAAGATGGGATCTGGTCATAAAGAATATACCCGGAGATAATTTATCATAATTATATACTAGGGATTAGGTTTCTATGTTTCAAATATAATGAATCTAATAAAAACATTATGTGTTTATTTATATATCGTATTATATATTCTGAAAAAATGATGTAATGATAATGTATGTTAAGAGGGATTCTTCATAGATACCAAATAATATTCATAATCATCCTTGTAATTTTATAGAATCATTGGGATTTTGTGGTAAAGAGGGTGATTTTTTGTGATGGTAATTTATGTTGGCTCATTACAAGGAAATAAATTCCATTCCTAGAATAATTTCAAATTCCTCTAAAGGGTGTATTATTGGATTTTCTAGGAAATTAATTTAACAAATTTTGACATGGGGTGAGTACTATTCATGGGATACAACAATTAACTATTTTCACATTATCCCAAAGAAATTGAATTCTATGTTTTTAGGTGTTGTTTTAATAGATCTACTAAACCCTCATGATTTAAAAAATGTGATGAAAGACGGATGATAATACTAATTTTCAAAATTTTATAATGGATTAGGATAATTAAAGAACCCAAAATATAGATATGGATGATAATTTTCCATCTGTTAGACACATAAAATGGTATTTATGATCATTGTAAGGATAAATCATAAATTATATACATTCCTTAACCTCTGATATTTAATGTTTTAATATATTTTGTG
Organism: Viscum album; assembly: GCA_963277665.1. Classification (NCBI taxonomy): domain Eukaryota; kingdom Viridiplantae; phylum Streptophyta; class Magnoliopsida; order Santalales; family Viscaceae; genus Viscum; species Viscum album. The sequence goes on from OY728150.1 coordinate 1,540,981,772, forward strand.
GGATATTTCGTATCATATAGTTATATGTGAATTATTTTCCCCCTCATAATGTTTCATAAATATATTCTGAATTTTAAAATTCATATCCTCAAGGACCATCACACCATGTGTGCAGAAAGGAAAAGATGTTTTTCCATAGGTGATGGTCATATTGATCACAATATTCCATTTTTTGGGTTATTAACCCTAAGTACAAATTCTCCAAATCCAAATTTTTTTTATATCTTTACATGGATATATCTTATTAGAAATACATTACATTATACTTTACCCAAATTTAGGGATGTTTTCATAGGTTTAGTATTTCCCATAAGGAATTCATTAGGGTTATTATTACTAATACCAAAAATTAATAATATTTCATGTAACCCAAACTATGATAATATATATTTTAACAAACATTAATTGATAATTTATTATAAAAATTTTCGTTTAATACAACACCAGATGATCATGATTTCTAGTGTATTTGGAATATTACGTACATGAAATAATAAATTAAAAGTTGGTTAAAACATCAATATTTAAAAACAACAAAACATTCCCTTATATACCTTGGACCTTCTAAAACTGCATAAGAAAGCTAGGGGATATACAAAATAACATTTTGATAATTAATGAATTATAATGGAAAAATTAATGAGTAACATGATGAAATAAATAAATATGATTCAATAGGTATATTAGTGAGATATTAAATGGGCGATAATCATAAAAAATAACATAAAAAATATATATGACGATAACATGAAGGTGACAAAAGAACAAGAAAACAAAATAATGAATATAATACACATAAGTTAAGGATAATGTCTAAGAAAACATCACACTACTGTTAGAGACACAAATTTCATTCAATTCTATCCAAATTCTAATGGATTATTCAAAATTAGAAAAAAATTAATCAATACGTTGGAGACATATAAAATTTTAGGCCCACACATGACATTCATGTCATGTACATACATAAGTGAACCACATAGACCATATAGAATAAGGATATTTTTGTTAAATGTTAATCACACTATCATGAAATGAGGGTTTAATAAGTTTAATTTTGTAATCAATGATGGATAGAAACAATTAGTTTAATATTCTTCAATTTAAATTAGTATGGTATTCACTTCACATATGATTGTCATAAAAAATATCAGGATAATTTATACTACATAATGGGGGTTCATACTGATTTTTGGAAGAACATTGTAACATTCAAAGTGGTCCTTTATTATATGAAAAACATAATTCTAGTAATATGGATATATACAAATATATAAAATCAAGATAAATTGGAAAAAGGAAGTCACAATATAATGAAGCTCATTGAATGAAGAGGGGTCTGATAGGACCACTATCCAAATAAAGGGTGACATTAAATGCCTAAAACAACCTTCATAAGATTTTATGGGACCATAGTGAGGGATCTAGAGATTTAAGGGTATTATAATTCAATGATCTAGGTGTTTCTACTGAATATTAAAGGGACTTTGGGAGGGGTTTTATTTTGAAAGCGATGATATTTTTTTATAAATTTATAAACATAGTTTTTGTATGTTTTATGATAAATTAATCCAAATCACAAACCATAATAGAGGGTTTTCCCATTGTATTATACCATAGATTAGTATATATATCTATTTTATAAGGACATCAACAAAAATAATTAAAACAATACACATGGTGACATGTAAGTGAGTAATTATTCTAAAAAATTGATTTTAATACATTAAAATATGATATTAGTCTAGGTGGAATCATTTAGGGTTTATAAAATTATTCAAATATCATTAAAAAATATTAAATGGGAAGACAATTGGGTGGGGATACAATATATTTTTTTATTACATCAATTTTCAGATTTAAGGATGTCCAATTAAAAACTATATATTATTAACGTAATTAGATTTGGTGAAAATATTTGACAATATCCCAAAATAATGAATATTTCACGTCTATATTATGTAAAAATAATAATTAATGAAATAATATATACATTATAAAATAATTATCAAGATTTTATATTCAATAATTTTAAATCAAAATCTGTATTTATAAAAATATAGTAGTTTTTACAAAAATTGTTGTTTGTCCCTTCGAATAAGAAAATTTGAATATATAAAATTAAATGATCCTTAATAGTAAAAAGAAATATCATTTTACATGATGATTTTATAGAAAAAAATTTATTTCAGAGATTATTGAATTCAAAAAAAATGTGTGTCTATATCGAAAATAAATATTTCTATTAAGTACAATTGTCATTGGAAGACATGAATGTTTTTTTATAAAACTCATTTATAATCAATTATAATTTAATAATAAAATAAATATGTAAAATAATTATTTAATTGATAATATAAATATGAAACTTCATGTTACTTGGGTCTATATATAGAACCCCATATCACGTCACTATATTCCCAAAGGGTGAGGTGTGCGATTTGGGGCTATCGTGGTGTGGTTCAATGAACATTGTCAAGGATGTAATTTTAATGTGCTTCAACCACTCCTGTTAATAGTACCACTCAAAGACTATCTTTTTAATTTTGCATTCATATTATTAAAACAGAAATCAATGTAATTCTACATCCCTCTAAAGCTAAGATGAATGGATTTATAGGGTATGATCTTTTTGATAGAGGTTATAACTCCTTCCTTCCATCCATATTAGACTTTATCATAACACATAATATACTTTTCCTAAAGGAAAATATAAACTAACTATGTAATAAAAGGTTTTGATGATGAGTGTTATTTTAATTGTGAAGAATCTTATAATATTATAAAATATCCAATTTCATGCTTGCGTTTTGTGTACTACGTTACTAAATATGGAATTATCTCTTTAAAAAGGTAATTTAATTTATAATATTTTAAGTTGGTATTGTTTTATTATGGTTTGGAAAATTATAGGTATTTATTTATTATGGAATTGTTATTAAATGTTCATAATGTTGGAAAACCTATAATTAGTGACACCTTAGTTTTAGTTGATGTTTTTTAAACTATTTCATCAGGTGCAAGGAAGATGTTATTTTATAAGAAGTTACAATTGTATGTATGTGAGGGAAATGCTTATTAAATGGGTTTTTAGTGGAATAATATGATATCCCTTATGTTATTCTATTATTGAGATACTATAAGTTATAATACCTCTATTTTAAAATCATTTAAGATCATTCTACTATTTTGTTACTAGGGTTACATTCAGATGTTTGGTTAGTTGATTAATTAGTAGTGGTTGTCACAATATTAATTTTTTTATCAATGAATCATTAATTTCATATTAAAATTTGTATATATTTATTGAATAATTAGTTTTATATCTTATAGATGTAAAATAACATAACTTTTTAATTCTTCTTTGAGTGGTCATGTTATGTTCTCTTGAGGTTTATGTTTCTCTGATGTTGGTTGTGTTTATTAAAAGTTGATGAAGGGTTGAACAAGGAAGACCCTCAGGCCTATAGATGGGTAACTAGGATGAGGGTTTCATTCATGTATTTAAGATCTTTATTGATACATATTTATAACACATATATTTTTTGTGAAATATTTTTTTCTAATTAATTAAATCTTATAGATATTTTACAATTTAAGAAACACTAAATATAGTTTTTCATATAATAGATGTATGTTTACATTTCATTATACACAAAAACATTTTAATATTTCAATAAATGAAACACATTTATTATCTTCTCCTACTCACAACACTATGTTTTTCTTTTATTACACATAATACTGAGTCCCATTGAAAGTTTTCATTATATACAATGTTGATTTTTTACTGAACAGTAATACACTAATAATAATATTATCATAATATTACTCTATATACCACCTAGCCATTGGATTGAAGTTATGAAAATAATAAAATAAATTTCTGAAGATTTTTATTTTCACATGTAAATATAATTAATCCTTTGGTTATAAATTAATAGGTGTAAATTGAATTAATATTTTAAAATAAGGAAATTACCTTTTTAAGAAGAGTATTTGTCTATATAAAAAACACAATTTTATCTTAATAAATACAAAAAACCACTTCTAGTTAATGTTTTCAAAAAATTATATATTATATATTCAATAAATATTATTTATACTCATCCAATATATTTTATAGGTATTACATATGAATAAATCCAATTAATGAATAAAAATATATATTTTTATAAAAGACAAATTTACTACCATTAAATGATGATCCCATTTAAAATATAATTTTTTGGACAATTTTATAATTTATATTTTAAAAAATAAACTTAATTATTGATATATATTTATTATTTTTTCCTTTGGGTGATTTTTTGTTATTTTTATGATATCATTAATATTTTGGTGAATAATGAATAATACTTATTTTTATATCAAAACTACATTTTCATCAATTTTACTTAAATATATAAATGATGTTTTAAATTTTTATAGTATAATTATATTAATTTTATATTATTTATACATATTTATGTATTTGGAAACAATTTCACTTGGAATTTATATATACAACGTTATCAAACATTTGAACTTCTTTACTTTAAAAAAATGTTCTGTCATTCTGTTTGTGGGATTAACATTAAATTAATCATTGATACACTAATGAATATAATTTGGAAAAATGGATTTCATATATATAATCAACATTATTTATAATTTCTAATATGTTCAACTTATTTTTATATGAAAAATATTACTGAAAGATATTAAAATTAATTTCAATGATTAAGAGACAAATTAGCTTAGGAAAGGACTATGCCCTAACAATAAGGAAAATAATAACCTATAAAATTTTCTAAAATCCATTTGAAGTTCATATTTCAGAACTATAGTATATTTTATCAATATTGAACAATTATTTCAGCTAGTATAAATGGAAAAAATGTGGGTGGAAATCCCTTTTAAAATTTTTACAAGAATTCCACTCCTCCTCCATTATAAAAAGGAACTCACCACCCTTACATTACCAAAAATCTAATGCCACTTTTTTTATAATCCAAACAATAGAAAAAAATCTTCCCCAAATCACTCAATTAGTCAGAGAATCCTTCCTTTGATTGTGAGTTCTACCAACCAGTCCTTTTGTGTAAACTAAGAGGAGTTACCCAAATTATTGTTAACATTATTATTTAAGAACATTTGTATTTGTAAGGTCCAAAAGGCTAGATACCCTGCTGGGGGGTGAATCAGGGTATGATATATTAAAACAACCACCCCTTTTGATCTTGTTTTTTTGTTAGACAATACCCTATTCTCTCTTCTTCCCATTTTAGTGTATTACTAATCCTTAAAGCATGCACCAGGGATATCAATTTTTTACTTGGTTCACCCTCATGAGGGTACATCCAATGAGTATACACCAGAAGTGATTCGATGTACAACTTCCACTATAAGTGCACTGTTGTTTACCAGTTCGAAGCGGACTCACTATCCCTCCTAGTTTACAACGACTCACAATTTGTGAACTCACTGCTCTCTCAAGTGATGTGAGCTCGCTTCTTCTTTTTAAGATCCACTCATAATTTATTGAAATGTAGGTCTCTTAATTACCACTAATGAATGCATCCTTCAATGTATGTATATTATCTATTGATGTCCAAATTTCATCCAATAATTAATACCCCTTCCCCCTTACCACTGGGAAATAACCATTGGGAAGTACCTTCGCAAAGAACCCTACATCGCGAACCTCACAATTATGTGATGATCAAAAAAGCATTAGCGAATATCCTACAATTTCGGGAAGCCCATGCCTTCGCAAAGCATAGGGCATTGAAGTGATCAATTCTTCATAGAGATACTTCTTTCATGAAGCTCACTAAGCCAATGCGGAGGACACAACTTTCATGGAGCTAGATTAGCCGCCAAGATGCTCTTTCTTTTCATAAAGCACAATACATTTTTGAACCACCTTCGTGAGACGAGAGTAACAAAATTTTCTTGGAAAACTCTCTAATATTATTAAGGGGGTATAGGTATATATATAGGTGATTTAAACAACCCCATAAATTTCCACGCGAAGTCTACACCACGTCATCACAAATCATGAAGCTCTGAAATTTTAGCTGAAATTATCTCTATATCACAAATCACCTTGGAAATTTCCAAATCATGGAGGTTATCATAATTGTAGAGCGTTCCATTAATTCCTTCGAGAACTCTTCATGATACTCCACTCACAATTCTTTTTGTCACTGCCATGCTCTACAACTATTGTGTTCATGATGCTCATCGTAATCACGAAGAACACTGTCAAATTTCTTAATGTCTTTGTGAAATCCACATCAAGAAGCCCATCTCCACAAAACTCATACCTTTGTATCGATTCTTTTATTCTACCTCTAGATTTTTCATTTCATTGTCCTGGTTCTCTGTCAACATGGATTGTCAACGATATCTTTTGACTTTGAAAATTCACTATGGAAATATGGTTTGTCAATAAACACAATCATCCCAATAATTTTTCAATGCTACCTTGAGGATTTTTTCCCATCAATATTATTTTCATTCTGCATCCAATACAATATTATTTTTCCAAGCTTATATAATTAAAAATATATGCTCAGCATACATTCATTTTTTATCATGTGGGTTTAACATAAAAATAATAACACTTCCATCCAATGGTTAATGAAATTATAGTTCATGTATTTGACAGACTACCACCTCATGAAACAATGTTGTTAATTTGTTAATTACCACAATTAATTGGTGGGAATTATGGTGGAAAAAAAAATTTATATCATATAAATTATATTAATTATTCATTTTTTCATCTATAAATGTTATATAACTTCATAATTTTAAATTTTGTGTGACTATAATAACTTCATTTGTGGACAGGTGGCCTACAACATCCTTAAAGCGATATGATTCATTAATAATATACACGAATTGTATTAAAGATGATCATAGTGAAATTATATGATTTGTTTGAAATAATAATCATACTGTAACGATATTATATATATGTATATATATATATATATTTAATTACTTTTTTTCTTTGTTTTAATAGAACAATAAGAAGGAAAAATCATTCACAACTATGTACAATCTACAATTTCCTGGTACAATGCATTTCTTTTCATATTTCATCATTTTATAGATACTCATAAGTAAATAAATAATGAATATATTTTCAATTTATATAATTTTTCAATTGTTTAAAAATGTAAATTATGATCTAAGTAAGTGGTTCAAGAATATTAAATCTAAACACGTATAAAAAATAATGTAGATAATACCTAGAGCATATCATTAACTGGGAATCGATAATATAATGTCATAATAAAATCTTATATGGAATTAAATATAACAATAAGATTATATAATATAGTAATAATAAATTTATATTTATTATACTATAATTTTCAATGATTATAATTCGAGTCAAGACATATGTTAATGGTTTTCTAATCTCTATTTTATTTCTGTGAGATTTATGCCTAATTCAGCTGTCATTTATTTTGTATGATGTATATAAATCCCACGAATATATTATGGAAATATTATAAATAAATTTAAGGGTATTTTAATATCCATTTTATTTTCTAATATTCATTAGGTTTTTCATTAAAAATTTTACCAAATCAGTGACATAGTTTTGTCTAAATTTTCCTTCATTAAAGAACATGTTTTGTTATGAACCTATATCCTTTAATGGGGTGTATATTCATAGATATGAAATTTTATATCATAAATATAATTATGTAAATGATATTTTAAGGATCATGTAATGTTAATAGTTCCTAGGTATTATTATTCAATGTTACCATAGTGGTTGCAATTTATAGGTACAATCTCATTTCTTATCATGATTTCTTATGACTATTCTTCCACTGATGATATATTAGGATCCATATCTCATTAAATCTCATGAATTTTCTTCTACTCTATTCATTCATGATATCTTCAAATAATTGTAAAATTTTACCAATATTTGGTACTTAATATAATTAAGATTGTAGTTTTTAGAAAACTAAACTTTCACACTATCATTGGGAAAATATTTATATTAATTCAAAATCATGTTTTAAAAAAATATTTTCAATAATAATATTATTCTATACAATGATATTTAAAATTAAATTTGTCTAGGTTTTATATTTTAAATGAAATTTGGTTAAAAAGTAATATATTTTATTTATTTTCTGATGAAGTCATATTTCAAATATTTTTACAGTGCAAAAATCAATGTTTTACATGTACATATTTATCCACCATCATAAAAAAAATTTCGTTCAATATTTCTTTCCAAGATTAAAAATTCTCTTTTCATGTGTTTACCTAATATTCATGACATTTATAATTTTTAATGATTTTTCAAGGAAAATATTTTTGAACATATTTTCAATTTTTTTGTTAAAAGAAATGGTTTTAAAAAATGCTTCGAAGATTCTTTTCTATGAAATGGTTTTCAAAATATTTTTCAAACTGAATTTTCAAAAAAATGGGTTTCAAAATGTTTTAATGGTTATTTTAACTATTTTTATTGAATAATTTATTCCAATGGTTTTCAATATTTCTGTATAATTTTTCAAAGGTTATTCAATGAAAAAGGGTTTCAATATTTTTTCAATATTCCTCTACAAGTATTCATGGAAAATGTTTTTCAAGATGTTTTCTAGCTTCTATTATATGTTTTCACGTTTCTTTAAGAACACTTTTTCAATATTTTTTATGTTTTAAAAAGAAATTTTCAATGAAGAATAAATATTTTAAAAAAAAATAATTTTAAAGATATATCAATTTTTTAATTTAATATGACATCCATTGGTGTTACTCATTACATTATAGGGATATGGTCAAAGGGTTCCATTTATATTCTTTTTATGAGTTTTTATGTTTGGGTGGAAGGATGTTTATGAAACCCCTTTCCCTTTCACTGGTTATATGTTTCTAAAAACTATTTCTCATTCAGGGGTAATATTATTATGAAATATGCTTCTTTTCAGGGGTTATACTTTGATGAAATGTCTATGAAACCTATCTACTTTTCAGATGCAATGATATGAATAAATTATTGTGATACCCATTTCATTTCATGGGTTATTATATAATTTTATTTGTTCATGTTGATTATTTATGTATGATTTCCCTAATGGAAAATATCTCCCTTTCAATGTATTGGTACTGATTTATATCTCATGAGAAAAAAATGGCATGACTGGGGAGTGAAATAGGTTTAATAAGGGACTATTTACTCTAGAATAGTCATGGGAGTGAACCTTAATATAAAAACAAGTCCAGACCCTGGAAGATATGTTGTGATCATGCATCTTGGACTTAAGTGGATATTGGGTTTGAAACAAACCATTGGTAGATTTTTCACACAGTAATAGTTATCACTCTACTATTAGATTGATCCAGTTTGAAGCCTTATATAGAAGACCATGTCATTCACCTTCTTGCTGGATAGAGGTTGGTGAGATGGATATTCTTGGACATAATGCTCGGTAGTTCATGATAGAGAAGGTTCAACTTTTTCGTGAGAGGATGATAGATGCATTTGATAGATAGAAGTTGTGTGCTAATCGCAAGAAGAGTCCCTTGTAGTTCATGTTTGGGGATTGAATGTTCTCTATGTTTTCCCCTTCATATGGGAAGTATGTAGAGGTAGTAAGCTATCTCCGAGGTTCATCAGACCCTTCAAGGAATTTGGATGAGATGGTGAAGTGGCATACCAGTTGTAACTGTCACCATAGTTGGAGAGGATCCATGATGTATTTCACGTTTCCTAATTTAATTGTTATCCTATAAATGAATCCCATTTCACTAAATGGAGATAAGTGGATATCAATGACAATGTGACATATGTTGAGTGGTTGATAGAGATTCAGGATCGTCATGAGAAGTTGTTTAATGGATGATGCATTCCCTTGGTTCTTGTGTTGTGGAGGTAGGGTGGAATGGAGGAGTGTACTTGGGAGTGAGGTACACATATGTGTTCCCAGTAACTGGAGGTGTTATATGTTTTTCCTTCTTATTTTTTTTCCTTATGAGGTGATATTTGAACTTTGTTTTTTATAAGACAACTTGTTTACTTGTCCCTTGATGTGTGATAAAATCATAATGCATAAAGAGGAGAGGACCTCATTCCTAATCAAGATGCATTAATTGCGATGTGATTAAACATGTGTGGGAGAGTTAGTCTGACCAAGAGAATATGGTATCATAACTATGATGACAAAATCCCTATATTCGTGTGTTCGGGATGTGTGGTTGTTGTGCTGCTGTGGGTTTTCTTCTAGTCGGTTGGGATAACAGATATTAGAGAGGTTTTTTATTGGATGAGGAATTTTTACACTCCACATTTTTGAGCAACATAGGGTGTTTATCATTGATATTTTATGTGTTTAGTTTATAGTAGTGTTTCTCGTGTGGCAATGTTCTCGATAGGTATCTGATATGGTGGTTTTTTAGACACCACTTTCTTTTAGGAAGGTTTTGAAATCTCAAGGATGGTAATAGTTTGAGAGGAATATGATGTATTGTATTGAACCTCCCAATTATATTCCATTGAAAAAATCTGGTTTTTATGGTGTTATAGGATGAAATAGATTCTAATTTTATTATTTTTCTCAAAAATAATGTTTTCCTATGCTAGGTCAACTAACAGTGAGTCACAATTGGGAGTCACTAACCATAAGACACTAATGGTGACTCATCCAATGGTGGCTTGTGACAGTGACTCATCGTATGGTGACTCATGAAGGTGACTCACCCAATGATAACCCACAATGTTGATTCGTCCAACGGTGAGTCATCCAATGATTGCCCAGAATGGTGTGTCACGTCGGTGGGTCGCTAAAAATAGGTCGCCGACGGAGAATTTCCACATGGTGGCTAATGATGGAGCCTCTCCCAATGGGGGTTATTCCAACTGTTACTCGTCCGATGGTTTATCACTTATATTTGAGTCATCCCAGGGGAGGTCGTCCACCACCAAGTCATTTCTAATATTTTTTCAACATTCCAAAATTTTACTAGCTTTCGAGTTTTCTATAGTTTACCTTTAAAGTTTTATTTGGCATAAGATGAGTTTAATAATATATTAAAATGGAGTTTAACCATTTTCAAAGATCTTAAAAAATATCATTGAGTCCTCTAAAATCCTAAGGCTTTTAATGGGATAAAACTCATGGACTTAGTCAATATCCAACATTAATGGATTTTAAAACAATTCCGCCATTGATACATGATCTATAATTCTAATGTTGAGATCCTCTCTTATACGTGTGTTAACCTTTTATATTGATTTGTGATGTTCCCTAGAACCATTCTTCGTTTAGATCCCTAGGTTGTTGCTATGGTCTTGGATCATATTTTCCCCAGAGTTTTTCTACTGCATATGGACCCCATCCCATTTACCAACAAAGACGTGATGATATTATATTCTTCGATGTAGTGATCAATTCAACTCTCTTTATTTGGGTATCATGCAGGTTGGGAGAATAAATTTATATCTTTTTAATATAGTATAATTCTCAATAAATAATGATAATTGAACATTTTTAATATCAATATACAAGGGTTGAGAGTAAGCGATGTTTTCTCTTGTTTTATTATCTTGTTGTTGATCATGTGTTGAAAAAATATTTATATATAATTGATTAACCGCATATATATAGTTAAAGATGTGGACTCTATAGTATTTAATATGTTCTATTATCACTACAAAATTTAAAAAGTGGAATATGAGAATGAGAGCCTTGTTAAATATAGATTTTGTTTCATGTATAGTTGTGTGGTGCTACTATTGACGGTATGGATATGTTTGGGTCAGTTCTAGTTGTGTAATGGAATCTAAGTTTGAGAGAGTGATTTATTTTTTAATGGATGATAAGTGTTGTGTTATGGGACTACAACCGTGTTGTTCTTTGTTTTGTGTTGATGGGAGTGATGTGTTGTTGTTGTGTGGTTTGTGAAGGTTGCGATAAAAGAATTTGATGTGAGAGGCTGGGTATTGTGGGTTTTATTTCATTTAAATTATTTGATTTGGAGGAATGAAATTTAATAATGATGATGAGTGTATTTTAATTGTGTTTAATATAGGGAAGAAATGTGGAGTGGCCTATTTTAATTTTGATTTTCCTATTCTCTTTGGTTTATGTTGTGTGTCTTGTGAGGTGTTGTTCTTAGTAGTTTCCTAGGTAGGGATGAAAAGAATAAATGGTTTTATTAATAATGAAATATAATTGGTTAAATGAGTTGTCTAGGGTCATGAATCAGTTTTCTGTTTTTTGTGTAGTTTTAAATTTAGAGGTATTAGAAAAATAGATTTTATGTGATGGTTTTTTGTTTCAGAATAATTCGTAGGTTCAGTTGAGGTTTTTTATACCATTATATTTTGTTTTACTTCTTTTATATTTCTATGCAGACAAGAACCTATTTTAAAACTATGATTTGAACACCCCCATTCTCATGGTAGAGGGTGAACATATAATTACCTCTCACTTATTCAACCAAGATTTTGGTGTGCATATATACAATTCTCCCTCCCATATTCAATATTATCAAGCCCATCTAGATAGCGTAAAATAAAATTTCTTGTGGTAAATTATTCATCCACTCGTTTTTTCCATCATTCTTTCTCCATAATTTTCCCCCCTAAATCTATCACCTTCAAATGAACCATATCTGCTATAATGGTCGGATTAATTGTCCTAAGTGAAATTACACTGGTGGTTTTCATTTTTAGGGTTTATAAAATGTGTTTCCTTACCTTATTTAGAATTTATCATTAAAGAAAACTGGTTATGCATTTTCCCTATTTGAATTATGTAGGGTTTTTTTTATGAAAATTATTTAATTAGAATATCATTTAATTATATATACATTAAAATATTTTATTTATTTATAAATATATTTGTATTACTATAATGGATTTTATCAATTGTTTCTAGTGAAATCAAACATGAAATAAAGGGTATGTTAATGGTTTTTCATGTTTCAAAATTGGTTTTAGGGGCCATGTGTTTCCTAAAACTATTAATTGTGTTTTTAATGTAATAAATTGTTTAAATATATTTAACCCCATTTAGATCATAATGCTTTTGAATATATTAATTTTCATTTATCTAGGTAATATAAATGATATGATTTATTAACTATTTCTTTTTTAAATAATAAATTTTTTATGCTTTAAGTTATTGAAATTGTGGCCTCAAATATTTTATTTCAAATAGTATAACAGAGAGGGTCTTGAATGGTTGGGAATAATTTTCATAACTTGAATGATTTAATATTGGACTATTTTACAAAATAAAAATTATATTTATATGATCTTTGAGAATGAAACTCTATTCACCCCCTTATTTATTATTTTTTTAATGGATTATTACCCCTAATGAGGGGATGTCTTATTATATGACACCAGTGAAAAAGTGGGTCCAATTTTATTGGGTAATTAGATATTGCATGAAAATTATACATATAAATGATTGATCTTGGGATCATGTGATTTTATTATTTACAAACCTTATATAGATTGAATTAGTTATACACCCAAACTAAGAGACAATTTTTTATCATTATTACACTATTTTATAAAGACACTCCAAGTGAAACCATAGTTTCTTGATATTCCAGTTATAGTGGGGAGAAACTGCAAGGAATATTCTAAGATGGGATAGTAGGGTGTATTTTTTAATTTTTTAAAAAATATATGATAATTGATGATTATGTGCTACAAAATGTCTTGGAAAATATATTCTTAGGACATAGTGTATTTCTTATAATACCTACTAATTTTATGATATCATATTTGGGACACCATTTTTTATCAATAAATATCCCCAAGAATGATTGATCCATTTTTACCGTTCTATGTATATATTGATACTTACTAATAAATCAATATTTATATGGTGATTTATTTAATTATTCTATTATTTTATATAATTTTTTTTGTTCATTAAAAAGGAATTTGACTAAATTGATTGTGAAATATTGTATATATAATAAAAAAGTCAATTTCAAATCATATTTTGGATTTATGTGATATTTTTTATAGTGGATATATTTAGGATAAATTTTTTACTTAATTTATAAATAAAAACTATAGTTGCTATATAATAATGGGAATGATATAGGATTTTTAAAATATTTTTTCTAATGAATTTTTTTCCTAAATATAATTCAAACTGTCCTATATAAAATATAATTAAAATTAATTTAATAGAAATAATTTGTGGTATTCTTATAGTATATAATATATTATAACTCAACATGAACCTGAGGTTGTATATTGTTCTCATGTTTCACTTTTGGGTGTTCAAGTGGAGTTTTCTTACATATATTCGTATTTCCTGTGTAATGGATGGTATCAGATGTGGATTGTTACATATGGGTTTTATAGAACTTTTTTTATAGTTTCTTAATTTCTGGTTTTTATTTTGGTATTAATATTTATTCAACATTTTTTATTGAACCATTCTTTTATTAATTAGGTATATGTGATTTTGATTATTTTATATGTTTTCCATTTTATATAAGTTAACTGTATGAACTATGTTATACACTTTTTGGCTATTAATTTTTAATTAAAACTTTTTATTCTATTCATGAGTGTCATATTTATAGATGATTTATAATAAGTTTCAAGGTGGAAAAAAATATGTAATATTTAATATATGAGGATTAAATCATTTCCAAGTGGTTCAATTTTGATTCCATGGAATTAGTTTCTAAATTTTGGAATTTTTAATGTGCATGAAGATCTTTCAATGTATGATTTAGATTCGTAGATTAAGGGTGACAAACATTTATTTGCGACCTAACATAACCATATACATTTTCACAGATCTAAAAATGAAATATAAAGGAACAAAATTCTATACATTTTTTAGTGGATTGAGACACCAAGGCTAATCACTTTATTCCTATTAAGGAATATTTTCCGCCCATTAAAATTTATAAGTTATACATAATTGATGTGACGAGTCATCATGGGTAACAAAAAAAATCACATCTAAATTTGATGTAATGATCGATACTATGTTATAGAAGACATGTCAACATGAATTGAGTGAAGAAATGAAATTCATCATGACCTATTTCTCCATGAATTATGGATAATGGAAATAAAAAATATAGACGCATTAGAACAAAATGAGAGAATACTCAGTTGACTTCAAAAGAGTATAGGATCATCATCCTCCACTAGTAAAGAAATCATATAGTAACAGTTTCCCCCAAATTATTTAAATCTACTTACACAATGCATTATATTATAAGATATATAGAACACCAGTATATTATGTAAAAGGTCATTAATAGAAGTTAAATATGAAAAAACATTTTAATCGTTTGGTTGAGAAGATTTATTACATTAAAAAACAATTTTAAGAAATAAAAGGATATTAAAATTTATATACCCATCATCATTGAATAGACTTAGAGGATAATTTTGAAGATAAATTATTTCTTTTAATATTACCCAAGATGAGAGCATTGATGTCTGGATAGAGAAAAAAGATACACCCTCTTATATAAGATATTTTTTTAATCTTGTTTTTATATAAGCATTGGACAACTGATTAGAACATCTAGCAATCCAGGATCATGTAAAAGATGTGTTTGAAAATTTTTTCACGAGATAACACTTAACATATACCCCTAGTTTAGTAAATCCAGATGTGGTACAAATAGAAAAAGAACACTCTTATATTGAGAAAATTATGAGGATATTATTTTTTATAAGAATTTTCATATACATAAATAAAACTCACCATGTCAATGTACTTTTAAAAAATAATACGTATGATGATGAATACTTGGATACTATGGAAGCAATGAAAGAGATATACCCTATCTATTCAAAACCCATTACATTAAATAAAATTAAATATTTAAAAATTTTCAAGGGGAAAATAATATTGAAACCAACATTTTTTTTATACATAATTTTCATTACAAATACTTATCTATCTCACAGTGATGAATATTATAAAATATAAAACACTATAATAGAGTAAAATAAAACCATATTATATTTTTTCATAAATATATAAGCTTACATATAGTTAATAATTATATTCTATTAAATTAAGAATAGGTTAATGGGAATAATATTAGAATAATAATTTAAAATTATAGAGCATCATGGTCCCCTATAATTATCACATTCATTACATATTTTTGAAAAAATAAAGCAATAAAAATATGGTTTCAATTTTTAAATTAACGTAGATAAATTTAGTAGAAAACTATTTGAATTATGGGTTAATTAAATGATAGTTTTTATAATATATATGTTATTACATAGACCCACAATCACATTTCATATACTAAAAAAATAATATTTTACACATTATATATGATACCAAAGAAGAGAACCAAATTTAAAATATAAAATTTAAAAATTATTAACTAATATCAATTCACTAAATATCCACATTTTTTTGAGTATAAATGTTTAGAAATTTTATAATTATATTACACATATTAAGTCATAATATTTATATTCAAATTTAATATCCCATTAAAAAAATCTCTTTAATAAAAAAAATTTCTTCACTCTGGATGAACCTCAAAATTTCTACCTGACTCTATGATGCTCATACACATTATTTTACACTATGGAAATATATTTTTAAATTCTATTCTGAAAAAATATTAGCATGGTTTTTATTAAAAAAAATTTAGTGATGATTGTGTGGTAAATTATAGATTACTTTTTAACTTTTTACTCAAAAAACACTAGGCAATATGAAACATTTTCAATTATATCCTTTTATATTTAATATATTTTTGAAAACAACACATAGAAATGAGTCATTATAAATATTACATTGAAGAGATATAATATTTATGACCTTTTTCTATGAAAATATAATCTTTCTAAAATCTATTTTTAGAATAAATAATCTGATTTTAATAATAAATCTGTTAACATTATGAAATGTAACAATATTTCATTTTTAAATCAAATGAGTTTCATCAAGAATAAAAAAATACCTATATCCACTAGTAACATTAAAGTGTTGTATAGGGAAATCCATTCAAATTTTGTATAATCTTTAATGATTTTTGGGATAACCCTCATTATATCATCTTTTTTTACAATTCCCATGTGAAATAAATCAATATATTCTTTTTTACAGCTATCCATTCTCATGATTTCGATTAAAAATTTTATTATTATAATACATGAAATTTGTGATAAAAACATTTAAATGGGAATATAATAATACCATTTTTAATTGGTAAGAACATATTTTTTTGACAAATACACATTTAATATAAATATAATAAGTGTATTGGATTGATAAAATAGAAAAATCACAGAGAAATATCATTAAATATAATCATTGAGAGATATTATCTACTAAAAAATCCTAGGTAGTTGATAAAATCGTAATTCTTAACCATAATGTTCATTGAAATGAAATTAAAACAAAGAGATGGTTTAAAAAATTACCAAGGGTGTATTTTTTAGGAATATAATTTTTAATAACATAGAAAGGTAAATTTGATTGGATGTAAAAAAAATTATAAATTGACATTGAAATAAATTCGTTAAATTAAAAGCGTACATACAAAATTCAATAGTAAAATTTTAATTTTTCTTAAAAAATATATGTATTCGTTAAAACATTTAAATAATCTTTAAATACAATTTTATTTCAATAAATTAATAATTTGTCAAAAATAATATTACACTATTTCAAAAAATAATACATAATAAAAATATATATTAAAACCTTATTCATGTTTATTAAAATTTAATCAAATAGTTACATTAGTTTAATGCAAATTAACAACTTTATTTTCATTCAATATTGATCATCGATTGTTAGATGTTTTTATATATATTTATAATTCAAATTACAATAGTTTTAGTTACCATTCCATTTTCATGGTATTATCTCATCCAAAATATTCATGATATATATATATTGATATATTTATTTATTTATCATATATAAATATTTTTTATGTTTTATGATTTTCATATGAAATTTTTCTGTTTAACTATTGATGAGGAAATCTATAACAATCTTGGTTTGGTAATTTTTAATGAATTAAATGTTCTATATAAAAAATAAATTATATATTTTTATCATATTAATTGAATATATGAATTTTAATTTAATCAATATCACCATATATTAACATTCACAATGATTTGGTATTCATCATGGATAAAAACATATATTATAATCCATGTTGGTGGTTAAACAATCAAAAGTAAGAATGAGTTATATTTAATAGATAAGAATGATTATGGTGTTATATACTCATAATATCCTTTTTAAAAATGTATAATGATCATATTTTGGAGTTATTGACATGTTAAATCATACTTATTAATTTTTTGTAGAAGAACATAAATGAATATTACGTTTTATAATATATTACTTTTAATGAAGAAATACAATCATCTATTGGAATCCTTCTTGTTTGTAAGGTATTTTTGGAATGATAAATATATTAGGGGAAAAATAAGTAAAATGATTATTTGGGAATGATATAAAACAATGTGTTAGGAGTATTTCAATTTCTATGTTATGTGTTAAAGGGTTGCTGAAATTTTCATTTTATATGAGTAAGTGTTGTCATTTTGGTAAATAAAACATGTTTCTCTTAGAAGCCAATAATTATTTAATATGACGCCATTCAATATTTTTTGGTAATGAGGCTACGTCGACCCAAATCTCATTTACAAAAATACAAGGATTGATTTTGAGATATATTAGTTATTTTTTTCCTAATTTCTCTTTTTACCATAATTTACTTTTACTATTTTAAATAATTTTTAACCTATTAACTAACATTTAGACCTCAAAATAAAATATCTCTTATTAAATTAGTCTTACATTATGACCAGAATAACATGTGATTTTAAAAATATTGGTAGTTCTCAACAATATAAAATATATGAAACACCAATCATTGACAAACAATAAGATATTATTATTCAAATGTGACTGTTATAACAAAGGAATTAAAGTGGAGGGTATGAATATGAATAACTGATTTATTAAATAAATTTAATGTTCATACTAAATATAAATTTATTTTTATATTGTTATAAAATAAAAATTTTCTTTTTTTCTACTAACATTTTGTTTTTCGAAAAAAATTCATGAGAAATTGGTTTTCATTATTACTATGAGTGTACAATATAATTAATATCTAAAAGATTTTAGTTTTTTTTAATTTAATTTTAAATTTCAATTCGTTTTGTAAAGAATATCTTAAGGTGAATTTTTGGTAATTCTATGAAAATGATGATTTTCAATGAATAGTGAAATAATACATAAATTTATTAAAAATTGTATTTTATATACCATGTACAGTTATGTTTAAGAATAGTTTTAAAATTTATTTCATTTTTTTGTTTAAAATTATTCATTTTTAGGTTTTTAAAAAAAATTTATACTTGAATTAATTAAAATTTTCTTATTTTTATTTGAAATTTTTCTGAAACAATATTTTTTATTTCATTTTGTTGATAAAAGTACATAATAAATTTATCCATTTATGTTTTTTTTATACTGAATTTTTTTTCCATATATGTAATTAGGAGTTCCAAATTTTATAATTAGGTCCTGTATATTTTCGGTCAATGTGAAGAATAATCATATTATTTTTTTTAACATAGTAAAGTGTAAATAATGTAATTATGCGATAAAAAATTATATTATAAGGAATACAACATGAAATAAATACATTGATTAAATATATTTTTTTATTAAATTTCATCCATACTCATCCAATTTTGGTTATATGGAAATTTTTCCATTTTTATGTGATTATAACTATTATAATATTATATTTATTGATAAGGAAAAAATAAAACACCTTCTTGTTGAATAATTATATATATTTATAATATGGTGAACTAGAGGACATGTTATGTCATATATATTATATTTTAATTATAATGTATTTATCTTTATAATGATAATTTAATTTAATTTTTTATTAGAGATGTAATTATCTTAAATTTTTTCACAATGGAGACAGAAAAATTATTTATCTAATGGATTAATAAATAAATGATATTAAAAAATTTAAAAGTATTAATATTAGAGATAATTAACATAAAAAAATATTGTAAGTAAAAATGACATGTCAAGGTTGGTTTTTAATTATTTGTGTTGTATTGATATTATTAAATTCAATGTATTTAATAGTTCTAAAAATTTAAATTATTAATATTTAATAATATATAATATTTTAGAGGATACAAATTAACTAAAAATACAATATTACTTAAATTTAAAAATATAATTTTTTATAAAATCATCGATGGGCTATATATGTTCTTTTTTCTTTTATAGCTATTATTTTCCCAAAAATGGAAAAAAATGTTGTTGTCATGGTATGTGTGAAAAGGGGTTAATGAGGGTTTAAAACTAATTCATGAGGTTAAAAAGAAATTCAAAAAAACATTAATTTTTAATTTATGAGTATATATATATATATCCATATTCATCATATAATGGAACTAAATTTGTATTTATCCAATTGGAATTGAAAATCCATTAATATTAAAAATATTTTTTTTCGAATTCCAATAGTGCCTCTCCACTATCTTAAAATATTGAATATATTTTTCTTATTTAAGAATAATTAAAAAAATTTGATTTATAAAATAATATCAAAAATACCTTTTAATAATCCCTCCACTTATTCTATTTGTCATTTTATATAAATAATACAAACCTTAGATAGCTGAAGTGGTTATGAATATGATGGTTTCCATTAAAGAGTAATAGCTTTAAATCACAAGTATTTTATTTATTTCTTATTTCACCTCCATAATATTGAATTCACCCATGATAGAGTAATAATCCTAGTATACATATTATAATTAGATGTTATTATGTTACTAGCATTAAAAATTTACATCTCCTCTTCTATAAATTTGGAAATAAAATCATCATTTTTGTGTGTGACAGACTACCCCCTCACGAACTAGTGTAAGTCATTTTCAATCACTTCCTATAAAATTGGTAATGAGAATGGAATTATTGTTTATATATGATAATTTGGGAATATTTACCGTACTATAAATATAATATATCATTAAAAATATTACCATTCTAATCCCTGTAAATTATATCATCATTTGTCTGTATGTCTTGACAACCACCACCCCGAAGTGATGTGATACGTTTTTCATCACCACACAACAAGAATGAGAAAAATATATATTTTTAATGTACTAATATGATATTTATATCTTTATTATACAATTTTTATTCAAAAAATAATAATTGTATTAATTACCTGATTTTTTTTAAAAAAGGAACGTTACACATCCATATATATGAAATATGTTCCCTTGAATTATAATGTAGTTGATTTTTCGTAATGAAATTTAATGGTTTCATTTAATAATACAATTGAAAATTTTTAAATATGAATATTTTATGATTATTTATCTAGAGGTGAAAGAATAAGGACCACATTGACTGTATTCGACTTACCAATTCCATTTTATATTTATAAAATAAATATCCTTAAAAAACTAACATGAATTTAATAAATCAAGTAATAAAATATATCACGGTAAGATAAAAACAATAACTAAGTATAAAACAGAAAATTTTTATTATTAAAGGATTAATTAACCAATTATTATTATTTAGAAAGATAAAGAACATACGGGATGAGTCGCACTCAAGGTAATTGGATATAATTGAAAAACTATCTCTTAATGTGACCCTTAAAAATCAATATTAATTCTAAATAATTATATTATAGAAAATTTCTTAAATGTTTTTAATATTCACCTATAGTTTCTTAAAATAAATTTTACCAATTTTAACATTTAACAAAATTTTTATCATCGAATATTTTTTCCAAAAGAGGTAGATTTTAAATTTTCCAAAAAATGTATCGCATATTTATTTTTCATTAACAGAATTAGTGGAATATCCTTCCCAGATGATTTTTTATATATTATTTTTAATGATTAAAAATATATTTTCCTAGAAATTTTGTCCATCTATAATTCAATAGATTTTTAAATATATTCTAATAAATTGTAAAGGAAAATTTCCTTAAGAAATATATTTTAGATGATATATTTCATATTTAATATTATGTATCTTTGAGCAATAAAAGTAGATATTTAGAAGGATTTTGATACAATGAAGTGGAGTTTCATATTTTCGGTGGTGATAATACATGGTTTCACTAATGAGTGTATCAGGTTGAACAGCTGCATTCTTAAAAGATATATGATGTCTGTTCTTGTTAGTGATTCTCTTATAGGATTCTTTGGGTGCTCAAGGGGAGTGAGGCAAGGTGATCCATTGTATGGACTTCTTTTTGATCTTTCTGAGGATTATATGAGTTTTTTATTTTAGATCTTGTTCATGCTGGTTTGTTTCAACAAATGAGTTTTGGAAGAGGCCTTTTTTCTCCCTCGTATATTTTTATGCTGATGATATTCTGTTGTTTAGTAAGGCTGATAAGATCACCATTCAATATATTAAGGCAACATTTGATCATTATGAGGAAGTATATAGTCATGTAATCAGCTGGGGGAAATCCTTTTTGTTTTTTTGTGGAGGGGGTTATCATTTCAAAACAAAACAAAATTGCAAAGAGGCTTGGTGTTAAGATGGGTTCTCTATCTATTAATTATCTTGGGGTTCGTCTTTTTTGGGGAGTTGTTAAAATATGTTACTTTGACAATATTTACATAATAATTATTAATTAGTTAGCAACTTGTAAAGGAAAATCTATGTCTCCAGAAGGGTATGTGTTTCTGGTCAACTCTATGATTATTTCCATGTGTGTTTATGCCTTTTCTATCTACAAATGGCCTATAAATCATCTCAAATAATTTCAGATATTGTATAAGGCCCCAACCTTAAACCTTACTAAATCCTGAGTTATTACAAGATTACACATTGAGGATCTTTTTGGGTTTAGAGTTTTAGAGAATTAGATCATAAAACATGCATTGAATTCCACATATAAAAAAGTGGTTAAATGTAGAGACCCAAAGCTTGACATACATGAACATTACATTACTTTTGCGGAATACTTAGTACATAACAAAAACACACACACAAGGATCGTAATAGTTTAGTGTCTTTGGAAACTCGGAATAAAATCTTCTAATCGTGGTGAAAGATATTCAACATATCCCATAAAGATCTTCCTTTTTTTTAAACCTAAAACCTTTCTTTATATCCTGGGGAAAAGAAAACAAAAAAGGGTGAGCTCAAATGCTCAGTAAGGGTAAACAAAAGAAATATCAATCACATCATATTCATAAGAACATAACATTTTGGAAATCATAACCTGCAAAAGAGAGAATAATTTCATAACATGGGATAAATCATGGTAGTGAAATGTAATCACAATAATCATAACTTAAAACATGAAACATTGTGGCATTCACACATATTCATAGAGAATCATTTCTTGTTAGTCAAAACTCATTGCCAAGACTATCTTAGTGGACAAAGTCCCTTTCTGAATCGAGTAACCCTCGTTTCAGTCATGTTTCACTGAACCAGTATAACCTACCATTCCAGCCATGTCTATCTCCTGAGATATAAAATCTTACCCAATGCATTGGAGGGAGATATAGGTCCCACCCATCTCATAATGATACCATTCTTATGTGTGCCACAAAATCATAAATCATACATCATTGCATAACCCATGTAATACAAATGGGAATCTTAAACATCATGACATCATAAAAAAATTCATATAAGATAAAGGAATTCATAAAAATAATTCCATCACAACATAAACAAATCAATGTAATAATAGAGATAAAAACAGAACCCTTTATTATCTTAGATGGAAAATAATCTTAATAAAACACTTGAAATGAAGTCTTGAGGAAAATATCCTTTCTTCTTCAAAATCAATTTCTTTTCAAAAAACGTCAAGAAATTTTAAAAGAAATATATTTTGTTGAAAATAGTCATGAAATCTTATGGAGGAAGCTTCATGAAAATAAGGATTTATAAAACCGTAAAATCCGTTCATGCCGTATAAGTTAAAAAAACATTCTTTGTACTTTTGTCAGAAAAGTCAAAAAGTACCTCGTTCGAAAAGCGACAAAAGAGTCCTTTCTTATCTTTTACTAAAATTCACCGAAGGGAAAAATTGGATTTAAAAAATTTTAGGTGGATGGAAATAATATTACTTATTGAGGAAACATGGATGTGGATGATAAAATACACCCCAGTAAATGCCAAAGTAAAAACAATCTCGGATAAAAATGAGATTGTGATATTTCCCTTACCTTAGGTCCGATTTGCTTCGTATGTGTCCGAACCTCCTGTATAATGATTTAAATAATCTCATTGACTTATTACAAAATCATATTCATTTTTATGATATCATATATGGTTCATTTATGACATTATATTACCAGTTCTTTTGTAAATTCCATGTTAAAGAAGCGTTTTGGGTAAAATCGTTTCATTTATCGTAGGTGTTTTGACTTGTTGTTCTTGACATTATTATTACTTATATCATGATTTACTTACTTACAGAATATAAAATATTATTTATATATCATATATATATATATATCATAGATAGATAAATGAAATGAAAAACACCGTTCATGGAGACGGTAGTCCGTACGTACGCATGAACGCTGTTTTCCTTTCCTTATTGTCTTGAATGGAAGTAAGTAGATGACATAAATATATATATATATAAATAAATCCAGTATCTTTATAATGTCATATATTTCATTATTATTTCTTATATATACGTTATAATCATTCTTAAATGGTTAACATGGAGAATGAATCTCATCGCGTCGTGGAGACGGTAGTCCGTACGTACGCACGAGCGATGATATCATTTCCATAAATATTGAATTCAATTGGAGTGGATTATACAATATATCAGAATCAATATGATGTTTTAATAACTATGTATAGTTATTCTTTACACCAATATACCCATCCATGTAAGGTGGTGGTGGAAAATAGATTACACCACGGCGTGGAGACGGTATTCCGTACGTACGCACGCGCGGTGATTTCTTTTTCTATAGGATGGATAGATGGTGAAATAGGGTTGTTTCATACTTATAATAACATATCAGTATATGAGTGATACTGATGTTATTAATTCATAATGAAACAACATAAGAAGAATAAGTGGAAGAAGAAATAAATATGAAAGAATTGGTAACGGTAATTACCTCTTCTTTGAAGCGCCTCTTTGAGACCTCCTCTTAGGGCACTAAAATTGGTCTTTGAGGAAGACCAGAACCTCTAAGATGTTTCTAGGGAAGTGGAGAAGAGATTTTGGCAGGGGTTGGCCGAGCTTGAGTGCTCAAATTGGTGTGAGGAGGAGGGGGAGGAGGTTTCCTTTTATAAGGGAGGAGAGGGGCACCTTAGGAATATCTCAAAATATTATTTTATTTTAAAGTCAAAATAGGTTTATAATGGTTCCAAAGGGTCTTATTTCGAAGCTAAAGTGGGGATGGGTCGAAATCCTATCATCCAATAGGATTTAGACAAGTTTAGGGTTTTATTTTAACCTTATCAATTAGATTTAACTTAAAGATAAATAATTTAACTTTTACCGTGTCTTTTTGTTTTCTTTCACTATATGGTTAATACACTTACTATAACATGCCAAACGAACCCCAAATTTTATATTATTAATACATATATCCTTATATAAGTCATTTGGCCGAACCTTATATTTTTAGGAATAAAATAACAATTAATAATATAATATTTGATTTAAAAACTATTTTGTGTCAATTTTGACACTATTTGATACATGATTTTTGTGAAAGTCATAAAAGAATTATATGTTCTAAACAAGTTGATTAAATCAACACTAATATATCATAGTAACCTATAAAATTAGTGTGATTCATAAAAAGTCTCAAATTACATTTATTTTGGTATTTATAATATCAATTATGTCAATATTTCATTAATAAGATAATTACTGCATCATCTTTGTGTCATAAATAAATTAAATTATATGATGTCTAAAAATTACAAATAAACTACCATCATGTAGGAAATATTTTTATCTTTCTAATGAATATTTACAATAGAATTTATCTTATGTACAACCCTATATTAAAAATGTTTTAGTAAATAAACTTTGATTATAACTCTTTTAACTCTTCTTTGAATTAAATAATAATAAATGTCCTAATCTAATCCAAGTGGGCCTAAATGGTCATATTATATATCTAAGCTTGTTTTTGGTCGAATTACACTTGTTCAATAGAATTTGGACATGTATTAGGGTAATAATAATATCATTGTTACCCTTAATTACCCTATTTACTTTTAACCGTGGTAAATAAAAGTAAAAAGTTACGATTCACCAAAAATTATTTTCATCTAATTGAACCACATTTTACTCACTGACATCAACCGTGTCTCTCGGAGTTTTGAAATTCCATTCACATAAGCGGTAAAATTATGTTTTATGAAAAATTCAGTTTTTTAACTACCACTTAGTAGTTTCACTATTCATCAAAAATTGATGTTTTTCAGAACAACGCCAAAATTTCATCTTAAGCTATATTTCATATTCCGAATTCAAAAATGAAGTCTATTTTACCAAATTCATATCATAGAAGTTGCATTAATTAATTTTATAATTAAATCCTGTTGTTAAAACAAAGAGCGTGTTTTTAAGAAACAATATCTATCAAAAGATTGACACTTGTTTATGTCTGGTTTAAATGTGAAATTACAACAAATGACCAACATTGTATTAAATTGTAAAAATATATTCTAAATATACTTTAAAACCACTCAAATTAATAATTTATCACTATTAATTATTTTGATTAAAAAAGTTGTTTTTAATTATAATTTAGTAATTTTCACTATTCATCATAATATGAAAGTTATCCGAAAAGTACCAAAATTTCACCTTAGGCTAAATTCGATACTCCGAATCCAAAAATGATGTCCATTTTGAGAGCTAAATTTTCTAAAATTTAAAAAGTGGTTATTACTATTCATAACGGCTAGTTTTAATAATATTTTAATAGCATATCATTGTTTCGTGAAACTCAGTATTGCGTACTACACATGCTATCGAGGAAGGTTGCGATTGCGTGTAATGAAAGGCAAGTCAAGGATGCGTGTTGTGCAAGCTACTTTTGGTGTAGCGTACAACACAAGACATTAGTGAAATAAAAAAGAATATTTTTTATAAAATCTCGGGCTGTTACATTCTACCCCCCTTAAAATGAATTTTGCCCTCGAAATTCGTCGGGGTTATAAATGGTTTACTATTCGAAAGTTTCTTTAATAGAAACCCACATTGTAAAAAGGAATACCAAAAATTATCTTTAAAAACAAAAGTATGAAACATAACGGTTACCCAAATAAACTAATCACTGGGTTTCCACATAGGTGAAAATATGGATATGGAAGAGAAATCTAACCATCATGTTCTGATGGAGAGTGGTAGAGATCATGGATATGGAAAATACAGCAATCAAAAAGCCATAAATTTGTGATGATCTAAGGTACCATCTGATTCATCAGGTATAAGATCACTAGGACAACATTTTTGGTTTTCAAGATCATTTCCCTAAAGTTGAAAATTTGAATTAGAATAAATACTTACTTTATTTTGGAACAATCTTACTGTTGTTCGTGCCTTGAACAATTTCCACTTTATCTCTTAAATAAATGAAGTTGAATTTGTTATTTGTGAAGTGTTAGCAGATTATGTGATAGAATGACGGGTCATTCCATCTGTCTCAAACAAAAGGTTACATAAGTCATTCTATAGTGAGATTAATCATATATGGTTCCTAAAATGGACTTATACTTCATATATCATACTGCTTAATATAATAAAACTCGTTTCTACTAAACATGGACTTACTGTAGGCCCGTGGTAGACGATAAAGGCCAGTCGCACTTCGGTTTGGGGTTCGATTCCCACAGCCTTGTCCGACGCGATGGGCTGTCGCCCGTCCTGCAGGTTGTCCTTTTTCTAAAAAAATAAACTTTATCCTTAAACAATACTAACTTATGTCCAACATAATCCATTCCAATCTTTAGGCTTACCCATAATACTGCAGTCCACTCTCATAATATAGTGAAAATAATTACCAGAGATTTAATACCATCGTTGATCCCCATATATCATAAGATATGTCGTGTTGGTCACATTCTAAACATTCAAAGTCCTTAATCATGTATTCTCTTGAATACCCATTGAACTATAGTGAAAACATGAATGCAGTTAAAAGTTAACACTTTTCACATACTAAAATCCTCAAAATTCTATATACTCAAACCATGATATCACTTAGTCCTTATATCAATCATGAGCTCATGAATACTGTCAAACATTTCATTTTCTCCTCATCCCTTCATTATGCACATATCATCTACATTCCAAAAATATCTGAATAACCTTTCATGGATAATTGTACCATTAATCATACACTTTCAAAACTCAAGGAAGGACAACAGTGTAATAATCCTTAGATGTCTCTTTATTCCATAGTACCATGAGATTACTTATACAACATTACACATGATAAACATGTCATCATTCCACTGCATTCTTAACCCATTGACCGAGCTTCAACAATTCTTTCATCTCACATGTCATTTGTAGTCTCTTCATCATCATCAACATAAATACTACCCATACGACCATACTGATTCTCTTCATGAGACTTTCCCTTAGGGAATTGGTTTGCATAATGCCCGTACATTCCACATTTAAAACATTTAACCATTGTTGATGTCATAGCAATACCATTATCTTCATCCCTGGTGTTAACTGAACCTTTTCCTTTGCACTTACTGGCTTTGTGTCCTTCTTTTCCACACCCAAAGCATCTTCCAGTTCGTTTGAAACATTCTTCTTGATGCCTCTTCCCACATGATTTACATAGGGGAAATTGAACTTTCTTTCCTCTATGATCATCATGAAACTCCATCTTTCTCTTATTAGCCGAGTTAGGAAACTTACCAAATTTTACTTTATTGATCATATTATGAGATTGCTGATTCGGCATAATAATTATGTTCGGACTTCCAAATCCCATTTCATTTGGTTGCTCATGAATAATATCATTCCATTGTCCATAATATCCTCCATTATCGTGAATCATCTTATTTCCAGCCATTTTCTAAAACCCAAAAAGAATAGTGTTAGAGGCAAAAATCATGCTAGGGAAAACAACATAATAAAGGGGGAGTACCTTCAATATATAACATCTTAGGTTTAATTCTATGATCATTAGCATAGTTCTATTACTATAACCTATACGTATACTTAACCTTAGGGACATCCCTAGACATACCTTAGAAATATCTCTAGGGATCTCACTAACGTTTTCGCATCCTAGTTTCCAAAGGTTGACTAAACCTTTCCTCTGATACCAACTGTAGAGACCAAAATCTTGACGTACATGAACATTACATTACTTTTGCGGAATACTTAGTACATAACAAAAACACACACACAAGGATCGTAATTGTTTAGTGTCTTTGGAAACTCGGAATAATATCTTCTAATCGTGGTGAAAGGTCTTCAACATCTCCCATAAAGATCTTCCTTTTTTTTAAACCTAAAACCTTTCTTTATATCTTGGGGAAAAGAAAACATAAAAGGGTGAGCTAAAATGCTCAGTAAGGGTAAACAAAAGAAATATCAATCACATCATATTCATAAGAACATAACATTTTGGAAATCATAACCTGCAAAAGAGAGCATAATTTCATAACATGGGATAAATCATGGTAGTGAAATGTAATCACAATAATCATAACTTAAAACATGAAACTTTGTGGCATTTAAACATATTCATAGAGAATCATTTCTTGTTAGTCAAGACTCATTTCCAAGACTATCTTAGTGGACAATGTCCCTTTCTGAATTGAGTAACCCTCGTTTCAGTCCTGTTTCACTGAACCGGTATAACCTACCATTCCATCCATGTCTATCTCATGAGATATAAAATCTTTACCCAATGCATTGGAGGGAGATATAGGCCCCACCCATCTCATAATGATACCATTCTTATGTGTGCCACAAAATCATAAATCATACATCATTGCATAACCCATGTAAAACAAATGGGAATCTTAAACATCATGACATCATAAAAAAATTCATATAAGATAAAGGAATTCATAAAAATAATTCCATCACAACATAAACAAATCAATGTAATAATATAGATAAAAACAAAACCCTTTATTATCTTAGATGGAAAATAATCTTAATAAAACACTTGAAATGAAGTCTTGAGGAAAATATCCTTTCTTCTTCAAAATCAATTTCTTTTCACAAAACGTCAAGCAATTTTAAAAGAAATAGATTTTGTTGAAAATAGTCATGAAATCTTATGGTGGAAGATTCATGAAAATAAGGCTTTATAAAACTGTAAAATCCGTTCATGCCGTATAAGTTAAAAAAAACATTCTTTTTACTTTTGTCGGAAAAGTCAAAAAGTACCTCGTTCAAAAAGCGACAAAAGATTCCTTTCTTATCTTTTACTAAAATTCACCGAAGGGTAAAATTGGATTTATAAAATTGTGGGTGGATGGAAATAATATTACTTATTGAGGAAACATGGATGTGGATGATAAAATACACCCCAGTAAAACATGACATTACATTACGGGCGACAGCCCATCGCGTCGGACAAGGCTGTGGGAATCGAACCCACAACCGAAGTACGACTGGCCTTTATCGCCTACCACTGGCCTACAGGAAGTCCCTGTTTAGTAGAAACTAGTTTTATTATATTAAGTTGTATGACATATGATGTATAAGTCCATTTTAGGAACCATATATGATTAATCTCACTATAGATCGACTTATGTATATAATTTTTTCGCTAACCTTTTGTTTGAGACAGATGGAATGACCCGTCATTCTATCACATGATCTGCTAACACTTCACGAATAACAAATTCAACTTCATTTATTTAAGATATGAAGTGGAAATTGTTAAAGGCACGAACAACAGTGAGATTGTACCAAAATAAAGTAAGTATTTATTCTAATTCAAATTCTTTAACATTAGGGGAATGATCCTGAAAACCAAAAATGTTGTCCTAGTGATCTTATATATGATGAATCAGATGGTACCTTAGATCGTCACAAATTTATGGCTTTGTGATTGCTGGATTTTCCATAGCCATGTTCTCTACCACTCTCCATCAGAACATGATGGTTAGATTTCTCTTCCATATCCATATTTTCACCTATGTGGAAACCTAGTGATTAGTTTATTTGGGTAACCGTTACGTTTCATACTTTTGTTTTTAAAGATTGGTTTTGATATTCCTTTTTACGATGTGGGTTTCTATTAAAGAAACTTTCGAATAATAAACCATTTATAATCCCGACGAATTTCGAGGGCGAAATTCATTTTAAGGGGGGTAGAATGTAACAGCCCGAGATTTTATGAAAAATATTATTTTTAATTTTATTAATATCTTGTGTTTTACGCTACATCAAAAGGATCTTGCACAACACACATCCTTGACTTGCCTTGCATTACACGCAATCACGACCTTCCTCGATAGCATGTGTAGTACGCAATAACGAGTTTAATTAAACAACAATATACTATTAAAATATTATTAAAACTAGCAGTTATGAATAGTAATAACCACTTTTTGTAATTTTGTATATTTTATTTTTCAAAATGGAATTAATTTCCGGATTCTTAATATCGAAATATAGCTTAGGATGAAATTTTGGTATTTTTCTGAAAACATTCAATTTTTGATGAATACTGAAACCACTAAGTGGTAGGTTAAAAACTGAATTTTGCATAAAACTTAATTTTACCACTTCTGTGAATGGAATTTAAAAAATCAGACAGACACGGTTAATATCAAAGACTAAAATTTGGTTCAATGAGAAGAAAATAATTTTTGGTGAATAGTAACTTTTTACTTTGTTTACCACGGTTAATAGTAAATAGGGTAACTAACGGTAAATATGATATTACTATTACCATAACACATGTCCTAATTCTATTGGATAAGTTTAATTCGACCAAAAACAACCTTATGAATATAATATGACCATTTAGGTCCACTTGGATTAGATTATGACATTTAATATTATTTTATTTAATGAATAGTTAAAATAGTTAAAATCAAAGTTTAATAACTAAAACATTTTTAATATGGGGTTATACATAAGATAAATTCGACTATAAATATTAACTAGAAAGATAAAAAGATTTCCAACATAATGATATTTTATTTATAATTTTTATACTTTAAATAAAGTAATTTATTTATGACACAACGATGATGTAGTAATTACCCTTTTAAGGAAATATTAACATAATTGATGTTATAAATGATCAAATGAATGTAATTTGAGACTTTTATGAATTCCACTAATTTTTAGGTTACTATGATATATTAGTGTTGATTTAATCAACTTGGTTCGAACATATAATTCGGTTATGACTTTCACAAAAATCATATATCAAATAGTGTCAAAATTGACACAAAATAGTTTTCAAATCAAATATTATATTATTAATTGTTATTTTATTCCTAAAAATCTACGGTTCGGCCAAATGACTTAGATAAGGATATATGTATTAATAATAAACAATTTGGGGTTCTTTTGGCATGTTATAGTAAGTGTATTAACCATATAGTGAAAGAAAACAAAAAGACACGGTAAAAGTTAAATTATTTAACTTAGAGTTAAATCTAATTGATAAGGTTAAAATAATACCCTAAACTTGTCTAAATCTTATTGGTTGATAGGCTTTCGACCCATCCCCACTTTAGCTTCGATATAATACCCTTTGGTACCATTATAAATCGATTTTTACATTAATATAAAATAATATTTTGATGTATTCCTAAGGTGCCCCTCTCCTCCCTTATAAAAGGACACCTCCTCCCCCTCCTCCTCACACCAATTTGAGCACTCAAGCTCGGCCAACCCCTGACCAAATCTCTTCTCCACTTCCCTAGAAACATCCTAGAGGTTCTGGGCTTCCTTAAAGACCAATTTTAGTGCCCTAAGAGGAGGTCTCAAAGAGGCGCTTCAAAGAAGAGGTAATTACCGTTACCAATTCTTTCATCTTTATTTCTTCTTCCACTTCTTCTTAGGTTGTTTCATTATGAAGTAATAATATAAGTATCACTCATATACTGATATGTTATTTTAAGTATGAAACAACCCTATTTAACCATCTATCCATCCTACGGAAAAAAGAAATCACCGCGCGTGCGTACGTACAGAATACCGTCTCCACGCCGTGGTGTAATCTATTTTCCACCACCACCTTAAATGGATGAGTATAATGGTGTAAAGAATATCTATACATAGTTATTAAAACATAATATTGATTCTGATATATTTTATAATCCACTCCAATTCAATTCAATAATTATGGAAATGATATCATCGCTCGTGCGTACGTACGGACTACCGTCTCCACGACGCGATGAGATTCATTCTTAATGATTAACCATTCATGAATGATTATAAATTATATATAATAAGTACTAATGAAATATATGACATAATAATGATACTAGATTTATGTATATATATATATATATATGTGTATGTCATCTACTTACTTCCATTCAAGACCATAAGAAAAGAAAAACAACGTTCTTGCGTACGTACGGACTACCGTCTCCATGAACGGTGTTTTTCATTTCATTTATCTATGTATTATATATATATATATACTGAATATATATGATATATAAATCATATTTTATATTCTGGAAGTAAGTAAATCATGATATAAGTAATAATAATGTCAAGAACAACAAGTCAAAACACCTACGATAAATGAAACGATTTTACCCAAAACGCATCTTTAACATGGAATTTACAAAAGAACGGGTAATATAATGTCATAAGTGAACCATATATGATATCATAACAATGAATATGATTCTTTAATAAGTCAATGACATTATATAAATCATTATACAGGAGGTTCGGACACATACGAAGCAAATCGGACCTAAGGTTAGGGAAATATCACAATCTCATTTTTATCCGAGATTGTTTATTCGTAAGTATTTATTGGGGTGTATTTTATCATCCACATCCATGTTTCATAAATATGTAATATTATTTCCATCCACCTAAAATTTTTTAAATCCATTTTTACCCCTCGGTGAGTTTTTAGTAAAAGAAATGAAAGGAATCTTTTGTCGTTTTTTGTACGAGGTACTTTTTGACTTTTCCGACAAAAGTACGAAGAATGATTTTTTTTAACTTATACGGCATGAATGTATTTCTAAAACATTATTTACAAGAAGTTTCCTTTACAAGTATTCAGGTTTATTTTTTCAACTTCTTTTAGTTTAAAATTGTATGACATGTTAAGAAAGGAAAAGTGTTTTTGAAGTAGAAAGGATATTTTCCTCAAGAATGGAGTTCAAGTATTTTATCAAAATTATTTTACATCTAATATAATAAAAGGGTTCTGTTTTTATCCCTATTATTACATGGATTTGAATATGTTGTGATAGAAATATTTTTTTTATTTATCTTATATGAATTGTTTTATGATGTCATGTTGTTTAAGAATCCCATTTTTATTACATGGGTTATGCTATGATGTATGGTTTATGATTTTATGGCACACATAAGAATGGTATCATTATGAGATGGGTGGTACCTATATCTCCCTCCAATTAATTGGGTAAAGATTTTATATCTCATGAGATAGACAGGGCTGGAACGGTAGGTTATACCGGTTCAGTGAAACAGGACTGAAACGAGGGTTACTCGATTCAGAAAGGGACTTTGTCCACTAAGATAGTCTTGGCAATGAGTCTTGACTAACAAGAAATGATTCTATATGATTATGTGTGAATGCCACAAAGTTTCATGTTTTATGTTATGATTATTGTGATTACATTTCACTGCAATGATTTATCCCATGTTATGAAATTATGCTCTCTTTTGCAGGTTAAGATTTCCAAAATGTTATGTTCTTATGAATACGATGTGATTGATATTTATTTTTTTTACCCTTACTGTGCATTTGAGCTCACCCTTTTATGTTTTCTTTTCCCCAGGATATAAAGAACGATTTTAGTTAAAAAAAATGGGAAGATCTTTATAGGAGATGTTGAAGATCTTTCACCAAGATTAGAATATTACGTTCCGAGTTTCCAAACACACTAAAATATTACGATCCTTGTGTGTATGTACTAAGTATTCCTCAAATGTAATGTAATGTCAATGTACGTCAAGTTTCGGGTCAAGACTCATTGCCAAGACTATCTTAGTGGACAAAGTCCCTTTCTGAATCGAGTAACCCTCGTTTCAGTCCTGTTTCACTGAACTAGTATAACCTACCGTTCCAGCCCTGTCTATCTCATGAGATATAAAATCTTTACCCAATGCATTGGAGGAAGATATAGGTCCCACCCATATTATAATGATACCATTCTTATGTGTGCCACAAAATCATAAATCATACATCATTGAATAACCCATGTAATACAAATGGGAATCTTAAACATCATGAAATCATAAAAAAATTCATATAAGATAAAGGAATTCATAAAAATAATTCCATCACAACATAAACAAATCAATGTAATAATAGAGATAAAAACAGAACCCTTTATTTTCTTAGATGGAAAATAATCTTAATAAAACACTAGAAATGATGTCTTGAGGAAAATATCCTTTCTTCTTCAAAATCAAATTCTTTTCACAAAACGTCAAGCAATTTTAAAAGAAATAGATTTTGTTGAAAATAGTCATGAAATCTTATGGAGGAAGCTTCATGAAAATAAGGCTTTATAAAACCGTAAAATCCGTTCATGCCGTATAAGTTAAAAAAAACATTCTTTGTACTTTTGTCGGAAAAGTCAAAAAGTACCTCGTTCGAAAAGTGACAGAAGATTCCTTTCTTATCTTTTACTAAAATTCACCGAAGGGTAAAATTGGATTTAAAAAATTGTTGGTGGATGGAAATAATTTTACTTATTGAGGAAACATGGATGTGGATGATAAAATACACCCCAGTAAATGTCAAAGTAAAAAAAATCCCGGATAAAAATGAGATTGTGATATTTCCCTTACCTTAGGTCCGATTTGCATTGTCTGTGTCCGAACCTCCTGTATAATGATTTAAATAATGTCATTGACTTATTACAGATTCATATTCATTGTTATGATATCATATATGGTTCATTTATGACATTATATTACCCGTTCTTTTGTAAATTCCATGTTAAAGAAGCTTTTTGGGTAAAATTGTTTCATTTATCGTAGGTGTTTTGACTTGTTGTTCTTGACATTATTATTACTTATATCATGATTTACTTACTTCCAGAATATAAAATATGATTTATATATCATATATATATATATAATAGATAGATAAATGAAATGAAAAACACCGTTCATGGAGACGGTAGTCCGTACGTACGCATGAACGCTGTTTTCCTTTCCTTATTGTCTTGAATGTAAGTAAGTAGATGACATATATATATATATATATATATAAATCCAGTATCTTTATAATGTCATATATTTCATTATTATTTCTTATATATACTTTATAATCATTCTTAAATGGTTAACATGGAGAATGAATCTCATCGCGTAGTGCAGACGGTAGTCCGGACGTACGCACGAGCGATGATATCATTTCGATAAATATTGAATTGAATTGGAGTGGATTATACAATATATCAGAATAAATATGATGTTTTAATAACTATGTATAGTTATTCTTTGCACCAATATACCCATCCATGTAAGGTGGTGGTGGAAAATAGATTAGACCACGGCGTGGAGACGGTATTCCGTACGTACGCACGCGCGGTGATTTCTTTTTCCGTAGGATGGATAGATGGTGAAATAGGGTTGTTTAATACTTATAATAACATATCAGTATATTATTGATACTGATGTTATTACTTCATAATGAAACAACTAAGAAGAAGTGGAAGAAGAAATAAATATGAAAGAATTGGTAACGGTAATTACCTCTTCTTTGAAGCGCCTCTTTGAGACCTCCTCTTAGGGAACTAAAATTGGTCTTTGAGGAAGAACAGAACCTCTAGGATGTTGCTAGGGAAGTGGAGAAGAGATTTTGGCAGTGGTTGTCCGAGAAAGATTGTTCAAATTGGTGTGAGGAGGAGGGGGAGGAGGTGTCCTTTTATAAGGGAGGACAGGGGCACCTTAGGAATATCTCAAAATATTATTTTATATTAAAGACAAAATCGGTTTATAAATGTTCCAAAGGGTATTATTTCGAAGCTAAAGTGGGTATGGGTCTAAATACTATCATCCAATAGGATTTATACAAGTTTAGGATATTATTTTAACCTTATTAATTAGATTTAACTTTATGATAAATAATTTAACTTTTACCGTGTCTTTTGGTTTTCTTTCACTATATGGTTAATACAATTACTATAACATGCCAAACGAACCCCAAATTGTATATTATTAATACATATATCTTTATCTAAGTCATTTGGCCGAACCTTAGATTTTTATGAATAAAATAACAATTAATAATATAATATTTGATTTAAAAACTATTTTGTGTCAATTTTGACACTATTTGATACATGATTTTTGTGAAAGTCATAACAGAATTATATGTTCTAAACAAGTTTATTACATCAACAATAATATATCATAGTAACCTATAAAATACGTGTGATTCATAAAAAGTCTCAAATTACATTTATTTTGGTATTTATAATATCAATTATGTCAATATTTCATTAATAAGATAATTACTGCATCATCTTTGTGTCATAAATAAATTAAATTATTTGATGTCTAAAAATTAAAAATAAAATACCATAATGTAGGAAATCGTTTTATCTTTCTAATGAATATTTACAATAGAATTTATCTTATGTAAAACCCTATATTAAAAATGTTTTAGTAAATAAACTTTGATTATAACTCTTTTAACTCTTCTTTGAATTAAATAATAATAAATGTCCTAATCTAATCCAAGTGGGCCTAAATAGTCATATTTTATTCCTAATCTTGTTTTTGGTCGAATTACACTTGTCCAATAGAATTTGGACATGTGTTAGGGTAATAATAATATCATTGTTACCCTTAATTACCCTATTTACATTTAACCGTGGTAAATAAAAGTTAAAAGTTACTATTTACCAAAAATTATTTTCATCTCATTGAACCACATTTTACTTACTGACATCAACCGTGTCTCTCGGATTATTGAAATTCCATTCACAGAAGTGGTAAAATTATGTTTTATGAAAAATTCAGTTTTTTAACTACCACTTAGTAGTTTCACTATTCATCAAAAATTGATGTTTTTCAGAACAATGCCAAAACTTCATCCTAAGCTATATTTTATATTCCGAATTCAAAAATGAAGTCTATTTTACCAAATTCATATCATAGAAGTTTCATTAATTAATTTTATAATTAAATCCTGCTGTTAAAACAAAGAGCGTGTTTTTAAGAAACAATATCTATCAAAAGATTGACACTTGTTTATGTCTGGTTTAAATGTGAAATTACAACAAATGACCAACATTGTATTAAATTGTAAAAATATATTCTAAATATACTTTAAAACCACTCAAATTAATAATTTATCACTATTAATTATTTTAATTAAAAAAGTTGTTTTTAATTATAATTTAGTAATTTTCACTATTCATCATAATATGAAAGTTATCCGAAAAGTACCAAAATTTCACCTTAGGCTAAATTCGATACTCCGAATCCAAAAATTAAGTCCATTTTGAGAGATAAATTTTCTAAAATTTAAAAAGTGGTTATTACTATTCATAACGGCTAGTATTAATAATATTTTAATAGCATATCATTGTTTCGTGAAACTCAGTATTGCGTACTACACATGCTATCGAGTAAGGTTGCGATTGCGTGTAATGAAAGGCAAGTCAAGGATGCATGTTGTGAAAGCTCCTTTTGGTGTAGCGTACAACACAAGACATTAGTGAAATAAAAAAGAATATTTTTCATAAAATTGTGGGCTGTTACATTAAATAAAGATAGTATTCTTCATTCCCATCAATGGAAACATATTTAAAATAAAACATGGATTCATTCTTGACACTTCCTTGACACTATCAACATATCATGTACCTTTTCCTTGACCTGTGAAAAACATTTCAAAAATCATGGGATGAGCATAAAATGCTTAGTAAGGGATATAAAAATATGTAAAGGAAACATGGGTACATATATACATAAGAATGAGATCATACTTTACCCATAAAACATAAGAACTTTAACATACCTCATCAAATCATGAGTAAATAATAGAAATCATAAGACATAAAGGTAACTTGAGGCATTTATAACATTCTTACGTAGAGAGTAACCCTCTTGGTTACGTTTGGAATACCCATCACATTATATTCCCTAAATCTCTTCGGAGAAACCTTAACGTTTCACTCATTCGCATTTCCCAATGCATTGGAGAGCTATATCGGGCTCACCCGCCCTTAGTTTATCACGGAACCACCCGTCTTCATAATAATGCCCATGAACTTCAACATAATCATATCATATAAAACATGCATAAAGGAAACATAACATCTCCACCTTTCAATCACAAGATATCAATAAAACACATTGATATAAAAACATTATGAAAACCATTTTCAATACCAAAATAAAATAAAAGTAAAACATGGTATTTATTTTTCATTTAAAAAGAAGGTATGGCTTGTAGAGGAAGCCGAAACTCAAATAATTGTCACGACGGCGAAGAAGTTGTTGTTGCCGCATACGTACGACAAAAACATTCCCTTTTGTCGTTTTGTAAAACGCTTCGTATAAAAAAGATTCATTTTGGATAAAAATAAAATTCAAAGGGGTTTATACACCATATAAAAGAAAGTTGTGTATAAAATAAAATATGCCTCAATGAAAGGAGATGAGACGAAGTCCCATACCTCGGGTCCGAATTGACTCGGTCATTCTTTAATCTCCTGAATAATAAACTTGAGTTAATTTTTACTTTTTTAAGAACCTTGTTCATGTTCATTATTCCTTTTATATCACTTATTTCCATGTCATGAACACTATGTAATTATTTAAGTTAATAACGGTCGTTTTAACGATCATTGGTACTTGAGTAAAAAATAATCCCTTTATAATTACAAGTTGTTCATGTATCCATTATATCCAGAATGGTATTCATGATGTAGATATTATATATGTCATATATATCCAGTACATGCCTGCATTTATAATATTACATAATCATTTAGAGGTAAGAAATGAAATGCACCGTTCATGGAGACGGTAAGTCGTACGTACGCATGAACGCTACATTCATTTCTATTTCGTATTTTATAGAATTAAATCATAATGATATAAAGTTATATTATAATTCCAGTATAATATCATATATAATATCATAGTTCCATCCTTTATACGTCCGACATATGGTATTTAACGAATCAAATCACTTTGAGGGGGCGGTAGTCTGCACTTCCTTAAATGAAGATATCGCGTTTACCCATAATGGAAACCATAAAGGTATGCCCAAAATAAAAAATACAGAAGCTTAAAGAAAAAATAAACATATTATATGTCATATATAAATATAGTGACATCTTAATGGCCACCTTTGAAGGTGTTAAAGGAATGTTGAACAATCATCGTTTCGGGAGGCATAAATTCACTATCCACGGAAACAGTATGTTCTTTAAACATTAGATGTAGGTGTGTGTAAGTGTAGCTTGAATCCTTATTATAACAACATCCTAGTATATTGAATATTCTGTAGTTATTACAAAATAAATAAATAAAATGAGTTTATGGGGTTGGAGAAGCAAAAAAAACAAAAGGACTCAAGTGAAGACATTACCTTAAAATCGGGTAACTCCCTTTGGTTTGAGCTCAAAGGCTTCCTTGTGAAGACTTCTTTCCAAAGTGAGGCTTCAAGGAGTAAGAGAGGGAAGTGGAGAGATAAAATGGTCAGGGGTTGGCCGAGCCAAAGGCTTTGGGAGTGTGGGTATGGAGGTAGAGGTGTGGGCCTTTTATAAGAGGAGAGGAGGGGCACTCTTGGAATGTAAAGAAATATTACTTTATTTGAAAATGCGTTTCGGATTTAAATGGTCCCACATTGAAATAATTCGCCGATAAGGTGATACGGGTTCGAAATCCACCGATCCAATAGGTTTTGGACATGTGTAGGTCATAAATTTTACATTATATTTTCATTTTATTTAAATCCTTTATTAATGAGGTAATCCCTACATCATTATGATATCATAAATACTTTTATTTATTTAATGACAAAAAAATTATAAAAAAATACTATGATGTATGAAATCTTTTTATCTTTCCAATTAATATTTATAGTCAAAAATCTGACTTGTATATCCCCATTGAATTTTTTTTTTCGTAAAACATATTATGTTTGTGTCATTTTTACTTTTACATTAAATAAAAAGTAATTTATGTTATTTCCCAAACAAAGTGGCTCAATGGGGTCCCCCAGTTGACCCATGGCTTGTCTTGGTCGGCCATGACACATCCAATAAGGTTAGGACATGTTTCTAGGTTATTTCATATTATTAAAACATTTTTTTTACCTTAAACTACACTAATTACCACTAATCGCAATTAAAAACTTAATAAGTTACTATTCACCAAAAAATTATTTTAATCTCAATGAACCATAGTTTACTTCATAATGACAACCATGTATGTCGGATTTTTGAAATTCAAAACACAAAGGTGGCAAAATTTCATTTAAAGGGAAAATCAGTTTTTATAAGTACCACTTAGTGGTTTCACTATTCATCAAAAATTGTAGTTTTTCAGAAAAATAACAAAAAATCACCCTAAGCTATATGTGATATTCTGAATTCAAAAATGTTGTCTATTTTACAAAATTTAAAACATATAAGTTGAATTATTTAATTTAATAATTAATTCCCGCTGTCAGAGCAAATAGCGTTTTTTTATGAAACAATAAGTATCAAAAGATTGACACTAGTTTATGTCCAATTTCAAAGTGAAATTAATTCCAATGACCACTATTGGATTAAATAGTAAAAATATATTATAATTTCACTTTAAAACCAATTCAAAATATAATTTAATCATATAAATAAATTATATTAAAAAGCAGTTTGGATGTAAAATGTAGTATTCTTCATTATTCATAAAAAATGAACATTGTCAGAAAAATACCAAAAATTTAGACAAAGTAAATTCTGATGTCCCAATCATAAATAATAAGTTTATTTTGACAAACATATCTTATAAAATTTTCAAAAGATAGATTTAAAAATGGTTTTCCATCAAATGGAAGTAAAATAATCTTTTAAAAATATTAGTGTATTCTATGCTTAAAATTGGATTTATTTTCATTTTAAGCCTCTAAAACACTATCTAATTCATTAATAGACATAGATAAAAAATATCTATTATTCATTACTCACTTGGGATGTTACATCCTTCCCCCCTTTATAAAATTGCATCCCCGCAATTTATTTACTTATCGAATAAATGGGGGTACTTATCCCTCATTGCATTTTCAGATTCCCATGTTTCCTCTTCAATCATGTGGTTTTTTCACAAAACCTTTACCTAGTGAAACACCTTATTCCGTAACACATGCTCCATGTGGTCAAGAATCTGGACCGGTTGTTCCTCATAAGATAGGTTCTCTTCCAGCTGAACTACCTCTGGACTCAAAACATGAGATGGATCTGGCATGTACTTCCTTAACATTGAATCATGAAAAACATTGTGTACCTAAGATAAACTCGGAGGTAAAGCCAATTGGTAAGCAACTGATCCAACTCTCTCCATAATTTCATATGGTCCAATGAACCTTGGACTCAGCCTTCCTTTATTACCAAATCGCATCACACTTTTCCGTGGTGATACATTGAGAAAAACATGATCACCTACCTCAAAAGAGAGATCCTTCCTCCTGTTGTTCGCATAACTCTTCTGCATACTCTGAGCTGTTCTCATGTGTTTTTGTATCAGCTGAACTTTTTCTGCCAACTCTTCTACCAATTCTGTCCCATCAACTTTTTTTCACCCACTTCATCCCAGAAATCTGGAGTTCGACACCGCTTCCCACATAATGCCTGAAATGGTGCCATCTGTATACTAGAATGAAAACTGTTATTATATGAAAATTCAACCGAAGAAAGATGTTGGTCCCAACTTCCCTGATAATCCATCGAACAAGCTCGTAGCATATCCTCCAAGGTCTGAGTTGTTCGTTCTAACTGCCCATCTGATTGAGGATGAAAAGATGTACTAAAATTTAATTCAGTACCCAACGACTTCTGAAGGACTTTCCAAAATTTAGAAGTGAACCTAGGATCACGGTCAGAAACAATGGAGAGAGGAACTCCATGTAACCTGACTACCTCTTTAAGATACAAATGGGAAAGTTGATCCAGGGAAAAAGTATCTCATATAGCAAGTAAATGAACAGACTTCATCAAGCGATCAACAATAAACCAGATTGCATTATTACCTCGAGATGTCTTCGTTAATCCCACAACAAAGTCCATGGATATATTCTCCCATTTCCACTCTGGCACCGGTAAAGGCTGAAGCATCCCATTCAGTAACTTTCGCTCTTCTTTAACCAGCTGACAAGTCAAACACTTCATAGTAAAATCAGCAATATCTCTTTTCATTCCATCCCACCAGTAATTCTCCCGAAGATCTCTATACATCTTAGTACTTCCTAGATGAACTGAAAACGGAGAACTATGAGCTTCAC
Source organism: Viscum album (assembly GCA_963277665.1). NCBI lineage: Eukaryota > Viridiplantae > Streptophyta > Magnoliopsida > Santalales > Viscaceae > Viscum > Viscum album. Next base: position 1,541,025,465 of record OY728150.1, read on the forward strand.
ATAACAACTCTCTATTAAACTGTGAAACACAAGGCACATACAATCTCTTCCCAAATCTCAAAATGAAATCATTATCAATGCTGAATTCAGGCAACTTACCTTTCTGAACCAGCTCTACCTTTTTCTGCAACACACTGTCTTGCTTCTGTGCAGCTTGATTTTATCTGATAGAGATGATCTCACTGATACCTGAAACAAAACAGAAGAACTTTCTGCCCCAACAACTTCTATGCCAAAGTACATCAAATCCTTAACCAAAGGATCATGTTCCAAACGCAACATTGCTAATGAAGCATTACTTTTTAGACTCAAAGCATCAGCCTCTTTATTTTCTTTTTCCGGATGGTAATGAATAGTACAATCATAATCCTTGATTAATTCTAGTCATCTCCTTTGTCTCATGTTAAATTCTTTCTGAGTGAATCTATACTTTAAACTTTTGTGATCGGTATATATTTCACACTTTACTCCATACAAATGATGCCTCCAAATTTTTAAAGCAAAAACAATAGCAGCTAATTCCAAATCTTGTGGAGGGTAATTGACCTCATGGGTTTTCAACTGTCGTGAAGCATAAGCAATTACCTGATCATTATGCATTAGGGCGCAACCAAGTCCTTTCAATGAAGCATAACTATATATAACAAACTCACCATTCCTGGAAGGTAGTGCCAAAACTGGAGCATTCACCAATCTTCTTTTCAATTCCTGAAAACAATCATCACATTCGTTTTTCTAGAGAAACTTAACACCATTCTAAGTTAGCTTAGTCATTGGACTAGATAATCATGAAAAATTTCTAACAAACCTTCGATAATAGCCTGCCAAATCAAGGAAGCTACGAATCTCAGTTACATTTGTGGGTCCTGACCATTCTTCCAAAACTTTTGTTTATGCAGGATCAACAGTTGTTCCATCTTTAGAAACAATATGACCATGGAAAGAAATTGGTTGCAACCAAAACTCACACTTGCTGAATTTTCCATAAGGTTTCTTTTCTTTTAATGTTTGCAAGATAACCCTTAAATGTCTTTCATCCTCCTCTTTACTTTTAGAAAACACCAAAATATCATCAATGAAAACAATCACAAACTTATCCAAGAACTCATGGAAAATTCAATTCATTAAGTCCATGAATACAGAAGGTGCATTTTATTGCCCAAAAGGCATTACTACAAATTCTTAATGGCCATATCTTGTATGGAACGTGGTCTTCAGAATATCTTCCTCCTTTACCTTCACCTGATGGTACCCCGATCTCAGGTAAATCTTTGAAAAAAACTGAGCTCCCTAGAGCTGATCAAACAAATCATCGATATGAGGCAAAGGATATTTGTTCTTAACAGTGATATTATTCAAGGCCCTATAATCAATTCAAAGTCTCATAGAACCATCTTTCATTTTAACAAATAAAACAGGAGCACCCCATGGTGATGTACTGGGTCGAATGAAACCTTTCTCTAATAAATCTTGCAATTGCTCCTTCAACTCTAAATGTTCAATTTGAGCCATTCGATAAGGGGGTTTTGAAATTGTCTTAGCATCAAGAACTAAGTCAACATTAAAATCAACTTCCCGATATGGTATTATTCCAGGAAACTCATCAGAAAAAACATCAGGATACTCATTTACCACTGTCACATCATTAATCTGAACAGTTCCTTTATTTTCAACGATGTGTTCAAGATATCATTTATTTCCATCTTTTACAAGTTTCTAGGCCTCTTGATAAGTTATCAACAGTAAGGGTTCATTCGTGTACAAAAATTGAAAGTCTTTCTGAAAATAAACTTCATTATATCTACAGTCAATCTTAGCATGGTAAATAGAGAGCCAATCCATACCCTGGATAACATCAAACTCTACGAGAGGTAGAACAATAAGGGTTGCAGGTAGGTTCTTTCCACAGATAAGGATAGGAAGATTCATATAAATTATTTTTTCCTCAAAATTTCCCCCAGGTGTTTTTACCATAAGTTCAGGAGTCATTTCTAGAGATGGTATTCTCATTTTACTAGAAACGTTTTCATAGATGAAACAAATTGTAGACCTCGAATCAAACAACACACTGGCATAATCTGAAAAAAAAAACAAAGTACCTGATACAACTTCATTTGATGGCCTGACATCTGCTGAAGTAGTTGCCAAGGATTTCACCACCCCTTTCTACTTGTAGTCTAACTGCTTCCCATCACTCAAGCTCTTTGTAGGACACTCATTTTCATAGTGACCCATCTCATTGCACTTATAACATTTCACTAACTGTAAATCAAATTGGGTCTTACCATCACCCTGATCTTTATCAGTGCAATCAGGAGCATTATGTCCCATCTTACAACATCGGTATCACTTTCCAGAGTTCAGAAGACATTCCCCAGCATGCCTTTTGCCACATTTATCACAAACTAGAAACTTAGTTTTCTTACCATCAGACTTTTTTGAAGAATTCTTACCTTTCTCCTGCCACCTCGGTCTCTTCTTCTGCTAGATGTTATAGAACACTTGGTCATCGGAAAACTCCATTTCCACCTTCTCAGCACATCGAACAAGCTTTTCATAACTTTTAAACTCATGAGAAGCTAATGCCCTTCGATATTTTGGCTTTAATTTCGAGTAAAAACGATTGATTTTACTATCAAGGTCTCGGATAAAATTTGGAGCATACCTTGCCAATCGAGTGAACCTTTCTTCATAGGTAGCCACTGAGTCTTCCTCTTGCCTCAATTCCAAGAATTTATTTTCCATCCTAAGTCGAACAGCCTTAGGAAAATACTTCTCAAGAAACATACCTTTGAATTCATCCCAGTCGAGAGCATCAATCTCATTAGCGTCCCTGATATTTTTAAACATTAACCACCACTGATCTGCCTCACCCTCCAAATGGTAAATAGCAAGACTAACCTTTTGATTGTCTGAACACCCCATGACATCGAAAATCTTATCCAGTGCTTTAATCCTTCCTTCAGCTAACACAGGGTCAAATGATCCTCTGAATGATGGGGGATGTTGCCTCATGAAATGTTCCACCACTGACATGTTCCTCTGCGGTTGATCTGGCTGATCTCGTGCATGGATTCCACCACCATTTATAGCCCGAGTCAACTGTGCCATCACTGCAACAAACTATTCAGTTCCAATTCCGACCATCTCGGGATGCTGATTCGGAAGGTTGGTTCCTTCTGTATGCCTTCCTAGCACTGATTCCCTGTTTCCTCGGCGGAAAACCATTCTGAACAAACATGTATTAGATGAAGCAACATGGTAATCTTCAAATGCTATATCATTTCAAAAAAAATTAGATAATAATTTAATAGAATTCTAACTCCTAATGTTATTTAAACCGACCTCTGATACCAACTATAAGGCCCCAGCCATAAACCTTACTTAATCTTGAGTTATTATAAGATTACACATTGAGGATCTTTTCGGGATTAGTGTTTTGGAGAATTAGATCATAAAACATGCATTACATTCCACATATAAACAAAGTGGTTACATAAAGATAGTATTCTTCATTCCCATCAATGGAAACATATTTAATATAAAACATGGATTCTTTCGTGACACTTCCTTATCACTATCATCATATCATGTACCTTTCCCTTGACCTGTGAAAAACATTTCAAAAAACATGGGATGAGCATAAAAAGCTCAGTAAGGGATATAAAAATATGGAAATGAAACATGGGTACATATATACATAAGAATGAGATCATACTTTACCCATAAAACATAAGCACTTTAACATACCTCATGAAATCATGAGTAACTCATAGAAATCATAAGACATAAAGGTAACTTGAGTCATTCATAACAGTCTTACGTAGGGAGTAACCCTCTTGGTTACGTTTGGAATACCCATCACAGTATATTCCCTAAATATCTTCAGAGAAACCTTAACGTTTCATTAATTAACGTTACCCAATACATTGGAGAGCTATATCGGGCTCACCCACCCTTAGTTTATCACGGAACCACCCGTCTTCATAATAATGCCCAAGAACCTCAACATAATCGTATCACATAAAACATGCATAAAGGAAACATAACATTTACCCAATTAAATCATAAGATATCAATACAAAACATTGATATAAAAACATTATGAAAACCATTTTCAATACCAAAATAAATGAAAAGTAAAACATGGTATTTATTTTTCTTTTAAAAAGAAGGTATGACTTGTAGAGGAAGTCGAAACTCAAATAATGGTCACGGCGGCGGAGAAGTCGTTGTCGCCTCATACATACGACAAAAACATTCCCTTTTGTCATTTTGTAAAATTCTTTGTATAAAAATGATTCCTTTTGGATAAACGTAAAAGTCAAAGGGGTTTATACACCATATAAAAGAAAGTTGTGTATAAAATAAAATATGCCTCAATGAAAGGAGATTGAGACGAAGTCCCATACCTCGGGTCCGACTTGAATCCGTCGTTCTTTAATCTCCTGAATAATAAACTTGAGATAATTTCTACTTGTTTAAGAACCTTTTTCATGTTCATTATTCCTTTTATATCACTTATTGTCATGTCCTGAACACTATGTAATTATTTAAGTTAATAACGGTCATTTTAACGATCATTGGTACTTGAGTCAAAAATAAGCCCTTTATAATTACAAGTTGTTCATGTATCCATTATATCTAGAATGGTATTCATGATGTAGATATTATATATGTCATATATATTCAGTACATTCCTACAGTTATAATATTACATAATCATTTAGAGGTAATAAATGAAATGCATCGTTCATGGAGACGGTAAGTCTTACGTACGCATGAACGCTACTTTCATTTCTATTTCGTATTTTATAGAATAGAATCATAATGATATAAAGGTATATTATAATTCCACTATAATATCATATATAATATCATATTTCCTTCCTTTATACGTCCCACATATGGTATTTAATGAATCAAATCACTTTGAGGGGGCGGTAGTCCGCACTTCCTTAAATGAAGATATCGCGTTTACCCATAATGGAAACCATAAAGGTATGCCCAAAATGAAAAATACAGAAGCTTAAGGAAAACATAAACATATTATATATCATATATAAATATAGTGAAATTTTAATGTCCACCTTTGAAGGTGCTAAAGGAATGTTGAACAATCATCGTTTCGGGGGGCATAAATTCACCATCCACGGAAATAGTATGTTCTTTAACCATTAGATGTAGGTGTGAGCAAGTGTAGCTTGAATACTTATTATAAAAACATCATAGTATATTGAAGATACTGTAGTTGTTACAAAATAAATAAATAAAAAGAGTTTAGGGGGTTGGAGAAGCAAAATAAAACAAAAGGACTCAAGTGAAGACATTACCTTAAAATCGGGTAACTCCCTTTGGTTTGAGCTGAAAGGCTTCCTTGGGAAGACTTCTTCCCAAAGTGAGGCTTCAAGGAGTAAGAGAGGGAAGTGTAGAGACAAAATGGGAAGGGGTTGGCCGAGCCAAAGGCTTTGGGAGTGTGGGTAAGGAGGTAGAGGTGGGGGCCTTTTATAAGAGGAGAAGAGGGGCACTCTTGGAAAGTAAAGAAATAATACTTTATCTGAAAATGATTTTCGGATTTAAATGGTCCCACATTGAAATAATTCTAGGATAATGTGATAAGGGTTCTAAATCCGCCCATACAATAGGTTTTGGACATGTGTAGGTTATAGATTTTACATTATCTTTTCATTTTATTTAAATCATTTTTTAATGAGGTAATCGCTACATCATTATGATGTCATAAATAAATTTATTTATTTTTTGACAAAAAATTTATAACAAAACTACTATGATGTAGGAAATATTTTTATCTTTCCAATTAATATTTATAGTCAAAAATCTGACTTGTATAACCCCATTTAAAAATTGTTTTCGTAAAACATATTATGTTTATGTCATTTTTACTTTTACATTAAATAAAATGTTATTTATGTCATTCCCCATCCAAAGGGGCTCCATGGGGTCCCCAAGTTGACCCATGGCTTTTCTTTGTCGTCAATTACACATACAATAAGGTTAGGACATGTGTCTAGGTCATTTCATATTATTAAAACATTATTTTTACCTTAAACTACACTAATTACCACTAATCGCGATTAAAAACTTAATAAGTTACTATTCACCAAAAAATTATTTTAATCTCATTGAACCACAGTTTACTTATTAATGACATCCATGTATTTCGGATTTTTGATATTCAAAACACAAAGGTGGAAAAATATCATTTAAATGGAAATTCAGTTTTTATAAGTACCACTTAGTGGTTTCACTATTAATCAAAAATTGAAGTTTTTCAGAAAAATACCAAAAATTCACCCTAAGCTATATTTGATATTCTGAATTAAAAAATGTTGTCTATTTTAAAAAATTCAAAACATATAAGTTGATTAATTAATTTAATAATTAATTCCCGCTATCAGGGAAAATAGCGTGTTTTTATGAAATAATAAGTATCAAAAGATTGACACTAGTTTAAGTCCAATTTCAAAGTGAAATTAATTCCAATGACCACTATTGGATTAAATGTTAAAAATATATTATAATTTAACTTTAAAACCAATTCAAAAGATAATATAATCATATAAATAAATTAGATTAAAAAGCAGTTTTGATGTAAAATGCAGTATTTTTCACTATTCCTAAAAAAATGAACATTGTCAGAAAAATACCAAAAACTTCACACAAAGTAAATTTTGATGTCCCAATAATAAAGAATAAGTTTATTTTGACAAACATAGTTTATAAAATTGTCAAAATATAGATTTAAAAATGGTTTTCCATCAAATGGCAGTAAAACAATCTTTTATAAATATTAGTGTATTCCTTGCTTAAGATTGGATTTATTCTCATTTTAAGCCTCTAAAACACTATATAATTCATTAATAGACATAAATAAAAAATATCAATTATTAATTACTCACTTGGGATTTTACATATTGATTCGTAATTTCATTTGGACTGGATCTGTTTATGAAAGAAATCATCTTACAGTTGCTTCGAGTGATTGTATTAGGCCTGTTGACATGGGAGGTATGGGGCTCAAAGATATTAATATTGTTTATGAATCTCTAATTCAGAAGTTTACTTGGTCTCTTTTGAATTCTAATTATTTCTCTCTAGAATTCTTGTGCAGTAAACATGGGTTCAAGCTTTTAAATGGTTATTCTTTTTATGTCCCTTCTTCGATTGGGTCTTCCATCAACCATGCTTATCTTAACATTTCCCAATTCTCAAAATGGGTGGTTTGTAGAAACTCCACCTTGAATTATTGGAAGACTATTTTTTTATCTTCTGTTATTGATGATGTTATTGAAATTCCTCATTATTTGAAGGATCCTCTATTTCTGAATTTATTAATACTATCATTGCTCAAGAGCTTATTCCTGGTCCGTTGAAGATATAATTGGATTGTTATCATTACACTGCTATGGATACTATGATTTTCCTGCTTAATGATCATGGATCCTTTAGCACTAAAGATGATTGTGGATCTATGTGTGCTACTCTGTTTCTGTCCCCTTCTTGGTTGTTGATGTTTCACACTACCTTTATTCCTCAAGCCCATCATTTGTTAATGTGGAAGACTTGGAAGTGTAGGATTCCTTTGAAATGGATTTGGCAGAAGGCTGGGTTTTCTCTTGCACCTATTTTCCTCTTTTGTCTCCTTGCGGATGAAAATGTTGATCATTTATTCATCTCCTGTAAATTTTTATCTTGTCTATAGAGGTACTTGCATGGAGTTTTTGGATCCTAATTGAAGTTGGACGGTTTTGGCAGCTTATGGTGTCTGTGTATTAGGTTGATTGCAGTACTCGGGTGAAACCCTTTGCTTCTCTCTACTATTTCAGTGATTGTTTATTTTATTTGGCGGGCCCGGAATGCTCTTTATTTCAAGAACAAAATTAAACCCACTTATTTTGGCATTCAATAGATTTATATTGGTGTTATGGCAGCTGCTCGGGCTGGCATTGGTGTTATGTGGAATGGTGTTTCTGATCTGGTGATCTTCAGGTCCCTTGGGATTTCTGGTAAATGCAAACAACCCCATGTGATGAAGAATATTCAGTGGATACCACCGATTTCTTAGTGTCCGAAGGTTAATGTTTATAGGGAGGCCTCAGGTGCACTAGGACCTTTGGGCAGTGGTGGAATCTTTTGCACTTACATAGGGTTTTTAAAAGGTGGTTTCTATGATTTTCTTTTAAGTTCTTTGGCAATTGAGCCTGTGTTATGGGCTATGCTTAATGTTGCCTGGTATGATTATTATTATGGCTGGACGGTTTTATGGCTGGAATCTGACTCTACTTTGGAGATTGACATCGTTAGAAACCAATCAAGGAATGTTCAATGGAGAATGTTTCAGATTGGGATGAATGTCTCAAGCTTATGGATCAATGTTGTTTGGTTGTCACTCATGTTTATAGGTAGGTGAATTGGGTTACTGATTCTCTTTCTAAACAGGCCATTGAAGAGTTTAGTTATTTTTTGTCTTTTGGAACACAAACATTATGTTGTGATTTGGTGGCTGCGGATGCGTGGGGTGATGTGTACATGTGATTTTGTTAGCCCCCATTTTTCTTCACTCTTGATGTCTTTATTATTTTTTAATAAATTTTTTTGGGAAAAGGCTTTTCACCTGTTTATGAGCTTTCTAGTATTATGTATCTTTGAAACTATTTTTCATTTTAGGTGATTAATAATTATAAAACATATGGGTGGGTATGTGACAAACCAATAATTCATTTTTTATTAAAGTTGATGATATGTTTATTCAAAATATGAACTGGGTAAACCAATTAGGTTTCTCTTAAGTGGCAATGGAAATATAATATAATGGTTACACTAAGATTAATTTTTCTTGTTAATCCATTAGTTTCTATGATTATTACTACATGGAAATATATTGATGTTAATAGTGAAGGTCTCTCATGAGTAGTTGTTCTGGTTAGTCAATATTTAATTAGGATGGTTATTCAATTTCTAAGATTTAAAAGTATAACTTTTGGGATATGTTTCCATATTATTTGAAAATTTTAAAACAAAATATTATGATTTTATTTTACAATAAAAATTTCATGTGAAATGTTTTATGAAAAGTGTTTTACAGTGAATATGATTTATATGGTAATAGATAGGTATATTTTGGTTTTATCTTTGTTTTTTGAAAAATGAGTTGTTTTGTAAGTATTCACGGTATCATGGTATATTTTTTTATTTTTATATACCATTTGAAGAATATTTTTATCATCCCAATTTTTAAAATGTTTTTCAAATGGCTTAATGATTGTTGATTCAATAAAAGAATCCATGTATAAATTTATGATGTTTTTTCATGAAAATAAAACATGTTTTAATTTAATGGTTTTATATTGTAGAGAAAACTATACTAAGTAGACATGTCCACCATGTAATTTTTTTGGTTTATTGTATAAGAATAATTACATAATTCTATAAAACACCAAAAAATAATTATTTTTGATTTCAACAAAATTCATTCTAGAATAAATTACTTGATTATGATGTATTTAATTCTAAGACATGATAATGGGTATCGGAGTAAGGGTTTAAAATATTATAGATTAGGTTTCTTTATATAAGGTTACCTTATGGGTTGTTGATTCCCTTGTGGGATTAAAATTTTAATATTGATTATATGTTAAATTAATTAGGAATAAAATTCTTCTTTAATGTCATGTATTTTTAAAATATTAATATTATTTTTTGATATTGGATTGTGAAGGGTAATTGACTGAGGTATAATGTATTTCAAGGTCAACGTATTATGGTGTTTTGAAGGATATGATCATTAAAATGTACATTTTCATTTTAACATAAAATAATTTATATCATGTTTAAATGATGTTTTTTTCCAAATATTTAATACCAATCATCAATATTAAATATAAATGTTCTCACATAGCATTATTATTCTTACCATATTATTTAATCAACACTAACATGGAATTAAAATGTTATAATGATTTTGAATTATTTATAAACATTCAAATCACTATTAAATTACTATATAATAATGAAAATAAATTTTCTTTTATCTAAATGATATATGGATCATGGAGACCCATTTATCAGACTTCAAAATATCAATTTATCAATCCAATTTTATAAGGTAAATACCACTACTAACTTGACAATTTAGTTTCTATATATTAAAGAGGGTATTAACAATATAAAGAAAAACCCTAATGTTTGGATTTATGTAATGATTTTTATTATTTTATGAATAATTTGAAACATTGGGGGTTAATAAAAATAAATAAAAATGATATATTCTATATCATTATTTATAAAAATAAAATATTGAAAAATATGACAATATATCATTGATAGAGTTTTACGAACGAAGTATTGTAAAGGTTGCCTTTATATTTGATATTCTGATATATAAAAAACAACATGAATATTGTGAAACACCTAATGGGTATTCTATTGCTATATTTTTTAAATATGAAGAAATATATATTAGATGGAAGTGATACCTTATAACTTTTTCGAAATGATATATGATAATTTTTGGGAGATATTTATTGATTTTTGATAAATGTTTGAGGTACATGTACCTATTATGATTATCATGTAAAAAATGTTATATGAGGAAGAATGAATTTAATTTTTGTTTATATTTGTCTAAAAAGATGGATAATAATTATGGATAAAATGTTCATTGATTATGGGGTAGTTATAGGTTATTACATTTTTTACTTATGTATGATGAAAGGTATGACATAACCATTGAGGTTAAAATATTATTTAATTTTGAATATATTAATGTTGTTTTTGAGGTTGTTTCTCACATTTTTGGGAATTATAAAATTATTATACTAATATAGTTTTAGAAAGAGGCAAACCCACTAGTAAGTAAATAACCCTTAGATCCTCACAATGTCACAGGGATTAAACCCACAACTGAAGGGAAATAAGGGTGCATTGACTGCCACAGACCTACGTGATTTCCTACAAAGTACACCAATGTATTTAATTATTTAAATTATATAATAGATAATGGATATGCGGATTTTTGGATCATGTGTTTGATAATATATATAATCATAGAACTAGAAATTCATTTGGTCATTATTCTATTAATTTATCTTGGAAGAATATAAGTACAATTGTTGGGAGAATTATTAGATTAGAGTAAAAATACTTTAATATTATTTTTTGGATAAATAAATGAAAAATTATTTTATGTAAGATTTTTTTACTTTATGGTGACTTTATGGTTAGTCAAGATATTTATATAAATGATTATAATGTCTTGGAGATTATGTGATTAAGTAAAATACCCTTATACTTCGAGATAATAATAATAATTGATGTTATTTGGATATAAATATGAAAAATATCATGTAAACTATGTGATAAATTCTTTTTTATCTATGTGTTTAAATTTTTTACAGAATAGTTTTCGGAATTAAAATAAATTTATTATTGATCTATGTTAAACTTTGGGTTTTAATATTTTAATATGAAGATTAATTTATTTTTTCTTACCTTAAATGTTTATTCATTTTTTGAATGGTCTAAACTTGTGATAATCATTTCATATTTGGTTAACTTGAATTGATCAAGGGAATAAATTTATCTTTGGGATTAATATAATCTTATTCGAGTTTGTTAGGAATAAAAGACCCATATAGAATACTCATTTTTGGGTAAGAAAATGATATTGTGGTGGGAATATAATAAAAGATTAAATTATATATTTCTTGTAATTATATTTCCATATATTAGAATTCTAGTTAGTAAAGGAATTCATAAAATTTTAGAAAAATGGGTTTTATAAAAAACATAATTTTATTACCTTCATTTCTAATAAATCGATGGTATGTTCACCCATTATAGATTTATGATTTTCTAGTCATCGATTGTCTCTGATACATGTTTTCAAACTCTCAATATTTTACCCTGGGAGTTAAATGATCTATTTAATGCTAATGATTTCAAATCCTACCATTGGTTTACATCATGAAAACCGAGTTATGTCTTATCAAATATTACAATCATAATTATCTTTTATCCCTTTTTATATAGATGTATAATGATCATTATTTATAGTGTAGAATTCTATAAAATGTATTTCGAAATATAGACCCCTGGTTTTTGATATTGTGTTCAAATTATGAGGAACAAATTCTTAATGGGGGGTGGGGATATAATATCATGGGATTTTGAAAAGAAATGTTTTTTTAATTGCGTAAAATATACACAACATTGATAAAAAAACGAAATAGTATTATTTAAATGTAACTATTATAACCTGGATATTAAATTGGAAGGTATGTATATGAATAAATGACTTATTAAATAAATATAAATATTATAATCAATATAAATTAATTGGTAAATGTTTAGAAAACAATTACTTACTTTTTGTAATGACATTTTATTCTTCAAATATATTTTTTCATCAAGAATCAGGTTTCAATATTTTTATTAGTGAATATTAAAATTTAAATAAATAAAATATTAGAAAAAATATTTTTAAAATTTAATTTATTTTTCAATTGATCATGGTAAAATAATATTAACATGATTTTTTAGGAATTTTTTTAAAATAATTTTTTTCAATGAATATTGAAAAAAAGATTTTTATATAAAAGGATTTTTTTATTTACAAAATAAAATAATTTTGTTAATTTGTTTTAAAATTAAATTAGTTAAATTTTATTCTAAATAATTCAATTATGGATTTCAATTGAATTTTATAATTAAATTTATTATAATCACATTTCATTTTTAAAAGTGTATTTTTCTATGAAACTATTTTTAATTGAATTTTTCTATTTTAATATAAATTCTTCCAATTATGTATTCTGAATTTTGTTAAATATATAAATATTTTTAGTTTTGAGTTCTATAATATGAAAATATGTCCCTTTCATAGTGATTATGAATTGTAACAATAGTTAATTTTGATGACCTGATAAAGGGTAAATCATTTATATTTTGTGAAAAAATAAAAATATGAGGGAAATAAAAAGACTCTAACACTTTAAATAATTATATTTTATGAGTTCATTTCATACATACTCAATAATGATTCATTCAAATGTAATTTCTTCCATTTTTAGGAGAATTAATACTTTACTTGATTTCAGTTAATATAAAGTAACAAAATATTACCCTCTTGTTTATAATATCAAAAATATTTTTATCATAGGGTTACACAAAGGATTTTCCACGTTCTCAAATTTATTTTTAATGTTAAAATATTTATCTAAATCATGGAAATTTATTTTTCATGTTTAATTAATAAAATTGTTTCTTAAATTTATTCACATTGCTAATACAATAATTATTTATTTAATGGAAAAGTGAAATAAATTGTATTCAATATATTTAATTTTTTACAATTTGGGATAATTAATGTGATTCATGAATTTCATAGATGAAAATAAATTGATTGATATGTGTTAATATAATTGGTTTGAATTAAAAGTGATTTCTTGATATTATTAATTTTCTTGTTCGGGCTATTTCTAAAAATTAACATTATTGGTATTTTGTAAAAAATAATATTCTATAAATAATAAAAAATTATTAAAAATAACATATTTTGAAAATATATTAATAATTTTTTAATAATATTAAACGGGGTCTATTTATGTTCTTTTTACTATTTCTAGTAATTATCTTGAACCTAATGTGTAAAAAACCTTATTGACATGATAAATGTGAAATGGATTAATAAGAGTCATAAACAAATGATAAGGGAAAAATATTCCAAAAATGATTAAATTAATTGGATGAGATTATTTATTCCCATAATTATGTTATAATATAAATAAATTATTTTGTATGTATTTGGAGAAGAATATAAATTTATATTAATTTAATATTTTTAAAAAATATAAGAGTGCCTTCCCCACCTCTAATAAAAGGGAAAATATTATCATAATTTATGAACTATTAAAAAACATTTTGGTTTTTCCAATAACTAAACAAAATAATTTCTATATTACCTCACATAATTATATAGGCCTTTTATTAGCATAATTATAAGCCTATAGTACTTAAGTCACTAAACAAAGGATGTTTTTCTGAAGACAAGATATTTTTTTACCAAATGTTTATATTTTTTACTTACAATTACTAAAAATAAAATTCAACCATGATAATTTATTAAAACCTATCCTACATATAATTATATGTTATTATATTAATTTCATGACCTATATGTTCCTCATTTTTTATCAAATGAGAAATGAATCCATCATTCGTGTGTATGACAGAATACCGCCTCGCTAATTGATGTTATTAATTTTACACCATCGTCTCTCAAGAATTTCTATAATGATGTAGTGGATTTTTATATATGATATTAATAAATTTAATTTAATTACTAAAATATAATATTCCATGTTGTTTTATACCATTTCATTCACTGAAAAAATGATAACATCGTTCATGTGTACGTGTTGACCACCACCTCTAGAAAGCGATGTGATTCATTTTTCATATCCAAACCACATGGATGACATATATAAGTATATTTTAAGATGAAACATTATTTAGATAATATTAAGATAACTATTTATAGAAAAAATAATACATGATATCTTTCCACAATAATCCAGGACAATTGGGAATATTACTAATGCGTACATTTGAGCTACCGTCTCCATTACTGTAATGTGGTTAATTATTGCTAACAATATATTATGGTTTGATTGAAATGAATAATTTCATTATATAAATAATTTTTATTTCAGGATAATTATTCTATATATGATTTAACATTTAATTTATCTTCCATTTTGACATAATAATTATATTTTGGACTTGTGAAATGAATATCTTCAAATCGTCTTATAAGAATTTAAATAAAAAAATAAAAAAATTATGTTTAAATAAAAATATATGGAATAATATAAATAAAGTTTTTTAATAACAATGTAAATAATTAACCTATTTTTATTACATAGGACAAGAATGAACAAATGTTACGAATCAGATTCGAGGAAGGGAACTTTCTTTTATAAATTATATTTTACTGTTCCCAGTAAAATACACCATTAAATCCATATCAATATTAAATAAAATCATTTTAATGATTTATTTTAGTAATATATTGTTATTTGTTGAATATACTTTTATACATGTTGACTATTTACAAAAAAATTAATATATTATTGTATTTATCTTCCAAACAAGGTACTTTAGGTCTATTAAAAAAACAATGGATGTAATGTTTTTTACTCATATGGTATGAGATTTTTATAACACCATCATGAAAAAAATTCTCTAAAGAATAATTTACATGTTTTCTATAATATTTTAATGGAAAATTTTTTCCTCTTTAATTTAATATATTTTGGATTGCATTTATTTTAAATAGAGAATTTATTTTTCTCATGATGTTTTTTAAGATGAATGATTTTATGTATCAATTTAAGTTTCATAGGAATTGTCTATGATTACTGTTGGTTTAACTATAAAATAATGAGACTTTTTTATATGATACCCCACTATTTCATTGGGAATGGAATCCAAATGTATGTTTTTTCCCAAAATGAGATAGGGTAAACCGATTAGGTATCTCCAAAGAGATAATCTGAATATACTGCATTGAAAATTCATATATTAACTATAATGGTTTATCCATGAGTAGCTATTATGGATAATCCATGGTAATTTGTGTGGTTAACCATGAGGTTCTTTCATGAGTATTTATAATGGTTACTCAGTATTTAAATCTTATGGTAATTCTATATCAACAAATAAAATTAATATCAAAGTGAAAGAGTTTCCAAGTGATCTTCAATTTTATAAAGAATCATTTTGAGACTATATTTCCTTTAATATTTCAAATTAAATGATTCATGAAATTTCATGGGAATACAATTTGATTTCATGGTTTGAAATTATTTTTGTGAGGATATTTATTATATTAAAAATAGAATATTTTTTTATGAATTCAGTAATTGATGATATCATTCATTAATTTTTTTCCAATAATGAGATATTTGTGATCATCGCATGTTTTAAAAATGTATTTCATTGAGTTGAAGGATTGTATAGGGAAATTAATATTCCATTTAAAAGGTCTAGGGGAGTTAAAATAATAAATCATGTTTTATTTTAATGTTTGTATTTTTTTAGAATAATAGATATATAGTATAAGTATCATCATTGAAATATATGGCTATGTTATGTATAAATTGTGACATAATAATATAATAATATAATCCAAAAATATATTTGGGGACCAAGGTATGTTAAATATATTGTAAAAAAACATATTATGTGACATTTAATGTTGGACCCTTACACTAATATAAAATATTTAGAATATTTTATTAGAATATTTTTCTAAAAGTGTTAAATTTTAATTTTATTATATGGGTGAAAAACAGATTAATTTACTTTATATACAAATGTATTTTGATGTTTAAAATGAATTATTTTTATTAATTACCATTTATTAATAATTATTAAAATAAAATTTATGTTTTAATATATACTATATATAAATTTCATTTTATTTAATATTCCAAATCAATTAAATTGACTAGTTTAAATAAAAATATTTAATAAATTATTTCAAAAAAAAATTATGTATACCCTTGAAATGTATTCCTCTAAAAATATGTTATTTTGGTGGAAGAAATAAAATATATTCCCATGAAAACACAAACATGTTTTACTCAAAGAAATCATTTAAAATCCATATCACTCATAGATAACACATAAAAGATTCTTCAGATAATATTATAATTGTCTTCATTATAAATAGAATAACCATTCTTGATAATGAAATAACCATACACCTGACTTCCATACCCAATTCATTTTGGGGATATCATGGACAGAACGATAATTTTTTAAGCATTATACCAAACATGATTTTTTGTTAACACAACAAACCATCATAAGTTTTACGAACCAAAAAAAATCATATCACATAAAATCTTGAAATTTTTAACATGGCACTCATATAATATCATTTTAACTTTTAAAAAAGAGTTCAAGTTAAAAAAATAATCCATCAATTTCCAAAAAAAATACTCTGAAAATGAAATAGTGTTTTTTCTAACAATTAAACACATGTAGGATTTTTGATGAATCCAAATAAAAAATAAATTCCATGTGAAATAAAAAGTATATTTATTTTGACTTCTATAATGAAATTCAAATACTATATATATAAAACGAAAAAGATTAATCATCAAAAAACCTTGAATGAAATTAAAAATAGAAATTATTTTTTACAATCCTTATATATCTATGTGAAGAATCATGTAATGTAATAGCATTAATATTAACATGGAGGAAGATAATTTGAAATTAAATATTTAATCATTTGAAAATATATTTTTAAATCAAAGTATCTAATTACAAATTGAATCATTTGAATAATAATCCTCATGAAATAATAACATTTAAAAACCATTAAATAACATGAAAATTGATAAATTATAGATAAGATACATCAAAGGGAATTTATATACACCTCATGAAAGAAGGTTAATGTATAACATGAAATTATTCCTCAACAAAAAAAGATTGAGTTGAAGTCACTTACCTTTAGTCTTCTATGTCTCATGTGTATTTGTGTTACAAAATTAAAAAATATTTAAATTATTTATTTTATTGATAAAATATTTCAAGTTCATTATTAATTTTATTTCACTTATTAAAATTTTATATACAACAACTTAATCAATTATTTTTACATCGGATGTTTTGACCAGATTTAATATATGTATTTAAAATAATTTGGTTGTATAAATATGGTCAATGATATCATTATTTAAACATATCCAATATAATATTCTTATAAAAATTATCATATATATACAAAAATAATACTTTTTAATTATTTGATGACACTTTTTTATGGAAAATTAACTAATGTTAAGATCAAATAAATGATTTCCCATAAAAACATATGATTAAAATTTTCATTTTCCAATGATCATTACTGAAATAATTCATGAAATAATATATATTTCTATAATTATAATTATATAATAAATTAATTAATATTTAATTATATTTAATTATACATATCATTATTACGATTTAATATGAATCAAATTGCTTTGAGGAGGAGGTAGACCACACATCCATGAATAACATTATCACTTTTTCAATCTCTGAAATGCTAAGAAGAAAATGGTACATTATATTTATTTTAAGATAAAAATGTAATTAACATCATATATTTTTCATTTATATAAAATCGTTTTATTATAACCATCATTAATACATTCAATTTATTGTGTTAATGAATCCCATCACTTTTAGGATGCAGTAGTCTAGACATCCACGAATAATGTTATCATATTCCCATAAAATTGAAAGCACGAATGTATGTGTTATATAATAATAAAATAAAATAAATACATAATAATTAAACTAAATATCATATGAAATAATATTTACATCATTATTAGAAACATTCAAATTTGGTAATGGAAGAATGAACCACATTAGTTCACTATGTGGTAGTCTTCAATACACAAGAACGATGACTACGCATCGCATTTGTTGAATGTTTGTGTAATTTTAGGTCAATAAATTATTATAATAAAAAATAATTTTACTTACTATATTTTGGTTAAAATATAATAATGATATAAAATTAAATTTAGGGGTTTGATTAATAAATGAAATAAAATTTCTCATCGATGAATGTTACCTCTTCTTCAAGTTACTACTTTTTTGTTTTCACTAAAATACTTACTTAGATGGATATATACCCATTATAAGTATTATAAAACAAGGGGAGATATTTAAAAAAGGAATTTTGATAGGTATTGTCTAATTCAAATTTATTGAGAGGTATTAATATATAAGGATATGTGGTGGCCTTTTATTAGTGGGAGAAAAGACATACATGGAATTTTTTAAAATATGTTAGACAAAACCAATTTTTTACAAAAATATAATAATATTATATAATAGAAAACATATATAATAGTTATTTAAATTTAAAAATAGGTCAATCAAATGGGATTTGAAAATTTTTCTTGTTCAGTTGACCCCTTAATATTAATGTTTAACCCCTAGGTAAACTCGTTATTACCTTAATCATAGTAATTATTTTTAATTTCTTTCAGTAATATGTTTTTCTCTAAAAAATAATTTGACCCTATTGTAAATTATAATTTTTTATTATTCAAAATATTAAATACAGTTTGAATAAATAAATTATTATAAGTGGATGAAATTATTTTTAAAATAATACTACAAACGGGATGAAACAACAAGTTTTGTAATAAAAATGTTTAGCTGTTAAAAATGTATTAATATACCATTTCACCTTGAAATTGATTATAATAATCTAAATTGTATTGATTGAAGTATATTTGAACTATGAAATCTCTAAAACTAGATGGTAATATAATTTAACTATATAAATTGTTAGATGAAATTGTAGATTTCAAATAAAATTCAGTACTTTTCACAATAGATCTAAAAATAAAAAATATTATAAAAAAATATTCAAAATGTAAATTTTAATATAAATATTCCAAACATAAGTCTATTATTTAAAATAAAAAAATATAAAACTATGATAATTTAGTATTAAAATAAGTTCTGCATTAAAATATTATAAAACATTTTAAAAAAAATACAATATTTAAACATAAAACTGGATTTATTATTATATTATTCCAATCAAATATATTTGATGATTATATAAATATTTTAAAATTTTGTGTTTATATAATATATTCAATCCTATAAGAACCCTCAAATATAATTTATATCCAAATAAATAAATTTCAAATAATAACATTAACAATATATTATTAACCAGTCTTACTCATTCTTGAGTGCGAAAATAGATTCGAATAAGCTCCTTGTTTCAAATCATACACTCTTTTGTACATAGAATAGAAGTTTATTAAAATGTAATAAAAATTTATATGTATTAATAAATATGGAGATACTTATTCTACAATTTCATGGGTTGATACATTCTTCAACCATGATGGAAACTCTTCCATCACAATTTTATTCACGTGTTAAACTATGGGGAAATCGTTCCTTAATAAAATTTTCATATTCTCATGTTTTTTCTTCAACTATATTGGGATCACATAAAATCTTAACCTGGTTAATTTCATTTCTATGTAATAATGTATCTCTATAATAAAAATCTAAATTGGTTGTTCCATATTAGAATTATTCTCTTCCAATAGAGATAAACCTGTAGGTAAGATCCCTTGGTAAACAACTGATCCGACATTATATAGGATTTCATATAGGCCAATGAAATATGGAATCATATACCAATTCTAGCTAAAATTAATTACAATTTTCTATTGAGAAACTTTGATAATGACATAATTTCATACATCAAAATAAGGAATATTTCTATAGTTATCTATATAGATATTATACCTATTATGGGAAATCCTCATGTCTTATATAATCAACTAAATATTTTCTATATTTTCCTTTAAAATTGTGTCTCTATAAACTTCCATTATCAAATATCATCCCTAAATACTAGTGTATAAGAAATCCTTCAAACTTAATGCCTCAAAAATCTCCATATGTACTCTATATTGAAAACTGTTATTATAAGAAAACATAAAAATTTAAATATATTTATCCCAACATCCTTAGTAATTTTCAGAGAAATAAAAAAAAAATTCTTATTGTGCATGAATCATCCACTCATAATTTGTATCAGACATATAATTGAGTATTGGTAATGAAATTTAATTTAGTACCCAACGACTATGGAATTCCATTCCTAAAATTATATATGATCCTAGAAACATAGTCAAATAAATTGGAGAGATTCAATACATGTATATATAGTTTTTCAATTAAAAAAATTGAGAAGGGTGATCTAAATACATAGTATCATTAATGGGAATGATATTTGGAAATTTAGTTTATCAATTAAAAATAACCCAAATCACATTATTGTCATTATAATTCATTGGAAGTCCGTATATATTATCCATTAATATATTAACCCATTTCTACTCATGCACAAAAACATTTTGAAGCATCCCCTTAAATAAGATTCATTCTGATTTAACCTATTAACAAGTAAAACACTTAATTGTAATATCATTAATATCTCTCTTCATTACATCCAACCATTAATACTCCTAAATGTATTTTTACATCATAGTTCTGCCCTAATAAATAGAAAATAGGGAACTATAACCATTAATTAATAACTCCTTCCTCAACTAAGAATCACCAGGTACAATTAATATTTTTTAAATCATGAAATACCATATTCGTTAATATTAAGATCCATAAACATACCCTTATTAATGGATTCAACAACGTCCAACATTGATTATTCCATAATATGATATTTCATAACTATTTTAGAGAAAGTAGAATGAATTTAATCCGTAAATGTAGGGGATATCCCCAAATCAACAAAATCTAGAAAA
This sequence comes from Viscum album, assembly GCA_963277665.1. Classification (NCBI taxonomy): domain Eukaryota; kingdom Viridiplantae; phylum Streptophyta; class Magnoliopsida; order Santalales; family Viscaceae; genus Viscum; species Viscum album. The sequence goes on from OY728150.1 coordinate 1,541,046,863, forward strand.
ACTTTTATCCATCCACTAACCAATGTGTCATGATAGTAATGAAAACATGGTTGATATTGCAATAGTTTTTTAACCCAAATCATTAGTTACCTTGTTTGATTTTTCCAAGATGATAATTATTCATGCAATCATATATTTGATCAACATTAAAAATAATCACTATCTTATATTTAATTATTTATGAGTGAATGTATACATAATAACTTTAAGATAAGTTCATATTTCACACATTACACCATAAAAATGATGCCTCGACAATTTTCATGTTTTTTATGAAGATCTAGGTGTTATGTTACATAAACACCACCACCTTTTGTAGAATTTTTCAACTAAGCCATCACTACAACAGACCACTCAATTCTGGTTCCAACCATCTATGGATCTTGAGTTAGTAGGATATTTTACTCTTTGTTACACCACACTACATCTTTCGTATTTCCAATATAGAAAACCATTATCAAAAAACAAAAATTATAAGAATAAATATGGTAACATTATAATAATGTATCCATTAAAATTAACTATACCTTGAAATTTGTAATAATAATTATATTAATATTAACAAAAACTATAAATTTATCAAACTAATTTATTTGATACCAAATATAAGGCCTCAGTCCTCAAACATTACAAAATCTTGATTTCTATTCTTGAATTTCTATTCTTTCACATTGAGGATAATTTCTGGTTTATATTTTAAGATAATTAATCCATACCTCATACATAACAAAACAAAAAATACAATGTGAAGACATCGTATTAGTATATTGTTTTCCAATAATAATATACAATTTAAATAAAGCATGATTTTTTTTGAAATAGCTATTATACATTTAACATAACTTCTTTCTTTCCCAAACCAATCCGTAAACCCTATAGATGAATTTTAAAAAAAAATTGGAAGAACACAAAAGATCAGTATGGTATATAATAAGAAATAAAAACATTATTTCTATAAAAACATGAAATCCAATGAAATTATTAACTTTACATCAATTTTATTGGCGTGAATGAAATAAAACATTTTTCTAAAAAAATAGACACAAATATTTCTCAATGAAATACAATGAAACCCTTAAATATCATAGATAATATATAAAATTTTCTTGGCAAATCATTATAATATTCATTTTAATAAATGGAATAACCCTGTAGTCGATATCAATACAATCTATCCCTACAAACGGAAAAACAATATGGGTTACATTTATACCCAATGCATTAAAGGTCTGTCACAGATAGACCTATTATTGGTTTAAAAAAGAACCAATTGACATTGGTTTATAACATAACCACACATCATATTATATAATAACCACCCCAAAATCCCAACACATAAAAAATTTCAATTTTCATAAAATCACTCATAAAATTTTATTTTCACCAATGAGAAAATATTTCATGTTTTTTAAATATTAAATCTTGTTTAAAATAACATTTTATATAATAAAATTCCTAAAAATAGTAAATAGGGTTTGTAACTTTTAATAAAAATCTTTAAGTATTTTATGGAAATGAAAATATTAAATAATCATCATATACATTAAAAATAAAACTCCTTTTTTTATTTTTAGTGAAATTCCAATGTTTAGTATATAAAAGGTAGAAATATTAAATTTTAAAAACCTTCGAATGAAATTATAAATAGATGTAAAATTTACATTATAATCTTTACATATCAATAGAAAAAATATTAAATAATATCATTGATATTAATGTGGAGGACATTTTTTTAAAATAAATTGATAATAATATAAACATGCATCTTTGAATCATATTACCCCTTCCTATTTTAAAACATGTGGATCATAATTATCGTTAGTGAATCATTTTTTAAAAAAAATATTTTATAAAAAGAGAAAAAATCATTCATGATATGATATTTCAATGCCGTTGTATGTAGATCTCATAAAATATGGAGTTTATATAATATCAAAATATGCCACAATGAAGTGAGATTGAAATGAAGTCCCTTACCTTGAGTCTAATTTTTTAAAGGTGTCATTATCATTCAGAATATTAAATTTACCTTCATTATTTAATTAATTAAGGAAATATTTCATATTTATTATTACTTTTATTTCACTAATTATTATTTTTTTATACAAATAAATTATCAATTATTATTACATCAGCTACATTACCACATTCGTCTTATGTATGAAAAAAATTTGGTTGGTTAAATATGTCCAAAGATAAAATTCTATAAGAATATAACTATTAATATACATGAAATTATTATATTATTTATAAATTCATTATACTTTTAAAAAAAGGGAATATTTTTTTGAAAAAAATGAGCAAATGTTAAGATCATGGAGACAATAGCTCATTCATACTCATGAGTAGTGTTTCTATTTTAAAATATCATTATGAAAATATGGTATGTAATATTTTATCTTTCTAGAATGATAATTATTTTATAAAAAATATAATATTTAATTATATATATATATATATCATTCATCTAATGTAAACTGATCCACAATGCTTCGAGGAGGTGGAAATCTACACATCCATGAATAACGTTATTACATTTTAGTGTATGAATAGGTAAGAGGAAAATGATATAGTATATATCTATAAATATTATTATGTATTGAATTGAATATTTATTTAATTTATAACACATAATGGTTATTAAAACAAATCATAATAATTTCCTTATTAACTGTTAACTAATCACATCGCTTTTTTGAGGTGGTAGTTTACATGTCTACAAACGATTTTATCGTATTCCTATAAAATATGATTCAAGAAGGTATGTGTTATAAAATAATTAATATATCATAAAACATCAAAAAATTCATAGTTATCATATAATAACATTTTTTATAGCAGTATTCTTAAAAACTTTTATAGTTTCTATTAGAATAATGAAGGACATCAATTCGTGAGGCCGTAGTTCGCCGCACACATGAACGATGATTTTGTATCCCATTTGATGGAAGTGTGTAATGATTATGGTTGTGAAATTAATATTACAAAATATAATTATATTTTATATAATACGGTTATTTTATTATAATTATATAAATATAAATAAAGGGGTTTTGAAAGATAAAAAACAAAATTTCTCTTTAATGAATGTTACCTCTTCTTTTGGAAACATCTTTTAGTTTGCATGAAATGACTTACCTTGATGTAATTATAACAAATTTTTAGAATATATGATAATGGGAGGAAAGGTGTGAATATATTAGGATTGGTTTAGTAATATATATATAGGCTTTAGAGGCGTGGAGAGAGGAGGATAGCTTGTGACCATTTAAAAGTGGGGGAAAGGACATAATTGGGTTTCTTGAAAATAATTCATGTAAATCTACACTTTTCCAAAAAAAATACTTAAATAAAATAAAAATAGGTTAATAGTGGTTTAGGGGTCATAATAAAGCTATAAAAGTTGTTTTGAGTGTGTTCCTAAGTCATTTGGACCTTTAAGATCCAAATTTATCCACTAAGTAATGTCGTTTTACCTTAATCGTTTTAATTATTATTAAATATATTCACAAATTTTTTAAAAGAAATATTAAATTAATTTATAATACAAATTATTCAGTTTCCAAATATATAATTTATTTTTTGAATTTAAATTTTCATAATTGGGATAAATTAATTTAAAATTTATCATACAAAAGAGACAAAACAACAAGTTTTTAATTTAAAAAAATCAATGGATTAAAAAGTTTGAAAACACAATTTCTGTGAGAAATAGATCACAATTACGTAACTTGAATTTATATATGTAATTTTCAATTATTTATTTTTTAAAACCAATTTAAAATAAAATTTAACTATATAAATTATGTAGATAAAAATAATGTTTTGAAATAAAATTCTGTGTTATTCACCATTTATCATAAAGTGAATCATCTAAGAAAAATACAAAATAACCATTCAAGATAATTTTTTATATTAAAATTAATAAATATAAGTTTATTTATTATTATAATTTTAATTAATATTTTGAAATTTTGTTTCAAAATATTTGTTCCATTAAATTGTGGTAAAAAATTATAATAGAGAAATACAGTTTCATGCGTAAAACAGACATTATAATTATATTGTGATGATAAAATATATTGGATGAATTTAATAACTTTTAATAATTATTTTTAAACCTCTCACATATAGTCCTATACACAATCATCAATATATCTATAAGGTTTTACCAAAATAAATAATAATATTAATGATATATTATTGTTTATTATAATATAGTCTTTCTTGTTACACAATATTTTTAAAAAACCCATTATCTCTTATCACGTATGTTATTGTACATATCGTAACATTAAATTTTAAATTATTATCTAACTCATAAATATTAATAAATGTTAAAACACAGATTTTATCATTATCGGGGATATTACATTGGTAACTAATATCAACTCACTAAATACCAAGGATATTTTCAGGTGTAGTGCTTTATATAATTATGAAATAAATTGAACATCATAACCCATAAAATTTAAATGAAACATCTATTTCCCAATAATTAAATCTCTTTAAATGATTTCCAATATTAACTCATATTGAACCTCACAATTATTATCTAACTCTATGATATTTCATATTCAAGACTTCTTCTATCATTGAATGGGTTATTACATAAGTAACTAATATTGAGTCCCTAAATACAAACAATATTTTTAAGCATATTGATTTAACTAATTATGAAATAAATTATACCTCAAAACCCATAAAAGTTTAATTAAATATCCATATAACATAATCAAAAACACCTTAAATAATTTATAATATTCTCCAAAAAAACCTTACAATCAATACATAAATCTATAATAGATCATATGCAATTGTAAACCATTTAAAAAACATTTTTCATTGAAAAGGTTGGTTTATAAAAAAAGGTTATCACAAATATCCCATTATGGGAGTTTCTAAAATAATTATGATTACTCACTCTACATTAATGATTAAAAGCATCTTAAATATTTTTATTTAAAAATTACTTTGATATTTCTAATTTTTTTTCAAATCACCCATTTAATATTTGAAGTAATACTTATAAAACAAATTAATGAAAATTGTTATTAAAAAAACATTATTTTGAATAAATAAAATTTTAATGGACTTTTAAAAATAAGAAATTATTAGAATATACATTTTATAATATGAAATCCAATTTCGAAAATAATTATTTGAATGTTTACAAATATAATAATATTTCATTATGAAATTGAATGAGTTTAAGCATGATTATAATGAAAAATATGGCCACCTTTAAATCTTTTGGGTGATCTAGGGCCCACCCATTACATTGTGGATTGGGTCCCTAGTGTTTTGGGATCACTACCAGTCCATTATAATTATTTATAATTTCAAACTTAGATATTTTAATACAAATCAACAACTTGCATTTGGTAATAATTCCAATAAAATTATTTTTAAATATTGAAAATAAGTATATAAAATAAATTAAAAGTAAAAATAAATAAATTCATGTCTAATGAGTATGAATGGATTAAGGATTAAAAAATGAATACTAACTTATATAAAATGGAAAATTGGAATTGACATAAGGTAATTAAAAATTCATAGAGAAACAACATTAAATTAAATTATTAAAATATTTTTTTTGTAATAAAACCCCCAAACATTTACCAGAGAAGTATTTCATTTACATAAACAATGTTAATATTAAATGAAATATGTGAAATAAACCATCCCATGGTAATAAATTTCATTTAAAAGAAAAAATACTGAAAATTATAAAGGATATATATTTTTTAAATAAAACCTATTAAAATAGATGTGGATAAAATTGAAAGGAGATGAAATTTATTAAGCCTAAACATTTAAATGAATTACATAATATAAAATAATAAATTCTAAATACATTAGAAAAATTATATATATATATATATTTAAAAAATTATGGTTTGAATCATAAAAATAAAAGACCAGTTTTGAAAATATTTATCATACATTCATTTATGTATTTATTTGAAACAATATTAATGCTATTAACAAACTATTCATAATTAAAAATAAATTAAATATCATTTTTATTTTTTAAAGAATTGTATATTAATTATTTATAGTCCTTTCATAATGAGTCATTACTTATTTATAGTTAATATAAATCATCCATTATTAGAAGTTTTAAATAATATATTATCTCTTTGGGTAAAATAGTTTGAGTTATATATGATTTTTTATAATATTATAATCATTATAATAGATATGAAATTTATAAAAAATGTCATCATGATTTATGATGTTGTATGAGTTTTTATTAGTGTTTTTGGTAAGAATTTTGATGTTGAAATATTTAATGAGGGTGTTTCAATAATTTTCAATGCATTAAAATGTGAATATATATATTAAGTTAAATTTTATTCATAAATTTATAAAACTAAAAACAAATAATTATGTAATAATTAATTCAAAAAATTATATATTATTTATCTGCATATAATCATTCGTGAATTTATTTACAGAACTCACTATATAGGTAGTTAAACCCACCTAAAAAGGACATTATATATTAAATATAAAAGATTAATTTTCATGTGATTTAGTAACAATATATTTATATTCCATCAAGCTTGTACCCTAGTGGTACAAGCCCCTACTTGGCATCCAAAAGACAAAATATCAAATTTGAGTAGGGACAAATTTTCGGGTATAACAGAAGCACTGTAACAGTACTATAGCAGCGGTAGAACTGTAGTAGCGGTGACACAATAGTGGTAGAGGTACTGTAGCATGACTGTAGCAGTGGCGGTGCTATAGCAGCATGGGTACTATAGCAGAACTATTCACTGAAGGGTCCTTTATGCCGAAAAATTGGCTTTCAAGCCTAGTATTCAAGCCAATTTTCCTTGGGTCTTCAATTTATATAATGGGTCTCCCTCTACCCAGTCAAAAGAGGTCACTGATTAAATAATAAAATGTGACTTCAGCCCCAAACTTTTAAAAAAAGAAATAATATATTTATAATCAAAGTATAATAATCGTATTTTATTGTTTTTAATGTGGTTGAATAGAATAAAAATGTTTTGGGGGAGAAAATAAATTAAAATAAATGATAGAAAATAATAACATACAACAAAGATATTGTGTCTTCTTCTAGATTCATTATTTTTTTAAAGGATTTAGGAAATAATAATTTAACATGGGAAAAAATGTGAAATAGGATTATTAGGTAAGGATGTGCAGAATTGTTTAAAGATAAATTCTTATTCTATTTGAGTTTTATACCAGCTGGTGGAACATTCATTTTATAAGAGGCAATGATGTCATATTTTCATTAATAATTAGTTCTCTTAGAATCCAACCATTATTTAAAAACAAACCACCCAAAAATTTAAATGAAGGTAGATATTTATACCCTTATCTCCTTAAAAAAATGATAACATTTGATTTATTTTAGTCATTTCCACCTATATTTTATTTTTTTACATTACTTTACCATTACCATCATTAATCATTTTTTACCTCAATAACATATTTTTATACATAGAAATAATTTTTTTCATAATATAAATATACTAACATGATTATTTAAAATATATTAAATAATTTATCAAAATATATTTCAAAATTTATGTAAAATTAACTCTTATATATGAGATCATAACAAATAAAACGTATTTATAATAATCAATTATTTTATATTGTAAAATGATATTATCATTATTACTTGTCATTATTACAATTTGTATTTGAATTATATATTAGTAATTTACATAAAAATATATCAAAAATTAATTTTATTGTATTTAATATTCAAAAAAAATTATTTTTTCTTAAAAACATATAATAATTCCACAATTTTCCTCGATTATTTTGGTTTCCGTTAAATAAATAAATTATTGTTACCTATAAATAAATAATAATTTCATTTATAGAAATCAGAATTTTTATTTTAATCAATATAATTTATTGTAACCATTTATTGTGAATAATAAAAAATATATAGAAAACATAAGAATAATATTTTTATTATAAAAACAAATTAACAATAAAATTTCTAAGCAATTATATTATTTCAATTCTATTTATTTTACATGGTATTTATTTTAAATAAATGATTTTTATTAATATATGTATTTATATAAATTAACAATAATTCTATAATTCTAAAATGAAAATATTTTTCAAAAGATTAGAACATTTTAAATATAGATTTATACATTATATTAATTTCTTACTCTTGTGGTTTAATGATTTTTGATTGAATTCAATATTATTTACAAAATATTAACACATAGTTTAAGTGAGAAAATTATTCCAAATACATGATGTCTAACATTATACCACCATAAATAAATTACCACCATGAAATTGTTCTTTTCTATGAAATGGTAAATTTTAGTTTTTGATAAATAATAAATTAATTAATGTTCTCTATATTATAATCACATGGGTTATGAGAAAGATAATTTCTTGTAAAAACACAATAAGGAAATAACCTTTTAATAATATTCCTTCAAAAAAATACTCTATAGATACTGAATTTCTAGAAACCAAATCCCTAGTAGTTATATAGAATTTCCCATAGATCACAAGTTCACACTAATGGCTATGAAAACCTTATCTTAAAAAGGAACATAAAATATAGGAATTAACCTCAAAATATTTATAATTCTTAAACATTCCAAAATCTTTAATATCAAATTATATAAATATTATTAAATCATATTATGTTTCCTACTATGAAACCCTTGACCAATACTCCAAATTTAGGTGAATAAACACATAATATTTTATAAATAGTAACTGAAACAAAATAAATGAACCCTATTGATTTGTTAAAATTTAAAAAACCAGTAAATAATATTATATCACTAAATACGAATGAACATTTTGTCATATAATAGTAGGTATGTAAGAATAATATTAAAAAAAATTACCCATAATAATTTTATTTAATATATAATTACCATAAATACAATCGTTTTGAAAACTACTTTAGCTTCACTTAGGACAATACTTATAATCTATAAATAACTCCATGATTGCTCTTACATCCTATTAAATCATGGTAAAAGAATTTTTGTTGAAAATGTGAGGGGACAAAAAAAACATAATGTTTTTTTTTCAAAAAATGATAATATACCATTTTTTAAAATGATGGAAAATTTTGTAAAATATTTTTTATAGAAAAACATACATTAAGAATTATAAATAATTTATAAAAATAATTTTTTAAAAATAATTTTTTTATTTAAAAAAAGTTCATAAAAATTATTTTTTCTAGAAAATACTTTTTATGACATAAATTATTGAAGTGAGTTTTCATGAAAAGAAAAAAAAAACTCAAATTATATTCTAGAAATAAAGAATATGTTTTGGTAAAGAAATGTTTCACATTCAAAAAATATAACAATAATTTATTATAAATTATAATGACATCAATATGTATTTGAAATATATTTGTGGAAAAGTGGAAGACAGATGATCTATATAGTTCCCACCAATCAAATTATGGATAATGTACTGTGAAATTTCTGTTCAATCTTCATCCCTTGTAATTATTTATAATTATTAAATTTTATATATAAATAAAATATATTAATAGATTTAATATCCCAAAAAATATATTAAAACATTTCTCATTATATGATTGGCATGTGATTACAAATTATGTTCAAGGGAAAAATAATTATGTTCTTGTTTAATCTATTAGAACTCAACATTAATGTTATATGATAAATATAGACATAATATAAAAAGGATGAAAGCTATTAATTTAATATAATTCAATATTTACGTATAAATTATTTTAAATCAAATCAATTATTTATAAAATTTTTCAAAAAATGATGGAATCGATATGTGAAAAATAATTTAATGGAATACAATATTTTAAACATGTTAACAGATATAAATGAAAGTAGATCTCGATGATAAATTTATTTTAAAAGATACCATGCTTTTGAATAATTTTTAATGTTAATGTTATTGAAATAAAACATTATAAACACAAATGATAATTTTTTGAGGTCATGAATCTTCTTAAATAGAAATGTTGAAATTATTTATTTCTTAACCTTATTCGTATTTACTACCCTTATATCAATATTTTATAACAATTTATTACATAGTAATAAAATTTTGTATGTCTATATTGATCACCATTTCTAGTAGTTTTATATATTCATTATCATTTTCGATATAGTAATTTTAATGATTATTCTAATTTCCTACGACTACCATTTTAAAAATAGAAATAATATTTATATATAATATACGTCATGATTTATGAATCTCTAGTAATTCGGTACGAGATTTTTAGGTAAAATAAATTACAATAAAATAAAAAATGGGTTTATTTCAACATATTTTAATTAATTAATAGTAGCATATAATTAATAATTAAAATAAGTGTATTACACTTATATATCAAAAAATCTTAATTTACTCATCAGTATATAATCTTTCTATTAATTAAGACTTTTACATTTATTCATAAAAATCATTTATATCATTATTTATGTGGGTTTTTAATCCAACATAAACAAGAACATGCAATATTAAATGTGTATGTATGATTATGAAGTAATTTACTCACAATATCATTAACAAGGATGTATTGAAATAATATTTTGGAATTATTGATGTGTAATTTCAGAATAAGGATGTGAATGGGAAGAATATAAATTAATATGAATTATATGAATTATATAATTACAAGATAAATTATTTATTTAAATGGAAGACTTATTTTTCAAAATGGATTTATTTCATAATAAAGAGACTAGTAGAAAAAAACATGTAATTGGATCAGTATGGAATGATATGTAGAAATATGTGGAGAAGAATTCTAATTATATCGTAAGCATTGAGGGGTTGGAAAAAATAACTATTATATAAGATTTGGTCATATTTTTTTAAATAACACTTCTTTCCCTTGTATACCATCCATGATATCAAATGAAGCCACTTATATGACAACCCATGATTTTATGATACAATTTCCTCTTTAATTAAATATCACAGATAACTTTATTTATAAAAAACACCATTATAAATTTAAACATGAAGACCAAGTATAATATTAATATTATAAACATATATCATTTTATAAATAAATCTTTTAAAAATAAATATTGTCTATTTTCGGGGTTTTTTAGGAAATGATAAATTTCATTGAATATTAAAAAAATACATATATTTATGTCACTATAATTTCAATAAATTGGAAAATAACTATAATTGATTGAATTTAATCCTAAATTTGAATAAGCTTATTTTTTTAAAAACAATTATCACATTAACTAATATATAACCATAATTATACATATTTTTTGGTATAATTCCCTTTTGGAAATCAAACTCATATAAAAAAACCATGGTTAAATTTTCCTTTTTTGTCAAAGAATAAATTATTCCACTATTGTGAATTTAATTTTATATAATTTTTCATAGATTATGAATTATGAGGTTCAAATTTTTATAACATGTAGTAATTATTTTTGGTTACTTTTAACAGTAACCATAGTGGGTAATTGTAATGTCAGTGACGATAAAATGGGTAAAACATGGTTTACAGCATGGTATGTAGATTTATAATTTATTTAACACATAACATTATCAACTAGTATTAATGGGGTTCTTCCATTTCTATCAATGTATCAAAAATATTTCCACAAATTACAATTATTCTTTGATATTGACCATTATTTTACTTCAAGAAAAGAATAAAAACAAGATGTCCCACTTTTGACATTAAAATATGTAATATTTTTCCACTAGGATAAAAAGTTGTAATGTATAATTTTAAATGTCCATTTTAAATAATAAATTATTTCTTTATGATGTTTCTTTATTTCCAATGAAGGAGTAATTACAATAAATTCGTAAAAAATGTAGAGAAATTATTTATTCAATTAATAGAAATAATAAACAAATCAATTATAAAAATATTAAAATTATTAATATTTTGATTAATTATTATGTTCCTTGTTGTTATTATATAAATATTTTTTATTAGTGTTTCTTGAAAAGAATGTATAAAAATTTAAAAAAATTCTTGATGTCTTTAATGTCAAATTAAAAGAATTGTTTAAAAATGAAATTAATTACATTTTATTAAAATAATATATTACCTTTTTATTCCAAAATTATATAAACCACAATTTAGGAAAAGGGGTATAATATATGGTTTCGGGTTCCATCCCCTATCCATTTATGTTAATTTTTTTTCTATATATGTAAAATTATTATGATTTAATATTTAAAATTTTATTTCCATGATTAATGTTGAAATTGGTAAATTAACGGGTTAATCCAAAGGGTATAGTTTAAAATGATATCAAAACTGGACAATATTTGATTGGATAATTATATTAAGAAAATAAACTCATTATATTATAATATATTACATTTTGGTATCCTTTAACTTGATTTATACACATATTACATTATAATGTTTCATTAATATCAAAAAGTTCCCCTCCTATCACTTATAAATGGACACATGTTCTCTATTTTAATTACACCAAATTTAGATATCTATCATTATTGAAACCAACATTATTCTCATATATAATTATATATTCATGAATTTCTAGTTATGAAATTCCTAAAACACCATTCAAATATTTTGTAAGAAAGAATCCAATGCAAGTCTACTGAAGTCAATGTAATCACATTTACAGAGTCTTTCATGTTTATTCATTCGTATAAAACTTCTAAATTTGTTTTAGATATACTAAAATAAAACAATTTAATCATTAAAATAATAAAATTTTATTATTTCTAGAGTTAATAATTTTAATCCTCTTTTCCGTCATATAGATAGTGAAGAAATTATTGATGTACGTCTTATCATCTCCGCATAGCTCTATACATTTTTTGACAAAACAACATTACATTGATGATTATAAATATGTAAATTATGCATATCAATGATATTTTTAAAATCAGTATTCCTCTATAATTTTAATATCATATATATCTTCTTAATTTCCAATACATTGTAAAATGGTATTATCAATCATGCATACAAGTTAACAACAACCACCATAAAAAATGTTATTTATTTTTAATTATTAATTTTCATTGATGGTAACAAGGATAGATTTATGGAATATATTACACATATATAATAAAAAAATAATTTGCAATTTATTATTTACTTACCATTCATTACATCTATCTTTAAGTGAAAACAACATTCATGTGCACACATGGCCTACAATCTCCATAAATAACGCAATTAGATTTTATATATCTAAGATTTATGGGATTAATTATATATATATATTCAATATATATTATATTTATTGATGGAATAAAAATAAATATATTATGTGATACTAATAAATTTATAATGAATGGAAATAATGAACCAAAAATCTCATGAAAAACAAAGTAGTAAACACTGCAAATAATGATAATAATAAATTATTGTAAAAATAATGGTGATAAAATGTTATTATTGTATCATATATGATATTATAGACAGTTATATGGTTTTTATATAAACTTATAATAATTAAAATGTTATTATAAATGAGTTTAAATGTATATACAATTCAATAAAATATTGAGGTAAGGGATTTTATTTTAATTTCCCCTCCATTTATAGATATTTGGTATTATTCACCTATTTATTTTGTGTTTTGTATATACTACACGATTGATATATTTAATATAAATATATATATTCTTCAACAATACTTTTTCATTTCAATTTTTCTCTTTTAAGGGGTTATAATATTAATATTTCCAAAGAGGTAAGAAACTCTTTATTAATAAATTGTTTTTTGGATTTAACTTACTTTATTGAATAAAATCATATAATATATCTATCATTAAAATTATATATTTTGTTACCCTATTAATATATATGAATCTTCATATTATCATTAATTCACTCAACTATTTTTCACTTTATGAATTAAAATAAATGTAAAAAATATACGATATTATTTTTTGAGGTGATATATTTTTAATCCATGTTTATGTTTTTCAATTTTTTACAGACCTATTTTTTAATTACTCAAATTATTAATTTTGGGAGTTTTTATCCATAAATTATTAAATGGATTGAAAATAATATTTTTAATTATTTATTAATGTTAAATTTTATCATTTCATTATAAAAAGTAAAATAATGGTTTTCTAATGTATTTGACATTGAAAAAATTTACCTCACTAAAAATGTTTTATGCTCTACTAAAATATCCTAAAAAATTTTAATGGATTGAATAAAAAAATTATTATTTAAATATTACATTTATTTTTACCGCATATTCATTTATTCTCCAAAGGAAATTATTTTTTTTAGAACCTATATTTCCAATGAATTAATGGTTAACTCTAATAACTTATTAATGTTATGGTAATTTTTTAGTAGTAAAATTATTAACCAAATATTAAATTTCTCATAAATATCCTTGTTCATTGTATCATTCATATCATTATTTTATAAAATACATAAAAAAATTTATATGTCGTTTTAATAGAAATGAAATTTGATCGGTTAAGTAAATCATATAACTCTACAAACATTACTCAATATAGATATTTTTGAAAATGTATATTACTTATTAATTAAATTTATCATTTCATATATATGGATTACACTAAACATATAGTGTTGGTTGTGGCCTATTTAAATTGAAATGCATCACTGGGTATAATGATATATATTATGTGAAAAAATAACTAAATATGTTTTTTGCATATACCTAAAAATTGATTACGCTATCTGGACATATTTATTTGATGCTAATGATAAAATTTTGGTTGAGATAATGAAGTACAATATTAATAATTTCTTTAATTAAGAACTATGTTATCTTCAATAATGAGATTACTAGATTTATATAACTTATTGATTTATTTCATTCCATATTGATTGATTAAATGGTATATATTTTTTGTTATTTAGCTAGTTATATTATTTGTTCCTTATTTATTCAAGATGAATTACACTATATGTATCTTTTACTATTCATATGATCTCTCCAATTTTGTTTCATCATCTCGTGTACTGAAAATGGATGTAGAGAATAATATCAATGTTGAAATAGTATTTCCTGAGATATGAATTTTTTTATTTCCAATAGAATATGGGAATATTGTATAAATATGGTTATTCAAGATTTATAAATTAATATTCCCTTCATGATGAGATACCTTTTTCTTATTCTAACATAATATTATTGACAGTGTGTAAGGACCCAGTCTGAAACCTTACTTAATATTGAATTAAATGAATAATTCACATTGAGGATCTTTTCAGGTTTAGAGTTTTAGAGAATTAGGACATAAATATTACATCTCAAAAGATTAAAAAGTAGAAACTTTTACTAAGTTTCCATAAAATAAAAACTCTAAAAAAGAAACATGTTCAGTTCCATCTTTTAGGTTGCATGACTTTCCCTTGATCCCATCCTTGACCCTATTCCACATTAAGTCCTGTGAAAAACATTTAAAAAACTTGGTATGAGTATAAAAAGCACAGTAAGGGATACACAAAGAATAAAAACTGTTAGTTTTTCAAAACAACATGTAAACCATGTATACATTATCAAAGTAATACTTTTCACCTTTTCGAAGTAGTAAAAACTATTCACTGAATAAAAGTTCATTACTTACCCTTCTGTAACCAAAAGATTACCATAAATCCCATATAAAGATCACATAACATATAAAGGTAACTTGGGAAATAAACATACTTAAGTGGAATAACCATAAGGTCGACTTCCACACATATCACTTAATGGAATAGCCATTCGGCCAACTTCCATACATACTTAATGGAATAGCCATACGTCCGACTTCCATACCCAATGCATTAGAGGATATAACGTAACCACCCGTCCTGGTATTCACGGCACCACCCTTCATATGGTTTATCACATAACCACCCAATAAATGTCCAAGTACCATTATAAAAATCATAAGACATAAAACAAGTATAATGGAAAGAAAACATTTCCACACATTGATCATAATAATCACATAAATATATTGACATAACAAATCCATTATAAAAACCAATTTCAATACCAAAATACATAAAAGAGTATATGGTATTTATTTCATTTTAAAAAACATTACGGCTTGTTCAGGAAGCCAAAGACCAAATAATACTCGTGGCGGCGGAAAAGGTCATTGTCACCGTGTACGTTAAAAGAAACATTCCTTTTTTTCGTTTTGTAAAATGATTCGTAGAAAAAGATTCCTTTTGTATATAAGTAAATGTAAAAGGGGTTTATACACCTTATAAAATAATGTTGTGTATAAAATGAAATATGCCTCAATGAAAGGAGATTGAGACGAAGTCCCTTACAAAGACGGTATCCTTGGATTAATGATAAATGAGTTACATAATTATGTTTGAAAAAATAATACATGAAATATAAGTGGGTATTAAGTGTAAAAAAATCATAGGACATTCACACATAATCATATAAGGACATATTCAAGGTGTACAATTTTATCCCAAAGAATCGAAATTGGGTTAAGAAGTTCCCTTGCAAAAATTAGATAGCCTAACAGTGTCACTTTAGAAAAAGAGTTGATGAGAGATAAAAAGGGTATCTCATCACATGAACATACAATTTACATCAATAAGGATATAGAAGAACATATCCCAACATAATATTATGTGAATTAAAATAAATAACAAAATAAGTATTTTAAAATGTGGAGGGTGAAAGGTTCCCTTACCGACATGGGTAACTTTCGAAGCATACACCCCGTGAAAGAAGAACAATACAACATTGATGTAAATACTCATAAATGAAAGAATGTTACACAATGAGTAAAATAATGGTCAGTACATACACCACTAAAAAGAAATTGTTGTAAATGTGGCATAAATCTCACGGGAATAAAAGTGAGATGAAAAATCCCTAACGAAAACTCGGCAGCCTAAAGGCGCCACTTAAAACTTCCAAAATTGGATTGATGAGATAAAATAGGGTATCTCATCACATTAAAATAAAATTTACAGCAAGGGGAATATAAAATAACATCCCCCATCATAAAAAAGAGGATATTAAAAGAAGTTACATAAAGGAGAGTACTTAATGAGAAAGAGAGAGGTTAGATCTCTTACAAAAATTCGGCAGCCTAACGGCACCACTCAAAACTTCCAAAAGTGGATTGATGAGAGAGAATATGATCTATCATCATATGAACATAAAAATTACAGTAATATTAATATAAAAGAACATCCCAATAACAAGAAATATGATCTTTAAAAGGAATGACATAAAAGAGTGTACTTAAAAAGAAAGAGAGGAGTAGGATCCCTTACCTCAGGTCCGACTTGACTCGATCGTTCTTTAACGTCCTGAATAATAAACTTGAGTTAATTTCTACTTTCTTAAGAACCTTTTTCAAGTTCATTATTCCTTTTATATCAATTGTTTACATGTTATAAACATTATGTAATCATTTACGTTAATAATGTTTGTTTTGTCGATATTTGGTTCTTAAGTCAAAAGTGGACTTCTTACAATTACATGTTGTTCGTGTGGTCAAAGGTTATTTATATCCAGAATGACATTACTGATTTGGATATCATATATATCATATGTATCCAGAGTATACATGTATTTATAATATTACATAATCATTTAGAGGTAAGAAATGAAATGCACCATTCATGGAGACGGTAAGCCGTACGTACGAATGAACGCTACTTTCATTTCTATGTCATATTAATGGAATTAAAACTAAATGAGCGATGTGTATATTTTTAATTCCAGAATTATATTCATCCTTTATATTTATAATACATCATATATATCCATTATATGTACTTATAATAGTACATTACATTTGAGGATAAGAAATGAAACGCACCGTTCATGGAGACGGTAAGCCGTATGTACGCATGAACGCTACTTTCATTTCTATCTCATACTTTAATGGAAAGAAAACAATAATTATATAAAGGTATATTATAATTCCACTATAATATCATATATAATAACTTTAAATCTATCCTTTATACATCCCACATATGGCATTAACGAATCAAATCACTTTGAGGGGGCGGTAGTCCGCACTTCCTAAAATGAAGATATCGCGTATACCCATAATGGAAGACATAAAGGTATGCCACAAATGAAAAATACAGAAGCTTAAGTAAAACATAAAAATATTATATATCATATATAAACATAGTGACATATTAATGGCCACCTTTGAAGGTTTTATATGAGTGTTGAACAATCATCGTTTCATGAGGCAGAAATTCACCATCCACAGAAACAATATGTTCTTTAACCATTAGATGAAGGTGTGTGTAATTGTAGCTCGGATAAATATTATAAAAACATCATAGTATATTGAAGATACTGGATTTTTTACAATAAAAAATCAATAAAAAGAGTTCAGGGGGTTGGAGAAGAAAAATAAAACAAAAGAGCACAAGTGAAGACGTTACCTTAAAATTGGGTAACTCCCTTTGGTTTGAACCAAAAGGGTTTCTTGAAGAGCTTCCTGTCTAATTTAGGGCTTCTAGGATGAGGAGAGGGATGTGGAGAGACAAAATTATCAGAGCTTGGCCGAACCAAAGGCTTGAGAGGTGTGGGTATGGTGGTAGAGGTGGGGGCCCTTTATAAGAGGAGAGGAGGGGTACTCTTGGAAAAGTATAAAATGTTACATTATTTTCAAATGGTTTTCGGATTTTAATGGTCCCAAATTGATGTGTTTCGAGGATAAGGTGATAAGGGTTCGAAATACAGCAATCCAATAGGTTTTTGACATGTGTAAGTCCTAGATTTTTCATTATCTTTCCATTTTATTTAAATCGTTAAATAATGAGATCATCGCTGCATCATCATGATGTCGTAATGAATTTAATTTATATAATGTCTAAAAATTATAAAAAAATAATATGATGTAGGAAACATTTTTATCATTCCAATGACTATTTATAGTCAAAATTCTGACTTGTATAACGACATGTAAAAATTGTTTTAGTAAAACAAATCATGTTTGTGACATTTTTATTTTATCTTTAAATAAAAGGAATAAAAGTCATTATCAAACCCAAGTGGCTCCATGGGGTGTAAGGACCCAAAGATTCATTAATGGAAAATCCCTCTTGATCTAGTTAAATGTTTATTTATGAAAAAGGTTTTTATAAGATGTGAACTTCTTTAGTTTTACGTTACGATTTGTGACAGTTACTTTTTAGCCGTTGAGCAGTGATCATCTGAGTAGTATAAATATAAGGCTTTAACGAACCCATTTCTACTCAAAAAAGGAAGCGATGGCCTCATCCAGTAGAATTTCCCCTTACGAAGCCCATTTGTCAGAGCTCAGAAAAGAGGTGGCGTCTTTGGGCGTTGCCCTTGACAAAGCCCAAGCTGAGCTTCATCAAGTCAAGCTCGAACGCGATCGTCTACGGGAAAAGTGGAAGTTGATTGAAATTACCACTCGAGCGATGTTATCTGAGCCGCCCCAAGAGTATGTCATCATCGCGCACCTTACCCTTAGGTCTTATGCGGCTATTTTAAGGGGTTATGTAACAAATAAGTAGCACCATGTTCATGTACATTATTTTGGTATATAATAATGAATATAATTTCTAATCATTTTTGATACATTGTAATTAGTTTTTAAAGTACAAATGGTGTTTATAGTTATTATTTAATTAAGAATTATATTTTATTAAATTAAAGGATTTTTTAATTAAATAATATTTTAATAAAATATTATTATTAATATTAAATTAATTTTTTATTAAGTATAAATGATCTTATAATTTTATGAATGCAAATAAAATTTTTTATTATGGTTTGAAAGCCATTTCTGTCAAAACCCGTGAATTTTTTTATAAATGTAATTTTTTATTTTAAAATTGAAAATTCACATATTTAGAAAATTATTTAGATAAAATAAATATTATTTTTTTAATCAGGACATCGAAATTATCCAACGGTGAATTTTTCATAATTTTCTGAGACAGTCAAATTTTTTGGTAAAAATTAAATACCATTTAAATATATAATGTGTTTTATGACATCATAATGACCCAATGGTGATGTAATAAAATAACATAATCCTTATGTTCGGCCAATATGTGTTTTATCATTAAAATAATTAGGTTTTGGGTTTTTTTTACTTACTTTTCAAAACATTAATGGATCCCTCAAGACTTATTCAACACTTTGACTTTTTAAATTAATTTCCATGGGAGTGTGACTCACCTCCACATAAGCAACCCTAATTTTTTAATAAGTTCGGACCTTTGCCTTGTAAAATATTTTTTTCCTCTATCCTTTTCCAGAAACCATGGGCAAATACCATGGGATGGTTTGTGGTTTGGATTATTTTAATATAAGGTGTCCCAAACCTAAATAATAAAGAATTCTCTCACCTTTCCTATATAAATCCACCCAAGCTACCACTTCCTCCTCACTACAATACCTTGGAGTTCATCCAAGCTCTACCCTACTCTCTCTAGAATCCTCCCAAGGTGTCCCAAGCTCCCAATAAGCCTCTCACAAGCCTCTCTCTAGCCTTTGGAAGCACACATCCAAGTAAGGGTTTTTTCTTCCTTTCTCATTTTTGTCAATTTTCTTTAAGTTGTATTGCCCTTTTAATTTCAATAATGAATGTTGGGGTATGGTTTCTCACTGCCCCCATACTGCCCTCTTATTGTTTGAATGATGGGATAACCCTTTCCCTCCCATTAAATGCCTCCCATGTACACCCGTTACTATGCCGAAATTCTGAAAGGAACTTCTCTCTCTTCTTTTACAATCAAGCAATACTTTTTTATAATGAATTTAAATTCCATTTCAATTGTTGGGACATGTTTATATATGACCTCCTTACTGTCCATTACATGTAAATATGATGAGGAACCCCTTTCTCTCTCATCAACCTTTTTTATGAGTTCTTATGTCACGCCGTTACGCTGCCGAAATCGCACCGATTTTCTAAGCCAATGTCATTGTGTAGTGAATACCATGCCCATTTCTCTATCAAGGGTATTCAACTTTATGCACATTTACTTATTGATTGTAAAGTTTCATGTATGAATTCCACATTCCTTTATCGTGGAATAAATTATTATGTTTTATAAATCCGTGTTTTAAGATCCATGTGGCACACTTATGCATGAAATGAAATGTTTAAGAAGGGTGCGCCATGATAGCGCTCCAATGCATTGGGTAAAGTACAGTATCATGATACGTCATGTGCAATTAGTGTTGACTCATGCTAATTCAATTGAAACGAGGGCTTACTCGTGCTTCATGTGCAATGAGGGTTTCTCATGCTCCATGTGCAATGAGCCTTGGGTCATGCTAATTCAATGTTAAGTGTTGTTGCCACATTTCCATGTTATGATTATCATGCTTTATCATGCCTATATGTTCATGTTACTCTTATGCTCTATTGATGTTCCTATTGCCTAACATGTATTATAGTCCTCATGTTATTCATTGTCTACTCCCTTACTGGGCTTTATAGCTCACCCTTTTCTTATGCATGTCCTCAGGTTATCCCATGCAATGGTAAGTACGAAGGAATGTAGTGGTCATGTAAAGGATGTTTTCAATAATGATGTTGTATTTCAAGGTTAAAGTTTTTATGTAATGATCCTAAGCCCCAAAGACACTAAACCTCTCGATCTTCTTTGTTGTATCAAGTGAAGTTTTCTGTAATAAAGCATGCTTAAGTTGTAATAAAAAGCAGGGTTGTCATAGTTGGTATCAAAGGATAGGTTTAGTATTTTTTGGGATTAGGAAACCCTAGTAAAGCCTTAGATACAAGACTAAGTATAATAAAAGCATCCCTATGTTTTGGTAAATACTATGTAAGTGGTTTATCAAACAAATACATCCCTGTCTGGATACGATCAGGTAGAGGCGGCTCTGTCACAGATGTATCCTAGGGGTAAAACCCGAAAACACCGCTTTGAGCTAGACTCGAACGGGAACTGGTGCACGACAACGGGCCTTGCTGCACTCTTGGTTACGGAACTCCTAGGGGATATGTTTTGATAAATTCACAATCTTAGTATGAACCCTTATTAAGGGAAAAATGTCCCTAAGAATATATGTTAGAAGGAAGATCATGAAAACCCTGGATTGAATCCTATAGACTCATGAGTTAAAGAGATTAATGTTTATTTATAAGTCACCAACTTTTGTCTTTGGATTACCCTTTATGTGTTACCCCTAACTTTGCTTTTATTCTAGCCAATGTCCGGTAATAGGAGAACTCGGGCTAACAACCGTTGTGAAGATCAGTGTGATGATTGTACTTATGAGATGCCCAATCCAATGGGAGCGGGAATCGCGAACTTTGTCATGCTTCTCTCTTAGAAAACTCATGTTTTGAATAGAATCACTGGTAAAGAGGAACGATTAACCCCCCCCCCCCAAAGAAAGAAAAAGTCACTATTGAAAGCTTCATGAGACAAAGGCCTCCTACTTTTTGTGGATCATCCGATCCCACGATCGTTGAACAATGGATCAACTCCATTGAAAAGATATTCTCCATCCTCCAATGCTCTGAAAAAGATAAGGTTCTCCTGGAGTTTTATCGAATGGAGGGTGAAGCTGATCATTGGTGGACGTTGATCAAAAATACGAAGCCTGAGGAGGAGATCGAGGCTTTGGATTGGAAGGAATTCCGGAAGATGTTTTTCGATAAATATTTTCCACGCACCCTCCGTCTTAAGATGGAAAGAGACTTCCTTTCCCACAAACAGAAAGATGAAGAATCTGTGGGAGCGTACGAGGAAAACTTCACAAGGCTTGCACGATACGCTTCCGGCTTTGTCGTTACCCCCGAATGCAAGTTTGACCGCTTATTTGGTGGGCTGAAGCCTAGCTTGCAGAAAGCATTAGTGATCCGTGACTTCGACAGCTATGAGGAAATTGTCTGATGTGCCCTAAAGGTTGAAATGGAGATCGGAGAATCGTAGGGGTATCATGGGGACAAGAAGCGTAAGGTGGACTTCAATGCTGGTGGTCCGATGGATAAAACCAACGACGCTAAGAAACTCCAGCACCCCACATTCCAAAAGTGTGGAAAGAAGCACCCTGGAAATTGCCTTAGGGGGACAAGAAAATTATTCAAGTGTGGAAGAGAAGGGCACCTAGCTGTTAACTGTCAGCAAGAAGGACCTGCGGCTGCGACAGAGGAGAGGAACGCTCTGTTCGAACCTCAACGTGTTGTTCAATGCTACAAATGCAGAGAACCGGGTCATTTTGCAAATCAGTGCCCTAATCCAATGGTTATCAGAGGCAACCAGCAACCTCCAAGACAGTAAGGAAGAACTTTTGCCATCACTTCTGCCGAAGTGAACCCTGACAACGAAGTGGTGATAGTTATGCTAGTTATTCATTCAAGAATAGCGAACGTACTTTTTGATTCAGGTTCTACACATTCTTTTATATCTAAAAAGTTTAGTAGAAAAATCCCTGCACCACCACAAATCATGGAAATAAAGATGTCGGAGAGTACGGCAAATGGGGCAATCATTGCATCCCATGAGTATAAGTCCTCCACTATTATAATTTGTGGATTGAATTTCCCAGCGAACCTCGTCATACTCCCTTTGGTGGAATTTGATGCAATTCTTGGCATGGATTGGCTTTCCTTATATAGAGCCAACATAAATTATCGGGAGAGGGAAATCACACTCCATATGGAGAATCGACCCCCGATTCTTTACAAGTGTCCGAAGGAAGATGAATCTACTTTAGCTCCATCATCTCAAGAATGGATATTACTGCCTTATGAGAATGCATATCTGGCTCAGATGATTGAGTCCAAGGAAGAAACCACCCTTGAAGAAATGCCTATTGTGAGGGAATTCACTGAAGTATTTCCCGAGGAACATCCTGGTATTCCTCCAAGAAGAGATGTTGAGTTCTCAATTGAACTTATACCTGGGGTGCTACCAATATCCAAGACCCCATATAGAATGTCTTTTGTTGAGCTTGAAGAGCTGAAGAAACAACTACAGGAGAATCTGGATAAAGGGTTTATACGCCCAAGTGCATCACCATGGGGTGCACCAGTCCTCTTCGTTAAGAAGAAGGATGGGTCAATGCGGCTTTGCATCGATTATCGTGAACTTAACAAAATCCCGATAAAGAACAAGTAACCTCTCCCAAGTATCGATGACTTGTTTTATCAGCTGTTTGGAGCACAATACTTCTCCAAGGTGGACTTGCGGTCGGGATATTATCATGTAATGGTGAAGAAGGAAGATATCCCCAAGACTGCTTTTCGTATAAGGTACGAGCACTATGAATTCATAGTAATGCCTTTCGGACTCACCAATGCTCCAGAAATATTCATGGACATGATGAATAGAGTCTTTAGAGATTACCTAGACAAATTTGTGGTAGTCTTTATAGATGCTATTCTAATATACTCCAAAACCAAGGAGGGCCATGAGGAGCATTTAAGAACTGTACTGGAGACTTTGCGCAAGGAGAAGATCTATGCCAAGTACAGCAAGTGTCAGTTCTGGTTGAAGAAAGTCTCATTCATGGGCCATATCATCACAAGCAATGGGATATCTGTGGACCCCTCCAAAACAGATGCAATTGAGGGATGGCCGAGGCCAACATCAGTAACTGATATCAGTTGCTTCTTGGGGTTAGCTGGATATTATCGACGATTTGTGAGAAATTTATCACAATTGTCCAACCCTCTTACCGAGCTAACTCTAAAGGGAGTAAAGTTTGCTTGGAGTGATGAATGCGAAGAAATATTCAAGGAGTGGAAAAGGAGGCTTATCACTTCACCTGTGCTCACTTTACCCAAAAGTGGGGAGCTTTTTGTGGTAGTCAGTGATGCTTCGAAGAAGGGCTTAGGATGTCTGCTGATGCAGAATGATAAAGTGATATCCTATGCCTCAAGGTAGTTGAAAATTCATGAGAGAAACTATCCAACGCATGATCTAGAGTTGGCGGCAGTGATCTTTGCCTTGAAAATCTGGCGACATTATCTCGTTAGAGAGAAATTTGAGATATATACTGACCACAAGAGTCTTAAATATGTATTCACACAGAAATAGCTTAATATGCGCCAGAGAAGATGGATAGATCTCATCATGTATTATGAATCTTCAATACATTACCACCCTGGGAAAGCGAACAAGGTGGCGGATGCCCTATGTAGAAAGGATCCAGCTATTCTATCAATGATGAGAATTGAGAAGGATCCAATCTTCTTAGACTTGATGAAGATGGATGTGGGAATCATAAAGAAGGGAACATCATCAATCCTTTCACAAATGATTGCTCAACCATCTCTCTAGGAAAGGATAAAGGATGCTCAAAAGGATGATGCAGGAATCCAAGAAAGAGTGGAAGCTATCAAAAAGGGAAAATCCTTAGAGTTTAATGTTAATGATGAAGGAATTGTGCGGTTTGGGAAAAGACTATGTGTTCCATCATGTTCGGAGCTAAAGAAGGAACTTTTGGATGATGCACATAGTTCAAATTTCTCTATTCACCCAGGGAGCACAAAGATGTATCGAGATCTCCGAGAAAACTTTTGGTGGGATAATATGAAGAAGGAGATCGTTGAATATACATAAAAGTGCCTGGTGTGTCAGCAAGTGAAGGTAGAGAGGAAGAAGTCTAAGGGGATGATGCAACCATTTCCCATACCAGAATGGAAATGGGAGAACATCACCATAGACTTTGTCACTGGACTTCAAAGGACATCCAAAGGCAACAATGCAATCTGGGTTATTGTGGATCGTCTTACAAAGACTGCACACTTCATTGCTATTCGAGAGGATTTCTCTTTGGATCAACTGGCACAGATATATATCAGGGAATTGTTACGGTTGCATGGAGTACCACTATCTATTGTTTCTGACCGAGATCCAAGATTTACCTCTATGTTTTGGAAGAGTCTTCAACATGCTCCGAATACTGAACTGAACTTCAGTACGGCCTATCATCCTCAAACTGATGGCCAATCCGAGCCGACTATCCAAACACTTGAGGATATGTTCAGATCATGATCAATGGACTTTAAAGGAGGATGGGATCAACATCTTCCTCTGGTTGAGTTCTCTTATAATAATAGTTTCCACTCGAGCATCCAAATGGCACCATATTAAGCCTTGTATGGGAAAAGGTGTAGAACATCGGCGTGTTGGGATGAGGTCGGTGAACATAAGCTTCTTGGACCAGAAATGGTCGAAGAAATGGTGGAGAAGGAGAAAACCATTCAGCAGCATATCAAGGCAGTCCAAAGTCGACAGAAGAGTTATGTAGATAATAGTCGATGAGACCATGAGTTTAATGTCGGAGACATGGTGTTTTTACGCATATCTCTGTGGAAGAAGGTCATGAGGTTTGGAAAGAAATGGAAGTTAAGTCCATGGTACATTGGCCCCTTCGAGATTCTTGATCGTGTTGGGGCTGCGGCCTATCGACTAGCACTTCCACCTACTATGGCCAAGGAACATGATGTCTTCCATGTATCCCTCTTAAGGAAGTACATACCAGACCCTTCACATGTACTCTCTTCTGAGGTGGTACAATTAGAAGATGATCTTTCTTATAAGGAGAAACCAGTGAAGATCTTAGATCGTAGATAAAAATTTCTACGAAATAAGACAATTCCCCTCGTCAAGGTGTTGTGGAGAAACCACAAGTTTGAAGAAGCAACTTGGGAGTCGGAGGATATGATGAAGCTAAGTTACCCACATTTTTTTAGTGTGCGAAAAGGAAAATTTCGAGGGCGAAATTTCTTAAGGGGGGAATGTTGTAACGACGCAAAGTTTCATTAATGGAAAATACCTCTTGATCCAGTTAAATGTTTCTTTATGAAAAATGTTTTAATAAGATGTCAACTTCATTAGTTTTACGTTAAGATTTTTGACTGTTACTTTTTAGCCGTTGAGCAGTGATCATCTGAGTAGTATAAATATAAGGCCTTAACGAACCCATTTCTACTCAGACAAAGGAAGCGATGGCCTCATCCAGTAGAATTTCCCCTTACGAAGCCCATTTGTTAGAGCTCGGAAAAGAGGTGGGGTCTTTGGGCTTTGCCCTTGACCAAGCCCAAGCTGAGCTTCATCAAGTCAAGCTCGAACGTGATCGTCTACGGGAAAATTGGAAGTTGATTGAAATTACAACTCAAGCGATGTTATCCAAGCCGCCCCAAGAGTCTGTCACCATCCCGAACCTTACCCTTAGGTCTTATGTGGCTATTTAAAGGGGTTATGTAACAAATAAGTAGCACCATGTTCATGTACATTATTTTTGTATATAATAATGAATATAATTTCTAGTCATTTTTTGATACATTGTAATTAGTTTTAAAGTACAAATGGTGTTTTTAGTTATTATTTAATTAAGAATTATATTTTATTAAATTAAAGGATTTTTGAATTAAATAATATTTTAATAAAATATTATTATTAATATTAAATTAATTTTTTATTAAGTATAAATGATCTTATAATTATATGAATGCAATTAAAATTTTTATTAAGGTTTGAAAGCCATTTCTATCAAAACCCGTGAATTTTTTTATAAATGTCTGTTTTTATTTTAAAAGTGAAAATTCAAATATTTATAAAATTATTTAGATAAAATAAATATTATTTTTGGAATCAGGATGTAGAAATTATCCAACGGTGGATTTTTCATAATTTTCTGAGACAGTCAAATTTTTGGGTAAAAATTAAATACCATTTAAATATATAATGTGTTTTATGACATCATAATGACCCAATGGTGATGTAATAAAATAACATAATCCTTATGATCGGCCAATATGTGTTTTATCATTAAAATAATGAGGTTTTGGGTTTGTTTGACTTACTTTTCAAAGCATTAATGGAGCCCTCAAGACTTATTCAACACTTTGCCTTTTTAAATTAATTTCCATGGGAGTGTGGCTCACCTCTACATAAGAAACCCTAATTTTTTAATAAGTTCGGACCTTTTCCTGTTAAAATATTGTTTTCCTCATTCCTTTTCCAGAATCCATGGGCAAATACCATGGTATGGTTTGTGGTTTGGATTATTTTAATATAAGGGGTCCCAAACCTAAATAATAAAGAATTCTCTCACCTTTCCTATATAAACCCACCCAAGCTCCCACTTCCTCCTCACTAAAATCCTTTGGAGTTCGTCCAACCTCTTCCCTACTCTCTCTAGAATCCTCCCAAGGTGTCCCAAGCTCCCAAGAAGCCTCTCACAAGCCTCTCTCTAGCCTTTGGAAGCACACTTCCAAGTAAGGGTTTTTTCTTCCTTTCTCATTTTGCAAATTTTCATTAAGTTGTATTGCCCTTTTAATTTAAATTATGAATGTTGGGGTATGGTTTCTCACCTCCCCCATACTGCCCTATTATTTTTTGAATGATGGGAGAACCTTTTCCCTCTCATTAAATGCCTCCCATGTACACCCGTTACTATGCCGAAATTCCGAAAGGAACTTCTCTCTCTTCTTTTACATTCAAGCAATACTTTTGTATCATGAATTTAAATTCCATTTCAATTGTTGGGAAATGTATATATATGACCTCCTTACTGTCCATTACATGTAAATATTATGAGTAACCCCTTTCTCTCTCATCAACCTTTTTTATGAATTCTTATGTCACGCCGTTACGCTGCTGAAATCGCACCGATTTTCTAAGACAATGTCATTGTGTAGTCAATACCATGCCCATTTCTCCATCAAGGGTATTCACCTTTATGGACATTTACTTATTGATTGTAAATATTCATGTTTGAATTCCACATTCCTTTATCGTGGAATAAATGATTATGTTTTATGAATCCATGTTTTATGATCCATGTGGCACACTTATGTATGAAATGAAATGTTTAAGAAGGGTGCGCCCTGATAGCGCTCCAATGCATTGGGTAAAGTACAGTATCATGATAAATCATGTGCAATGTGTGTTGACTCATGCTAATTCAAGTGAAACGAGGGTTTACTCATGCTTCAAGTGCAATGAGGGTTTACTCATGCTCCATTTGCAATGAGCGTTGGCTCATGCTAATTCAATGTTAAGTGTTGTTCCCACATTTCCATGTTATGATTATCATGCTTTATCATGACTTTATGTTCATGTTACTCGTATTCTCTATTGATGTTCCTATTGCCTAACATGTATTGTACTCCTCATGTTATTCATTGTGTACTCCCTTACTGGGCTTTATAGCTCACCCTTTTCTTATGCATGTCCTCAGGTTATCCCATGAAATGCTAAGTACGAAGGAATGTAGTGGTCATGTAAAGGAAGTTTTCAATAAAGATGTTGTATTTCAAGTTTAAAGTTTTTATGTAATGATCCTAAGCCCCAAAGACACAAAACCTCTCGATCTTCTTTGTTGTATCAAGTGAAGTTCTATGTAATAAAACATGCTTAAGTTGTAATAAAAAGCAGGGTTGTCATATGGGGTACCAAAAATAGACCAATGGGTTGTCTTGGTCGGCCATAACTCATCCAATAGGGTTAGGACAA
The DNA here is from genome assembly GCA_963277665.1 of Viscum album. NCBI lineage: Eukaryota > Viridiplantae > Streptophyta > Magnoliopsida > Santalales > Viscaceae > Viscum > Viscum album. Next base: position 1,541,076,291 of record OY728150.1, read on the forward strand.
TTTTCAATATATTTTCATATTATTATAATATCATTTTTACCTTAAATCACACTAATTAACTTTAATCGCGATTAATAAAACTTAAAAGGTACTTTTCATAAACAATTATTTTTATCCCATTGAACCACATTTTACTTAAACATTAAAATCATTTAAATTGGATTTTTGAAATTCAAATCACAGAAGTGGTAAAGTCTCATTTAAACGAAAAATTAAATTTTGTAACCACCACTTTGTGGTTTCACTATTCATCAAAAATTGGAGATTTTCAGAAAAATATCAAAAATTCACCCTAAGCTATATTTGATATTCTGAATTAAAAAATGATTTCTATTTTACCAATTTCATAACATATAAGTTCCATTAATTAATTTTATAATTAAATCCCGCTGTGAAAACAAATAGCGTGTTTTTGTGAAACAATAAGTATGAAAAGATTGACACTAGTTTAAGTCCAATCTTAAAGTGATATTAATTACAATGACCACCATTGGATTAAATGGTAAAAATTTATTCTATTTACACTTTAAAACCAATTAAAAAGATAATCTAATCATATAAATAAATTAGATTAAAAAGAGGTTTTGAATTAAAATACAACATTTTTCACTATTCATTAAGAATTGACCTTTTTTGGAAAATTACAAAAACTTTACACAAAGTAAATTTTGATGTCCCGATTATAAAGAAGAATTTTATTTTGTCAAATATAACACATAAAATTGTCAAAAAGTGGATTTAAAAGAGCTTCTCCATCAAAAGGCGGTGAATCGACCTTTTAAAGAATATTAGACTCTCTACGCTTAAAATTGGACTCATTCGCATTTTTAATTCTCTAACATTTATTGTAAAGAGATAAAATATTTGACAAACATATATAATAATTTTGTAGTTAGTTCTGTTCATTCTCGCCATTACAATGTCTAGGCATTAACTACTATTTAAAATAATATTTTTTTATTATTAGAGTGCAACGTAAGATTCTCAAAAAACTCGTTGTTGCGTATTGGGTATGTCATCGAGAATATCATCCCTTTTAAATTAATATTTATATTTTACTCACAAATATGGATAAATGTGAAAATTTCATACTCCTTATTTACCTGGGGTGTTACATCCTTCCCCCCTTTTGGGAATTGCGTCCTCACAATTTTAAAATTGGGCTTGGATACTTCATTGAAATCCCCACATTGGAAAAGGAGTAAATTAAACTGTCACTTTAAAAGAAATAAATGAAAGTACAAAGGTCACCCGAGTTAACCCATACTAGGATTCCAAGTATGAAAATATGGACATGGAAGAAAAAAAACAAAGGGTCATGTTCTGATGGATAGTGATAGTAAACATGTCTAGGAGAAAGTTAACCATAAAAAAATCACAAACTTGTGATGGGTTAAACGGTATTCGATTCCCCAATAGGAAATGTTAACAGACAACATTTTTGTTCTAAGTTACTCTTCATTGAGGAATTTATTTTTGAGCTTAACTAAATCATAATGAAACATACATACTTGTCACGTTAACTTCCAACTTTTACTAGATTCCTTAATCAAACTCATATTTTCTCCAAAAGACGAGTATTTAAGAAGACTTGTTCTCATTAAGAGTACTATAATCAATTTCTAGAGAATCACCTAATCCACAACAGAGAACTATATATTTCCCATGTCTTTAGACATTAACCAGAACAAAAACTAAAAAGGTTAGTACAAGATTAGATAATCTAGAAAACGATAACCCTTTATAAAAAGAAAATATATTCTTAATCTCCAAAATTTTTCCAACAAAACCCAAAGTTCAACGAGGACCATTCAATAAACAATTTGTCCATAAAATTCTTCAAACTAAACCAAACTAAGATTGAAGCCCAAATATTTGAAGGATTTAGTCACATAGTCTTCCAAGTTAAGTCATAACATTTATCTCCAAAAAACATCAGTTGCTATTAAAGTCTCATATTGAAAATTAATTAACCTAATCACATATCCTCCATGATAGGTTAATAAATTTCCATAGATATCCCAAAATCAACATACTCTTAATTCATAAAATCATTTAACTAAAATGAATTAGAAAAACTAACCAGGGACATCGCGTAGTCCATTGGTCGGCGATAAATACCCATTGCACTTTGGTTGTGGGTTCGATTCCCGCAGCTTGTCCGACGCGATGGGTTGTCACACAGTCTGTGTGTTGTCCTTTTTCCAAAACTACATAATTCTTAAAATATTCCCCAAAAACGAGATAAAATATTTAAAAATAAACATAATGTAATTTAACCTCAATTTTATCTCATGGCTTTCACTTTCCATTATTACATATAGTAACCCATAATTACCTCAAAAGTAAGGATCATATAAACCCAAATGGTTCTTTATAACTATGTCCACAAAAGAAAATATTACTATTCTTTAAATAAAATTTTCATATATCAAACATCAGTGTTACACATACTATAAAAAGTCTTCTAATGTACCCCATCATCAAAAGAGACTTAATACTCATAAGAATTTCACCATAACTCTTGAAGCCCATATATGTTGACTTCTAACTCATTAAACATTCCTCATGATCTATTAACCATTCCTTTCCAACTTATTCTGAAATACTTCTTTCCTACAAACAAAATCATGAATTATATCCTATGATTCCGAAATAGGAAAACAAAAGTTAAGAAATAATCCATACCTTTGATTGGTCATTTTCAGTTTCTTCATCCTCAATCGGAATGGAATTATGTATTGGTAAACGAATATTTGTATGATCTTGGTGATCCCATTCACAAAACTTCTTCATAGGACATGTGTTTTCATAATGACCATGCACACCACATTTAAAACATTCAATCGATCCCTTAGAAAGAACATCTTTCCCTTTCCTCGAGTCAACTGGATGATTCCTTTTTCCATGGAAGGATCATGCTTTATGACCTTCATTTCCACATCTATAGAATATTTCTGTCCCTTTAAAACATTTTCCTAGGTGTTTCTTTCCACATCTTTGACACATAGGTTTTAAACACACTTACCTTTATGATTATTACCTACAGTTCCGTATAGATTTGTTTCTCACATATATGATGCCTTATAGAAATTACCAAGGTTTAGGGGGTCAATCATGACTCGAGATAGTTGGTTGAGGATATACACAATAGTTCTCATTGCAGCTCCCATATCATTCAGTTGCTCACTCAGAAAACTGTAACAGTTTCCTTCACATCCACTATTACTTTGGTGTCCTCTAGATCAAGTCATTTACTAAAACCAAAAATTTATGTGTGAGTATATCACCAAAACCATCATGTACTATTGAAGAAGATAAACACTAAGATATACTTACTCATTCACTTCATCTAAAACTTGGACTCTTTCTGAAATCCTAACCATTATGGTAATTCCACTTATGCTTAAATAATACCCTAACCTTTAAAGTTATCTAAACCGACCACTGATACCAACTATAAGGCCCCAACCTTAAATTTTACTTAATATTGAATTAAATGAATAATTCACATTGAGGATCTTTTCAGGTTTACTGTTTTAGAGAATTAGGACATAACTATTACATCTCAATAGATTACAAATTAGAAACTTTTACTAAGTTTCCATAAAATAAAAACTCATAAAAAGAAACATGTCCAGTTCCATGTTTTAGGTTGCATGACATTCCCTTGATCCCATCCTCGACCCTATTCCACGTTAAGTCCTGTGAAAAACTTTTCACAAACTTGGGATGATCATAAAAATCTCAGTAAGGGATACACAAAGAATGAAAACTGTTAGTTTTTCAAAACAACAAGTAAAACATGTATACTTTATCAAAGTAATACTTTTCACCTTTTCGAAGTAGTAAAAACACTTCATTGAATAAAAGTTCATTACTTACCCTTCTGTAACCAAAAGATTACCATAAAACCCATATAAAGATCACATAACATATAAAGGTAACTTGGGACATAAACATACTTATGTGGAATAACCAAAAGGTTGACTTCCACACATATCACTTAATGGAATATCCATTCGGCCAACTTCCATGCATACTTAATGGAATAGCCATACGGCAGACTTCCATACCCAATGAATTGGAGGTTATAACGTAACCACCCGTCCTGGTATTCACGGCACCACCTGTTATATGGTTTATCACGTAACCACCGGTTAAATGTCTAAGTACCATTATAAAAATCATAAGACATAAAACAAATATAATGGAATGAAAACATTTCCACACATTCATCACAAAATATCACTTAAATATATTGACATAACAAATCCATTATAAAAACCATTTTAAATACCAATATACATAAAAGAGTATATGGTTTTTATTTAATTTTATAAAACATTACGGCTTGTTCAGGAAGCCAAAGACCAAATAATACTCGCGGCGGCGGAATAGGTTGTTGTCACTGCGTATGTTAAAAGAAACATTACTTTTTTTCGTTTTATAAAATAATTCGTAGAAAAAGATTCATTTTGTATAAAAGTAAAAGTCAAAGGGGTTTATACACCGTATAAAAGAAAGTTGTGTATAAAACAAAATATGCCTCAATGAAAGGATATTCAGACGAAGTCCCTTAGAAAGACGGTATCCTTGGATTAAGGATAAATCAGTTATATAATTATGTGTGACAAACAAATACATGAAATATAAGTGGGTATTAAGTTTAAAACAATAAGAGGACATTAACACATAATCATAGAATGACATTATCAAGTTGTACAAGTTTATCCCAAAGAATAAAAATTTGGTTAAGAAGTTCCCTTACAAAAATTAGACAGCCTAACGACGTCACTTTAGAAAAAGAGTTGATGAGAGATAAAAAGGGTATCTCATCACTTGAACATAAAATTTACATCAATAAGGATATAGAAGAAAATATCCCAACATAATATTATGTGAATTAAAAGACATAACAAAATAAGTCTTTTTAAAAGAGGAGGGTGAAAGGTTCCCTTACCGACATGGGTATCTTTCGAAACATACACCCCGTGAAAGAAGGACAATACAACATTGATGTAAATACTAATAAATGAAAGAATATTACACAATGAGTAAAATAATGGTCAGTACATACACCACACAATGGAAATTGTGGCAAATGTGGCATAAATCTCACGGGAATAAAAGTGAGATGAAAAATCCCTTATGAAAACTCTGCAGCCTAAAGGCGCCACTTAAAACATCCAAAAATGGATTGATGAGATCAAATAGGGTATCTAATCACATTAAAATAAAATTTACAGAAAGAGGAATACAAAATAACATCCCCCATCATAACAAATAGGATCTTAAAATAAGTGACATAAAGGAGAGTACTTAAAGAGAAAGAGAGAGGTTAGATCTCTTACGAAAATTCGGCAGCCTAACAGCACCACTCAAAACTTCCAAAAATGGGTTGATGAGAGATAATAGGGTCTCACATCATATGAACATAAAAATTACAGTAAGAGTAATATAAAATAACATCCCTATAACAAGAAATATGAGATTTAAAAGGAATGACATAAAAAAGTGTACTTAAAAAGAAAGAGAGGTGTAGGATCCCTTACCTAGGGTCCGACTTGACTCGATCGTTCTTTAACGTCCTGAATAATAAACTTGAGTTAATTTTAACTTTCTTAAGAACCTTTTTCAAGTTCATTATTCCTTTTATATCAATTTTTGACATGTTATAAACATTATTTAATCATTTAAGTTAATAATGTTTGTTTTGTCGATATTTGGTTCTTACGTCAAAAGTGGACTTCTTACAATTACATGTTGTTCGTGTGGTCAAAGGTTATTTATATCCAAAATGACATTCCTGATTTGGATATCATATATATCATATATATCCAGAATACACATGTATTTATAATATTACATAATCATTTATAGGTAAGAAATGAAATGCACGGTTTATGGAGACGGTAAGCCGTACGTACACATGAACGCTACTTTCATTTCTATGTCATATTAATGGAATTCAAACTAAATGAGAGATGTGTATACTTCTAATTCCAGAGTTATATTAACCCTTTTTATGTATCATACATTATATATATCCATTATATGTACTTATAATAGTACATTACATTTGATGATAAGAAATTCAATGCACCGTTCATGGAGACCGTAAGTCGTACGTACGCATGAACGCTACTTTCATTTCAATCTCATACTTTAATGGAATAAAAACAATAATTATATAAAGGTATATTATAATTCTAGTATAAAATCATATATAATAAATTTAAATCCATCCTTTATACATCCCACATATGTCATTAACGAATCAAATCACTTTGAGGGGGTGGTAGTCCGCACTTCCTAAAATGAAGATATCGCGTATACCCATAATGGAATCCATAGATGTATTCCACAAATGAAAAATACAGAAGCTTAAGTAAAACATAAAAATATTATATATCATATATAAACATAGTGACATCTTAATGTCCACCTTTGAAGGTGTTATATGTGTGTTGAACAATAATCGTTTCGTGAGGCAGAAATTCTCCATCCACAGAAACAATATGTTCTTTAACCATTAGATGAAGGTGTGTGTAAGTGTAGCTCAGATCTTTATTATGACAACATACTAGTATATTTAAGATACTGGAGTTGTTACAAAATAAATGAATAAAAAGAGTTTAGGGGGTTGGAGAAGAAAAATAATACAAAAGATCACAAGTGAAGACGTTACCCTAAAATTGGGTAACTATCTCTGGTTTGAACCAAAAGGGTTTCTTGAAGAGCTTCCTGCCTAATTTAAGGCTTCTTGGATAAGGATAGGGATGTGGAGAGACAAAATTATCAGAGCATGGCCGACCAAAAGGATTGAGAGGTGTGGGTAAGGTGCTAGAGGTGGGGGCCTTTTATAAGAGGAGAGGCAGGGCACTCTTGGAAAAGTATAAAATGTTACTTTATTTTCAAATGGTTTTCGGATTTTAATGGTCCCAAATTGATGTGTTTCTAGGATAAGGTGATAAGGTTTCGAAATCCACCCATCCAATAGGTTTTTGACATGTATAGGTCCTAGATTTGGCATTATCTTTCCATTTTATTTAAATCGTTAAATAATGAGGTCATCGCTGCATCATCATGATGTCATAAAGAATTTAATTTATTTAATGTATGAAAATTAAAAAAAAATTACTATGATGTAGGAAATATTTTTAACTTTCCAATGACTATTTATTGTCAAAATTTTTACTTGTATAACCACATGTAAAAATTGTTTTAGTAAAACAAATCATGTTTGTGACATTTTTATTTTAACTTTAAATAAAAGGCATAAATGTCATTATCAAACCCAAGTGGCTCCATGGGGTAACAAAAATCGAACCATGGGTTGTCTTGGTCGGACATAACTCATCCAATAGGGTTAGGACAAGTGTCAATATATTTTCATTTTATTATAATATCATTTTTACCTTAAATCACACTAATTACCTTTAATTGCAATTAATAAAACATAAAAGTTACTTTTCATCCAAAATTATTTTCATCCCAGTGAACCACATTTTACTTAAACATTAAAATCATTTAAATTGGATTTTTGAAATTAAAATCACAGAAGTGTTAAAGTATCATTTTAACTAAAAATCAAATTTTGTAACCACCACTTTGTGGTTTCACTACTCATCAAAAATTGGAGATTTTCAGAAAAATACCAAAAATTCACCCTAAGCTATATTTGATATTCTGAATTAAAAAATGATGTCTATTTTACGAATTTCATAACATTGAAGTTTCATTAATTAATTTTATAATTAAATCCTGCTGTTAAAACAAATAGCGTGTTTTTATGAAACAATAAGTATCAAAATATTGACACTAGTTTAAGTGCAATCTTAAAGTGATATTAATTACAATGACCACCAATGGATTAAATGGTAAAAATATATTCTATTTAGACTTTAAAACCAATTAAAAATAATAATATAATCATATAAATAAATTATATTAAAAAGAGGTTTTGAATTAAAATACATCATTTTTCACTATTCATTAAAAATTGAACTTTTTCAGAAAAATAGAAAAAATTTACAAAAAGTAAATTTTGATGTCCCGATTATAAAGAAGAATTTTATTTTGTCAAATTTAACACATAAAATTGTCAAAAAGTGGATTTAGAAGAGGTTCTCCATCAAAAGGCGGTTAATCGACCTTTTAAAGAATATTAGACACTCTACGCTTAAAATTGGATTCATTCGCATCTTTAATCCTCTAACATTTATTGTAAAGATTAAAAATATTTGACAAACATATATCATAATTTTGTAGTTAGTTCTGTTCATTCCCACCATTACAACGGCTAGGCATTAACTTCCATTTAAAATAATATTATTTTATTATTAGAGTGCAACGTAAGATTCCCAAGAAACTCATTGTTGCGTATTGGGTACGCCATTGAGCATATCATCCCCTTTAAAGTAATATGAATATTTTATTCACAAATATGGATAAATGTGAAAATGTAATACACTTTATTTACCTGGGGTGTTACATAGTGGCTATATATTAGTATTAGTTATGTTTATGTTTTAGTTACCAAAGTACGAATAATAGAAACATTTAGAAATATACTTTAAATGAAAATTAGAGAATTGATAATTATGATAACCAATAAGAGTTATTGAGAACCTATACCATTAAATGTATTTTTATTTTATGAGTCAATATTCAATATTATAATGATATAACTTTGTGAATGAAAATAATTAGTTATTGTTCACACTATATTAATTGGAATAAACACCCATTAAAAATGTTTTGGATTTCCATATTGTGAAATCATATGTAGTTAGTGTTGGAACTATTCTAATCGCGGAAATATTATAGTAGTAGACCTTAGTTCTAATGAATAACCTTTATTTTATAGATAAAATTATTTTTCCGTATCATGATTCATCTATATTGGATCACATTATATCACATAAAACTATATTTTAATTGAAACATTAATCAATTTTTAACTGAATAATTACGATTCCTCTCAAAATAATATTAATTATTTTAGGATTACATGATCATGAAATGATTATTCTTTAAATTAACTATTTTTATGCTGAAACCAATCAATTATGAAAATTGATCCAAAACAGTAAAGAGGGTGAACAAATAGAAAGAATTTAGTGTAGTTTTTTTTAAATTTATTTTATTCAATAAATAATTCCTCTATGAATACAGTGATAAAAGGAAGAGAGCATTGCTCACTATAAAGTAAGATGGAGAAGAATTATTAGTAGAGTATAAGGGAATCATTACATGATTATACATGTATATTTTGGACTCCGTATGTAATATAGAAAAGTATTATTTATCATTTATTTGATGGGAATAAGCCATGTCCTTTTGGAAAACAATTTTCTTAAAAGTTTTCATCATATGACAATAAAGCATGTTTTTACATTAAGATATAGAATAAATTATATAGATCACATATCGTCAAGCTAAATCTAGGGAAAAAGGGGTCTGTTGAGCTCCATGAAAAGGCTACCACAACAAATAACAATAACAGAACTATATAATATCCATGATTTAATATAATGGAAATATTTATCCTAGAAAATTATTAATGGGAATGAGATTTTCATTATAAGTCATAATATATGTATAATATAGGTAATAAATATAAGAGAATGAATGAAACCAATGAAATCTATGAATTCAATTATGAATAGATTATACGTTATTGAAACAATTTCCTTAAATGTATAGGGAATGTACCATAGAATAATCACAGGGGGAAGTACAAACATATATATTTTCAATAACTGTAGAAGATGTTGGATGTTATGTCGGGAAAGTTACTCTTATCAACCACTCCATAAATAAAAATTATTTATTTTATTTATGTTCTAACCTCTTTCTTATATCTAATTATTTATCTATGTGTAACACATCTCCACCTCAATAATTAGATTTTTAGTTTGTAGTGAAAACACATAATGTTATACTGATTATATCTGGTGTATATATTTATTATTTGATTTAAATTTATTAGAGTATAAATTTTTCTTATACTGTTACATAACCTCTACATTAATTTAAAGTAATTTTCAGGCATGAGTTTATTTTTCAGTATATGGCATATATATTATGTTGAGGAATGGAGGATAAAATTGATATTCAAAATCTACCTATGGTATTATTATGGCGTGAGGATTAACTAGATTACTTAATGGAAATTAATTCCCTAATAAGAGTTTTAATACTTATTCCTGATGAAGATTAATCTATTATTATTTTTAAAAACTCAAAATTGAAGATATACCCATTCTATGAGATATTATTGATTTAATTAAAAAAGTGTTTCATCGTATTTCCATGTATCATGATGTGGTGTCTTAAATAAAATAATATATTATAATTTACTAGTTTCAAAGACTATATATAACATGACCCAAACTAATATATATGAATTTATGAATAAACTCATTGATAATCTAGATAAAGGATTCATTCCACCCAGTATATCCCAATGGTGATTACCATTACATTTTAAAAATTTCGATAATGGTTCAATGTATGTATAAATTTCTTATAGTTGACATAATAGTGTCACTATTTTGAAAAATATTCATCTACCTTGTATAATTGATATGTTTGATCAATTATGATGATCTCAAAATATTTCAAAGACCTATATTTAATGTAGATATTGTACAATAAGGGTCTATAAAAAGAATTAATTGATTATAAACATTTGTATGTGGTATTAACATTATTAATATTTATTTTCTTTTTAGAAATAAAATTCTCTTTTTATCTTTAGCGTCTTAATGAATAGTGTCATTAAATATTACCTTGTCTATTTTTGTAGTAATTACAGATGATATTTTAATATATTCAAAGGGAAAGGAATAGGATACCTAACATTTTTAAAATTTACTGAACACCCTAAGGAAGAATAATTTTAATTATAATTTTAATAATTGTTAATTTTCAATTCATAATTTTTAATTCATGAGATACACAATTTCATGTGAGGATATATTTATTGATCCTATAATTTTAGATTTTATTGATAAATGGACTTGGATAACCATGGTAACCGATATCTATTGTTTTATTTGGTTGTCTAAATACAACAAATTATTTGTGAGATATTTTACATGAATATATAATCCAATAATCATGTTTATATATAATGGGTTTTTGTTATTATGTGTTGAAGAATTTCAGTATAATATCATATAAAATTTGTGATGTTTGGTTATCACTAAATTTCTTACACTACCATATAGTAGAGAAGGTTTTGTGATACATAGAGATGCATCAATGAATAGATTTTGTTGCATACTCATGACGAATGATATGTAGATTTCTATACCTAAAAATAATTGAACATTTATGACCAAAATTACATAACTTATGATTTTTATCTAGATGTTTAAATAAAATATTGAATATTATTTATGCAATATTGATAGACATTATCAACAATTACTACTTCTTAACAAAATAAATCCCCAGTAAGGAGACAGGGTGGATGATTCACAGAGTCATAAATATCATTCTAGTTTTTATATGATTATTATTGAATGATATACAATATTTATGGATTTAGAGAGGTTGGATCATGGTATATTGAAGAAAGGAGATGCATCTTATATTTCTTCATTGAATTCTCATCAATCCATCCAATAAAAGATTAAAGGGGTGAATAAAGATGATGTGTAATTCCATAATGAGAATAAGAATATTTCTAAGTTCAACCATTGGCATAGTATAATGATAAGGGTTAGGATATTAGTATGCTTCCATTCAATACCATCGTGGACGAAGGACCAGATTGATGAAGCACATAGTTCATCATTCTATATTCATACTTTATTAATAATAATTTTTAGATATCTGAAAGAATATTTCATTTTGGATAACATTTTATGGAATTTCTGAGTATATATCCATATTAAATTTGATTTTTGATGTTAAAGTTATGTGATGGAATTCTATAGGATGTAGAAATTATAACCTATAACATAATATAAATAAAAAAAATCTTTTAATTTCATCACTCCCCCCCAAAATATATAGGAAATAATTCACGTTCGGTTATACACACATATCTTCAAATATCATCACATATTATAGATATTGAAGAAATTCTATATATTGATCAGATTAACTAATAATACATTATGGAAGTTGAGATATTTCATAGAAAACCAATTTGAATCATAAATAATCGAGATTCATGGTCAACCATGAAGTTTTAGAGAATCAATTAATAGACTATGAATACATAGTTGAATTTTATTATGACTAATCATCCTCAGACAGATGTCAATTTCGAGATTACTATTATTACTCATTATGACATTTTGAGAGATTTTATATATGGATATAAAATATGGTTGGAATAAACACATTCATTCTGTATATTTTTTCTAAAAACATTTCAATAACCTATTTTGATGGGGCCCTATAATGACAATCATTGAATGAAGTGTATAAATACAACATATTGGGATGATGTTGGAGAAGGATTGTTATTTTTAACTGATGTAGTCAATGATATGGGAGTGAATAATACTCATATTACCCATTAAATAATTTTATATTATTAATAAAAAAATTTATGATTAACAGAATCCGGGTAATCTTGATTTCAACGATGGTGACATGGTAATAACTGAATTTCATATTTTATTACGGATATGAGAATGACAATGTATGGGAAGGCGAGCCTTTGATATATTGTTCCATGTGAAATTACTGATTGGGTCGGGATATTTTCATATCTCTTGGTGCTTCCACCAAATATCTCTCAGGTACATAATATGTTTCATCTATTTCTATTAAGGATGTAAATACATGATCCATTACATTTACTGAACATTGAGATCATAATTGAGGAGAAATATCTATCTTATGAGGAAAAACTGGTGAATATTTTGGATCCTAGAGATAAATTCGTACTAAACAATACCACACATCATATGAATGTTTTGTAGAAAATTTATAAAATCTAGGATGATATGTTGGAGCTTGAGGATATGATGAGGCATAAGCTTCTTTATTTTTATATAGGAGTGGGGGAATTTTGGGGGGTGAAATTAATATAGGTGGGGGGATGTTTGTACTCATGATTTTATGCTATATTTATATTTAAATAAATTTCATTGATAACATGATCTACATGAAACTCTTTGTTTCGAAGAACTAAAAAATCCCATTGAAATATTATTATATGAAAAATATATAATTATTTAATTGATCATTATAATATTATCTTATGTAGAAATTTTGGGGTTTTTATGAAAAAAATTATTTTTCAATGAAATGTGATAAAATGCCAATTTTTTTAAAATATATATTTAATTAATTTAAAAATAACCATAATTAATGAAATTTAATCATTAAATTACATAATATTTTATTATATTGAAAAAATCTAATTAATTACATTTAAATTTCCATTATTATGGTTTTTGGTATAAGATAAATTTTCGACGAAAGAAATATTTATATCTAAAAACTATTTTCATTGGTTTTTCATTTTTATATTAACTTATTTTGTTCCAAAAAGTGGAAATTGAATTAAATAAATGCATTATATATTTTAAATCCATATGGTAATATTGATAAATAATTTTCTTTTATATTTGGTCATTATGAATTGATGCCTTGGTGGATATTCATCACCTTAGTAAGGGTAAAACATGCTTAAACATTAGGAAAAGGTTTTAAAAATTATTGAACTCTAATATTAATCTAATTAGATGAATTTAGTTTAGTTATTTCCATCCATTTATATAACATATGGCCACTTAGTTTCAAATTTATTTTATTTTGATATTTATTTTTCATTAATAAATTAATGAAAATATAATGGAACACTCTTGAATTTTGTATTTATATCATTTTTACATAATGAAAAATAGATTTTATGTCCTACATTAATGGTTTATATCAAATATTAATCAATTTTTATAACTAGTTAATTTATTTTTAATTTTTATTGAGTGATAAATTACATTAAAATCTTAGGTAATGTAAATATAATATTAATTAAATTAATTTAAGGATAAATTAATTTATTTTAAAAAAAATTAATGTAATAAAATTTTGGCTATTGAGTGTGTTAAATATATTTTCAGATGAATATATCATATAAATTATTTTATAATTAATATATTATAATTATTTTTTTCTTGGTTCCTTTACTATCAAATAAAATGAATAGTAAAAAATAATGCCATTTATGATATTTCTTGAAAATAATAAATTATTATATTAATTAAAAATCATTAAAATATTGAATTTTATGGGTAAAGAGGATTATATATGGTGACAAGGATCATCTAATGGTGTTTTATTAGCCAAATTTCACCATATATGTAAGATATAAGATATTAATTTTTAAAAAGGCATTATCACGTTTATGGTTAAAATTGGTTAACGAAGGGTTAATCCGAAGGGTATATTTTAAATGGATATATAAGCCAATAAATATTTAATTTCAAGATTATATTAATACCATATAATCATATTATTTGAATATATTCCATTTTTGAACAATTTTGAATGAGTTAGAAACATATTATATTATAATATTTCCTGAATATCCAAAATGTCCGCCCCTCATTTATAAAAGGACACAACATCTCTCTTTTCTATAAACCACATTGTGCTTTATAGATCAACCAAACCGTAACCAATTATATTCCAAAATTCCATATCAATTAAATATAGGTTATTTTATTCTTCAATGACCATTACAAAATTCGATAAGAATGAATATCTTGGATGTTTACTAAAGATGAGGTAATTGTCTATATCGACTCCTTCAAGTTTTATTCTTCTTATATTACATATAAATCTTGTAAACCCATAATAAAGAAATATATACCATATAATAAATATAATAATATGTTGTTATGAACATGGGAAAACAATTCTATACCAGTTTTCCATCAAATGGAATTTTAAAACATCACTCAATCATACATATATTATTCTATCTCAACATAAAAGTGTAATTCATTTTTCATCACCACATTAAATTTAAGTTTATAATTATGAATGTTATGAACATATATAATATTTGTGAAATATTTATTATATTTTTATTATAATATATTTTCTACCATCTTAATTTTGAATACATCAGAAAACCATAACATCTTCCATTCATATGAGTGTACTATCACCTCAATAATGAAATGTCATTGATTATTAATATTTTAATTATAAGTATAGTAATAAAGAAATATTTTATGAATAAATAATATATAAGGTATAAAAATTACCATGTAATGGTAAAATATTATTCATTTTTCCTTATTTCTATCTTTCAAAAGATGAAAACAAAATTAATGTTTACATATGACCAACTATCTCCATTATTTTTTATTCATTTTTCTAATATATATTTTGTATAAGATGAATATATATATATAAAAATATAAATAATTAACATAAGTGATATTTATATCATGATAATCATTTTTGATATTTTGTAACCATAATCAATGTAAAAAGACTATGACTACTAAACTGAACTTTTAATAACAAAAAGTTGTTTACACCCAAAATAATTATTCTAATAAAATATTGTTAAAACTATGTGAAAATTTGTCATAAATTGATAATATAAGATAATATATATACGTTTCTGGTATTGGAATGTACGTAAAAAAATTAAATTTATTAAATATGAGGATAGAAGAACACACAAGACAAGTCGAAAATTAAGTAAGGGATTTAATAATAATTTACATTCCATTGAGACTTATTTAGTATTATAAACCCATTTATTACTTATTGTTAATATGAATAAATAAATATTTTTTTAAAATTAATATAATTTAATAATGATTAATAATGTTCCAATTCATGTTTATTATTTCAATTCATATAATTTAAACGTTTCCATATAATCTAGCACCTATTTTTTAATATATATTTTTTCGGTACCCATCAATTCCATTTATTATATTTTATAATATATCCTTCATAAAAAACAAGTTTTTTCTTATCCTATAAATATTTACCAATTATACATAATTTTTTAACAAAAATTCCACCTTTTGTAACTTGAATCAATAGAATAATGGTTTAAATGAAAAGATGATCTTCTTTTTCATTGGATTTGGTATATTTTTATTCCATTTTAATATTTTACAAACTTTTTATTGAAGTATATTTAATTGACTCAATTGACTTATTTTGGAATTTATTTATCCCATTCTTTTATAGAGGATTATAAAAATGATTTTTTTCAAAAGGGGGATTTCCATCTATATTTACAATAATACAATGGAAATTTTGTCCTTTAACTATAATGTTTTAACAGATTCTACCACTAAAAAAATATTTTAGGCACTTATATATTCAAGTATATTTCATGGACTTTAGAAATTAAATATCATTTATGAAAAAAAAATTAATCGGTGTCTTCAATTTTTTATTATTCTAGAATGACATAAATTTACTTAAAACCTATATTTTCAATTAATTGATGCCTTTCATTTATCTCTTATTAATTTTATTTTCAGGAAAATTCACATGAAAAATTTTATATTTTGTGATATTTTTTAATGTGAAATGAAATATCTCTAAAATTTGGAAATCCTTTGAATCATAGATATGATTTTTTACTAAACCATATACCAATATTACATACTGTGTTTTTCATTGAAGGTTAATTTAATAATAGGGGAAATAATAATATTTCATATTTTATATTCATTAATCATATTTTTTCAACGAAATTTTGTTTTGGAATTAAATTGATAATTCAATATATTGGGGATTCATTAGACCTGTAGTGATTGGTGGGCCCAGTTTATAGATATATAATGTTGTATTTATTGTTCTTATGAGATAAGTATGTTTGTTAAAATTAATAAATATGTTATCGGTATGTACATACCTATCAATAAAAATGTCTTAGTATATTTCATCCATGATAATGATATCATGATTTCTATGATCCCAAAATCAAACATGATGAATTCCATTCGCACTTATTTCAATTATTCTTATTCATTATATTACTCTATTGATATTACCCATGAATTATTTTTTTGTGGTTATGTTATTGATTCAATGTTTTTTGTTTTCTGTTATTACTTGTGAATATTGATTATGTGTTAGTTACACATGATAGATTCTATTATCTAAAACCCATACAAAGAATTTTATCTCACCCTTTATTTGGATTTCTTTACCTAGGATATGAAGAAATATATTATGAAGAATAGAATTGATAAAAGAGTGTTTCTTATTAATTTTTTTATATTTCCAATGTAATATATGAATATTGTGTGGATCAAGTTTTTTATGTCTAATAAATTAATTAAATATCTAATTATTTGAATGTTTACAAATATAATAATATTTCATTATGAAATAGAATGAGTTTCAGCATGATTAGAATGAAAAATATGGCCACCTGTAAAACTTTTGGGTGATTTAGGGCCCACCCCTTACATTGTGGATCAGGTCCTAGTTTTTTGGGATCACTACCAATCCATCATAATTATTTATAATTTCAAACGTATATATTTTAATTAAAAATAAAAATCATTCATTTGTAAATAATTCTGATAAAATTATTTTTAAATATCGAAAATAAGTATATAAAATGAATTCAAAGGAAAAATAAAAAAATTCCTGACTAATCAATAAGAATGAATAAATTATTTTAAATAGAATACTATCTTATATTAAATGGAATATGAGAATTGATATAATGTAATTAAAAATTCATGGAGAAACAACTTAAAATTAAATTATTATTATATTTTACATGTCGAAAACCACCAAACATTGACCAGAGAATTATTTCATTTACATAAACAACGTTAATCATAAATGAAATATGTGAATTAAACTAGTTCATGGTGATAAATTACATTCACAAGAAAAAATACTAAAAAATAAAGAGGATATATATTTTCTAAATAAAACCTATTAAAACAGAAATTGATAAATTTGAAAGGAGAAGAAATTTATTAAAATTAAACATTTAAATAAATTACATAATATAAAATAATACATCCAAAATAATTTAGAAATATTATATATATATATATATATATTTAAAAAATGATGGTTTGAATCATTAAAATAGAAGACTAGTTTTGAAAATATTTAACTTACATTAATTTCCTAATTTATTTGAAACAATATTAACGCTATTAACAAACTATAAATAATTAAAAATAAATTAGATATCATTATTAATTTTTGAAAAATTCTATATTAATTATTTATAGTCCTTTCATAAAAATTATTACTTATTTATAGTTAATATAAATCATCCATTATTATAAGTTTTAACTATTATATTATCTCTTTGGGTAAAATAGTATGAGTTATATATCATTATTTATAAGATTATAATCATTATAATAGATATGACATTTATAAAAAATGTCATCATGATTTATGATGTTCTATATGTTTTTATCAGTGTTTTTTGTAGGAATTTTGAAGATGAAATCTATAATGAGGTTGTTTTAATAATTTTCAATGTATTAAAATTTGAATATATATAATAAGTTGAATATTATTCATAAATTTATAAAACCAAACACTAATAATTATTTAATAATTAATACAAAAAATTATTTATTATTTATCTGCATATAATCATTGATGAATTTTTATAGAATTCAATATATAGGTTGTTAAAACCACCTAAAAAGAACATTCTATATTAAACATATAAGATTCACTTTGAAGTGATTTTGTAATAATATATTTATATGCCAATGATCTTGTACCCTAGTGGTACAAGTCCCTAATTGGAATCCAAAAGACACATTATCAAATCTGAGTAGGGAAACATTTCAGGGTATCACAATAGCAATGTAACAGTGCTATAGCAGCGGCAGAACCGTAGTAGCGGTGACACTTTTGTGGTGGAGGTACTGTAGCATAAGCTGTAGCAGCGGCAGTGTTGTAGCAGCCTGGGTACTATAATAATACTATTCACTAAAGGATCCATTGGGCCGAAAAATTGGCTTTCATGCCTACTATCCAGGCCACTTTTCCTTTGTCATAAGGTTTATATAATGGGTCTCCCTCTACCCAGTCAAAAGAGGTCACCAATTTAAAAATAAAATGTGTCTTCAACCCCATTCTTTTAAAAAGAGAAATAATATATTTATAATAAATGTATAATAATCTTATTTTAATGTTTTTAATATGGTTAAATAGAATACAAATGTTTTTGGGGATGAAGATAAATGAAAATGAATGATATAAAATAATAATATACAAAAAATATATTGTGTCTTCTTCTAGATTCGTTATTGTTTTTTAAGGATTTAGGAAAAAATATAATATCCTAGGAAAAAATGTGCAATATGATTATTAGGTAAGGATGTGCAGAAATTTTTAATGATAAATTATTATTCTATTTGAGTCTTAGACCAGCTAGTGGAATATCCATTTTATAAGAGACAATGATTTCACATTTTCATTAACAAATAGTTCTCTTAGAATCCAAACATTATTTCAAATGAACTCACTCAAAAATTTAAATGAAGGTGGATAGTTATACCCCAATCTCATAAAAAAAATGACAACATTTGAGTTATTTTAGGAATTTTCGATCAATATTTTCTTTTATTAAATTAAATTTCCATTACCATCATTAATCATTTTTTATTGTAATATCATATTTTTATACATTAAAATAGATTTTTTCATAATATAAATATACTAACATGATTATTTCAAATATATTGAAGAATTTATCAAATTATATTTCAAAATTTATTTAAAATTAACTATTTTATATTTGATCATAACAAAGAAAGAGTTTCGTTAATAATCAATTATTTTACGGTGTAAAATGATATTATCATTATTACTTGTTATTATAATAATTTGTAGAAGAATTATATTATCTTAATTTATATAAAAATATATCCAAAATTAATTTTATTGTATTTAATATTCAAAATATTTTTAATTTCACTTAAAAACATATAATAATTCCACAATTTTCCTACACTATTTTTCTTTCCGTTAAATAAATAAATTAGTGTTCCTTATAAATAAATAATAATTTCATTTATAGAAATAAGAATTTTTATTTTAATAAATATATTTTATTGTAACCATTTATTATGAGTAATAATAATAAAATGTAGAAAACATAAGAATAATATTTTTATTATAAAGAAAAATTAACAAAAAATTTATCAGTATTGATATTATTTCAATTCTATTTATTTTATAAAAGATTTATTTTAATTAAAACATATTTATTAATATATATATTTATATTAATAGAAAATAATCTTATAATTCTAAAATGAAAATATTTTCCAAAATATTAAAACATATTAAATATGGATTTATACATTGTATGAATTTATAACTCTTGTGGCATAATGATTTTTGATATAATTAAATATTATTTAAGGAATATATACACGTGGTTTAAGTGTGAAAATTATTCTAAATACACGGTGTCTAACATTATACCGCCATAAAAAAATACTGAAATGAAATTGTTCTTTTCTATGACATGATACATTTTACTTGTTAATAAATAATATAATAATGAATGTTTTCTATATTATGATCACATAGGTTATGAGGAGGATAAGTTCTTATAAAAAACTATATGGAAATATTCCATTTATAATATTCCTTCCAAAATATTACTCTATAGATACTACATTTCGAGAAACTAAACCTCTAGTAGTTATATAGAATATTCCATAAATCACAAGGTCACTCTAATGTCTAAAAAACCCTTATCATAAAAAGATACATAAAATATAGGAATTAACCTCAATTAAATTTATAACTCTTAAACATTCCAAAATTGTTAATATCATATTATATAAATATTATTAAATCATACTATTATTCCTACTATGAAACTGTAGACCAATACTCCAAATTTCGGTGAATAAACACATAATATATTATACATTGTATCTGAAACAAAATAAATTACCCCTATTGTTTTGTTAAAATTAAAAAATCTATTAACTAATAATATGTCAATAAATACCAATGATTATTTAATCATACAATAGTAGGTATGTAAGAATTATATTAAAAAACAATACCCATAATATTTTTATTAAATATATAATTACTATAAATACAATCTTTTTAAAAACTACTTTAGCTTATCTTAGGATAAAACTTATATTTGATACATAAATCTGTGATTGATATTACTTTCTAGTAAATCAGGTTAAAATTATTTTTACTGAAAATGTGGGGTGAAAAAAAACAAATATTATGTTTTTTACAGAAAATGATAATAGAAAAAATATTTATATATAATATACGTCATGATTCATGAATCTCTATTAATTCAGTATGAAATATTTAGGTAAAATATATTACGATAAAATCAACAATAGGATAACTTCAATAATTTATAATTAATTAAAAGTTTCATATAATTAATAAGTAAAATAGTTGAATTACACTTATATATTTAAAAAACTTAATTTACTCATTAGTATATAATCTCTCCAATAATTAAGTCTTTAACATTCATTCATGAAAAAAAATTATATCATTTTCTATGTGGGTTTTTAATCCAACATAAACAAGAACATGCAATATTAAATGTATTTTTATGATTATGAAGTAATTTACTCACAATATCATTTTCAAGGATGTATAGAAAAAATATTTTGGAATTATTGATGTGTAATTTCAGAATTATGATGTGGTATGGGAAGAATATAAATTAATGTGAAGGATATGAATTATTTAATTACAAAATAAATAAATTATTCACCTGGAATACTTATTTTTTTCAATGGATTTAGTTCATAATAAAGAGACTAGCAGAAAAAAACATGTAATCGGATCACTATGGAATGATATATAGAACTATGTTGAGAGGAATTCTGATTATATCATAAGATTATAGGGGTTGTAAATATATAACTATTATAATAAGATGTAATGGAATTTTTTAAAATAACACTTCCTTCCCTTCTATACCGTCCATGATATCAAATGAAGCCAATTATATAACAACCCATGATTTTATGATACAATTCCGTCTTTAATTAAATTTCATGGATAACTTTATTTATACACAACACCATTATAAATTTAAACATTAAGACCCAGTGTAATATTAATTTGATAAACATATATCAATTTTTAAATAAATATTTCAAAATTTAATATTGGTTATTTTTGGGGTTTTTTAGGAAATGATTATTTTCAGTGAATAGTAAAAAATACATATTTTTATGTCACTATAATTTCAATAAATTGAAATATCAGCATAATTCATTGAATTTAATAATATATTTGAATAATAATATTTTCATTAAAAATTTTCTCATTAACTAATATTTAACCATCACTATACATATTTTTTTGTATAAATTACTTTTGGTGGTAAAACACATTTTAAAAAAAAACCACAGCTAGATTTTCCTTTTTTGTCAAAGAATAAATTATTCCACTATTGGGAATTTAATTTTATATAATTTTTCCTAGATTATGAATTATGAGGGTCAAATTTATATAACTTATGCCGTTTATTTATGGTTACTTTTAAATGTAACCATTATGGGTAATTGTAACCTCGGTAATGGTAAAATGTGTAAAACATGGTTAAAAGCATGGTATGTGGATTCATAATTTTTTATCACATAAACATATCCACTAGTATTAATGGGGTTCTTCCATTTCTAACAATGTATCAAAAA
Organism: Viscum album; assembly: GCA_963277665.1. NCBI lineage: Eukaryota > Viridiplantae > Streptophyta > Magnoliopsida > Santalales > Viscaceae > Viscum > Viscum album. The sequence continues at coordinate 1,541,098,955 of OY728150.1, forward strand.
TATATCCACATAGTACCATTATTCGTTGATATTGACCATTATTCTACTTCAAGAAAAGAATAAAAACAACATGTCCCACTTTTGACATTAAAATATGTAATATTTTTCCACTATGATAAAAAGTGATTATGTATAATATTAAATGTCCATTTTAAATAATAATTTATTTCTTTATCATGTTTCTTTATTTCTAAAGAAGTAGTAAGTACAATAAATTCGTATGAAATGTGGACAGATTATTTATTCAATTAATAGAAAAAATAAGAAAATCAATTAAAAAACTATTAATATTATTAATACTTTGATTAATTTTTATATTCCTTGATATTAATATAAAAATATTTGTTGCTTTTGTTTTTTGAAAGGGTTATATTATAATTTAAAAAATTTCATTTTGTCTTTAATGTCAAATTAAAATAATTGTGTAAAAATGACATTAATTACATTTTATTAATATAATATATTACCTTGTTATTCCAAAATTATATAATCCATGATTAAGGAAAATGAGTATAATATATGGTTTAAAATTCCATCCCCTTGTCATTTATGTGATAATTTTCTCTATATATGTAAAATCATTATGATTTAATATTCAAAAATTCATTTCCATGATTAATGTTAAAATTGGTAAATTAACGTGTTAATCCAAAGGGAATGGTTAAAAATGATATCAAAAATGGCCAAAATTTTATTGCATGATTGTATTATGAAAATAAACTCATTATATTCTAATCTATTACATTTTTTATCCTTTTACTTGATTTATACACATATTATATTATAATGTTTCATTAATTTCTGAAAGTGCCCCTCCCATCACTTATAAATTTAAACATGTTCTCTCTTTTCATTGCTCCAAATTCAGATATCTATCACGATTGAAAACTACATTATTCTCATATATAATTATATATTCATGAATTTGTGGTTACGAAATTCCTAAAACACCATTCAAATGTTTTGTAATAAGGAATCCAATACAAGTCTACTGAAGTATATGTAATCCCATTTACAGAGTCTTTCATGTTTATTCATTCTTATAAACCTCCAAAATATGTTTTAAATATAATAAAATAAAAATAATTTAATCATTAAAATAATAATTTTTTTTATTTCTACAGCTAATCATTTTAATCCTCTTTTCCCTTATATGGATAGTGGAGATAATGTAGATTTATATCTTATCATATCCACATAACTATGTACATTTTTTTACAAAACAACATTAAATTGATGATTATAAATATGTATATTAGGAATATAAATGATATTTATAAAATCAATATTCTCCAATAATTTTATTATCATATCAACCTTCTTAATTTCCAAAACGATGTAAATGGTATTATAACTCACGCATACAAGTAAACTACCACCACCATCAAAAAATGTTATTTATTTTTCATGGATGGTAACAAGGATAAATTTAAGTAATATATTACGCATATATAATATATAAAAAACTATAATAGGAAATTTATTATTTACTCATCATTCATTCAATATGTTTTTAAGTGAAAACAATATTCATGCGTCCTCATGGCATACGATCTCTATAAACAACACAAATAGATTTTATATATCTTACATTTATGGGATGAAATATATATATATATTCAATATATATTATATTTATTGAAGGAATAAAGATAAAGATATTATGTGATACTAATCAATTTATACGGAATGGAAATACCGAACCAAAAATCTCATGAAAAACGAACTAGTTAACACTATAAATAATGATAATAATAAATTATTGTTAAAAAACTAGTGATAAAATGTTATAAATGTATCATATATGATATTATAGATAGTTATATGGTTTTTATATACACTTATAATAAATAAAAATTTATTATAAATGTGGTTAAATGTATATATAATGAAATTCTATCTTGAGGTAAGGTATTTTGTTTTAATTTCCGCTCAATTTAGAGATATTTGGTATTATTCACATATTTCTTTTATGTTTTGTATATACTACCTGATTGATATTATATATATATATATATATAAATTTATTTATTCTTGAATATTATTTTTCCTTTTCAATTTTACTCTTTCAAGGGGTTATAATATTAATATTTCCAAAGAGATAAGAAACTCTATCTTAATAAATTTTTTAATGATTTACCTTATTTTTATTGAATAAAATCAAATAGTATATCTATAATTAAAATAATATATTTTATTACCAACTTAATATTTTTTAATATTCATATTTTCAAAAATTATCTCATATATTTTTCACTTTATGAATTAAAATAAATGTAAAAAATATATGATCTTTTTTTTGAGGTGGTATATTTTTAATCCATGTTTATGTTTTTTAATTTTTTTTAGAACTATTTTTTAATTACTCAAATTATTAATTTTGGGAGTTTTTATCCATCAAATATATAATGGTTTGAATATAATATTTTTAATGATGTTTTAATGTTCAATTTTATGACTTCATTACAAAAAGTAAAAAGAAATGGATTTCTAATGTATGTGACTTTGAAATAATTTCCCTTAATAAAAATGTTTTATGATTTACTAAAATATCATAAAATCTTTACATGGATCGAATAAAAAAATAATTATTTAAATATTATGTTAATTCTTACCCCATTTTTATTAATTCCATAAAAGAAATCATTTCATTTAGAACTTATATTTCCAATGAATTAATGGTTAACTCTAATAACTTATTGATGTTATGGTAATTTTTTATTAGTAAAATTATTAAGTAAATATTACATTTCTTAAAATTATCCTTTTTCATTGAATCATGGATATGATTATTTTATAAAATACATAACAATTTTATATATGTTGTTTTAATAAAAATGAAATTTGATCGGTTAGGTAAATCATATTACTCCACACGCATTACTCTATATAAGTATTTTTTCGAAAATATATATTACTTATTAATTAAATTAATCATTTAATATATATGGATTACACTGGACAGATAGTGTTGGTTGGGGAATAGTTAAATCGAAATGCATCACTATGTATCATGATATAGATAGGGTGGAAAAATAACTAAATGTGTTTTTCATATATACCTAACAATTGGTTACAATGTCTTGAAAAAATTATTTGATGCTAATGATAACATTTTGGTTGAGATCATGAAGTACAATATTAAAAATGTCTTTGGTTTATAACTTTGTTATCTACCACAATGAGATTCCTACATAGATATCATCTATTGATTTATTTCTTTCCAAATTAATTTATTAAATGGTATGTATTTTTAGTTATTTAGCTTGTTATATTGTTTGTTCCTTATTTATTAAAGATAAATTACACTATATGTAACATTTACTATTCATATGAGCTCCCCAATTTTTTCAGCTTCCTGTGTAATGAAAAAGGATTTAGTGAATAATATCAATGTTGAAATAGTGTTTCTTGAGCTATGTGTTTTTTTATTTCCAATAGAATATGAGAATCATGTATAGACATGGTTATTCTTGATTAATAAATTAACATTCCATTCATGGTGAGATACCTTTTATCTTATTCTGACATAATAACATTGACAGTTTCTATATAATAGTTATAAGTTGTGAATATGTTTTTGGTACCAAAGTAAGAATAATAGAAAATTTTAGAAATATATTTTAAATGAAAATTAGAGAAATAAAGAATTATGATAACCCTTAAGAGTATTTGAGAACTTATACCACTATATAGATTTTAATTTTATAACTCAATATTCTATATTATACTAAGATAACTTTGTGTATTAAAATATTTAGTTATCGTTCCCACTATATTAAATGGAATAAAAACCCATTAAATTTCTTTGGATTTCCATATAATGAAATCATATGTAGTTATTGTTGGAACCAATCTAATCATTTACATATTATAGTAGTAGACTCTAGTTCTAGTGAATAACATTTCCATTATATATTAAATTATTTTTCCGTATCATGATTCATCTATGATGGATCACATTATATCACATAAAACTATATTTTAATTGAAATACTAATCAATTTTTACTGAATAATGTACTATTCCACTGAAAAAAAATGTTATTTATATTAGGATTTCATGGTCATGAAATGATTATTCTTGAAATTAATTATTTTTATGATGAAACCAATCAATTGCGGGAATTGATCCAAAAAACAAAAGTGGATGAACAAATAGAAAGAATGTAATGGAGTTTTTTTAAATTGATTTTCTTTTTCAATAAATAATTCTTCTATGAATAGAGTTATAAATGGAAGAGACCATTACACAATATAAAGTAACATTAATAAATAATTATTGGTATAGTATATAGGATTCATTAAATGATTATAAATTTATATTTTGGTCTCCATTCATAATATAGAAAAGTATTATTTATCATTTATTTAATGGGATTATGCCGAGTCCTTTAGGAAAACAATTTTTGTAAATGTTTTTATCATATTATAATACAGTATGATTTTATATTAAGATAGATAATGAATATTATATATCACATATCGTGAAGTTAAATCTAGGGAAAAATGGGTCTGTGGGGCTCCAAGAAAAGTCTACCACAACAAAGAATAATAACAGAACAATGAATTATCCATGATTTAATATTATGGAAATATTTATCCTAGGAAATTGTTATTGGGAAGATATTTTCATTACACGTCATAATATATGCATAATATGGGTAATTAATAAAATAGAAAGAAAGAAACCAATAACATTTATGATTTCAATTATAAATTGATTATACTTTATTGAAACAATTTCCTTATGTGTATGAGGAAAATAACATAGAATAATTATAGGGCAAATTAAAAAAATATATAATTTCAATAACTGTAGAAGATGTTTGATGTTATGTCGCGAAAGGTACTCTTATCAACCACTCTATAAATAAATATTATTTATTTTATTTTTATTATTCCCTATATCTTATATCTAATTATTTTTATGTGTATCACATCTCCTCCTCAATAATAAGATTTTGAGTGGGTAGGGAAAACACATAATGTTAGGATGATCATATCTGCTGTCTATATATATTATTAGATTTAAATTTATTGGAGTATACGTTTTTAATATAATTTTACTTGACCTCTATATTAATCTAAAGTAATTTTTGGGAATGGGTATATTTTTCAGTATATGGCCCATATATTTTGTTGAGGAATGGAGGTTACAATTGATATTCAAAATCTACCTATGGTATTCTTTTGGTGTGGGGTTAAACCAAATCACCTAATCGAAATTAATTCCCTAATAAGAGTTTTACTGCTTACTCATGATGGATATTAATCTATTATTGTTTTAAAAAACTAAAAATTGTAGATATACCCATTCTATGAGAGATTATTGATTTCTTTCACAAAGTGTTTCATAGTATTTCCACGTATAATCATGTGGTGTTTTAAATAGAAATAATATATTATAATTAACTAGTTTCAAAGACTCCATATAACTTGACCCAAATTAATATATAAGAATTTATGAATAAACTCATTGATAATCCATATAAAGTATTCATTCAACCCAGTACATCCCAATGGTTATTACCATTACATTTTAAAAATATAGATGATGGTCCAATTCATGTATAAATTTATTATAGTTGACATAATAATGTAACTATTTTGAAAAAGATTCATTTACCTTGTATTGGTGGTCTGTTTGATCAATTATGATGATGTCAATATTTTTCAAAGACCTATATTTAATGTAGATATTATACACTAAGGGTATATAGGAGGATATATTGATGATATAAATTTTTATGTGGTATTAACATTATGAATATTTTTTTTTCTATTTATGAAAACAAATTCTATTTTTATCTTCACGGACATAATGAATAGTTTCATTAAATATTACCTTGTATTTTTTAGTACTTATTGATGATATTTTAATATATTAAAATGGAAAGGAAGAGGATACATAACATTTTTAAAATTTACTAAACACCCTAAGGAAGAAAAATTTGAATTATAAATTTAACAATTGTTAATTTTGGATTCATAATGTTTAATTAATTAGATACACAATGTCATGTGAGGTTATATTTTTTGATCCTATAATTTTATATGTTATTGATAAATTTATTAGAATCATCATGGAAACCGATATCCTTTGGAGAAGAATAATTTCACCCAAGATAAATTTCTTTCTGTATTATTATCATGATATTATGGGTGGATTTTTATGAGAGTATAACATTAAGAATTTTTTTTATATTATCTTATACAAATACTTTTTTCATAATACTAATTTCATTAATTGACCATAATTTATCACTGAAATTAATCACTTAGTGTATGAATCTTTTGAATGGGTGAAATAAAAACAGTTGAAACCCATCTTGATTAATAGATGGAGAAATGATTATATAGAGTTAAAATATCACATAGACGATCATATAACATATATGTGTTATATTTTTACGATTGAATTCACATATTACAATTTGATTTTAAACCACACATTGAACTATGGTCTGCTTATGTATCTTATAAATATGTCAGTGTGGTGTTTAAGGGTATGAGTTATTTTTTATGTTATATTTTATGAAAATTATCTGAAAAGGTTTGTGATGAATTAAAAATATAAGAAATCCCAATTTTTATCATTGTATCATAAAAAAGTAATATTTAGTGGTCTACACTGATAAAACCCAAAATTATTTTGAATTTTTTAGATATTTAATTTTTTTGTGTAATATAAATAATTGAAAAAGAATGGTTGACATCCCTATTATGATAATAACCCTAAATAATAAATTTCTACAAATATTTCCATATATATTAAATTGAATACTATTGACTAATGTGTTGTATTGATTCTTTTCACTTATAGGATTGTTGTTGTTATACAATATATTTCAAGAAAGACATGACATAGTAAGGGTAACTGTCACATGGTTCTTGATTTTACATAATAGTTCATATATTAGATGATATGATGTGTCATTTGGATATCTTTATTGTAATGATTATCGTGTGGTTTTAAAAATATAAACTATCATATGATTAATTAGCAATAGATTTTTTTATTTTTAAGGGTTCTTTACAATAATATAGAAAAACAAGGATCAATTATTGAAGTTACAATAGAGAGTTCAAAGTTTTCAATGATTCAAAACATATAAATAATTATAAGATTACTATTATACATAATTCATTTAAGTAATTCAATATAATAGAGTTATGAAAAACATTTATGGATTCTTGAGATCATTTTTAACAAATCCAAATATTTAGCTAAATATATTCTATTAAATATATGTTGTAGTGAAATCACCATCAAACTACTATATCAAAAGAGTTTATAAATTTTTTGGTAACTCCCGTCATTATTTGATAACATTGGATATATGAACTCATTGAAAAAACATTTTAATTTTAGGTATTATAGTATGACCATTGAATAAAATTTTATTATTCTTATAAACTACATCATGGTTCAAGATGGTACCCTTAGAAAATTCATTATAAAAAATTAATAGGGTATAGGTATAATTTCATAGTTCATAGTTATTTATTATTGAAAATTTTAAAAAATATTTATCAAAAAATCATATTTATATAATATAATAAACCTTATCAAAACATCACACTCTATATTTGGGGTGTTGGTGTCATTAAGAGAAGTATATATTCATAGATGTGTTTCTTAAATTGATATTTGATATGGAAGAGAACTGATCATTTATGTAGTGTGTATATCCAATACACAATATTTTTTATTATATTTGGAATGAACCTTAAATTTTATCCATTATTTTAAATCTTCTAATACATTACAATAAGATAACTATGATTGATAGCTTCCAAAAAACACACCAAAATATGTATAAAGAAACAACAATATACTATTAAAAAATTGTTATTCAATGTCACAATTAACAATATGCATTGAATTCGATGGTATGAAAAAATTTATTGAATTTATGATATATATATATATATATATCTACTTAATATAATGTCCTTTAGTATTTCTCAGGAAATCAGTACTGAATTTCAAATAAGGTTATTTTATGCTTTAGAAATATATTTTCTTAAAAAAATTATTTTTTCATTAGAAATTTTTATAATTAATTTATAGAAATTTTAAGTCATATATTTCATAAAAATAATATATTTATTTAAATTATAATTTTCACATTTCCTTAGGATTAAATTATAGGATTTTTCTGAAAAAATTATTTTTTTAGAGACTACGTAAAATTACTGATTTTTTTGTTTCACCATTGAAAAATGTATATTTTATTTTAAAATCATTTCAAAATAAAAATTAGTTCTATGAAATTATTAATTAACGAAATATTTTCATAGGAATGAATTATATGTTTTTATACTGTATAAAAAGATTTTTATACATAAAAATGAATTTTTATGAAAACTAGTCTTTATGTTCACAAAATGTGTTTTTATAAATTTAATCAATAACTATTTATGATTATTTTTTTATTAAATTTCTATATTATTTATTAAATAAATTTCTTAAAATACATAAAATATCTTTATTAAACATAAGATAAGAATAAATCATGTTTATCTTTAATACAACAATTTTCTAAAAAGAAAATAACACCACATTATGTGAACTCATTTTAAAATTAATTTAATATAATTAGTGGTTTTGAATATTATAAAATGTATTCCATATATTGAATTAGGAAGATATAATTTTTTATATATGGCCCACTTCCTTTTGGTTAATATGAATAATAACTAAGGTAAAATGTATCCCCTCAATAATGGGTAAATTAAGTGAATCTATTTTAAAACTAAGGGATATGGCTATGAATTTTTATATTAATTATTAATGGATGTATATAATTAGAAAATTATCAGATTAGGATAGAAATATATAAATTATAATGGAAACTTTACCTATAAAATAATCCATATTATATTAAAATTAATGAATATAAAAAAATGTCATTATCTTATATATAAATATCAATTTTTTTAAACATAAGGACCCAATTAGGATATTAATGCAAATTAGACTATATTTAATGATTAGTAAATTTATATTCATTGTTGATATTTATTTATATTTTCTATAAATTATATATATTCCTTAAATTAATGCGGAACACTAATACAATATTATTAAATTATTAGAAAAATAAATAAATTAATTTAAAATTATTTTAAATAATATAATTATATTGATATAATGGATCCCAAAAATTTTATACTTATATAAGACATGTTAGGATATTAATAATGGAATATATTTAAAGTGCAATTTTTGTACTTGATGAATTTCATATAATATTAAAAAAATATTGTAAAACATACATTAATTATATTTATATAGATAATATAATATTAAATAATTATAAAAAACTAAAAAAATTATCATGGGACATGTGAATAAAAAAATTTTGAAAATACAATCAATACTCTATGTAGATTACATTTTTCTATATATAATAACATTTTTAACCCATTTTGATTGAAATAGTTTTTACCGCGATTAAGGTAAAGAAGATTTTGCCAACGTGATAATAAAATACATAAGGATTAAAATGAAATAAAAATATGAATAAATTTAATTATAGGATTTTATTTAAACCATATACACTTTTATTCTAGTTTATCATAATTTTTAATCATTTTGATCAACAATTGCTTTATTATTGTGAAATTCTTATGAAATTTCAAATGAGTCCCTCATCTAAATTGTAAAAGGGATCCACTTCCTTCCATAATTTAGACCAAATTTTGTAATCTAGAAAAACAAAAAACATACCATTACACTTCCTAACATTCTAATACATTTTATTGTGGTAATTGTATCCCCGAAAGTCCTACCCATGTTCCCCTTTGGAGGGATCTAGAATATTTTTACCACAGAAGAGGCAGTCATTTTTGTTGAGTCGTTCAAGATTATTTCTTCTTATATTTCCTCTAAAATTAGGGTACCTATATTTAAATACTATATAATTCATTATAAATATATATATAGATGTTATTTTGATTATGGGATCACCATATTCCAAGTATTTTCCATCCAATGAAAATAGAAACACAACTCGTGTGTACATACAGATTGTCATCTCAATATTGGTTGTGTATAACTATGGACTACAACATCCATGAACCAATGTGATCTATTTTTTTACATTTATTTGGATATTAATAATGTAATATTTATTTAATATATATTATATATATTATAGGTTAATTATTTTTAAGGATTAATTATTTTTATCCTTTGTTTTATTCCCTCTATCGAAAAGTGAAAACATCACTCTTGCACACATACATCCTACCATCTCCATGAATGGTCTAATAGGATTTAATGTATATATATATGGATTTTTATAAAAACATATCTATGTATTGGATATATATTATATATTTTTCTTTAATTACATTCTATAGGTGACCAAACCATAAAAAGTGGACAAGGATCAAAACTACTGAATCAAAAACATACATCATAAACAAAGATGTTAACTCTATAAACAATTAAAATAATGAAATATTACAAATAAAAGGTTTAATAAAATTTAATAAATGTATTATATATGATATAATATATTTTAATATGGTCTTGGTAAGTAATTTTGATAATATAAAATTTATCATACAAGAGGTTAGAACACCCCTTTGAAATGTCATACATTACCTAAGGGATTTATCCAAATATTAACTCCAATGAGAAATATTTGATAATATACAAATTTTATTTTTATATGGTTTATATACATACCCTTTAAGAATTTTCACATGAATATATATTTTTTCATATTTATTAGTGATCATTTAAATTTTAAACTCAAAAATTATTTTTGTATTTTCAATAGTCATTTCCTCTATCAGGAAAATGAATCAATAAATAAAACAATAAAACGCAAACTAAAATTATTTCTCTTTTGATTAGATATATTTTCTTATATATCAAATATATATATATATATATTTATTTATTTATTTTAATTTTTTTACTCCCACAATGAATTATTAAAATATATTTATACCAATTGTTTACAATTTTCTATGCGGATTGAAATGAATCCTTTTATCATTTTTTTAATGCGGTAATATATATATATTCTGTCAAAAGTAATGAAATTTTTTCCTTATATAAATATTGTATTTTCCCACCAACATGAATATATTTTTTTATGTTTAATTTATATATTTTCTAGGATATTTTCAAGTGAAATGTTTTACTTTATCATTTTGAACTTTTTTTCAATAAGTGATATAATAAATGAAATCATTCATTTCATTAAGAATGTGTTAATAATATTTAATTGGAATTTCAATTTAAAAATGAAAAGGACCCCATATTTTACATATTAACCACTATGTATGTGTTGTAATAAGTCAATTATTTTAAACATTCACTTGTGATAATTTGATATTAATATTCTTCTAAAAATATATATTTTTGTATCCTGAATATGATTCTCACCTTAACTGTACTCTATTTCAACATGTTGTATTATAATTTTAATATATATGATTTTCCTATTAATTATTAATAAATACATAATATTTACTAAATAATGATTTTTTTGAAAATAAATATTGTTCATGATTTAAATCGACTATTCGATAAACGAGTAATTAATTAGACTTATATGGGCAAGTGTGGCAATGATTTTAAAAGCTCTTTATTGAATAGATATTTCTCATGAGGAAAATCGGTAATTTATAATTAAAAAGTTTTTTGTGTATTCCTACCCATATTTTTGAACTGTCTTATCACAATGACTTTGCTATATAGAATCCGTGATATATGAATTTATGGATTCTAATATTAATAATTTCATTCACGGATAATTTGGTAATTTTTATTATCGTTGAGATTACTACATAAATATTGTCTATGGATTAATTTTTTGCAAATATTTTTTTGATTAAATAAAAATTCTATTAGTTATTTACCATGCCATATTGATTATTCATTATTTACAAATGATGGATTCACATGTATGTTACCCTTTTTGTGTATCTTAGATCATCATTCTAGTTTTTATTCTATTCCCTGGGATATTACTCCAGATATAAGGAATAATATCATGGATATAGTAACAATTTTGAGGATTTGTATTTTATATTTAAAATTAATTATGAGGATGATGAATGTATCTTTGCCACTATGATTTCAAAACTGAATAATCATTAATGGTGAGATCCCTTGCATATATAAAAAATAGAATAAAGGGAATCAAGAATGACATAAAATATCGGGAGTTGGGGCTGAATCATCTTATCAATAAAATGAAAAATGGCCAATTTCATAGGTATTGGAGACCTATTACGTGGCCCATAGGCCTAGTGGGCACTAAAACCCATTACATGGCCTCGAAAGCCCATATTTTATCCCAAAGGACCTTTGGTGAATACTGCTTCTATTGTACCTGGGATGTTATAATACCAATTGTAGTTCCATCGCTACTATAGTACCTACTTTAGTGATTGCAACTACAATAGTGGTTCCAATCCACTGTCCAACCACTACTATAGTATACTACAATACTTTATCAGTAACCTATTCCCAATGGGTTTTTAACACCAATTTTTTGATATAGTATTATAGGGTTCTTACCACCAAGACAAACCCAAACTACACTGACATAAAATGTCTGGATTTCTATACTAATAATGAATATTAAAATGTTGTTGGGACTGAGTAGATCATGGATATATTTGGATAGTTATCTCATGTTACGAAAAATAATCATTCTTTTATGGAATATCCTATTATTCCACAACATGATTGTAAAATATTGGATCTCATAATGGAACAAAATCCTTAATCATTTTTTGTAGAAATTATAAATCATTGGTAACTAATCTATGGAGTAAATATCAAGAAAAGATATTCCTAGATATGGGATATAATGAAACTGAAAAGGTAATTCTATTAGTTTGTTGTTTGACAGGAAATCATGATCAATGGTGATCAATAATCCTGATTATTAAAAACGTTGATAAAATAGAATGATTGAATCATGGAATAGTTAAATTGATTTTCATTGAGAAATATATCCCTCGAAAATAATTAGCTAAAATAAAGAGGAACATAATCAATTTAAAGAATATAAAATAATTATGTATTGTATTATAAAATAATCAAATTAATAGACAATCTCGTCATGTATTGAACTACATACATGATCAGAAAATAAATTTTCACTATTTATTCAAGGGTCATATGTGGAGAATAAAAAGAAAATTAGTTTCTCAAATTTTTTCATCATATGATAATAATGTATCATGAGACATAAAGGCAGGGTGTAAATTTTTATTATCCTATATCTTAAATGGAATTGAAGGGAATAATAGGTTGAATAATCAACCAAAATAAGAAAATACATCAATGGATAAGAAGTATAATATGAAATTTCCATCAAGTGGAAATTTTCACGACCTATCCCCCTGGGGCCCATGACATTTCAACCCCAAGCCTCCCTCTCGAATGCTAGGTGCTAGCGACTAGCGCTGAAAATGTCAACATTAATGTGGGAGGAATTCGCCTGTGTACATGTACACACACACATTCCCAACCACATCCCAACACACTGAAATAGAAAAGTAAGTATACTAAAACAAGACTGAGTGAAAAGTAAAGCTAAATCAATGTGGGCCAAAATAAGAACCAAAAAAATGGAATCAACAATTTAAAAAAGGAGCTCTAATGGCCATCTGTATAAAACCCCACCTGATTGTAAGAGTAGTGAAGCTACTGTAAGCCAATGTTGTATGTATTTTATTCCATGTTTTACTGGTCACCACCTAGTCCTAGGCCACCAACTCCACTTGTGATGCATCTTCCATTCCTCTCTCTATGAGCTCTACTAGTTCCCAGTCCACCAATGTCTCAATTTATGCATCAATCATCTGCCTGAGACATGACATGCATGGGTGGGTCCCGTTAATGGGTGAGTAACATGGAACATAGTAGGGACATCCAAAAAAAGGAATTCCTTAAAAAACCCTCAAATATGTTCAAAAATTATAATCACATACCACAAAGCATCTCACACCTAGTATATTCTAGGGAAGTGATAGTAGCATAATCAGTCACATCATCGAATTCATAGGATGCTTGAGAACTCTTCATTTGTCGAGTACAGTGGGCTTACCAGGTCACATAGGAGCTTCTTCCCAATAAACATAAACTATCAGGGTACTCATCCATGATGAGTGTTGTGGGTATGTTGGGTCACATATATATTTTCCCCACTATGGGCATGTCGGGTCACACTGAGCTGCTTCCCACCTTGGCCGAACTGAGGTACTCCTCCTATCGAGTATCATGGTTCTTCCAGGTCACACAGAGCCACTCTTCACTATGGTCCTTCTGGTTCACATAGACCTACTTCCCATTAGGTTGTTGTCAAGCGGTCATCAGGTCTCATCCAATCATAGGGTTCTGTACGTAGTGTGCTTGGGTGAAATGAACCTCAAGCCATTTATCGCATCTCAACACCCATTAATGTCACTACAAAGGATTTAAAAGGTCTATAAAATCAATATAGTTGTAACCTTGCAAGTATATCTTCAAATGGAAACACATTTTTCATGATTCATGCGTTTTTTTAGACATAGGGCTGGTTGCGACATGTCTCGGTCCAACCCGGTCAGACCGACCTCATCAACCCATCCCTAGAGTCTCACATACCCCGATTTAACTTGACGGACTAAACCTAACCTTGGTTGGGTTAGTTTCTGTCTGGTCTGGCATGTCTACTGGTCCAGGGCCAATAGGCCTTACTGACTCAGGCCGGTATGTATGATGGTCTAGCCCGCCGGGTCAACCAACGACCAAGTATAGTCCAGCTCGTCCTGCCGGTGTGGGTCTATACTATCAGTGTATGTCCGGCCCTCTAGCCCTAGCTTGGTCCTCTAGGGGGTAGACGAGTGGTGCGCTGCCTGGATAGGACGCAACAACCAGTCGTGTCCGATCTACTCTCTCTTGTGGGATGCCACGAGGCCTCTACCTCCAGCTGTAGTAGAGGGACTCTGGCTCATCCAGCCGATCCAGGTGGCCTGGACATGGTCAACCCCCTTCATGTGATGCCCACATGGCACTGTATCTTCCCAAGGCTACCACAGTTTGATAGACGCGGCTTCCTGCCACCACGTTGTGCCAACGAGCGCACCACAGTCCTCTGCCCACAGCCACTGTCGTGGGCTACTGAAGTTGTTCTAGTGGTCTGTTCTCTGACCCATCTATTTTTAATGTCCCCTCGGGTCACCTCTATCCCCGCTTAGGTCCCAAAAACAAATTTTCACCACCTAGAGAATGCGACTACCAATAATGAACAAGCGGATGTGCTCAAGCCTTGTTCATGTTGGTTCGAGCCCTCAGTGTTAGAGGTTTAAATCAATTGGTAGGTTTGGGGGTTGATGTTAAGTCATTACATGTAAGGTTTGAATCCAGAATAATAAATCCCCATGAAAATTCACCCTAACACATAAACTCATGAGTCCCATATAAACATGTTCTTTGGTTGATCCTAGATCATCATTTCTAGAAAAATATGTGTGGGGAAGAACATTGAAAAAAAATCAAACCCTTGCTTCATTGAAATTTGTTGTCGAAGCATTCGTCCTGGAGGATTCAAGATGTCATCATCATCACTTCTGTCTCTGTTCATCGAGTTTAATTGATGTTAGTGAATTATTCTCCGCATTCGTCATTATTTGTTAGGGAAAAAGTTCATGAGAGGTCATTCTGAGAATCCTCCACATTTAAATCTCCATCCACCAACCCATTAGAAAATAGAAAGGAAATCACGTTATAGAATTTCAGTTATGTTGTGATGTCATGTCAATATGATATTTCATTTATGAAACAACATCACTACTATGATTCATTTATTACGTCGTTTCACTGCCCGATACGAGCCATTAATGAGCCTCATTAATGTGCCTTGTTTCCTCATTGTTGCCGCACTGAAGTGTTGTTGTCTACTGCTCAATTAATGAGAAAGAATATAAAATGAAATTTCATGTTATTTTATTATTTTTCTCGAAAATTCTGAAAATAATCTTTTCTATTCATCCATTGACGGCTGATTTTATGTTCATTCTAGGCGAATCCCAACATTATGAACCCAAATATGTCCTTGGATATTAAATCCACGAAACGGTTCAAAAGTTTGAATAACTGTCTTGCGTGTTTACTAAACGTACCATAAACGGTGTAAAATTCCACTCTTGGCACTCCGATCCTCGAAATCACATGTCTTCTTATAGCGCAGTCTCAAAATAATTCCATATAACGAAAAACATAAATGGAAATTTTTGAAACATTACATTATTCGCACATTTGGGATTTTCATCCCCAAAAGACAAAACCAAAACTAATCAACTTGATGGGGGTACTGACATGAATGTGAGTATCCCATTCCCAAGTTTCCTCTTAGAGATTCTTGTGCTGCTGCCAATCATGCACTAGAGGAATCATTCAACCACATTGGACCCGCTCCTGCTGATCCTTTATTTCCACCTAGAACTCCAAAAATGTCTCCCCATCATCAAAGTCCAAATCTCCCCAGTAGATGAAATGTGAATGATCATGCACATACCTCCTCATCTATGACACATGTAAAACATCATGAACACAATGCACTTATTGGGTAAGGGCTAGGCTGTACGCCACATCACCCATACTCTTTAGGATATAAAAGGGTCTGATGAACCTTGGAGATAGTTTTCCTACCTGAAGAAGACTGTGTAACCCTCATCTTGGTGATGCGTAAAGGAACACATGGTATCCCTCCTAAAACATCAACGACCTCCATCTCCTATTGGGATAAGACTTCTGTCTATTATATATATTCTTCATCCTCTCTTGGATGTTCTTAAACTTCTTTGTTGTAGCCCGTCCCATCTCCGGTCCCATGAGTGTTGACTCTCCTGGGTCTATCCAGCATACAAGTGATCTTCAAGGACACCCATAAAAGGGCTCAAATGGTCCCTTTCTGATGGTGGAGTGATATATGTTATTGTATGTGAACTCCATCAAAGGCATGTGGTCCTAATAACTACAACCAAAGTGAAGGACCCAAGAAAGAAGCATGTCTTCCATGGTCTGTATGGTATACCCTGTCAAACCATCCATATGGGGATGAAAAGCGGTGCTCAAATGCAGCTCTGTCCTGTACTCCTCATGTAATCTATTTTACAAATAGGATGTAAAGTGGCCATCAAGATCTGATTCTATCATCGAAGGCACCCCATGAAGCCTCACTATCTTCTACATGTAGTGGCATCACAAGCCCTCTAATATTCCCTTCTCCTCGATGGGTAGTAATTGAGATGACCTAGTGATTCAGTCAATGATATCCCAAATACAATCATGGCCTATACACTTAAGTTGCAAACCTGTCATGATTTCTATTGACATACGGTCTCATTTCCACTCAAGTTACTCATGTGTCTAGGTAAATCCTACCAGTACCTAATGATATGCCTTCACTTCCTAACAAGTGAGGCATTGTGAAATGATATCGACCACCTATTTCTTCATATACATCCACCAATACTGACGTAGGAGGCCTCGATACATTTTCACCACTCCATGATGTACATCCAAGGGGGTGTTTAGAAGTCCCTCAACACTTCCTCCTACAACATTACTTGTACTACGGTGCACTGTCGTGGCCCTCCTAACTACGACCCTTCCTTCCGGCACAGTGTGACGACCCCGGGCACCTCTGGCACCACCACTTCCCACCTGTCTGCGACTCGTCTCTTTGCGCAGCCCGACGGTGCCACACCCTTGTGGCGACCCGGTGGCCTTGCGCCCCCGGATTCTTCGCAACCAGCTCGTTGTCGGTTGACGCATGTACTGCTTCCATCGTCAGTGAAGAAGAATAAACAGAAGGGGAGGGTTGGGCCATGTTCATGCAGTCACAACCAACCTCATCACAGTGATATCATTGAGTTCTTATACTAGAAATTTTTACTACGAAGAACTAGTACAAAATAGATAAAACCCCTACCTCATTTTTCATTTGTAGACGAAGTCACGAGAAGAGGCGACCTCGATTCTCCATTCACTGCATTCGTCATGCACTCCTAATATTGAGTTGTGTTGGCTCTTTGACGATGCTCCGCATTGGTAGGTGTCTGAGGAAGGAGCCGAATAAGGGTGGTGTTCTTTGTACTTTGTTCTTCATTCTTCGTTAGAGAAGGGATAATCCTCCAAGTGTTGGGTGTCGCGTCTCTTTTCCAGCGTTTCGCCGCTTCAAAAAGCTATCCCAAATCCTCCCCCCATGCTTCCTTTATATAAGAGAGTGGGGGAGTGGTTGTCTAATATTACATTGGCACATAATTCAAATTTGGTCAATTAAAAGAGTAGAACCCATCTATTTATATTCGTGAGAGGTGTCACATTTAATTAGTTGGATTAGAGAGAGGCTCTCCCTCATTAAAGAAGAAGTGGTGAGATGTTTCATCCTCCACCATCAATAGGGGTCACGTGGTCCCCACCCCTATCATTTAATAGATAGGTTATTGGTCTCGGGTGGTCCCTACGTTTTAACCTCATGCGGGAGGTTATGCTTGGGTGGGCCCCACCACTATAACCTATAATGGTAGTTTGGGGTGTGGAGGTCCAACCATAAACTATGAATTGGAGGTTCCAACTACCCGCACTCACATATGGCAGCTAAAAATAAATAAATAAAGTGTTGAACATTATTTTATTATTTTTTTATAAAAACCCAAAAAACTAACTTTTATTCCCGATCATCTACCGTTGTGGTGAAAGTCTTCTTAAATGAATACTAGCATTTTGAGTTCAATGATGTCCTCATATTTTAGTTCCGAGCACTGGTTCAAATGTTACAAAATGCCGCTCTCCCCTTTACTGAACGTACCTGAAAACAAGTTGGGAAAATTTATTATCAGTCACCCCCGTCCAACTTCCATCAAGGTTAGGATCTTCCTAGGTGAAACATCACCCAAATAACCCAATGGAAGAATAATATTTTCAATCCAAGTCACCATTTAGATGTTATGAAATTTACAATAAAATAATTGTCACTTAATTATTTTATTTGCGCCCAATAACAAACTTTTTCTGGTGCCTGTACCAGCTAAAGTTATTATCTACTTAAATAAATCATGCCCTCACGAGTTTGGAGGTGGTCTCATAATTTTAATCTGAGCCACCGTTATTTAGTAATAAGAATTTGAAAAATACAATTATTTAGTTATTTATTTTATTTACGGTTATGCCATTTTTGGGATTTCTCACAGGAGGTCTGCACCAATAAAACTTAAGTCACACCTAGGGTAAACCTACCATCATGAGCGCAACAGTGCCCTCAGATTTTTGATCTTAGTAACTATTTATGAGTTATTCTACTTTTTCTATAAAATTTCTTATATTAGTTAATTTAAGCTTAACAAAAATTCGACGGATCATTCCAGGCACTTCGGGTGTCGAAATGATGCACAGTCTGATTTCATAAATTTGTAAAATTCCCATTTAAATAAATAAATTATTACAAGAAAATAATAGGTCCTTACATTCTCCCCCATAAATAAATATATTCTCTGTAATTTATTCTTAAAATAGGTAATCAATGGTCTGAAATTTTAATATACACTTCTTGATACCCCAAGATTTTAGAGGAGTTAATAACACATCAACTTCATAAATGAGGATGGGAAGTATTAAGGTCATCTAAAATAACACATACAACATTTGAAAATTGAATAATGACTATGGAATGTAAATATTTAAATGTTAACGAAAATAATAACTCCCAATGATTAATAGGGAGTTTTAGATATCATAGATCATGAGAAATTGAATTATAAAATGAACATTAATAACAAAAAAAAAAATACATTAATCTATGATGGAAATGAAGGTAATATGATTCCATTTTCATTTCAATATCTATTTAAAAATTTTAAGGGATTGTTCCATAATATATACAAAGAACATAAAAAACTATACAAACTTGATATCTTTACATTTAAGAGTAAGAATTTCAACTTTTGGTTCTGCATTTGATATATTTCCAATTCACTACAAAATATAATAAATGAATACCAATTAATTTTTTATTATGCCAGAAGCACTAAAAATAACATTTTTAAAATCCAATGTTTCCTTAAAGGGATATAATTCCATCATTATATATTATTCTTAAAACCTAACTACTAATTTTTTTAATCTTAAGTCAATTATATAAGATCTTATCCATGATATCATTGTTTCATAAAGAGTGGGAGGTTACCGGTTCTCGTTTCGGATTAATGGGAGTCAGCGATGTTTATTCATTTCTATTGGGTTCATAATCTATGTGGTGTTTTCTGGTATCTAATGGGATTACTTACAGAGCTAGAAATTACCAATGATTCTTATATCTAATGATCCATGGACCTACTTTCCAAAGGCAGGTGTGTGTTGGGTGACATGGACAATAACACTTAATAACTAACATTTGTTGAGAGGATGGGAAGTCAGGATCCTCGAATCCTTTTGGGTTGAATTATTAACTCTTACGGGGCTCTCATAAATATTTAATACATGTTCATATGTTCGTGAATCATTGGTTTATCCCAAAGAATAGTATCCATGGATTACTATTATATTTCATGTCACGGGTATAGGTAGAGATCCTGAACTATATCTATATGAGGATTACCATCCCACGTTGAATTTGAGACTTAGGGGAGGTTTGAGTTTGTTCATAAAAAACTGGTCTCGAGCCATACAATTAGGCGCTCTGGAGTTTATTATGATCCATGGGTGATAGAAAGTTACTTGAGCATCTGGATAGAACACGGAATACATAATTCTTATGTATCCTCATGAGATGAATCAAAATACATGTAGTAGGGTTCCATATAATAGGACACATAAAATTTTATGGACATGGGACAATGAACCAACCATATAGTTTGACGTCATGTGGAAAGGATTTCTAGGCGACAGGTGCCTAGTCAAGGTTGGTGTGGGAATTCGCCGAAGTGGTCTAGAGGACCTAAGGGAAAAGGATTTCTTAGGCCCGGTGGTGATCATACTAGGGGCACAAGGACACAATATGAAAAGGATATATGGGTATATGACTTAGATTTAGGCCCCTAGGGAGGTTTCATACGTACCCTAGTTTGTTTTGAATCAATGTGTACATAGTTATGGAAGCTTAGGTCTTAGACATAATAGGTTACTATAGAGGGTGTGGTTGGCAGCCCATGATGGGATATGGTCGGGGCTTACATGTGGTTGGTGGCCTGATATGGGACTGAATGTCAAGGCGGTGTCCTATGTATCATTCCAAGGAGACAAGGATCAAAACCCACATAATTCGGAAGGGTTTGCATACTTTTTAATCCTTACAAACTGCTAATACCACGTGATCCATGCTTGGGGTGAGAAATAAGAGGATGTGAAAGATTCGACAATGCCAATGCCTCCTCCCCAGTTGGTGGGTGAGGGAGAGCCTGCTGCGGAAGAGGTTATGGAAACTGTGGGTGAGGGAGAGGAATAATGAACCTTCCCAGATGAAAGGGTAAATGCAATAATGGTCTGATGAGGATATTTTGGGTCTTACATACAGAGGGATTTTATTTATCTCTCTCTATGGGAGGGGATAAGTGACCACCGCTGGTGATCTAGGAATGGAAAAGAGAGCGAGATCCCTCAATCCTAAAGACTGAAGAGGAAGAAAGGGGATCCCAACCTCGGACTCTACACTACTATGGGTATGTGAACCCTGGAATGCTCCAGATTTCCATTCAAAAGACAGGGTAACACCTTTGACTCTGCCTACCATGTGTGTGTGAACTCAGGAGGGCACACTAAATCGTCTGAAGGATTTAACATTCCAATCTGGTAGCTTTGGGAGAGGCATTGGCTTGGTGCTGATGAATAGGCTAAAAATTGGATTTTGGAGGGTAGGATTGAATTTGAAGGGCCTTATATAATTTCGGGGATGGAAACCCTAATTTCCTTCGTAGGCCACATGTCCATATGAGGAGTGACACCCATCGTGATGTTAGGCACTTCGTGGATGGAGAGGTTGCCTGCATTCTAGTGTGGTACTTGAAATAAGGGAAATAACTTGTACCAGAGGGGTACACCGCTTCAGGCTTGGTATGTGTACCAAATTGGTACGCAGCGCTAGAGTGTGCTCGAGTGGTGACAGCTGGGAGCAGTTTTGGTTCGGACTTCACCAGCGTAAGAGGGTTCTACACGATGCGCTAGATCAAAGAAGGGGAATTGGCTCCCCGGTTCATGGGGAGTGCAACCGTGTAGGGTCCATGGTTCGCTATTTACCCATTTTAGTTTCTCGGTTTAACAAATTACTTATGCATTCAGTTTGTAACAATTCATCCCCATTATAAACTTGTTGTGTGTTCACGAATCGGAACTTCGTAGTCCACGGAATCCTAAGCTCCTTGAAACCTCTTCCTTCTCCAAAAGTCGATCACCAATAATCTAATCCTCAACTACCCGATCCCTTTTTCTTCCCTTTTACTTTCTTTTGTAGAGGGGGGAAAAGGTTCTATCTACGGTCATGCATCATCTTTTGTGGAGGCCCACGATAAGAAACCTATACTAGAGATGAATTAGTCAACCCAAGGTTCATAGGGATTATTGGATGCACCTCCAATGTGAACCAACTCAGTCATGGGGATGCTTCGCGGTCATGCATAGTTCTGACTCCATTTTTCAAATGATACTGTGCACAACATGAGGCTGTCCACGTGTTTGTATCTTTCTGGCCGCAGTTTGCTGGCAATTTGGTTTGTGCCTGCATAAGAGCTCTACCTCCGTTTCTTAAATGACGATGTCTGTGGGTGGTGTGGTTTGTCGAACTAGACGTGTACCGTTGACGACGAACCGATACACAAACTGGTTAGGTCCGTTACAATTTTGTAGAATTATTCTTTATATTTTTTCAAATTTATTGATGAAGATTTGGTATATTCTTCCACTAATTTAAATGGAGTATCTTTCTTCCCTTCTACATATTGTTCTAGACCATACAAATTCCCCCCACTGGAATAGGGTCCGATCAGAACAAAGGGGAGTCTATTCCAATATAGAGTGGTCCGAAAACAAGAGCGGTTTGAGGTAGAGATATTGACTTGGTGGAGTACCACACCTATATAAACGTTTCCACATGACTTTCCCATTACCTGATTTTTTTAGGTGAAAATATTTATCGCTCCCTGGTTCTACACACCACCTCCGTGTCTATCATCCTTCACAAACTGCATCATATATGAAACATTTTTGTTTTGTTTGAACTAATTATTATACACACTCTCTCCACTCTATGAACTAACATCCCAATTGAAAACTAATGTTTATCAACTTTAATACCAAGTCCAAAGAGGACCGAGTAGGGAAACACTACACGGTTGAGTAGTCCAAGGACTAGTATTATCCTTAATACTTTGAAATTTTTATTTCGATGTTCATTTAACTCCAGAATTTTGATTACCTACATAGGCACATCTTATGCAGTCTACGATCCATCACTCCATAGGTCCGGATGTCGTTGACCTCTTCATCGTACCACTGGTTTTCGGAATATGGGTTTTGCGAACCGACTTCAGGGTCGGTAGGTGGGGCATAAAATGCATTCCCTTTTCTAGGCCTTTTCCAAATATTTGGATTTTTCTTAAATAATATAATTTTGACTAAACCTTGATATGGTTTTTTGATAGAGGATAAAAACATGGTTACTCTATGAACTGTTGTTGTATTGATGAAGATGAGGGTTACCATGGAAAGGAATGGAGATGATAATCTCCAATCCCACATCATTCCCAATGACAGATTTCTGAAAGCTTTTCGGACCCCAGAGAACTTAGCTTACCCATTATCTATATAGTTGCCACTTTATGGTTTTGGTCATCTTACTGACGTATGTCTGCCGCTACATGACCCAAATCTCTCTTTTATTCATTTAGAGGCACTTTAAGGTCATGAACGGACCATCGTTTCCCTAATTAGAGAAATCATCTCCACTTTGATTGAGGAGATCATATTCACCCTAAGAGGCTCGGCATGGACTTAGTGCAATAATGATTGTCGTGATGATATCCCGAGACTATATTTCCGGCAAAACCCATCCATCATTGACATCTCTTGAGAAAATCCTAGAGGTGGATGGAATGCTATGTGGGATTTGTGGGCCATATCATGCTTCTCTGATTGGTTGGCCTAGGCGTTTTGGGGGAATCAAACTTGTCAGGAATTCCCTGACCAGTTCGGCTTGCACCAGGATGCTTGGGTGTGTTAGTTTGTAATCTTCTCTCCTGGTGAAATCCATTTGGAATTTCTTAGTCGATGGAGTTCGAGTACCAATACTTTTAACCTACATCATGGAGTGGTGTTGATCAATATATGGGACATCAAACGTCTTTGGAGGTATACCTATCATTAGAGAAAATGTACAATGAGTTTCTCCTTGCAACTTCCACATATAATCATACTGATCACATGCCTCTTTTGAAAAGGATTATTCTGGTTACTTCGATAGGATTACTGGGTCGTCCCCTCTAGGATCGTTCCCTCATCCCGTTCGAAGCATGGTTACGGTTATTCTTATAAACGAACAGGCCTAGGCAGAAGGCACACTGCAGTCAAACTCACCCAACCCATAAATTCCACTAAAATCTAGGTAAATATTGTTCTACACTTGATGTTGGAAGATATAACTCTTTGAGATATATGCTTCGGCTCGACATTTCACCCGAGCTTAGGCGAGAAGGTTTCTTCGCCATGTTCTTAAGAATATGCCTCTTCCCATCCCATGATGCATACAAAGGGGTTATGAACAACAATTTGATGATAAAGGCCATACTGGAAAATGGTCTATCCATTAATTTGACCCTTCATAACCTTGGACAACATTATTTATTATTGGGACAGATTCTGGATGGCAGGTCTCATTATCATCGCAGTGGACCGTCCCAATTCTTGTATGGGTGGATTGCAGAACACTTCCCTTGTTATGAGTATCGACACACCACACAGGATCCCAATTCTGAATGTCCTCAAACTCTCCTCAGCATTTCCATTGTTCATCCCTAGACTCTGAGAGTTTTTGATGCAGTAGGGTTGTTGAACGACATTTCCTAATTCACGTTCGCACCACATACTACTCCTGATGGATACTTGAGAGGTCAAAAGGATGGTTCATTGGATTAATGTTCATTACTCATCAGTCATCAGGATGGGATTCTCACCACCCATGTAATCATATTAGTTATTTGTGAACCACACCACCCCTACTAGTTCTCCAAATTGTTTTGGTGCCTTCAACTAACCATGTCGCTTATGGATATCCAACTAAAGGGAGAATCTAATCATATAGTTCTCTATTCATTGTTTATTATGTGGATGCATGAGGGTGATGCTAGAGAGATCATCATTCATAACACAACAGGTTGCACCATCGTATCACTAGTGTATGCCCAACTATGGGTCGATTGTTACCCTATAGGGATGCTGAGAGAACCAGTTCGGTGAGTACAGAAACCCTTGATCGTTTCGTGCCTTGTTCATACCACGATACCAACACCACACATTCCCTTCATCATGAGAGGTGAAACTTCCACACATCCTTCTTTTTTTACTTTATAATCCCAGATATATATACCTAATTCTCTCACTCTCATAATGAGAAGGCGCTCGATTCATTGTCAACAGCGTCTGGAAGGGATTTCATCAGTGCAACCCATTTTGATGGGGAGCGATTCAGACATCTCCCCTTATATGGATATCTCCCAATTGTAGAATTGTCCAAAATTATAGCATGTTCTCTACCCCCATTTACACTTGAGTATCTCCAAATTGGGGATGTCCGTCCATTCATTCTGAACTCAATGGAATACATTTGGGATTTTAAACACCTATTCTCTGCATCTTCCTATTATCATCAGTTTAGGTATATGTTAAATTTAAACCATGATTTGATATCACAAAGAAGATATCACTAAATGAAGATCTAATTTTTTTCGAAGCTAAGGGGCTCAACAAGCATAGTTAAAAAATTGTTTTTTACCCAGAATTTTTCCTAAGCATGCTTGACACAGGTTTAGTGGGCATAACATGTCTTTTCCTTAGGTCGCCCATTGTGAGTTTTGACCTCACAATCTTTCTGCCTCATGAGTTTTTATGGCTCGTTGTTTTGATGAGGACATACAACATGTAGGCCTGGTGATCTGATATTCGTCTTTTAGTCAAGACGCCCTTTGTGATTTTTCATCTTGGTGAGTTTCAAACCTATTTCTATGAGAGGTTTGAAGTCCATCAAGCAAGACTATAATTATTGATGTTTTATTTCAATCTACATTTACCAAATGTGATGGGGAAAGGGCCATGATGAGTTTTAATCTAATTTTGGATGCCTTAATACCTTTTATACATATATGGAGGGAAATTATTCATTCATGTTTAAACAGCGTGCAGGTAATGCCATGGGGCATAAGATCTATATGGATGTATGAAGGAAGGAAAATAACTGCCTAAGGAAGACATGCCTTTGGTCAACGGGATAGAGGCGATCAATATGCAAAGCCGCTGAGGGCATGGTATGAATAATCATTCCATGATGTCATTAAGTTAATGACTTCCCATTTCTGATGGATGGTTAACTTCATGGAAGTTCATGTTATGAAGGCCACCAGGGGTGGCTCAAAAGGGACATGGTGTATAATGGGTCGTGGGGCGTCCATTCTAATCATGAATATGGATATGAGACCACTCTTACACATACATGGTATTCATGAAGGAGGGTTGGATCTTGATGGAGTTTAATGTCATGCAGCTGGGAAATTCTATCATAATGGAATGACTTTCCTCAGTTTAGGGAATCTAACTAGAAATGTTCCACCATACTCAGACATGATTGTGGAATGGTTTATAAACTACAGATCATATAGTTTTGTTTTCTTGAGATGGATATGAGGGATTAGAATTCAAAAGACATTTTGAAAGAAGTACTGCCTAAGGAAGACTTGCCTTGGGAAGACGGGTCAAGGGAAACAATATACATAGTCGCTGGAGGAATGGTATGCATAGTCGTTAAAAGGTGTCCTTAGGTAAATGTTTATATTCTCCCAGTTGAAATAAAACATCAGGGATGTTGGGATTCAAGATCATTAGCAGTGGTTTATGGTATTTCGGTTCCTTCTGGTTACAAAGAGTGATTTGTGAGGGGTGGTGTCTAGACACAAGAGAAGCATTTTGTTTTAAGATATCATTGGAATGGGTTAAGTCATCCCTCTTACGTACATTTGAGACGATGATACATGCGGGTCTGACCCATGCACTAAGGGAGAGAGGGAAGCCTCCTTTCATGAATGAACCAACGTAGAGTTCTTTTAAGACAATGCGGTTTAACGTCTTGTGGTAAGGACAATATCCATGTAGTTTATCTTCATGCAGGGAGGACACTCTCTATGATGTTTATTGTCAAGTGATGAGGATGTTATCCATTAATTTTATCTTTATGTGGTGAGGAAGTTATCCATGCAGTTTCTCATTATGTGGGGAGGAAACTCTCACTAGAGTTTATCATTATGCATTGAGGACACCCTCCCTGCAGTTTATCATCATGCGCTAAGGACGATGTTGTAAAGGTCACTCTTGATTAGTATGTAACCATGTATAAATAAAGTGACATTTCCAAGATGTGGGAAGCATTAATATATTGGAAATATTGATATTGAGGCCTCTTGGATCAAGAGAAATGATATGAGGTCCTTGGGGATGTTGAGTGTATGAGGGTTGTAAGAGTGTCACCTGAGGATGACCTGCCTTTGGTAAACAGGCTAGGGGAGATCAGTATGAAGAGTCGCTGAGTGAATGGTATTCATCGTCAGGAAAAGGTGACCGATGGTCGATCATGTTCAATGACTGATGGCCTTTGAGGTTTATGAGGATCCATGATTATCTGGGTCAAAAAATCTGATGTATGGAAAGGGAATGTTTGGTCATGTTGGAGATCTTAAGCCTCAATTTTCCTTGAAGATTAGGGATTTCCCTAGGCTGATTTTCCCTGCGTGGGGGGTATATGTTCAATCCATGTTGTTTAACATCATGCAGTAAGGACAATCTTCTCTTTGTTTAATAGACGTAGAGTTCGGACTAGAGTTTACTGATGCTACAATTACCTATGGGATAATCGAATTTGGATGCTATGGTGTGCTGTAACCAGGAATGTGGGATGAATTTGTTAACTATAATCCTACGGTATCTTGAATTAGGAGATGTGGTATAGGAGCTATGAGGCTGATAATCATACTAAGAAAGGAATAGTGTCTCCTAAGGAAGATTTCCCTTTGGTATAAAGGCCATAGTCGAAAAATATGTCGAGCTGCTGAGGAAATGGTATTCATAGTCATGAAAAGGTGTCTACATGTCGATGGCCTTCCACTTCCAATGGCCTTAAATGATTATGAAGATATGGGGTCCTTCATGAAAATGAGTCTTGCAGATGGGAGAGAGATTTTTCTGAGCATATGAGAAATAACTATATTGAAATTGTCTATTTTGGTTAAAGCCGCACGGATCTAGCATTACGTTGTGGATGATGACCATCAAAGGAACCACAGGTGGATATATAAGCTATCTAGGCAGGGGAACCCTAGAAACATCTAGACGTATAGAGGACAAAAATTTAAACCATAGCTTCGGAAATTTTTGTAGAATGAAATGTGATATGGGGTTGTGGGGACGGTAAGCATACAAAAATAGAAAGAGAGTCTCTTGCCGATGACATGCCTTTGGTATACGGGATAGGGGTGATCAATATGTAGAGACACTAAGGGAATGGTATGGATAATCATGCATAGGTGTCCATAGTTTGATGATTGTCCACATCTGAAGGCCTTGGGTGATTATGAAAATCTACAATCCTCTAGGTAATGTAGTCTAATGCATATAAAGGATGTATCTAAACATGAAGGATGTGTTGCAGTAACAGATTACCATATATCTTTATTTGATTATGACTTCTTCCATGCTGTTTACGTTAATGTGATAAAGATGATTTTTGTGCAGTTTATTGGCATGCAGTAAGGACAGTGAGAATTTTTAAATTCGTGTAGTTTAATGTTGTGTGGTAAGGAGGGTGTCAAACACATGTGAAAAGGTATTAATTCAATTTTAACGTCATGTGGTATGGATTTCGTTGAATCAACATGAAAAAAGTGTGTCGTGAAGTTTACTGTCTTTCTGGTTCAACATACAGAAATCCTGATGTTGCTACATATCCTGCGAGGGTAGGAATCAAGTCGAACGTAGTTCTCAAAGGCATTGTAATTCAATGGGGATTCCTATGCAAACCAGTTTTATTTGCCAGATGGGGGGAGGAATGTTCTCATGGTAGTTGGCCCATGATTCAGAAATCTTAGCGTCGCTACATATCTGAAGATTGCAAGCATCAAACCGTACGTAGTTCTTTGTATGTGGAACAGTAGATGAAAAATACCAAGAGACCAATGAATTCTATAGTAATTACATTGTCTCATTATTTAGTTTAAATTCATTCAACTAAGACATCATTATCTTAGTTTAGGGGTTATAGAGCTTGGACTTGCATGACATAATTTATTTTCATGTCGTAGGGAGGAAGTAAAGTGTAGTCTAACATCTTGCGGTAAGGACAAGGGTCATTTTTAATTTAACATGAAGTTTCTCAGATGATTTACTATGTTGTTTATTTTCATGTATGAAGGACATATTTATCTTAGTTTGTGGGTCACAGAACTCGAACCTCCAACAATCACATCCAAACAAGGGCACTTTCTATGATTTTGCAGCAAAACCGACATGAATGAGGATAGGATCCTCCATCACGCACCTCAAGGGAGAAGATCCTAGAATGTTATAAATCACAGAATCATGATTATTAGATCTTGGTATTGGTTCATAGAGTTGAGACAGGCGCAAAACAGTTTATTGTTGTGTCGTTGGGATGATGTATCATGAAATTCAACATCATTCAGTATGGACACTCTCGTCTTGGTATTTTATCATCCTTCATCTCAAAAAAACATCTCTTACAGTTACATGAAATATTTCATTAGATATATCTCTTTTTTAGGAGATGTGGTGAGCTTCCAATCCATTAAGATCATGGAATTTAATCCATTGGAGTAGATCTTGTTTATGACATATGGTCCCTCTTACTTTTTCTCCGTCAACATAAACTTCTTCCTAGGTATCATCGGGGTTCAAGGGACTAATATCAGTTATCCTTCTTGGAAAGACCAACGAAGAACCTTTTTATTGAAGGCTTGATCAATCTGGTTTGGATATACTTCTAGGTGGTGAAAAGTATGAAAAATCATCTCATCCAGTTTCTCAAATTCATCAAATTTCTTTTCCGCTTGCTCATCGTCAGATATTTGATCACAAAAGGAAACACAGAGTGATAACAATTGGAGTTCAATAAGAATAAGTTCTTTAATTTTGTATACTAAGAAGTATGGAGTGGCCTGGGTAGTAGTGCATGTTATGGTTCGATAGGCCCATAAGGCATGGAAGAGTTTGTCGGACATGACTTCTTGACTTTCTACACCTTTTATAGAGTATGTTGGATATGGTCTTGTTGAAGGCCTACATCTGTTCTTTTGTCATTGCATGATAGAGGGATGAACATTTGGTCTTCATACCTTATTCTTGGTATAGTTTCTCTAATTCAAAAGAGTGATAGTTGGTGCAATTGTCTATTAGTATTGTATGAGAGACATGAAATCTAGTGATGATATTGGATTTCATGAAGAGGACGATGCTTATTTCCCCTACTTTTTTGGGGGTTCATCTTCTTCCCACATTGAAAAGAAGTCTTTTGCTGTGAGAATATTTTTGAATTGTTTGACTATGGCGGGAAGATATAGTCAAATGAAATCTGTTACCCATATGGGGAGTGACCAGGAATACATAGCTTAGTGATGTAACTCTATAGGTTGATGAATGAAGATGGAATGAATTTCGAAGGAGTGGAATTTTTGCGGAAACTTTTGCACAATCTCGTGCCAGGGTGGGCCAATAGAATCCAATCCATCGAATATGATGAGAATTCATGGATCTTGATTGATGTGATCCACATACTCTGGAATGAACTTCACAAATGAAAAAAGTTTTCTCTTCTCCATCAATGAATATGAAAAAAACTTCGTCAAGGCCTCACATGTAGAAGACCTGTATCTAGCTCGTGTCTCCATATAGGACCAAATAGACTACCCTTCTCCTTATTTTCCCCCTCATAGCCCTGTCTGAGGGATGTTCTCCAATGTGAAGGAAGTTATTAATGGGAGTCATCCAGCCAGTTGTAGGAGCGTATATCTTGGGGACATGGATGACTTCACCAATTTCTTATGTGTCTGTTTAAACACACAACAAGACCATTCAACTATGAGCAATGCTGATATTTTTTTCATCCAAGTCTGGGTCAGCTATGGTTGTAGCCGCATTGGATCACACATCAGCCTGGGAATTCTAAGACTGGGGAACATATATCAATGTTAGTTTTGTGGGTAACTCCTTCATTAACCTTCGAATGTGTTCGAAAAGGGGGATTAGCTCTTCCTTAATTTCATAGTCACCATTGAATTGATTGATGACCAGTTCTGAGACACGTTATACATTGAGGTGCTGCACTTTCTCCTAGAGTAAGTGATCTAGATCTGTAATGAGGTCCTGGTATTATGCCTTGTTTTTTGTACATCCTTCTATTAAAGGGAAGGAATTTGAGAAAATTTCCTACTATGGGGATATGAGTATGACTCCTAGTCCCACCTTTTTAAACATGGGGTCCTCTGTCATTTTACCTATCGAGATTCTAGATGCACCATAAAAATACATTCCAACGTTTGGGAATCCTTTTTCACAGAGAATTCATCTTTGTCGAGGAGTTTGATATCTGTTGAGGAAGTCACTGTTGAGGGATGTTCTACAAGAAAATCTGACATTACATTCCCCTGATAGTATTCTAAGGTACAAACCTGATTTCAAACAATTTCAGGATGATTTCCCATCAGGATTGGTGTATGGTCAGCATTGGATGACTGAGGATGTATTTCATTAGGTTACTGATTGAGATCAGACAGACATCATGATGAATCAGATAATGTTGCAACTTCTGGACCATGAAGAAAAAATACTAATAGCTTTTCTCAATATTTCAATACAAGGTATGATCATAGATCATGGTTCAACTGAAAGAATAACGATTGTTTTCACTACTATCGTCATTATTCTGCACGAGTAAGGCTCCTAGTGACCATTCTATGGTCTTCACGTATATGAAAAGTGGCATTCCTTCAACCGATGACATGAGCACCGGTGGAATCAAGAGGTATTTCTTGAGGCTGCCGAATGCCTTTTGGAAATCATTCATCCATTGACAGGTAACTCCCTTTTTCATAAACTTATACAAGGGAGGAAATTTGAAGGTGGAGTTGGATATAAATTCCTGACATATGCCAAGTGTCCTTGGAGTCCTCTCAGCTATGTGAGCTAGTGGGGAGGTGGAAAACCAAGATATAATTTGTCTTATAAGGGTAAATTTTGATTCCACGATGGCGTATGATGAAGCTAATAAATTTTATTTAGGTAATCCCAAAGGCGCCTTTCATGGGGTTCATATTCTGGTTGTGTTGCTGATGTTTTCTAAAGAAGGTTTCATGGTCTGAAAGGTGATCTGAGCAGTTTTGTGATTTTACCACCAAGTCATCTACATAACACTTGATGAACTTCTCTGCCAATGCATTAAAAATGTGATGCATGGAACCTTGATATGTGAGGATAGCATATTTTGGACCAAAGGGCATGACCTTGTAGAAAAATACTCTTGGGGGGCCCTCAAGGTAGTGGATTCTTTATCTTATTTGGACATTTTGATTTTATAATGTCCAGAATAACCATCCATGAAGGTGAGAGCCTCGTACCCAGCCATTTAATTGATCAAGAGTTTGGTGATTGAGACTGGGAAATCATCTTTCGGGAAGTGCCGATTAAGAACTATAAAATCGATGTAAAAACAGATCTGTCTTTTTATATTTGGGATGCGGACTATGTTGGCCAATCAGATGGGATATTAAACCTCTATAATGAAGTCTACTTTGATGATATTGGCATCTTCAGCCTCCATCTTGTCCTCCTGTGTGGGGTGCGTCCTTACTGTGATGTTCTTATAGACTTTATGATCTTATTAGAGGCCTAGTTGTTGCATCCCAACCTCAGGATTGAGTCCTGGAATTTTTGGGTAATTCCATGTGAAAACATCTCGATGCTCCATCATGAAGGATGTATATTCCTTTTTTTCCTCAAAATACATGGCTGCACTAAAAAGAGTGGGTCTCGTGTCTTCTTTAGTACCTAGGATTATTTCCCTATGTTCATCAATAGTGGTAATGATGCTCTATTCAAATGAAGGAGGGGAATCTCTATGGTTATCTTCCTATTCTTCCCCAAAATCCTCCTCCTCCTCTCCTTATGACAGGGAGAGCGCTCTTGATTTGGGATCTCCAAATCTCAGAGGAAAGATGTCGCATGGTAATTTTGTGTCAGAAGTGACATCCTCTAACTCAATTGGTTGTGAGGGAACATGTATAGAATGAGATGCGTGGGGGTGAAAAGGGTATTTCCCTTATGCCACTTCAGAGAGTGTGGTAGGGATATATTTTGATTCATATTATGTGGCATGGGAACCCTTGCTCGAGCATTCGTCGTCATATTTAAGTTTACTATGTAATTCAACATTATCAGAGTTGATTGTGATGATTGAGACCATGAGAACAGCTGGATACACATCCGGAATAGGAATCATGTTCTCAACATGGTTGATAGGCATCATATAATCTTCACCGAGATTCTTGAGAGGGTCTTTAGGAACCACTTATAGATCATTTGAGGTGGGGACCCAATCAATACCATCAATTGTAGATGTCTTCCCCCATTTCACATAAAATCTGGCAGCGATATAATGCGAATCAGATAGCTCGAAAGGGGCCTTGTCAGCGCGCAATGTCCTACCTTTTTATTTTACACAATATTTGATACACTAGTGGTAGGAGGAAAGAATGAACATGTGTTTATGCAGCCATGTACTTTGTAACAGGGAGTTGAATTTCCTTCTTTCCCCAACCACCAGGAACTCTGAATGGGCCACAAGGTCTCCAAAATGTGTTCTGAGCTTGTTTTTTCCAACTGGTTTCTATTCGTTCTTGTCATAATCCAAGAGATTTGTTGCCGAGGTTGTTATATTTTCCTCATTGTATCCCAACCTATGTGTTGTTCATAGTGGTAGAAGGTTTACTCTGGATCCATTGTTGATGAAGACTTTCCATACATCAACATCATTCAGCATTTCGAACACATGTATGGGATTGACGTGTCCTTGCATGGTGTCATATTCATTCTAACTGGTGAATGTAATCAATGAATTATAGTTGGGCTAGTCTTCGTTTGATATATCTCGGAGGGGCATGACTAGGTGGTTCTCCTACGTTCTGGGGACCTTACATGGTCGATTTACATGTGTGCTCTGGGCTCCTAGACACTTTTTCTTCCTTTTATGTGTAACATAGAACAATGGGGCCAAAGTGGCATCTCGTGGGGGTAGGAGAATATTTATACTCTTACTGGATCCATTAAAGATCTCTCCCAAGAGTTTCCATAATATTGACTGCCTGAGCTGGGGCATAACCGTATGGTCAGTTCTGGCCATGGCTATGGCTGCCTGGTATCCCATGCCTATGTGATTCCTCCTCCCAGTCCTCTGATTGTGTGTTGGAAACTCAGCTTCATGACCATACTCATTGTTAGGTAATAGTTCCATTAATTGGATGACATTGATAGAACTAAGGATTAGTTCCTCATTCGGTGGAAGGTTATCCCTGTGTGTTGCCTCTGATGGTGCCATTTGGTGGGTTGGTGCCCATTGTTTCAAGCATGAGGGAATGAAATATGACTTTTTCAAGGCTATATTTGGCCATGGCATAGACATCTCCTATAGTAAATGTTTCTTCACTATCTGATTACGCCTAGATGACTGCCTTGTGGAGGCTTATGGGGCCAAGGATAGAAATTGTGTCGCATTAGGATCTATTGGCAGCACAACCAGTTGCTGCAAATGAGCTCAAAGTATGCCATGAGCTTGGTTGACCATCATCTGAGTCATCCAAGAATCAAATTTAGGATCCATTTTTCTAACGACATTCTATCACTCATCTCCCTCATCTAGGTTAGTGGTAGAAACATATGCTACGTGTGACGAGGGCGGTCCTAGCATGACCTGACCCGAGTCCACCATCCTTTGTAGGAGGACTCTGAAGATGAAGCATTCCAGAATATTATGTCCCAACATCTGATGGTAAGGACAATAATCGGGTCAGTTGTCGATGTAGTCTTTTTCTATCTTACTTAGCTCTTGTAAGTATAGCATGTAGCAATTCATTGTGGCTATGAAATAGCCGCAGATTTGGTCATCTTGGAACGAGTAAGATTTATTTCATTGTTCCTAAAATTGGTTTTTCCTATGTCATATTTGAATGTCTCACCAGGGTGGAGGCGGTCTTTGATACGCTGGAGGACCTTGGCGATTTATCGGAGACCAAGGTGGTGGAGTAGGTGTCTGGGCTAGCTTTGGCGTGATAGAGGACACTTCGGCTCTATAGTCTCTATTAAAATGGGCTAGTGAGGCTATTAGGGATATGAGGTTAGTATTCTACTCAGAGTCTTCTATTGTCTAGGAAATAGCGGAGAAATTTTGGAATCTGGTGTAGTATTTCACTAATATGAGTGGTGTTCGTACCCCATCCTGGAGGTTGTCAATGAATATAGAAACCATCTTGTCCTGGGTAATTGTCCTATTCAGATATTAGGTCAAACCCTTCCATCTGGTGATGATGTCTGAGACCCTCTCGTTCTCCCTATGTTTGCAATTCATGAGGTCGCTAACCATTGTCTTGGGTAACATTGAGCTGAAGTGGAACATGAACTACTATTAACGATCCACCCATCCTTTTTATTAATTTAGATAGAAAAAATTTGTACCAGACAATGGCTGGACCATGTAAGGTTCCCATGAAGCCTCTCAATTTCACATCTTCTTATGGTTTTAGAGTTCCCATCATAGGGTCGCAATGAGACACGTAGTGCATAAAATGCTATTACAGGTCACCTGAGCCATTGAATA
Organism: Viscum album; assembly: GCA_963277665.1. Classification (NCBI taxonomy): domain Eukaryota; kingdom Viridiplantae; phylum Streptophyta; class Magnoliopsida; order Santalales; family Viscaceae; genus Viscum; species Viscum album. The sequence goes on from OY728150.1 coordinate 1,541,135,106, forward strand.
TAGGGAATACATGGCTCCAAATATTCAGTGGGGGCGGTGTGTTGCTCACCCAATCTAGGAAAGTATTTAGCTCTGGCTATATCAGAGCGCACTGACCTTCTGTTTCTTTCAATTGAGCTGTCATTGCTTCAATAGTGTTAGCGAGACCCTGGTATACATCCTGTAGGGCTTGATCCCGAACGGTTTTAGCCTGGGGTACTACATGATGTGCTGGCTCGGCTGGAACCTAAGGCGCATATGCCATCAATGGTACCTTTTGTGGATTTTGATGAACTCGCTCTGGTTGCATATTGAGTGAAGGGATGTCATAAAATAATTTTGAACCCATGTTATGGTAGTTTGATGGGCTAGGTGCCACACTAGGTGGGGGACCTGCCCTTGTTTCTCATGATGGGGCAAACCCTTGTTGGTGAGGTGCACTTTTCGAAAGTGCGTACTGTGACCCCACATGAGGAACGTATTCAATAGATCAGTTCCTCTGGAGTAGCTCAGCATTAATTACCTTTATTCCTTTATTTCATCATCCTACCGATTGAAAAAATCGTCAAGCATGAGAGGATCGTTTGGGATGAGAGATTATGATAGGTCGAAGACAATCTATCTTTTGTTACTATCTCTATTTGGTGACTCTCTTGGGAAGTGGAAGTGGATTTTCTAGAGCGGCCATGTTCAGGGTGGCCCTCTTGTTCATGGTGTGAATGCCTGATGGCTCATTTTGAATCACATCCAAAATGGAACTGTATTCTCAGGATCCATCTGATTTTGCATCGTCTTTTGTGCCACCCATGGGGTTATCATCCACAATGTTGACAGATTCATAATACATTTGTGGAGGAGGTTTCATTTTCTCTGTTATAAGTGGACCTTCTATGCCACATACTGGTTTTCCCACTTATTTCCTAGGATTTTCTTTGAGTTCCTTGACAAAGGGTGAGTGGAAGGATCCTTAGTGTGACCTTATGGAATGCCTCCCTCTTGGAGGGGATGATGCTTCAAAGAACGTGACTGTAAATGAACCTCCTATATTGACTCCCCTCCCTTAATGAGAGAATACTATTCTCGTGGGGGAGGTTGTTGTTGAGGTAAAACTCTCCCCAGCCATGGGGTTGGAGTTGGCTCTATTCCTTGGGCGTTGTGCCTCTCCATATTTTTTATAGTCTTACTAGGGAATTTTTTGTTCAAAATTCCACAATCCCTATAGGTTGGGGTTGGTCCCATATTTCTGAAGAAGTTGATGATATCGCTTCATTACGGATCTCGCGTACTCCCAATAGAGGTTGATCCAGTGTTGGTTTCAAGTTCACCTGAGAATTAATTACCTCTATGGAGGCAAGCACTGATTTTTTATTGGATTTTTTAGAAGAAAAGCCTGCCCAATGTTTTTCGGTAGCCTGATTCAGGAGTTCATGAATAGTTCACTCTCGTTGGGCTTGACGCTTTTAAGACTTACTCAAGGACTATTTCTATAATTTTTTTTACCTATCCTTCATATGAAATTCATTTAATTAATATCTTGAATTTATGGAATTGGAAGACCTTACGCCGTACTGGATCTGCTGGATGGGATGTCAAGTAAAATGCAGAGCCGCATGTTCTCACCATCTATGGATATGAACACCCGTTGGAGTATCATCAATAAAGGGATTCAATTTGTGTAGTGAAAAAGGTCAGGTTCACTCAAGGTCCCTTTAGAGCCTCTCTAATTTTGGTCATCACACCAATGGAAGGGATTCTAGGTCAATGTGATGCCGGGGCACTCCAATTTTATTGACATGATATACATACCCTTCATATGGTTGGAAGTTTAATTTCAATTGGAAAAGGGTCATCCAAATATTAAAGAAGATGTCATGAATTATTCCTTCTGACATATCTATAGGTATGTCGAACTGAGAGGCGGACACGGGCTAAAACATTACTGGTAAATCATCCATGGCCATCCATTTCCTCATGTGCACGATATATTCATGTGCCTCTTCCAGCGATTCCTCTACATGATCAGCCCAGTTGAGATGCTCTGTGACTATATGATCAGAGGTAGCAAGGGTGGTATGGATCAAACTGTTATGTGGGAGGATCTCGGGTGTCTCATAGGATGAACGTGGTCCCAGACCGTCTCCTAATTGAAGAAGAATGTCGTTGATAGATGACTGGGAATCCTAGAATCTTGATTCCCACCTTATGAGTGCCTTAGAATATGAGGTATTTTCTGTAATTGATTTAAATGGGGAAGACCTTTATATCAGTATGATATGTCCCAGCGGGGAGGACCTCCGTCGTTTGGGCTGTTGTGGCAAGGACTAACATCGTGGCTTGATGTCAAACTACCAGAAATAATTCTGTACTGCATACCCTGGGGAGCACCATCAGAGTTGACTACAACATGTGGAGGACATTCTTATTGTTCAAGGCCATTTTGGGGAGGTATTTCACTATAGATATCATGGTGGATATGATAAACATCATGGTTTGACATTCGGTGTGCTTCAGGGGGAGGACCGTCATGAAAAAATACTACAGGGGGAGGACATTATTGTTTCTTAAGTCCATTACGGGGAGGACCTATGGAATGGAGGCCATGATGGTGAAGACTACCATCAGATCATTTGCGATGGTTAGTAATACCATCACAGTTGTCGTAGAGAGTAATCTCTATGGGGCACACCCAAGGGAGGGGCTTCTGAATGAACACAATAATGGGAGGATCTTCTGGTTTCCAAACATCACTATGAGGAGGACCTCATATATTATAGTAGCGAAGACTACCACCATAATATGATTCCTGGCTGTGTGAAATGTTGTTGCAATTTTACCCTTGGGGAGGACCGTTAGGGCAGGCCGTATGAAGAGGAGTACCTTCTTATTATGACGAGACGTCACTGCAGGGAGGAGCTTCATAGTTACGATTATGATGGTGAGGACTAACATCATAATCCGAGGTCCCACTGCCCAAATAGTGTTTGCAGCATTAAACTTGTGGAGGACCATCAAGGCATACCACAACAAGTGGAGGACCTTATTGGTTCTTGATATTGTGGTCATGAAAAGGGCTTATGTGACTCACATCAAAAGAGGAATTCCCATAATCGACAGTTATATGCCCATGAGGGAGGCCCCCATGGGTGCTTTGGGAAGGTCCTTTAGATCTTCTGGTAGCGACATTACGGGGAGGACCTTCGCAACTACTCCTTCCTCTCTCCTAGTATGGTAATGTGTTGGATGGGTTCCATGCCTTTGAGACACATTTGGAAGCATTAAGAACCCCATCTTATAGCATATCGGTGTAATGGACCCACTCTATATTTTCCGACTACCTTTGGTGCGTTTGGGGCTATCTGTTTTAGGAAGTGGGGACTGTCTGCTATTGATAATGACCATCACCTCTATTTCCGTATCAAATTATATCTCGTCATGTTGTCAGGATATGCCGATGAGAATATTGTGTTGTGGATGGGATATTTTATTTCCCTTGAGCATCCACTATGATGGATGGGTGTCCACCAATTGAAAGGGGTGAGTATGCTCGATCTGGTTGCCCCTATATCATGGGATATAGCCGAAGACCCTCCTGGGATGAAGAAAGGATGTATATCTACACTGAGGTGGCTATCTTGTATCTTAGATATGTCACCTAAATTGGGGATACAGGAAGACAATCCCATGTTCTTGTTGTGCCCGACCATGTACTTACATTCTATATTGTCTGCAAGTTATGATATGAGATCAATATCTACTCATCCATCTTTTCCAATTTATGTAGAGAGACATACATTGATTGAAAGGGTATGAGGGAATATTTTGTAAATGGAGTAGTAATTTCTTACTATTGTCGTCCAGTGGTCACTTTATTCTGACGATTCTCCTATGTCGGGGTAACTGAATAATTATGGCCCTATGTTGGGATATGCTAGCTTAATTATCTATTTACCGTCATATCGGGGTGACAGAATTTACTTGAATTAGTAGGGAGATGGCTATGTATATGTTGGTTTTCCAACATATTCAGACAGTAGTATTTTTTGATAGGGAGATGTGCCCGCCTGTTGACTACCATCATATTTGGATGGCAGGTGCCAGGAGCATCTGCAAGAAGATGGTCTTGAAGGCGCAGGATTGCCACTAGTTGGTGGGATCAATGATCCTGGGAAAGGATAGGTTCATTCTGGGTAGGTTCCAACATGTATGGGCTATGGGCTTGACAGGTCTTAGTGGAGATGCATGCCTGCTCGTAGGTTGCCACTGTGTAGGGATGTAGGGCATTAGAAGAGAAGAATGGATAATGGGCTTTCCCATGTTATGCCTTCATGTCAGAGCAGTGGATTTATTCCTCAAGAACCATGGTGATGACCTGTTCTTGGTTGTATCCTCTCCACCATAGGTGGGAAGTCTGAGGAGCTAGAGAATGGGGAACATTGGCGTAGATCCTCAGGTTGGTATCCACTTTAGTGTGAGGATACAAGGTCATGGCATAGTTGGGGTGACATCTTCCAATAGGGGACTTGAAGTGGAACCCCTTTACATTGGGGAAGAAGTAATCTGCATTGACCTCACCCACCTCCCTAAGATAATGGATTTATTCGTTGTCTCATTCCAGGGAGAGGATCCCACAATGGTTTGAGACGACTACAGGGGCCTCCTGGTTCCTCTCCCTCAGTCGCTGCTGGGAAGGCAACCGATGGGACTTTCCCAATTGGACGGTTTACATAGCCACCTCTACAGTCAAGGGAGTAACGTTTAGATGGTACACTCAGATTAGTGTGTCCAAGACGCAGTGTTTAAGACACTTGGTGGGAAATGAGGTCATATACCAACTGAGAGGTCTAGTCTTCGCATTGATCATCGTGTGTGTCTGTAAATTCCTTTGAGATTCCATTGGATTGAAGGAAGCTATGCTGCATATCTTTAAAAAAAATTAATGTATAAACAAAAAAACCTATCACTGTAAAATGTTGAAATCCCATGTGTAATTAATGACCATGATAGGATCTCGTTTTGAACACGAAAGGGTGTGCGAAGTGGGATTATTTCACTGCATCGGTACATGGCTCACAACCGAGTCCATATTATTGTTATAAAATGAACATGATGGACCATCCGATATTGATTATTCATTTATTTTTATGAAGAGTCTCAGATTAGGGTAAATCCATCATGTTCGTTATAGGATCAGGTTGAGATCAAAATTTTTGTTCTACAGTGAATCGGTTGTGATCAGTTATCGTGTCTAATTAAAAGGATTCAGTGATGTTTAATCATTTCAATCGGGTTATCTATCACTATGGCTTCACCTAGTCTCCATTGGGTGTATTCACAGATCTAGAAACGCCCAACATTTCTTGTAACCACCGATCCATGGACCTGCATTCCAAAGGTAGGCGCTCGTTGGTTGATATGGCCAATGATACTTAAGAACTCACATTGGTCGAGGGGATGGTAATTCGGGCTTATCGCACCCTATGAGGGGAATTATTACCTATACTGAGACTCTCTTATTGATTTAAGATGTGTTCATATATTTAAGAATTATTGGTTTATTTCCAAGTATAGAATACATGGATTATCCCTGGTTTGCAAATCATATGTATACGCAGGTATCTAGAACTACTTTCATCTGAAGTTTACCAACCCTCATGGAATTATTGAATCTTGGGAATATTGAGTTTTTACATACATCATTGGTCTTAAGCCTTACAATTAGGCATTCTCGAGTTTATTATTATCCAGGGGGGGACAAAGAGTGCCTTGAACATCTGGATTGAACCCAAAATATGGTATTACTACGTAACATCGTGAGAGGAATCTTAATACATGTATTTCAGTGCCACTTAACAGGACACATCATCGTTTATGGTCATGTGACAAGGACCCAACCATAAAGTTTAAGTTCATGTGGCAAGGAATTCAAGGGGATAGGTGTCTAGTCATGGTTGGTGTGGGACATACACCGATGTATCCTAGAGGACCCGAGGGAAAATGATTTTTTATGCTCGAGTATGATCCGGCTAGAGGCATGAGGATATAGTATGATAAGGATATATGGGTATCATACATAGATTTCCCCCCCAAGGGAGGTTTCTTAAGTATCTTAGTTTTTTGGGAATCAATGTGTACATAGTTTTGGAAGGTTAGGGCTTACATTATAAAGTTTTCTATCAAGGGTGTGGTTGGAAGACCTTGTTAAGATATAGTTGGGGATTACATGTGGTTGGTGTCCTGATATGGGATTTATCTTCAAGGAGGTTTCCAATGTACAATTCCTAGGAGGTAGGGATCAATACCCACATTTTTCGGAAGGGTATGGGGATTTTTTAATCCTCACAAACCTTTAAGACCACGTGAGTCATGCTCAATATGAGAAACAATAGGATGTTAATGATTCGACAATTAACATGATTCCTCCCTTATTGGTGGGGGAGGGAGAGCGTGAGGTAGAATACACAGGGTCAACTGTGGTCAAGGGAGCATAATAATGAACCTTCTTGAATGAATGGGGAAAGGGTATTTTAGTCTGGAGAGGATAGTGTGGGGATTACTCCCGGTGGGATGAGATGTCCCTCTCTCTAGGTGAGGAGTGAATTTCTCACTGTAGGTTCTCCTTTAAATGGAAAAGATTGTGGAATCACTCAATCCTGAAGAGTAGAGAGGCAGAAAGGGGCTCTAGGGCTCGGAAACTGCACTATCGTGGGTATGTGATCCCAGGAATTCTCTGGATATCTATTAATGGTATTAAGTAACCTTTTTATCTCTGCCTACTATGGGTATGTGAACTCAAGAGGGCATGTTAATGCATTTGAGGATTTAGCATGTCTGTCTGGTGGCTTAGGGAGTAGCCTTTTCTTGGTATCAATAGATAGGCTACTAAGGGGACTCTAGAGGCTTGCACATAATTGGAAGGGCCTTTTATGACTCAGGGGATGGAACCATCGATGGACTTGGTGGGCCACATGGACATATAAGGAGTAGTTCCATTTTCACAGGTAGGTGCTATAAGAATGGAGAGGCCATCCACATACTAGTGTGGTACTCAAACTGAGGGGCATCCTTTATACCTGAGTGGTATGCAACTTCGTGTTTGGTCCACGTACCAAATTGGTATGTGGATGTTTCCGACGCTTTCTCCGGGGTGCGCGCGCATCCGTCCGTCAGGGGGGGACACGCGGCTTTGTTGCCCCGCATTCACGCTTTCCAAAGGCGGGCGACATTCGTTCCTTATTCAGGTACGTCTGCTCCATGATCGAAACGGGATGATGGGATGTCGGTTCTTCCTCCTGTGGATTCCTCCTCAGAACTCGTCACCTAGTCCGGGTCTCCCTTATAGATTTAATACGTAGTTCGTGAAACTCTTCCCAGTGCCATGTTTCCATGGGTTCCTGCTAATTACACTGCTTCTGTCGGGACATTCCAAAGGGTCCAATCAAGGCAGCAACCTTCGGTTGGGGGAGTAGTCACGTTGAGACATCAGTAGCGTGTCTGGATACTAGGGTACCTAGCATGTCTGTCTGTTATCCTTGATCACAAGGCTTCTCGAGGGCGTGGAAGCCCGAGGCATCCCACATCGAGCGCGGGGAATTACATGTCATAGACACGTATCTGAGGTTTTCCTCAGCTTCCCGTGTTCAACACAGGGTATGCCGCGAGTTTAACGTCCAGCGGAGACGGATGAGGGTGATCAGAACGTCCCATAGAGACGGATCAGATTGGTGTATCGCATGGAGACGGCTATGGTCCCATAGAGATGGATCAGAACGCCCAATGAGGACGGATCCGAGGTGGTGCACTCCCTATAGGGGAAAAGGGTGATGAATCGGGGTGTACACAGAGGACAGCGACCCAGAGATATGATGGGACTTACACATGGAAAGTGGCCCAGGCGCCGCTAGGAGCAGCGAGGAGGTGGATGACATGACTCCACCGGGATGTGGCGGCCCGGGTGAGAATCAGGGTGGGTGATGGATGGATGAGTGAAGTGGAGGAGGATGAAACGGGACCACCGCAGGGGGCGACGGTGAAATTGGGCTTGAGCCTTGAGGAGGCTTCCTACGTATCCCTGTGGCTGGGAATCAAAGTCCGCGTAGTTCTGGTGGTGCCGGTAAACCGACGTGAAGCTGGACCCTGGCCCGATGAATGTCGTCGGCGTACCGACGTGAAAGCGGACCTTGGTCCGATGGGAGTTGGGCTTGAACCTCTGGGAGGATTCCTATGTACCATGCCTTGACATGGATCAAAGACTTTGTAGGTCAGGTGATATAGTTTAACATCATGCGGGACGATAGTGAACCCTGACGTGAATAAACGACGGGTGGGCTTCAACCTCATGGAGGCTTCCTACGTACCATGCCTTGACACGGATCAAAGACCTCGTAGTTCAGACGGGGTGAGGTCACAATGGCTTACCACCGGACCAGAATGTAGTTTAACGTCATGCTGGACGAAGATGGAACACGACGTGAATTGGGTGATGGGTGGGCTTGAACCTCGTGGAGGCTTCCTACGTACCACGCCTTGACATGGATCAAAGACCACGTAGTTCAAAAGGGAATGGGTCGCAGCGGCTTACCACTGGACCGGGATGGGACCCGACGTGAAATGACGGGTGGGTTTCGCCGGTAAACCGACGTGAAAGCAGACCTTGGTCCACTATTGGTGGGCTTGAACCTTGTGGAGGTTTCCTACGTACCATGCCTTGACATGGATCAAAGACCTCGTAGTTCGGATGGGGATTTGTCGGCGAACCGACGTGAAAGTAGACCTTGGTCCACTATTGGTGGGCTTGAACCTCATGGAGGCTTCCTACGTACCATGCCTTGACATGGATCAAAGACCTCGTAGTTCAGATGGGACGGGTCACAATGGCTTACCACTGGACCGGGGTGCAGTTTAATGTCGTGCCGGACAGGAGTGTGCAGTTTAACGTCATGCTGGATGCGGGTGTGACCCGACGTGAATGTAGACTCGTGAGTCCACTAGTGGTGGGCTTGAACCTCGTGGAGGCTTCCTACGTACCATGCCTTGACATGGATCAAAGACCTCGTAGTTCAGGTTGTGAAGTTTAACGTCTTTGCTGGACGGGGCATACAGTTTAACGTCGTGCTGGACGTGGGCAAAATTCGACGTGAATGAACGACCGAGCAATATGGCTTGAACCTCATAGAGGCTTCCTACGTACCATGCCTTGACACGGATCAAAGTCCTCGTAGTTCGGATGGGTTTGTCCGGGTCGGTGCTCACTCTAAGCCCATGTGAGTCATGCTCGGTGTGAGAAACAAGAGGTTGCAAGGACCTGACGATCACGTCGCGAAGGGTGCGTCCGTGAGAAGCGAAAAGGGGCTTACGCGTTGGGCGGCCCATGGTGTTGGGACTTACTTCAGGATGGGGGCCCATGGTGTTGGGACTTACTCCAGGATAGAGGCCCATGGGGCGACAAAGCGCGGGAAGGATGGACCTTGGTCCGACAATGGGAGGTGCCTCGTTCCCTATCACGTCCTCCACTTACCTTGGTAGTGGGGAAGTACCGAGATGCACGGGTGCAATCATCCGTACCAAAGGTTAGGGATTTATGCTCTGAGGCGACCCTTCCCCTGCGAACATGTACCACTCCGACAAGGAGGATCTCATTCCATGTGCGGAAGAGTTCCATTCCCGTGGAGACGAGTGGTGTAAAAAATGTTCGACCTGGGGAAACGCCTCGTGAGGGAAACGAGGTTGGGTCACAGTTTAACGTCATGTGTTGAGGACGTGGTGCTTGGGAGTTTAACGTCCTGCAGCTCGGACGAGGTTGGTTCACTCCACACCCCTAGGGCTTACATAACCGGTACCCTCTGGTCCTTGGGGAAGGGAAGGTGTCGGTAAGGCCATGGTAAAGGGGGGTCGTAGGAGGAACCATCGAGGGGCCCACGTTAGCGTGGCTATGCGAAGAAGCAATAACCATTAACGTGCCTATGCGAAGAAGCATTAGGCGAAGCAACGCTACGGGAGGTGTTGTCCATGGGACTTTGAAATCACATCGTGCAAACCTGGAGGGTCACACGGAAAGAGGAATTGCTAAGAAGAGGAGTGTGCTTTGCGAAGTGGGGTGCCTTGGCCTTAGCATGGGGCATAGGTGGGAGTGGGAGGTGCTTCGCGAAGTGGAACAGTGTTCGCGGAGCACTGCCTCGCGAAGAAGGAGTGGTTCGCGAAGCAGGGTCCTGCCAAGCAATGTGCTTCGCGATGCATAGTTATCCTGCCTTGGCATAGGGATTACTAGCATGGGTTGGGTGTTTCGCGAAGCACAAGTGCTCCGCGGCTGCCCGGGTTCCCTTGGGAATCCCCTTCCTTTGCGAAAGCCCTTGAGCTTCGCGAAGGGCATCCCTCTCGGAAGATGGGCTCAAAACGAAACAAATCAGAGTCGTCTCGCGAAGTAGAAATACCTCGCGGAGCTCATGATTCCCGGGGAAAAGCGTGCTTCGCGATTCGGGAGAGGAGAAGCCGAAGGGTCGGATTGTCCGTCCTGGGGACTCAGAGGGAGTCGAGTATTTATAGGGAAGGGGCGCCGCGAAGCAGGGCTCGCGCGCCGCCTTCGGGGCTTCGCGGCGGTTCGCGAACGTCAAACGGGTTCGCGGAGGATTACCACCTCTGGTCCTTCGCGGCGGCTCGCGAACGTCAAACCGGTTCGCGGAGGATTACCGCCTCTGGAGCTTCGCGGTGCCGCCAAGGTTGGGACGCTTCGCGGCGGGGATCCGCGGCCGGGCTTCGCGGCTGAGCTTCGCGAGGCAGCGCGCCGGCTGTTTTTTTCGTTCCTTCCTTTCGGGCCATATTTTTGGCGCCAACCAATGCCCCCCCTCAGACTTGGATCCGTGGAGGGCGAAGGGTCGAAGTCTGAGGGACAATCGCCAAAAACTGTCGGTGGTTCGTGAGGTGTCATCGCGAAGGGGGACCCGCGCTGCTCGCCGGGGCCGCGGGTCCGGACGCGCCGCGATGCTTCGCGCGGGTGAGGCGCGCCGCGATGCTCCGAGGTCGTCGCCTATAAATAGGGGGTCCGCGTTCTTTTGTCTTTGCGTGCCTTCCTTGTCCTTTTGTGCTCTCGATTTCGCGATGCTCCGCGTACTCCGCGACAGCACTCCGCGAATCGAGCTTCGCGGCGAACCGCGAGTCTCCGACTCCCCGTCCGCGCTAAGCGAACCTCTGTCTGCCTTGGCCAGACTTCGCGGCTTGGTCTCGCGACCGATCTTCGCGATCCGACTTCGCGGTCGAGCTTCGCGGCCGAGCTTCGCGATCCGTCCGAAAGAATTCTCTTCTGAGGGCCAAAATTAAAATGGCTCATCAAGAAGCTGCCTTGGGGGTCCTTGCAGACGCTGCTCGTCGAGATGAAATGGCCAACCGTCCAGGCTTGGGGGAAATGGTTCGCAGTCATTCGGACCACAGTTCTCTGACAGATCTGCTTTCGGAAGGTCAGAATGATTATCCACAGTGCAAAAAGCTGCCGTTGTACGGCTTCGGGCTGAGGGATGACGTCTTCATCCCTGAGGCGGGAAGGGATGAACCAGCTTTCTGGTTCAGGAGCACACCGTGCCAGCACCAATGGTTCAGGGCGGCCGATGGTCACTCGCGGGAGGATTTCACACCCGTCACCGCCGATTGTCTCTACAATCATGTGAACAACATTGACGGGAGGCCACTGCAACCAGAGAAGTCCCCTCCTCTCTACCGCACCATGCTGAAGGCGGATCTGCAGGATCCGAAGAAGGGATGGTCCGATGAGTGGGACCTGCGCCCGGGCGGCAATTTTACCGACGACTGGGCCTGGGCCTACTGGGTAGGCGCCTCGTGCGAGGAGTTCGAGGCTAAGCTGAGGAGAGTGGGATTGTACGAGGCGGCATGGGCCTCCCAGTTCCACATTTACAAGCCAAAGCAGCTGATGCCGGAACTGCTGAGTAGATGGTCGTCCAGGACCAACACTTTTCACCTGCATCACGGGGAGGTGGGCATCAGCCTGTGGGATGTCCACCAGGTTTCTGGGGTCCCGATCTTGGGGGCCATGTACGACGAGTTCCTCCCCGTCATCAGTGCGTGGGGGGATGCTGAGCAAATGCCACGGCTCGTGTCAGCGCTGATGGCGCTTGTCCCTGGAGAGGACAAGGAGGCCGTGAGGGACGTCCACTTCAAGAGGTGGTTCAAGTGTTTCCTGAACATTCCAGAGAATCGAGAGTTCCCTCCAAGGCCTCGAACTTGTCCGAGGGCAGCCCAGCGGGGCAAGGGGCACTCGTATTGGCGGGTTTTGGAGGACAACCAATGGAAGACTTGGGGTTTCAACGTTAGCACCGAACAACAGCCAATAGTCAGGCTGGCGGCGTTCATCGCTGCTCTCATCTGTGGATGGATCCTACCGGTGAGAGATACAAGCATGGGGGTACAGCCAGGCTCGTTCATCATGGCATCGATGCTGGCCATGGGGCAGCGGATCAACCTGGGGATCCCGATGCTCGCCAAACTATACAGAATGCTGCGGCGCATTAGCGAGGGCAAGAAGCCGCCATGAATATGCGGGCCCTTCCACCTCATGTATGGGTGGATCGCGGCGCATATCAGGGGGATTTACGAATATCCAAACACCATTTCGCCGCCGGGATCAGACTTTCGCCCTTCCATTCTGAACGTAGTTGGGAGCTTCCCATTCAAACTGGCCGTTCCGATGGTGCTGAATAGGGTGTGGATGGCAGACGAGTTCAACTTTCATCCCTTTCCACTGCCGACGGGGAGGCTTACTGATGATGGACGGGGAACGGAAGAGCATCAGGCTTACCACCTGGCCTTCCGAGGTGGTGTTTTGGTGGCTCGGATAGATCGTGAGCCAATCTGTGAACCGTACACCCCACACCGTTTTGCGCGGCAGTTCCGGTGCCTCCAGCGGCTGACCCCGCAGGTATACTGGGAGGTGCGTCACGAGGATCACCCGTGTGTGATGAGGCAGCTGTGGCTCATGTTCACACATGAGGATGGAAAGATGCAGATCACATTGCCTCCATCCACCGCCGCCTTCGGCTTAGTGAAGGAGTACGCCATCAGCTGGGAGGCCGCTTATCCCGGGGAGATGCTGAAGCAGCCAACGATCCGGGTTGGTGACGGTGGGCCTCCTTTATCTCAAGGTCGGGGTCGGAGGGCAGCTAGGGCCGCCCGCGGCAGCGGGGCAGCCATGGCAGAGAGACCCGCACCGGCCGAGGGTATGGCAGCAGTGGCGGATCCGGTGGTTCCGGGTGAGCAGGGTCATCTGGAGGGGCGGCCACCGAGGGGATTCCGTCGGATATCCGCTCAGGCTCCGGGGAAGCGGCTGCGTCACATTGACATGGCAGAAGATGCTGTCTTTCCGGAAGCTTGGGACATCTGGGATGTCAACCGGCAATTCCTCAGCCCACCTGAGATGTGGGCCCACCTGAATCGCCTCGGGATGAGACTGCCGGGCATAGGCCCAGCCCGGGCTGGATTCATGGTGTCTCCGGAGGAGGCGGAGCAATACTTGAACGAGATGGAGGATTACATCCACTCCAGTGGTGTCCCTCGCCCAATGACAGACCGGGTGAGGGTACTGTTGAATCAGACGGTCCCTCCACAGATATCGGCTGCCGATCTGAGGGAGCGCTTCCCCTTGCCGGAGGAATCAGGGGAATCTTCTCGTGAGGATGAGGCTGGAGGAGGGAGCCCGCTGGAGGAGGGAGAGGTCGGAGACTGAAGCTCAGAATCCGACGACTCCGCGGAGGCTCTCGAGGTAACATTCCGAACCTCTCTTCTTACGCTATGTTCTTGAATCCCTACGGACTTCTCACCAATGTTTGGGTCATGCAGGAGGAACTTGTTCGTAAGCCCCGTTCTCGCTCCTTGGCGGGTGACGATGCGGGACCTTCAGAACCCGCGCCTATGGCTGCGTCCAGTTCTGCGTCTGGTGGGACCAGGGGGTCTGAGGTGGCTCCTCTGAAATTTCCAGACCTTCCAACAGTGTACGGGGGGCCTCGTCTCGGAGTCCCGTCAGTACCGGCCCAGGAGCAGCGCTCGGAAGTCGATCTTCGTAAGTCTCCTCCACCGGTCTCTTCGTTGCCGCACGTGGGCCCTGTCGACTAACGTTTATGTCTCTTCTGTCATACAGTTCTCCGACTGGCGTGGGCTGCTGCAGCGAGGCTGGTTGGGATGTCTGGCGGCGTGCCTCCCAGGGGCATGCCGGTGATGGTGACGATAGTCCCTTCACCTCCTCAAGCTGCGGCGCACACCATCACTGGCGGGACCACCAGCAGGGTCATACCTGAAGTCATCGAGGTGGACTCCGAGGAAGAGGATCAACCGGTCAGTCCCAGTCCTGTCGTGCCTGTGCCGGCGTCAGGTGTCGTACCAGACTCAACACCAGATGCAGATCCCGCTGAGGAATTCCTGCAGGCATATCCTGTGTACGAGCATGCCGACCACGCGGATTGGGACGAAACAGCCTCTGATGAGGAAGACAGCAGCATAGTCCGCCGCCGGTCGTGGAAGCTGATCACGCGCTTTATCAGGGACACTCCCCAATCGCAATGGCTTGCCGAAATGGATAGGCTCCGCTCGCGGTTGCGCGAACTGTGTGCCGGGGGAGTGGATGCCCAACGCCCTCACGCGCTCATCCGAGACCTCATGGCTGAGAAGATCCGGGACCATGATCGTGGGCTGAGCGTGGGATGGCAGCGGAGGAAGGCGACCAGCATTAGGAAACTCCAGGAGGCTGAAGGCGAGGTCCAACAGATGCAGATCCGGGCCAACGAGCTTTCATCCACTCTCGATGCACAGTCTGAGCTGGTCTTACGATTGAAGGCCCAGCTGGCAGAGGCTGAGGAGCATATGGAGCAGAACTCTGGAAGGATGGCTGTCGTCTAGGCCGAGGTGGAAAGGGCCCGGGACAGGGTTGACGGATTACGCCTCGCCGCTGCTGAAGAGGAGCGGGAGTTAAATCAGCGGCAACAGGCTCTGGACGCCGCAAGTCAACGGGTGGCGGAGCTGCAACTCTCTTTTGATGGAGTCAACCCATCCATGGGGGAATTCAACCCCCGAGTATTGTAGCGAACTCGAGAGAAACTTTTATTAACACTTTTCTGCTCCAACTCCTTCTTTCTCCTTTGTTTTGAGTTCCGCAGCACGCACGATTTCCACTGTTGAATTGCCTTGTTGCATCCCTACAATGTTTGCGGGACGTTTGACGACAATTCCCTTAAACCAGTCCGGATTCCCAAAAGATGGGGAAGGCTTGATCGGAGGAGGAACTTCCAGGATAGCCGAATTACCGTTTCTCCAACGTGCTCTTATGCACGAACGGGGCAACACCAGGGGCGCTGAAATCGATTCAAACAAATGAAAATGGGAAGCGTGAATCACGATGCCCAAATTCGGAACATTGCGGGGATGGCGTGACAATAAAGGACAACCACTAACCGTGGCGGACAAACGGTATCCTTACTGCGTTAGCCTGAAATGGGGACAACAAATGAGCATCAACCGCTGACCATATTCGCAACACGGGATTTTATCAATTTGTTTTCGATCAATCTTTCAGGACGTTGGCCCAGGACAGTTGGTGGACCATAGGTCAGACATCCATACTGTTAGGGGGTCCTTCCAGACATGACCAGTCTTCTGGAAGGTTGGCCCATGATGGTAGGTGAGCCGATGCGGCACAAAACCAGGCCGTTAGGGGGTTCCCTCAGACATTAAAGAGGATGAGGGTCCGAATAAGGGACACGCAAAGCGTGGAACATGGAGTGGTGGTTTGTTCAAACAGAATCCAACACTTCGGTAGTTGCACCACCGTGGTGGGAGTACGCCAGATGGGCGCCTCAGTCTGATCATGGATCATTCCTTTTTGGGACAGGGCCTCTCTGGCGAGGGGATCTATCGCTTCCCAATGGGATCTTGGGGCATCCTGAACTTGTTCAGGGTAAAATTGTAGCTACATAGTTCTCCCCGAGGGGTCAGGCCAGAGGGCCGGAAATGGGGAGGAACAGGATTTTGTGATTCCTGGGGCTGAACCCTAGGCGAAATGCCTGGGCGTCTCTATGTATCCCACGTGATGATGGGAATCAAGCCGCACGTAGTTCTGGAAGCGCAGTTTAACGTCGTACTGGACGAGGAGCAGCCTAACCGTGTTGGTACACATCCAGCCAAAACTACCAAGCCCGCGTGAGTCGTGCTCGGTGTGGGAAACAAGCAGTAGTGGTGGGAATTTCCCGACGCAGAGAGGGGCAGGTTGGGGCAAAGGGATGCTCGGTGACTACCGGTCTAATGACACTAACACGATCATTCAGCGCACCTAGATGCGCGAAGATAAAGAGCCGAGTATGGTGGAGTTCCACTTGAACATGAGGGAGTGGAAATGTGTGAATCATGACGCTCGAGATTCGGATCACGATGGTGGCGGCGTGGCGATAGAGGACTACTGCTGACCATATTTGCAACATAGCATCCTATCGCGTTAGCCTGAAATGGGGACAAACAAATGAGGGTCGACCGTTGACCATGTTCGAAACACGGGACCGTGTCACAAATGTTGTCAAATATCCGTAGGGACGTTGGCCTGAAACGATTGTAGGGCCCTTAGGTCCAGCATTCATGGAGAGCCCTTAAGCTTAGTATCCACGTCGTCCGAGGGTCCTTTTGGATGTGGAAGAGGATGAGGATCCAAATAGTGAGCTCATGAAGCTTGGTCATGGGATGAGGGGAATGTCCCTGTGAAAATCCCATGCTTCAGGCTTTTTGTCAAAACACATCTGAATACGTCAACGGAACGTATTAGAGAGAGGGAGCAGATTCCTTTCCCTTGGGGAGATCTTAGTTTATGGTCATAGAATTCGGACCATGGATTGGAAAAAGGGATCAGGGGACGCATGAAATCACAACCTGTCGTGAATGAGGACATAGTCCTGCTTACCATGCATTCTCTGGGGAAAATCCCGAGTCGAGGGACCGAACTCAAGGGTTAGGCTGGGCCCGCGGGGAAGTACCCGGGCGCTCCTACGTATCTCATGAAGATGAGAATCAAGCCATACGTAGTTTTGGAAGGTGGAAGGGTAAGGTACCAGTGCCAGGGGAAAGGGGAAGTGCGGACGTGGCCCTTGCACTAAAAGAAGCGGAATTTGATGTATCTTGTTTGTTCTTTGAGGTGAATGGTTTTTTTTTGTGAAGCAACAGGCCTAGAACTGTAGGTCGTGATGTCGCCACAAGAATCAAGCCGTGATGGGCGTTGACAAATGGCATGGCGCGTGGCCAGTACCCAACGTGATGTCCTCTACAGCGAGGCCACCACAATGCGGTGCCGTTTTTCGTCGTGCGGCCAGGACGATAATGTCACAGTTTAGGGTCGTATGATAGGACCAAGCATGCATTTTATCGTCATGCAGCGTAGACGTAGCAGAGACGATGCTAGGTGGGAAATGTGCGCAGTGTTATAGAACACCATTGACGGAGACATGATCCCACATCGGATTGTACGCCATTTGGGGGGGGGAAACCTTAGGCCGAGGGGCCTATACAGAGGTGAAACAGGGAGAGAGACTGGCTTCCTGAATGGGTTGTACCTGGAGATAGGGCGTCTGGGCGGTCCTACGTATCCCATGAGGATGGGAATCAAGTTGAACGTATTCCTGAATGGATCTTAGTTTATGGTCTTAGAGCTTGGACCATTGGAGCCCCAAAGGGCGCCAGATTGCAGCTTTGTCCCCCTAGCATGCAAAGGTGCACTGAGGGATAGCACCAAAAGTGTCGAGATTCCACCTGGACATGATGGGGTGGAAAATGATGTGAATCATGCAACCAACATTCAAGGACTGAAGGGGCTGGCGTGACGACAGGGGATTACTGCTGACCATGTTCGCAACACAGCATCCTGTCGCGTTAGCCTGAAATGAGGACTAACAAAACGAGCATCGACCGCTGACCATATTCGCAACGCGGGATTTTATCGATTTGTTGTCCGTAACCCTGGAGGGCATTGGCCCGTATCGGTAGGAGAGCCCTTGGGCGTAGTATCCAGGCCGTTCTTGGGGGTCCCTCTGGGTGTGAAAGGTGATGGAAGTCCGAATAGAGTGGAACACGAAGCTTGACAAGTGGAAGGAACTTGATCAAGTTGAATCTGACACTCTTGGTGCAAGACTAGAGTGCTCTTAATACATGGGTGAACCACTGCAGGGAGCCAAGGGACTCAACCTTGAGGGTGATCGAGAGATGGCAGATTCCCAGGGGAAGGGGGCATGGTGCCCAAAACCTTGAATCGTACCTACACACCCCCCCGCTGGAGAGGGATGGACCAAGTGGCCTAGGTGACCGGGAAATCAAGAGATCTCCAAGAGGTGGGGCTGGACCCGAATCATAGACATTCAGGTGGTCCTACGTATCCCATTAGGATGGGAATCAAGCCACACGTAGTTCTGAAAGGTGCCTTTTAACGTCATGCAGGACAGAAGGTCAGGAGGACTGAACCTCAGAATGGGGCGTGCGTGGTGCAGCTATTGCAAACCCATCGTAAATGAGGACGTAGTACCACACTGTGCCACGCAGTCCTGTGATCAGGGTCCTGAAGGCAGGATTAGAGAGGTAAATTCGCTGAACTCAAGCTGGGTTCGAAGACAAGGGGTCTTGAACGTAATTCCAGATGAGAGTCTTAGTTTATGGTCTTAGATCTCGGACCATGGATGGTGACAACTCCCGAGTAAGCACAGATGTCAACCCAATCCCTAAGCCCACGTGAGATAAACTCGGTGTGGGAAACAAGGGGGGTATCCTCATCGCAATACTTGGGGCATCCATCAAAGGGGAGTCAGCAAAGAATTTCGAAGGACACCTTTGACGTAGCTTGTTCCTCGAACGCGCAAACGTGCACGGGGGAAAAGTACCAAGATTCCCGAGACTCTACTTGGACATGAGGGAGTGATGAAGGGTGTGAATTGTGTACCCGACATTTGGGCTTAATGGGTTGGCGTGACGACAGAGGAAAACTGTTATCCATGACGGAAACACAGCGTCTGTATCGCGTTATTCTGAGGTGGGAGCAACAAACGAGCATCGACCACTAACCATATTCGCAACGCGGGATTTTATCGATTTGTTGTCCGAAACCCTCGGGGGAGTTGGCCCGTTTCGGTAGGAGAGCCCTTGGGCATTGTATCCAGGCCGTTCTTGGGGGTCCCTCCGGGTGTGAAAGATGATAAAAGCCCTGATGCGGGGATACGCAAAGCCTGGAAAGCGGATGCGGACGTGTCCGAGTAAAGCTTGGCATTCCAGGTAATAAACCAGAGTACTCTTAAGCACATTGGTGAACCGCCGAAGAAAAAGGATCGACGAAACAGCTCAGTAGGGGGGGGGCATGGCGCAGTCATTACGAGATTGTCGTGAATGAGGACATGATCCCACACCGCACCATATGATCCCATCATGGAGGAAGGATAGGCCACGGGGCCAAGATGGGATGGGGATTCCCAAGAGATGGGGCTGGACCCGAAGCTTAGACATTCAGGTGGTCCTACGTATCCCATTAGGATGGGAATCAAGCCACACGTAGTTCTTGAAATGCAGTTTAACGTCATACTGGACGATGAGGGGAGTAATATACCCCTAAACAAGGGAGGTGTATGGCATGGTAAAGAAGCCGTCGTGAATGAGGACGTAGTCCTACGTCACACCATACGATCCTATAAGAGAGGTCCCGGGCCACGGCCCGGAAAGGCCAAGGGGCCTGGGGCTGAGCCCCGGTCAGGAAGGCCTTACTGGTTTGTAGTTTAACGTCTTACATGAGGACGGGGGGCCAGGGACCCAAGGAGGCCAAGGGGCCTGAGGCTGGGCCTCGCAAGGGGAGTCGTACGGCATGGTACATGATCCTGACGTGAATGAGGACGTAGTCCCACACCACACCGTACACTCCAGGTGAGGAATCCTGGGCCGTGGCCCGGAGAAAAGGGGAAGTTATCAGTCAGAGAGGTCTGACTGGTTTGTAGTTTAACGTCTTACATGGGGACGAGGGGCCAGGGGCCCAAGGAGGTCAAAGGGCCTGAGGCTGAGCCTCGTAAAGGGAGGACGTACGGCATGAGACATGATCCCGACGTGAATGAGGACGTAGTCCCACATCACACCGTACACCCTTATGAGGGATCCTGGGCCGTGGCCCGGATCGCCAGCGCCACCTGGGGGAAGTTTGTGACCTTGGGATGGGGCAGAGGGGATCACTGTTCTTGATGCCTGGGGCATCTCGGGGTGGACCCGAAGATCCAGGACACTGTTGACCACATTCGAAACACAGCGTTCCTATGGTGACCCGCATGGGGGCAACAAATGAGCGTCGACCGCTTGACCAAATTCGCAACGCGGGACTTGTATCGACTTGTTTCTTAAGGAAACCCTCGGGGGCGTTGGCCCGTATCGGTAGGAGAGCCCTTGGGCATTGTATCCAGGACGTTATCGGGGGTCCCTCCGGGTATGAAAAGGTGACAGAATCCCAGTCAAGGAGTGGGTGAAGCTCAGTTGCATTCATCCACGAAAGGGGCAAACACCTCCAGGGGGAAATGTGCAGCCGGGTCGGGGCTTGCTCGACATGGGTCGGGGCAAAATTGTGCACCCTGCCATGTATTGACCCGAGGGGGAGATTTTGGCTTTTGGGCTGGGCCAACGGACGAAAAGTCCGGGCGTTCCTACGTATCTCATAAGGATGAGAATCAAGCCATACGTAGTTCTTGAAAGCCATGCAGTTTAGCGTCATGCGGTGAGGACGTGGGAGGGTAGAAGAACGGGAGTGGGCGCAAGGTGCGACCTTTACAATCTTTGCGCGATTGGGGTTGCATGAGCGGGGCCAAGGAAGCCTACTCCCTGCTACACAGAGATCCTCCAAGGAGACTATCCCAGGGGGAATAGCGGAAGAGAAAAGCTTGGGGCTGGGCTCAAGACGAGGCGTCCGAGCGTTCCTACGTATCCCATGAAGATGGGAATCAAGCCATACGTAGTTCTTGGCATGCAGTTTAACGTCATGCGGGATGGTGAGAAGCACCCCCTTTGGGGATATGTATGGTATGACAGGTAATCCGTCGTGAACGGGGACATAGTCCCACACCATGCCGTACAATCCCGCAAGAGGGTAAGTCGGGGAAAGACCAAGGGGGGGGGGCGAGGTCAAGCCGCGGTGGAGACGGGTCCAGGGGCCCAAGGAGGCCAAGAGGCCTGAGGCTGGGCCTCAGTCAGGAAGACCTGACTGGCTTGCAGTTTAACGTCTTGCAGTGAGGACGGAAAGGCAGTTTAAGGTCATGCGGGACCAAGTCGCAGTTTAGAGTCATGCAGGACACTTTCGCAGTTTAGGGTCGTGCAGGACCACTACAGTTTAATGTCGTGCGGGACCCTCTCACAGTTTAGGGTCATGCAGGACCACTTTTTGCCCTAGGAAAAGTATCGCTTGAGGAATTTGGCATTGGTGGGAGGGGTTACACGCTCTCCATCCGTGGTCACCAAGGAGTATGCCCCGTTGGGGTAAACCTTATGGATGATGTAAGGCCCTTCCCATTTGGGTTCTAACTTGGGTGGTTTCCTACTGGGGGTGATTGGCGCTCGAAGGGCCAGTACCAGGTCACCCTGTAGAAAAGAGCGGATACAAACTTTCTTGTCAAAAGCTCTCGCTATCTTGTCCTGATGCCTTTCCAGATTGTGCAGGGCACGGAGCCGGTTCTCGTCCAGTGCCTCTAATTCAGCTAGACGGATCTCGGCTACCTCATATGGTGTCTGGTGATCATAAACTGCAGTGCGTAGCGACGACAGCTGGATCTCAATGGGTAGGATGGCCTCAGCTCCACACACCAGGGAATATGGGGTCACCTGGGTAGAGTTGCGAGTCGTCGTCCGGTAATCCCAAAGGGCGTTGGGGAGCTTGTCCGGACAACTCTTCTTGTTCTGACCAACCATCTTCTGCAGAATGTTAGAGAGGGTCTTGTTGAACGCCTCGATCTGCCCATTCACCTGCGCGTGGTAGCGGGAGGTATGGTTCGACCGGATGTCGTACTTAGCGTACAATTTCTTCAATTCAGCTGCTCGGAAGTTGGTGCCGTTATCGGTGAGGACAGCGTGAGGGACTCCAAACCGGTGGATAATGTTGGAGCTCACAAAGTCAACGATGGAACGGGCCTTGACCTCTTTGAGCGGAACTGCTTCTGCCCACTTGGAGAAGAAATCTGTAGCAGTCAGGATGAACCTACACTGGCGGGCTGTTGTCAGTGGATACGGTCCCACTACATCGAGTCCCCATACCGCAAATGGCCAAGAGTACTTGGTGGGGTGGAGGGGTTCTGGCGGCCGATGCAAGAAGTTGGCGTGTACTTGGCACGCGTGGCATCTCTTGGCGTACCCAATACAATCGTGGATCATGGAGGGCCAGAAGTACCCTAACCTCCGGATTTGCTGGGACAGTTTCGGCCCGGCTTGATGGGCGCCACAGGAACCGGCATGAACCTCTTGCATAACTTGAGGTATCTCTACTCCTTGGATGCAACGGAGGAGGACACCATCGAAACTCCGTTTATAGAGGGCCTGCTCAAGACTGGGGCCGCTCTGGAGGGTGAATTGCAGCGCGCGGCGTCGTATTCGCTCGCGTTCAGCCCGGTCGTCCGGGAGCCGACCATTTTGGAGATACTCGACAAAAGGTGCTCTCCAGTCGGGGGTGGATTCAACCACTGCGTCTGACGAACCCGGGACTCCCGATGTGGGGGGTCCGGCGGTGAGATGACTTACCCGCAGGCTATCACGGTCCTCTTGGGTGACGGGAGCAATGACTCTCCGGTGGGCCATGTGTATGACCAAATCATCTTGCTCGGGTTCTGCGAGCGACGTGGCTAAGCCAGCCAGGGCGTCTGCTTGTCCGTTCTGCGATCTTGGGACATGGGAAACCTCTGGCCGAAGAGAGAAATGGGCCATTAGGAGGAGGGTGTACTCCAGTAACGGTGCAAGCTCTGGCTTCCTGACGACGTAGTCGCCATTAACCTGTTTGATCACCAGCTCGGAATCTCCCTTCACATGTAGATGGGGAACATGGATCTCAAGGGCCAACTCGAGGCCGGTGATGAGAGCCTGGTACTTTGCCTCATTGTTCGTACATCCTTCTGACAACAGGAATGAGTACGGCAGGACGGCTTGCGCCGGGGTAATGAAAACAATGCCCAGACCCACTCTGTTGAGCTTGGGGTCATTGATCCTTCTACCGGTGGGGCTCCGGGAGGCACCGTCGAAATGCATTTGCCAACATGGGGCAGCATGATCGACTGAGAGGATCGTCTCGTCGGGAAAATCCAGGTCCACGGATTGATCCGCAAGGGTTGGATGGGCAGCTAAAAAGTCTGCCAACGCTTGTCCCTTAACGGCCTTCTGAGGCACGAACCTGATATCAAATTGCTGGAGAATCACCGCCCACCGTGCTAGTCGGCCAGTCAGCATGGGGCGGTTCAGGATGTACTTCAGCGGATCTACCCGAGAGATCAATTGTACCTCGTGGTGTTGCAGGTAGTGCCGCAACTTCTGCACAGCGAAGACGAGCGCAAGGCAACTCTTTTCGATGGGGGAGTATCTGACCTCCGTATCGAGAAGCATGCGGCTGAGATAGTAGATACTATTCTCAGTGCCCTCGTTATTCTTCTGGGCGAGCATCGCACCGAGGGATCTCTCCAGGGCGGTCACATAAAGGACCAGCGGCTTTCCGGAGACGGGTGGCATCAAGACCGGAGGTTGGAGCAGATACTGCTTGATTTCCTCGAAGGCGGCCCGACACTCCTCATCCCATTCGTAGGCAGCGTCTTTCTTCATGAGCCGGGAAAAGGTCTTACACTTGCCGGCCAGATTCGCAATGAATCGGCGTATATAGGCTAAGTGGCCTTGTAGGCCTCGTAGCTCTCGAATGTTGCTCGGGGGAGGCATTTGGCTGATGGCCTTGATCTTTTCCGGGTCGATCTCGATGCCTCGGTACCTGACAACGAAGCCCAGAAACTTCCCGGAGGTGATTCCGAAGGCACACTTCAGCGGGTTCATCTTCAGGTGACGGGAACGGAGGAAACCGAACACTTTCTCAAGGTCTTTGAGATGGTCCTGGCGCTGGCGCGATTTGACTACAAGGTCATCCACGTAGCATTCCACCAATGTCCCGAGGATCGGTTTGAATATGCGATGCATGGCCCTCTGATAAGTGGCACCTGCATTTTTCAAACCGAATGGCATTTCCCGGTAGCAAAAGGTACCCTGGGGAGCCCTGAAGGCAGTAGACTCCTCGTCTTCGGGGGCCATCCAGATCTGGTTATACCCGGAATACCCGTCCATGAAAGAGAGGGCTTGGAACCCGGCCGTGGCGTCAATCAACTGCTCCGTTACTGGGAGTGGGAAGTCATCCTTCGGGCAGTGGCGATTGAGATCGCGGAAGTCGATGCAGACTCTGATCTGCCCATTCTTCTTCCTGACCGGCACAATGTTGGCGAGCCATTTGGGGTACTGGACCTGCTTAATGAAGTTGGCTTTGATAAGCTTGTCAACTTCGGCCTCGACCATAGCACCATGAGAAGGGTGCATTTTCCTGGGAGGCTGCTTGAACCCTCGGTGTTTTGCCGGGAGACCCAGATGGTGGACGACCACTTGGGGATCCAGCCCTGGCATCTCATCGTAACTCCAGGAAAACACATCGCGGTTCTGTTTGAGGAAGTCTACATACCGCTGCCGCTCCTCAGAGGGCATGGCGGCACTGACCAATGTGGGTCTTGGATCTGCCTCGCTACCAAGGTTCACCTGTACCAGTTCATCAACCGTGGTAGAGACGCCTTCTTCAAAGGCTGGGGGAGCATCCTCCAAGTCTTCCTCCCCATCCGTGGGGGAACTTCCCGTGACGGAAGATACTTCTGGATTCTCAAAACCCGAGGGGCAACTGGTGCCGGCTTGGGCAGCAGTGGTCATCATATCAGGAGACTCACTTGTCGTTGAGACCATAGCAATAAATGCATTTGATCCGATCCCATCTGGCCTTCGGCCTAAGGGGCCACGCTTGATGATATCAAAGCAGTGGTGACGTGTCGGCCTGAGTCGGTTAATTCCAGCCCGGCGAAAGAGACACGTATGGTGCACCGCCGTTGCCATCAGCTTGACGTCCCGGTACCGTACAGGGGTAGGAGGTTCCGGGATGACCCGGGCCTGGTTTATGTAGGAGTACGAGGTGATTTTCCACCGTCGCTTGGACATGGGAACATGCCTTCCTTGAGTACCCGAAACAACAAAACATTGTCCCATGTCGGGGGTCGTGGCCTCCAACCGGTGGATCGGGAGGATGTAGGCGTTGTCCATGCTTGCCCAAGGATCACTTGTGATCGGGGCGGGCTCATCCTCGCTTACCAGGATTTGCTTGTCCTTACTTTTGTAATAACCTGCATCCAGATAGCGGGCCTCATAAGAAGCGAAAGGGGACGCGTCTCCTTGGAGCACGCCTACTCGACAGTTGAGCGAGTACTTAAGGCACTGGTGATACGACGACGGAACCGCTGCATGCAGATGGAGCCATGGCCTGGCCATCAATGCGTTGTAGGCGGTGTCCTGAGAAACAACCATAAATTCGGTACTGGCAATTAAGCCACCGAACTGGGTCTTCAGACGGATCTTGCCAACCGGGGTTTGCTCTGTCCTGTCATACCCATGGATCCTGAGGTCAGAGGGAGTCAAATCACCTTCGGACAGACCCAGCTTTCGCAGCGTCCGGGTCGGAATTAGATTGATTCCAGAACCCATGTCAACGAGGCATCGGCGGACTTCCACACCGTTGAAGTGGCCAGTGATATACAGTGGGCGAATGTGCCCCTGTATAGGAGGGTCTTCATCTTCACCAGAGAATGAGATAACCGCCTGACATTCGGCGCCTTCAATCGTCTCGGTATGGAAGGCTTCCGTAGCCGCCACTTCTGTCTCGAACTGGAGGGGGCTCCTTAGGGCCTCGGCAAGTGCCTCGCGCATTTCAGATGACAGGCGGAGGGCCTCGAGGATGGAAAGCCTCGCCGGGATGCCGACCAGATGCTTCAGAACATCGTACTTTCGTGCCAAATGCAAACCTCTGCTTACAGGAGGTCGTTCGGCATTTGGATGCACAACGGGTCCGGCTGGCTGAACTGGCGAGTAACTAGTACTAGGTACATCTTGCTGCCTACCAGTAGAAGCCTGAAGAGTAGTCACCGGGCTAGGATCGGACAGTAGAGGCTGGCCTGTTGCCGGGCAAGACTGGCTGTGATATGAACGAGGCGGCTCTCCCTGATCCAGCAATACGAACGGCGGTGGAGGTAGAGCCGAGGGCGTTGGATGGGTCTGCGCGTGCTGAGATCTGCGCTGAGCCTTCTGCCTGGTCTCGGTAGCATGCACGGATTGACCGCAAATTCCGGCTGACGTACCTCGATGACCGGCGCGGTTGTGATTCCGCCGACGTTGACGTTGGCTGGAAATGTTGGGGAGGTCTGCCTGGGGTTCCCCTTCGCCGGGGATCATATAGGGCTTTACCAGCTCCACGGTGTTAACCGAAGCGTACCCTTAACTGTCACTCGAAGAGTCATCCACCGCTGGGCGGATTCTGGGGGGAATGCCCATTTCGGGAGGCATAAAGTCGCCGAGAGTGCGGGATGACGACGGCACTGGCGGTGCACGTTGCTTCTTCTTACGTCGGTGCTGGTTGCCCTTTTGGGCAGAGGTCGACTGTGAAGACGATGTTGAGGCACCAACTACTTCTTCTGAAGGTTTCGACTGCTTCAGGCGTGCCCGGATAATACCCTGGGCACGGACGACGGTTTTTCGAGCCATCCAGTCGTCATATTTCTAGGACCCGCGGCTAGGGACCTGCTGCCACTCACCTTCGCCGTCGCTGCCGATTTCTGATCCCGCACAGACGCCTGCCACTTGCGCTGGCGCCGGGCCCAACTTGACTATGTTGTTTTTGACCTGGTCCTGAAGCCAGTCTTTAAACACATAGCATCGCTTGAGGGTGTGCCCCAGGATTCGATGATAAGGGCAGTAGTTGGGGTGATCGGTGAGATGCGCCTCTGCCGGCCTCCTGCACTCAGGCAAACGCACGATCCCTTGCTCTAGAGCACTTCGGAAGTAGCCAGGGACCTGATTTTTGTTAAACGAATAGGTATGGTACTTTCTTTCCGGGTAAGGAGCCCTGGGGGCCTGGTCCTGTCGAGGGACCGGAGGGGCTTGCCGAGGAGGCGGCGCCTGGTTGTCTCGCCTAGGTGGCGGTGGCGCATTGCGCGGGGGAACCTGTCGGTTCTGAGGCGGTCGCTGCTGGGCAGGAGCCTGCGCTTGAGGTGGAGGACCTCTGCGGGGTTGCGGGGGTGGTGCCGCCGGTAGCAATTCCAGCTGCCTCGGGGCTTCTATTTGAGCCACCGCGGTGGGTTCAGCCCTGGCAGCCCTCCTGGCTGGGATCATAGGGGGCAGCAAACGTGCCTGACTAGCCTGTTGTAGGGCCTCCTCGAGGCGCTGGGCCTTATCCGAGAAATCTATGAACCCTCCTGGGTAGTTCTGGGTAATCAAGGAGGGTACCAGCTCTGTCTTGAAGTTCCCCACACACATCGTCAGTAATTGCTCCTGAGTCAGTGGCATATCGAGGGAATAAGTAAGTCCTTTCCACCGGGCGATGAAGTCTGCAACCCGATCATCAGGCCTCTGTTTGCACTTGAAGAGGTCCGCAATGCTGGTCTTTCGTGTGGTGGAGTTGAACTGGTATATGAACTGCCGGCGAAGTTCCTCCCAACCGGTCACTGATCCGATGGGGAGCTGGCTGTACCAGACGAATGCCGGACCTTCCAATGTCTGTACGAAACATCGGAGCTTAGCGGCTTCTTGCTGAGCCGGGGTCCCCAGCATGGGGCCACACCTAGAAGAGAAGTGATCCAAGTGCTGGGGTGGGTCCCCTGTCCCGTTAAATGGTGAGAAAGTGGGGTTCCCAAAACCCAGAGGCGCGAGCATATCATCCACCCATGCGGGATAAGGCTTGCCATCCGGTGGGACCGCCTCCTACCGCGTTTCCAACGCATCGAGGCAGGCTGTGAGTGCCGCAATAAGGTCCTCCGGGTGGGGGTCCCTGTCTTGACGGGTATCCCTAATCATAAGCGCATTGCCAGGTTCTTCAACAAGGTAGATGGCTTCGGCCGCTCGCGGGTCAACTGGCTGGACGACCTGCTGGGCGACTGGGGGGACCCGGGTTGGATTCTTCAGATTGCCCCGTCGCTCAGGGGGGTTTGGCGAGACGTATCGCGCCCTCTTGCCGTATGTTCCGGCTTCCGCCCTGTCCGCGACAGTAGCATGATCAGGGTTGCTCGGAGGCATCTCACCGGGGGGAATTGTTCCTTCCCCTGCTGCCCCGGCCTGGGATTACCATAGTCGGGTCGTCGCTCTGTGGTGCGCTCAGCCAATAGTTCGTCAACCAGCCTCTTCTGCTCAGCAAGCTGCTGGCGCAACGTGGCCTTCTCAGAATCCTCGTCTTTTTTCTGCATAGAGGCGGATGGGTCGGAGTGCTTGACTATTCCGACATGCTCCTTACCCTTGCCAGTGCTTCGACCGAGTGCCAGTGACTCGGTGGGTACGGGGAGGCCTAGCAGGTTCCTCTGCTGACGGGTGACTCTCCCTGATGGGTCGAGTAGTGGCGGTACGCCCTCGGATGGTAAGTCCCCATCAAGGAACTCAAGCTCATCTTCCTTATCCACAACGTCGGCCATGTGGACTGTGACCCCTCTTGAGGGCGTATCCTCGATGTCGCATAGCGAATCAGGCTGTCGTCGGAAAGGGTCAAAGAGGAGAGCGGCATAGCGTCCCCAGCCACGGACTTGCACATGGGGGGTGGCTTCCCTGATGATCTTGCGGAGTGCCTTGAAACTCTGAACGCATTTTCGTTGGAGGGCACTCTGATGACCGGGCGACTCGGGGTGCTGGGCCACAAGGAGCGCCGCTGCGTCAATTAGGCGGCACTGTTTGCCAATCTCCTCGAAGTGCTCTCGACTCCGGGGGTACACTACCCGTTCCCAGCGGAGGAAGAAGTGCGTCGCCCACAGGGTTCGACAAAAGCACCCCACTTCTTCAGGGGTAAGCGACTCGGGTACGCGGAAATTCAGTGCCGCCGTGGGCCAGAACTTCTCTAGGAAGTAGTCCGCTGCAAGAATACTACAGAAGCTTCTGGGTTCGTCCTCGGGGTTCGGCCCCACGTTTCCCCACTCATCAACCTGGGGCGGCTAAGGGACCGGTAGCGGTACCGAGGGGGACCTCTGGGATAGCAAACTCGGTGGTGGAGAATACGGTGCGCGAGCAGACTGGCCACCGAATTCTGGGCTTTCCTCTGAAGAGCGATGTGACCTGACCACAATGTCACGATAGGATGGGCTAACAGCCACTGCTTCGGGTACGGGAATTGCCGTTACCGGTGTCCGGTCATGTCGTGGCTCTACCACCGTTGACCCCCAAAACAGCTCCTCGTGATCCCGAGTAGAGGTAGAGGGTGCTTCGGGTGACGATGGCGGTGACTGCGCGGTCGAAACCTGCGAAGTTCTCAGAATCTCTTCCTCCTGAATGTACCTGCGGAGAGAGACGGGAATCCGGTGGACCTCAAATTCTGGGAGAATGAGGCTGACGCGTCTGGTTCCTGCCCCAGTCCTTAATACGGAGGAGCTGGGAGAAGGTTCCATCGCTGAATCGCATTCCGCTTCCGAATCGGAGAAACGGGCAGGTTTGATTTCCCCCTGGGCCTTCCCAAGATTCTTCTTGTGGTGGCGACGACCCGCTCTTCTGCCCCTGGGTGGCTCTTCGGGACAGGGTTGACCCCTATCAGGCAGCATTGGGGCGGCGCTGGCGCCGTGGCGGAGAGGGCCCCCACTTGAGACAGCCGGGGTGCGAGGGGCACCAGGGCAAATGTCGAAGGGTACATGGGGAGGACCTCCATGAACAGTACCCATGTGGGCGGGGCCTCTGTTGGAACTGGCAGGAGCATGGGGAAGACCTCCATGGTCGATGTGATTGGAGCGAGGCTGACCTTCACTCCTTGAGTTGCTGGGGCGAGGAGGACCTTCGCCAGTCGCGGAGAGGACGTAGGGGGGACCCCCACGTTGAAGAGGGACCGGATGGACGGTGCCCTCAGAAGGATGGACTCCATACCCTGTACAGCGGGCGCGGAAAATGTTTCCGCGCGGAGCATCACTGCCACGGGGCAGGTCCTCCTGTAGGATGGGGCAGCGCGGGGCATGCCTCCATGGCGAACCTCGGAGCGGGGAAGGCCCACGCTCTGTGGAGTAGTTGTACGGGGAGGACCTCCGTACGGGGTGGCATCACCGCGGGTTAGCTCGCAGCGATCACTTCTTGGGCCTGCAACCCGGAGAGTCATCCCAGCCTGCCCGCGGGGCGGTTGGGGTCTCGATCCTGGTTGGGCGAAGGGGTGCCCCTGCTCGATGTAGGCGGGGGCTTCATAATGTACGTCGGCGGTGGCTCGGGCCACTGTAGCTGTCGACGTGGACGCGGCTAGGCGAGCGTCCTCAGCCCGGGCCCGGCGCTGACGTCGGGTCAGGCGGGCCGGTTCAGGTGGTGCAGGGACGTAGTCTGCCTGCTCTTCCTGCGGGGCCGGACGGCGGCGCTGACGTGGCCGGACGGGAGCTCTCGCCTAGGGGCCCTGGGTCGGGGCCCTGAGCGGGCTGAGCCGGACCGCGCCTGCCTCTTCGGCGTAAGGCGAAGAGTCGTCAAGGCGTTCCGGGGATAGGCTCCCGAAACGGTTGAATGTCGAGGTGGGGAGCAGGGGCTCCCTGCGCGGCCTGTTAGGGCGGCGTTGACGGCGGGGCCTGGAGGCCTCCAGGTCCAAGCAGGCCATATCCCTAGTCGGGATGACCCCTTCCTCCTCGTACCTGCGCACGAGGTTGTTGATCACCCTTCGTTGGATGACCTCTGATGGGGAAAGGGGACGTGGACGTCCCGTATTCCGTGATGTGGAAGCCGTCGTGGCGGTGGTGGCTCCATGTGTAGTGGCCGTCGTGGTGCTGCCCCTGCCCCTGCGCGGGCGAGGGGCGGATGATGACCGCATCTCTGAAGTAGCAACCTGGTTCCTGGCAAGCAAAGGGATCAATTCATCAGTACTGAGAGGAAAAGGATCGACAGCCAGTGCCCCAGCGCTCTTCCATCCCCCCTGTCTGTGAGAAGGATCCACGCCAACACGCTGCAGAGCGGAGTGCCCCACGTTCTACTACCCCGACTGCCGGTGAGTTTCACGACAGGCCCGCCATTTGCTTGGCGGGACCAGGAAACGGATATCTGAATCCGGTGACATGTCAATCTACTGGTGTCTCGAACGCTACTAATCCCCATGCTGAGGAGAAGAATTTCACGTCGGGTTCACCATTTCTGTTTCCGACGCTTTCGCCGGGGCGTGCGCGCATCCGTCCGTCAGGGGGGGGGGGGGACGCGCGGCTTTGTTGCCCCGCATTCCCGCTTTCCAAAGGCGGGCGGCATTCGTTTCTTATTCAGGTATGTCTGCTCCTTGATCGAAACAGGATGATGGGATGTCGGTTCTTCCTCCTGTGGATTCCTCCTCAGAACTCGTCACCTAGTCCGGGTCTCCCTTATATATTTAATACGTAGTTCGTGAAACTCTTCCCAGTGCCATGTTTCCATGGGTGCCGGTTAATTACACTGCTTCTGTCGGGACATTCCAAAGGGTCCAATCAGGGCAGCAACCTTCGGTTGGGGGAGTAGTCACGTTGAGACATCAGTAGCGTGTCTGGATACTAGGGTACCTGGCATGTCTGTCTGTTATCCTTGATCACAAGGCTTCTCGAGGGCGTGGAAGCCCGAGGCATCCCACATCGAGCGCGGGGAATTACATGTCATATACCCGTATCTGAGGTTTTCCTCAGCTTCCCGTGTTCAACACAGGGTATGCCGCGAGTTTAACGTCCAGCGGAGACGGATGAGGGTGATCAGAACGTCGCATAGAGACGGATCAGATTGGTGTATCGCATGGAGACGGCTATGGTCCCATAGAGACGGATCAGAACGCCCAATGAGGACGGATCCGAGGTGGTGCACTCCCTATAGGGGAAAAGGGTGATGAATCAGGGTGTACACAGAGGACAGCGACCCGGAGATATGATGGGACTTACACATGGAAAGTGGCCCAGGCGCCGCTAGGAGCAGCGAGGAGGTGGATGACATGACTCCACCGGGATGTGGCGGCCCGGGTGAGAATCAGGGTGCGTGATGGATGGATGAGTGAAGTGGAGGAGGATGAAACGGGACCACCGCAGGGGGCGACGGTGAAATTGGGCTTGAGCCTTGAGGAGGCTTCCTACGTATCCCTGTGGCAGGGAATCAAAGTCCGCGTAGTTCGGGTGGTGCCGGTAAACCGACGTGAAGCTGGACCTTGGCCCGATGAATGTCGTCGGCGTACTGACGTGAAAGCGGACCTTGGTCCGATGGGAATTGGGCTTGAACCTCTGGGAGGATTCCTACGTACCATGCCTTGACATGGATCAAAGACTTCGTAGTTCAGGTGATACAGTTTAACGTCATGCGGGACGATAGTGAACCCTGACGTGAATAAACGACGGGTGGGCTTCAACCTCGTGGAGGCTTCCTACGTACCATGCCTTGACACGGATCAAAGACCTCGTAGTTCAGACGGGGTGAGGTCACAATGGCTTACCACCGGACCAGAATGTAGTTTAACGTCATGCTGGACGAAGATGGAACACGACGTGAATTGGGTGATGGGTGGGCTTGAACCTCGTGGAGGCTTCCTACGTACCACGCCATGACATGGATCAAAGACCACGTAGTTCAAAAGGGAATGGGTCGCAGCGGCTTACCACTGGACCGGGATGGGACCCGACGTGAAATTACGGGTGGGTTTCGCCGGTAAACCGACGTGAAAGCAGACCTTGGTCCACTATTGGTGGGCTTGAACCTCGTGGAGGTTTCCTACGTACCATGCCTTGACATGGATCAAAGACCTCGTAGTTCGGATGGGGATTTGTCGGCGAACAGACGTGAAAGTAGTCCTTGGTCCACTATTGGTGGGCTTGAACCTCATGGAGGCTTCCTACGTACCATGCCTTGACATGGATCAAAGACCTCGTAGTTCGGATGGGACGGGTCACAATGGCTTACCACTGGACTGGGGTGTAGTTTAATGTCGTGCCGGACAGGAGTGTGCAGTTTAACGTCATGCTGGACGCGGGTGTGACCCGACGTGAAAGTAGACTCGTGAGTCCACTAGTGGTGGGCTTGAACCTCGTGGAGGCTTCCTACGTACCATGCCTTGACATGGATCAAAGACCTCGTAGTTCAGGTTGTGAAGTTTAACGTCTTTGCTGGACGGGGCATACAGTTTAACGTCCTGCTGGACGTGGGCAAAACTCGACGTGAATGAACGACCGAGCAATATGGCTTGAACCTCATGGAGGCTTCCTAAGTACCATGCCTTGACATGGATCAAAGTCCTCGTAGTTCGGATGGGTTTGTCAGGGTCGGTGCTCACTCTAAGACCACGTGAGTCATGCTCGGTGTGAGAAACAAGAGGTTGCAAGGACCTGACGATCACGTCGCGAAGGGTGCGTCCGTGAGAAGCGAAAAGGGGCTTACGCGTTGGGCGGCCCATGGTGTTGGGACTTACTCCAGGATGGAGGCCCATGGTGTTGGGACTTACTCCAGGATGGAGGCCCATGGCGCGACAAAGCGCGGGAAGGATGGACCTTGGTCCGACAATGGGAGGTGCCTCGTTCCCTATCACGTCCTCCACTTACCTTGGTAGTGGGGAAGTACCGAGATGCACTGGTGCAATCATCCGTACCAAAGGTTAGGGATTTACGCTCTGAGGCGACCCTTCCCCTGCGAACATGTACCACTCCGACAAGGAGGATCTCATTCCATGTGCGGAAGAGTTCCATTCCCGTGGAGACGAGTGGTGTAAAAAATGTTCGACCTGGGGAAACCCCTCGTGAGGGAAACGAGGTTAGGTCACAGTTTAACGTCATGTGTTGAGGACGTGGTGCTTGGCAGTTTAACGTCCTGCAGCTCGGACGAGGTTGGTTCACTCCACACCCCTAGGGCTTACATAACCGATACCCTCTGGTCCTTGGGGAAGGGAAGGTGTCGGTAAGGCCATGGTAAAGGGGGGTCGCGGGAGGAACCATCGAGGGGTCCACGTTAGCGTGGCTATGCGAAGAAGCAATAACCATTAGCGTGCCTATGCGAAGAAGCATTAGGCGAAGCAACACTATGGGAGGTGTTGTCCATGGGACTTTGAAATCACATCGTGCAAACCTGGAGGGTTGCACGGAAAGAGGAATCGCTAAGCAGAGGAGTCTGCTTTGCGAAGTGGGGTGCCTTGGCCTTAGCATGGGGCATAGGTGGGAGTGGGACGTGCTTCGCGAAGTGGAACAGTGTTCGCGGAGCACTGCCTCGCGAAGAAGGAGTGGTTCGCGAAGCAGGGTCCTGCCAAGCAATGTGCTTCGCGATGCATAGTTATCCTGCCTTGGCATAGGGATTACTAGCATGGGTTGGGTGTTTCGCGAAGCACAAGTGCTCCGCGGCTGCCCGGGTTCCCTTGGGAATCCCCTTCCTTTGCGAAAGCCCTTGAGCTTCGCGAAGGGCATCCCTCTCGGAAGAGGGGCTCAAAACGAAACAAATCAGAGTCGTCTCGCGAAGTAGAAATACCTCGCGGAGCTCATGATTCCCGGGGAAAAGCGTGCTTCGCGATTCGGGAGAGGAGAAGCTGAAGGGTCGGATTGTCCGTCCTGGGGACTCAGAGGGAGTCGAGTATTTATAGGGAAGGGGCGCCGCGAAGCAGGGCTCGCGCGCCGCCTTCGGGGCTTCGCGGCGGTTCGCGAACGTCAAACGGGTTCGTGGAGGATTACCGCCTCTGGAGCTTCGCAGTGCCGCCAAGGTTAGGACGCTTCGCGGCGGGGCTCCGCGGCCGGGCTTCGCGGCTGAGCTTCGCGAGGCAGCGCGCCGGCTGTTTTTTTCGTTCCTTCCTTTCGGGCCATATTTTTGGCGCCAACAGTGGAGCATAAGTTTTCTTAAGCGATGATGGTTGCGAGAAAATCCCATCAGGGATTCACCAACATTGGAGGTTTCTACATGGAACTCTATATTGAGGACGGGGAACATCCACCTTGGTTCGTGAGGAGTGCATCAGCGTAGGGTCCATGGACCGCGATTTACAAATTATAGGTTTTCGGTTTATCAATTTTCTTATGCATTATAAATTCTCAACAATTCCACCCTAGTTTATATCTATCACTGGTTCGTGAAACAGAACATTGCAGTCGGTGAAATTTTAATCTCTCAGAAACCTCTTCTGTCTCCAAAATCAGATCACCTAGAATCTAATCTGCAACCAGCCGATCTCTTTCTTCTCCCCATTGACTTCATTTTATTGAGTGGGTAAGGGTTTTATCTATGGTCATGAAACAACTTTTACGGAGACCCATTCTAGGAAACCCGACCTATGTATGACTAAGTTATCCCGAGGTTCATTGAAGTATATTGAATACACCTTCCCCGCGAACCAACTCAGTCACAGGGGTGCTTCACACCACACAGAGTTCCGCCTCTTTTTGGAAAACATTTCAATGCATAGGGAGAGGGGGGGGGGGGTTCATATCTCTATATCAGTTCGGATGCACTTCACTGATCATTTGGTTCAAACTTGTGTAAAATCTCTACCTCAATTTCTCAGATGACGGTGTCTGTAGGTGGCGAGTTTCACGGAACAAGTCTTGTACCATTTATTATGAACTAATACGTGGACTGGTTATGTCCTTTACCATTTCATAGAAACATTATTCATTTTTCCCAAATTACTGATGAAGATTATGATGATTCTCTCACTGACTTTAATAGGGTATGTTCTTTCCCCTATAAGGATTGTTCAAGACCGTACAATCATTTATGTAAAAATAATGTATTATTATGAAAAACATCATGTATTCCAGTGGTAGGTGCATCACCCTTATCACCCTTTTTTTCAGGTTTAATCCACATGACCATTCTATATTTGATAGGTTTTCACCATCATGTGGTTTAACTTTATTATAAAACCATGTTAATATAATTATTAATATTTTACCAAATTTTAATTGTGTATAATTACATCAAAATCAAAGATTAGATAAACATTAATGGTTACTAATACCTTTAAAAACATTATCATTATGAGAAAAACATCATGAAAATATTAATGGTAATCCTCAAACAATTAGGTCTTTCCTAAGAAGTATAATATTCTATAGAATCAATTTTACTGGTCATTAGTACCATTCCAAATATTCTCTCAAATTTATAATGATATGTTTCCATTCTATAATCATTATGCATTTCATAATTCTTATAATAATATTTTCAATGATTAAAATACTACTACAACATATTTTTTGAAACCAAAAAAATATATAATTTATTATTCCCCTTAGAATGTAGTAATATAATGATATTAACCTTATCTCTATATAATATTTCAAGGTATATTCCCTTGATAAATGGTAATTTCATTTTCATATTGC
This sequence comes from Viscum album, assembly GCA_963277665.1. NCBI lineage: Eukaryota > Viridiplantae > Streptophyta > Magnoliopsida > Santalales > Viscaceae > Viscum > Viscum album. The sequence continues at coordinate 1,541,171,645 of OY728150.1, forward strand.
CCCATCTTTATATAGTAGAATCCTTGAATATTATGATGTTATTTCTGTCCCATTCAATCATGATCTTATTGGAATTTATCAATGAAATTAAAGAAATATATATTTCCTTTTGAAAATGTACATTGTTTTTTCAGTCCACAAGTATTACATACTAGAAAATACATCTTTACATTCACCCCCTTATCAGGTTTTTATCCCCCGTCCTCTTATTCCCTTGATTCCTTTTCAATTAATAAGACTTTTAGAATTATTTCTATATCTTGATATCACATGATACTATATCCCCATATGATTATATTGTATGAGTGAATATTTATCATCAAAAGAAAGCGTTAATTCTCTCAAGGAAATGGAGAATATTTTAATTATGATCACATAAACACGACTCTCTATCCTTGTAAAGTTGGATTTATAAATATAACCATTTTCATATTTGTTTTGTATTAGACATCAGAATTGTCTCTCCATATCTACTTATTTCTTGGGAGAATTTTTTTTTACCAAGACAAGTACAATAAAATCCATCATATATATGATTTTTATTCTATACTAATTCTTCATGTTTTAAATTAATAACAACCACAAATTTTTATCATCTAAGAGTTGAATATTTTCTATGAATGTTTTTTCCCTTTCATCACATCCCATAGTTAGATATACATCCCACAAATTACATATCTTTTTATCAGTTGAAATGGATTTGTAGTCATAATTAATGATAGGGGTACTAATGAATGAATTATTCTACCTTCATTACACCACATGATAAACTAATATTTTGATCCATATGAGAAAGGTTATTTCTCATAACCTATGTTATAGTCCTTAATATGGTTATAATTTGATAATTTTCATCCCTATATTTAACTCCAACTTCATTATCATTCCTAGGGGAAATACCTACATGGGGTACATGTAGTGATATGGTTCCCATTTCTTATACTATAACCCATTTCTGATAAGTGTAATACACTAGATTAGATCATAAAAATACGAATCATATTGTATAATTACAAAGAATGGGAAAAAATTAATTTTAATTGATAAAATAGGTATATCTAATATCATTACTATAAACATGATGTCTTTAATAATGTTTTTAAATTAGATAAACATTTTCAAATTCATAATAATACATAAAAAATGTTAATTAATACATTAATAATCCTTTGGATTGTAAATCTTGGTGCATAGCAAAGAATTCTATCATCAACCATGAAATAATTGATTGAAGAACGATGCTCATTTTTCAGATTAATTAACAATAAGTATATTTCATCCATAACCAAATCCACCCGTACTATACAAAAAGAATTATAAACCCACATATTATTTACCTTACCAAATCATTAGGATGTTCTTCTATAATTTTAATAAATTTTGGTAAATGTGTTGTGTTCCAAAATATATGTTTTCTTAAATATAGTTCCCAAGGACCCTAATAATGTTTCTATGATACCTTCTTTAATGAACCCAATCCTGATAGCCCAGATTTAGTGTTCACTTAATTACCCTGGAACTAGATAAATGTAATGAAATCCCAATGGAGCGAATAGTTTATTAGTCCCATTAGACTAGGTAGATATATAAAATTTTCATTAAAATTCAATACATAAATAAAAAAAATTAATTGAGAACTCCATCATTTACCATTTTAATATCCTAAAATATCAATCATAAAACTATTTCTCATATCTTGGGTAAAATAAATCGTAATAAAGGGGAGAGATTATATAGCCAGTAAATGTAAGAATAAAATAGATGATATGAATATCTAATGCATAATAAAGATAGAAATATAAATTACTGAACCACTTGTAATTTAATCCATAAAATCAAAAATATTTTGTAGGCCTAAAATAAGATCAAATAATTACATATAAATAACCCCATGTGCATGAATCATAACCATTAATATTCTAACAAATCTAATAATCACCTGGAATATTAATAAATGAGTTTATAATTATATAATACATAATTATGGAGATCTTAAAATACTAGAGTACATGTGCCACAAAATATAAATAAATTTGTATGTCCAGGTTCAGATCCAAATAATTTTTCCCCATTAGACGTACTAATGGATTGAGTTGAAATAGTGGCCCCCATCCATTAATTATTATGTACAATTAAATTCATATATAAAAGGGGTCAAAAATATTAAAATTAAACATACATATTTAAACTCTATAATTAAAAATTATAACAATTTTTTATATAAATAAACAAAATATTAAATCATCATGTGAAATAATAATGGTATCAAACTGGTATATCCCCTGTCAAACTGATCATTAACCACCGAAGGAAATATGATTAATGGTAATAAAACTTTACATTCTTATTCAAAATAGCCTCAAATCATATAATTAAATAACTAGGATGATATCAAAAAAATATTCCCCCATTTTATTATATGTATAAAAGAGGATTTATATAGTTAACGAATAGAAATACAATATAAATGTCATTTAAACATAATTGTGGAAAAAAACTTTTTCACATTGAAAATATTTTTGAAGAAAAAGAAAAAACATATTTGGAAAATAAATTTCAATCAGTATAACCTTTCATAAATTTTAAACTATTATTTTGGATATTGATTAGTCATGAAATTCAGAAATTATGTTCATACTGTACGTGTTAAAATAAGGATTCCTTTTGAAATTTTGGTAAAATCCAAATGATATATTTTTAGAACTGACATGAATATTCTATTTAGAAATTTTAGTTTAAAAAAGGTTAATAATTTACATATATAATTATTTTGAAAATGTTAAAAATATTTTCTAAACATATTACGAAAACAATAATTTTGATGGACAAATATTTTCATCTAAATAGTGAAATAAGGTTGTATTTTCATAAGAAAGTTTTCTCAAAAACTTTAATTAGCACAGAGTGTAAAAAAGGTTTTATTACAAGAAAATGGTAATTAATAAAAATATGAGAATTGATTTTTTTTTAATTTTAATATGGAGATATCATATAATTATCAAAAGGTAGAATTAAATGATTGGATTTTGAAAAACACCCTCACTACTATGGTATAATTTAAATTATTATACTCATTAATGAAATAAAATAGAATGAAAATTAAGATACCATAAAGATAATGATATTCATGATAAAACATATCATTAGGGTAGTATATTCACTGCAAAACAGAAGAATTCAAAAATATGGCATATGTCTCACGTAAGTAAATGTGAGATGGGATACTCGTACCTCATGTTTGACTTATTTCGTAAATGTAAAGACCTCAGGTATAATAAATATATGATTAATATACATATATTATAGAAAATTAATATTATATATCATAGAATATATAAATCATTTATATTTTTTTATAAAATTTATATTAACAGTTAGATGTTAAAGTTAATGTTTTGGGTGATAATTACTTCGTTTTTCATGTATTTTTTGGTTTGGTAATTTTATAAATTCCAATATGATCATGGTCAAATCCTGAATTTTTTAATAATCATATAAATATCATATAAATTCATTATAAATTTATATAGAGTAACCTATTCACGTTACATATAGTAAATGGATTACAGCATTCTTGGAGATGGTAGGCCATACATTGTTGTGAACATTGGAAAAAAAATTCTCAGGATGGAGAGAATGAAAAATATAAAATAATTAAAAATTATAAAATCATTATTAATTAATTTATAGAATAATTTTAATATAATATATTTCTATCACAATCCCTTTAAACATAAAATTACTAAAATTTGACGTAGCTATGTGGGGGTGGTAGTGCACACGTACGAACATGAAACATTATTTCTTCCAATGTATTGAAAGGTAAGAAGTTACATATTGTATTATATTGAAAAAATATTACTAGGTAGAAAAATATAAAATATAGTCACTAATTTTAACCTTACTATATTCCATGTAATAAAGAACCAAATAACTAATCACATCACACTGTCAGGTGGTTTTCCACCATACAAACAAGTACTATTATTACATCCACCATATAAGTAAAATTAAAAAGTTGTGGGCATTATCATAATTAAAGAAGAATAATAATTACAAAAATATAATATATTTATATATATGTTTGTTCTTTCATTATTTTCATAATTGAAATTAGGAGATGGAAAAAATAAAAAATCGGTTCCCAAGGCTGTAGTCTTCCATACAGACGATCGATGGTTTTATTTCCCATTTGATAGAAGTGGAAAGGGATATGGGTTATTAAATTTACAAAATAACATATCATTATATAGGGGATACTAGTGTTATAAGAATTTCATATTTGAAGAAAATTATATTTAGTTATACAAATAATTAAAATGAAATCACATAGTTAAAATAATTACCTCTTCTTCAAGAATCATTTTTATTCATAACAAAAATCCATTTTAGATTGAATTTTTTATCTAAAATTGACTCTTGGATACGGTGAGGGGATTTTTAATTGTATTTAAGCATATAATGTATAGAATTTTTTTTAGTATGTGTGAAATTGGTGTATAGGGGTTTGAATAGTATTATTGTGAGAGATGACACACTTGGTATTTTTTAAAATAATAAATTACAATCACAATTTTATCATTCCAAAAGCCTCTAAAATGGGCAATTTAGGTGAAAATTTGTAAATATGTCTATAAAATGGTTGTTTCACAAGTTTTTAGTGATCATTGAATAAGGAAAAATTTATATTCTTATTTATATGACACAAAGTTAAGACTTATTATTTTATTTTTTCACCTGACTCAAGATATACTTTTGGTTATTCCCAAAAATTATGAGATATTTTATTCAATTAATAAATTAATTTTCCATGATTAATTAATAATGATAAGTTTGGTTATTTTCAATAATGATCATGTTCTCAAAACTATATGATTATACAGTGTACACATAAGGTCATTGATTGATATCACTTATGTTCACCATTAGTGAGAATATGATATCACCCATTCTTATGTTTACATTCAAAAAGTTATAAAGAAAAGTTTTATGTATGATATGTCTATGAAGGGTTATAGTTTAGAAGAAAAATATAGAAAAGGTTTTTTCTATTTAATCTACTAGTTTTACGTATATATGTTTCCAGAGGCACTAAACCCTTATGTTTATGTTAAGGAACATATTTATATGAATTGATTATTCCACTATAAAGATTAATTATATATGGAATAAATTTTTTGAAAATTTATTTAGTATCACATAAAGGTTTAGTTTCCTATGGAAACAAAGGGGACACGAATTTAGTGATAACCTATAGAATAATCATATATGTAAAAAAAATCATTTATTAAAAATTGTATATGGATATGAAGAAACATACAAACCTATAGAAAAATGCACATAGGTGTAAAAAATAGGGATGGGGTTGGAATGGTATTCACTAAATCATCACTAATTCATTATATTTTATCCTAAAACTAAAAAAGGGAAAAAACCACCCATAGGATTTTAATAGGATAATACACATTTTCCTTAAAAATATATAATTATTTTAATATAAGGTGACCATCAATGTCTGAGGATATACAAAATGTGTCAACAGATGAAAGGATATTTTTTTACTTTGAAACATTGGAAATGATTTTTTTGGATTATATGATTTAAAAATATGATTATTGACAGTTAAACTATTATTTTTGATTAAGTTAATTTTTGGAACCTAAAGTTGCCATTTTAATACTATATTTTAGAAAAAATGAAATGATTTTAAACCTGAGAAATGTAATTTTATGGGTGTTGGAAGGAAGAATATTTTTTTTATAATTAAAAATAATCTTCAAGAAAATAAACTTGTTGAGAATAAAAATGAGTAATGAAGGGAACAAGATACTGTTGAATCCTTTAAGAGGAATCAACAACATTTGTTTACATGGTATATCAATTTAGTAATTTCTAGGTAATGTATCATTACCATTGGAATCATATTTTCTATTTTAAGGTTATCAGAACAAGATAATGTTATATTGGTTTTCTATCAATAGGATAGAAATGATGATCAATAGGGGGTTCTTATCAAGAATTTGGAACAACATTATGTAATTTATTGTATAGTGTGGGACGAGTTTGGGAAATTATTTTCATTAGGTAATTTCAATGTATTCTTCCTAAAAAAATGTAGATGGAATTATTGATCTAAATATTATGGATAGTGAATCCATTTATAATTATAAAGAAAATATTATAATAATTTTGATTTGTAATTCTAGTATTAAATTTGACAGGTAATATAATACAGAATGATTCATTAGTACCTTATAATAATTTCTCTAAAGGAATTTGGAATAATATACATTCATAGCTATAAATAATTCCTTAAATGAACTATAAAGGTTTAAATGAATATTATATTCACATATCAATCACATGGTTTTGATAATAAATTAAATAATTAGTTAATATAAAATTATAATAAAAAACATTAGAGGGAATAAGATGAATTTTTCTTTATCATAGATATTTGGTGGGAATCCTGATGGTTGTTTTTATATTAAGACTGGGAAATATTTAATGTATGGAAATAGACTATAAATAAATCAAATTATGAATTAAAGGAAATTGGATTACTAATGAATTAAATGAAGAGAGTTAAATATTTAATGAATCAACCACATTCTAATTCTACAATTTAATGTAGTATATAAATGATGATAACCAGTTTTGAAACATAAGGGTTAATAAATATGGTCGATGAAAACAACCTCAGAAGACCAGAGAAAAAGGGAAATCATATGTGATCACTATTACTGATGTATGATAGGATAAAAAAGTTGTTAAAAATATACAAACAATCTAATATATAACTATTAATGTGTTATTTTTTTTGTTTTTACCAACTCAGATATATATATCTTAATATTTTTAGATGGGTTTCACATTACCACCTCAATAATTAAATTACATGATAGTATTCAAAGAAGATAATAGTATTATGATCACTAGTTAGTATATAATTCTTCTTTTATTTATGTTTATTTCAACATTCTCCCTAACTATTTTCATTCTCCCTTTATTTGAATTTGAAGTGATTTTGGTTAAGAATTGAATTTATTTACACAAATCATGTAAACATTTCTAATGAAGGGAGGCAACATTTTATATTTCCATATTAATTATGATTTTATATCACTATAAGTATAAATATAAAAATACAATTGTAGTTGTACACATTTCATATTTCTTGATTTATATTAAAATTCTATATTTATCATGGATAGATTGGGAAAAACAATGAATTTAAAATTCATAAATTTTTTGATTGTTTGGTGATATTTTTATAAAAGTGATTACTTGTTTTCCAATGAATAATGATGTTGACTATTATATAAAACACATACCAATTTCTATATCTATTTTATAGACTCCATATAGAAGGGTTGTTTATAATTTATTGGAATTGATGAACAAAATCTAGTAGAACCATGAGAATGGATTCATTTTTCTATGTGTTTCACCGTTGGTTGAACATATTCATCTTGTAGAGAGGAATGGTTAATCAATGCGACTTTTCATTGATTATAAAAAACCTAAATATATCACAATTTGGAATACTTATCCACTTCCCCATACTAATAATTATTTTAATCAAATAAGAGGAAGTTAATATTTTTCAGTCACTCATATTCGAAATGGATAATATCAGTAAAGGGTAAAAAGTTAAGACATAACCTTGAATACATTCCAATAAAAGTATGAACCCTTATAATTTATAGTGATACCAATTGGTCTTAATAATTCTCATATTATCTTCATGTAATAAATGAATTGAGTCTTTATAGAATACCTTGATATTTTTTTGGTTATATTTTTTCAGTAATATTCTTATATATAAAATGAGAATGGAATATCATGAATTTTAATTGAATATTATTATAAAAATCCTAATGAGTGATAAAATATTTTCTAAATAAAAAATTGTAAATTTTGGATATTAATTGGTACATTTTATGGTAATATATTGTTAGGAATCAGACCAGGATGTCATCCGACCATGCACCCCAACCAGATCGAGACAAGTCCCTAGAGGTGTTCTCGATCCTCTTGGGATGGTGACTAGCATCGAGCATCAATTATAATATAAGGGGGAATAATTTATACCAACAAATAAAAGGATTAAACAAACCAAATACAGTATTCCTCATAATAACGAAATAATTGCATCTTAATAAATGAAAAAAATTGGCATAACATAAACAAAAAAAATAATAATACTAAAACAAACCATAACCAAAATGAAACAAAACGTGATCCCCATGTGGCATCATGATCACAATTATCTACGAATCCCCCCCCCACACTATGTTATAAACATAACTATAAATCTAAAAAACCACTCTAGTCTACCGACAATGAGAGGCACAAGTAGGATGTGAACATAAACATCCTAACAGGTGATCATCCAAGAGTCCATACATTTATTTTCATGAAATTGTCTAGAATCACTAGTTTCAAATAAATATAGAAAATATTTTTATCATGTAATGAACTAATCACAACATTCACTTTTCAATATAACCCACATTGTATCATATTTTCTAAATACCATTAAATTTTAAACTCAATTTAAAATCCCATTACCAGAATTAGAAGAAAAGAGTTGGTGATAAAAGGTTATTCTAGAAAATAAATGAAATAATGAAACTAGAAATATAAAATCACAGAAACAAAAATAGATTCACAAAAATATAAAAAACAGAAAAATATATAATGGGGAATTTTCTAAACATATCAATATAAAATACCTAGATGTACTCACCTATGAATCTCATGATGACAGTTTCTAAAGCTACATAGTCAAAAACAAACTGGATTCTCTAAACTAGACAATCCTATGACACATACCACCTAGAATTCATATATATATAGGGGTACCAACACAACCAATCAAGGTGGGTAGTATGTCGTCAGTAGACACTCTAGATGATTCCCAACAATCCCATGATAATATTACATGGTGAGTTAGGAGGTCCTCACAAGTGTGGCTAGAATGGAAACCCAAAACCACCATGCCTTCCTAGACAATCACTAAAACTACCCATTTATTTACCCTCTCTTTGGAATGTGAACCGTAGAGGTTCCCATATAACAAAAATTTAAACACATTTTAAAACAAATCCCTCAACCGAAATGATATTTTAAACATTTTTACAATACATGTTAAGATTCAAACCATTCCATTTTTATTTATACATACAAATTCATTTCTAATCTATTCTATAATATTAGTAAAAACTTGAAATGTTCTTGAATGGTTATAAATAGGATATTCTATGGGGAAAAATTTTAAAACCACATTTAATTCATTTGAAAACCATATAACTAATTAGGATTTTATTATAGATCATTTGTAAAGAAGACGATTGGAGAAGAAAATATATTAATGGGAAGGAATTTTATATATCTGAATTTCATTTACAGAAGACAATCTTTATCTGTGCGCCTATCCATAGGTGACCCCGTGATCCTATGGATATTCCCTTATCTTATGACATATCATTTTTAATCTATTAATATAACCAAAACCAATAAAAATGAGTCACCACCAACTGTACCACCTAATAAAAATCCCACACATAAGTACTAGACCACACCAATGCAAGAAAATCATATATAAAGACCAAATCACAATGTAAAATACATTACCAAAACATTACAAAGTCCAAAAACATGGTAACACCCCCAATTACTTCTAAAGAGTCCATGTGAGGATCAAATTTATAATTTAAATACCAAAAAAATAAAATAAAATGGAATGATCTGAAAATTTAATAGAAAAATCTCTACTGGGATGCTTATGGTCACAGTCTACTTATTCCAGATGATTTTTGGAGACCCAAATTGTTTTGTAGGTTCATGTATCTGGATTGGTTTCCTATCGAGTTGGATGGCATTATAGATGGTTGTGACCAAGAGGTCACATTTAGATCATGTTGGGTTTCACTTTGGTTGTCCTGGTTTTAGATTTCCGTTTTCTTTCTATTTTATTGCATCAGATTCTATTTATTTAGATATTTAGATCTAGGTTTTTCCAGATTATGATGTGTAATCTTTATTGGTTGATCAATCCTAGTACATATTGGTTTAAATTATTTTCCCCGAGGATAATATTTGGTGCATGGTGCTAGACTCTATCTCGAGAAGATTGGGAACCTATCTCTATCCTCATCTCGGATTAGTTTAGGTGACAGGTCGGAAGAAAGCACAAACCCATTCATGACATATAGATTCATGATACTGTATATTAGTGGATCAAACAATGTTTAAATTTATTTACCATGGTATTATTTCCATCACTAAAATGGTATTTATAGTTTTCAGGGATTGAATGAATATCATCCACATATCAAGAAGGAGTTATCATGAATATCTATGGCACTCAACATGTTTACTCAAAATAGAGGTTTGTTTCTTCAGACTGATGAATGTGAACAAATTTCATGGATTAGAAGAGATATTTCATCACTACACCATTACTCCCAATATTATGTAATGGAGTGGGTATTTAATTAATATTTTCCTTTTAAAGAATGGATTATTGTGTTTTTATGCTTAATGATATAGTGATATCTAATTCCTCATATTAATTGAAGGTTCACGATAAAAATTTACCGAATCATAATTTGGATATAGGAGGGGTAATAATTTCATTAAATATGTGGAGCCTTTATCATTATTCGGAAATGTGTGACATATATACTGATAATATAAGCTTAATTTATATATTTACACTTAAATAAATAAATATTATCCATACCAGATAGTTGAATTTAATTAGATTCTGTGACTGTTCAATACATTACATCATTGATAAACTAAATATTTGGATTATTATTGGAGTTGAAATGATAGTGATAGTTTTATATTTAATGGTTTGTAGTAGATCCAATAATTATGTAATTTCAATGGATGGACTATTAAATTTAGAATAATGGTGGTGAAATCATAACTTTTTCAAATTATTGTTTAACAATATATCCTTGTGCCGATTTAAGAGGTGCATATGTAGGATGTGGAGTTGCAAAAGAATGTGGGAAATATTAATAAATTCAATTTTGACTATGATGTAATAATTTGGCTTTGAAATAGATTATATGTCCAATAAATACAATATTTTAAGAATGAATTATTTTAATAAACTCAAAGACCATCATTCATTATTCATCATGGATGTTTAAAGATGTATCAAAAAATAATAGTGTATCCATGTTGTGAAAATATGCAGTGAGATATATTTTAGATTATATATGTTACGCCTCGAGTTTTTATGAACTATTTTTTTAAATAAATTAAAATTTTCATTTATATATAGAAATGCACTATGGTAAAAATTCATTTCACACTAAACCAACTTATTGTATGTTACACGCAAGATAATGATGTCTTACGATACACAAAACACTATATATAGTTTTTTTCAATGTATAAATGAACAGAATTTATAATGTCTTATACTCAACACAAAATGTGTCTTTCAGCACACACAACACTAACTTAGATTGAATTACAAACAAGAGTGACATTCCTTGATAGCTTGCATTGTATGAAATACTGAGTCTCACTAAACAGCAACATATTATTAAAATATTATTATTTAATTATATGTAAAATAACTTACATGAGTAGTATTAACCACATTTTTAATTTTATATAACACTAACAAACATATTATTTATTTTATAGACATTATATAAGAACAAATATATTTTTTTAGAAAAAAATGATTTTTTTTAAAAAAAAGTAGTTTTGCAGCCTTTTAATAGAAAACCCATTTAAAATCTAGTTTTTAATAGTCTTAGATATTCTATTTAACAAAATAAATGTATTAATTGAAAGTGTTACATAAAAAATATACATTTGTTGAAATTAAGGTATTTTTCTAGTAACTATCTTATTTTAATGAATAATGAAAAATTCAGTATTTTAATTCAGAACTGCTATTTCATATAATTTATTTATATAGAAAGATTAGATTTTTAAATGGGTATAATGTTTATTTGGATTATGTTTTTATCATTTATTCAAAAAAAAATCATCAGATGTACTTTCACATTTAAACTGTACATAAAGACATGTCAATCATTTGATAGTTTTTACTTCATAAAAACCACTTGCTGGTTTTGACAATGAAAATTATTTTTAAACTAATTTCTTCCTATTATGTGTTTTGAATTTAGAAAAATGGATTCCATATTTGAAATCATATGTTCAAAATTATGTAAATATGTCCCTATTATTTTTCGACGTTATTGATAGTAACATCAGTAATTTTTTTTACCATGGTTAAAGGGTTAATCAAATAAATAAGGGTTAATAAATAATATTATAATAACATAAAACAACCCTAAAATGTGTGATAATACTGTTGGATAAGTCATTAGTAACAAAACAAATCCCTATACTGATTTTTTGGCATTTTAAAACCACTTGGGTGGGAAAATGACATGTTATAACTATTAATATAAATTAAATGGAAATTTAACATAAAGATGTATCTTTTTTTACTTTATAATTTTTATGGTGGGGTAATATTATTTATCTTATTGAAAATAAAAATTAATTAGAAACCTAAAAATATTTCCTAAATCATGGTATTTTATTTATAATATTAATAAATTAAATAAATAAATTTATTTAAGACCCAATGATGATGTAGCAATTTTTTTATTAATGAAATATTCAATTAAATGATATTATGAATATTAAAATAAATTAAATTTGAACATTCTGATTCCATAAACTATTTTTTTGGATAAATATGATATTTTATGGATTTTTTAATGAATTTTATTCAAAGTAATCATATTTTTATTACTTAAAAAAAATTAATTACTAAATAGTGTAAATGTTGAAAAAAATGAGTTTTAAAAAAATTACTAATTTATTTAATTATATAATAGTACTAAAAATTTATCATTCTGACAATTGGTTTATTTAATTTTACAAATTTTATTAATGATCCACTTTAGGTTCTCTTAGAATGTAATAGTAACTATAGTAACCATATATTATGAAAATACTAGAATACACGTGAAAAGTTACTTTTTTAACTAAGGGTTATTGATAAATAATATGATTAATTTTCTTATATAAACATATATAAAACCAGTTTTTGAGAGTATTTCAACCCATACTCATATTAAATTTGATTTTTTTTAAATGTAAACCAGAGGACTTTTATTAAAAAAGGAGGGATTACACCAGATGAAAGGATGGAGTTTTGTTTACATCACGAATATAAAGTGGGATCAACTCTGTATAGAGATAATCACTCCATGTAATATCATGGGCTACACCAATGTTTTCCAGATCATCAGAAATTCTATGGGCTTCTCTATAAGTGTGTGTTGCAATAAAGCTGATAGAGGAGAGAGACTGAAGACAATCAATCCAGCGGGAAGTGAACTTCTAAGCTAGGTGAACTGTACCCTTCCATATAGCTTGAACAATGGTAGATGAATCACTCTCAATCCAGATGTTTCTCCAATTATAGGATTTAGAAAAAGAGATAGCATGGATAACACTCCACATCTCAGCTTCAAAGGAGGATTCAAATCCACATGACTCATAGAATCATCCAAGGATCTGGTCCAAATGATTTCTGAAGATGCCACCACAACCCGCTGGTCCCATATTGCCTTTGGAGGCCCCGTCCACATTTATTTTAATACACCCCGTAGGCGGATGTTTCCAAAAAACATTCATCGTAAATTTGGGACAAGGAAATTTCCCATCAACTCCAATGTGCCTCAAGATCCCATGATCTCTAACAGAGTTAAAGCAGTGATCATTCGGAATCGAGGCCGCCTCTTGAATAGCAATGAGAATTCGCATTTTACCTGCATTGAGATTAAATAAGTTTTTGCAAAATAAGTAGTCATTCCTTCCATACCAGATCACATGAAGAATCCCTGCAATAGCCTCTATAAACAGATTCCTGATTTTCATAGAATCCAAGGTTTCCAGGCATCTCTGAATCTGCGAAATTAGATGTACCAAACAACCATCTGTAGTCAAATATATCAAATACATGGTTCCATAGAGAAGAAGCTATATCACGGGATAGAAATAGATGATTGATATCCTCCATATGCCAATTACACATACAACATTTAGAGTAGAGGTTGACCCCGAAAGCATGTAAACAGGAGTTGACGGGAATCCTATGATGTGCAATATGCCACACCAAGGTGAATCTTGAGGGTTTTATCCACTCTTTGTTAATGTTTTTGAACCAGTCAAGAAAGTTGTTATCATTGTTGAAAAGGATGTTTTAATAACTCTTAGAGTCTAGGATTCCATTATGCGCAGGATCCCATATAATAAAATCATCATTTTGCAAGAAGGAGTAGGAGTTAACAATGTTCTTGATTTAATCTGGAAGAGAGTCATTTTGAGAGTGCATAATGTTCGTTATGGTATCATTGATGTTCAAGGGGGAGTGACCAGGAGACACTAAAGAAATAAGAGGGGAGCCCGTCCAATTGTCCAGCCAAAATTTTATGTTGGAATCTTTATTTACCATCCATCTAGAATTAGTCAAAATAACATTGAACGAACGTTCGATGGAAGGCCAAATAGAAGGCGTGCAAAAATTAAAATTTTTTTTCCACAATTTTTCAAGAAAGCGAGCTCTATGAAAGGATGTTTCAGGCGAGTTATTACAAATAAGGTTCCATGTCAGCTTGGGCTGAAGGGCATCATTAAAGAAAGTCAGATTTTTTATGCCAATTGCACCCTTATCTATGGGTTTACAACAGGTGGACCAGGGTATGGTGACCATTTTCCATTCAAGAGTACTCCCTATCCAAAAAATGTTTTTGATGGCAGTATTAATGCATTTTAAGAGACTCTCCAGCCATTTGTAAATCATCATAGAGTAGACAAGTTTAGAGACAATAGTGGATTTAACCAAGAAAATTCTACCATCCATAGAATGATTTTTCCCTTTCTAGGAGGAAAGGGTCTGAAGAGTATGATCAATGATTGAAGAGAAATAGGTATCCTTAGGTCTGCCCTAAAAGATAGGGACACCCAGGTAAGTAAAGGGAAACATGCCTTCCCTAATTCCAATATCGTTTGTGATCCTGCTTTTCCTGCCAGAGGGGAACTCTTTTTCCAAAGTAAATGTAGGATTTTTTCCAATTGATAGGTTGCCCAGAGACAGACTCATAGTGAGAGAGGATGACATTTAAATTGTTTTAATTCCTTATTCCCCCTTTAAAAAAAGTATTATGTCATCTGCATACAAGAGGTGAGAGGGGGCATTCAGGTTTTTGGAGGCAGATATTGGATTAAGGTTACCATTTACAACGGATTGTGAGATAAGTCTGCTTAAATAGTCTTCAGCAATGGAGAAAAGGATGGCAGAGAGAGGGTCCCCCTGTCGAACCCCCTTAGAACATTTTATGTACCCCTTTGGGGATCCATTTAAGAGGATAGAGATGTGTGTCGAATTAAACAAGGTTCTGATATTGTTTATGGAAGTATCATTAAAGCCAAAGTTGGCTAGGGTTTTAATTATAAAATTCCAATCAATAGTGTCGAAGGCTTTGGAAATATCAAGTTTTATGGAAACATTACCTCCTCTCGTTTTCCTATTGAGGATATTCGTTGATTCAGAGGCAAGTCAAATACAATTTTGGATTGATCTGCCTGTTATGAAACCAAATTGATTCTAGGAAACAATTCTATTACTAATAGGAGAAATTCTATTGGAAATGAGTTTAGTAATAATTTTCATGAGGGAATTTATCTAATAGATGGGTCAGAAGCTGTGGAGATCATCAGCATTTTCAGTTTTTGGAATAAGCACCAGTAATTGGGAGTTGAGACCATGAGGGAGAATTCCACGAGAAAAAAAGGCTTTAACCATGCAACATACATCCTCTTGTAAGACATCCCAATGATTTTGATAAAAGACATTGTTAAAACCATCAGGTCCAAGGGCACCATCTGAATTAAGAATAAACACGACATCTTTAATATCTTGGTCCAAGGGAATTTTGTTGAGCATAGCATTCTCTTCCTCAGTAACCAGATTGGGAATCACATTAGGGCGAAGATCAAAAACAATACCCGGGCCATTGAGGAGATTATAAAAATAGGAGACCACATGATTGGAGATGTTTTCTTCCATGTCAAAAATTTTATTTCCTTCTCTAAGGAAGGAAAGGGGTCTACAAGCTTTTTAAACACTATTAAGGGCGTTGTAGAATTTGGTGTTTCTATCTCCATCATTTAACCATTTATTTTTCAAAATTTGCTTTTTGATGTTCTCCTTTAAGTTAAAATGAGAAATCAACATGGAAGATATAATTAATTCATGTTGGGAGGTGTAACTAAATTCGGAGGAGGTGTTATGATTTTGGAATTGATTAAGCTCCTTTTTGAGAAGAGAAATAGTATTATCGATATCATTAGACTTGGATTTACACCAATTTGTAAGGGTTTGATTAAGAGATTTCACCTTTAGAGGAGAAGAAAAGGGATCCTTATTATTATGTAGATTATTCCAGAAGTTGTTAATGATGCTGACAGAACCAGTGTCAGAGGACCAGGAATTATTGAATCTGAAAGGGTACCTGGGCTTCAAGGAGATATAAGAGAAACTATCAAGAATGTGATAATGATCCGATGAAATTTTAGGGAGAGTGATACTAGATATATTGTCCCATTTATCCAGGGCCAAGTCATTAGTAAAGGCTCAGTCAATTTTACTGGAAACTACCCTCGTGGACTGATGACAATACCAGGTAAACATAGAACCTGTTAATTGTATCTCAGTCAAGTTATTATTTTCAATACATGCCTTAAATTCTACAGAGGAGATTTTGGTATGTGAAGGACCCATTTTTTCAGTGGTATCCAAAATGGCATTAAAATCACCAACTAAAAACCAAGGACTCTGAATCCTACCTTTAAGTTGAGATATTTCATTACATAGGGGTCTCCTATCTTGATATCTATTGAAAGAAAAATAAATGTTGGGAAAAAAAGAGTTTGATCAATCATTAATCGACAAGTAAAATCATGGTTTGAGAAACTGTGAATGTTAACATTTTGATGCGAAGAGTGGTTAAAAACCCAAAGGGATTCAGAGGTCAAATGATTAGAACAGGAACCTAAGAAAGAATAACCAAAGGGGAAAATGTGATGATATTTAGACATGAAGTTTACTTTTGGTTTAGCAATAGAAAACAACATCGGGGAGTGAGTAGTGATAAATTGTTTCAAAACATTTAAAGTATCCGAATTCGAAATACAGTGGAAATTCCAGTACATCACATTCATTTGACCCTTTTTTTGGTGGGGTTGTCCCCTTTCTTTTTAGAAGCCATGGCTCATGCCCTGGATGAGACACATGACGGTTCAATACTCTACAAATTTTCTTTCTTACCACGTGCTTTCATGTTTACATTAGGAACATCAGAGTTACCAGGGATTAATGTCTCCTATAAAATACCCCCTTATTGGGAGGAACCTATATCCAGGATTGGGGTAGGCCTTATAAACCTTGCAGGGAACAGGTTCTGCTCAGACTGAGCAGCCAGGTACAGTACATGGTTATTCATCTCAGCATGAACATGCGTCAATAGAGGATTTTGAGTGCTATGTTTTTGTATAGATGTGAAGAGAGGAGTAGCCAGGCCCCCCTTTTGGAAGGACTCTTTATCCAGAACTGGGGCCTTGCCAAAAACCCTTGCAGGATCGAGGTTCTACTCAGACTAAGCATCCAAGTCTTGTACTAAGATATGTTTCCCAGATTGAACAGGTGTCAAAGAGGATTTTGGAGTGCTTTGTTTTTTCAAGGAGGGATAGAGAAGAGAATTCTTATAGGTCTAAATAGATACATACACTGGATTTTCCTATTCATTCCCTTCTGTTTTAGGTGAAGAAGGAATTGGACATATGATAGGAATATCTGAAGAGGGGTTAGGCAGAACAGGGGAGAAGGAAGCATCTTTTAGGGAAGACGGAGGCTGTAGGGGGCTAGAAGTGGACTCGTCAAAAGGATCAATCCTTGCTTCTATCAGAGAATTGCCCAGGATGAGATTGGGAACCTCTGAAGTTTTACAATGAGCATTGGGATCCATGGAAGGGTTAGAAAACATAAAAATGGAATCCTTCTCAAATTTATTTTTAAGTTCCTATTCTATAACATGATTGTCATGCTCCTCTGCAAGGTCATCCCAGGATTTTCCATTAAGTTTCCCAGAAATGCGACTTTTTTCCACCTATTTATCCTCTCTTCCTTTAGAGGTCTCAGGTTTCACATGAGCGTTCTTTTTCTTGTTTTTCCTAAACTCTATCAAATCATTAGAGGGTTGGGGATTGGGGGGTTTCGGGACAAAACGGCAGTTGTGGACAGTGTGTCCAACAACTTTTCAATGATCACAAAAGTAGGGGAAGTTCTCATATTAAACATTGACTACAATTTTTTAGTCTTTAGCAGTGAAATTAATAGAGTTGGGAAGGAGCAGTTTGGTTTCCATATTAACTTTAATTAGTATCCTGGCATAAATGTCGAGGTCACCATTCAATGTCCTTGGATCAACATTCAGAGGTGAACCAATACAGATAACTATATCATTAAGAATTTGAGGATTCCAAAAGAACCAATTGAGATTATGAAATCTTACCCATAATTGGGCCATATTATTCCTATGTTTATTGGGATTGAAAGACGCATCCCATTCAGATAGGCATAGGTTACCTAGTTTCAGATTCAACTTTCCTATTTTCCTGGCTTAATCAAGATCGTTCTGCGATGAAAATAAAATATGGAAGAAGCCCCTACCAAGTGGAACTAATTTAAAATTCTAAAATCCCCAATAAGTAGTAATTATAGGCTATAAATCTGGATAGCTCCAAGGTTTGTTTCCTTTTATGTATGTGATACGAGCCATAAGGGAAAACTTACAGAGCTCTGCTCTTTGCTGAACGGCATCCAGATCTTCTTTAACAACGAAACAACCATCATCTATTTTTTGAAACTTCCTTGTTTTCATTGGTTGAGTTTTGGAGGAACCCGTCAGTGCCTCTAGGAAGGACATACATTCCCCTTCGAATCCAAGGAAGAAATCTCTGTGATTTGCCTCGCAATTCCGGCTTCATTTTCGTGAAGCTCTGAGATAGGGTCAGAATCACGCATCGGAGACATATTTCGACAAAAACTATAGGATTGAGGTCGAATCATCAGATTAGGGTTTCCGACGAGGTTGAAAAAGTCACTCGGGGTCGAGAGGCTGAGATCTCCATCCTCCGCTGACCCAACATCCATATTAAATTTGATATAAATTAGTTTTATACCATTAAAAACCTAAAATTAATTTATAATAAATTAATATTTAAAGACTTTCCAAAGTACACCTCACCTCTCTTATAAAAAGGAACTTCTCATTCTCTTTTAACCACACATCTAAAACCATTTTTAATGGGAAAAACCAGCCCATTTACTCTCCAAAATTCAATCAATTCATCCTAGATACAACAATTTGAGATCAAATCCATCTTAAGGATACTCAATGAGAAAATTAATAGAAGATACTTATAAAGGATGTAATTGTTTTATCTCTTCTTTGAAAATTCATTTAATCTTCTACATACTCTTCTTTTGTTGTCTTCAAACTAAAGTAATAAATCCATTATCCTATACATTCTATAATTTAATTATAATAAAGGTATAACCTTATACATCCTTTTATCTATCCTATGAATAACAACATCACCATGAATATGTATGTACCAATTACCATCTCCACATCGTGGTGTTATTTGTTATTCAATAATACCTAAATTAGATGGGTATAATGATAATTATAGTTGATATAAATAATGAATATATCATTATAATTATTCTATATTGTTAATATAACAACCAATTTCATACCATTTAGCTGTTCAGTGAATGGTGTCATTGGTTGTGCGTTAGTACGACCTACCATCTCCACAACACGATGAGATTCATTATCCACATTAACCATTCAATAAGTGATTATAAAGTATACATACTAAATAATCACGAAATAAATTACAGAATTATTCTAATATATATATAGATTTTTTATTTAAATTCTTCCATTTACTTTAATTAGGAAACATAAATAGTGTTCATGTGTAAGTATGGCCTACCATCTCAATAAACGGTGTATTCCATTTCATTTATCAATATATTATACTAAGTATTTATGATTTATAAATAATGTTTTAAATTTAAGAAGTAATTAAATAGCGATCGATGTAATGCGATCAATAATAACAAGTCAAATCACGTACAATAAATAAAACAAGTACTACCCAAAACATTGTTTAACATGGAATTGATAAATAAATGAGTAATATAATGTTATAGAAGAATCATATATTATATATTATATATTATTATGGTTATGATACATGTTAATAATATAATTAAACCTAATATACATGAGTTTTAGAAATATAGATGAAATCAGATTTATTGTAAAGGATAATTTTTTAATCTCATTTTTATTCGAGATTGTTTATACATTACAATTTACTGGGGTGTATTTATCATCCATGTCGATGAATTCTATAAATGTTTTAATAAGATGTTTATTACACTTCTATTTATTATTAATTTAATATTTACCCCTTTTTAATTTTTACAACATGGTTTGAATGGAATCATTCCTTTATTTTCCAAATGATGTTCTTCTTGACTTTTCTGTTAAAAGTATGAGAAAAATGGTATATATTAACTTTTATGGTGTGAACATATTTGAATGATTTCATAGCACCTTATCTCTTATAAGTATCCATAATAATCTTACATAGTTATTCTCAAATAAAATGTTTTATTTTAAAATTGTCTGACATTTTAATGAAGGAATACTATTTCAAAAAAGAAAGGATATTTTTATCAAGAATCATGTTTGATTGTTTTATTAAAATTTGTTTTCATCTAAGCTGATTCTATTTAAAAATTATTATGCTTGTGTCCCTTCTATTATTATTATTTTATTTTATTTTTTATGGAATTATATTTTATAGGTATTATTTTTTAATATAAGGATGTTGAAGAAACCCATTTTATTTCTTGTTGTATGCTATGATGAATGGTTTATGTATTTATGGAACCTGTAAGAATGATTTAATTATGAGATGGATTGGTCTTATATATCTCTAAAATTTATTAGACAATGACTCATATGTCATTAAATATACATCACTTGAATGAAAATAAAATATGGTTTTGCAATACAGGGTTACAATAGCATGTAAATCGGGTTCAGAAATACTGTGCTCAAACAACAAGTTCATTCGGTACAATAATACATGGTCAAAATGAAAATTAATCAAATTTCAGTAATGGACATTTCCCAAGATGATGGTCTTAGAAGAAATTAATTGGCTACTATGTTAATAATATTATGTTCTTATTTTCATTCACTAATTCCATGTTTTATTTCAATGTTATTTTGTCATGGTTTGTGTTCATTTATGATTTATTCCTTACGAAACTACCATGATTTATTTCACGACTCGTGATTTTTATATAAAAATTTTATTTTCATGTTTTAACATTATAATGTTAATTTTTTTATGTTCCTCATATTTACCCTTACTATGAATTCAAGCTCATCCTTTTTGTGATTTCTTTTCCCCATGATAAAAAAAATTTGGTAGGAAAACTAATAGAGATTGTTTTAGGGGAGGTGTTGAAGATCCTTCACCACGAAAGAATAATGTGTTATGAGATTTTAAATACACTATACTAATAGGGTATTTGAGTGCCTATATTTTAATTTATTATGAATTCTACAGAGGAAATTTAATTTACATGTACATCAAGGTTGGTTCATTAGAGTTAGTATCAAATAGAAGGTTTAGATAACATTTCGAAACAAGGATACACAATCTTTTGTGAGATCTCTCTAGATATTTCGAAGGAAATATCTTGGGATTTTATAAGGATAAGTCCATTATAGGTTTCAATCAATGTGTTTTTGTGATAACCATGAATAATATAGTATTTTACCTATTATATCATTGATTGAAATATTATTTGTAATTTAAAATTATTATGTATTTTTAATCTCTAATATATATTTATCACACTATTTATTATTGTATTAGTCATTATCAAGGACTTCATTGAATATTTCTAACCATTGAATGAATCTGATCTAGACATTATGGGAATAATGATGATTTATTTCCTAAGTGGAAATATCATTAAGAGAATCCTAACGATCGAATGAGTATTGGCATACTGTTGAGGATGGATAGATTATAAAATACATGTGAAATGTATGTTATTTTCTTCAAGTATTGTTTACGTAAAACCTAATAATATTGAGGTTGAGAAACATTAAGACATGATTCATTATTTGGTAGAGATTAAGATGATGGATTCTGAGTAATGGTTAAAGAATAAGGTTGAATGATTGATGTGTATATATTTAATATTTCAATTATAATGTTATTCAAATTAGGGAATTTATACGTTTATTCTGTATAAATTTTTATTTAAGGATTGTAAAGGATGTGTTGAATAGTTATAAAGAGACAGAAATTAATTTATAAGAAATGATACAAATTGGAAAACACCTAATTAAGGGGAATATAAACATTAATATGTCCCTTACATTACGATAAGGATTCTTTGATAAAGATATGTTGGATTTTAATTATTAATTTGGATGATGATTGTATCTTGAGATCGAATTATATTGTACATTAAAATAGGGTTATCCTATAATGGATGAAGTATACAACGTTTTGGGACTTAAAATATATATCAAATAATATTTGTAATAAGAAAACATTCATGTTTTCAACAAGGGTATTTGATAATTCAGGTTCTTATTGTGGATCATGTGAATACATGAAGAAGGTGTTTCAATTTTTGGAAGGTGACCAACCAAATATATACTATGATATCTGGGGGATAAATGTTAAGGAGTTATTGTGAACCTTTTTCTATAGTTTTGAATTTTCTTCATTCATATGGATTATAAGGTTATAATTTTTTGGGAAATTATATACATTAAATTAAGTTTGATTGAATAATGTATTATCTCACTATATAATAAATTATGCATTCTTGATGACTTTTGATAACCATTCTTTGAAAAATATAGATGGGTTGAAATAACATTCAATTTATGGATCACATGGTCTGCCAACACTCTAGGAATGACCAATTGAACTACAATTCTTTGCATAACCGATGGATTGTAAATTGTTGAAGGCATGGCCTATGATGAGATTTTACTGAAATCAAGTAATTATTTATCCTCATGTTATTTAGCATTAGTAAAAAGATATTTAAAACAAAAGAAAATTATCGTTGTACCATCATATCTGATGAATCATATCTTCCCTTAAATCATCACATACTTATGAGTTTCTTGTTGTAATGTTTCTCTAAACATGGTTCTCTATCACTATCCATCAGGACATGATGGTAATATTTTTATTCCATATCCATGTTTTTATATCCCACATGTATTATCCTATATAGAAACCCAGTGATGAGTTACTTTGGTAAACTTTTATGTTTCTAAATTTCTTTTTAAATTGATATTTTAGTAATCCTTTTTATGATATCGGTTTCTATGAAGAAAATATTCATGTAGTAAGCCTTCTATATCCCCGATGAATTTAGAGGGATAAATTCATTTTATGTTGAAGAGATTGTAATAACCCTTGTTTTTAAAGATTTTTTCTTTCCAGGAAATTGAAATTTTCATTTATATCTTGCAATTCACCCAGTCAAACATTCCTTTTACACTAAACTGACTTGTTGTATAATACACGCAAGATAGAGTTGGCGTATGATACACGTAACACTTGGTATAGAGTTTGTCACCTGTATAAAAGAACTAATATTGTATTATTTTATATGAAACACCCATGGAATATTTAACTACATGATACATTGACTTGGCTTACATTACTCGCAAGACAGACCTTCCTCCATAGCTTTCATTATACGCAATACCGAGTTTCACTAAACAATAATATATTATTAAAATATTAGTATTTAATGGGTTATACACTAGAAATTATAATTATTAATAACCAAATTTTGAATATTATATAACATTAACATTCATCATATGTATTTTCTAGATATGATATAAGAACAAATTCAATTTTTCAGATAAAAGAAGTATTTTTCATAAAATATAGTTTTTTAGACTTTTGATGCCGCACCTATTATGAATATTGTTTATGAAAAAATTAAATATTATATTTTATAAAATAAACTTATTCATTGGATGTGGGATATCATAATTTACTATGGTTGAATTTTTTGTATTTTTCTTAAGATACATATTTTACTGAATAGTGAAAAATGCGATATTTTAATTTGAAACTGCAATTTCATGTAATTTATTTATATAGTTAAATTAAATTTATAATTTTTATAATGTGTAATTGGATTTTTTTATAATTTAATCTAATTTTGGTAATTTTATGTAATTTCTCTTTTAAATTGGACATAAACACGTTCCAATCTTTTGATAAATTTTACTTATTAAAAACCCGCTTTCTGGTTTAACAAGGAGAATTAATTTAAAATTAATTTCTTCCAATTATGTGTTTTGTATTTAGAAAAAATGGATTTCATATTTTAAATAATAAATATCAATTATTTAAATAGTAATCTTTTATTTTTTTACTTCATGAAAAGTAACTTCAATAATTAATTTTATTTACCATGGTTAATGGGTAAATCAGTTAAATAAGGGTAAAACATAATATTATAATAATATTAAACTACAATAACACATGTCTGAATCATAATTTATGAGTAATTTGAGATCAATAAAATCCTAAGGGCAATATTTTGGCATTTTAGAATCTCTTGGGTATGGTAATGACTTGGTATAATAAATAATTTAAAGTAAAAGGAAATATAACATAAACATGTATCTTTTTACAAAACAAATTTTATGGTGGGGTTATATAACTGATATTTTTCAAAATAAATATTAATTAGTAATATAAAAATATTTCATACATCATGGTATTTAATTTATAGTTTTTATACATTAAATAAATAAATTTATTTATGACACAATGATGATGTAATGATTGCCTTATTAATGAAATATTCAAATAAATAATATTATAAATGATAAAATAAATGTATTTTTAACATTTTGATTCCATAAAAGAATTTTTGGATGAGATTACATGGGAGGGATTATTTAATGCCTTTTTTTATAGAATAAAGTCTTTATAACTTATGAAAATATCAATTTCTAAATAGTGTCAAAATTGACATAAATGTGTTTTTAGAAATAAAAACTATTAATTAAAAGTAATATTAGTCCTAAAAATCAATTATTTGGCCAAATAACATAGATAATGGTATATATTTAATTAATAATATATTTTAGGGTCTCTTGACATTTTATAGTAATTATTGTAACCATATATTATGAAAATACATGAAGACATGGTAGGAGTTAATGTTTTTGTCTAATGGTTAAAGCTAAAATTTAAGGATAATTTTGTGACCTAATATTGTATAAAACCTATTGGATTAGATTATTTCGACTCATACTCATCTTATAGTAAAATAAATTTGGTTGTACAATTCCAAAATGAAAACTAATTTATAATAAATTAATATTTAATGACATTCCTAATGTGCCCCTCACCTCTCCTATAAATGGGGACTTATCCTTCTCTTTAATTCATACCTATAAATATATTTTAATCATCCAAAACATATCTATTTTCTCTCCCAACAACCCTCAATTAATCATAGAGGCCAATCATTGGGTTTAAATCCTTCTTAAGGATACCTTTTGAGAAAATAAAAAGAAAATACTCGAAAAAAGATGTAATTGTATTATCACCTCTTCTAAAATTAATGTTTTCTTCTACTTCCTATTCATGTGTTATTTATATACTAAAGTAAAAAATACATTATATAAAACATGCTTAGATATTTTTATAATTATGGGACAACATTTTATCCATCAGATGAATAATAATATCATCATGTGTGCATACGGACGACTTACCATCTACACGCCATTTATAATTTGTTTTTCAAAACTACTTAATTTGGATGGGTATAATTATGGCTATAATGGATATAAATCATTAATAAAACATGGTAATTATTCTTTATAATTAAAATAATATCCAATTATATACCATTTAAAAATTAAGTGAATGATATCATCGCTCATGCATACGTATGACCTACTGTATTCACAATGTGATCAGATTAATTCTCCACATTAACCATCAGAGAATGATTATAAAATATATATAATAAATAAACTTGAAATATATGACATAATAATTATAATTTAGTTAAATAAATAAATAAATATTTCATTTAATTTCTTCCATTCAATTCAATAAATAAACAGAAACAACATTCATGCATACGTACAACATATCATCTCCTTGAAAAATGTATTCCATTCCAATTATCAATATATTATACATAATATTTGTGATATATAAATAATTTTATACATTATATAAGTAATTAAATCACTATATTTAATAATATCATGAATAAAATTTCAAGACATGTATGATAAATAAAATGATTATTATCGAAAATGTTGCTTTTACATGGAATTGGTAAATAAATAGGTAATATAAAGTCATAAGTGAATCTTATATGATATCATGTATAGTATTATTGTTTTTTTAAAATTTTGAAATATTTTTAACACCACTAAATCTTTGCTTCAAACACAAAAAGAAGAAATCAAACATAAGGTAAGGGAGAAAATTTCAATCTCATTTATATCCGAGATTTTTTATATGTAAGTATTTAATTGGGGTCTATTTATTAAAATTTCCATGATTTATAAAAATATTTACTATACTAAAAGGAATATTTAAATTAATTTTAATCCATTTTTACTTTTTACTACATGGTTTTAATGGAATCATTCTTTTATTTTCCAAACGAAGTACTTTTTGACTTTTCTGGTAAAATTAAGAGAAAAATGTTTTCTTTTAAATTATATGGAATGAAAATAATATTTATGTTTTGATTACACCTTATCTCCTTGATTTTTCTCAAACAATCCTTCATGGTTATATTGAAATAATATGATTTCTTTTAAAATTTCACTGCATTTCAATGAGTGAAATCAATGTCCAAAAATGAAGTTCCTAAAGAATTTTGTTTGAGTGTTTATTCAAAATTATTTTCCATATAAGATGATTATATATAAAAAGGGTTATGTTTAAATTCAAATTATTAAAATAATTTGATTTTTTTAATGATGGAATGATATTTTATATAAATTATTTTATGTTAGAAAGATATTTAAGAAACCAATCTTATTTCATGTCTTCTGATATGATGATTGCTTTATATTTTTGTGTGACATATAAGAATGATTAATTTTTGAGATCAGTGGGACATAAATCTCCCTACAATGAATTGGATAATGATTTATATCTCATGAGATAGACATGAATGGAAAAAAAAGAAAATTTTTATCAGTAATAAAAGCATGGAATGACAAGAAAATATAGATCAATAATATATGGCTGAACGACATGTAAATCTGGTTCTGTAATATCTGGCTAGAAATACAAGTAAACTCATTATAGTAATGTACTTTTTCCACAATAATGGTCTTGGATGAACTGCCTTGGGTACTATAGAAATCATATTATGTGCTTGTTTACATTCCCCGATTCCATTTTTAAGTAAATGTTATTTTATCATGGTTTGTTTTTATTTACTATTTATGGATTACGAACTGCCAAGATATATTTAATGACTCCCAATTTTGATGTTAAATATTAATGTTCATTTTATACATTCTTATGCTTATTTTTTGATGCTTTTCAGGTTTACCATTATTGATCATTTGAGGTCATCTGTTTTGTGTTTTCTTTTCCCCATGATATAAATAATGATTACTAGTTGGAAAATTAATGGGGAAGATATTTATGGGAGATTCTAATGATATTTCACCACGATAAAATAATATGTTCTTAGTTTCCAAGGAAACAAAACTAATATAGTATTTGGGAATATATTTGTGTAATTTATTATTTATTATAAAAAATAAATATAATGTACATGTACATCAATCTTGGGTATTACAAGTTGGAATTGGAGTTAAGGTTTAATTTAACTTTAGAAATTAGGATGCAAAACTTTTAGTGATATATATAGAGACATAACTAAGGATATGTCTAGGGTTTTCTTAAATATAGGTCAATTATAGGTTAAAATCGTAGTGTTTTTGTGATAATCATGAATAACTTAGGCTTAATAATATTATATCATGGAATGATATTTTATACATTATTTACCATTCTTATGTGTTTTTAACAATTGATATGTATTTCTATATCATTTCATTCTCGTATAGTTAAATATACAGAACTATATAAAACATAGTAAAAAATTATTTGTTTTAGATGTGGATGTTATAGGAAATAATGGCAAACAATTTCCTAACATTAAATATCATGAAGAGAATCATTAAGATGGTACATGTATTGGTCATTCTTCAGAGGAAAAAGAGACTATAAGAGACTTGCGAAAGGCATGTGATATTTTTCTAGTATTGTTATATTAAAACTAAGAAGCATGATGGAGAGAAACCATTAGACATGATTCATATTTTAAAAAAGATATAGATTATGGATCATAAGAAATGGTTTTAAAATACATTTGGATGATTTAGGTGTATATCATTCAGATTTCAATGATTATGCTATATCAATCAAGAAATATTAAATTGTTTTTTAGTTTATGTTTTTAACTAAGCATTAGAAAGGATATTATGACTAGTTCTAAGGAGACAAAAATTTAATTTAAGGTTAAAGTTATATACATGTAGAACTCATTATTAAGGGTAAGATAACCCTTAATACGTCCTTTATTTTAAGACAAGGACACTACGATTAAGATACATTGGATTTGAATAAGTATACTGGATGATGATAGTTTTTTGATATATAATTGTGGAGTTATTAACAAGAGGGATATGCTATCCTGGAATAAGTATATAAATTTTTTTAGACATAAGGTATATATCCAATACGTTTTGGAATATGGAAACATGCATGTTTTCAATAAGGATATCTGATAATTCAGGTTGATACCATGACTCAAGACAATACATGATGAAGGTGTCCACATTTTTTGAATGTGACCAACTATAGATATCCTATGATATATGAGGGATTAATGGTAAGCTATATTTGTGATCATTTTTCTAATGTTTTGGTTTCTCATAATTCATAAGGATTTTATGGTTATCAAATTTTTTGAGTATATAAACAGTAGATGAAGTTTGTCAAAATAAATTATTATCACACCATAAATAGAATTTTTCATGTTCTATAACTTGTGTAAAAATTTGGTGATAAGGAAATATGTAGTGAAATATCATTCAATATATGGATTCCATGATCTGCTAACACTTTAGAAAAGAAAAATTCAACATCATTTATTTGAATAAGAGATGAAGTGGAAATTATTCGAGGCACGAGCAATGGTGACATTGAACTAAAATCAAGTAAGTATTACTTCTCATGTTATTAAACAATAGGAAAATGATCTCGAAAATAAAATATACTATCTTAGTACCTTTTTAGATAATGAATCAGATGGTCTACTAAATAATCATTGATTTATGGATTTATAGTTTTTTACTTTCTCCATAGCATGTTAACTAGCACTATCCATCAGAACTTGAAGATCATATTTTTCTTCCATATCCATGATTTCACTTCCCACCTACATTATCATATGTCTAAATCTAGTATTGTCATGACCCATCCCCTAAGGATCGTTCCGTGACTACCCTATTCCCACCTTCCATAGGCTAGGTGCTGGTGACTAGAACTAAATGGTGTATTCCCGAAAACCAGGAAGGCATTGCCTTTATAACATCTAAAAACACGCATCCAAGCACACATCGAGATACAAACACAAGTAAACTACATTGTAAAAAAGAGTGTATACAGTAAGAAAAAGAGGCCAGAATACAAGACCAACAGGAAAGTACATGAAAATGGAAAAGTACATGTAAACTGAAACAGATCCTGTGAACACCTTCCAAGGATCCTACAGGAAGGGTAGGTACATAACTCGAACATCCGTCTCTGAGGTATGCCTCATCTTATTTACACCTACGATCTACCTTCTATCCTGGTTCTCTCGTCCTCAGTCAGTGCTCTCCATCATCTGCACCAAACTCAAAAAGGTGTGGGCATAGCTCGTGTAGTGTTGAGTATAAAGATACTCATTAGAGAACTTGATACCCTCAAAGGTCTCACAAAGTCCACAAAGGATAAATCAAATTGAATGTAAAATATGACAACTATACATTGGAACATGATCATACATAAACCAAAGTTATCAAGTATACCCGACTCATTCTTGATGGAACACAAGGTCCAACTCAAAATCCCAAAGCTCAACTATTCCACAAAGGAAGGAATACCGTGAAGGTAACACCATAAAGGGGGGTACAACAAAGGTAACACCACACAGAAGAATACCAAAAAGGATCACCACGAAGGAATGTACCACAAAGGTATGCCACACTAAAAGAATACCACGAATGTATCACCACGAAGGTAATTTCCACCCATATACACCACACAGAATAATACCACCATGGTATTAACACGAAGGAAATTACCACACAGGTATGCCACACAGAAGAATACCACAAAGGTTTCACCATGAAAGAAAGTACCACACAGGTATTCCACACAAAATAATACCACAATGGTGTCACCAAGAAGGTAAGTACCACACAGGTACACCACACAGAAGAATACCACCAAGGAATCACCACGAAGGAAAATACCACAAAATCACGCCATACAGAATAATTCTACAAAGCTATCACCACGAAGGTAAGCACCTCATAGGTACTCCATATAGAAGAATACCACCAATGTATCACCACAAAGGAAAGTACCACACATGTGTACCACATATAAAAATACCCCAAAGGTATCACCATGAAGGTATGGACTCAACTCACACCAGGTACAACTATGGTATAGTAGTAAAGATGATTAGATTTAAATATTGAATAATCTAACTCTATTAAGAGGCAGACCCAGGTAGGATCCTAAATCTTTAAACCCACACAGTATCCTGATACATCATCAGACCCACACATGATCCTATTACATCATACCCACACATGATCCCAGTACATCCTCAAACCCACATAGGATCTATGTACATCAGACACACACATGATCCTAGTAAATCATCAGACCCATACAAGATCCTAGTACAGTAGAACCTCGCAAGATCCTAGTACATCATCAGGCCCACACATGATCCTAGTAATACAGACCCACTAATGATCCTAGAGTAGTGGCACATGGATTCATAGATTGGATCAATGTGGGATCCTCCAGCATAGACCCACGAAGTATCCCTTTCTCATGTTACATCCAGCTACAGGGTTCCTGCACTAAGCTCTCTTGATTTGGGGAGGATCCACTCCTCAAGACACAATTTGATACTACAACTAACAAGAATTGTTATGAAAATGTATCCCAATGGACTTCCACATAGAAGGGGTCTCAACACAATAGACGGTGCATCAATCAGATGCACGGTCTGTAAGTTATTGACCTTTTAGTCCCGAGGGCTTGGTTGGATTCATGTTTGATCCAACCCAGTTGTACCCCAACATTAACCAAAACTCAAGAGGGATATACAAAAGCACTGTCTCGCTCTGTGGTTTTTGGCACCGCTGACGGTTCTTCAAACTAAAGCTCATAGCTCATGATATGGCCAAAAGAGCGAAAAGGGTTGAAGTTGGTCCTAGTCTGGTCCGACATGTTCAGACATACCCGGCCCAGCCCGTTGGGTCTGGCCCGACCCACGGTGTGGAGGCCCGCGGCACGGCAGCCTATTGCGGCTCGTGGTGTCTAACGGTGCTGTCTGCTAGGGTGGATTGCTTGGTCGACCTCAGTTGGTTGGATGGCCAGCCTCTCCTCCGCATGGCACGGTCACGCACCGTGCCATCGTTGATGACCGACAGGGAGCCGGCCGCCCGTTCCTCACTACTACGACACAAGGCTAAGGTTATTCTCTTCATAGAATCATGGGTGAACGCCACCGCCCTTCGCATGGCCTGTCACCACTGGTCACCGCCATTGCTCCGTCGGGATCGATGGGCCGCGACTCTCCTTCAGTGGCACGGTTGCGCTGCCGTCTTCATCACGACTGGCCGAACTGTCGGCCACCTTTCCTGAGACCCACAGGTGTCGGTCATCGGCACTGTTCGTCGTCATCCTCTATTGCATAGTTCGTACCGAAAATAACAAGTATTGTGGAATGGATGGGCCATGTTCATTTGGACCACACCTTTCACGTTAGAGCGGTAGAAAGGGGCTCAAGGGGAGAGATTCAACGTAAAAGAAAATCAACGATGATCAATAAAAAACTCACCCCTACATTGACCATTAAAGAATTGACTGTGCTTTTTAGTGGACTGTGTTCACTATTCCCGCGATCAGCTCCCAAAGACACCACTCTCACATTTCCCATTGGTGGTTTGATGTAAACTGTCACCTCCAGCGGGGTCGGCATCGTCTTTTATGTGTCAGGCATCACGACACATTACCAGAGCTTCATCTCTTGGTGAAGTCGTACCGATTCCTCCCCCCTGAGATTAATTCAAATAGGATAAGGGAGGATAGATAATGTTCATAGAATTTATGAATGTTCATTTAATAGGAACCTTCCTAAATTCCAATGGGACTGTAACTTAGTATTTGAATGTCAAGACATTTAATTTACTTTGGCACAAATAAATGGGAGTTTTCCCAAGGGACTTCCCATATTAAAGAGGGGTTTGGGTGGAGTCCTCCTCCACAAATTCACAAATGGGAGATTTCTAGATCGGGCGGTCCGCACCTCCAAACATTCAAAATGGTGGATTCAAATAAAATAAAATAAAATTTATTTTATTTATTTATTTATTTCTTCTCCCAAAAAAACCCGAGAAACTAACTTCCACCCTCGACCCACTATAGTCAAGGTGAAGGTCTCTTTAAGCTAATATCGGCGTGGCTAGTTCAATGGTGTCCTCAGATTTTAATTCCATGTTCCAGTACAAAAGTTACAAAACGACACTCGTGCATTTACTGAACGTACCTGAAACAAAGTTCAGAAAATTATTAACTGCCACCCCGACCTGTGCTGGTTGAGGTGAGGCATTACCCGACTGAGAAACACCCCAATAAACCCAATGGTACTCTTGGATTTCCAATATTAGTTACTATTTAAATGTTATGGAATTTACAATAAAATAAATGTCACTTAATTATTTTTTTTAAGGAAAAACTATATTTCACTGGTGGCATGTGACAACCAATGTTATTATCTTTTGAACTATAGAATACCCTCACAAGTTCAGTGGTGGTCTCTAATTTTCAATATGAACTACCGTTTGTGAGTTATAAACGTTTGAAAAATAAAATAATTTATTTAATTATTTTATTTACGGTTATGCAATTTTTGTGTTTTCCCACAGGAGGCCCGAGATGACTAATTTTAAGTCATGCCTAGGGTAAACTTGTCATCCTGAATGCAATGGTGCCCTCAAATTTAAGATACGAGTTATCGTTTAAGAGTTATATAATTTTTTCATGAAAACTGCTTACGCATGCTAATTAAAACTCAACCAAACATCAACAGATCATTACAGGAACTCTGAGCCAAAAAATCACACGGCGTCAGATTTGACAGTGTCGAAAAATTACCATATAATAAAAAAATTACATGTAATTTATGGGTCTTTACAAGTATTCAGTTACTTTGGTAAAACCTCATGTTTCTAAATTTCCATTTTTAAATGATGTTTTATTATTGTTTTTATGACGTGGGTTTCTAGTAAATAAACAATCAAGTAGTAATCCTTTTAAAAGCTCGACATATTTTTAGGGAGAAATTCATTTTAAGGTAGTATAGAGTAAAACACAAAGTTTTGATGGTCATTTTTTATCAAATAAATTTAAATATTCAATTTTATGTAGTAATTCACTAAGTTAAATATTCCATTCACACTAAACTGACTTGTTGTATGTAACATGAAACACCATGTTTTCATATGATACATGAAACACTAAGTATAAAATTTATTAAATGTACAAAAGAAACATGTTTGGAATATGTAATAATAAACAACAAAACAATATTTCCCTACATGAAAAATTGACTTGGATTGCATTACACGTAAGAGAGACCTTCCTTGATAGTTTGCATATTACGCAATAATGAGCTTCACTAAACAACGATATATTATTAAAATATTATTATTTAATGTCATATAAACCAACCGTTACGAATAGTAATAACCATATTTTTAATATTCTATATCATTAACATTTATATTTTGTATTCTATAGACATGATATATAAACAAAATCAATTATTCGTATAAAAAACTATATTTTGTTAAAAATGATGTTTTTCCACCTTTTGATAGTACACCAAATTTAAATCTATTTTATAACACTTTTATATATTCTATTTGACAAAATCAACTTCTCCTTTGGAATAGGGATATCAAATTTTACTCCGGTTGAAATTTTGGTATTGTATTGATAAAATTCAAATTTTAATGAATCGTGTAAAATATATATTTTAATTCAAAAATTCCTTTTAATATAATTTATGTATATAGTTAGAATATATTTTTAATTGGTTATAAATTTCAATAAGATTATGGGCTTATCACTAAATCCACTTTTTTTCATTGGATGTAATTTCATATTTAAATTGGACAAAAAAGAATTTCATTATGTTTATAGTTTTTAATTCTTAAAAACCTACTTTATGTTTTTGACAAAGGAAATTAATTTTAAATTAATTTCTTCTAATTGAGTTATTTGAATTTAAAAAAAATTCATACCAATTTGGTATCATAAGGACCAAATTATGTAAATAGTCCCCTTTTATTTTTTAGACATTATGAATTATAACTTCAGAAATTATTTTTATTTACCACAGATAATGGGTAAATCTGGTAGTAAATAAAAAAGAAAACATTTTTATAATTATTTAAAACTACCCAAACACGTGTCATAATACTATTTTATGATCCATAAGAGACAAAAAATCATTATTATGAAATAATGGCATTTTATAACTACTTGGGTGGGAAAATGGCATCTTTTAATATTTAATATAAAGTAAAGTTAAATATAACATAAACATGTATCTTTTTACAAAAAATATTTTATATTGGGGATATATAATGGATATTATTACTATAAACAGTAATCTAAATATAAAAATATTTCCTACATCATTTTATTTTATTTTTGTCTTTTATAACTTAAATAAATACTATTATATATGAAACAACGATGATGTTGTGATTACCATATTAATGAAATATTAAAATAAATGATATTATAAATATCAAAATAAAAGTAATTTGAGAATTTTGATGCCATCCTAAATTTTTTTCGATGAAATTGACATTTAAAGGGTGACTGAATTCTTTAGTGTCGAATTAATAAAGTTGTTATGACTTTAAATGAACACAGTTACAAAATAGTTTCAAAATAGACAGAAATAAGTTTTTAATATAAATACTATTTTATTAAATGATATATTATTTCTAAAAATATAAGATTATAAAAACTGAAATATATAAATTTAAAAATGTAATTATTTATCCTGTTGAGGTTCTCTTGGCATTTTATAGTAAATATATCTACCCTATATTACGAAAATATAAGAAGAAATGGTAAGAGTAAATGTTTTAACTAATGGTTAATTCCAAATGATAAGGATGTGTTTTTGATATAATCATATCTAAAACCTATTTTTTAGATTATTTAGACCAATAATCATCTTATCTTATAACAAAATTAGTTTAGGAAAACTAGAAACTGAAAATCATTTTATAATAAATTAATACGTTAAGACATTCCTAAAGTACCCCTCACCCAACCTATTAAAGGGAACTTATCATTCTATTTTAATAAAACATATAAATCTATTTGTCTCATTAATACATTTCTAATTTCTTCTACAAACGTCCATTAATTCATCCTAGAGACAAAAATTGGGCAAAAATTCATCTTAAGGATTCCTTTTGTGAAAATAAAAAAATATTCTAGAGAAAGAGGTAATTATTTTATCACCTATTCCAAAATTTATTTCATCTTCTACTTTTATTCTTATGTTGTTTACATAATAAATTAATTAATATATTATATAATACATAATGATATGTTATTATAATTATGTTACAACCTTATACCTCATTTTATATATCCTAGGAATAACAATATCACCATGCGTGTATACGTACAGTTTATAAACTTCACGCCCATATGTAATTTTTTATTTAACAACTCTTAATTTGGATAGAAATAATGATGAATATAATTTATTTAAATTATAAATATACCATGATAACAAATATTTATAGTCAATATACCATCCTATTATATATAATTTTACCATTAATTGAATGATATCGTCGCTCGTACGTATATACAGTCTACTGTCTCCACGATACGATGTGATTCATTCTCCAAATTATTTATTAAAGAATGATTATAAACTATATATCAGAAATAATAATCAAATATATGACCTATTAATTTTATTCGATCTATGTAAATATATATGTCATTTACTTTCTTCCATTCGATTCAATATGGAAACAAAAACCTCGTTTATGTGTCCGTACGACCTACTATGTCCTTGAGTGGTGTATTAAATTTCATTAATCTATATATTATAATTATTAATTATGATATATAAATCTTGTTTTACCTTCTTCTAGTAAGTAAATCAAGATCTAATTAATAATATCAATAATAACATGTGAAGACACATATGAGTAATAAAATGATAATTAACCAAAACGTTGATTTAACATAGAATAGATAAATAAACTGCTAATATAAAGTAATAAATGAATAATATATGATATTATGGATATTATTATCGTTATATTACAAGTTAATAAATTGGTTAAATGCACTATACATGAGATTCATAGGCATACATAAGAAAGCAGACCTAATGTAAGGGATAATTTTTCAATCTCATTTGAATCAGAGACTGTTTATATAAATGTATTTACTAATCTATATTTATCATCCATGTACATTATTACTAAAATTTTTTGCATAAAATTTTTACTATCTTTATATGTATGTTGAATGTTATTTTTACCCTTTTTTTATTAATTAATACATGGTTTGAAATGAATCATTCATTCATTTTCCAAATAAACTACTTGTTGACTTTTCTGGTAAAAGAATGAGAAAAATATTTTTGAAATTACATGGAATGATTTTTTTCCTTTTTCATAACACCTCATCTCTATAATGGTTTCCATTCAGTATTACAAGGATATTTTAAAATAAAATATTTTCTTTTAAAATGTTGAGAAATTTTAAGGAAGGTAATTATTTAAAAAAATAATGTATATTTTCCTCAAGAATTAAGTTCATGTATTTTTTCAAATTTATATTCCATCTATGTTGAAGCTATTAATATAGGGTTATGCTTCTATCAATATTAGTACTATGATTTGCATTTTTTATATGTGCAATGATATTTTATATGGATTATGTTATGATATAATGATGATTAATAAACCCATTTTAATTCGTTAGTTATGATATGATAAATGGTTTATGTTTTTATGGAATATGAAAGAATGATTTAATTATGATATGGGTCAGACATATATCTCCATTCAATAAATTGGGTGAAGATTTATATCTCATGAGATAAACATAAATGGAATGACAATAAAAATTAGTTTAGTAATGCAGGGATGAAATAACAATTAAATCTGGTAAAGTAATATAGGGCTTGAATGACATGTAATTCTAGTTTAGAAATACATTACTAGAACGACAAGTATAACTGGTTACGCAGTGGACTTTTTCCACTATGATAGTCTTGGAATTAATTCCTTGGCTACTATAGTAATGATTTTTGGTGCTTATTCACATACCATAATTCCATTTTTTATGGCTATGTAATTCTTTTATGGTTCATGTTAATTTATAATTTATTTCTTATGAATTGCCATGATTTATTTAATGGATCACAATTTTGATATTCAAAATTTTTGTTCCCATTTTTTCATTCTTAAGTTTCTATTTTGGTTGATGTTCTTCATGTTTACCCTTACATAGAATTTGAGCTCATCCTTTTTATGTTTTCATATCCCCATGATATAAATAAAGGTTTTAGGTAGGAAAAATAATGGGAATGATTTTTTTGTGAGGTGACGAAGATCATTAGCAAAGCAAGGAGATTATGTTAAGAGATTCTAATGTCACTAAAATAATACGGTATTCTGGTGTCTATTAGTGTATTATGTTATTTATATCGAAAAATTATAGTAATGTACACGTATGTAAATGTTGTGTCA
This sequence comes from Viscum album, assembly GCA_963277665.1. Classification (NCBI taxonomy): domain Eukaryota; kingdom Viridiplantae; phylum Streptophyta; class Magnoliopsida; order Santalales; family Viscaceae; genus Viscum; species Viscum album. Next base: position 1,541,210,029 of record OY728150.1, read on the forward strand.
TTTAAATGTATCTATGTTCTGGTTATGTTAGAATATTAAGTGTAAGAGACAAAAAATTTAGGGGATTTTACCTCCATTACCAATACCATAATGTAAATGGGAAAACATCACCCTAGATTTCTTCATTGGAATCCCCAAAACATATAATGGAAATAAATATATTTTGTTTCTATTTGATCACATTAATACTTTGTAAAAAAATCAAATTTGATATAATTTTTACCTTGAGATCATTCCTAGTACATAAATTAAGATAGATTGAGGGAATACCATATTCCATATATCTGATTGAGATTCGATGTTAACCTCAATGTTTTGGAAAAGTCTATAGTGACATAAGATTGTGGAGTAGGGTTTTGGTAAGAATTTACCTTCTAAGACAGATGGAAATTTTTAGAGAACCATTCAACCCAATTAAAATATGTTGATATCTTTTTTATCTATTTAGAAGGTTATTGGGATCAAAATCTTCCTTTATTCAGGTTTCAATCAACATTAGCTTTCATGAGACAATTTATATGGAACCTTATAAACACCAATATAAAAAAACAATATATTGTGTCATACAATGATGATATTTTTGAAATAATGATATAGAGTCTCATAATATTTGATTAAATGATAGAAATGGTTAGATCCATTATAAAACACATGAAGATATCTTAGAGTTGACAGAAGAGTTTTTCTAAAAATAATTTGTTGTAAATGGAAGTAAATATTAGTGAGATGTTATTCCTGTTAATTTATCTTTTGAATAAGAATAAAATATTCAAAAGGAACTGATAGATGATTTATAGGTTTATTGGTCACATCAAGATTCTTGATTGAGCTATTACTATGGTATATTTATTTGGTTATTCCACTAAATTGTTCCCAAGTTCATCTTATTTTCCATTTATCACATCTGATAATGTATATATCATATAATTCACAAGTAATAAAAGCAAAAGTTAATCCACATTAATATTATATTTTTTGTGAATAAAAACAAGTGAAATTTATATATCTTAGAGATAATATTCTATAAAATAAGACTACTCACCTAATTAATGACCATATTTGTCATAAATATATTTTAGAAACTCTATGGGAATCATAAAATTTTATAACGAAGAGAAATACACTTTAGTACATAGTGAGAGTTTTCAGTGGGTGAAATTATTTTTTTGTGGGGTATAATGTAACACTCTTAGGATTTATGTGTATTTAAATTTATTCAAATGTGAAGCATTTGATAAATTGGCTTATTAGAAACCTCGAATATAAATTAACTCTGATGTAGTATTACATCATAACCTCGTCGCTGAATTCTATTGTATGAATAGTGCAAGCAACATTACTAAAAAATTAATATTTATGGTCTTAAAAATTGTGAATGTATTGGTTAATGTGTAGTAAAAAGTAGTTAATTTTTTGAAAATTCATTTTATGCTTCAAAAAAATATTTTTCTCCAAATATGTATTTATTTCCTTTTCTCAAAATGATATTATTATTATTTTGTAAAAATAATATAAATTTTAATTTATAAAATTAATAAATAATTTTAAACCATCATTATTATATTAGTATAGGTTGGTTTTATAGATATCGCTATAAAGTTTTATTTTTTTAAATAATATAGAAGAGTAACTATTTTTTAAAAAATTTACTTTTATTTTAATATCAAAAAAACATTATGATTTTCATTTTATATTAAATTAAAGTTATCTATTGTTAGGATAAATATCTAATTAATTACATATTAGTCATCATTAGTCTTAATTTTGGATTAAGAAACATATTTAGGGAAAAATAATGTTTTTATGAGGACATTTTGTTTTTATCTTAATTTGTAAACTTCAAATATACAGGAAAATAATTTAAAAAAAATTAATAACGTAGATATTATATAATATATATTATACTTCATGTAATTTTTTACTAGTTGGTTTTTTTATGTAAATTAAGTTTTATGAAAAAATATAATTTTTTAAATGGTTTATATTTTGGGTTTCTTGATAAATTTAAAATTTACTCAAAATGTTATATAAATTGAATCTAGAAAATTGATTACATTTTTAAAATAATGATAATTAATATAATTTAATCAGTTCAAAATATTTTTTTATCATTGTGGATTGCAAAAAAAAATAATTGTTTTTAAACACAATTAATTTTTAATCAGGTTTTCAAGGCGGTTAATCAAAGAGATAAGTGTTGGATATCTTCCTACACTTTTCTAATTATTATTGGAAGAATATTAAACAAGCATTATTCATATTAAATATTAATCATTTTCTATAAGGAGGCAAATTATATCTTTCAATATGGAAATATTTTATAAAATACAAATTGAGTCACTTCCCTCACATTAAAAAGTGCATCTTTTATCTTATCCTAAGGCCAATCATTACAGTCTTAAGTGTTAATCCAAAGGAGGACTATCAATGAATAGTTATAAACCATAACAAAGATCTATCGATTTTATTTCTTAATAAACATCCACAAATAATGTTATATCCAACATAAATTGAAGAATAAAATATCATCAGTACAACAAGATGATATTATTATTATTTCTAAACCATTTTCAGATCTTCTCTATCAAATTCGATATTAATTAATTTATTGTGCGTACATGTGGACTACCACATCCATGTAGTGATTTGATTCATTTCCATAACCATATTTCATGCATGGTAATTATGTAATATTTTATTTGTATATTTGATATTTAGGATATAATAATTATTCAATAAGTGTTAATGATCATTTGATGTTATTTCATTTTATCAATAACAAAAATCGATACATCACTTGTGTGTAACTAATGACTACAATATCCATATAATGACAAAATTAATTTTCTATCACTACTTTATTTGAATTGTTTTGAATGTTAATATGATGAGTACATATAATATTTATATCATTTTTTTGAGATAAATAAACCTTGATCCATGTGAAAAGACCATAACATCCAAACTAATACATATATGAAGAATAAAGATGTTAAGTGTCAATATAATCATGATAATGAAATATTGTTAATGAATGGGTTGTAAAATTTTATAATTATAACATAAATTGTATTATACTTATAAATATGGTTATGTTATTAATTATTATAAAATGAAATTTATTATAAAGGAGGATATATCAATTATGTTGTGATGAATCTATATGGTAAGTGTTTTATGATATAATGTCACTTATATTGGGAGTGTTTAAAATTCAATTTATTTTATTGAAATTATGTGATAAATTCCCCCAATTTATTAGATATTTTCATATTATATTGTTATTTATAAGGATTTTCATTTTTTTCAATCATTTTTCTTATATAAGTACACAAGATAAAAAATAACATTTTAAGGAAAACTAATCGTATTTCATTATTTGATTGGTTATATTTTTATTCACGTATATATTTTTATTAAAACGTGTCCAAGAATTTTCTTAAAATTATCCAACGATTTATTAAAATAATTTTTAACCATATATGAAAAATCTAAAAAAACGTTTTCATGGAATATTATTTCAATTCGCCAAATTATGTATATGAAAATTTTTCCAAAAAACATAGAAGGAGTTTTTGTTTTAACAGACATCACATGAATGAAATTCAATAAAATAATTAAATACATTTTACATGTTTAATAAATTATAATTTTTATATATTATTTAGAAATAATATTATTCGTTACTATATTGTAAATTTTTATATTTGTAGTATGTTTTTTTAAAAAAGTGCATTTTCCTCACCAATTGTTCTACTGATATTTTAATGGTAAATTCATCTATAAGAACAACTATAGTTTCTTATTTATATTTAATGGGTATATAATCCAATATTACTATCTTAAATATTTAAGAAGATGTGTTTTTAATATGATGATAAAATGTTTATCAAACCCAAATCATTTCTAACAGTTATGATATTTTGAGATGACGATAGATTTATGACCTTATAGTACAAAACAATGTGGTTTCACTAAGTGAAGTGTAGTCTTGAAATTATATATCCACATAAAATATTGTTTAAAGAATGATATCATAAAATATAATAAGGAATAAAATAGAGAGTAAACCCAATTCAGTGTGAGACATTTTCTAATAAGATAGTCTTAACGGTGGACTTATATTGATCAAATATTTGAAAATGTCTTAAACCCAATGAACCATTGTAGTCATGGAAGTAATATTTAAAATAATGAAATGATATTATCTGATATTTTTTATACCAAAATTTTATTCATTACTATTATCTTACATTCTTATAAATCATGATTAGTAATTTATTATTGCAAATGATTGTGTCCTATGTAATTTGTTTTAAAAAAATAGGCGTTGAATCCTGTTTAAAAATCATGGTCTAATTTGGTATGATTATTTTATGTCATGATCGTCTTATCATATCCTCATTCTTATCATATACTTAGTTACAATCATTGATTTATAAATATTTTTATTATCCTTAAAAAACAGTAGATCTCATATTTTATTACATTCTCCTTCTTCTTGTTATAAAGATATGTATTATGTTTGATATTTGAAATAAGGGTTCTAGTTGTGAAGAACCTAATGGGAAATAATTTATATCTTTATTGTATATTTTTTTATGTATCAATATTTTAAAAAAAATATAAACCATTATTGTAATATTTTGGATCATAATGATAAGTAAATACTATTATTAAAATAATTTGTCATATTTATGAATGTAAAGATTGGTTTTTATATGTTCAGTGATGGATATTTCAAATATGGTAATGTATTCGTGTTCAGAGGAGTGGCTCTTTGGTTCCAATTTTTTCACTTATTTGTAGTCTGGGATATTTTGGTTCATTTATTCACTATTAAACCAATATTTTGTTTTAGATTCTTTTATGTTGAAATATATTAATTCACGCATCATTGTATACTTGGATCATGTATTATTTATATTTTTTATATTAATTCATTTTTACCATGGTTTTGTTCTTATGTTTATAGAATAAACATTATTCATTTTGTTCTTATGTTAAAGTATTGATGTTTTTTCTATCCTTTGGTATATGAGGAATGTCAACTATGGCTAGTATCACCATTATCATGGACCAAGACAATGGTTTGGGATTGGATTCTATAGATTCTATCGGATCTGGATGTGAATGAGGTTGTAGTTTATAGTAAAATTCGTTTACATCTGGGATTAGATACTTAAGATTAAAAATATTTAATGGTCCTCCATGATTTGGGTCAAAATGAACAGAAATTGGTGATTAGAGTAATATAGTTTTAAAGAGTCAATGAAAAACTATGAGTTTGGGCTCATTATTTTCCATTCATCTTCATTTTGATTGAAATATTGCTTTTTGTTCTTATTAAGTGATATTTAAAATTTTGTTTTGTCATTTTCATGGTGTTGGATTGATTTCCAATGGTTTTGTGGGTAATTAGATTTTTCATAGAATTATACATCTCGAATTTCTAACTATACAAAGTCATGTCTCAATAACACATGTCATTATTTTAATAATGAATATCAATTATGAGATTATCTTTACATGAAATTTTTGATATATTTAAATCTCATTTAGGATCCTTTGTTACAAAACATTTGGTCTATCCATGTACATGAGAAAAATCCCAAGTGAGATACATGGAATCTAAAAATACATGCTATTTTTGGTTATAAAACGTGAAATAATCTAATGTATACTCTATGTAAATAAAATTTACTTTTTATATAAGCCCTATTTACTTTCCTAAAGTGATGATTTGGCTGTAAAAACATTTTAAGCCATGTAAACACTATATATTGTGGTTGTGGTTGGGTTTTGAATAATTTATACACCATGGATATCTATTGGGATAAATAATTATTCAACTCATTGTATAATTCTATATTGGTAACAAGGGCGAGATTCACTTAATGACTAAATTAAATAGAAAGTATTATTTTGGGAATGTTTAGGATTATCACCTAATGTGAAATCTATGGAATAACCAGAGGTGATGTTGAGAAATAACAAGTATATGCGAACCTAAGTTTGTTACCAATGTTCAGAGTATATAAACTACATTGGTTCTAAGAGAGTATAGACTAATGGATTTAATGAATATTGGGGATCTAAATGTGATGGTGTATCATGTTTCTAGGATTTTTAGATTTTAGGTAATTATTATCTATTGATAATAAGGTAATGAATGGTTCATTGAGTCCCACATGAAACTCAATGAGATTACACTCCACACCATGCATCTTGATGTTAGGGATGGATCTATTGGAATGAATTCATGGGATTAGGGAGTTATATATTATATCATTTTTTGATTCATCCTATATTGGTGGTATTTTTTTGGTGATAGGTTGTTCCTCTATTTTGTTCTTCGTATTGGGTAATGATCATTGGGGGATATTATGACCATAAAAGATTAGTATTTATGGACCATTTCATTAAAGCATTGGATTTGATGATAATGTGAAATTGGAGATATATATCAGTGACTTGAAAACACATATATGATTTGGTTATGGAATTTTGTTCAAGTACTACTCACAAAAAAATGGAGTTGATACTCCCCCAACAATATATCTATGGGTTCTCCAGAATTAGATATATTTTCATGGATCTACATCATGTGGAACGGGATTACATATTCAAGTACCGTAATTGTTACTCTCATTTAATATTAAAATCTATTTTAAAATAACAGAATCTTGGAAAATGATTTGTTATGGAAGGGAACTGATTTTTCTCAGTAGATCAAGAGATAATTTTATTCTATGTGATTGTACTCCGACCTATTTTCTAAATTCCCTAGTGAGAATAGGATCTCTATGAGAATTATGTTTTCAATTCATTATAGTATTGGTGAAAATATTTGATTTCTGTATTTATTAGATGCATCACTATTTTTTGAAGGATTATGTGCTTTTGTTTTTTCTTTTAGTGTGCTCCCCTAGTAAAAGATTTTTTTAGTAGAGATATTCCATTCCCATAATTGATTAATTGTACCTATATGAGTGTCTATAGGATGAACAAGTTTTATCAAACAAATTAGAGTTTTTAAGGAGGTAATTTACTATGGGAATATTTCTTATCTTAGTAGGGTGCATGTATTCCTCTTTTATGGGTTATAGAGAGTTCATAACTAATATTTAAATATTGGTTATTATTATCCTTCATGTTTCATTGTTCTATGAATGATGCCATGTGGATAATTCTAGATATATTTTATTCTTATAGGGAAGGTGGTGATGTGGAAATTTATGATTTATTTTATGGATTCATATTACTTTATTCGATAGGATATCCCAAACATGAACCATGAAATGTGATATTGATGTTCTTGAAAGAGATTAACTATTGAGTAATTATGTACATTAATCCCCTATATTATGATATTCAAGGATCTATCTTCCACTTACAAAATGGTATAGATTTTTCACCATCTAGGGTGAGAGGTTTGTTCATAGAGACCTCTATTAGTACTACGAGGTACATTATATGGGTCATCCCTCGTAGTACCCAATGGGATTGGATGGGGGTATTCCATGTGGTGTAGTGGAAGATTACATCCACTAGTGTTTTCTAATAGATTTTTTGATTTGGGAATATATATAGTATGATAATATTTTTTATAATTTAAATATAACTATTTTCATTTATTGAGGTATCATACTATGTATATTTATACTCACCCCTAAATAAGTTATGAGACCACAAATGAAATTTCATTAATGAATAATTATATGTTATTGGTATTTAAAAATCGAATAAATATAGACAAATCCTGTTGAATTAGGAGGTATTTTTTAATGAAGGGTTTGTGTTATATTTGATGCATATTGTTGGTCCGATACTTCTTATTTATCGAGGTAGATGATATTCCTTTGGATTTTTTACAGAGGTAGACATGAATATTCTAATTTTCTGTTTTGTAATTTATATAAGTGCCATTTTTTTCTTTTTCTATTTTGTGGTGTATATATGATTGATATAGGATTTTTTTGGATATGACCTCCCATGTGTGTTTAATTAATTCATGGTTCTAGTTTCATTTCCAATTCATATTAAGGTAGGCATGGGATGTAGAACTATTCCAATCACTACTTAGGATAGGTTATGGTGGTTAAAAAAAATTTACATTGTTATCAACATTATTTTTTCCCTTGGAATGTATTTTAGAGGAATTTTTCATTTTATATTTGTATTGATACATGAGTGGTAAAAATTATTTAAGGTTATGAGGTGTAATTATTAGACAAGAGAACACATGCAGGTTTTTGGATGTTGACACATTCCTTTTAAAGAGCTCAAAAAATCTAATTATTTATCATGAGTAATCAGTGAGTTAGTCTCACTAGAAATTATTTTAGGTTTATTAATCATATTCAAGTAATTACATTGTTGTTTCATATCATGAAATCCTAAAAAGATTTTGTTTCATTGAAATATGGCTGTTATTTTACCTCATATGAATTCATTCTATATTGGTGTGAAATTTTACATTTATAGAGAATGAGATCCCCAAGACTACTCAAAAATGTGTGGGGTTTCTAGGTAGAGCTATTAGAATTATCATCTGGTTAAGAACAAACACATATATATAGGGTTTCTATTCATACCAATTTTTTCAGTAATGGGATCCTCTATCTATGGAGTTATCATTCCAAATTTCCAAATAGGTCATGTGGGATATGATATTCATCATTGGTATTGGTATAACATTTATTGAGGTGTATTTTAATTGGGGTGATAGTCCCCCATACGAGGTAATAGGGTTTGTTACTCACTCATGGATACAAGTAACATGACTACAATTAATAGGGAGTGGGTCCTCCACTCAAGTGTGGGTGGATAATCCCTCAATCCCAATGAGGAGCAGTCACCCAATTAATGATGGCGTCGATACATCCATACTAGATAGTGAACCATACAAAAATATACACTGATTTGTGTTCCTCATGCTATGACATATTTTTGATTTATAAATGTGTGTTTTTACACCCTCACTAATATAAGGGCCACAAATATTATATGTGATTCCCATGTCCTGTAGAAGTGGAGTATATTTCCACTTGATGTTTGAGAATGTCATTAGTAATACATTAGTCATGAAATAGATTAATCTATCATACTATTTGGGAGTAAATTACCTAGTGTGAAAGGTTTTGGATGATCCATATATAATGATCAATGAATGTTGTTTGATCATGACCCTATTTTTGTAATTTATTCCCATGGATGATCCATCGGTAGTGTTTGGTGTATCCTAACAGGATCCTCTAGGGATACAATGATGGATGTGTGGAGCGGTATTCTAGTCCTAGGAGATTTGGCTATATTGGGTGTTGCTCCTCATGCATGAAAAGAGGTCATGGTTTATATATATAACACCTTTATTGTGGTATTAAAATGAAAGATGATGATTTCCATTATGGATGTCTCCTAATGGGAGTTATGAAATGAATTAATAGAGTAGTTCTTACTATAATATGAAAGAATCACTTTTTATTTTTTTCCTTTAATTTTCATTTTATATAGAACAAGTGAGTAAAATACTTTTTATCTTTTTCTGGTAGTTTATATTTTAGAGACCATGAGGGTTCTCAAGTCAAGTGAAATATATATAAATGTACATCATGAAGCGGAAATTATACCCTTATTACTCATTAGTGGATTGTAATGGTCTCTAAAATAGATTATTGATTTAGTTTCCACTTACCTGGTGATATATATTTATGTTTCATCAGGGATGGGTAACCACCCAAGACCGTGATAATGTAATGGACTATAAAGTTTTTGTGTTTACTATTCTATAAGGGGATTGATTCTAAATTTGTTAGATGAGATATCTAGCAGATGAGTTAAACCAACCCTCAAGAGTTAAAAATAAAACATTCTACCTTTTGGATAGTTTTGTGTGGTGTTATATTGTTATTTTAGAATATTAATGTTTATGTTCTAAATAAAACATGCTCATATAAATTCCATTGTTTTTTAGGGTAAGAAAGGGGAGTTTATCCTTGAGGATATGTAATGAACTATTCCATTAGTTTTCTTAGAGTTAGAGTAGTGGATGAGTGATCATGTAACCTAATTTTGTGATAATTAATATAGCCACATCAATAGTTTCCTCATTATCTTTGGTCTTTGATATTAGGTTTGGTTTATTTCTAGTCAGTTTAAGTTCAACTATCATGAGTAATGGAGTAATAAGTTTTTATTTAACTCAGTTATGTGACCGCCTATGTAGATTGGTGATTATTGATGATTTTTTTTCCCCAAGTCCTCTTAGAAGAAGTTTTATTAATGTATCATTCAAAATTTTCATGATACAATACATTAATCTTTTGATTATGGTGATATTGGGTCAGGCGTGAGTTATTAGTTTTGACTTGGTTGAATATGAAACAAATTGGAAAACTATCATTATGTCCCAATTTTTTTAAATGTGTTAATGAGAGGTTTAATTTAAGAATATGGTAAAATGAATAAATTTTTATGTGGTCGAAGATGCTCAATAAGGTTGGTGATCAGATCTCATGTACTTGAACAATGATATAGTCAAGGGGGTTGATAATAGATGTTTATTGGAATCTTTTGGCTACATGTTTTATCAATTACTGTAACACATTTGAATTTGATTAGCATGACACACCCTTGAAGAAATGAATAACCAGATGAATAATTTATGATTTTCCCCAATGGTACATGATGTAACACCATTCATATTTGTCGGCATCCCACATTGGGGGAAAATGGTTGATGAATTTTTCAGGAGGAAATTAGTGTTTAGGTTGGCATAATTCTTTACGAGTAAATCACCTCTATTAAATTATGGAGGAATGAATTCTTGGATGTATTATAATTGAAATATTATTTAAATGGATTTTATTCATGTGTGATAATATTTTGGGGAATTATTTTTTGACATATATTCATATTTTAATGAAACTCATGTGGTGTAATGATGTCATTACATGTGAGGTTATCCTGAGGTTTTCCCATAGTGACAATATGATTTTTATTATCAAGGATTAAATTCCTTGTCTGTGGTGATGAACCATTTTTTCATGTATATCATTGTGTTAGACAAATCTATTTTTAGAGTTATTCACATTCATGCTTTTATAAAGAAATAACTGTAACATTCATTGAGAAAATGAACATGGAATTTTTTTTACGGCTCTATTGTTTCAATAATGTGGTTTTTATCCCTATATATATATTTAAAAACATTACATTATGGTGAAGTTATTCATCATAAATTATATTTAATTAAATAATTGGTATTTTATTTTCAGGGATTAAATATTTATTATCTTCTAAAAAACCCTGAATGGAAATTATGACATCATGATTGAGTTTGTAGTGGAGAATTTTACCTAGGTAGTGTATAATGCCCATGAATGTTTCATACCCTAGGTCATTCACATTAAACATGATATCATTTTAATTAATTACAGTTGTAATTAACCTTAATCCCCCTCTCTTACCTAATATAGAAAATAGACACTCTTCTCCGCATTATTAATGATTTCATGTCACATTTCGTGTTGATTGTTGCGAGCCTTTATATAAGATATTAGGTATATCGATGATGTCTTAATGATCAAACATCAGAGGCATGCTATTATGAAGTATCAATGATCCAATTTGAGGCATGTATAAATATATTAAACTCTACCTTATTCTCATTCTTAATTTTTCTATTTTTTTTGTTCTAGGAATTAATTAACCTTTTATTTTTTTATTTGGTTATAGATCAATTTATGGATTATTTATATGTCATCAATCTAATCACAAAGATCAATAAATTTAATTAATCACTATAATCAATGTATTCTCAAGAACATTTGTTGTGTAGATGGTCACTGTATCTTAGGTTAGAGATGTTATTCATAATAATTTTTATACGTATAGATATGACATGTAGGACACTTGGATATATGAAATGGGTTCTATTTACTGACACGTCCATTCACCCCATTTAAGGGACATTGCATGAACATGTATAAACCATATAGGGTTCCATAACATGACTTGTTCTAGGGTACATTTCAAGGTACCCATATTAATGTACACAATGTTTATTATAGGGATACACCTTGTAAATTGGAGTTATATTCAGAATAGTGTAAATTTTTACACCCAAAGAAAATATTTAGGTGTACACACATTATTATAGAACCCATGATTTTTTAATGAAATATTTATCATTAAATAATTTTATATTTCAATATCCCATGATACAATGAACATCGATTTTTGGAAAACTAAAAAAAATTAAAATATTATGTAAAGGTTATTTCGAAGCCGTTGGATTAGAATCTATTAATATTAATAACTAAAATATGTAAAATATAAAAAATTATTCCATTAATTTTCAATTGAATATATTATTAAAATATTATTTATATATAAAAGTGATTTTATTTAGAATTATATGGTGCAAATTTATTATTAATAAATTAAATTTGACATTAAGGGTGAATTATTTTTATGAAATGTAAATATAATATAGTTGATAATTTTGTTAGTTATTAATAAAATACTTTCATATAAAAGATTAAAATATATCCATTTTTATGCTTCAAAATATAATTTATTATAAGATTATTATTTTTCATCACTCTTAGCACCTATATTAATATTAAATTACCTAATTATATGTATATAATTAGATAAAATTCATTACATATAGAGAATATGGATTTTCATATTTGGAAATTAGGCCCCATTTATTTTGTTCAATATGAATAGTAACTATTACAAAATTTATCAACACAATAAAGGGTCAAATAAAGTTAATCTTGATTAAAAATAAGTGATGATACAAAAATTAATATTCCTAATTATTATTAGATGAATTTAATTTGACCCTTAACTCCTTAGGTCTAAAATATATTTTATTAATGGATAATTTTCTATTAAAACGACTTATATATTATTTAAATCATAGAATGTTACAATACATCACTCTTCTATTAGTATATCTTATGTTTCCTAGTAGTGTCATAAGTATGTTATGAATAAATTTATGTTTTTATTTTAAGATTAATAAAATTATTTTCAGGATATAATTTTTTTATTTAGTAATTATATAATGACCTTACTTTATTTTGGAACACTAATGTAATATTTTCCCATATAATTAAAAATTTAAAATAAATAATTTCAAAAATATCTAATGTGACTTAATTTAAATTAATTAATGTGAGTAGTGAAATTTATAGGTTTTTATATTATATTTGGGATGTGAGAGTGTATTATATTCAAATTCCCCCTTTTAATGATGAAGTTAATGTTAAATTATTTTAAGACATTCAAAGTGGACATCAATGATATCTTACCAAATTAATAATTTTTTATCATTTAAAAATCCAGAAAATAATTAAAAAGGGAAATTTTGACAAGATATGGTATTAAATATCATAAATTGTCCCTCTATGGTCCAATTTTTACTGTATTTATGAATATACAACGCTTTATAATTGATAATTTTGTTACCATAGATAAAATTATTTTTTTGAAATAAGGATTACTCAAAATGATATTTTTTAAAATTATAGTAAAATGTTTCTCAATTATGTTGGATGAAACTATTAGAACCCAATCATATCCTGTTTTTTAATACATGTCCATTTGGATACATATTTTTTGTTAACGATATCGGTAAAATTTTAACTTTTTAGATTGTCAAAAATAACCCATAACTATATTATATAAGAGAACCCCCTCCATTCCTTATTCACAAAAATTTGATCCCTCAAACCTAAAAAAACACTACAAATTTCCCTTATCATCTTCTATATCCATATTTTATATGTACTGGTTTGTTAGATATATATATATCTATGTTTATGTGTGTTTATTAGATACATTAATTTATTGTTTATTAAATATTTATTGAATATATAAATTTTTTTTGGTTTATTTTAACATGAATTTTTTATTCTAGACTCAAATGAAGAAATTATGGAAGTGTGAAAAAATAGACTCTACACGCTATGTATCTCATACACAATGTGTGGAATTCATTCACAACATGCATGTATAGACACAAAATAGACTATAAATCCATTACATGATGTGAAGACAGTACACAATGTTCAAATTTATTACATAGAGGGATGATTTTGAGGATATGAATCCTAGAAAAAGTGAAAAACATATATGATTTGTAAATAATTCATGATGTGGTGTTTTGGAAGGCTCTTTCGATCTAAGATATAAACTGATTCATTATAGGGGATAATGGATCTCAAATATAGGACATGAATGCCACTTACATGACATGCATATATTATGAAAAAATTCACATAATCTTATATGAGGAATGCATGACTTACATGACATGTTATTCTTGGGATTATTAATATTTTGACCACCCCTCCACGTATAGATGTTCTACATAGTTTCTTTTTCTATCATTTTCATTCAACGTTTTCATCCATATTTTATTATTCACCATTCTATAACTATTTCTATTCATTAATTTAATTATTTTAGGAAATCATTTTGAGTTGTTAATCATTCTACACCCATTTTATATCCCTATCTTAAACATTTTATTTAAATAAATATCATCACCTCTTTTGATTCTTCCCCAATGTCAACAAGTATCAGAACTTCGTTTTCATATGTATTGTGTTTTTCATTGAATTCATATTTCATTTGACTATATGAAAAGTATTGTTATTTTTTAATCCTATAATTATTATTTTAAAACAAATAATGAATTTTCTTTTCATTATTTTGATCGTTACACCCATGCCAGAAAAATTTGTATAGGGATAGGGGTTATGAGTAGGTGTGTTTTCAATCTCAATGAATGTATATATTGATCCTTGGAAACATTATGGATAATAATTAATTTAATAAAAATATTTTATCACATTATTTATTATATCCTTGACAATGGGGAATGTATTTAAATTATCATAACCTAATTTATATAGTATATTACTATTACAATTAGACACTGACACTTTCAACATCGAAATCAAGAGTAATTCAAATAGGTAGTCATCTATACCATGAAAATGGAAAAAAATTCATCATGGGAGATCAAATTATTTGGACCAAAACCCTTAGTGACCAGTTCACTAATTTATAGCCTATATTGTAGGAATGTAAAAAGCAAAATCATGGAATATATTCTCTCATGACATCAATAATTGACATAAATCCATTAATGTTTTATCTTAATTAAATAAAAACATCCTGGATATTGTAAAAAACAAACCTAATGAGTGAATGTAAAGAATAATTCTAATGTTTTTTGATATGTTAGCTAATGGAATACTAGTCTTCTTCATGGGTTCAACCTGAAATGGCCACTTTACTATTACCTAGTATCATTTTCTAGTTTGGCACTATATATTTCATATCAAATCACCTCTCATGTGAAATCATTGATGAATGGCGGAGTGCAAAATTTTGTAACCATTTATTGGGATTACTTTTTCTTAGGAATAATGACTTTCAGATCATACCCTATATTACCTCAACTCACCCTGCTTATCATCATTATCCTCACCCTTTTCAGTTTGTTATTTTTTTCTCTCTCGGACGCACCAAATTCACCAATATCTCTCATTCTCAAGTAGTTAATGTGAAATTTACGCTTAACTAGACCATCAATCTTAGAAGAAAAAGAAAAACTTATTTCCAATCATGAGATAAATATAACATTAACTACACAATCCCTCTTCAAAATAGATGAGTGTAATGATCATAGACCTCAACACCCACAGATCATATTATATGAACCACCTTCCAATTAGGGATAGTGACAAGTGCTACAAGAGAACACCATTATAGACTATATCATTTTATCCATTTTATGTAATATACCTATTTTTTTGGGCCAATCTGTTCAGGTGAATGAATTTAGGAATCAAAAATGAAATCCTTCGCACGATCATAATATGGGTCAATTCAGTTGGATTAAAAGTGAAGACCCCCAGAAAAAACCTCCAATTTATTAGATTTTTGTGACACTTTTCACAAATATGGGGTATCTAAAGACATGATAATACTATGTTACATCATATTATATTTTGTGTGATAGAACCATGGATTGGATAAAATTTCAAGCTCATGAGTCAATGACGAATTTGTAAATTGTGAAAAAAAATTAGACAAATATTTCCAAAAAATCTAAACCTGGAATCTCTACAATGAAATTTAAAATTTCAACCAGGCATATAATGAATAATCCTAGAAGTAATGGTGTATAATTATTTTAACAACATGAATGTTCCCACATAATGAAATTTATGTGTAGTTATAACATCAAATATTCTACCAAAGACTTGAAGCTACTACTCATACAGTGATAGATTACACAACTAATGGAGGACTCGTGATCCAAAAAATAGGATGTTTGAAAAGATATTCTTGATAAATTCAACCGCAATTCCAATATATGTAAATGCGATATATGACCAATTCATAATTGAATCCAAAATTTAGAAGATTCTACCCCACTAGAATCTCATGTGGAGGCTCTAATATAGAAGCAATAGTAATATCAATTATTTGTTACACCACAAAACCCCTATGAATCAAGTAATGAACTTAAATACTATGAGATATGTATAGGTCTGCATTCATACCCAGACTATTAGTTATTAATAGAATAAAATAAATAAAATGTTAATAATGAAATCATATATTATCAAATAATCCATCAGTACAATAGAACAAAAAATTTCAATAAAAATAAGTTTCAGGAAACACTAGCATAGATATTTCAGAAACAAAACCAAGGTTATTTTATATAGAAGAGTGAACAGATGCCACCATGTAATTAGGGACCACATGAGTACTCATCACATGGTCCATCTATAAGACGATCCAAATAATTTCAACATCATTTTTCTCAAACTCATCAGTTTCACCAGATCATCCTCTAAAATTACAATAAGAGAAAAAATGGAAACCACAATAAAACATAACCTCTCGAGAAATATATTAAGAACTACTCAATACCTTGATAAATACAATATAATTATGGATAACAACTCTATATATTATCCATAGATACTATTGATTGTCCATGTTCAATTCAGAGCAATAAATGGGTCAAATTTCAATGATACATTGCTCTGTAAAACTGAGACACATCAATGAAAAGAAGAAAATGAAGAGGTTCCTAGGATTGGGAATTTGGAGGATTATAGAAACCATTTAATTAAATGAAAATAAATCAATAGAAACCTAAAAGCTGGTGAATAAAATCAATGGATATGAAATTGATATCACAATGATTGTTATTATTAAAATATAGAATCAAAAGCCATTGTAAATGATCTAGTAAAATAAAAGCTCATACAAGAAGCATTTTATAGGGAAACAAAATTATAAAACACCATCATAAATTCCTAGAATGAATGAGACAACACAATACCAAGGGAAATATTATGAAACCTCTATGAATGTTTAAGAAATAACCACTCAATATTCCCTTTTGCTGAGGTTTCTACTCATATTTCTATCTATACAAAATTATTGAAATATTTTCTTCAAAAAATGTAATATGGAAGACTGAGGTGTAATTTATTTATATAAATAATTCTCTAATATCATTTTTTATAAGGTTTCCTCTAATATGAGAGGATTTGGAATCATCTTGATTCCATGAACTATAGGGGCATGTAGCATCATAAGAGCATTATAAAATCAAGGAAGATGAGTAAATTACAAGCCTTTGAGTTTCTTCAAGAAACATGTGGTAGATGAAATAAAACTAAGATGTATGGAACTATAACATGGTGACAGATCAGTAATGTATCATAGAGGACTTGTGAAGGATATATTTTTTAATGTTCGAAATTTTTTCTTTCTGAAGGATTTTCTATTTTTAGATTATAAAGAATAAAGAGACGTTACAATCATTCGAGGATGGAAATTTATAATCTCTAGGAAGGATTTAGTAGAATTTAACCAAGGGTTATGGATATTTAGATTTTTATATGAACTAGTTGTCTTTGATAATAAGAAAAACAAGTAAGGAAATGGTTCTTTTTAATGTCAATCCATCCTTCATACTAATGAATGAAATGAAGTTATGGAAAATGAGGGAGGAAGGAAGACCCTCCACCCTAATAAAGATTAAGTAGGTGATCATGAGAATAAAATATAAATTGAACCATTGATAATGGAATATATCCCAAAATTTATACAATCTTTTATTATGACACCATTTTTGGAAATATATTTTTTTAGAGAATAATCATGTACACATTCCTTGATACTCTTAAAACAATTCTGGTCATTATCAATTAAATAATGACCAATAAATAAGAGGAAAATTTTATTGATGTTATAAAAATGATAAAAGTCAATAATATTTTGTGTGGCTGACCTCATGGGGATCAACTAGATCATCATCACCAAACCAATTATTGGTAGAAGGTGGTAAAAACAAATTCTAACCCCAGAAGAGACTAAACCAACTAATAAAAGTGCTTATAAGGAATGATGTGTTGAAAAATAAAAATAATATAATAATATTTTCAATATATAATAATTAATTAGTGAGTATTCTAGGAATTCCTTCTAAGGAATCATTTCTTAATTATTGTGAAAATGATGGAGAATGTCTGATATATACTCAAATCATCACTAGATGAAGAGTATGTGTTGATTTTAGGAACCTAATTAAGGAAACCCAAATATTAAATTTCCACAACTAATTGATAAATAAAATGTTATAAATACCACACTTATACGAATTAAATTTATTCTTTGATACATATTTAGGATACATTCAAATTTCTATCGATCTAGATAAACAATCCTAAACTATATTCACTTATTTCATTAAAACCTTCACCTATCAAGGTATGTCATTTGATATGTGTAATACACCAAAAAAATTTAATGGTGCATGAAAAATATAATCTCAGATATAGAAGATAAAATTTATTAAATTATTCACGGAAGAATATTTTATATATGGAAGATACATCGAGGTGTTCTAGACTAATTTGGATATGGTATTTCAATAAAGTGAATAAAAATATCTATTTTTAAACTAAGAAAATTGTTAGTTCATTGTCCAATAAGGCATAATTCTTATACATAGAAACTCTAAAAAACACATAGAATTGAATCATGATAAAATCAATGTGGTTATTAACTTACCTGATCCTATAAAAGTAATGGGGGTAAAAAAATTTCTATCCCAAAAATGATTATACATCCTGTTAATTAATAATTTTTCAAAAGTATCACACTGAATGAAACAATTATTATCAACACACAATAATTTAATGTTCACAAAAGTGTTTTTATAGGTAGTACATGCCAAAAAAACATTGTTTTGTGGCTACTCCTACAGTAGTTGCAATAGACTAGGTTAAAGACCTCGAATTGATGTGTGATGTAAGCAAGTTCATTGTTGGAGTTTTTTTAGGATAGCGGGTCAAAAATATCTTTTCCAGAATTACAATTCTATTTAGATACAAAATGAAGCTCTCGCAAAATATATGGCTACTAAAAATGAACTTATAAGAACAATATATTAATTTTATATTTTTTCTTTATACCTTTTATTATCTAATATAGTTGTCTATATGGATCATACAACTCATAAATATCTATAGAAAAAAAGTGAAAACAATATATCATATGATAGATAAATTTGATGCAATCCATAGACATTAATACCAAATATAGAAAATGAATTGTACACATTATCAATGAACATTTTTCTAGTTCTCCACTACCCAACATCAATATGAATATAATTTTTTCATCATAGAAGACTTCCCCGATGGAACTCTTTTCATGATAAGTACCCATTCTCGACCACGGTATTTGTATATTTAAAATTATATATCCATGTGACCACATTACCCAAAAGAATACTTATATTTATAGGAAGTTATTATTATCCAAAACCTCACATTACTATTTTCATGAGTTACTACATTTTAGAAATTTTTCAAATCTATTAATGTGGAGCTACATCCCAGAATATCAAAAAATATTTGTTATAAACATGTTTCACATGAAAACAATAGGGGGAATTAGGGACCAAAATGTACCATCGATAAAATCCAATAAATTGGGAAATTTTGGTCCATTATTCATCGATATTCGAGGAACGTGTTTCAAACCTTAAATTGATTTCTGTAGATAATAACTATAGCTAATTGAAATTAAATGAAAAAATATCATTTGGGTTGTTGAAATATTAAACATTTGGAGGATTGAATTCATGGGACCATTTTCTAATTCTCATTGTATATTTTACATCCTAGTCAATTTTGAATACATATGAAAATGTGTTTAACATAATTCCACAACCCTTACAACAGAAAATATTGTAATTATTTTAAATAAAATATATTCTATAAATTTTAATTTCTGAATTTAAAAATGAGTTATCAGGGAAATCACATCATTAATAATTATATGAATGGATTTCATGAAAATTATGGAACTCATTATAACACTGGAACTCTCTACCAACATCTAACAATAGGGAAGTTTGGAGTATAAAAAATGCATACTTATAAAGTGGGGGAGATTTCATCGAACACCAGTAGAATGAATTTGTGATTCAAACCAAATGATGCACTTTGGATGGATCACATGACCTAGAAAACCCCTGTATGCCCTAAACAATTCCAACTAGTGTATAGAAATCCTTTATATTTTCCAATCAAATAAAAGAACTGATAATGTTGGGTAATAAAAAATTTGAACATGTATTATCCTAATTAAGATAGAATTATTCAACTATATGAGATAGAATAAATCAACAAGGATGGCTATTAGAACTGTAGGAACCTTAAATATAAAATTATTTAGAATGACCATAAAAAACCCGTGAAATATTTAGATTAAAGGATATATTGTTTTCAATTATCCATTAAAATATTTATCTAGAAAGCTAAAATATAGATGGATGATTCCTTGCCATGTTAATAAGGATTAACTTTATAAATGTATTATGATTATAGAAGGAGAAGGCCCATCATACAAGGATAATGAGTAATTCTAAAAAAATCCACTCGAACCCTTCAAATAATGATGCTTCGTTACAATCAAATTCTCTCAAATATAAAATATTTTTGCAGACCACATCATCATTAACAAATTATGAGAGGAAATAAATATAAATTTTCATTTATTTTTGTAACACCCCGAGATTTTATGAAAAATATTCTTTTTAATTTCATTAATGTCTTGGGTTGTATGCTACACCAAAAGGAGCTTGCACAACACACATCCTTGACTTGCCTTGCATTACACGCAATCACGACATTCCTTGATAGCGTGTGTAGTACGCAATACCGAGTTTCACTAAACAACGATATGCTATTAAAATATTATTAAAACTAGCCGTTATGAATAGTAATAACCACTTTTTGAAATTTTATAAATTTTATTTTTCAAAATGGACTTCATTTTTGGATTCGGAATATCGAAATTAGCCTACGGTGAAATTTTGGTATTTTTCTAAAAACATGCAATTTTTTATGAATAGTGAAACCACTAAGTGGTAGTTAAAAAACTGAATGTTTCATAAAACTTAATTTTACCGCTTCTATGAGTGGAATTTCAAAAATCCGAGAGACACGGTTAATATCAAGGACTAAAATGTGGTTCAATGAGATGAAATTAATTTTTGCTGAATAGTAACTTTTTACTTTTTTTTACCACGGTTAAAAGTAAATAGGGTAATTAAGGGTAAATATGATATTATTATTACCCTAACACATGTACTAATTCTATTGGATAAGTGAAATTCGACCAAAAAAAACGTAGGAATAAAATATGACCATTTAGGCCCACTTGGATTAGATTAGGACATTTATTATTAATTTATTTAAAGAAGGGTTAAAATAGTTAAAATGAATGTTTAATAAGTAAATAATTTTTAATAAGGGGTTATGCATAAGATAAATTCGACTATAAATATTAATTAGAAAGCTAAAAATATTTCCTACATAATGGTATTTTATTTGTAATTTTTAGACATTAAATAGTTTAATTTATTTATGACACAATGATGATGGAGTAATTATCTTATTAATGAAATATTGACATAATTGATGTTATAAACACCAAAATAAATGTAATTTGAGACTTTTTATGAATTCCACTAATTTTCTAGGTTAATATGACATGTTATTATTTATTTAATTAACTTTGTTAGAGCTTATAATTCTGTTATGATTTTCACAAAAATAAATTACTAAATAGTGTCAAAATTGAAATAAAATAGTTTTAAAACAAATATTATATTATTAATTGTTATTTTATTCCTAAAAATCTAATGTTCGGCCAAATGACTTAGATAAGGTTATATATATTAATAATAAACAGCTTGGGGTTCTTTTGGCTTCTTATAGTATGTTTATTAACCTTCGAGTGTAAGAACACTAGAAGACACGGTAAAAGTAAAATTCTTTAATTTAATGTTAAATCTAAATGATAAGGTTAAAATAGGAACCTAAACTTGTCTAAATTCTATTGGATGAAAATATTTCTAACCATATCCACTTTACCTTCGAAATAAGACTCTTTTGAACCATTATAAACCGATTTTTACTTTAATATAAAATAATATTTTGAGATATTCCTAAGGTGCCCCTCTCCTCCCTTATAAAAGGGAACCTCCTCCCCCTCCGCCTCACACCAATTTGAGCACTCAAGCTCGGAAAACCCCTACCAAAATCCCTTCTCCACTTCCCTAGAATAATCCTAGAGGTCCTGGTCTTCTTCAAAGACCAATCATAGTTCCCTCTGTGGAGGATTCAAAGAGGTGTTTCAAAGAAGAGGTAATATCCATTACCGATCTTTTCAATTTCATTCTTCTTCAACTTCTTTTTCTTTAGTTGTTTTTAATGATAAAGTAATAACATAAGTATTACTTACATACTAATATTTTATTATAAATATGAAACAACCCTAATTCACCATCTATCCATCCTACGGAAAAATGAAATCACCGCGCGTGCGTACGTACGGAATACCGTCTCCACGCCGTGGTGTAATCTATTTTCCACCATCACCTTACAATGATGGGTATAATGGTGTAATGAGTAACTATATATGATTATTATAAAGTGATATTGATACTGAAATAGTATAAATACACTTAAATACAATTCCATGATCATGAGAACAACATCATCGCTCGTGCGTACGTACGGAATACCGTCTCAACGATGTGATGCGACTCGTTCTACATGATCATCATTAAATAGTAATTATATAAATTAATTGAATGAATAAATATGATATATGTTACAATAATACCATTCTGGATATAAGGTATCTATAACCTTAAAATATGAGTAAGAATTTATTCGGCAAAACACGCATAAGAACAAAAGGCAATAAAGACCCGAGTAACAAGTAACAATGAAATATTACTAATAAGAAGCTAAGAATATGACAATATATGATATAATATAAATATTTATGATTCTGGAATAAGTCAATAACATTATTTAAGCCATTATACAGGAGCATCGGACACGTACAAAGCAAATCGGACCTAAGGTAAGGGAAATATCACAATCTCATTTTAATCCGAGATTGTTTATTCATAAGTATTTACTGGGGTGTATTTTATCATCCACATCCATGTTTCATCAATATGTAATATTATTTCCATACACTTACAATTGTTTAAATCCAATTTTACCCTTTGGTGAGTTTTTAGTAAAAGATATGAAAGGAATCTTTTGTCGTTTTTTTGTACGAGGTACTTTTTGACTTTTCCGACAAAAGTACGAAGAATGTTTTTTTTAAACTTATACGGCATGAATGAATTTTTAAAACATTATTTCCAAGAAGCTTCCTTTACAAGTTTTCAAGTTTATTTTTAATCAACTTCTTTTAGTTTATAATTGTATGACATGTTATGAAAGGAAAAGTGTTTTTGAAGTAGAAAGGATATTTTCCTCAAGAATAAAGTTCATGTGTTTTATCAAAAAAAATTTCCATCTAAGATAATAAAGGGTTCTGTTTTTATCCCTATTATTGCATTTATTTGATTATGTTGTGATGGAAATATTTTTATGAATTCCTTTATCTTATATGAAATGTTTTATGATGTCACGATGTTTAAGATTCTCATTTTTATTACATCGGTTATGCAATGATGTATGATTTATGATTTTGTGGCACACATAAGAATGGTATAATTATGAGATGGGTGGGACCTATATCTCCCTCCAATGCATTGGGTAAAGATTTTATATCTCATGAGATAGACATGGCTGGAATGGTAGGTTATACCGGTTCAGTGAAACAGGACTGCAACGAGGGTGACTCAGTTCAGAAATGGATTTTGTCCACTAAGATAGTCTTGGCAATGATTCTTGACTAATAAGAAATGATTCTCTATGATTATGTGTGTATGCCACAAAGTTTCATGTTTTAAGTTATGATTATTATGATTACATTTCACTGCCATGATTTATCCCATGTTATGAAATTTTGATCTCTTTTGCGGGTTAAGATTTCCAAAATGTTATGTTCTTATGAATATGATGTGATTGATATTTCTTTTGTTTACCCTTACTGAGCATTTGAGCTCACCCTTTTATTATTTCTTTTCCCCAGGATATAAAGAAAGGTTTTAGGTAAAAAAAATGAAGATCTTTATGGGAGATATTGAAGATCTTTCACCACGTTTAGAAGATTATATTCTGAGTTTCCAAAGACACTAAACTATTATGGTCCTTGTGTGTGTGTTTTTGTTATGTACTAAGTATTCCGCAAATGTAATGTAATGTCAATGTACGTCAATCTTCGGGTCTCTACAGTTGGTATCAGAGGAAAGGTTTAGTCAACCTTTGGAAACTAGGTTGCGAAAACGTTAGTGAGATCCCTAGAGATATTTCTAAGGTATGTCTAGGGATGTCCCTAAGGTTAAGTATACGTATAGGTTATAGTACTAGAATTACGCTAACGATCATAGAATTAAACCTAAGATGTTAGATATTGAAGGTACTCTCCCTTTATTATGTTGTTTTCCCTAGCATGATTTTTGCCTCTCACACTATTCGTTTTCGGTTTTAGACGATGGTTGGAACCCGAAGGAACCATGTTGATCAATGAAATGGACAATGCAATGATTGTCCTCCTGAACAAACAAATGTTATGGGAGATGGAGTGCAAAATCTTATTTCTATACTTACGCAAGCTATGAATCATTCTGGACTTCCAAATAAGCATACAAGGGAACAATATTCTATTGAGTCCTTCATGAGGAAACGTCCACCTTCTTTCAGTGGGACTTCCGATCCACTTGTTGCTGAACAATGGATCAGTACCACTGAAAAGATATTTTCAGTTCATCAATGTTCTGAACATGATAAAGTCATCTTAGCAGTATATCGTTTGGAAGGTGATGCTGATCAATGGTGGAATCTTATTAAGAATACGAGGCAAAGGGATGAAATTGAGTCCATGGAATGGGACGAGTTCAAGAACTTATTTTTCAATAAGTACATCCCTCGTATTCTTCGAACAAAGATGGAGAAGGAGTTTCTTGAACTAAAGCAAAAAGATGATGAATCTGTTGGTATATATGAAGCGAATTTTACAAGACTTGCAAGGTATGCATCTGGAATTATCATCCAACCTGAAAGTAAAGTTGATCGATTATTCAGTGGCTTAAAACCAAGTCTTCAAAGGGAATTAGCTATAAGAGACTTTAGTAGCTATGAAGAAATTGTGCGTTGTGCTATCAAGGTAGAAATGGAAGTTGGTGTTACATATCAATCTCATGGTTTTGACAAGAAACGAAATATGGAGTTCAAGGAGAAATCTCGGAATAATGGTGAAAAGAAGATGAATGTTTCCTTATGCTCAAATTGTGGAAAGAAGCATGGTGGAGATTGTCTTAAAGGGACTAGAAAATGTTTTAAGTGTGGAAAAGAAGGTTATCGAGCAGCTGAGTGTCGAGGTAATGGAAAAAGGGTTTCTAATGATGCGAATAATGCAAACAAAACAGAGAACGCACCACCAACACTTCAATGCTTCAAGTGCAAGGAAATGGGGCATTATGCTAATAAATGCCCTAATCCAAGGGTTAGTGATGATCAACATGAGAAACCACATAAGGCAAAGGACAAAGGGAAGTCACATGCGATCACTATTGGCGATGTTGAATATGACAATGATGTGGTGGAATGATTAAGTGTTTATGTAATGGGATTCCAAAATAATGTTTTATATAGTATCGTGGAATATTGGAATATTTATGTTTTGGTCTATTGTGGTTTTCAATAATTTTATGGTACCGGTAACCATGAAAAGTGATTGAGACATTTTTGGTAAACATATGATATGCGCATAATGAAGGGATAAGAAGATAATGAGATGTTTGATTGTATTCATGAGCTCATGATTGATATAAGGACTAAGTGATATCATGGTTTGAGTATATAAAATTTTGAGGATTTTGGTATGTTGAAAGTGTTAACTTTTAACTGCATTCATGTTTTCTCTAAGGTTCAATGGGTATTCATTCTTTAAGAGAATACATGATTAATGTATTCACATGTTTGTAATTTGACATATCTTATGATATATGGGGGATAAATGATGGCATTCACGTGATTATTCTGTGACATTTCAATTAATCATTTTCTTTATACTATGAGCTTGGACCAATGTATTTTAGATAAGCCTAAAGATTGGAATGGATTATGTTGGACATAAGTTAGGATAAAACGTTTTTTGATATTATTGATGGGATATTATAGTAATATAGCTTTAGAAAAAGGACAACCTGCAGGACGTGCGAAAACCCATCGCGTCGGACAAGGCTGTGGGAATCGAACCCACAACCGAAGTGCGACTGGCCTTTATCACCTAACACTGGCCTACAGGAAGTCCATGTTTAGTAGAAACTAGTTTTATTATATTAAGCAGTATGATATATGAGGTATAAGTCCATTTTAGGTACCATATATGATTAATCTCACTATAGAATGACTTATGTATATTTAATAACTTTTGCTAACCTTTTGTTTGAGACAGATGGAATGACCCATCATTCTATCCCATGATCTTCTAACACTCCACAAATAACAAATTCAACTTCATTTATTTAAGAGATGAAGTGGACATTGTTCAAGCCACGAACAATAGTGAGATTATACCAAAATAAAGTAAGTATTTAGTCTAATTCAAATTCTTCAACTTTAGGGAAATGATCTTGAAAACCAAAAATGTTGTCCTAGTGCTCTTATATCTGATTAATCAGATGGTACCTCATATCATCACAAATTTATGTATTTGTGATTGTTGGCTTTTCCATAGCCATGTTCTCTACCACTCTCCATCAGAACACGATGGTTATATTTTTCTTCCATATCCATATTTTCACCTATGTGGAAACCCAGTGATTAGTTTATTTGGGTAACCATTACGTTTCATACTTTTGTTTTTAAATATTGGTTTTGGTATTCCTTTTTGCGATGTGGGTTTCTATTAAAGAAACTTTCGAATAGTAAACCATTTCTAACCCCGACGAATTTCGAGGGCGAAATTCATTTAAAGGGGGGTAAAATGTAACACCCCGAGATTTTATGAAAAATATTATTTTTAATTTCATTAATGTCTTGTGTTGTATGCTACACCAAAAGGAGCTTTCAAAACACGCTTCCTTGAATATCCTTGCATTACACGCAATCACGACCTTCCTCGATAGCGTGTGTAGTACGCAATACCGAGTTTCACTAAACAACGGTATGATATTAAAATATTATTAAAACTAGCCGTTATGAATTATAATAACCACTTTTTGAAATTTTATAAGTTTTATTTTTCAAAATGGACTTCATTTTTGGATTCAGAATATCGAAATTAGCCTACGGTGAAATTTTGGTATTTTTCTGAAAATGTGCAATTTTTGATGAATAGTGAAACCACTAAGTGGTAGTTAAAAAACTGATTTTTTCATAAAACGTAATTTTACCACTTCTGTGAGTGGAATTTCCAAAAATCCGAGAGACACGGTTAATATCAAGGACTAAAATGTGGTTCAATGAGATGAAAATAATTTTTGGTGAATAGTAACTTTTTACTTTGTTTTACCACGGTTAAAAGTAAATAGGGTAATTAAGGGTAAAGATGATATTATTATTACCCTAACACATGTCCTACTTCTATTGGATAAGTTAAATTCGACCAAAAACAAACTTAGGAATAAAATATGACCATTTAGGTCCACTTGGATTAGATTAGGACATTTATTATTAATTTATTTAAAGAAGGGTTAAAATAGTTAAAATCAAAGTTTAATAAGTAAATAATTTTTAATATGGGGTTATACATAAGATAAATTCGACTATAAATATTCATTAGAAAGCTAAAACGATTTCCTACATAATGGTATTTTATTTGTAATTTTGAGACATTGAATAATTTGATTTATTTATAACACAATGATGATGCAGTAATTATCATATTAATGAAATATTGACATAATTGATGTTATAAACACCAAAATAAATGTAATTTGAGACTATTTATGAATTCCACTAATTTTATAGGTTAATATTACATGTTAGTATTGATTTATTTAACTTTTTTAGAACTTATAATTCTGTTATGATTTTCACAAAAATCAATTACTAAATAGTGTCAATATTGACAAAAAATAGTTTTTAAAACAAATATTATATTATTAATTGTTATTTTATTCCAAAAAAATATAAGGTTCTTCCAAATGACATAGATAAGGTTATATATACTAATAATAAATAACTTGGGGTTCGTTTGGCTTCTTATAGTATGTTTATTAACCATATAGTGTAAGAACACAAGAAGACACAGAAAAAGTAAAATTATTTAACTTAATGTTAAATCCAAATGATAAGCTTAAAATAGGAACCTAAACTTGTCTAAATTATATTGGATGAGAATATTTCGACCCATACCCACTTTACCTTCGAAATAAGACCCTTTGGACCATTATAAACCGATTTTGACTTTAATATAAAATAATATTTTGAGATATTCCTAAGGTGCCCCTCTCCTCCCTTATAAAAGGGCCCCTCTTCCCCCTCCAACCCACACCAATTTGAGAACTCAAGCTCGGCCAACCCCTTCCAAAATCCCTTCTCCACTTCCCTAGAATAATCCTAAAGGTCCTGGTCTTCTTCAAAGACCAATCTTAGTTCCCTAAGTGGAGGATTCAAAGAGGCTTTTCAAAGAAGAGGTAATATCCATTACCAATCTTTTCAATTTGTTTCTTCTTCAACTTCTTCTTCTTTAGTTGTTTAATGATAAAGTAATAACATAAGTATTACTTACATACTTATATGTTATTATAAATATGAAACAACCCTAATTCACCTTATATCCATCCTACGGAAAAATGAAATCACCGCGCGTGCGTACGTACGGAATACCGTCTCCACGCCGTGGTGTAATCTATTTTCCACCATCACCTTACAAGGATGGGTATAATGGTGTAATGTGTATCTATATATGATTATTATAAAGTGATATTGATACTGAAATAGTATAAATACACTTAAATACAATTCCACGATCATGGGAACAATATCATCGCTCGTGCGTACGTACGGAATACCGTCTCCACGATGTGATGCGACTCGTTCTACATGATCATCATTACATAGTAATTATATAAATGAATTGAATGAATAAATATGATATATGTTACACTAATACCATTCTGGATATAAGTTATCTATAACCTTAAAATAAGAATATGAATTTATTCGGCAAAACACGCATAAGAACAAAAGGCAATAAAGACCCGAGTAACAAGTAACAATGAAATATTACTAATAAGAAGCTAAGAATATGACCATATATGATATCATATCAATATGTATGATTATGGAATAAGTCAATAACATTATTTAAACCATTATACAGGAGCTTCGGACACGTACAAAGCAAATCGGACCTAAGGTAAGGGAAATATCACAATCTCATTTTTATCCGAGATTGTTTATTCGTAAGTATTTACTGGGGTGTATTTTATCATCCACATCCATGTTTCATCAATATGTAATATTATTTCCATACACCTAAAATTGTTTAAATCCATGTTTACCCTTTGGTGAGTTTTTAGTAAAATATATGAAAGGAATCTTATGTTGTTTTTTTGTACGAGGTACTTTCTGACTTTTCCGACAAAAGTACAAATAATGTTTTTTTAACTTATACGGAATGAATGAATTTTTAAAACATTATTTCCAAGAATCTTCCTTTACAAGTTTTCATGTTTATTTTTAATCAACTTCTTTTAGTTTAGAATTGTATGACATGTTATGAAAGCAAAAGTGTTTTTGAAGTAGAAGGAATATTTTCCTCAAGAATAAAGTTCAAGTGTTTTATCAAAATTATTTTCCATCTAAGATAATAAAGGGTTCTGTTTTTATCCCTATTATTGCATTGATTTGATTATATTGTGATGGAAATATTTTTATGAATTTCTTTATCTTATATGAATTGATTTATGATGTCACGATGTTTAAGATTCCCATTTTTATTACATAGGTTATGCAATGATGTATGATTTATGATTTTGCGGCACACATAAGAATGGTACCATTATGAGATGGGTGGGACCTATATCTCCCTCCAATAAATTGGGTATAGATTTTATATCTCCTTAGATAGAAATGGCTGGAACGATAGGTTATACCAGTTCTGTGAAACATGACTGAAACGAGGGTGACTCGGATCAGAAATGGATTTTGTCCACTAAGATAGTCTTGGAAATGAGTCTTGACTAATAATAAATGGTTCTCTATGATTATGTGTGTATGCCAAAAAGTTTCATGTTTTAAGTTATGATTATTGTGATTACATTTCACTGCCATGATTTATCCCATGTTATGAAATTATGACCTCTTTTGCAGGTTAAGATTTCCAAAATGATATGTTCTTATGAATATGATGTGATTGATATTTCTTTTGTTTACCCTTACTGAGAATTTGAGCTCACCCTTTTATGTTTTATTTTCCCCAAGATATAAAGAAAGGTTTTAGGTAAAAAAAGGAAGATCTTTATGGGAGATATTGAAGATCTTTCACCATGTTTAGAAGATTATATTCCAAGTTTCCAAAGACACTAAACTATTACGGTCCTTGTGTGTGTGTTTTTGTTATGTACTAAGTATTCCGCAAATGTAATGTAATGTCAATGTACGTCAAGATTCGGGTCTCTACAATTTTAGTCTTTGTATTGCATTTTTTGTTTTCATTTTATTAGCATTCGTGATCATTAGTAACCTTAATTATCACAACACTTACCTATTTGCATTTGAATGAGCTATTTTTCATTACTATTCATTATGTCCACATACCAAAATTTATTGTTTCCATCCTGTTTATACCCTATACAAAAAATGAGTTATCTATTATTGGATTTGAACTTATTTCAAATTATTCATGTATCCAAATTTTAAATCACCTCCATTATCTTTCTCCATTGGACGACACCAATCTCATTGATTTTTGGATTCCCAAAATTCAATTTCATGTTTCCATTTCATTTATTCTGTGATATACATGTGATATATCTACCATGATAATGTACAAGAATGTGCATGGGATGACTCATTTTATTAATGGGGGAGTCTTTCATGAGATTTGTTTTTGATTCACTTGGATTATTTCTTGTATCAACTATCTAGATGAATATTTTCATTGAAACAGTTATTTAATATTAAAAAAATTAGAACCATATTAAATACATGTTGAGGTTATTTTCAAAATTGTTGAAAAACTCTTTTTACCCCTGTTTATATTTTTTATCTTGACTACTGAATTTATAAGAATATTTGGAATTGAAGAATATTGAAATTATCTTGATTGACATATTACTCTATTTTATACCCGAATCGATTTACATAGATTTTATCATATTCCCATTTCCAAGAGGAGTTTAGATACACAATTTCATATTATTTTCAAAGTATCTATCTTGAGAGATAACATGGACATATAAACCTACCATAACATTCATTGATATTTTATTGAGGCAATGGATGAAAAAAATTAAAATTTATTATTATTTTGGACATCATTATTGTCTAATTTTTTCCAATACCCACCTTACACATTCCATTCATTAACTCGTAGTATCCATGAACATCCTTGTAACGAAGGACTAATTTCATGCTGATTATCCCTTCCTACAATGCTCTGGGTATGATATATTTTTATCATTTGAACATGTGTCAGGGAATTTCAACACCCAATGAACATAAGTTGTTGTTATTAGGGAGAATTACTATAAGACTATCAACCAACAGATATGATATGTTCTACGATTACATTAAGAGTTTTATACACATTAAATTTTCTTATAAAAAATTTATATAAAAAGAAAAATAATTTAAGCTATGTATTTATAAAGTCAAAAACCACTTTTACATGATCAATGAATCCTAGGACAAATCATATTTCATTAAATGATGGATGTAAGACATGCCCTATACATGACTTTCGAAAAAAAAGAAGAAAAAATAAATTAAAATTGTTCATTTTTATACATACATGATATATTCATAGATTCACATTGATTTGTTTGGAGCATGGAAACCATTTCATATTGGAGGAGTCACATAATTTTAATATTTATGTTTATCATGCCTTATAATATTTATATTACCCTCCTTTTGTGCTTTATTTTTTTACATTCCACCCAACATCCCTTATCCCCTATGGTATTAAAACTCTTTTTTCTAAATCCATCATGATTTATTTTTTTTATCTTTAAAAAGTGGAAGTGATGGAACATGTTAAATCCTACGAATATGAATATTTATTTACGATATGAGGATAACTCATGTTAAAATTTATCTTGTGTTATGTACCAAAGTCATTGTGAGATTAATTAAAAATTGGGTAATGAATTTTATGAAAAAATATGAAATTTTAATTAAAATAATAATAAATCTGGATAAAGAACTAAACTAGGAGGAATGACTGACTCTCTCCAATAGTTTTATTTCCATGGACTACTTTTTTCTACATAAACATCAATTTATATTTTTGGTTGGAGTGAATGAATCATATTTTAAATATTATTTACTTTTTAATACCTATTGAAAGGTATTTTTCATGAGGACAATAAATTATTATCAAGTGGGGGAATTTGATATGATGAAATCATATATATATATATATATTGGATAAATTCAATTAAAGATTTTTAATGAAATATTTTATTAAATGATTGGATTTTTGTTTTTTATAGGAATTAGAAATTCTATTCACATGGTATGAAACAATGAAAAAGATCCAAAAAAATATTAACAAGTATTGTAACATGCAGAAAATGTTTATGCCTCATTTACAGAATACCAATTAAGTCTTAGATTATCTCCTGAATCATTGGCATGACATGAAGGTAGAACAAAACTTGTATATTTATTACATGGTGTCTAGATTTCAAAGATAATAATCATACTAAAAGTGAATCACATAATGAAATAAAGAGATTTCATGATGTGAAATATTATAAGGCTCTCTTAGTAAAAGATACAATCTAATTATTTGGTGGGAATAGTGGATCTAAAATACATGAGAAGAAGGAAACTGACCTGAATTGAATATTTTTCAGACTGAAGTAACATAATATAGTAAACTATATACAGAACATCTATGTCATATAATTCTCAGTCTTACTAATATTTTGAGTGCCCGTATATGTGAAGATGTTTAATGTAGTTTATTTTTATCTCATTTTCTGCCAAAATAATCTTCAAAATGTCATTTTTTACTCTAAATTTTATTCAATGTCATTAATTTTTTCATCAATTACAATGTGTTTTTTTGGATTAACATTGATATCAATTGATTGATCTTGATTATTTATTGTTTTAAACATTTATTTATTCTTCAAAAAATTCTTCATGATTATTAATAGCATGTTTTATATTTCATTTAATTTTATCATCACCTCCATTCATGACATATACACAAAGGATTAGGGAGAAAGAGCATGAGTGTTTCGGAGGCTAAGGTATCTATAGTTAGATCATTGGTAACCCTATTTATTCTAAAAAATTTTATAATATTTTTATCATAAAATATTTCACACATTTGAATATAAGAAGTAAAACTAATTGAATAAAACCTAATTGGAGCTGATAATGACTTTAAAAATTTTACGGTGGTAATTTCTACATAAAATCAATGCATAATGCACTTGGTTTTTTAGCTATACCCTATCCATGAGGTAGTTTCAGCCTGGGAATATACAATTAGTCTAACCAAAACATTTTAGTGACCATTTCACACCTTCACATCCTATGAAATAGGACTTTACCATGAAAAATCTAGACCACCTTCTATCAAGAGAACTAAATTTGACATTAATCCCTTCCATGAAAATATTAATTAAATCCAAAATATATATATTTAGTAAAAACCAAAAATGAATAGTGAAAATAAGAAATCATTCTAAACTGTTTTTTTTCAATTTACTACAAGCCTACCATTAGTCACTGTGGGTTTGACAATGCACACCCACATTATTGTGCACCAGTAGTAAGTGTTGATTTGGATAATAAATTTATAATATATTCTATTCCATTTCTAAATCAACGATTCATGTTGGAAAGTTAGTTTTCTTCCTAAAAAACCATCCCAATATCCTTTCATAGGATATAAAAAATATTATTTCAATAAAAGGTAACTGCATAAACTGATCACATTCATTTTTAGTCTTTATTAACTCTTTTAAATCAATTGTATTTATCATAAAATAATATATTCATTCTCATTAATATTTTTAAATTTCATAATGATTATTAATATCCAATTTTCATGCTATTTACCAACAAACAAGAAGATAATTTATCACTCATGTATACAAAAAGCATTCTGCCAGTATGTAGAGATTCAATTCATTAATCATCACTATCATTTATGGATGTGTATTATTATGGGTTTAATGTTTGCATATTATATTTTAGAAAAATTAATATTCTTCAATTTTAATAAAATATATACCATGTTACAATAAAATCATTTAGGAATCGATAATTTCTTTCATGCGTACATGTAAACTACCACCTCTATAAATCGAATAGATTTTTTATTTCATTTTCATTATACATAGATATTAATGATGTATATTTTTATGAATATATATTATATATACTATATAATAATGATCACTTAAAGGTTATTTAACATTTACCTTTTATCCATTCCATGTGTCAATAAATGAAAAAAAACATTCATGCATACATATGGAATACTTCTCTATGAACAGTTCAACTATTTTTATATCTCTAACATTTAAAGATGACACTAAATATGAATTTAACGAATATATTTTATATTTCTATAATTATCAATTTTATGGAGGTGATATAGCCCACATAACTGTATAAGTAACTAAATTATAAAATTGGAATACTCATGATAAATGAAATCATTATCATATATAAATGTTGAATTTAATAAGGAATTATTAAATAAGGGGGTGTTAATAAATTACAAGGTATCATATATAAAGTTAAAATGATGAATATAAACTTGGAATAGAATTATAATAAATTTTAATTTATTATGAAGTAGGTTAATGTGTTATTTATTAAAGGAAAAAACAAGGTCAGGGTTTTAGTTCACAATATCTTTAATATTAGTGATTGTTTACAACTAAAAAATAGATATGGAATATTTAAATTCCATATCTATGTTTTATAAAAATTATTTTTTCCATGTTTTTTCTATTTTCATATTATTTTTTGATGTAATGTTTACTAATATTTTAATGTATAATGATTTTTTTGAAAGGAATCCTCTAGTCATTTTTTGAATGAGGTAATTTTTAAAATTTATACAATAATATGAATGGAATTTTTTAAAACATTTATAAAATTTATAGATTTTACTTCCCTCATGAATTAAAATTTCGATAATCTATCAATTACAAGATTAAAGGGATATTTTTGAAGAATTTATTTTCATTAAGAAATGAAAGGTTTCCTCTAAATTAGGTGATTTAAAAAAAAGGATTTTTTTCATAAGAAATGTTCTAATGATTTTTTTCAAAAAAAAATTCTATAAATAATTACATTCATTTATCTGAATTACACTTTACTTGGGATATAATCAAATATAACCCTATTTGTTATTTCATTGATTTTTTATGAATATTATGACAACATTATTATAAAACTAACAATTTTCTATTGGTTATTCTTGGATGAATTATTTATGAAACCCACTTATATTCATCGAATGTGATATGGTGAATATTTTTTGATCCTGTAGAGCATAAATGTATGATTTTCATTATGTGATGGGTGGGGTCCTGCAGTTACCTCTGATGCATCGGGTATTGATTAATGTTCTATAATATCAGTGAATATGTGGGAGGTTATCCTGATCAAAAAAAGTGTGTAAAAGAGATGTTATCTAAATCCAAAAGTAGGTATAAGGGCGGTTAATATAATACTAACATGTTTTAATTTCTTTTATGTGTTCCCTTGAAATAATATTTTCATTGATTATGTGAATGAAAAAATCTATGTCTTATGCCTGTATTATGATATCATGGATCATGTTCTTTGAATCCTTTATGATTCATGTCATATGACCAACTATGATTAACACCATGACTTATTATTATGATCTATGAGATATAGGGTATGGTTTTATAATACTTATTTCATACCTTTATGATAATTTCATTGTTATGGGATTATATATACTACAATTTTTTACCTATATTGAGATTCTAATCTCACAATTATTTTGTTTTCTTTCATGGGTTATGAAGAATAATGTTATGTATGATAAGCCTAAGAATATTTCAATATATTAAAAACATAGATGTAGAATATATATTTTACTTATGATATATATTTTTATGTGTATATATTTTTACATTAATTGGTCCTAAAATATTTTATAATGGTTCTTTATGTTATATAGTGAATATTAATATTTAATGATGTAATATATTTTATGAAATGACTAGGTCTCTACAATGGGTATTAGAGAATGTCTTATTGAATCTTAGGTAATTAGGATATGGATGATTTAGTAAAAAATGAAAGGATATGTAAAAATATTGGATAAAACCATAATGTATTCGAAATGAACATGAATGGCATAGGCTAGGCCAATGTTCTCATAGAATAATTCTTCAAAACGTAGTCATTATATTAATAATTTTTTAATTATTATGTGTGTTTCTATTATGATTTTTTTTTCAAACAATGTTTTTGGTTTCTATTCAATTCTTAGAACAAATAATAACCATGTTAATATTGAATATGTTGGATAATGTAATTACTGTATACTTCAGAAACAAAAAAAAATATGACAACATGAATTAAAAATCTCATTGTAATGATTATAAAATATTCTCAAAGTGTGAATCAAGTTGATCATTTGAATGGGAAATAAATAGAACAACATTATATAGAGTCTATCATGAGGAAATATCCACCTTCTTTAGTGGGCTTACTGATCTAATATAAATTGAAAAATGGATTTTTACCACTAAGAATATATTTTTGGGTTTCCAGTTTTCAGATATTAAAATTTTAATTTTGGATATTTAATATTCAATTGAGTAGAAGATCAATGGTAGAATCATTTCATGAAAAAGACGGAACATGTTGATATTGACTCCATATAGTGGGATGAGTTTAAGATATTATTTAAAAAGATTTATTTTTCTCATATTCATTGTTCAAAAATAATGAATAAATAACTTGATCCATCATTGATGGATGAGTAATCGATTGGTAACATTCATGAGAATTTTAAATGGTCTATGAGATACTCTTCTTGTAATATCATCAAACCAAAAATTAAGATATATTGATTCATTAGTTGTGTAAAACTATGTCCTAAAAGGTTGTTATCTATAAGGGCCACAAATAGAACTGAATAAATTATTGAATGTACTTTCATGATGGAAATAATAATTGAATGCATCTTTCAATATGATGGTTTTGATATGAAAATAATGTTATAATTCATAGGAAATTAGAAACACTTTTTATAGAATAAGATGAGACTTATATTATGGTCAATGTGTGGAAGGAAATATAGGAATGTTATTTAATGGGGGATAAGTTTTTTATCTATGTAATGAAATTTCATTGAGTGGATGGATTTTTATATGATGGGAAGAATCCAAAAATTTATGTGAATATGGTGAAATATCCATTTAATGTACAACACACAATCCAATGTTTCATTAACACGGAGTATAAAAATTATTGTAACCAATACCCAAATCCTATTTTTAATGATGATGAGTGTCATAAATTATATTTCAGTCCTTGAGACAATGGGAAATTTGAATTAATCAATGATTATAATGAATGGATTTATAACATAATGGTGAAAGGTATATTTATATCCACTTTAGAACTATTAATGATTGATTTTGTTTTAGATCTATAAATAATTTTATTTATATGGTGTTGGATTAGGATACCAAATTATTACCTGAAAAACAATATGTGGATTAATAGTAAAAAAACATTCATGGTATAATGATCACATCACAAGTCTATGATTCTCCTCTATTTTATGTTTCTGGGATTGTCCATATTAAAAATTAGTTTTTTTCCGCTTACTGTGTTTGATTTTATATTGTTAATGGATTTTATTTCTATGAATAAATCCCAAAAAAGTATATGTAATGAAATTCATGTTCATTATTATGAACAACCCATTGATAATCTATCAGAGTGACGATAAAAATGAATATCTAGTGGAAATAAAATATATTATATGGTTCTTCATTTCTGTTATAATGGGACAGTTATCTTAGATTTTTGGTTATAAGTTTAACATAGACGATATTCTTATTATTCAATCATTTTTTATGTGATTTCAGAACAATTTCATGATACTATTTCGAGTCATGAAATTTGCTTTTTGATAAAACTCATACATGAATATTTATTTATTTATAGTACTCCATACAGAATGGACCTGATGAATTTATAAGAATTGAAGAAGAATCTATAGTTGAATCTTGACTAGTGATTCATTCAACCATGTTCATCACCATGGGGTTAAGTAGTTCTGTTTATTAAGAAAAATGACGGATAAATGTGGCTCAAAAATAATTATCAGTAGACTAACAAGATCATTATAAATAAGGTATCCCCTGCCCCATATTGATGAATTTTTTGATCAAATATACAGAGATAAATAGTTGTACAATATTGATAAATATTATAGATATAATTAATTAAGGGTAAATAAATAGGATATACAGAATACAATATTCTATTAAAGTTATTTACATAATAAATTTATTTTGATTCTGTTCGTTCTTATGAATTAACTATCCATCTTCATGGAATTAGTGGATATAACTTTTAGAGATTACATTGATCATTTTGTGGAAATATTTATATACAATATTCATTTAAATTCAATGTTCAAGGAAGAGCACGAATATCAAATGAGATATGCAATAAACAACATAAGGAAGTAGAATCCTTATGAAACATTTACCATGTGTGAATTTTAGAATTGAAAACATTCAATCTTGGGTCATATAATCTCTTGTGGGGTAATATATGTAGAACATTAAATGATAAAAGAAATTGATAAATGGACTTGACCATCCACAAAAAATGAGATCCATTGTTTTCCTGATTTGGTTGGAAATTATTATCTTATTGAGGAAAATTCATTCATATAAATCATATAAAATCACCATGTTTACATGAAATGGAGACAAGACAATTTGACTTGATGGATGTGATGAATGTTTTAAGGAATATAAGAGAAGGTTAGTCAACTAACATGTACTTACAATGCCAAGCTATCTATAAGGGCTTGTAATCTATAGTGTTGCATCAAATAATGGACTGGGATGTGTCCTCATGAATAATAATATGGTTATTGATTGTTCCTCACATTGATCGTTGGTTCATGATCAAATTTACTCAACTCAAGATTTTTAGTTAGGTATTATAATTATTTTATTAAATATATATAGGTTATGTAGATAATTTTATAGAATATATACTATAAAAAAATTATTAAAGTATGGTTTCATATAAAAAAGTCTTGAATATGTTCTAGAGAGAATGTTCGAAGAAAATTTATCATTATAAATGCCCAATATATTATTTCCTCAAGAAATAAAACACGGTGGAAAATGAACTAAGTCGAAAAGAGCATGACAACTTATCTAATGTTTGTAATATGAATGATTTGATATTTCCACCCTAGAGAATGATTAATTTTGAAAAACATATGTATGGGGAGAAATATTATCTTCATTAAATGTGTTATCAACCATTTATCCATGTAATGATTAATGATTAAAAAAGGATGAAATAAATATATAAAAGAAGGTGACAACTGTTCTTGAATTAGAACAAGATTTTCTATAACGACCCATACTTTACGTACATTTTTATTACTTCATAATTGAAGCATACTTATTATGAAATATAACAAAACCATGAAAAGACCATACAGGTATAGAGTCTCTAGAAACTGGGAAACATAAACAACTAGTTCATAAATCATCTACGTTTTCTCCCATTTATTTCATCACATCTAGAGTCGCTTTTGGGAATATACTACTTAATACTGTTCTTCCTGACATGGGGAAAAGAAATCATACAAAAGGGTGATCTTAAATGCTCAGTAAGGGTAAAAAAAGAAATATCAATCATATCATATTCATAAGAACATAACATTTTGAATTTCTCAACCTTCAAAAGAGATCATAATATCATAACACGGGATAAATCATAGTGGTGAAATGTAATCCCAATAATCATAACATAATACATGATACATTGTGTAATACACACATAATCATATAAAATCATTTCTTATTAGTCAAGAATCATTTCAAACACTATCTTAGCAGACAAAGTCCACTTCTGAACTGAGTTCACTCCTCGTTCTAGTCGTGTATCACTGAATCGGTTTAACTTTCTGTTCCAGCCATGTCTATCTCATGAGATATAAATCTTTAACCAATTAATTGGATGGAGATATAGGTCCCGCCCATATCATAATGAAACAATTCTTTTGTGTGCCACAAAATCATAAATCATACATCATTGTATAACCCATGTAATAAAAATGGGATTCTTAAACATCGTGCCATCATAACATAATCCACATATGAAAAAATGACTTCATACAAATAATTCCATCATAACGTAATCAAATAAATGGAAAAATATGGACAGAAATAGAATTCTATATTATCTTAGATGGAAAATAATTTTGATTAAATGCTTGAACTGCATTCTTGAGAAAAATATCCTTTCTACTTCAAAAAAACATTTTCCTTTCATAAAATGACATATAATATAAAACTAAAAGAAGTTGATTAAAAATATACTTGAAAAAATGTAAAGGAAGATTCATGGAAGTAATTTTCTAAAAATCCATTCATTCCGTATAAGTTAAAAAAACATTCTTCTCGTACTTTGGTCGGAAAAGTAAAAAAGTACCTCATTCCAAAAACAACAAAAGATTCCATTCTTATCTATTACTAAAAACTCAACCATAGGTAAAATTGGATTTAAAAAATTTTAGGAGTATAGAAACAATATTACATATTGAGTAAACATATATGTGGATGATAAATATTCCACAGTAAATTCGGAAGTATAAACAATCTCAGATAAAAATGAGATTGCGAGATTTTCCCTTACTTTAGATCTGATAAGATTTATACG
Source organism: Viscum album (assembly GCA_963277665.1). NCBI lineage: Eukaryota > Viridiplantae > Streptophyta > Magnoliopsida > Santalales > Viscaceae > Viscum > Viscum album. The sequence goes on from OY728150.1 coordinate 1,541,251,695, forward strand.
TGTCCGAACCTCCTATATAATGATTTAAATAATGTTATTGACTTATTCTAGAATCATAAAAATTGTTATGATATCATATATGTTCATATTCTTAGCTTCTTATCAGTAGTATTTCATTGCTACTTGTTATTCGGGCGTTCATTACTTTTTGTTCTTATGCTTGTTTTGTGGAATAAATTGTTATTCATATTTTTTGTTATAGATTCCTATATGAAATTATGGTATTATTGTAATATATATCATATTTATTCATTCAATTAATTTATATAATCATTATTCAATGAAGATCATGTAGAATGGGTCACATCACATCATGGAGACGGTCGGTCGTACGTACGCACGATTGATGATATCGTTCCCATAATTATATGAATGGAATTGGAGTTGATGACATAATATTTCAGAATAAGTATCATGTTATAATAATCATATATCATTATTCTTTACACCATTATACCCATACAAGAATGGTGGTGGTGGAAAATAGATTACACCACGGCGTGGAGACGGTATTCCGTACGTACGCACGCGCGATGATTTCATTTTCTATAGGATGGATAGAAGGTAAAATATGGTTGTTTCATATTTATAATAACATATCATTATGTTAGTGATACTTATGTTATTAATTTATGATTAAACAAATAAAGAATAAAAAGAAGAAGAAGAAAAAATTTGGAAAGAATCGGTAAAATATATTACCTCTTCTTTGATGCGCCTCTTCTTAACCTCCTCTTAGGGCACTAAAGATGATCTTTGGAGGATACCAGGACCTTTATATGTTTCTATGGAAGTGAAGAAGAGAAATTTTTAGGGGTTGGCCGAGCTAGAAGGCTCAATGTAGTGTACAGAAGAGAGGGAGGAGGTTCCCTTTTATAAGGGAGGAGAGGGGAACCTTTGGAATACTCAAACATATTAATTTATAATAAATCAAAACCCACTTAAAAACATCCAAAAATGAATCATATTAGAATATTAGATGATATAGGGTTGTAATCTCATCAACCAATAAAATTTAGACAAGTTGGTAATTTATTTTAAACATTATCAACTTCATTTGTCCATATTTAATCTATTTAATTTTATTTGTTGTAATAAACTTTTTGACATTAAATTTCAATAAATAATTACTTATGTATTGTGAATTTTCTATAATTGGATAAAATATGACATTTTGGACCATATAAATTTGAATTTATAATTTTTAAATATTGTTTGTGATTTTTAAATCATTTTATAATATGTTATTTTTATAAAATAACAATACTATCAATTTTGACAATATTCATTTATTTGAATTTAAATAAAATCTAGACAGTAGATGTGTTGGAAATAAAAGATTTAATAGCTTCCTAACATGTCATAGAAATATAAAAAATTCATTTATAATATTTAATAGTTCATATATTATTTATTTTAATATTTGTAAAACCATTTATTTGATATTTCAATCCACAAAATAATTTCAACATCACTATTGTGTCACCTATAATGATAATTATTTAATCCCTAAAAATTATGAATAAAATCTAATGATGTAGATAATTTTATTATATTTAAGGAGAATATTCATTTGTTATGAATTATTAAGTTTGTCACTAAATTAAAATTATTATACTTATAAGATTTAAGAAAGTGGTGTGTTGTCACTTTCTTTGGTTTTAATAACAATTAAATTATTTTCATTGAAAAAAGTCCATTAAATGAATCTAATCCGACCCTTAGGTGATATGGGTCGACTTTTAGTCATCCAATAGGATTTTGGCAGGTGTTATAGTAATTTTATAATCTTATTTTTTTCCTTAATTACCCGATTTACCTTTAACTGTATTAAATAAAAATTACCGTAGTTACTATTCATAATGTCAAAAAAATAAAAGTAACCTATTAAAATAATTTGGACCCACTGAATCCAAATATGGAATCCATTTTTCAAAATTCAAAACACATAAGTTGCAGCAATTAATTTATAATTAATCCCATTGTTAAGAAAACGAGTTTTAAAAGTTAAAACATTGTCAAAGATTGAAATGATTTTACCTATGATTTCAATGTAAAATCAATGATAATGACATACATTACATTAAATGGTAAAAATATATTCTATTTATACTTTAAAACCATTCAATATTATAATTTAACCATATAAATTATTACAATGATAAAATTTGTTTTTAATTAAAAAATAGTGTGTTTTTACTATTCATTAAAATATAAAAGTTATCAGAATAATATGAAAAATTTATCCAAGTAAATTTTTATATCATGATTCCAAAAAAGAGTTTTATTTTGTCAAATTTAACTTATAAACTAGTCAAATATTATATTTAAAATGGGTGTGCCATCAAAAGGAGGTAAAACTGCATTTTTTTAAAAATACTTCTTTTATCTGAAAAACTGATTTTGTTTTCATACCTCATTCTAGAAAATGTGTATGATGAATTATAATGTTATAAAATTGAAAATTTAGTTAATACTATTCATAACGGCTATTTTATAATATTATAATAATATATCATTTTTTGGTGAAACTCGGTATTGCGTAATACACATGCTATCGAGGAAGGTCGTGATTGCGTGTAATGCCAGCCAAGCTAGTGTTTTGTGCAGTGAAATATTACTTTGCGTATAACATAAGATATTAAAAAAATATTCCTCATAAACTCTTATGGTGTTACATTCTACCCCCCTTAAAATGAATTTCTCCCTTGAAATTCATCACTTCGTAACAAATAGATGAGGATACCTCTGTCTCATCATTTCATCAAGATCCCATGTAGCTTCTTCTAATTGGTGGTTCCTCCGTAAAACATTCCCCAAGCGAGTGGTCTTGTTTCGTAGAACTTTTTCTCTACGATCCAGAATCTCTATCGGTTGTTCTACATAAGAAATATCTTTCTCCAGCAGAATAACTTCTGAGCTTAGTACATGTGAAGGATCGGGTATGTACTTTCTCAGGAGAGATACAAGGAACACATCATGAACATGAGAGAGATTCGGTGGAAGCGACAATCAGTAAGCTACCTTCCCAACACGATCTAGTATTTCGAAAGGACCCATATACCTTGGGCTCAACTTTACCTTCTTCCCAAATCTCATTTCTCTCTTCCAGGGAGATATTCATAAGAACACTTTATCACCCACTTCAAACTCTAGGTCTTTTCTTCGGTTGTCGGTATAAATTTTCTGTCGACTCTGAGCTGCTCTTATGTGTTGTTGAATAGATCGGACCTTTTCTGCCATATCATCATGAAGATTAGGTCCTAATAGCTTTCATTCCCCAACTTCATCCCAGCAAGTTCGAGATCTTCCTTTATTTCCATAGAGAGATTCATAAGGAGTCATATGAATACTAGAGTGAAAGCTATTATTATAAGAATATTCCACAAAAGTAAGGTGTTGATCCCCACCACCTTTTAAATCCATTGAGAAGGTTTTCAGCATTTCTTCTAGAGTTTGAATTGTCCTCTCAATTTGACCGTATGTCTGAGGATGATAAGCAGTGCTGAAACTCAATTCTGAATCTAGAGTATGCTGAAGACTTTTCCAAAACATCAATGTAATACTCGGATCCCAGTCAGATATAATGGAATGTGGTACTCCATGCAATCATACAAATTCCTTTACATATATCCTGGCAAGCTGATCCAGAGAGAAATATTCTCTAATAGCAATGAAGGGTGACGACTTCGTAAGACGATCAACTATGACCTAGATAGCATTATTGCCTTTGGTTGTTTTTGGATTTCCGGTGACAAAGTCCATAGTGATGTTTTCTCATTTCCATTCGGGTATGGGTAATGGTTGTAACATCTCCATAGACTTCTGTCTCTCAGCTTTAACTTTTTGACAAACCAAGCACTGAAAGACATATTTAGCAACATCTCTTCTCATTCCATCCCACCAGAAGTACACTTTCAGGTACTTATACATCTTTGTGCTTCCATGATGAATAAGAAATGAAGAACTATGAGCCTCATCCAGCAGCTCCTTCTTTAATTCTGGGATGGGAGGAACAGAAACCCGATTCCGGAACCTTATTATTTCATCACAATCAATGTGGAATTCTGGAACATTTATCAATTTCTTTTGTAACTCTACATCTTCGTTCTGTGCCTCTTTAATATTCACATGAATAGATTGTTTAACATTCATTTCAAAAAGATAATATTTTCCTCTTCCATTATAATTCCAAGACCCATCCTTTGTAAATCCATAAATATTGGATCTTTTGAGATCCTCATCATGGATAAGCTAGCATGGACTTGTCGACATAATGCATATGCCACCTTGTTCACTTTCCTAGGGTGGTAATGAATTGAGCAGTCATAATCTTTAATCAGCTCCAACCATCTTCTTTGGCACATATTCAGATCCTTTTGTGTGAAAATATACTTCAAACATTTATGATTATTATAAATATCACACCATTCACCATAAAGATAATGCCTCCAAATATTTAATGCAAATATTATCGTAGCTCACTCCAAATCATGAGTTGGGTGATATTTCTCATGGATTTTCAACTTTCATGGGGCATAAACTATCACCATATCATTTTTCATGAGAACACACCACAATCTCTTCTTGGATGCATCACTATAGATCTCAAACCTTTCTCTACTACAAGGAAGTGTGAGCACATGTTCACTGAATAACCCTCTTTTCAACTCCTTGAAATTCCCTTCACACTCCTCCGTCCACATGAACATAACTCCTTATTGAGTCAACCTGGTGAGTGGATTAGATTACATTGAAAAATCTTTCACAAAATGACGATAATATTCACCCAGACCAAAAAAAATATCGGATCTCAGTTACTGTTGTTGGTCTCGACCATCTTTCGATAACCTGTTTTTTTTCTAGATCCACAAATATCCCCTCTTTTGAGATTATGTGACCCAAAAATGAATCTTTTTGAAGAAAAAATTCACACTTGGTAAATTTGGCATAATGCTTCTCCTTTCTCAGGGTCATCAATACAATTCTCAAGTGATCTTCATGTTCTTCCTTTATCTTTTAAAAGACAATAATTTCTTCTATAAAGACTACCAAAAATTGATCAAGATAGTCTCTAAAGACTCTATTCATCAAATCCATGAAGATAGTAGAGGAATTAGTAAGACTAAATGGAATCACTATAAATTCATAGTGTCCATACCTTGTATGGAATGTTGTCTTTGGTATATCCTACATTTTGACCATTAATTGATAATACCCTGAATGAAGATCAATCATTGAAAAGTATTAAGCTCTGCGTAGTTGATCAAATAAGTCATCAATGTGCGGGAGAGGATATTTTTTATTGATAGTGATCTTGTTAAGTTCTCTATAATCAATGTAGAGTCGCATTGATCCATATTTCTTCTTAAAAAACAGAACAGGTTCTCCCCCAGGTGACTCACAAGGGCATATGAATCCATTATCAAGATTCTCATGGAGTTGATTCTTCAATTCCTGCAACTCAATTGGGGCCATTCTATAAGGTGTCTTTGAAATAGGCATAGCACCTGGTATGAGATCTATTGAAAACTCAACTTCACAATTTGGTGGAAGACCCAGAAATTCCTCTGGAAAGACATCATCAAAATCCCGTAAAATGGGAATATTCTTAATTGTGAGTTTCTTGCCAACCATTTGAGATAAATAACCTTCATTTATTGGAATCAAGACCCATAATATAGAATAAATTTCCACTAGAAGGTTATATTCATCCTTGCATTGATATATGATAATAGATTGATCAGGAAAATTAAATGTGATTTCCCTTCTTTGGAAATTGATATGAGCTCCGTATAAAGAAATCCAATCCATGCCAAGAATCACATAAAATTCCACTATTGGAAGGATCACAATATTTTCAGGAATCACATTCCCACATACTTCAATCGGAGAAGAATTTTAAACTTTTTATGTGACTGTTGTGCCATTAGGGGTTGTCACGGCTAACTCAACATCTAATTGTTGAGGTAATACGGAGATACCATTATAAAATTCTTCTGAAATAAAATAGTGGGTGGATCTAGAATCAAATAAAACATTTTCTACTTTAGAATTGATGGTAAGTTTACCTTTCACCACTTCATTATTGTACTCCACATCACCGATAGTAATTGCATATTACTTTCCTTTGTATTTGGCCTCAATATTTTGTTGACAGCGATCATCATCAACAATCCATGGATTTGGGCATCGATTGGCATAATTCCCCATCTCCATGCACTTGAAACATTGAAGCGTTGGAGGTGCATTCTGGGTATCCCTTTCTTTGTTCGCACCATTAGACATCTTCTTCGTATTATTTCGACATTCAACAGCCTGATGACCATATTTTCCACACTTAAAACATTTACTTGTCCCTTTTAGTCAATTCCCTCCAGGTTTCTTTACACAATTTGAGCATAAGGGAAACCTCATCTTTTTTTCAGTGTGGTCTTTAGATTTTCCTTTGAATTCCATTTTCCTCTTCTTATCAAACCCATATAACCGATGGTTCACTCCAATCTCCATCTCAACCTTGAGAGCACATTCAACAATTTCCTCATAGCTATTGATGTCCCTTATGGCTAATGCCCTTCAAAGACAAGGTTTTAAGCCATTAAATAATCAATCGATTTTACTCCCAAGTTGAATAATAATTCCGGAAGCATACCTTGAAAGTATTGTAAAATTTTCTTCATAGGTACTAGTAGATTTATCATCATTTTGCGTCAGTTCAAGAAACTCCTTCTCCATCTTTGTTCGAAGAATACGAGGGAAGTACCTATTGAAAAATAAGTTCTTGAACTCGTCCCATTACATGGACTAAATTTCACCTCTTTGACACGTATTCTGGATAATATTCAACCATTGATCAACATCACCTTCCAAATGATACACTGCTAAGATGAATTTTTCATGTTCAAAAAAATGTAGAACTGAAAATATCTTTTCAGTGGTACTGATCTATTGTTCAGCCACTAATGGATCAGAAGACCCGCTGAATGAAGTTGGACGCAGCCTCATGAAGGATTCAACAGAATGTTGCTCCTTCCTTTGCTCGAATGGAAGTCCTACATGATTCATAGCTTTAGAAAGTTGTGTGAGCATGGCTACAAGATTTTTCATTCTATCTCCCATAAAGTTTGGTTGCTCAGGGGGACAATCATTGCATTTCCCATCGCATTCCGCATTAACACAGTTCCTTCGGGTTCTATCCATTGACTAAAACCAAGAAGAATAGTGCGAGAAACACTAATTATAACAGGAATACAACATAATCAGTTATAAAATTTCACACATTAGGTCTTATCATAGGTTATTCAAGGTCATTTATAAAACACTAGTATTGTGTTCTATGACTAGACATATCCTTAGAGTTCTTTCTATGGCTTTCACATCCTAGTTCTCAAAGGTTGACTATACCTTTCCTCTGATACAAATTATAATGACCGATACATTACAGACATTGTTATTACATCATAATTTAAGCATACTTATTACAACATATTACAAAACCATGAATGTACCGTATATGTATAGTGTCTTTATAAACTGGGAAACATAAACAACTTGTTCATAAATCATCTACATTATCTCCCATTTATTTCATCATATCTAGAGTCCCTTGTTGGAATATCCTACTTAATACCCTTATTCCTGACCTAGGGAAAAGAAAACATACAAAAGGGCGAGATCAAATGCTTAGTAAGGGTAAAAAAAAAGAAATATCAATCATATCATATTCATAAGAACGTAACATTTTGAATATCATAACCTGCACAAGAGATCATAATATCATAACATGGGATAAATCATAGTGGTGAAATGTAATCCCAATAATCATATAATAAAACATGAAACATTGTGGCATACACACATAATTATATAAAATCATTTCTTATTAGTCAAGACTCATTTCCAAAACTATCTTAGTGGAAAAAGTCCATTTCTGAACTGAGTTCACTCTTCAATCCAATTCTATATCACTGAACTGGTTTAACTTTCCATTCCAGCCATGTCTATCTCATGAGATATAAAACGTTACCCAATGAATTAGAGGGAGATATAGGTCCCACCCATCTTATAATGAAACCATTCTTATGTGTGCCACAAAATCATAAATCATACATCATAGCATAACCCATGTAAAAAAATGGGATTCTTAAATATCGTGCCCTCATAACATAATACATATAAGATAAAAGGACTTCATAAAAATAATTTCATCATAAAATAATCAAATCAATGTAAAAATAGGTATTTAAACCGAACCTTATATTATCTTCTATGGAAAATAATTTTGATAAAACGCTTTAACTCCATTCTTAAGGAAAATATCCTTTCTACTTCAAAATTTTTTTTTTTCATTTTTTAAAATGTCATATAATATTAAAGTAAAAGAAGTTGATTAAAAATAAACATGAAATCTTGTAAAGGAATCTTCATGGAAATAATGTTCTAAAAATTCATTCATTCCGTATTAGTTAAAACACATTTTTCTCATACTTTGGCCTAAAAAGTCAAAAGGTACCTCGTTCTAAAAATGACAAAAGATTTCTTTCAAATTTTTACTAAAAACTCACCAAAACGTAAAATTGGATTTAAAAAATTATGAGAGGATAGAAATAATTTTACATATTTAGGAAACATGGATGTGGATGATAAATATTCAACAGTAAATTCGGATGTATAAACAATCTCGGATAAAAATGAGATTGCGAGATTTTCCCTTACCTTAGGTCTGATAAGATTTGTACGTGTCCGAACCTCCTGTATAATGATTTAAAAAATGTTATTGGCTTATTATAGATTCATACACATTTTTATGATATCATATATAGTCATATTCAAAGCTTCTTATTAGTAATATTTCATTGCTACTTGTTATTCGGGTGTTCATTGCTTTCTGTTCTTATGCTTGTTTTGTTGAATAAATTCTTATTCTTCTTTTTATGTTATATATTCCTATTTAACATAATTGTATTAGTGTAATATATATCATATTTATTCATTCAATTAATTTATATAATCTTTATTCAATGAAGATAATGTAGAACGAGTCGCATCACATCGTGGAGACGGTAGGTCGTACGTACGGACGAGTGATGATATCGTTCCCATAATTATATGTATGGAATTGGAGTTGATGCCATAATATTTCATAATCAGTACCATGTTATAATAATAATCATATATAGTCATTCCTTACACCATTATACCCATCCAAGCATGGTGGTGGTGGAAAATAGATTACACCACGGCGTGGAGACGGTATTCCGAACATACGCATGCGCGGTGATTTCATTTTCCGTAGGATGGATAGAAGGTAAAATATGTGTGTTTCATATTTATAATAACATATTACTATGTGAGTGATACTGATATTATTAATTTATGATGAAAAATATAAAGAAGAAGAAGTATAATAATAAATAAATTGGAAAGAATCTGTAAAGTATATTACCTCTTCTTTGAGGCACCTCTTCTTAACCTCCTCTTAGGGCACCAAAGATGGTCTTTAAAGAAGACCAGGACTTCTAGGATGTTTCTAGGGAAGTGAAAAGGATAAATTTTCAGGGTTTGGCCGAGATGGAAGGCTCAAAGTTGTGTAAATAGGAGAGAGAGGATGTGCCCTTTTATAAGGGAAGAGAGGGGCACCTTCGGAAATATCAAAAATATTATTTTATAATAAATCAAACCCAACCTAAAGATATTAAAATATGACTTATATTCAAATATTTTATGACATATGGTTGTAATATAATCACCCAATAAAATTTATACAAGTTGTAAATTTATTTTAAACATTATCAACTTGATTTATCCATATTTAATCTATTTAATTTTATTTGTGGTAATAAGATTCTAAATTTTAAATTGTTATAAATAATTACATATGTATTTTTAATTGTCCATAATTGGATAAATTATGACATTTTAGACCATATAAATTTTAATTTATAATTTTTAAATATTTTTGTGATTTTTAAACTATTTTGTAATATGTTATTTTTATAAAATAACAATAGTGTCAATTATGAATCTATTCATTTATTTGAATTTAAATGAAATCCCGACATAAGATATGTTCTAAATAAAATCGTTAATAGCTTCCTAACATGTCATATTAATCTATAAAATTCATGTATCATACTAAATAATTAATATAATATTTATTTTAATATTTTTAAAACCATTTATTTGATATTTCAATCCATAAAATAATTTCAACATCACTATTGTGTCACCTTTAATAGCAATTATTTAATCACTAAAAATTCTAAATAAATTCACATGATGTAGATAATTTATTATATTTTTTGAGACTATTCATTTTCGAAGATTCATTATGTTTATCACTAAATTAAAATTATTTTACTTATAGGATTTACTAAAGTGACATGTTGTCACCTTCTTTGGTTTTAATAATAATTAAATTATTTTCGTTGAAATAAGTCCATTAAATGAATCTAATCCATCCCTTAGGTGATATGGGTCGATGTTTAGTCATTAAATATTATTTTTTTTGGTGGTAGGATAATTCTATATTCTTATGTTTACCCTTAATTACCCGATTTACCTTTAATTGTAGTAAAAAAAAATTACCGTAGTTACTATTCATAATGTCAAAAAAATAAAAGTAACCTATTAACATAATTCGGACCCACTGAATCCAAATATGGAATCCATTTTTCAAAATTAAAAACACAAAAGTTGTGGTAATTAATTTAAAATTAATCTTGTGGTTAAGAAAACGATTTTTAAAAGTTAAAACATTGTCAAAGATTAAAATGATTTTACCTATGATTTCAATGTAAAATAAATGATAATGACAAAAATTATATTAAATGGTAAAAATATATTATATTTATACTTTAAAACCATACAATATTATAATTTAACTATATATATTATTACAATTAAAATATTTTTTTAATTAAAATACAGCGTGTTTTTACTATTCATTAAAATATGAAAGTTATCAGAATAATATGAAAATTTTATCCAAAGTAAATTTTTATATCCTAATTCCAAAAAGGAGTTCTATTTTGTCAAATTGAACTTATAAAAATGTCGAAAATTATATTTAAAATGGGTGCGCCATCAAAAGGTGGTAAAACTGCATTTTTTGAAAAATACTTCCTTTATTCGAAAAACTGATTTTGTTTTCATACCTCATTCTAGAAAAAGTGTAAGATGAATTACAATGTTATAAAATAGAAAATTCATTTAATACTATTCATAAAGGCTAGTTTATAATATTATAATAATATATCATTGTCTGGTGAAACTCGGTATTGCGTATTGCACACGCTATCGGGGAAGGTTGCGATTGCGTGTAATGCAAGCCAAGCTAGTGTTTTGTGCAGTGAAAGATTCCTTTGAGTATAACATAAGATATTAAAAAATAAAAAATAAATCTCATAAAATCTCAGGTTGTTACATTGTCAATGAATAATAATGTTTGGGAGACATGCATATTTCATTTCACTATCATATTTGATGAAGGTTATGATGGGTGAAAATCATAGTTAATCATTCTCGATAAATCATATATGCATGAATATGTATAAATATTTGAAATCGAATTTTTGGTGGGGATGAATTAAGGGTGATACCTGAGTATTTTTTTCTCTAAAATTCATATATAATGATGTTAATTATGGGAGAAACAAGTTGAATGGGTTGTTACAACCAATACCAATAATGTAATGACCTAGAATTTCTGTGGAAATTTTTTTCATAAATACATTGGAATTTTACGAGTTTGCCAAAACCAGAGGAGTGTGATTCTAAGGCCTGGTGTGACCGAAATCAATTTTGGATGTTTTGTTCGGTTACGTTCAGTAAACATATGAGCGGGTTTTTATATATTTTGAGCTGTTGCTCAGAATTGAAATCTGAGGGCACCGTTGAACTCATAGTGCCAGTATTCTCTTAAGAAGGCTATCACCTCGACAACAGATTGTCGGGAATGAATGTTAGTTTTTTGGTTTTACATGGGAATAATAAAATAAAATTAAGTGCTTGTCTTAATTTATTTTTATTTGGTTAAAACCACCAAGAAGAGGTTGGAGGTGGGGGACACCACACCTTAACCTATAATGAGAGGTTATGGTGGTGGGGACCACCCGAGGTCTAAACACCTCTTCTTAATTAATTTTTTGGGGACCACCCGTGGTTAAAACCTCTTGGACCCCCATTAAGTGGGGGAGAAACCCCCTTGAACTCCCCACTTATGGTGCCAACCCTCTCAATTAATTAATTGAACACATTCAATTATATAATTTAAACCATTTAATTTTATTCCAACAATTTAATAAGATCTCACAAACAATTGTTTTGTTATCATTTGTCATTTTGGTTTAACTTGGGAGGAAAATAACTCTCAAACGAAGAACACTTCTTCGGCCAACGAAGAACAATCTTCAACCAGCGCAAGGGGGAAGCGCTGCCCTTGAAGAACGCCGATGACATTGTCCTAGAATTCTTCATATTTTTTCCTGACATCAAAAAATTGATGTCCGCATTTCCGTGCCATCCTAAACGAACAATGATCCCGAGGTAGGGGATTTATGTTTGAATTTGTTATCGTTCATCATCGTTCAAATCCTGGTTTACGTTTTCCAAATTGATATCAACATACTGCGGAGGGCGTGGGCCAAATGAACATGGTCCGACCCTCCCCCTATATTTTTCCTTTCTTGTTGAAAATGGTGGGGGTGCAATAGCGGCCGAAATAGGGCCGAACGAGAAGGAAGCCGATGGTGTAGGGTCGTCGGAAGGGCGCCACGATGTCGCGCCGCACGGAATAGTATGTCGCAGCGGTGCACACAGGCTGCCGCCAAGCTGCCGGAGGGGTGCGACACCAATTCGCCACACAGAGGAAGAAGTTGCAGCCCCGTGGCCAAGGCTGTGGAGTATAAGCGGCCTTTTAGGCCGGCCACCGACAGAGCATACCGGCTGGTTTCTCGGCTAGCCGAATGAGGGGGTACCCTCTTGGGTTCCGTGGGATACCGAACCGTCGCCAGGCACCGGTTCTGTTCGGGAGATAGGGTGGTCACACCCCCCCCTCATACACGGCTAGGGAGGGCCCCACATGGTAACACCAAGGCCATGCGGGCCACCAGCCCACCCCACGCGGGCCGCCAGCTGGGCCACACAGGTCGTGGTACCCGCGGGTCGGGCCGCCGATGTGTGCTGAACTAGTTCTAGCGGGTCGAGCCGGTTCCGGAGGGCCAGGTCAGACCCAAATACCAAGCCGGACCCTGGTCCCCATCCAAGCCAGGTTGGGTCAACCTGAACCCGGGCAGCCAAGGACAGGTCGGGCCAGGTCCGTCCGACTTGCCGAGCCCATCCCAGACCCATTTGACCCGAGTTCACCTTTTCACCCATAACATGGGCTACATGTGTCCGATTGACAAACCATCTGTGGCGATGAAAAGCTTAGAGTGAGTCGCTTCTTCTGGAATACACCACTTGAGGTTTGGACACAGTTGGGGTTTGGTCGGGTTGGATTGAATCTAAATCCAACTGGGCCCTCAGAACAGAAATGTCAATAACTCTTAGATCGGGCATCTGATTGACACACCATCTATCACGTTGTGTTCCTTGTGACGAGACAAAACTTCGGGATACATTAACATGAGAGGATTTTTCAGTTGATATATTGACACTTAGCTTGAGAAGCAGACCCTCCTGGAATCAAGCATACTAGTAGAAATGGTGAGGTTGGCTATGCCCTGATGACTGTTCCTTTATCATGTGTTGGTCCAACAGACTTCTGTTCCAAGATCATGCATGGGTCTGACAGAATAGATGGTCCTGAATCTTGTGTTTGTCTGACAGCTCTGACTATTTTCCTTGAATCCTATGTGAGTATGACACTTCTAACCACTGGTCCTGGATCCTTTGTGGGTCCGATGGCTTAGATGATTCAATGGCTACATCTCATCATCTCTATCTCTTTAAAAAAGTTGTGTACCTATGTGAACTAATTCAGTGACTTCTATGTTTTCCTCAGGATTTTGAAGGGTTACTTAATAACTTGGGTATATGTGTGGGAAAATACCTAAGTAATGTCTATCCATTGATTTCATACTCATTTGTTTATCCTTGGTGGATTTTGATAGACATTGAGGGTACCAGGGTCCATACTGTGTATCATTATACTCACCCTTGCATGGGCTATGCCCACACCTTGTTGTGTTGGATGCAGATGAAAGACATCGCTGACTAAGGCTGAGTAGTAGGACTGGACGGTACCCAGAGGTGTACCTTACGATGAGTTGGTACACAGAGGAGACTGGCAGAAATGGAGTGCTGAGGAGGCCATCTCTACCTTCCTTTCAGGTAGGAACTTTGGAGGACGAACCAGTAGCTATTTTCATTTTTCAGTTGTACTTTTTTTTCAGTTGTACTCACACTTTCCAATTGGGATTGAATTTCTAGATCCTTTTACCTTTTCGTCACTCTTTGTATACAGTTTTACAAATTGTTTTGCTTTCATCTCGTACTATATTTTGTGTGGTTACATATTATAAAGGCAATGCCTTCCCAGTTTTAGGTATTTACGCCTTTGTTGATAGTCTCCAGCCCCTGGCCTATGGAAGGTGCGCTTGGGGTAGTCACAACACAGGCCTCGGGGGAAAGGTTGATAAAACACTATTTTATTGAATATTTTATTGATAATAAATGATATAATTTCCTCACATTGTGTTAAATATGTTTATTTATAAAATATTTGGGATTAGATCATTCATTTGAATATTTGATGAAAATTCCAGTTTTACCCTTTATAGTTCACTGTAGTATTTCGAATATACATATATTTATATTTATTATTTGAAATTGAAATTTTGTAACCGTGTTCCTAACGTAATTATCTACAACTTTTATTCATGACACTAGAGCTAAATAGTTCATTTGGTTGTTGAAATTGGGCCATAAAGTCAAAGTTGGGCTGGGCTCGCCAGACTGGAAAGGCTTCTGTATTTCGGCCATAACTCCTTCCTATGGGCCTTTATTGAGCCCAAATTTGGAGAGGAGATATAAGACACATATACGCACATTTGATCCTTTTGGAAGGCCGGAAAATTCACGCGTTTTTGTGGTCAAATTGGCGGTGCATGTTGGCATAAAATATTTGGCCGAATTTCCACATTCACACTTGAAACCACTTGTAACCTCTCCTCCCCTAACCTCTATAAATTGGAGTTTTTTCTCATTTGGAGGGGTTGGGACGTGCATTGGGAAGTTGAGGGCAGAGTAGAAGTGGATCCACTCCAATTCGCCAACCATTTCAATAAGGGTAGCTCTTGAAGCAAGGATCCCTTCGACGAAGCCTTCTTCTTCTCCTTCATGTTGTAATGATTTTGTTTATGTAATAAAATTATTTGTTATTATTTTATTTCTTCTCTTTTCTTCTGTTTCATTTAAATTTATTCTTCTCTTAATCTTCCTAATTGGGCTGGAATTCTTGAGTAGAAGTGTTATTGGGTTATACCCATTTTAAACCTTTGCACATGCAAAACGCTTCTACGATGATTACGCCACCCATGGAAGAGTAGTCTTTTAGCAATCGATCTATCTTCTACCCTATTCATTTAATTATTTTGAATCAATGAGCTACTGTAATTCACTTAATATTATCCATGAATTGTGTTTTTAAATTGTAAGAAACTAAGCAAGCAATTGAATAATTTACACAAAAACACGCGAGGTCGGGATTTTGTGTAAATTGTGAGAGCGCGATCTTAATCGGTAATACAAGACCACACGAGATAAATTTGTAGAGTTCAAATATAATCCCTAAACAAAATTCATACTCATTTCCAGAATGGATATGTGCCTTAATTTACCACTGACCATAAGCTAATCTTATAACATCAATCAAAGCAGGGTGCTGCGATTGCATGTTCTGAAGTTAGCCTAGGGTTAAATTCACATCATCTTCGTGGTAAAGTTAATTCTCGTAGGGTTTGGGATTTAACAAATTAAGGGATCATAATTAAGTGAATTTTAATTTAAACTATAATGATTAATAATAAAGTGAAGAGGTAGAGTTAGATCGATTACGCCTTTTAAATAGATTTCTAAAAAAACATCATCTTGTTGTGACATTTGAATCGAACTTCATTTCAAAACTAAAAACAAAAAAAATACAATCTTCTTCCAGAAAACTTCTTCTAGATTCATAAACTATAAAAAATCACCCCCATCCTTTTAAGTAGTGTTTTTATTCTCTTTTATTTTATTTCTAGAATACCTCTAAAAATTGTTTTAATTCACTTCCTCCTTTGAGAGACGACCTTGGTCAGCCACTCTGCTGCACCTAAGTACCCTAAAATCACACTAATCATTTGAGGGTGCCCACGACAGCGCTCTATCAAAGGTCATGACAAATTGGTATCAGAAGATTTGGTTCTACCGCAGATATTCATACTCTGATCATTCTTTTTTGTGAATCAACAGTGTTAAGGGTTCTGAGTGTGGTTTTCAGTTTAGGGAGTATAGTTTTGGTGTACATATCGACATATCCATACACCAGGACCTTGACTACTGATTTCTGACTCAGTGCACAAAAACACTAATTTCATGCGTGTTTTCAAAAGTTTTTCTTTATGTCAGCTCAGCCAGGTCAGCTCACCAGGTATAATATTTAACCATGGCGCACCTATTTCTTTTCAGGATGCCTCCACACAGACAGCCAACCAGGTTTTCGAGAGTTGTACGAGATGATAGCCCACTAAGCAACGAGGCCTTGGTGCATGGACCAATTATTATAGAGGCACCAGCGGTACCAGTACCTGTTGGTCCACTGATACCACCATACCTAGTAGCAGAGAGTGAATTCTACTTGAGCAAGTTCCTCGAGTTCCAGCGCCGGAGGCCACTCAAGTTCAAGGGTGAGATGGACTTGTAGGCAACTGAGGATTGGATGGAGGTTGTGGTGAGAGTTTTCCGACTGGTAGAGACACCAGTATACAGTTGAGGGACCTCCCAGGTAGTGGCAGAGGTTTAATCAAGGCAGACCGTAGAGAGTAGGTCGACAGGGGAGATCTCTAGTCCAGGAAGCTGAGGCATACAATCATGGTGCTCCGAAGATGATTCAAGGTACAATATATGTATACTCCTTTTAGATACATTTTTAATAGTCATAGGTTCCAGTTTCTATTTCTTTTCCACTGCCCTCATTCGGAGATTAGAGATTTTGACGGAGCTGTTTTCTCTATCCTTGCATCCAGAGACTTCTACAGGAGTAAACTTGACGATTACACACTGGTTTCGGCAGTGTGATATTACTATAGGAGAAGAGAATATCGGTTGGGATCTCCTCATTGCGGCGTTGAGGCCTTACGACGTCATCTAGGGTATGGACTAGTTATCTACAGTCCATTCCAGATCGATTGTATTTAGCACAAAGTGCGGTGTGTCCACACAGATGGGACCATATTCACCTTCACTGGAGAGAAGGGAGCCTTTGATGAACAAGACATACTTACTCAAAGGAGGGTGAAGCCGATCACTAATAACTTGTCCCGCCTTTCCCTATGAGTAGTTGATGGGGAGAGTCTTAGCTATCCTATAGTGGTGGAAAAATATGCGGATGTTTTCGATGATGATGTCCCAGGACTACCTCCTCGTATAGAGTTGGACATCTACATTGACTTGTAAACCGGGACAACACCAATATCTATACCAGCATATTAGATGGATCCAGATGAGCTTTGTGAGTTGCAGGTATAGCTGGAGGACATGTAGTGGAAGGGATTCAGCCGGGCTAGTGTTTCTCTCTAGGGATCCATGATTCTATTTTCCAATATGGCGTACGGGAGCTTGAGGATTTTTGTCGACTGTCGTCGCCTGAACCAGGTGACCATGAAGAACAAGTACCCACTCCCAAGGATTGATGACCTCTTTGATCAGTTGAAGGGTGCGTTGTAGTTCTTGAAGATAGATCTTAGATCAAGTTATCACCAACTCAGATTTTGAGACGAGGATGTGCAAAAGACGACCTTCAGGTGGCGGTATGGACATGACCTGTCATTGGTTATGCCCTTTGGCATAACGAATGCTCTAGCAGTGTTCATGGGACTCATGAATAGGATCTTCTAGCCTTACCTTGATCGCATTGTCATAGTCTTGATCGAAGACATTTTGATCTACTCGACTACTATGGTGGAGCATTACTCCCATTTTCAGGTAGTACTGAACACACTCCAAGGGAACCATATTTATGGTAAGCTATCGAAGTGTCAGTTCTAGATCTGAGAGGTTCCCTTTTTTGGACATGTCATCTATGAGGCTGCAGTTGCAGTAGATCCAGTGATGGTTGAAGCGGTACTTTCTTAGTATCCACCTAGGAGTGTGACAGAGGAACGATGTTTCCTGGGTTTTGTGGGATACTACTGATGTTTCGTACCAGACTTCTCCAGAGTTGTAGCACCACTATCAGCCTTGACGAAGAAAGGACAACCCATAGTGTGGTCGGAGAGATGCCATCATAGCTTCCAGGAGCTAAGGCAAATGCTTAGTAGTGCCCCCCATAATGAAGATTCTATATGAAGGAGTAGGGTATATAGTATACTACGACGCATGAGGGACCAGACTCAGGTGTGTCCTAATACCGGAGCGAGAAATGATCGCATATGGTTCTCGGTAGCTGAGACAACATTAGCAGGACAACGCTACCCCTGACCTGGAGTTAGTAGCAGTGGTCTTCGCATTGAAGATGTGGTGTCACTCTCTGATGGGAGAATGTTTTACTGTGTACTATGATAACAAGGATCTCATGTATATCTTCTATCAAAAGGACCTGAATCTGAGATAGCAGCGATGGTTAGAGTTCCTCAAGGATTATGACATTGAGATAGTCTATACACTTGGGAAGGGGAACATTGTAGCAGATGCACTCAATAAGAGATATGGTTTATAGATTCTATGAGAGGATACAGAGCATCTGGTTGCCTTACCGATATCCTTTGTGGATAGAGATGGAGAAGCCTTTCTATAGTCTCTTACAATCACTCCCCCACTTCATCAGAAATTCAGGGAGAAATAACATGGGGAAGCTGACTGCGAGTCACGAATTGCGCAGATATCCATAGTACATGTACCTGATTGATTTTCTAAAGGGGGGAGCACATCTTCCTCTTCAGAGGATGTACTATAGTACCAGTGTCACTTCCAGAGGAAGTGTTGAGGGAGTTACACAAATCCCTTTTAGCACCACATCCAAGAGTGGAAAAGATGTACCAGTACCTTCGACAACAGTAGTGGTGGCTAGGTGTTGAGAAGGCAGTAGTAGAGTTTGTCTCTCGATGTCTCACTTGACAGCAAGTGAATACGGAGTACCAGGTACCAGCAGGATTGGTTCAGCCTTTAGAGGTCTCAGAGTGGAAGTGGGATGGGATATCCATGGACTTCATGATAGGACTTCCACGTAAATCCAGGATTCACGACAAGATTTGTGTTATCATTGAACGACTCACCAAGTCGGACAACATCCTACCGAACAGAGAATAGGGTTCAGTAGATATCATGGGATTCCTCTATGTGCATATGATTGTGCAGCTACCTGGAGTACCTTCATCTATTGTCTCTGATAGTGATGCACGGTTTACTTCCTGGCTATGGAAGGGGTTGTAGGAGGCGTTCGGGACGCAGTTACGTCTGAGCACCAACATCTATCCTCAGACGGATGGCCAGACTCAGAGGACCATCCAAAATCTTGAGGACATGCTCCGTACTTGTGTCCTCGACTTTGGTTGTAGCTGGGATAATAACATACCATTGGTGGAGTTTGTCTACAACAACAATCACTCCATCATAGGGATGGCACCCATTGAGGCATTATACGAGCGACCATACAGATCACCCTTGTGCTGGATAGACCCTGGGAAGTTAGCTCTGGTGGGACCAGATTTGGTATGAGCAACCATGAAGAAGGTGCAGATCATCTAGGAGAAGATGAAGACTGCATAGTGTAGGAAGAAGTCATATGCTGAAAGGAGACAGTGTCCTCTGGAGTTCGAGGATGGAGACCAAGACTTCCTATGGGTCTCACCACGACGAGGTCTATAAAGATTTGGCCAAGGCAACAAGTTATCTCCATGATTAATCGGACCATTCCATGTCCTCAGAAGTGTAGGCGAGGTGTCTTAACTATTATCTCTTCCACCTCAGTTTCACTTGGTGCAAAACGTCTTCCACGTATATTAGCTAAGGAGATATGTGCATGAACCTTCCCACATCATCGACCATGGAGTGATGGACGTTGACGATGGGGCTATATTTACGGTGGTTCCATTGGAGATTGAGGATTGACATGAGTAGGTCCTACATGGATGGTTGGTATCTCTGATGCATTTTTGCTGTAAGCACATGAACCTCTAGGAGAGCACATGAGATTACGAGGCTTAGATGTGTGCTCAGTGCCTCCACTTGTTTAATTAGTTAGAGTTATAGATTATAGGGATGTAAAGCCCTAGGGTGGTAGAATATAATGACCCAGAATTTCTGTGGAAATTTTTTATTAAATACATGTGAATTTTATGTGTCTGCAAAAACTGACGACATGTGATTCTGAGGCTCGATGTTCCCAGAATTAATTTTTGTTGTTTTTTTCGGGTACGTTCAGTAAACATATGAGCGGGTTTGTATACATTTTTAACCAGTGCTTGGAATTGAATTTTGGGGACCATGTTGAACTCGCATCACTGTTATTCGCTTAAGAATGCTTTCACCTCGACGACAGATGGTCAGGAATGAAAGTTAGTTTTGGTGTTTTACATTTGAATAATGAAATAAATTAAGTGATTGTCATAATTTATTTTGTGTTTCTTAAAATATCCAATAGGAGGTTGGATGTGGTGGGCCACAACACCTTGACCTCCCATTAGACGTTATGTTGGTGGGGCCCACCCAAAGTCTAAACACCTATTCGTAATTAATTTGGTGGGGACCACCAGAGGTTATAACCTCTTGGACCCCCATTAAGTGGAGAGAAACCCCCTTGAACTCCCATCTTATGGTTCCAACCCTCAAAATTAATTACTTCAACACATTAAATTAGTTAATTTAAACCTTTGAATTTTATGCCAATAATTTAATAAGATGTCATAATCTATTGTTTTGTTTGTATTTGTATTTTTGTAGAGCTTGGGGGGAAATGAACTCTCCAACGAAGAACACTTCTTCCACAAATGAAGACCGATCTTCAACCGGGGCATGGGGGGCAGTAGCTTCCATGAAAAAGGCCGATGACATTGTCCTCGACTTATTCATCTTCTTTCCTAAAGTCAATGAATTGATGTACGCTTTTCTGCAACATCTTCAACGAACAATGAACCCAAGGTAGGGGATTTAAGTGTGAATTTGTTTACATACTTCAACATTCAAATCTTGGTTTATGTTTTTCTAATTGATATCACCATAACGCGGAGCGCGCGGGCCGAATGAACACGACCCGACCCTCCCCCTCCATTTTTCCTTGCTTTTTGACGATGGTGGCAGTGCAACGGCAGCCGGTGACGGGCCGACTAAGAAGGAAACCGACGGCACATGGCCACCATGTCACCGGAAGGGTGCAACGCCGTCGCGCCACATGAAATAGTTGGTCGCAGCCCTTGGTCGCGGCAGTGCACACGGGAGGCAACCATGCCGCCAAAGGGGCGCGATGGTGGAGCAGAAGCGGCCGGCTAGGCCGACAGTGGGCGCAGAAGACCAGCTGGCCTCTCAGCCAACATGATGAGGCAGGACCCTCCTTGGTCCCGTGGGATATAGAACCAGCACTAGGGACTGGTTCCATTCGGGAGATGGGGGTTGCGGCACCCCCCCCCCCCACCTCCCATTATGTGGTTAGGGCGAGACCTGTAGGGTGCCGCCAGCCACTGGCCACCCAGCTCCTATGGGCGGCCTGGCCGGGCCATGCTTACTTCCAACGCAGGCCATGCGGGCCACCATCTAGGCAATATGGGCCGCGCTGCACATGGATCGGGCCGCTACACTGGTCAGGCCGCCCAGTGTGGGTCGGGCGGCCCAGTGTGGGCCGAGCCGCAGCTGTGGGCCGAACCAGTTCTGGGGGGCCTGGCTAGTTCCGGAGGGCTGGGTCAGACCCGCAGACAAAGCCGGACCCTAGTCCGGATACGGGTCGGGTCGGGTCTAAGGGATCCCGGACGGCCCAAGAGGGGTCGGGCTGGGTCTGTCCGACTGGGCCAGACCCAACCCAGACCCGTTTAACCCGTTTTCAGCCTTTTCAACGATAAATTGGGCTATGGATGTCCGATTGAAGAACCGTCTGCGGAAATAGAATTCTTGGAGCGACACAGTTCTTTTGGCATACCACACATGTGGTTTGGAAGTTGTTGGGGTATAGTCCGGTTGGATTGAATCTAAATCCAACTGGGCCCTTCGAACGAAAATGCAAATAACTCGCAGAACCGGCATCTGAGAGACACACGGTCTGTCATGTTGTGTTTCTTTTGAAAAGACAGAACTTCGGGATACATCAACTTGAAATGACATGGAAGATGATGTATCGATTCTTAGCTTGAGGAGTAGACCCTACCAGAATCAAGCATGCTAGTGGAAACCCTGAGGATGGCTGTTGACTATTGGCTGTTCCAAGATCATGTGTTGGTACGATTGTTCTAATGACTATTCTTGGAACATGTGTTGGTCCAACAATTCTGACCTCAGTTCTAGGATCATGTGTAGGTCTGCCAGAATAGATGGTCCTCAATCATGTGTTGGTCTGACAACTCTGACTACTGTTCCTGGATCCTGTGTGGGTTTGACAGTTATAACAGCTGGTCCTAGATCTTGTGTGGGTCCGAAAACATAGATGATTCAGTGGCTACATCTAATCATCTCTATCTCTCTACAAAACTTGTATACCAATGTGAGCTTAATCAGTGACTTCTATGTTTTCCTCATGATTGAGATGGGTTACTTGATAACTTAGGTATATGTATGGGAATATACCTATGTAATGACTATCCGTTGATTTTATACTCTATGGTTTATCCTTTAAGTATTTTGTGAGACCTTGAGGATCTCAGGGTCCCTACTGAGTATCATTGTACTCACCCCTGCACGGGTTATGCCTGCACCTCATTGTGTTGGATGCAGATGACGGAAAACGATGACTGAGGAAGAGTAGTAGGACTATAGGTACTCGGAGGTGGACCTTAAGATGAGTCGGTACACCGAGGAGACTGATGGATGTAGAGTGATGAGGAGGCCATCTGTACCTACCCTTCAGGTAGGAAACCCAGAGGATGACCCATTAGCTTTTTTTATTTTTCAATTGTACTTTTGTATCTGTTGTACTTGCACTTTCAAATTGGTCTTGTATTTCAGTCCCCTTTTACTTTTTAGCACTATATGCATACAATTTTAGATAGTATTTTGCTTTCAACTCATACTATGTTGTGTGTGTTTACACTTTATAAAGGAAACGCCTTCCGAGTTTTATTGATTTACGCCTTTGGTGTTAGTCACCAACCCCTGCCCTATGGAATACAGGCAAGGTATAGTCACAACACATGCCTCGGGGGACGGTTAGTGACAAATAATATGGTGGAAATGAATAAATAACACTATGGATTTTATTTTTGGACTCGCCAAACCATCTACTGGGTATAATTTTTTATGGGTTGTATTCGATCTCCATACAAATTATGAACACCTCATTAGTTTCAGAGAAGAATTATATATATAACATATTTTTATTATATACATCAAGTAAGTTGTATGGCTTCATGGAGTATGAATTTTTATTTAATCTTATATTAATCTCAGATTAACCTCGGAATTCTAGGGAAGCCTCCAACAAGCTATGGTTATAGAGGTATGTTTAAAAACAACTTATAATCCAATGATTGATGGTCAGTATAATAGAAAAATTAAATCCTTATAAAAAATATAGATCTATTTATTTGTATTAGAAAGGTGGTTGTGATGAAGACCCCCATTTGGTGGAGTTTTCATAAAATAATAAATTTCACTATAGTATTCAGATGGATCCTTATTAAGCCCTTTATGATAGGAAGTGAAAAATTTCAACGTGATTGAATGATGTTTGATAATGAAAACTATTGGAAACCTATGTTTATTTATAAATAAAAAATAAGTTTATAGTCATTCAGAAAACACAAAATAATTGTTTATATTTGAAAAAAATTTATGTTGAAAAACATCAACATGATTTAAAATATAAGGTTGGGGAGATGGATTTTTTATAAAATTACCTTTTGAAAAAGGTTAGGATATTCGATATGAATGGTAATATAATGAATATGTATATTTATCCCCTATCATATTATTGATTGAGTAGGGAGGGTAGCTTATTAAATTGTGAATCCACATAACCACAATCAAGATACTGGTGTTTTCCACGTATAATTGAAAATAATGTCCATACTAGTTCCTTCATATGGACTAAAATCATAGGAACTAAAAATGGAGTTTGATATTTTCTATGTGGAAATCTAGATGAAATTTGGGATCAAAGGTGTAAATTTCTATAAAAAATACAACTCACTTGGATAAGCTACATTGGAGAAATCAAAAGTTTAGAGAAGCTACATGGGAAGCTGAGGATGTTTTAAATGAACGATATCTTCAATTTTTTGTATAATAGGGAAATTTTTGAAAAGATAAATTCACCTTAAGGCGGTATAACGTAACAACCTAATATGTTTTTATAAAATACATATCTTTAAATCATTTGATTTATTCAATAGCTTGTGTTTCACAAAATAATACATTTATCCAAACCATCATAAAAATATTAACATATTATGTGTCCTTTATCCCAAGGACATTGGATTGGTGGGTGTGAATAGTAATGGAAAAATTTTGAAATATATATGAAACAAATCACTTAGTTATCAAAGAATTATAATTTTAAACAATAATTATTTTAATGTAAAAGTGTTTATTTGAAAAAAATTATTTTTATGCCATGAATAAATTTTACTTATGAAAAAAATTATTATTTATTTTTCAATTATTTTAATTAAATGTATACTCTATTTACTTAATAAAAGTTATAAAAAATTTAACAAATATTTTTCGTAATGGGACCAGAATAAATAATTTTTTATGCATACAAATGTATTTCTTTTCTAAAAATTTGTTGTTGTTGGATTTTTATCACATACATAAATAATAATTTATGATTAATTTTTGTATTAAATTAAATACATTTGATAATCTATTTTTAAATATTATTTTCAAATTTGGTAATTAGGATCTATTTGTTTTGGTAACCATGAATAGAAACTGTTGTAAAAATTATAAACCTAGTAAAGGTTAAATTTGGTTAATCAAGATTAAAAATAAGTGATAATCCTATACAGTTTTATTCAAATTATTATCGGAATAATATAATTATACCCATTAAACATTTGATTATAGTTTATATTTTTCATGAATTCATTGAAATCAAGATAACTAATATATTATTTAAATTACAGAAAGTCACAATATGTTAGTCTGTTGGATTTTAATATATGTTATTTTTCTATAGAGGGAAAAAATTATTTATTAATGTATATAAGTATTTATCTTGAGCTTAATAATATTAATTTACTAATAAATATATATTTTTATTTTAAGAAATTATATAATAACATTAATTTCTTATTCAACATCGATGTAGTATTTCTATATGTATGAAAAATATAATAAATTCTTTCAAAAATATTATATGTGAAATTATATTAATTAATTAAAGGGGGAAAACTTTTAATGTTATATATGACATATTACTAATTTTTGAAATAGTTAAATTTTAATTCCACCGTTTTTTTGTTTTGTTTATTGAGAAAATAAAAAATAGTGTCGAAATAATGATAATTTATAAAATTATTATTTTATTAAATTATTTATAAATCATATAAGTCATTAAATAAGACAAGGTGGATATTATATATTATATTATTTCATAAAATCATCATTTATGGTCTCATTTTGTACTTATCATTAATATTTTAAACACTTCAAGGTTGATAAATTTAATACCACTTTTAAAATTTATTTTTTTAAAATAATATTTAATCCAAAGAATTATGTTTAAAATTAGACTAAGAAATGTCGTAATTAAATTTTTTATGTGATTAGTACACTGTAAAATATTATATTTTAATTCACTTATATTTAGAAGATTATGGAATGAGATGAAATTTATTATTAATTTTTTTGTTGATATTTTCAAATAGTACCACTCTATACAATTCTAAAAGGGTTCCTCCTCCATCACTTAATAACACCACATTGAGGATACTATATCAAAAAAAATATTAAAATTTCACTTATAAAGCTACCTAAACAAATTATTAAGGTAATTTTATTCCCAAATTACTAACATTAGAAAAATTTATTGGAGATATATTAGATTTGATTCACAGATGAGGTAACCGCGATACACGATCAATTTATATTATACACTTATTTACCTCCTATAAATATATGTTATTTAACTAGAAATATAACTTTAATATTTTCCATTATATTAAATTTTATTATGACTATTAAAACACCATTAGAAATTATATTTCCCATCAAAAAAGAAGTGACAATTTCACTCGTGCATATGTACATATTTCCATCTCAACGTAGTGATATAATTAAATTTCCATCACCATATTTTGTGGATTATTTTATGGTGGGTATAATTTATAGTTTTGTTATATTTTATATAATTAAACCACTTTAATTTTAAAATAAAATATAATTTATTACCATCCAATCTATAGGGAAACATTAACATCATTCTTGCATAATTATTGACTACAACATCCATTAAGTGATGTGATTTAATTTAAATTTATATTCAATGTGCATGGTATTGAGGTATAATTTTATTGATAAATAATGGTATAATAATTATTATAGAAATATTAATTTTTATTAACCATTCATTCAAAATATTTTTTTTAATTGGAAAAGAATTCAAGTATATATATGACATATCGTCTCTATGAACTCTATAATTCATTTTTTCATATATAACTTTTATAGATCACTAAAACATATTTATAATGAATATATATGATATTTATATCTGGGATAATATTTTGAAGTTAATTTATTGAAGTTAAATGTAAATAGATTATAACTACTTAATTGGAACAATCATGACAAAAAAAATAGTTAACAAATATAAGTGATGATTTTAATAAATAATTATTGGAAACGGGGTATTAAAATTCTAAAAATAGATATTATATAGTATTAATATATTACAATGACTCTAGTTTAGAATTTTAATAATTTAATATTAACTATATATAAGATTACTGTGATTTAATATTAAGGAAAACTTGAGGTAAGGGCTTTAATTCACAATCCATTCATTATTAATAATATTTTAGCTTTAAGTCTCTAACGAGGAATATTTCACTTCCATATAAATTTTTTCATATTTTGTTTCTATAATTTGTGTAATATTATCTTTTTATTATTTATTTTATTTTAACCCATGATTTTTTATAAAAAATTATTAGAATTTTATATTTTTATAATTTTATAAATTTGGTACTTTTTTTACAATAGATTGTATGCAATATTTTTTAACTTATAAAGACTGAACAAATTTTCCTGTCATTAAGAGTAGAGTTTCCATTAAATATCACTTTAATATTTTAAATGTTCACATGTAATGAAAAATTGTTCCTTGGTAGTGGAATTTTTTTTTAAAATTATGTGATATCATAATTTCAAGGGTATTTTCAATACAAAATTATCTAAAAAGGAATTTCAAAATTACTTTTCATATAAATAATTTTTTTCGATATTATATACAATTAACATAGGAAAAGATTCAATTATAATATAGATAATATTTTTACATTTTTTATTAATAATATTTCACAATTTTTATTAAATCATATTTTTTCCATGAGTTATGTTATGATTAAATGTTTATGAAACTTTTTTCTTTCCATGTGTTATGATATGATGAATTTTCTATTGTATTGTTTCACACATATATATGATTTTCATTATGTAATTTTTGGGATATATTTTCCCCTCCAATGAATGGGAAATTATTATTTTTCAATGAGCTCAAATGGTACACAAGAGGATATCCCACGCCCCAAACATGGTACACGAGATGTTATCCCATGACTAAAGCAAGTGAAAAGGTGGTTTTCCCAATCCTATAATTTTTTGGAATGTATTGG
Source organism: Viscum album (assembly GCA_963277665.1). Classification (NCBI taxonomy): domain Eukaryota; kingdom Viridiplantae; phylum Streptophyta; class Magnoliopsida; order Santalales; family Viscaceae; genus Viscum; species Viscum album. The sequence goes on from OY728150.1 coordinate 1,541,279,873, forward strand.
TGTGTAGTCTTAAAATAATGTTTTAAATTATTATTTGTTTTAGAAAATATATTTTGTATGCCAATGTTATGATCTCATAGCTTATTTTCATTGAATTCATTATGATTCATGTCTTATACAATGACATGATTTATACTAAAATTTATGTTATTAATGTATGGTATATAGGTAATGGTTTTGAAATATTAATCTCATACTTGTATGATCATATTATCATTATATAATTATTGATATGTCCCTTGTTTACCCTTTCTAATAATCTATGCTCATCCATTATTATGTTTTCAAAACCATGTCATAAATAAATATTTTATTAATTATAAGTATAAGTTGGGTGATAAATATTAAAAATAGTAGGATATGATTTAATTCTCATCTAAACCAATTTTTTCTGTATCCAAGATTCCAAAGATACTAGACCTAAATTATTTTTCATTGTTTTTTATGTTACAAAATGAAAATTCTTGTATTATGATGTAATATATATATTAAAAGGATGTGTAATTATATGTGTTCTAATAGTACAAAATGTGGATTTTCCTTGTTGGGTTTTTCATATATTTCATTACATGTTACTAAAATTGGGAAAATATGTTTTCCATTCCATATCATTAAAAATGTTTATTGGTTAGATGATTTGTGGATTGTTGTGGATTTAATCCAATACTAATGTCTATTGAATGTTATAAGGTGACGTAGAGTGGGAAAATGAAAAGTAAATCATGATGAAATAAAATACCTTTAGGGTACTGACCCACATAACTTTTTAGAGACAACTAACATTAGTTTGTGATCATGGTTTTGGGTAAGTGTAGGATGAGTACATGTGTATAGAAGAGTTTTATATTTTTGATGTTTACAATCTATTATAAGTTTGGTAATTAATGGTTCTTCATGTAAACATATAACACAATGAGATTCCAATCTATGCATCTTAGGGATAGGGATGGTTCATGCAACATAGATTAGTTGGATGGTGGTGTTACATTTTTTGTCATTGTTTTATGTCATCGTATATGCATTGTATTCTATTGGAATATAGGTTTCCCCACTCTCTTGCACTTTACCTCGTGTTGTGACCATGGGGGATGTTCTCATGTTTAATTTATATTCTCATTGGAAACTTTTAATGGATCATTAGTTTAGAAGTATATGTACAGTGATTGGTAAAGAGTTTTAAATCAGATAATTATTTGTGATTTTACTATTATATAATGTTTTATTAATCCCTCTATGATCGATATATATGGTACACCAGTAATGATATATATTGTTGGTTCATCAGTATAGGTCACATTTTCAAAGAGATCATTCTTACGGTTTAAAATGTCTTGTTCATGGATGATAATACTTTTTATCTATATATATTGTCATCACTTATCTAGTCATCAGATCATTGATGTATTTTTATAATAGGGGATTAGTGATAGAATTTGGTGGAATTGTAGATCTTTTATTGTTGGAGGAATATAATTCAATTTACTTTTATCATTCCCAAATGATATTATGATCCAAATCATGTTTATTATCAATTAATTATGATTGTATCTGAAATAATGGAGCTTCATTGATGGTTTATAATATCAATTATTTGTAAGGAATGTTGTTCTTTATTTTTCCACATTACATTGGTTCCTAAAGTAGATATGAGTATTTATAATTGTGGATTCCCACTCACTAGATATCATTCTCTTGCACACTCTCTCTACCAATTTTATCTCTCCCTATGAGGGTGTTTTTGATATATATTTTTATATTGGGAGTTTGAGAGGATGAGGAAATTATTTCCTAATGATCTAATTCAATGGGGTTTGAGGTGTTCATTTTAACATTTTCTACAATATACTACAACTATGAGCATATAGTTAAATGTTAAGATATGATTTCCCTTTATAGGACTCATTCTGGTAATGATTTATTATAGGAAACTCTGGATATACACCCTACTTATAGGGAAGTTAGTTATGAAAGTATATATAATATATAATGTGGTTTAGAAAAACATTCTAAGGTTTATCTATCTTACTATATCCATTAGTTTTTATGGGGATATTCAGGATAATGGGTACCTATTATTG